>JAJQWJ010000002.1:48539363-50939363 GCA_023637945.1 Phaethornis superciliosus | reverse complement strand
AGTTACATTGGTTCAACCACTCAGAGTGGAGACCATGCAGCATAAAAGGAGCATAATCAGTATAGTTTATCTTGACAGTATATAACTTCACTATATTGGGACTAGTATTGTTCTAACAATTTTACTATAAAATAATTTCCTGACTGAAACAGTTAATGTCCACAAAGCCTTAAGAAAGTACTACAGGAGGTGAAGAGGAGAGAGATGAGAGAGACAGTGGGGGAAAAGGCCTTCAAGTTAAAACTACACAGAGGAACCTTTTTTTAAACTGTTATTGACACAGTCTTGTTAGGGACAGTAAGTGAGGCTGATCTGAGCGAGATAGTCTTTGCAAATCCTGCCTTTTCAAAGGAACCCCAGGTTTTGAGATAATGGAAGCTCAGAACTCCCTGCCATGGAACATAATGTGAAATTGATTTTGCAAGGCTTTATCTACACAAAGTTTCACTGGCTTAATTAAAGGTGTGTTTTTAAATCAATTCTATTAAATCGGTCCAAGCTCCTGCGTGGACACTCTGAAATCGATTTGAAACTGTCTTGTGTCAACTAATCTTAATTTAGCAAAGAAACAATTTACACTGAACAGGAAACAATTTTTGCTGATCAAAAAATAGGGTTAAAAATAATTCTTATAAGATTATTATAAGATTTTGATTAATTTATCTGTTTCTGCCCTTGCTATAGCAAACTGTGCTGTCCTCCAGTATCCTAGCCCATCTTTTTATGATAAGGATGAACTCAACTTCTTCGTATTTATGTGTTTATGGCCTTTTGACAGATTCTCATCCTTGCAAAAGGATAACGTGCTCTGAAACTAGGAGGTCTAAAACCAAAAGGTGGCAGGTGTACAGAGGGAGAAGTGATAAATTGAAGAGACCACTTTCACCCTTCATTTCTATTCATTTTTCCTGCAATGAGGAACAAGTTTTCTCATGCTTTGGATATGGGATACACCTTAAATAACCCACAAATACTGTAGGGGTGCATGTGAAATCAGGCCAACATTATCCTGTCAGTCTAGCATTGCTGCAACCAAATCAAAATCTTTCCTTTCTTAAGGGTCTGGCAAGGGATAGAAAGGATTTTAAAGATCTAGTACAGACTAGCTGTGTGGAATTTTCCCTGAGAGTCAGGATTTCCTTGCAATCCCTTGCAATCACTCACACTCCACTAGGCTGCAAATGAGGTTCTGCATTTGAGTCCACAGCTTCCAGAAATGTATCCACATTATTTCCACATGGGAAAACGGACAGTGAACTTGTTACCAACGTGCATCTTAGGACATGTTTGTACTTGCCCTTGCTCTACAGGCATATCTAGGCACAAAATCAGATGCTGCACCACTGCCTCCAGAAGCCAGGGCCTGATCCTGCTGCAGGGAATAGAAGCCATCACAGGAACAGGGGCAGGCTGCGGGATGCTTTCCCACTGATATTCAGCCAAAGTCTTTTCACTGATGGCATTCAAAGTATCTCATCTCTGCCCTGGGAGAACAACAGGGCACCATCCTGGAAAGCACAGTGTCCCAAGCCCCTGTACATTGGAAGCTAAAGATATTCAGGATCTCAAGTGGGCAATCCTAAGATTGCTTAAATACAGTTTTTCAAACTTTATCCTTAGCGTCACTTATGTTACTGCAAAAACTACTGCATGAAACAAACAGGACTTAAAACTACATAGATCTACTTAAGTTGTGAACTATAGCCCAAATTATTGTGAATAGTGGCCCTAATTGTTAAGTTTTATTTTAAGGTACTTAAAACTATCCATGACAGTAACCATTCTGTATCCTTGTACTCTTCTGAAGTGCTGCTAATGGGTAGTGCGCTACTTTACTTTCTGTTCAGTTCAACAGATTTTTTTTTCAAAGTGAATCCTATGTGAATTTCTCTTGAATTGAACTCACTGCCTGGTGAGACTATATAATCCTGCTGTCTTGTTAGAGCAAAAATCATCTGTGAGACTTCATTCAAAACAAATCCCCTGCCAAACTACTTCTTCCTTTAGCATTTGGACAGTTTTCCTTCTGATAATTTATAAGGAAAAAATTATATCGTTGTCTAGCTCAACCTTGTAAAGAGGACCACATCAGTCTGACAGCAGCATTAAAAAAGGGTTTCTCAACCATAGCAGTGCTAGAATATATTGGACAGTTTTTCATTGCATGTGGAGAAGAAACAGCAATTCTGCAGTAGTTTGATGAGGAAAACCCCTCAAAGATAAGGCTGGTTCACTGTGATTATAAACGGTTTCCATACGTAGAGGACTTTTTTCAGATGCAGCTGTAGTATTTTAAGTCCCCCTTCCCTGCTTCTGTTAATAAACTGCACACTAATGTATTACTTATACTGGCATTAGTCATGACTACACCTACTGTCTGTAATGGGATGCCATACATCAGCTTGGTAAGCTAAAAATTAAGTGATTTTCCTGGAAACTGTTTCTCAGCAGCATCATTTGCTCTGCTGTAGTTAAACACCATGTCACTGGTAGCATTATAAATTCCATTTTACAGTCTTCTTTTATTTTTTATAAATTAATTGAAGCTTTTCTCTAGGCCTAATGCTAGTATAAAAGGTTTTGGCTGATGAGCAAATCTTTTCCAAAGACAAGAATTTTCAATTCTGTCTTTTTAAATAACAGTGGCATAAAAAACCTCAGAGGAACAAACTTGTTTTAAGTCAGCTACACAAATGAAACTTGACAAGTGATTAGCTCCTCCTGGGAATGAATTGTTTTCTACATTTTAGGGTAAAAAATGTCATCAGTGACTTTGGAAGTGGCCCGAAGCATGTACTTTGGAAGTCTAATACTACAAATACCAGTTTAAACAATTACATGTTTAAGCAATTATTGTAACATGGAGTTGTCATGACAAAGTGCAAACTTCAACAAAACACCATCTCTCACAAAAAGCAAGCAGTATGCATGCTTGCAAAATCTTGGAACATAGTAGTAATTGTACTAGTCATTCTAAAGGATCTGCAAGAGTGAGTATATTAGTTTCTACCTTTAAAAATTATTGAACCTCTAGGGTAGTGCATGATTGTGCATGTCCAAAAAAGAAGTTGGTGCATGCTCTACATGGTGGAAGTAATTGAAATGACTTTAGCTGGTTGTCCTCCTCCCTTCTTTTTCTGTTAGATGACAGAATAAGAAGTGATTCCTACACCCCCATCCACAGATTCTATTTTGAGAAGACAGAGTTAAAACTGAATCTATATATTTGGGGTTTGGGGTCAAATCCACCGAGGGAAACTACTCACTGTAGACATCCTATCAACTCATTTCAGAATGCTCCTTTATGCGAGAATCACTCAGAGAAATAAATGCCTTAAAGTCTGAGCTATAAGGCAAAGAGAAATGGACACAGGACATTCACTTTTACACCCTAACAATTAAAATATTTGACCTAAGCAGATTTTACAAGGTTTCAAATCTTCCCTTATATTAGGCAAGCAAGATAAGTCTCTGTTCATTCAAATATATGATTTGGATAAGGAGCGGTGTGCTCTTGAGACTCTTTAGCAAAACTAAGCTTTTGAAGTTGGGCATTATATTACCCTTAAATTTAAGCATGAGAGCAAGCTCTACTTGCTTTTCACTTTTTTCATTTAGCAAACTGATCTGTCTCACAAGGAAGACAGAATCTACAGTGCAATATGCTGGGTTCCTATAGTATTTGCCAGGATGTAGCAGTCATGACATTTAAAACAAAGAAACTAAGATGATAACAGGGAGGAACAGGTCACTCTAGCATGAAATGAAGAAACAGAAGTAAAATAAAATAAAATAATAATAAAAAAAAAAAAAAAAAAAAAGAAGAAAAAGAGAGACTATAAGTTCATATGAAAAATAATGAGGATTAGAAATAGCCTCCAGCTAGTTGGAAATGGCTCAGGCACCACAGAATAAATTTCACAGACCTATGGGCCTCTATGAAGATTTGCACACTTTCCTTCTGTGATGAATACTACTAATCCAAAAAATACTGCTTGTAGAACTTGATTTCTAAGCTAATATTGTGTTACAGGAAAAGTGTGATTAAACCATGTGTGATGTAGAACTTTGGGAAAAAGCTATATTCTTCAACAGCAAAAGGAAAATATGGCATGTGTGAGGAGAGCACTGGTGGATCTGTTTTTCTGTATATACAGCTTTCTGCACTTAGAATTAGGCAGTGTTTTCCAAGAAAGGTTTTTACATCTTACTTCTCATCTGACTGGTTACAATCAGAAAATGTGCTCACTGTAGAGATGATCCTTTCCATTCAGTATCTTCCCTCTCACAGACGCTGGCTTACTTGATTGAGTAATTATTTTTCTTCTTTTGTAGTACAGGTATCAGGCAGGTGAACCAAATGGTGCAGAAAAATTAATAATCAGATCATTAGACCTGACACTTACTTCATACTCCTCTTTGAATCCATAGCCTTCTGCACACTTCATTTGGGTGATGTGCTGCAGCAAGTCAGCTACACGGATGGCTGGATGAAGCTGTCCAGTCTGGTAGGGCACATCTACAGGATCTCTCTTCTTGTAGGTATGGGATTGGACCAAGCTGCTTGTGTCACTGACCATCGTATGGGTTTCATCTAGAAAAAGAGTATCTCATAATGTACTGGCTCATTTTCACTTATTAACAGAAATACATTAACAGAAATACATAGATTTCTACAGGAATGACAGAAATCTGACACCATCAGTATTTCTTCTGTCTGTGAAGGCTACATCAGGAAAACAGTAAATTCATGGAGCAGCTTACACAGGGAAATTGCAAGACTGATTGGAATGAGGCAAAGTCCATGGTTCCACAATGGAAGCATTGCAGAGCAGTCCGAACTCTAATATTGTTTTAAATACAACTACCTGATTACAAACAGGTTTTAAATTAGGCATTTGGTTCTAAACTGCATAGAAGTTTCATTCTGAAACTTCAACAAGTCCTATGGAAGGAAACTGGACTTGTATTCTTAGATTACTGAAGTGCTGTATTTTAAATTGCAAATTTAGGCAAATGTTTGGAGTGAGCAAAACAAAAAGATGCACAAAATGACTTATGGTTTCATCAAGCTAGGACTGCAATGAAAATGTAGAACTGATACAACATTCGGAGACAAACTACGAGAGGACAAATGCAAAAGACCACTTAATCAGGAAAAATATTGTGACTGGCTGCTGAACATGCTTTAGGACTATGGTATATCGTGAGCCATCACATTAGGCATGGAATGTTTTATGTCAACTGACATGCAGGCCAACAAACAGGAGAACCCAGTTAGCTGGTTAAAATCTTTATGAGACACATACTCTCCCAACCCTCCACATCTCTTCCATGGGGCAAATGGACAACTTACCATTGATTGGCACTTTTAAGAAGATACATATCAGGAGAAAAAAAAGAGGAGGAGAAAAAGGAAACAGGGCATAAGCAACAGTACTACATTAATAATTACAGGTAATTTTATGTTTGTAATTTAGTCTTTACAGACTGATTTCCTAAATGAGTCTCAGTTTCACAGTATAAATTAAATGTACTGAAACTAAGGTATCTTACTGTGAGTCAATTCACACAGAAGCAGCTGAAATGAAAACTTATCACTAAATAGACAGATGTGAAAGTGCTCCCTACCTAAAGAAACAAACAAACAAAAATTACTTTCTTCTTGTTTAAATGGAATTTTTAAAATTTCTCCAGACTTGACGAAAGGAAAAAAATACAGCTCAAATTCTAAGGTCCAAGTATCATCGTAAATATTTTTTTCTGCTTACTCAAATAGTAATTTTACAGATCTCAAAGAGTTTTTGACCTTTAACTGAAACTGTAACTCTGATGCTTTGACTAACTCCAACTCCTCACTATAGCACACTAAATAAAGCAACGGGTTTACCAAAATTCTATATTTATTGAAATATATATTCCTTTGTAAAATATATTGTATCAAAAGGAAGACTTAAAATAATATTTCCATATTAATAAATCTGGCAGAAAGTTCCACAAATACTCTCAATGAAAAAAGTCCCAGGTTGTCATCTACATACTAAAAATACTACCACACCTCTTTAAAGGTGGGATTCTACTCTTAGTTATACCACTAAAAATCAATGTTAAAGCCACAGAGCTCAATGAATCATATTTCAAAGATAATTTTAGGCTCTCACAATTCCCTGATACTAAGAGAAATAAAATCTGGTCCTCAGCAACCATACTGTCAACAGGAACTATATGTTTAAACCTAAGCCAAAGATAGAAAAAATTGACTTTGGACATTTCACTACTTTCCTTGTCAGTTGGCTAACCTGATCTAATAAGAGAAAATGAACTCATATTTTAGCCATAAAATTTGACAACTGTTGTCTAATGTGTGAAAAAATTGTACTGCAAAGCACCTTTGGGATGCATGGCATGAAGAGTGGCATACAGGTGTAGGTACAGTATGTTGCTGTTGAAATGACACCTAAAAACTACAAGGTGGCTAAGACACAAAAGACAAAAAAAGTGTAGGAAGTTGATCATGATTTTCTGGGTGGTGTATTTAAGTTTTAGAAACAGGTTAGAAAGCTTGGGGCTTTTTTTTCTTGAAAACTACAGAATTGTGACACACTGTTAGTAACTAAGATGAAGGGTAAAATTATCAGAGCACAGTCTTGTAATATGAAGCAGCAGTTACATTCTCAAGAAACTTTCCTGTGAGCTCCTTTGTTTTAGACTAATTTTCCCCTTTCCATTTTTTTAACTCTTATGTCTGCATTAATACTATTATTCTCTCTTTAGGAATGATATTTTAAGTTGATTTAAATAAAGCATAATTTTAAAAGTTCACTATTACTCTTTTCTTTTTTCTTTTTTCTTTTTTTTTTTTTTTTCCCTACTGACTGTCTAAGTTCCTGATATGCATGAAGAGTCCAAAGATCTTGCTGTACATAAATTTGGAAAAGGTAAGTGTGTTCCTGCCTTTATAACTAAACTCGAATTCACCAGACCTCAACTCTTCCCATTGAAGTCACATTGAGAGGTTAATTTAGTTCTAATTACAGCTTTGACCCTACAGTCTAATACAACTTCTTTTTACACTGAAAGACAGCAGCAAGGACAGATATTAGTTGCAATTAAAACCCAGCATTTTTTGGTAATAGCTATATTTCTCTACTGACTCAAGTATAGCTAATTTGATTTATCTCAGATAAAACACTTGTCCCATACAGGCAGTCATAAAGACATTTCTGGGAGAGAGACCTGGCCTGAATGGAGCACTACTCAGAAGAGGGTATAGAATTTTTAACATGTAATGTTACAAAAATAATTATTTCCCACAGTGAAAATGCTGGAAGATTTTCTGACATTAATAGCACAGATTGCTGTCGTAGATGATAAAATACGTATCTACCTAACTCAAGATTTTACAGACTTAGTAAGAGCAAAGAAATTTTTTTTCAGTCTGTTGGTCTATAATCTGAAGTGCTTGTTTAGAAATTATTTCTTGTGCAAAAAAACCCTAATAAATAATTTTACCATTATTATTATATAAAAAAAAAAGGATCACAAAAAAACCCATCAGAGAAACCATTAACTCAAACTTAATAATACAGAGAGGAATTCTCAGTTTTTCTCCTGGTTATAGTCCTTTTCTTCTTGCCCATCCACAAGCTCTGAAAGAACATCATACTGGATGAAGAGTTGAATGAATACTGAATCACAAAAAATCTAACCTCTCAGGCGGTTAAAAGGCATTGCAAATTTCATTTGCATGCAGATTATTACATTGTTACAGTCACTACCATTACATTCTTCCCGATTTTCATGATGTAGAAAAATGCACAAGTTCCTTCAGGTTATTACACTGAAATGCAGTGCACTAAATATTCTTTCACAATAACAAATTGCCAAGATCACCTTCCTAAACTTCTGCTTCTTATATGCTTCACTCTGCTTTTACCTAAGCCTGTCTAATTTACAGTTTAAGGGCAGAAATCAGTTAAAGGGTTTTATATTTTTTACAGAGCAAAATTTTTTTGCAAAATATCAGTCATTGTAAAAAGAGTAAGTAGACAGGCTTAAGACTGGAGGAATTTGAATTCTTGCTACAGATCCCTGTTATATTTTGACTTGTTAATTTAAAAAAACCTCTCTGTCTGAAGTTAGTATGGGAAGGAGGTGTAAATGAATACAAGCCACAAAGCAGTTAGAGTTACTTTAGCACTGAAGATGCAGTACAGCTTCATGCTTATTGTTTTATCACTATGCAGAAACCTCTCTCTTGGTAATACTGGACAATAGCACACTTCCCTAAATCCTCAGAGGAAGTGCTTTACATTTAACTGAACATTTTTAACCTACAGTTCTACTGTTTTATTTCATTCCAGTGACACCTGATGCGTAGTAAACTATATTCTTTAGATGTCATGTTATCATTTTGCTGTTTAAAATATCATCATCTGCTCTGAAACTTCACTTTGACAAGCATGTCAGAAACTATGTGGTATTGTGAGAAGAAATGATTGCTGGTCGATGGCCAAAACTATATTTTGTCTGATTTTCTGTATGATGAATAGTCCAATTAGGAAAAAATGTTATTTTTAAGAAGTGACATCTTCGTTTCTGAGATAATATGGAAAAAAAAAAAGAGGGAAGCTATTTTGAACTGCTGAGATAATCAAATTCTTTTGTGTCACTCCAAATACATGCATAAGCATTTCCTTACAAATCCACTTTTTTTTTTATTATTATTATTTCTCTCTTTTTTCCCCTGACTTGCACTACAACTTTATTAATCAAGCCTGGTAACTGTCCTTAGCATTCTCAGTGTAGCCAACCCCTCTCTTTAGCATAGCACTCCAGCTTTTTGCATGCTATTGTCTGTACCCCGAGAACTGTGACTTTCTAAAATACTTCAGCAATAAACTTTGATGAATGGAAATATTCTCACCTAAAATTGCAGTTGGCACAAATGGATCTGTCATACATCATAAGCAGGTCAATGCAGAAAAGGTAAAAAGAGAGAGAACAGTAAATGATTGATAAAAGTTTTATTTCAGAAAGCTACTGTAAGCAATCAGTATGTTGCTTATATATGTATTAAATTTCTATGCAAGAAGTATTATAACATAATTATATACACTTTTATTATGAAAAGTTCTATATCAGGCGGAAACCAAGAAAAAAACTGGTTACCTGGGTAATAAGAATTAGGAACTGTTGTGCTCAATGTGTTAGTTTTCATTGTAAATGAAGATGGTGAAGATACAGCTGCAAAGAGAAACAAAGCTGTTTAGAGACAGTGAATTGATCCATGCTATGAAATCTGTGTGTTGTAGCATACATGACTGACTTAGATCAGCTTCAGTCCTGTTGTATTTATTGCACTGGAATCAGGACCTAGGGAATACTAGGTATGCCAAGTGAATAAAATGTGATCAAGTCTCTCAAAAGAAATGTCACCAGAGAAAGTATTTGGATTGGTGATGACAGATTTACTTCTTCAGTCAAAAGATTAGACTGAATACTGAGGCATGAATACAGACATCACAATGATAAAAGGTGTTTTTGACAGAGACATTGATCATTTGTAAGTTTACTTAATAATTCTGTAAATACTGTATGCAAATATTCCACTATAGTTCATTTTTTCCTCTCGTTTTTTTTATTTATTCAAGCAGATGGATAGTGTGCACAGAAAGTGTTATGTCCTGAATATTATTCTTTGCTTAGCAATGACTTCCAGGGACTAATACATAGACCAATGCTCACACTGATATTTGATGATTTAACCATTTGTAAAACCTATGGGAAAGCCCAATGCAACAAATTAAGTTCGGTTAGTACCCTGCTATGCAAAGTTCACATGAATTACCATTGTAAGCAGACATACATTCAACAGGTAAGAGTTAATCACTTCTAACAGTATGTTCAGCCAAAGAGTCATTAAAGGCTTATAAGCAAAGCTCATTTCAAATTTAGTCTTAGTTGCTTGTCTACACAGCTCAGATTCAGTCAGATCAGTAAATTTAAGCACATTCTGGATACCTATAAACAGCCTACCAGGAATTTGTTAAACAGAAGTAGAATTAAAGAAGACATGGTCTGCTGGATGAGGAGTGAAATTATTCTTGCTGGCTTTCATCCATCCTTCATACAGTTGCCAGCCCTTGTTAAAATGGAGCTATCTCAAAATAGGATTAAAAAATGCTGGCAGTTATCACCCTATAAATTAATACATCTGAGATTACTTTCCTTTGTGTTTCTCTCCTGAATTACTGAAATCTCTGAAAGAACAGAGAGGTGTTCCTTTTGGATATGCATGTAGAGATTAGCTGAGGTCAGAGATGATGCAGCTAATAAAACTGGCTACATATGGCTACATACAGAATGCAGCCTGGATAATAAACATTCATAGGAAGTAGGAATGTCCTACATCTTTTGAGTACAAGGCCTTACACAATGATTATTACTAAAAACTGACTGCTTCTTCTGGTTACCTCATTTCTTACAGAAAGTCTAATGAGAGGTTCCAGCCCTCAAGAGCTAGAAAATACTTGCTATGACAATAATTTCAAATTGGCTTAAGGTGCTTTACATTCCAGTAACTCATGGCAGCTTCTTTGGTTGTTGTGACCATTCAGTAACACCACTGGAAAACCACATCATGATGACAGAAGGTGAAGTCAAACCTCTTGATCTCTTCATAGAAGTAAGCAATCTCATTAACTGCAGTGGGATATTCTCACCAGGAAGGCAAATGACTTTTTGAAAGATCTGTTTTCAAAGCAATTCCAAAAGTAACTCAAATGCAAATGAACATTGCAAATTCTGAGCCTAATGCTGCTGAGAAAAGTCTCACCCTATGAACCTCAGAGAGTGTTTGTACAATTGAGCTCATCAAAGGTAAGACTTTAAGCATATAATTACAGAGTGGGAGTTCAGCTTCATATATTGTTAGTACCTGAAACAACATTCAATCTTTGCCAAACTCTGAAGATGTTCAAAAACACTGGTATACATAGAAAATGAAGTTCCTTTAAGAACTATAGAAAACAAATTTCTGAACATAGTAACTAATTTTCATTCTTTTTAGCAACTATAAAAAAACTACTACTGTTTTTCCTCGTCTTTGCTTAGTGCTAACTTCCAGACAGGAGTGAGTCCTTGACTAAAATTCTAACACAGGAAATTTTATTTCCCAAATTATATTTATTTTTGGGGTAGATCCAAGAAGATCCAGGACAATAGATAATCTCTTATGAAATTGAAGAACAGATAATTCCGCTGAGTTCCTCTTTTGCACATGAAAGGGAAAGACCATAATCTAGAATTGGAAATAACAAGACAATCAGATCACCATTATTATCTCATGAAACTAAAAAATAAATTTCATCTATAAAGCCAAAAAAAAAAAAAAAAAAAGAAGGGAACGGGGGCAACATTTGAAGTATTTGGGCCAGCATGAAGGATATAAAATTCTTAAAGGAACAGAGATTAGAAGAAGGTAAAACTACAGCTGTTTCAGTAATTCCTTTGCTCTTCTGCAGAAGAAAAAGATGGACAGAAAAAAGCTCAATTATCCTTATTATTTTTAAAGAAGGGTATTCTTGATATCTGACTGTCTTGCTCATTCGAATACACACCATAATGTGCTGCACAGTAGGAAACTCTGGGTCCCATGGATTTTCCATGACTGAGTAATGAGGAATATTTTAAGAAGCATTTGCACCTTTCTTTCACCTTCCAAGAAAAAAAGAAAAGAAAAAAACCTTACATCTCCCATTTAGATTGTGCGTGTCCATGAAAGAGAAAGCTTCATCACAGTTGGTGCCTTGCTCAGTGTAGCTTTTATCCATTGAATTCACCATCACTGTCATCTCCTGCCGCGTGCTACTCAATGTCTCTTTCCGCTTCTTAGCCAATTTTCTTAAGAAATGAATGTGGAGGGAAAAAAAGAAGAAGAAAAAAAACCAACACTCAGCATAGTCTCAGTACATTACTAAGTAACATATTTACAATTATTCCCGTTCTTCTAGAAATTTAAATTGACTTCACTCTCACATTTTTCAATGGTATCCGATAATCAAGGAGGAGCTGCCAATGCCCTGACTTATGGTGGACAGCCCCTTAATCCTTGGGGACCAACACTGCATTAAAAGGGACTACTTGGATATAAAGATGATGTGAGCTACTCAACAGAAGTTTCCATCTGTTTAAATACATAATTAAAAATTATAGGAGAGAAGGCTTCGATGGAACTTAGGGCAGTAATAATTTTCTCTTCACTTAGAATTGT
The DNA here is from genome assembly GCA_023637945.1 of Phaethornis superciliosus. Lineage (NCBI taxonomy): Eukaryota > Metazoa > Chordata > Aves > Apodiformes > Trochilidae > Phaethornis > Phaethornis superciliosus. The sequence goes on along the minus strand of JAJQWJ010000002.1, from coordinate 50,927,089 downwards.
CTGAGCTGTTCCCTCTTAACACTATATAACACAGGTAACTGATTTATATCGTATCATACAGTGTATGTTTGATCTCTTAGCATGCTTTGTACAAGTAAGTGACATTTTAAATTTCCTTGTATTTCTAAAGACTGTTTTCTGTCACTTTTGATTTCAGAATAATCAGTCACAAAAGTACTTCTCAATCTGAATGTAATTCAAGGATCGGTCTGGTGGGAAAAGTTCAAATCGGAAACAACTGTAAGAGGAAGAGAGCAATACCAGCCAGACTTTTGTACTGTGAATAAAAACGCCAACTAGACTTAGTCAAGTAAACTTTAGCTGAATATAACATTTTTACATCTGCAATTTTCTGATATTGCTGAAAATATTGCAGTGCGGAAGCCTCTGCAATTCATCCATTCCTTGGATCTCCTTCTCAAACCCTGGGAGACTCTAGCTATATAAGACTTAAGAAACTCATAAAACCATGGTACTTCCCATCACCATCACCATTCACACTCTTCGATTTGAAGTAAATTTTTGGGGGGAAAAAAGACTTAAATATTTTATCATCTTCACTCATGGAAAAGACTCTTCATAGCTACTCTCTTATGTTTTCTCCTTCTTAAAGGAAGAGATCTACACTCAAAGGAAAATATAAAACAGATGGTAGCTCCCATGGTGGCTACCTAGGATGAAATTCTTCATGTAAGGAAAGCAAAAACGATCAGCTTCTCACACTAGTAGTGTGATATATGAGGAAACAGAATGTACTGTAGCAGTCTCAGAAAAGAGAAGCCTAGTATTTAGAACAATCTTAAGGCTGGTATTTTAAGGCACAAACTATTGTGAGAAGTGAGCTGGTGTAACTGTAAAAAATGTTAAAATGTAGAGCAGACAAGCCTACAGACACCCCAAAAAAGCTTGTGTTGGATTTAAGGTATTGTTTACTCTGTTTTGTTATGACTTTTAATAAAATCATCTTAGGAAAATAATAAGCTAAAGGCTTCATCACAATCTGTGCCAATTTTAACTGCTACCATGAGATTCTCAAAAAATGCACATTCTAATGTATACCTTATTGTTGAAAGAAACACCTTGTGAAAATCCTGCAAGCTTTACTCTGTATCTTTTCCAAAACCCTTCTACTCTGTGATTTGTGCCCCAAACCCTCCAACAAAACAAACCAAATAATTCTTACAATGCTGCTACATTTTTGGCCACTATGTGGTTTGTTTTTCCATCTTTTTACCTGTATCCATTTTCTCTGTCCTGCCTTGACTTAAATAACAAGCCCTTTGGGACCTGGCTTGCCTTTTCCTTTTGTGTTTATAAATCACAAGGCACAAAGGGACAATACCATAGTTGGAGAAATGTAACAACAATAAAAATAAAAAATATAAAAGGTGGCTGGGGCTGATAATCAGAACCAACTCAGGCCCTGAAAGAAATGTGCTTTCCATTTTAATTCAGGAATAGCGAGAAAAGAATATTTATTTGAATCAAGCAAAAGCACTCCTTTCCTTCCTCTCAATTACAAACTAAGTGGTACTCCTCTTTTTGTATCAGTATGACTCATTTCTTCCATGCCAAGAAAGAAGTAGCAAGATGCTGAGACTTTCCACATCTCCAGACACTAACTACCATCACCAAGATATAAATAAACACAGTGAGTAAAATTAGTAATAAAGTTGCTAAAAGAATTGGGTGGATTTTTTTCATTCACTAAATTGAATGTACTATTGCACTTATTGTAGCTTAAGATAAAATAGATTCGCCTTATTTATAGACTGTTTCAAATTTTACTTTTCTCTTCATGGACGATTCACACAAATGGTTCTGATGAAGACAATGCAACTCATGTTCTGATGCACTTGGAGTTACAAAAGCTGTCAACAGTTTGATCATCAAATGCTTGAAAGAATCTAAACTATAATCAGCAAGATAATTTAGTAAAATAATAATTGGTCAAAACGATACGATACAAAGGGTGGAACTAAGTGTTCATTTTTCACAACAGAATTTCATTACAACTGGATATCCCACAGAAGTGCATTTTGGGATTCATACCATTTATCATATACACAATAATGTCAAAAAGAGACGAATTTCATGTTCACAGTGTTTTTGGAAAGCATGCAACTTTTAACTGATAATAAATGTAGAGTTAGGGTTAAAAAGTTACAAACTGAACTCTTGAGGCAGAGAACTGGATATTTACTTATGATAAAATCCAGTGTTGACAGATACAAAGTCATGCATCTAGGAAAAAATAATCCTAACAGTCTACACAAAATATTGGGTCTAAATTACTTCATTAACAACAGAATAAAGAAGTCTGGTAGACATCTCTGAAAGAAAAAAGAAATCTCTGGAGACAAAATTTCAGTGATATGCATAGTCAAAAAGGCAAAAAGAAGCAGAAATTAAGAAGAGTACAAAATGGAAAATGTCATTAAGCAACTGTATACATACATCTATGGTACTCCCACATTTTGAACACAGCATGCAAATTCTGCCATGTGCTTATCCAAAAAAGATTTTCCTAAACTAGAGAACATATGTAGAAAGGTGATGGGAAGATTGTGGGAAGATTGAGGGAACACATCCAACCACAAAAGTTCTGATACAGACAAGGAGCCCCCAGTTTAAAAAAAAAGCAGTTGAACTGAGAATATGATTAAAATATAGAAAAAAGCATAACAAAAAGTAAGAAATTAGGAAAGAATGACTATTTGTCTACAATGTGAGAATCAGACCCAGAGGGTATGCAGAAATTTTTTCAAATATAAAAGTAAATACTTTCCTGCAAACCATATAATTATGGAACACATCACCATCAGACTCTAGAGATACCAAAATCAAGTACTGGTAAAAGAAAAATCGATTGAGGGCTGAGTGGAGGACAGTGAATGCATTAATTTATTTTTACTCTGTTCATGTATTTGTCTAAAAGTTTGGCACCTGCCAATGTCACAGACATGTGACCTTTAAGTCTGCTGGACTTCTAATCCAAAATTTTGTGCATTTTCAAAATTACAGTAACAATCCCTACACAGGGGATTTCTATGCAAGAAACACAATGTAAATACCTTGCTTGCTTCTCTAACCCTTAGAATTACTCACATTTTTGCATTGTTCAGGCTGCTGATGATACACCAGGCAAGATAAATTAACTTAGAAATTAATTACTTTGCTCATCTATCCTGGTTGTCTATGATACCCTAAAAGAGGACACGTAACTGTTTTGAGGAAAATGCTTTAATCTGAAATCATTTAATAAGCATCACTGATTCAGCAATACTCAGTCTGAAGGTGTAATTTAATAAAAGTTCTCCACAAGAAGAATATGAGGAAGTCTGCAAATGTAGCCAACTTTATCCCTGGTTATTGTGTTTTCATACATTTTTCATTCTTATGTTGTAATTACTTTAACAACAAAGTAGTCCTTGTCAATAAGTGTGATAGTTTTCCTGTCTTCAGCAATGGGTCCTCTAAGGCAGACACAAAACCACCCATCAAGCATCACTGTGAGAATTACATATGTATGACCGAGTTCCTCTGGTTTGCAGTAGTACATAAATGGTAACATTGTGTGTTATTCTAATCTGCCCTAAGAAATTCAGAACACTACTTTCTATATTTCAGAATATCCTTTTAGGACACACCTTGACTCTCCAATGCCTTATCTGTATTCTTTATGTTACTTTTCACTGTTAAAAGGTACACATACAATACAAGTTTTAGGAATATTAATATCTAATCCAATTCAACCAACTGAACCAAAATGGTTATTTTATTTTATAATAACTATAAGTAATTAATACTTTTATGTATTATTTCTTTTCACTTTGCATGGAAGCATTTTCATCTTCCCTGAAGCACAACTATAAAGCTGTTGAAATCAAGCAAGGGAGCAAAATAGAAATAGTATGGCATTAATGCTAATGAACTTCTGCACATAGTCAGCTATTCTCTTCCCAGCTGTCCACCCTGTTTCTCATCCAGCAGACGTGTCCAAGGCAGGAGCAACTCATTTTAGTTTGTCTGCTTTGAGCAGGACATTAGAAAAGATGATCTCTAAAGGTCTGTTCTGATCCAAATTATTCTAGGATTGCTATTGCATGTTTTAGGAATAGGGCTTTTTTTATTTCAAAAAAAAGGAAGCTATAGGGATTCAACAGATTTGAACACAATCCTCAGCTGTGTCCCTTCTTTGGAATAGTTCTACATGTGAGACACGTATAATGTAGCAAACTTACAGACAGCAAAGTAAGCAAATATGATAACATATACTTTTAAATTTATTAATTTAATTTTAAAAGTATTTTTTTTCTGCAACATGTACTAAACCAGCTTTCTAACTTAAGGAACAAAGCTTGTGTAAACATTTTATCAATAAAGCTTTTTCATTGGAGACCTAGTTATATTCACATTGAACTGCATAATAAGAATGTGATAATTTACCATGAACATGAAATTATATTTGGATTTTCTAATACGGTCTAATAATATACAAGTTCTCAGTTTAATGAAGATGAAATGTTCAATTTTCCATTGTGTTTGATTAGTATTAATTTCTGCTACATTACTTGTACATAAATGTAAAATGACATTACACTAATTTACATGCTTTCTATTACACTATTTCAACTTTATTGAAATTAAATATTTGAAGTTTCTGAAGAGGTCATTTTCTGAAATGTATGGTCACAGGAAAATTCCACACCTGACCTTTCCTTTTACCTGAGGATATTTTTTTCTCCACAAAAAGAAATTTCATTTCTTTATCCAACTCTGTTAAGAACAGTAAATAAAAATCTACAGAGAACCTGGGCTTTCTCTTTTGGTAGCATATACACCATTTTACTTATCTGTATCCAACAAGAATACCCAGGTTCTTTTGTATGTAGATGTATATATATATATATACCTAACTTCTTTTTCAGAGATAACACTTAAAAGAAACAATTTACATGAATGAAAGATGTGCATCTCATACCAGGCTTATGGAAAGCTATGCAACCTTCATAGTATTGTGTAGATGGGTATTAAGGACTGCACATGGTACAAAAGTAGTGTATTTATATTGTTTAAAAGACATATTTTGCATTTGACATTGCAAGCCTTCCCCTTTGTCTGAACAGCTTTTCTTTTGCTTCTTTCCCCATATCATATGAGCTGAATAAAGAACTAAATAGACAACACTGGGGCCTACTCAGGAGGCCGTGTGATGTGTAGTGCCAGACAACAAGAACATGAAAGCTTTTCACAGAAACACATTCACAACAGGTTTTGAAATACTCTTCCTGAAACTAATTATCATTTTAGAAAAGGCTGGATAATGATGAAAGAAAACACCTTCTTATCCCATAGCTGTCAGCTTGAAGCAGAACCTCAAACTCTTGGGGGTGGTGAGCACTGCAGGTGCCCAGAATCCCTCTGATTTCACAAACCAAAACAAGAAGTGGTGATAAACCGATGAAAATTCCTTCTGGAATGATTTTCCCACACCAAATTTTCATCAGATTTTCAGGTGTTCTCACTGTGAGGAATTACTGAGCTGTATGACAGATGTGTATATTGTGTATTAGTTTCATCATGCTCTCTGCTCACAAGCTTCTCTCTTTGAGATTTGCTATGATATTCCAAACTCCTTAAGCACCCAGGCAAACGTCTGTCTGTAAATGCACATCTGACACATAAGTTGTTCCTTCCACAACTAGAAAAACCCTAACGCACATATGCACCATTACTTAGGGTTGAGCTGGGTAGAAGACAGGTATTTTCTACATGAGATAACTTGTTATTTTCACTATGGGTGAAAGAAAGTTTGTTTTACAAATCTCAGTTGAGGAAGCAGATTCCCAGATTTCTATGGAGTCTAACAAGTTCCTCCGAGGCTTGCATAGGCTCAAGTTAATAGAAAGCAATAGTAACAGTGACTATTTTAAATACAGGAAATATTTCTCTCTCACGGTATTTAGATATTTATTTATATATCTCTCTCACTGGACAGAAACTAAAGCATTTGGCTTTACCAGTATAAAGACATAAAATACAGTAAAAAGAAATAGTTTAAAGTTCTCCAAAATATACCTGAGAGGAATATTTTAGCATATTTGTAATTCAAATATATATATTTGTTGTATGTATTATACATATGCATATATATATGTAAATATATACCTAAATATAGGTAGTGTTATAGTACAGAACCAAAAGCAAAGGTTTAGAAAGGCTCAATCTAATACAACTCATTTACTGGCTACTGATCCTCAGTAACAGAATACAAACAGCCAAAGGCTTTTTCCTAAAGAAAAATTTCCTTGTATTAGTACAGATATTGTGATAGACAGATAAGCATCCTGACTCTGACTCAGCTCCACAGCATCCTCTCGGACAAACTGGCTACGTATGACTTAGACAGGTGTACTCTCTTCACTGGGTAAAAAAACTGGCTGGATGGCTGGAGGCAAAGAATTGTGGTGAATGCAGTTAAATCCAGTTAGCATCTGGTCACAAGTGGTGCTCCCCTTGTCTCAGTATTGCCAGTTCTCTGTGATATCTTTACCAAAGGTCTGGATGAGGGGATTGAATGCCTCCTTAGTACATTTGCAGAAAACACTAAGTTGGGGGGGGGGAGTGTTGATCTGCCTGAGGGTAGGAAGGTTCTGCAGAGGGATCTGGAGAGACTAGAACCATTGTCACTAGTTCACCTGTTTCTTTTCTGAGAGGGCCCACACCTTCCCTAGTCTTCCTTTTGCTGCTAATATACCTATAGAAATATTTGCTATTCCCCTTGATCTCCCTGACTTGATTTAATTCAGACCAACTGATCTTTGGCTTTTCTAACCAGGTCTCTTGCTGCTTGGACAGCTTCCTTATATGGCTCCCATTCTAGATGTCCTTTCTTCCATTCCTTTCAAAGTTTCTTTTTGTGTGATAGTGTGTCCAGGAGCTCCTTGTTTATGCAGGCAGGTCTCCTAGCATTCTTTCCTCCCTTCCTCTTTGTCAGTATCCTTTGCTCCTTACACTATCGGATAAGGTGATACTTGAATGATAACCAGAAGATGCGCAGATGTGGCACTTAGGGAGATGTTTTAACACTGGATTCAGTAGAGTTAGGTTAATGGCTGGACACTATGACCTTAAAGGACTTTTCCAAGTGGAATGATTCTGTGTGATTCTATGGAAGCAATGCAGTGGGAAGTACTTCTTCAGTTCCTAGGTATGTAGCCTTCTACACAAGACCGTGTTCCTTGCACACACTGACTTTTGAACCACAGACCTCTACTTCTTCACCTGGACAGTTTTTGCCTCTTTGTATCCCAATACAGGGAGAAGCCTGTACAACATATTTGCTAGTGCTGCTACTCATCACTCAGAAACTCTCACATTGTTTTTTCAGCAATACCGACATTCCATCTCCATCATGTGCCTTTTACTTTTTCAAGCAATTATTTCCCCAGATGCATTTTTCCCCTTTCAAGATTTTTCTTATATTCAATACACCTCAGCAGTTCAAAACATCCAACTGCATAGGATTCTAATCAGCCTTTTAGAGCAGCCTATCTTCCCACTCCAGGAGGAAATCTGTCTTGACAAAAGTCACTGACTGAAAACTCAGAATAGGCCATACTCACTCATGTAAGAAAGAAAAACTCATTTTCTCCTAAGGGGCTGCTGAAACTGGGCCATCCCCTTAAGGTGGGTAGAATAACTAGTGGGATGAATGAAGATATACCCAGAGCATAATTTTCTTGCTAGTGCAGTAATTTGATAGTGCTCTGTGGTCACTGGGGGAAGGAAGGCACTAAGCAGAGGTTTGTTAGCAGCATGTAGCTTGTAAACGAGTGAAGTACTCTCTTAAGCCACAAATATATCATCTTATTGGCAGTGGAACAGTGGTGGCAGATCCAAAACTGTGACTTCAGAAGTAAGTGGCCCAGCTGAGACCTTGTGAGGCTGATACTATTTGATCAGTCTAAGATGCAGTTGCACCCTCAGTCCAATCTTAACCCACACTTCTGGGAGAAACTGTCATCTACTCCCTTTAAGAACAGCTAATGGTGTTGTTCCACCCCTTCTTCTCTCAGCAGGTATGTGTGGTGGGGTCTTATGGCTGGTATTCAATGGCTCATAATGAAGATGTTAATATGAGGGTTGTACAGCAAAGAAGGTTGATTAATTCCCTTTAGGAGCATTTTATGCCACTCTAGAAAGGGCAGCTGATACATCCACATACCATCGTAGATTAAGGTGAGAACATTTCAAATACATATAGTTAGATCCTTTAATTTCTAATTCTGGCAAACTTGAACCTTTTAACACCAAAGGCTTTCTTCGTTAAAAGATGTAAGAAAGGTGTCAAGGAAAACTTCTCTAAATCTTTCTAATATAACTTCATCTGGAAAAAATACCAGTATTGTAGAAACAATAATTCTAACATTTGAAAAGAGTGTTAAATAATGGTTGCATGTAATACAGGATTTTCACTCAGAGTTTTGCCATCCAGGGCACTATGACAATCCAAAGACTGAGGAAGCAAAATGTTTGCATGGAAAAACACTACCTTGAAATCTAACCTCTGCCACAGAAAATAAATCCAAAGCACTGAAACGCTACTTCATCATTACAAGTCTCAGTCAGCTGGAATCTGCAATTTTAAACAAGAAACTAGCTGCCATTTTTGCAATGAGCATCCCAGTACTTCTAATGTATTGGAGTATTACAGTTTATGGTAGTGATGTAATGCAGTAAGTACACTGAATTTTACAGAGATACACAGACCTGTCTGAAGCATCACAGGGAGGCAGCAATGAAGCCAGAAACAGCAGTAATAGGCTTCTGTGTTGAAAATAACAAACCATTGCTTTACACTCCTCTAAAAATAACAAACAACCACAAAGTTTCTAAGATACAGTGTGGTAGTGCGAAAATGAACTCTCCCACTCATTATTTACAAAGAAAGGATGTAAACTGTGACAGCTGCAAGGAAAACTACTCTTTCTTTATTTAAAGAAAGAAAACAAAACAAAACACAAAACCCTTCAGAATCTGTAATGAAGAAAGAAGTATCTCTGTAGCAAAACTTAAAAATGATTCTTTATCTTGAAGAATTGATTTTAATAATATCATCTCTACTAGTTTATATATTAATATAACTAGCATAAAATTATCTGTTGAGGCTCTCTATGATGTGGGAGATGGCGCTTGAGAGGGAGTGTCTTAAGGCCTGTAACAAACTGCAGGTTAGGTCAGGAGACAGGTCTGGGTAGGAGTCCCATTAACAGAAATTAAAGAGAATTTAGTGGGATATTAATGTGCACGAATAACACTACCAGCCAGTAACATTTGGGAATATGTAGATATTTTATCTTCATAGAGAAACTCCTGAAATCTTTTTCTGCACTTAAAAAACACAAAGTACAGTGAGTAGGAATGTTTTTTAAAACAGCAAAGTATTTGCTGTGGAACAGGTTCTTTTAATATTTTGTCACATACTTTCCCATATTTTCCACTGAATGTATGAAATACATAATATAATTGTTATGGCTATTTAACTATACAAAAGCACCTGAAAATATCTGTGGTGATGTGATTATTTTCTAAGGCTAGAGAAATACTAATGCACAACTACAAATATTATCACATTCATAAACCAGAACACAGCAATTTCTCTTTAACATCATACATTTGATTCAAATTCTAACTTTAAGATCAGAGTTTAAACAAATGTATTGACTAGATTGACATTTCCTAGCCTATCAAGGCAAATTGTTAAAAAGGTGTATTTTTCAAAGGAAATTACAAGACAGCTTACAGTTGACTTCAGTGGAGAGTTAAGCTAACAAAGACTTCTGAATGGTGCATTCCACTTATATCATTGGAGACAAGAGAACTGCCTCTTTCAAAATTGCTAATGGGATTCCCTTTGACAACTTTTACTTCTGTAAGAGCAAATGTAAAAACAGAATCTCTACTACATGCATTAAACTCATTTAGTAAACTTAGTAATGGAATTATCTTCATGAGAAGATGACAAGAGCTGCATGATGGGTATATGTATAAGAGCTTTGTACTGAACCACATGTCACTGCACAGAGTGACACTACCTTCCATTTGAGGGTAATTTTTAAGCCACCAGTAAACTTTAAGTTTAAAAACATTGAATAAAAAACAGTATTGTGCTAGTTTTTTCAACAGTAAGGGAATAAGTAACTTGAAAGATGAGTGGAAAATGGTGCAATTCATTAGAAACACATTCCCTTTTTAATTAGTGTCTTCTTTCAAAACACTTTAATGCAATAAACAACTGTAACTGAATCAAAGTGGGCAATGACATTGCAACAATATTTTTACATAGATGAATTACAGGTGAGAAGACTCTGGTTGATGTTAGCTGAGAAATTATGGTAAAAAGAAGACAGATCACAGAATACACATAATTGGAAAGGACCTCTGAAATCATGGAGTCCAATCATACATGAACAGCAAATAAAATAAACAAAACCAAAAGCAACAAAACCCCCACAAATAAAAAACCACGCTAAAAACAACAATAGAGAAAAAAAACAATCTACAATCTCAGCCACATGTCCTGAAATGCCACATCTACACATTTCTTAAATATCTCCATGGGTAGTGACTCCACAACCTCCTTGGGCAAGCAAGAGTTTTCCCAAAATGCAGACTCAGAAATACAGGCTGAAGAAGACATGTAGACACCTCGTTCACATGCTTTGACATAAGTTTGGACAGAATTTTAAACAGTATTTCTTCTACTACAACAACTGCTTTCAGAAATTCAATAACGCTGCCTAATTACTGCCATTTCCATCTAAAACTGAGAAAAGGGCTTACTCTGCCACACGCAGAGAGAAATGCTTGTCTAATTTGGAGTATCTTTTTTACATATCAAAATAGCATATGGATAAGAATGTATTAATATTGTGGCCTTCATCTCATAAGAACATCTTATCTCTTCTCTGTAGTCACAGCCTGGGTTTGGGTTTGTCTCTGTCACTATGTTTTGTTTTTCCCCCCCCCACCACTACAGGGACCTCTCTGAAGTTTGTATTTCTATGTAATGCAAGACTCTTATGCTGGTTTTCCATTTCATTAGTATTGCTCCTTTCATCTGAGGAGTTTTAAATCTTTCATGGAGTTTTACTGATTAAACATTACATCACTTCCTGTGAAATATGTATGGTAAGAGAAGAGACAGAAACCACTCCAAAATGCACCTTGGAAGTTAGCAGTAGGCTGACAGCAGTGTTACATTTTACACAGATGATGGAGAAGACAATTGCAGCTGGCCGACAGGTGAAGGGATTTCAGAAGGATGATTGATATTACCTAAATGGAGGGTTGGACCAGAAAATAAAAGCTTTGCATTTTCAAACAACTTCATTAATGAGCAGTACAACTAATGGATTCAAGCGTTCTATGGATTAATGCCCCATATTCCCTAAATACTGTGTTCTCAGATCTCCTATGGGTCCCCAGCACCTGCTTCCCAACACTTGCCAGCTTCTTCTGCTATTTGTATAACTCAGAAGCACTAGCTGCTAAATGGTAAAAAGACTAAAAATAGCATGTAATTTTAAGTGCCTCCAAATATCTGCAACTTGCCCTTTCAAGATAATCCAACAGATAGGTAGAGTGGCTCTCAACACTGCACCAGAACAACAATTCACAAAAAACTTGTGGCTTTCAGCATAGATAAGAAATTAAAGAGAAGTTATATTTAAACTTCAGATCAATTCAGGATTAGATCTAAAACTGTTGAAATGAGGCACTCACGCAGTGACAAGAGTTAGGACAGTTATGGATCACCCTCACTGACAGACTGGGAGCTAATCATGTCTTGTTGTATTTGTAAAATCATTTTTTTTTAAGAAACATCAAATTAAACAAAAACAGGCAAAAATATCACAATGGAATATGATGTAAACCCAGTGGCCGTCTGGAGGTTCTCATCTCTCTCCAGTGTCCTGAAATGGAAGCCATGGATAATAATGCTTTGTATTATGCATATTTTCTTAAGATTTAAATTACATGAAAATAGTATGATCCTACTGCCTTTAGTAGGGCATAATATGGTGCACAAAATGAAATACGCTTTAATTTCTCTTTGTCAGGGGTACACTAGTGCATTAACTAAAAGAAGTTTGTGGCTCAAATGGTGGGGGGCATAGGTTTAAGCAGAAATATTACTTATATTTTAATTTTGGCACCAGTCAGAACATTTTTCCTTTAATTGCCAAATAAACCATTTTGAGTGGCTTAGGTTCACTTGCCGTATTAGTGCTTCCCTGCTACTAAACCAGGACCTAAAACACAGGCAGAATAACTCCTGTGATTCATTAAAAGAACTAGTTTGTGTGCATAACCACATCCAAATAATTTTGATCTGCTTCTAGGAAATAATGCATTTTATTGTTTCCAGGTACTGCCAACACCACAAGCAGACTCATTAGGAAGCAGGAGGTAAAATAAAAAAAAAAAAGCTTAGTTTCTGCTTCACTGTGTGCCATCCTCACGCTGTCTTTCTACTGGTTTCAGATAGAAAAAGAAGGGGTGTAATGGTTAATCTATTGTTTATTCAAAACCACCAACAGAAGTTAATAGACAGTTATAAACTAATTGAGTGCGTCTGTAGTGCTATCTCCTCATTCATCTCGCTTATTCAATTTAGCTCTGTTAGTGTTCCATATGGTACAGTGCCCCTGCTGCTAGGAACAGTCATTCATTGCAAAAAAACCCCTGTAACAACAGGAAGCTAATAGTTTAACTGTTCCTCTAAATTTGTTTGACAAAACTGACATTTAGCACGCCACGTCACGTTGTCAGTAATCTGCAATTTACCCTTAGGCAGGCAGTGGATGCTCATTTTATTTACCTCTCATAGTTAAAAGCGTAATTAATATTCCACTCTGAAACAAAGATTAGAGATTTGACAAACATTGCAATTTAAATTCTCCATTATAGCAAACATTAAAATCAAACATCTTTCACACACCCCATTGCATAAAGGACACATGTAGCTGTAATTTAACTTTTTAGTTTTTAATACCACAAACTAATTTCTGCTGTCAGTTTAATGAGGTGGAAAACACAAATCTTGTTGCTCTCGGTGTGCACAGGCTGGGATGGTTAGACTGCAGAGAGCTTGAATCAGCCAGCTTCACAAAGCTGCAGTCAAAAGCCCCAGATTATTCTGGGTAAAAAAAAAAAAAAAGAGTTCTAAAAAAAGAAAAAACCTTAAAGAATTTGTCTAACAAAAGGCTTCGGCAAACAAACACTTCAGGAACAAAAGCAGTTTTCTGAATTGCGGCAGCATTGCTGAAAAAATCCAATAAGGGCAGCTTGGGCTATAACTTTGTGGCAGCAGTGAGCCCAGCTACAATCTCCAAGGAGTGCCTAAGGAAAACATGTTCTCCTTCTCAGGGTTCAACCTCCTTCATGCTGCTTTACACCCAGTCAAGGTTAGGCAGCTATTCAAATCATTCAATCGTGGGCTTAAAGCAGAAGTGGTTTGCAGCAACTCCTGACCAGGGTCAACTGTGAGGCTGAAGCTCGGTTGGGATCATCTCTGCCACTTTTCCAGTTCCCCTGAGGTCAGGCTCACAGCCCTTGAACCTGCACTCCATGGCCACAGATTTTACATCTATAGGAAGTGCAATAATAATTGCTGTGCTTTCTGCTCACAGTAGTTATATTCTGTGTAAAAGTCCCATTGCAGGCTGCGTGGTGGCATCTGCATTACAACTGATTTATTGTGCCAGAATCTCTGACAATAGGGCACATTATCAAACTGGCAAAGTAGGGGGAGCTCTCAGAGAAATAAATGACTGCAGTTTTAACTCATGCTAATTTCAATTGAAATTCCAGGTCCATAAATTCTGTGTGACTGATTAAAATTATTAACATGTAGAACACCTTTAGGCAACCACGCTGGCTCATTAAACATAGAAGCCTAGAATTATCTCCACTGTAACAAATGTGTGTGTGAATGTGTGTGTTTCAGACACATACATCAGGAATTTTATTTATTTTTTTTTTTAGATTTTCTTCACAGAAGCACTGAGAATGCCAAAAATATAAAAGACAGAATAAACTCAACAAAGAGGCTGCTGTTACACTTCTCAATCCATCCTATGTAGTAACCCCCTGACTCCTGACTCCTTCACAAGACTTCATTAGTCACTGCCAACTTCAATCTGTTTCAGTTATTTTGCATTCAGCTCCCAAAGGAAAAGCACTCTCCCCACTGATCACAGGCTAAACTAAAGATAAACTGGCTCATTTTATAACCCATCAAGCTAACATGTCCTGAATCACACCAGCATCACAAACCAGGAAAGGAATCTCTGAATATGTCTAACGCTGACACAATACTACGTAAGAGAAAGGTACATTTATAAAACTAGGTGCCCAAAACAAGAATTAATGTTTTAGACTCAGGGAGGTTAGTGTAAGCACATTATTTCTCTCCTAAATGTCAGTGGATATTTCCTCTTTCATAATGAATGTCTGCATATTAAAAAAAAAATAAATCTCAATAGTACTAGTATACTTTAAGAGAGAACTGCTAATGTACAATCTGAGATTTTGTGAACAAATTATCTGAACGCCCAGATATTAAAGAAAATATCTGAAAAGGTTATAGCAATTGAAATTTATTCAGATTTTTATTTTATTCAAAATGGGGAGCTGGTTATGAAAATGTATAAATCAGGTGATAAGCAGCAGAGCCACAAGGGCCAGAATCACAGCTGTTGATAAAGGAAGCATCATTAATCATAAAAAAAAGAATTGCCATACTGGATTAGATCTGAGCTCAACTGGTCTTATTTCCTACTTCTGTGAAGTTCTGCATGTTTTATGGGAAGTATAAGAGATAACATAAAATACAGATGTGGAAAAAACTCTTTCCAAGAACCCAATGTCAAAAGATTCCTCTAAACTTTGAAATACTAAGTTTTATATGCCTTCCAAAATGCTCTTCAGCAGTATGTAGACCTGAATTTTAACAATTTTAAGTCTGCATATTCTTTAAATATTCTGCATATTCTTCAAATACACAAAGATGTCAAGTTCACCTTTGAATCTTACTAAAATCTTAGACTACATGGTGATGATCAGTTTCATGTTCTAATTATAATTAAAGTTTTCCCTTCTATTTTAAAGGCAAGGCAATTTAATACTTGTTCCCTTTATGTCTGTATTAGCTAACTTTCCGGGTGCAGTCTAAAATGTATTTATTTGATTACTTCTACTGTGCTTATTTCTATTTTTTCCTTCAATGGTCAATGCCCAATCTTTCAGTCCCTGCTCATTCACCTTTTTCTGTCTGTAACTATATCACATGCCTGACTAAAACTTCTCTCCCCCTTCAATTTTCTTTTTTTCTTTTTTTTTTTTTGATTAAGACTGACAAAATTAAGAGCAGTTTTAGAGTTCTTCAACTGCAATTGCATTGCAGACTCTTGAGAAGCTGGCTGAAAGTCTTTTGTGTTTCTAAACTGGTCTAACAACACAGGCTGGATTTTCTAAAAGCAAACTGAGAGAAACTTGCACATCAGGAGAATATATTTCTTTGCAAATTTCAAGGCACAATGCTTGACTCAACACTCTTAACTTTTTCTCTTCCAGGTAAAAGGAAAGCCAAGGCTGCCTTCAAGGAAAATTGAAGGGGCACAAGTATATACTGATAGCCCTCCCATGTTATTAGAGTGCTCCATTGGTTCAGAATTACCACATCAAGAAGAGGGGAGGGGGGGGAGAGGGGGGTTCTTCCCTTGAGAGGTCAAGAATGATAGAAAATCCATTCCATCCTTGGGGCACTAAATTTCCCATAGACAGGAGAAAATGGGAAAGCCAGACCTTCATTTGAAAGGGTAATAAACATACAGGGAATGCTCACAGACTGAAGTCCCTAAGTGTCAGGGGCTTGTAAGAGTGTTTTATGTCTATGGTGGACACGAATACCACAAGGTTTTCTGTAAACTACTCAGAGTTGCTTTTGCCTGTCATATGAATCTGCCCACAGGGTCAGGATAGCAGCCTTCAAATATGTTCTCATTAGGCTCTTTGAGAAGACTGCTGTGAGGTTTTCTCTATGTATCACAAAATCACCCAAAACTATTTTGCCTGGGTTTTGGCTGGCCCTCCCTCTCCATGGAGTTCCTCTTTCTGATCACGCTATAGCAGGCTACAGAAACCAAGACAGCTTGTTTTACTCAGATAGGACTCTTATGGAGCTTGATGAGAAGAGGAGAAAAAAATAAAACAACACTGGATGTACTACCCAGCCGTTTTTCCCCTTGCCCTACTTTTAAGAGAGAAATTAAATATACAATTGCTGTGGCAATGGAACAGTAATAATTAAATCCTTGGCATTTTCATGCTTTCCTAAGTGATACGCTCCAATCAAGAGACCTTTAACTTCTGTAGAATGGCCTTCGGAAGAGACGAAGACAACTGTGAATAAAACATCCACTTTGAAGGTTCTGCTTGAAATGCTCCTATCTTTGAATGATGTTGAAGGTTTGTTTCGACATTTGCACTCGAAATTCAGCGAGGGAATTTATCAAGAACAGCCTGGTGTATTCTAATTAACTCAAAGTTCTTTTTTGTTTGGTTGGTTTTTTTCTTCCCTAAATTAAATAGCCATAACAAGAACATCTCTTATTTCCTGAGGCAATCATGAAGTTTACAACTGTACTTGTGCTACTCTTTTGAAATACAATCTAAAATACAATCAACAGAAACCACATGAGTTCAAGGAATTATAAAATTCTTATTCATAGTGGGGTTTTTAGCCTATTCTGTGGGAATCTATCATCAGAACATTGAGCGTGCTTTCTAACCGTGAGCCATTGCAAATGTTTTGCTTAAATTGACAAAACTTATATTTCTAATCTTTTTTCATAAAGGTTCTTCTAAAAAAAAATGCAATTTCCTCAACAAGGAGAATGTCACCTAATATAAACTCCACTTATGATACTGAGGTTCATTATACACCTAAGATGAGATTGTATCATATTATACATAGTATATATACATATAAATGCCAACATTATGTCCACAGATGACTAGGTAGGCAATTAAATATGAAAGCAAACTGAATAAACAGGGGAATTCATTTTTGGCAGTCTAGATCACAGCTAAAAATGTCTTTTTTCTAATGCGTCAAATTATTTTCATATATATGTATAATACACATCAATGTACATGCATCTCTCTGCATTACTAGGCAAATGGTACAGTGCAGTATAACAAAATTGTCTATATTTCTGTTATATAGCCTCTTAACCAACCTTTTCCAACTATAAACTCACATTATATGCAAATAGACAGCTAAATGACTTTACCATTATATATTTAATTTGATAGGGCTTAAGGATTCTTTTAAAAATCATTCCCAGCAAACTAATTCATGCCATAAACTTAAATGTGCTCCAAGACATTACTGTATTGTAAATTGTTTTTTCCTTCACAGAAGTCTATTAAAAAATTTAAATCTACTCTGCCATTGACATTTGGGGATAACGAGTTAAAATCTTGCATTAGTAACTAACTATGTGCATACAAGCTATGAGTGTAAATCCTCAACGCATCTCAGGAGTCTGTACCTCAAACTCTTTATGAGAAAACTCACTTTTATAATAGCCATAGTCTATCGAACTTTTCTTACAATAGTGAATTATTCATTCAGCTCACTTATCAATTACTTCAGAATTTTTAGGAGCTGAACCAAACTATGCACATGTTCTCTTGCATTTCTTTAAGAACAGATGATTTAAAAACCTAAAATCTTGGTGTGGAATCCACAGAAAGCTCTGAAGGGAGTGTTCATATTCCAGAAAGGCTAATTTAGGCATTTATCATTGCAACAGATAACTCACAAGTACTTATTTATTGTTCACAAATAGTGGAATCCCTGTGATTTAATTGGTTTTATCTTAAACAAACAGCAGAACCAGAGCCATGGTAATTCTTTAACAATTTCAGAACTGATTTGTGTCAGACGTAAACAAAAATTTCCACTTGATTTGTTGTGAACGTGCAGTGTTATGGTACATTCGTTCACTGCTTTATCTCAAGCAGGGTATGGATTGAAGCTGTGCTGATTGGATTGGACATGGATTTGCTGTAGAGGGTAACATAAAAGTTTCCCCTCGGAGGTCTCTTCTGGTGAAAACACATTTTTCTTTTATCTCTAGGTGTTATTAAAGTTCCTGTGATTTTGTAGTTTTCTAAGGTGACTGGCAGCTAGTTGAAAGCTGGAAAATTTGCAAAAAAGCTCTTGCCAATAAAGACCTAATCATGTATGCTCTGTTTAGGTTGTGTATACACTGTGTGAATGTTTGTATGCCTGGAATGGATGAATCATTCAGTAGATATAGCTTCTCGAATAGTACAGAACTGTTGCACTGAAAAATATAATTTTGCCTGTTTCAAATAGTACAAAAATGTACTTCCTCAGCAAATGACTATGACTGCTGGTATGGCATATAAGGCTCTTAGCACATTTCAGTCTTTAACAGATGCTCTATCAATTCTCTGAATGATACAATGCTCTGCATTTGATAACGTTTGTATTTTGCTCTTTTGGCTAGAATGCTCACGTAATTGGCAAGCAAATTAAATAAACTGTAATAATTTAACTGGGCAATACTTGGACCAATAACATGAGAGAAACCACTCCATAAAAACAGCAATAAAGTTACAAGCAGTGCAGGTACAAGCTAGCTCAGAAATTAGGTATCTTTTGCAGTTTTCATATAATCTTTTTAAATACTGTGCCTATCTACATCACTACACCTGAGCATTAGTGATCACCAAGACCTGAGGGAATTCAAAGGAATAGTAGTGACTCAGGATGAAACAATGTTGAAAAGAATAAATCAGCATACATGGAATTATAGGTTGAAGAGGAGGTTTGGATACTGACCTTCCAATCCAATCACTGCTCTGGATCAGGTTCACATACAGCTTCAGACAGATTTCAAATGAACTATAGAGGACTGACCTTTCACACCACAATACCTTCCATCTCTTCACTGATGCAGATACTAGGCTGAAAACCGTCTTCTTTCATCTCTGAATCATCCTCTTCCCTCCTTTCCCCCCTTGTCCCCTCCAGCCTCATCTCCCCCCAAGCCAAAATCTGTGACTAACATCAAGGTATGCTTGTCCCTTTTTTCCCATCATTTTTTGGTCGGTAAGCATCCATTGTGTTTTCAAAACTAATCTTCTTTCTATTTATATATCAATAATAAATAAAAAAAAGCCTGGAATGCAGCATTTCACTAAAAAACTTCAGGGACTTGAAAAAGAAAACAAGCCTATTTCACTTCAAAATGTCAAGATTCAATTCACCCTACCATGCTATTCAGCACACACAAAGGAAGGAAAAATATATCCCAAAGTGTAGTGACTACCAATCAAAAAATGTCACATTTAGGTAGACAGCTATTGATAAACCTCTGGAAAGAGCAGGAAGATGTGGGTACTACCAACAACAATAATGCACATGAACAACCTGAAAGAGGGAGAAAATCTGTGATAATTAAGACAGTAATCTGTGTATCTAAAATAATGGATATATACTGACACTAAAGCAACAGAAATGAGTTCACTATTGTCTTTCTAGGCATCCACAACACATTGATAACATTTGTTTGTGTACAGCTCCTTCAAAAATAGCAATGGCAGCTTAAATAAGTAGAGAAACTGTTTGAAGATTTTTGAAGGGTTTTTTTCCCCTTCTTTTCTTCTATCTTGGAAGAGTGCCTCTATTCTAAAGACATGATTGCAAAATAATCTGAGGAGGATACTTTCAACTTCAATACCAGGCACTAGAATTCCTCTGTGTCTTTTTTCTCCAACTTTTTTGACAGTATGTTTACTAAGAAGAAATTCATAGACATAAACCAAGAAAAAGATAAATCACTCCTAGATATACAATGAAGGTTGGGCTTGAAAGCACAATTTTTAACAGTCTGAAGGAACTTAACATGTAAGGACTGCTTTTCAGCCATTAAAAGTATGCTCTACACAATTTGGAATATTTAATTAGCTGCTTATTTATCACATCAACAACCCAAGCAGAAACCTCTGCTGCTTTAATGCAGATTTTTGATGGCACAATGTGGTACAATGCATACACTAAGCCACTCAGGGATCTATTCTATTCTTGATTGTATTGTGTCGTAATGACTTCAGGCAGTTCAAAGGAGTAATCTAAATACTGCAATGCACACACAGAGATGCATGATTATTTTGAGCTGTCAAAATATCTACCTTTTACTTAGCTTTAGATTAGCACAAGATTGTTTGTACAGCCAGAAGAAACAGAAGAGCTGATCTGGAGAAAAACTGCCTGTCAGCTAAATTAAAAAAGATGGAATCAGTGTGACTTGATTCCATGAACTAGTAATGCCTTATTCTCTCAACACTGCAAAATCTTCTTGTCCGACTAAAGATCAGGGGCTGCATGAACATTGATTATAGGCTCTGAGTACCTAGGGATCCAAGGACAACACTTCAAACCTGCATACCATGCTACCTCTCGGTCTCCTAAGATGCATATCATGAGTTGCTAAAAGGTATTTATTGTAAGATTATGTATTTTCTACTACTAAATTACATTATCCCCTCTCTAGTGCTTTTGTCCTCAAGGTCATCAGGAAGCTTCATTAACCTGTTTCTGGTTTATGACATGATGAGTAATGGCAAATCATCAGTTTTCAGACTGAGCTTAAGAACCTCCTACTTCACAAGGGACATTTTGCACTAATAAGACAAATCATTGCCATCTCTTCTTTGATAACACCCTTTGGTGTCTTAAAATTTCTGTACTAATTGCCATCTTGCCTAGTTTAACTAATACACATCCAAATAGCACTGCACCTGTTACCTTGCTTAATTCCAGACAGACTGACCAACAACATACCTTCTACACAGACGGCTATTTATATTATTACACAAAAGTATCCAATTAATTTTGCATGACATACCTTGCTGAAACTATTTCCATATGGTGTTGTTTACCATTTACTTATCAATGTCATTTCCTTAAAAGGCTATTATAAAGCCTTGAATAAAAAGTTTTCCGAGACAATAGTTGCCCATGTAGTTTTCTTGAAAGTGGGCACTGCATTCAATATTCTCCAGTCATACAGGACCTCTCTGACTTAAGAGCTCTATTAAAGATTTTTGGTAGTGGACTTATCATTTCCTCTGACAGCTCTTTCAGAATTTGAGAAGGTGGATCATTTACTTCCTCTAGCTTGGGTGCATCGTGAGTTTTGAGTTTTGCTTGCATCTTATGGGAGAAATTTCCATTTCTATACATTCATTCATGCCACTCATTCTTCCTTAGGCATTTATCCCTATCTTAACCACTGCCATATGAGATAAATACAGTCTTAGTTCAAGAAACCCTTTTCATCACGAAAAGCGGGATGAGTATAAGGGCAAATCATGAGCAGAGAACAGGTACGATGTCAAGTTACTCAAATGATTATATGTACACATATCATATCATTATATCATTGTATGATGGTTCAATTGGTGAGTTACTCAACCTCCACTTGGAGCAAAAAGGGAAAGGTTTTTGAAGGATACTAATTGTGTTGATTTTGTGGTTTCAATCACCCTGAGTCTGAGCACTGCTAAGAAGCAAGGAAAATATATTTCCTTGGTTCTCTGAGGTAAAATATCACATTCTGCTGTTCCAGAGAGGCACAGAAAGACTGATTTGTCCCAGGATATGCGTAAGACTTTTACAGAGCCAGAAATTTTAACACAACCTTGGGACCCAATTTGAAGCAGAGTGGAGCTAAAAAACATGCTTATTAAAGCTGCACCTTTGGTGTTCAGTTCTACTTTAAGAGTGTTGTGCCTGCATCGAAGAGCTAAAGCGGATTTGGGATGTGTACAAAGATGTGATTTAGGCCTTTCATGACTAAGCTGGGTATTTTTTTCCAGAACTGAAGGAAAGTTCTCTTCTTACTCCTCAAGAGCACATTGGGAGATATTAGAAGCAGAACAGACATGTATTTCCATTGCCTTTGCAGTGGAGAAAGAATCAAAGCTAAGTTTGCTTGTAAAATCTTCACTTACCTCACTTATTGGATCAGTATGTTCCAGCTTTGCTTTACTGCTTTAGCAGCGGAAAACAGACATAAAATTAACTTAACTGGGTACTTAAGTCCAGTTACTAGCTGATTTGATTCTCCAAAGTATCCTAAAGCAGATGAAGTATACTAGTCAATCTGGCCTTTGCAGTTTGATTTTGTCTTTTTTGTCTTTTTTTGTCTAGAACATTCTAATGAAGTTCTTCTATGTTTAAAGCCTATTTGTTTTTAACCTCATGTCTGTCTTAAAGTACACTAAAAGAATTTTAAGATGCTGAATTGTATTTTTGTATTTTCAAGATATAAAAGCCCCCAAATGAAATGAAATTTCTCCTATGAAGCCTTCCCCTCCTGCCCCCCTCACCCCTGTAGAGTTATACAGTCATATTTTAAATAGTTAATATGTACACAAGTTTTTGTTTTGTTTTTTTTTTATTTTAGTTGCTTTTGTGGCGGGGGTGATGGTGGTGTGGGGGGGTTTTTTGTGGTTTTTTTTGTTTGTTGGGTTTTTTTTGGTTTGTTGTTTTTTGTTTTTTGTTTTTTTTTTAATTATTACTTTAGATTTTTTTCCCCAACCCTTTATATCAACTGTAGTAGCAACCACCTAATTATCTGGATCCTGAAATTTCCTACTGAACAAAATACCCTGCTGGATCATGACATCTGGAGGCTCCAATACAAAATGGAAAATGGGTTTTCTTATGTGTATTTAGAGATAGTAAAAAAGAGATGACTTATTAAAAAAGTTACTTGAAATATGTGTTCTATTTTAAATACTGCAATTTTTACAGGTCAGTGCATGTTGGTCTTTAATAAGCTTATAGCAACTGGGGTCAAACTTCAGAGGCAGTTCAAGTTGCAGGAAATTTGTGGCACAGTCTAGACGATGGATGCGGAAAACATCTTGTGAGATCTGCTTACATAATGCATTGGCATGCAAGGGTCATTTGCAAATTAAAAGCATGAAAATGCTGATGCTACTCAAAATTGTATTAGCAGAATCACAAGACAGCATGTGGCCCCATTAATCTTATGAACTTGGCATTAACAAGTTAATAGATCACATTGTAGATTACACATTTATAAGCATATCAACATCCAACACAGACTAAAATATGCCCTGGAGCATCTTTGAGTGTAATTTTCTTCAACAAATAAAAATAAAGATTTCAGAGCAATGGCTAGTAGAACCTTCAGGCTCAGTAGGAAGTAATGTGGTCATATTATTATCAGTTGCCACAAATAGCTGTTTCAAAATTCTATCTCCAGTTTCAGATTAAGTCTGGCATTACAAAATGTAAAAAGGAATGTATAAACAATGATTTATTTATACACGCTCTCCTCTCAAGAAGTATAGAAATCAACACTTATTATGTACACGTGTTCCAGTTTTACCATGCAGCAAGTCAGAAGGCAAAAGTGAACACCATGGACGTATTTCTCTGTGCCTGTGCTGTGTAAACACTGAAGGAAAGCATGCCAGGCTGTACATGTATGAGTTAAATGGTCATTATGGTCTAAAATAAAGGAACAATAAAATCACTTTGCCTGCCATGGCTGAATCTTGTGACTGCTACTGTTGTGTGCAGCATAGGTACTGCCTAGTGTTACTGTCTGAGAAGATGGGTAACAGTATCAAACCAAAGCCTGACCCAGAACAGAATTTATGAGTCTGGGATCTCAGGTCATCCTTGATATAATCTTGATACAATGTTTAAAATACAGCTCGATATACAGATACAATATATGTTTCTTGCTCCATTAATTCTGTAAAATGGAGCAGGATGTAAAATGATTTTCACAATTTTCTGATTCAGAGACAGCCTCTCTGCACAACACACCTGCTTTTGCAATGGGTCACTGAAAAGTCAGCATTTAGTCTGTCTTTGAGGTTAGACCCACTTGACCAGCTCCCAGATCCACAGCTACAAAAGGCCACAAGATGCACCCAACAATATTCAGCAGCTCTGACAATGAACACAGCCGTTTCCTTTGCATGCACATACTAACTGTGATGCAGTGGACATATTGCATTGGGAACAACTATGCTCAGTTTCCAGAAATTTTTAGGCATCCCAACAAGCCATAAGATTCAAATGTCAGAGGGTTTTGCACAATCTAGAGCTAGAAAGTTTTGTCTTGTCCTTACTCCAGTTTGACACGAGATGTCCATTCAGTAGTTATCAGGAATTTCTGTTTAGAGCTGACACCAACTAAAGACAGAATGGCAGACTTGGAAAAAGTTTTTGCATCCTGGATCCTTCTGCATACATTGAAACTATACTGAATTTCATTAATCTACTTCCTTTCACCCTTAATGAACCCTTTGCTATCATGGATAGGAGACATGGAGCAATCTGGGTTCAGGGTCTCATAGTGCAATGCTCCTTCTAATCAGCTTACATATTGTCAGTGTGGTTTATCCCAGAGGACAGTACTGAATTCCTCTCTAGGAGTCTCAATATTTGGTGGGAATCTGTATAGCTGTTACCTCAGTCCAGGGGGAGAAAAGTACTCAGAAAAAATATTTCCCTTGCCTTTCCACTGACTGAAAGAAAATCCTAATAAGAAAGTATCTCTTGGCATGACTGTGCTAGCCAAATATTTCTAACACAGTCAAAATCAATTAAGAATTCTCCTGAAAGCATTTTTTCCCTTCAAAAATGGGATCTTTGTCTATCAGAGTTGATAATCCACTCAAATACATGCAATATAAAGACACAAATTGGACACAAAGAAATAAAAACCACTCTCCCTTTTACCACCTATGTCAAAGTAAAAGTTGGACTTGAAAGGAAATAATGGCTATACTAGAATGTAATCCTTTGTTGCTTAAATGTTATAAATGAGATAAAGTGATTGGTTTATGGTTGCATGTGCCAAATATTTAAGGCCCTCACTGTAAGTACATGCCATTAACACAGTAGAGTGCAGGAAGAACCCTATTTCCACAAAATCAACCTCTAAAATAAAGTACCACAGAAGTTCTACTACAGACTGAGTTACAGATTAACTCTCACCAGATGGAAGAGGGTGGTACTTATCAGCTGCAGCAGTCTTTCTTCTTACCCATACTATTTTGAGACTGAATGGGCAAGAAACAACTCTTCCACTACAATCACAGCAAATAAGCAAGCTCTAATAAATAACCACTGCTACTTTAGATAAGTCAAGGAGTTCCTGTTCATAGAACAGTTTGTGTTTATTTTTTCCATCGTATTACACTCTTGTAGTTCATAATAGAAGGGATGGAAGTCATCCTACTCTTTGCTTTGTTCCTTTCTAATAGGACAGATATTGACTGTGGTATTACATAAGTTTATGAAATATAAGTAGGACACAGAGCCATTGGAGCAAGTCAAGAGAAGCCACAAAGATGATCAGAGGTCAGGAGTACCTCTCCTATGAAGACAGGCTGAGAGAGTCAGTGTTGTTCAGCCTGGACAAGAGAAGGCTCCAGGGAGACCTTATAGGAGCCTACAGTACCTGAAGGGGCCTTCCAGAAAGCTGGGGAGGGACTTGTTACAAGGGCACGTAGTGATAGGATAAGGGGTAACAGTTTTAAACTGAAAGAGAGTAGATTCAGGTTAGATGTTAGGAAGAAATTCTTTCCTATGAGGGTGGTGAGACACTGGAAGAGGTTGCCTGGAGAAGCTGTGGAGGTCCCCTGCCTGGGAGTGTTTAATGCCAGGTTGGATGGGGCTTTGAGCAACCTGGTCTAGTGAGAAGCATATGTACCCATGCCAGAGGGGCTGAAACTAGATGATCTTTAAGATCCCTTCCAGCCCAAACCATTCTATGTTTCCATGATTCTGTGATGATAAATTGGTTCATTTTGGAGTTCTCTTATTTTTGTTAAATATCTACAGACATTCAACCCCAAAATAAAATATTGGTTACAAAATTCAGTTTCCACTCAGCTGACATATAAATACAAACATATTGGATGTGAAAATACCATTTAAGCAACTGGTCTTTGAATAATTACCTGTTTTCCAAGCAATAGAAAAAATAATCTCGATGAGAACACACTAGAGCCTTACCATATCACCAAGTACTGTGAATGTCTGCAAAGTAAAGCGAGGTGTTTGGCAAGAAAATTAAAGCATAAAGAAAGAAGACTAAGGATAGTTGTAAGATGACATACAGACACATTGCTTTAAAATAGCCTTTTAACTTCCAGCTGTATAAAGAGAGTAAACATCAGGTGAATATGAATTCACTGACAGTTATTTAGAGAAAAATAGTTGGTGTCAAAACAAACCAGTACTACAAAATTGTCACGGTAGGCTGCTTTTCTTAACAACTTGTTCTATCTGGGTTCAGCTTTTCTGCAATTTAACATGTCTTTTCAGAAAGGTGGTCAGTTTCTTTGCTAGAAGTAACTTACTGAAGAGCTGGCTGAATACAAAGCTTGTTTGCAGTTCTTATTTGGTTATCTCAGATATGTTTAGCATAATTGCATATGTGAGAATAATCATTAGATGCCTGATATAGTGCTGCATTTATTTGCATGGAGTGAAAAGGAAGAATGTTCATAAATAATAGTCAGGTACAGTACTGAGAGTCAAGAATTGTCTGTCCCTGTAGTCAATGCTCTTATATTTGGGTGAAAACTGAGCATCGAATATAAGAAGTGCAGCATGTGTAAGCTGCACATACACAAAAAATGAGCAGCTAAAGGCTGAGGGACACATTTGGCTCAAACATTTTTTATGTCAATAGCAGATTGAGATGTGGAACGCTGCTTCTAGTTTTGCTTTTCATGTTCTTCATGAAACATCATTCTTTTGCAGATCTTCAATGGGACTTGTTCCAGAAATCCAGCCTGCTATACTTCTAGATCAACTTAATTTCTGAAAGATGGTTCATCTGTCACACTTTTAGCCTTATTATTATTATATGTACCTAAATAATGATATGAAAAATGCATCTGAAAATGTATATCATCTTTGATTGCACAATCCCTGAAAGGACTGAAGTAGAGTGCTCTTTGCTTGCCTTATGGATGTACTGTTATTTACTTGCTAAGTATTCACCCTTCTTACTCCTCATTAAGTCATCTGAAAATGTCACAAGAATATGATTTTGTACCATTATTGTTCCACGTCAACAAAATGCAATTTCCTTTAGCTTTCTAGATGCTGCACAGAAATACAAAAGGATTTAGAGGCTTGGTTCAGTATACAGTATCAGTATTCACATGCACATTTCTGGCAGAATTTGCTACAAAATTATGGGTTGTTTTAATGCTATGGAACAGAAAAATGGCAGCTGCTGCTGCTACAATAAAGGGTAGCAAAAATTCCAGCTGTGGACATGCAATACCTCTTTCAGTGTAACACAAAAAGTGATATTTCCTCTGACTAAATGCAATGTACAACTGTGGCTTATTTCTCTCTAATCTCATGTTTTCAGCTACTATACTTTCTTCAGGATTGAAAAAAATAGATGCTCAATGCACCACTTCCACAAACAAAAGTATCCATGGAATAATTAATGAAAGCTGTGTAATTTCTCCTATTTGTGAATCAACCCATAATTTAAATCTCTTCTGATTTCTGTATATACATTTATTTTTAGGTTCAGAGATGAAAAGCTGACAGGCTTGGTAAAGAGATAATCAAAAGAAATTAGGCATGGGAATATTTTAATAGCTATTAGATATGTGTAAAAATGCCATCTGTATATAAACTTCAAGATGCATATAGGAAGAACAAGATACAGCTTTGTTTAAATGTCTATATTTCATTGTGAAATTAACTATTTAGGAAATTTTCCAGTATGACAAGTAGAAGATATGACACTGCCTTTTAGGAGAGCTGACTAGATGGTGAAGGAAACATAACACTGTCCTGTCCCCTTGCATTTGCAAAGGAAGAATGTAATAATAGAATGTCTTGTTGCTGTATGTTATGGACTAAATCAGGAAGGAACCTGAGACCTGCAACTTAAAATCTGGGCCATCCTGAAGCTTCTGTGGCCCTCTGCCACCTGTTTCTCTGAAGCTTTTTATGTCATATAGAAAAAGATGAACTTAGAGTATCACAGGAAGCCACAACAGGTTACAGCTCTCAGGTTCCTGCTGTACCCATCTCCACTTCAGCAATACTAGAAGTGTGACTTCCTGGCACAATGCTGTGACAGGGTGTGTGGGCACTGGGTCAAAGAGAAGGATCCCCCTTACTTTTCCTCCCACATCATGCCTTTGCTGCTGTATCACCAAGTACAGTCCATATGGTACCAGCAAATTATTTCTCTCAGATGGATACTTGTGGGTGTTTTGCTGTGAGGGAAAATGGTCAGCATGGGACACTGCCTGCTGAAGATTTTAAGAGATTTTCCTTCTATTGAAAGTAAAACCTCAGTCTCACAGATATTTTCATTCTCTGCTTGGCCTCCCAGGTCACTTATTTTCCTTAGCTGGTGCACATTGGTTCTTTAATAAAGCCAACAGCTGTCTCCCAGCTCATGGCTAAACTGAGGTACCCAGGAATGCTCAGTAGCCCCAGCAGCCATGTGGATGCACTGACATCATCCTAATTTTCAGGTGAAACTGAGAATGATCATCCCAAAGCTCAGGGGCACTGGTTTCCTGGCAGATCCAACTTAAACAATATACTTGAGGAACTAGCATGTATAGTAGTATCCAAGTGCTGTGGAGTTCCTGCAGGAGGGACTCAGTGGCTGAGGATGTACTGCTTTTCCAGGAAGACATCAGGATGTCAAGGGGATGACATGGCCTGTTGGGTACTACCAATTCACAGTCATTTGTCTCATGTCTTACCATCTGGTGTCTACTTGCTACATCAGCTGTCTCCTGTAGTAAAGCTGGTAAGCTGTAAATGCCTTAACTTTTGAGACTTTTAACAAGCAGAATTAAGCCCCCTGAAGCACTCCAGCACAGGTTTCAAAATTTTCCAAAATACTCTCAAAAAGTTGTCTTGAGTTGCATGGTAGCAATGTGAAGACCTGCATGACTTGGTTTTTAAAGATCATTAATGCAGACATTGCCTGATGTAAAAGAAGTATGAACAAAAGGAAGGGGAAAAAAAACTTTGTTTAAAGCTGATGTCATCAGGCCATGTGCTCTTCTGCAGTAAAACTTGATATCTTGTCTTAAACCCACAAAAAGCCCATTTCAGAATAGGAGAGTAAATATAACCAACACTACATTACTTGTACAATAACCTGCATTAACAGTGTTAATAGTGTTATTAATTTTAATTAAAATAAAAAACCTTTAATGTTGAAAGTTATTGTATATGGATTACCATCACAATGTTGGCAACTAGATGAGTAGGAAGAACCCCTTCCAAATTTTCTCGATTTTTCTTCC
The DNA here is from genome assembly GCA_023637945.1 of Phaethornis superciliosus. Classification (NCBI taxonomy): domain Eukaryota; kingdom Metazoa; phylum Chordata; class Aves; order Apodiformes; family Trochilidae; genus Phaethornis; species Phaethornis superciliosus. The sequence goes on along the minus strand of JAJQWJ010000002.1, from coordinate 50,897,611 downwards.
TCAAAGATTGACAAAAAAATGCAGTTCAAAAATCAGCAAATGGAAAAGACTCAAAAAAGGCTCTTATTTACTAATTCTTGGGACTAAAACCCAAGGTTTATTGTGCAGGGTGCATGTACATGATATCTACAGAGTTTCAGATTACAGCCTGCAAGGAAGTACAGAGGTATAAAAGACCTGATATTAGTACTTTGGCACTTCATTTCCTTCCCTTCAGATACAAATGGTTTAAAAATAGAATCACATTACTTTTGGCCGTGACTAAGGATCTTTAGTTTTGATCTACATACAACTGCATTAATAATAGATTAAGGGTTGCTATCAAAGCATGATCACATGCTCCAGAAGGAAGAAACTACAAAGTACAGCTGTCAAATCACTCTCACTAACTAAAGCAAGGGCAAACAAATTGCATCTGAACTTCTAGGACACTTGTTTGTCTATTCAACCTCTCTTTATCATTTCATTTCTGAGCAAAAACTTGCACGCAAAGGGTACAAACTAGTATTCACCTTTTTACTGACCCTGGACAGACAAAGAAAGGAAAGATTTTTTTTCTTTAAAGGTGATATTATCATTGTAGGACATAACGCAGTAAAACAACAGCTTGTAGAGAGTAGGATGAACCACAGCATTAACATTTTGTTAGTTGATACTGAAGAAATATCATCTGACATAGCTTTATTTAGGATCTCAATCCAATTTCTCAAGGATTACTCAGTACTGAGTGGATGATGCCATTCCAAATTGTATAAAATCTGAGTAACCATTTAACTATTTCTTGTTTCCTTGTAACTAGAGCACTCTCTTAAATACTCAACCTACTCTATCAAAGCAACAAAAAGACACCCCAACACTGTCTTTCCTCAGAAAGGCAAAGCTATTCTGCTGCAGCCTGCTGTAACATCTACAAAGTGAACATTTCTCAACACCAAATGGAAACCAAGCGTACAGAGGTTACTAAAATGACAACACATGGTAAATATGCCTGGAGATGCCTTTTGTTAGAAAACAGAAAGGATTTGCATTAACATATATGGTGAAAACCTGGATCAGGAGTACTGCAGAGGCTAATGAGATAAGGGGAAGACAAAGACAGGCCAATTAAACTTTGAACTTCTGGTGACTGATCAGAAATCATGAACCAGTACAGTGGCCATCCCTGCTGTGTTTTCATTCCTGGTTAGTCACTTCAATATATACATAGATAACTAACTAACTAACTATATATGCATTTCTTGGCTCTCAGATACTGAAAAACATTTTATCTGCAGAAAATCCACTAGTAACAAAATAACATGAGACTTTTTACAGGGTTTTACAACTTTTGGGACCACTGAGCTTCCTTACTCATATTAAAAGACTTCAAGAAAGAGAATAGATTTGATTATAAAAGTCTAGATTCTCCATGATTAGTAAAATGAAAAAGACATATTACAAAAATCCTACATTATAAACTTTTCATTGGACTCTGACTCTGGCAGGATACAACAGGAAAAACTACACTTCCAAGAATGTCCACAAATAGAGCCAACATTAAAAAGGGAGAATCACATGACCAAAATGTTAAACTGTTGCCAATATGTTTAACCCACTAGGCAATAATGTAGTGATTGGAAACATCTACAAGGGATTAAGTAATGCAGAAAACAGCAGAAAACAAAACCTAGATGAAGCTGTTTACAATAAAATATAAAAAGAGTGTCCAATTAGATAGGACCTTAATTGAACTGCAGTAGCCATTTCTTGGGTTACTTAATAGCAGTGGGAATTGAAAGGAAAAGGGAAGTAAGAGAAAGTATCCTGTGTTAAGGATGTGCATTCCTCTGTAAATAATCTGAACAGCAATTATATGCAGAGTCCATAGCCAAAAATGAAGATTTGATTAACAAAGAGAACCATATCTTGGAGTACTCATAGCAGACAGTAACCTTTTGTTTATCATTGAGGTTAATTTCACTTTCTGAAGGTCAGTAACTTGATCTTATTGCTTGACTTACTGCTGATCTTCTTTAATCATAGCAAACCCCCTCTGTAAGTAAATGTCTGCATGAATGCAGCCGATTCAATCATATGACCTTTTCCATCTTATTTTCACCCTATGGCTATTGATTTCTTCTATCAGACAGCAAATGACTGGACTCTAAGTGGTACAGCGCACTCAATTATTTTATTTATGCATTTCTGAAAATCATGAGATTCTACATTATTGTATAACTCTTTTTTACTGTTTTCACACCTTTATCCACGGAACCCACCACTGCGGTATCTAGGCTTGAAATAATGATTTTTTTTGGTGTGTCAAAAGAGTAATACACATGCACGAGAGTTCAAGCAGTAAAGCTCAAAGGCTGATTACTCCCACTGTGGGAAAGGAGGCAGCTCTACAGCCACTGAAGTGTCAAAGAAGCTACTGTCAGAGAAAACACTTTACACCTCCCCTGGTGCTTTTGCAAGGGCTACTCACAAGAGAACATGTGTTTCTGCAAGTACACGTGGCTAATCCTGTCTTAGCTGGTGATGTCTCCAACACTAACTTTCAGTTACTAATATTCCAGTATAAGTTTTCAAGCAGTGCTCAATTTCTATTTGGAAATGCTAAGATTGAATTTTCTGAAATCCAAATGATGGTAAAGGAAGCATGAAGTATTCCATCCCTGTAGTGATCAGATCTGCAGTAGCCCTGACACCATCGCTTTGTAGCATTTAATAGCAATCAAAATTTAATTAATACGGAGAATATGGCACCAAAAGGTTTAAGAATTTCTGTAAGCAAACTGAAGGCAGAAAACAGACCTCTTGATTTCCATGCTCTTTTCTTGGAAGCTTATTTAAAAAGATCTACTATCAGATTTTATGCCACAAAGAAGCCTACAAGAAAGAAGTGAACATCAGTATTTCTGAAGGGATGACTTCAAAGAATTGAAGCTAGAGTCCATTCTGGTATGAGAGGCTTTGCAGTAGTTTTAAATTTTAAAAACTCTGGAAATTCTGGGGAAACTGTAATCTTACCAACACAGGTTTTCAATGAACAGCCAAGTTTGTTATCTGCCGCCACAACTCTATCACTTACCAGTTAATTTCTCTTATATTGCATGGCAGCAGTCATGGCAATATTTATAATAATCAAAACCTGCTTTAATCGGCTGTTATTGGGGTCTGAGACATTTGCTTCACGAGAACTATCTCTGTCTTTGTTTTTAGTAGCAAAATGTACAAGTAGGCCACAGATAATTTTCAGAAGTCAGTATGTAGGACAAAAAAAGAGCCCCTTATGAAATTCCACATTCTACCTATGAGTGCCTTGAAGCATTCCATATTTATAAGCAACACAGTAAAACAGCTAATTCATTCCACAACACAAGACAGTGATTTATTAGTCCCTTGCTGTGCTGTGAGAAAATATGGAGTCTCTCATATTTTAATCTCATGTCATTTGGTTTTGCAGCATCTGAGCAATTCTGTCCCATTGAATGTAGCACCTGATCCCATGCAAAACATATTCCTCTATTTATCAGGCAGAGAAAAGATGGATCCCTATTCTTTAACCTTTAATTAATACTTAGCTACATTATGCATGCTGAGGGCAAGATTAGCCATAATTGCTTTTAGGGGCACTGTACACTTACTAGTAACCTCTGCACATAGAAAGTATATACTTCACCCAGAACCAGTAAATGGAAAAATATGTAGCAGAGAGGGTTGGACAGCATATAGTTAAACTTACTTTGCATATTTGGTGAGCAACTAAAGTAGAAACCATTACTCTCTGTCTGCAAAACAAATCTCAAGGTTCTTGCAGGCAGAACCACAGGGTATATGTGTTGCAATACCAATCATATGCTGCATACGATGAGTGAAAAATAGGCTTCTTGTTATGCCAGGGCTGAAACAACCAAAATTCAATGGGACCAGATTCTGCAGCGGGCTAAAGTCAATGGGAACAGAAGAAATTGAGGACATAAATGAATTTACACAGCAGGATTTCAGAATGGTCCTCATTTTGGATATTTTAGGCAATCAAATTAAAGTGCTTATGCTGAGTTCGTTTTACTCATTTGATGCCAGTTTTATCATCCTGAGATTTTAAAGCAGTGAAGCTTTCCAGTGCCTGCTCAATTTGCCAGATGTAAATATGATATTTTCTTTAAGGATACGATTTTAGGGAGCATGCTGATTTCATTACATTATATGGTGGGGGAAAAGTATTTCTGTAATCTTAAAAATCTCATCTAATACAGAGCAATCATACACCAAAAAACTAAAGCAACACATTCTAGTGGATCTTTCTGTGGGTTTTCATACATCTTTGTCAGCACTTTGTAATCTGAATACATGACCATGGACTCACACTCACTAACTTATAACATATTTTGTGAATGATACTTTCTACTTCAAGACTCCAAATAATTGAAAAGTCAGCTAATAGCGATGCTTAAAAATTAATTTATTTCAGGTATGCTATAACAACCATAATCATCTATAAATCCTGTAGCCCTATTTGCATTTTCAAATTTGCCTTAATTATACTGCTGCCTAATTATGAAACCCAGTCTGGAGGGGAACTCACAAGAAGCAATGATGCAGAAAGCAGAGGACAGTTTATTCCACTTCATGGATTTACAGCCTTCTACTGCTGCAAACCATTTGGAACAGAGTCTATTTGTGAGGTCATTAACATGTAAACAGTGTCACACCAAAGATGCATGGCAATGACCTACCATGCTAATGAAAAGTGATATTGAGTTTACTAATTCAGATAAGGGTACACAGATTGCCTTTTCTCTAACGCGCCAAGGCCTGTCACAGAAATAAATGCATGGTCCTTGTTGCAATTAATTTGATTCTTGTTCTTTTAAAGCTTTACTTGTAGATTTAATTAAAGCTTTCATGCAGCACACACTTTCAGGAAGTATCTATGTTTAATGGCTTTTTCTCCTAAATTAAAGAAACGAGTGAAGGGTATGATTCAAAGAACAACAGGCAATCATAAAATAAAAACTATTCTTAATACAGTAAGCACTACCTCGTTTCGATGTAGGTAAATACACAGTACTATGGGTACTGAACTATACTTCTTATAATTAATGTTATATTGTGACTTCCATGGTGACATAATTTTCAGTTGATTAAGATAATTTTTTTCTTTTTTGAACATAAAAGTATTGCATGCTAACTTACAACCTGGAGATGACTATTTTTAAAGCCTTAGCAAAATCAAATTTTAGATTAGAAAAAATGAATAAAACTAGCTCATTTTTTTCCCATAAAAATAAAGAAAAAATCTCCAATGCATAAATATCTCCTTCAGACATTTAACTCATTCTTTCCTTAATTTTATTGTTAAATGTTCTTACAAAGTATGTTTATCTAAGTAATAGCCTCTTAGTAAATATCAAGAATAAAAAGAACCACCCAAAAAGGTTACACAGTAGCAGAAGAATATGCAGACATTCTCATATTTGCCTCCCCTTCTACAGGTTCTTTTGAGAGAGACTGTAGAATATGAAGAAAGAACAAATTACTAAGCAGTGTGTGCTAAGTCTCAGGAGACATGGAAGCATAAAGATAAAACTCTTTTTGGACAGAGAACTGGCTAAGACTCTTCCATGAATACACAGTACTCCTGCCTTAAAATAGGCTTACAGTGCTTTGGGTTCCAACAAATGGCATCTGAAACTGCAGTACTTTATTCAGAAAAAAACCAAAACACGTATTCTTACTAGGAACACGCATTAGGACTCAACATGCAACCAATGAATCTTGTTCTCCTTTTAATTTATTTTTCTTAAGCATACAGTAGATAATCCCTGACACTTTACTAACATCATTATGTGTTTCTCTTCTACTCTACATTTAAAGTATCTTCCCTAATCTTGATCTGGGGGATATTAAAATGCAGATAAGACTTCTCCTTATTCAGTAAGCAAAATGTAAGGTTCTACTGCCAGTAGCACCTGGATGTCATGGCTAAGGATGAGAGCTTTATTCCATAATGTGCCACAAACAAGACAATCTTACCTTAAAAATTTCAGTAAATGTAAAGCACTCAGTATTCCATCTGCTTTTGCAAACAGGTTCTAAACCACAAACATAGTCCCTTTGAAGTGATCCTTCCACAAACAATTGCCAAATAGGACAATAAACTGCAAACTACATTCCATTATTGTACAATCACAGAATGGTAGGTACCTTTGGAGATCATCTAGTCCAATTTCCCTGCTAAAGCAGGTTCACCTAGAGCAGGTTTCACAGGATGATGCAGAGGTGGGTTTTGACTCTCTCCAGAGAAAGAGAATCCAAAACCTCTCTGGGCAGTCTGTTCAGTGCCCTGTCACCCTCACAGTAAGGAAGCCTTTTTTCATGTTCAGGTGGAACATCCTGTGTTCCAGTTTGTGCCTGTTGCCCCTCATCCTGTCGATGGGCACCACTGAGAAGAGTATAGTCCCACCCTCCTGGCATCCTTAAGTTATTTATCAGTATTGCTAGGATTCCCTCTCAGTCTTATCCAGGCTAAAGAGATCCAGGTCTCTCAGCCTTGCATCATAAGAGAGATGTTTCAGTCCCCTAATCATCCTCATAGCCCCTTGCTGGTTTTTTTTTGTTTGTTTTTTTTTTTTTTTTGGACTGGGGAGTGATCTTCTTAGGTCAGAGTAGTAGATGGGGAAGATAACAACCTTTGACCTGCTGGCTGCAGTCTTCTTAATACATGCCAGGATGCCACTGGCCTTCTTGGACTCAAGGGCATTATATCTACAGTATAATCCAACAGACTTCTTTAAGCAAACTGCAATATGTCTAGCCTGCCTAAACTGTTACTTCCTACAGCTAGCATGCATGCATTATTACACTAAATATGAACATGTTGTCCAAATCCATACTGGAAGACCTACTTTTGGCTACTGACATCACCAAGCGGGAGTAAAAAAGACAATCACCTTGCAATGAGAGATGCAGAGTGGCATATCTGGTCTAAACCAGGTGATCTGTTTCCTGTAGAACCGTGAAATGCACAAGTTAGCTAATGTTTTGCTTTGTCTTTTTTTCAGACAAGACAGAGATGCCTCTTGTAGCTCCAGCTTGTGTCCTAATGATCAGTGAAATTGGGGAATGAGAGAGGAGACAAGCTAACTGCCTCTGCAGGTGAACCAAGCATCATGTAGATATCCTGAGACATTTTGTTCAGTGTCTCACCAAGGGATCTCAGATCAAACACAGAAGCAGCCCTGAGCTTCAGCTGCTAAAAAGAGAACTAAATGTGCTTGTTTATGTTCACCAACTCAGTACTCACAGGAGCAGGTAGTACCTGGCACAAGCCCTGCAAAATTCTGCTCAGCTCCAGCTACTACCTCATTTTATTTGGATCAGTGCTGCTGCCTGTTTGGCACAGGTACTCACTAACGCAAGAATTACACAAGACTTTTTCAACAGTCTTACAGATTTCTCTCTGTAGCATATACTAGATGCTACGGTTTAATAATAATAATAATAATAGAGGTAATAATAAAACCTCTCTTGCACTCTTGCAAATGAAAGAGAGCCGTGATTCTAATAACTGTGTCTTGTAAAATTTTTTCTTTTGCAACTGGGTGTCTGGGACTGATGAAATGGCAGGCTTTGCTGGATTTGTAAGCACACTGCACAGTCTGTTCTGCTGTTTCCCTGCTTAATTAGTTTTTGTGAGGCTCAATTTCACAGCTGATATCATCTTCCTAGATACATTTTGCATGTGGGCTATTGCCCTGAAATTAGTAAGTATCCTGATCAGATTGAGTTCTTGCAGACTCTCACAAATGGAGGCAGAGGGCCAGAGTGACCAGGAGTGGTAGAAGAAAGCAACTGAGGCATGGCTCCTTATTCTCTCATGCCAGAGTTAGGTAATTCATTGCAGGAAACAGCAACCGAGAAGAATGTCAGAAAGAAAATTTGGAAATGAATTATAACTTTGGCCAGCTAGACACTATGGAAAGCAAATGGCCACTGTTCTTCCCTCTGGGGACCGGGCAGTCTAGACTTTAAGGGTGCTCCAGGAATAAAATAGGATAAGACAGATAAGAAAATAAATGAAAAGGAGGAGGGAAAGAAGCCAAGATTAGAACATTTTCATTGTGAAATTAAAAGTGAACACTGACAGATGCTACTTTGTAGTGCATTATCATTAACCTGGCCATAACCCCTCCAGATAGGCTGCAGAAAGGTATTTCAGTCAAAGTATCTTCTATGCAATTTAGGGGTCAGAGAAAGAGATTACAGATAAAAGGCTCAAACAAAAATATAATCAGCCAATAGAAGTTATTGAAATTCTAATGAGTACAACGCCTCAGTGCCTTTTGCTGTCATCACTCAACAGACACAAACAAACATCTCGTTACAGTTGTTCTTACCTCTATCACAGAAGACATTAAGCCTAGATTAGACTAGATTGACCCTATGAGTTCTTTTACTCCTTTTTCTTCAAGCATTTTTACTGCTACTTGTCCCCCTCAATTTCAGGAGAGATACAAGGCAACATTCACCTTATTTCTTTGAACCCCACCTTCTGCAGACATCTTCTGTTACCATTTTAACATTTCATTAAGTCGTTTTGAAAACGTCAACCTTTTAGAAAAAATACAGACCTTTAGCAACATAAATAATTAAATGAGTTTTGGCCTTACTATGAAGCATAGCTTCTTTACTGTTAATGCATTTACAGTCACACAAAGTGTAATGGCAGTTTGGAGTTTAGAGAAAGTGAGTTTCCAATGCCATTACTCCACATGCACAATAAATGTTAACAGTGAATAATGAAAAATCTCTTTTCTATTTGGATATTTAAAAAGAGAATCTGAAGGCAATGCTGAGCTATCTGTATATACTGAAATGCAATTTCAGGGAAAAAAAATTCATGAAACACACCTTTCCAGTCTCTTTGAAAATTTAATTCAACAGAAATGGTAGGTAATGGAAAAATCTCAGTGCCTAGAATGACTACTGTTGACAGTAAGCGTGACAGATTTGCTAATCGAATATTTTAGGAAGCTACAAACAACATCAGTGGGATCGTTGAGGAATTATTTCAATGGACAGTTTTCTAGAGAGGACAGTCCAGCCTGTTAAACTGATTCCATAGCTGAACAAGACACAGTAGGGACACACCTGCCCCTACCTTCTCTGCCCCTCCCAAATGCATGTATCATGTCTCAGTGTTATACATAATAAAGACAGGTTTTTTAGCTTATCCTACAAGACTATACAGAATCTACAATTTCTAAAAGCAATACCAGCATTCAACCCAAATCCCTGTATCTTAGTTTAGAAAAGCAAGACAACTCAAGACTTCATAAGCATTTATTTTTCCCACAGTTACACTGGTTTACACACTCCATGCCTGGTACCTTTGCAAAATAAGCACTGAAACTCTCCAAATCCCAGCTCATTTGCAAATTTACTGCTTGACATTGAGGGAGCAAGGACAGTAACTAAGTGTGATTGTGTGATCAGTATAGCAATCAATCATTTCTGATACTTCACCTCACTCACTCTGTAATACTCATTTGAGAAAGCTTGAAGCACATTGCATATCATGTTTTCTCCCTGAACACATCTGGGCTAATATGGTTTTGAACAGCCCAAGAAACTTTAGAAATTACTGTGGGTTTCCTACGTGCAGCTATTGGAAAAGTATTTTGGTGTGAGTATCTAAACATGCCTAAAACAGCTATTCCTCCACATCAATGATCTGACCTCTGTTGCACCTCAGGAAAGCTATTTCATATAGTCATATCACTGCCCTGGAGGGCTCACAAACTTCAGAAAGAACTAATAAAATAAAATAAAAAAAACCCCAAACTTACTTACTGGTGGTCTGAATGTTAAGGAAACAATCAATTTTTTTTTACAGAGAAATGGGATTGTAAGCCTTGGCTACAAAGCAACACAACCAGATACAAAAGAATCAGAAGATACAGGGAATCACTAAAAGAAAAAATAACTTCAGAAAGATTTTTTTTTTTAAAGATACAGTGTATTTTGACTAAAAATAAATTTCTAGTTCTGAGTTTGCTTAGTATATCCACATGAAAGCTAGACATCATGCCTCTGTACTCAAAGTATATGGCACATAGCCCACCAATGCATTTTTCAGCAATGGTCATTTAGTAAACCGGATGAAACAAAAATCATGGGACATGCCCAAATAATTTAAGTCTAGTTTACAAGACAGTTACAGAAATCCATGTTTATTTTGCGTTACATGATTCTATACCAGTCTATGTAACTATGCATAGTTAAAGATCCAAAGGAGATCACAGGCTTAGTTTTATGGATTAAACACATCAAACAGTTCAAAGACATTCATGGCTTTCTGTTCAGAGCTCTCCCACCTGCAAGACACAAACTGATGAACCTGTCTCTTATTCCAGGGACAGCTATAGTTGACAATACAGGATTGCTTCTAACTTCTCTCACTATTTTCAAATTCCTACAGAAGTTAACAATGTGATGACTGCATATTTAGTGGAATTATCCAGAAAAAAACTGTTTGGAAACTTTATGACTCTGATTATTAGGGTCATTTTGCAAATCTGTCAATCTTGTGCTTTCTGTCATAGGTACTAGGTCAGCTGCTATTGGACTGGAGAAATGAGCCACAAATTATGTCTCTGTAGTGAGATTCAGAAACCAGCATTGAAAATATGCTAGCAAAGCCAGGTACAGAGATAATTAAACTGAAAACAGACTCCCAGGCTCCTGAGCTTGTCTGATCCACTAGAAAGTGTACTTCAACTGGGCTTCAAATTATCAGTTTCTCATGAATAAGAGCGTATGTTTTTATTCACATTTCATATATCACAGGTAGGAACTTTGAAAAGACCTTTAAGATTTATATGAAAAAGATTGTGTTTGTAAATAATTTTACAATTTTCTTCTTGTAGGAGGTATTTTCTCCTCTGAGTCAGATACAAAATACTAAGCAACAGGATCTCTCATCCTATACAGTCTATTTTTAAAAAATTTTTAACATTGCATTAGGCTTCTGGATTAGGGCTTCCATAAGTAGGTTGTACCTGTGATGCACCTCTGACCTTAGTCACCTAACTAGATGATCAGTGCTGGGACAGACCATATCAGATTTCATACCATTAAGATCTCAACATGATTACTATTTTCTAAGAATACTGGCCATTAATTGTCTCCTATTTCCCTATTTCACCTTTCACAAGTTGAAATTACTTGTGAAAAGGCACAAAAATAGAACATTATGCACTTAACTTCTGTTCAGCACTGTTATTACATAAGTACTTAATTTCAATAATAATCATAACATCCCATTTTGATAACAAGTTCAAACTGAGGGAGATGAACAGCTAACCTTCACAACTTTGTATTTTAATGGTCACACAGCCTACTTTTAGCAATGTATTGAAAGCTTTTCTGGAAAGCAACTTGTAACAGCTAAAACTAAAACTACATGCCCAGAATTTGGGGTAAATTGACTTCCCCAAGCTCTGTATCAGGTGTCATTGTCTCATTTAAACTGAGATGGTCCAAGCCCTCATTTTGTTTGTCTGGTGCTTAAATTTGCATGAATCTAGTTCTGCTAGCTTCTCACTGATGATCAATGATCTCCAAGGGCAGAACCTTTATCAAAGGAAAATCTCAAATATAAAAGTTAATGACCATCGGACATACAGTGGTAATTGTTGTCACCTGAATAAGAGGCTTTTCTAGCTCATTTAACCACAATTACACAGTAAACTATTAATGTACTTTTCCTTCCCTGGCCAATGTTGCAAGAGTTCTGCCCATCAGAAAATGTGTAAGGAGAAAGCAGAGCCATGCCAGCACTGGCTGCCATGCTGAGAACACCAGTCATTACAAGTGTCACTAATAACATCACCTCCAATCTCTTTATTCCTACCTGGAACAGACAGCAATGGCAAAAGACCTGCTGCAGAGAACAAGAACTGTTAAATTTGCTCTAATCTTAAGAACAAAGAACTTATGCGGGAGTAACCATGGCCAGACAGAAAAAAAATCAACTGCTGCCTGAGTAAGGTGAAATGTAAAAAATACATCAGTTCACAAGAAAGTGAGAGTGGGAGGAAAGGCACTGGCAGAGGCACTTAAGCCTGTTAACAAGAAGTATAATTCTCAGTAGCAACGCTCAACTTCTTTTCTGTAACATCTCTTGACTGGCTAACTAGTAAACACAAGATAAAATGGAAAAAATTCTCTGCCAGATATGCACAGCTGTAGGTTCACCTCCAATGATTCACCAGCAGATCTAGGCATCTGCCAATTTTTTCTTTTTTAATTTTAATTTAGGATGGGTCTAGAGATTGCACTCTACTAGGGCAAAGGAGCCTTCAGCTCATAAGGAAAGCAGCTCAGAAGACAATAACTATTTCAGTGCATAGATGCTTGCTTGGATGTCACAGCTTGCATTTACAATGACTAATCAGTAAATCTGAATATGATACTCAGTATAGAAGTGGTAAATTAGCAATGGCAGAGTACTTCAAATTATGTTTCTCAAAATACAGACCATTTTATAATCCCTACCAACTTCCTCAGCTAAAAATAAAACCGGAATGAACTCTTCATTCATCTAAGATTTCCACCAATTTCAGTGAAATTGCATGGTGCATAAACAGGTGGAGAATTTGGTCAAAAGTCTCTCCTCCTACTGGGGGCTGATATTGTCTGCTCCTTTCAGGAGTCTATTTCTTTTGCCAGACAGGGAGCAAACCAATACCTGCTCAAGACTACACAATTTCTTTTGGAAGAATTAATGTATCCAAAATACAAATTTACTAAATTTGCATCAAATTAACAAAAAGACAGGTCTTTTCTTGAAGCCAATATGAGAGTATTGCACACAATCAAGAGCCCTTTTCCATCCACTATTAACAGTCAACATGTTTGCAAGACTGGGGACAAAATCTGTTTGCAAAACCTACAGAAAAATTTCAATTAATGAATTTTCTATTGCTATTTCTGTTCAGTGGAAGAAAAAATATAATCTGATTTACTTGAATAATGAAATAATATTTCATTTAATGTTCCATTGTTTCAATTTTGTTTTTTGACTTAGACTTGAGATATGACTCACATTACAATATTAATTTAAGTATATCTACTTATTATGGAAGCAACATAATACATGACTTACTATATTACACTCTTTTGACATTTTAAAAACAACATTTAAATGGTCCCCAACTGATTTTTTGGAGGCCTATGTCATTGAAAATATAGTCTTTTTCTCCTGTGAACAGAAACAATTTTTGAAATATCATATCTGTGGGAAAGATAATATTTTCTGACCTTCACATTAATACAGTGCTTTTAGAAAATGTTTTTTAAAAGTGTACTACATACGAAGTGTCAAATACTGTTATAGGAAAACTGAATTACCAAGTAAATTAACAATTTAAATGTATTCAGGAGTCTTAAGGAATTTCAACTAAGAGGTTTATAGTTTAGTTGCTCTAATTAATTTGAATTAGATTTTGAATTCATTCATTCTGCTTACCATGTTTTCAGAATGGAAAACATTTACTAATTTTTTCTACAAATGAATGTTTGATGCTTTTTCCAAATATAAATGGAAAAAATTATTTACTTAAAAAGACTGAGGAGCAACTAAAAAGGAATGAGAAACTTAATATTGTTTTTAATAAAAAAAACATTAATGAAATGTATTCCTTTAAAGAGCATGCTATTACCATATGTAACTGAAAACTAGTACTTCAGTCTGTCTCATGCAAGCAGCACCCCATTTTCTGTAACTATATAAAAATAACTCCTACTTTCCCCTGAGGTTTAAACCTGAGCTTTAAAGAAGAGATATCTACTGGACTGCTGGTTTTGGCTGCCGGTTAACATGATCAAAAAAACTTAAATGCATCTCATTTCACAACTAAGCAAGACCCCAAATATTTTCTTAATCCAAAACCTGTCATGTACTACTTGTACTTGAAAGTGAAAAAAGGTGAACAACCTCAGAAAGGGATTTACTAAATTCACAGAAGAACCCTTCTTATTCATCACTTGACGACAGCAGAGAATGAAACAAAGGCTTTGGGTAAATAAAGAATCATAAAATAGTATTACTAAGGACTGCATCAAAATGAAAAGTTATTACTTACTGAAAGTTATGCTTCAGCTTATCCTCATTTTTTAGTGCTGTCTCCTATTAAATCCACTCCCGTAATTGTAAGTCATGACGTTTGTGCATGATCATTATTCATGAAAAAGTAGTAATACGTACACAGCAACAAATGGAAATGCTTGTACATGTCTAACTGCTGCTATATTTTCAACAGAACAAACGAGAAAGAAACCACTAAAAATTCTAAAAATAGTTACTTAGGCACAAATTTCTCATAGACATGGTAGTGATATTTATACCCATTACTTTTCAGCTAAGAAAATTTGTTAAATAATGATATTCAGGATTCTAATGCACAGTATTAGGCATAAGAAACTGCTATAAAGCTAAATATTTAATTACAATATTGACCATGTTGATTTTATTTTGGTAAAACTTCTACAAATTTTGTTTTTATAGAGAAACTTTCAGTATTAGCATTCACAAGTTAGGCATGGAACAACATGGCAGAAAGTGTGTCTCTGATGACAAAGAAGTTACTTACAGGTAATAAGTGTAGGAGTGATAGCTTCTTCTGCCATGATGGTGGAAGGATTAGGCAGTGTGGAAAAGATGAAATGGAAGGAAAGAAAAGCCAAATATTAATGTATGAAGAATCAAGATGAAAATGAAACCAGAACTGGTGACACAAATGAAAGGTAGCAAGAATGCATATTTGGGTATATCATGCAATGTGTCTGGAACAGACAGAGGACATACCCAATCTCCATACAACTTTAAGCAATACAATGTATAATGCATCTCCAACTGTTAAATCAAAACACCTTAAAGTATGCTCAATAAGTAATGTTAGATATTTAATGTATATCTATCTCTGCATATACTACACACAAACCCACTCCCAAATTAAAGTGATAAAACACCTCCAACTGCACCTCAATTGAATTAGGCAAGAGGATATGGATTTTCTAACATGGTACCAGAGTTTAACAAGGCAGAAGTTCAGAACACGTATTCAGTAGCTTCTCTTACTGCTACAGTATGGTAGAATTTTTGGATATCTATTTCTTTATTTTAAAAAATCAGCTCTGCCATTGAAAGGACTAGAACTTGTTTCCACAGGGAACAAATCAATGGCCATAGCTTTTTAACTTCTCAGCCTTTTTTATCCCTACTTAAATTCTGAAGAAAAAAATTACTTGTCATGCAAATAAAAAGGCTATCCTTGCTGGCTAAAATTAGCATGATGGTATTTCCCCATGTGTCAGAGGAAAATAGTGAAAACCGATCCTGTGTTTGTTATTTCTGCCCAAGTGAAAGTCCCAAAGAACAAGTTGGATACACAGCACCATCATCCTGAGAAATATGGACCCAGTCAGTGTTGCCTGCATCACCTCATACACAGCTAGATCCTTCACCCAGACATGTTCTGCATGAGCACAAAGTATAGAAGCCCTCCAGCTACACTCTTCTGCTTTACATCTCTCTCCTCTCTTATGAGCCTGCTACAAGCAGGACTGCAACTCTCCAAAAGAGGCAAGTTCATACCTAAACGAATTCCGTATATTGACTGCAATTAAAAAGAGGTTGGAGATCTTAAAATATCTCTGAGCAGAATGTCAAGTTGCATTCACATTTTGGTAAGATAAAAGACTGAAAGGAACATGTAAGCATTTGTGATTTTTACAGCACATACATACAGCCCTTTGACTACAGAAGAAACATGTAAACAGGCCTTGCAAAGCACTATAACTAACATTAAGTTGCCTCTAGCTACATGCTTCAGGCATGCCTTTGTAAACTAGGCTTTCATCAAATTTTCTCTCTCATCTTCTTTGTGTGAAGATGCCGTTAGAAATATTTCCCAGTTTTTATTCCCATTTTTCTAGTGCAAGCAGTATTGTTCAAATACAACAGGCTAGATACTTAATGTCTAATCATGTGGCACATCTGCAAAAATACATATTTGCTGAAATTGAGTTTTGAGATACGTATCTAAAATTAGAGTAAGGGTAGTCACAAAACACTCCAGCACCCCCCTCACTGCCCTCAGTAAGGAGCACAAGATCAGCTCCTGTCAAAGCAGATCAACTTACCTGCTCTACTAGAATGGGGTTGTTTTCTGATTCAGTCCTAATTATATCTCCTCCTGCCCTTCTTTTCAGAATTACTCATTCTCTCACTTTCATTTACAATCTCATGACACTGCCAACCCTGTTTCTTGCCATATGTTGCCACAACAGACACTTAATATAATTAGTACAAATGTTCTCATACTTCTAAAAGATGCATAATAATTTGACAAACAACAATACATACAATTAATCAGTTAAGCTTTGCTGGTACTTATGTGCAGAATTCTGCCAAATATATTATAATGATAGATTATACCTTATGAAAAAAATGCTAAAAATCCAGGAGCTTTAATTTGTGTAAATGTCCCATTAAAAATTTGTGCAAGATGGGAAAAATTAAAAGTCTCACGCTCCAGTTGTTTTTATATTGTTACAGTTGTAAGATTTTCCAAATAGTAGTCCTTGAGAAAGAACACTATTGGTTTTGACACTGAAGAACACCAGACACTGAAAAAAACAGGTAAAAAGAATAAATTTAAAACCTACAGAAACAGGATATTTTAGAGTTTCAAGTCCTCAAACAACATGGAAAAGCACCATTCATAATTGAAAAGATTGAGCTTTTTAAAGAAATAGGGAGATGTTTTATTTGCTATACAATGTATACAAACTTCTCTGTGAATGAATTTTTTTTTATGTTAAAGAGAGTGACCCAAAGATTTTGGCCAACCTTGCCAAATTTTCGGTGCATGGCTCTTCAGTCACTTTCCCCTGGAGAGTTTATTTTATGTCAAGAAATTGTTTCTATATATAGTGATAACGAAATGCTCTATTCTATCCTACAGGAGTGAAGACATAAATAAATTTCAAAAAATATTGCTTGCAGAATAAATGGCCAGTATAAAATGTATCAAAACCAATGCAGCTGCCTGCAGGAAGGTTTTCCCACTAGAAGGGGAGATTTGTGGAACTGTATAATTACCAGTGATTTCTTTCATTGTCTCCCTTTTGTAGCTGGACAAGAAGGAAAAGCAAGGTTCAGGTGTAGCACTGGAAGAAGATGGCAGTTTTCCTTCAGTCCTATTATCTCCAGTTTCTATCCTGACTGCTTGAAATTGTTGGCAAAGGTGTATAACTTAGCCTGATTTGCTATCAGGGAATGAGAATAATATTTTCCCAGCCCAGCTCCACTGAGTGAGTGCAAAAGCCTTCCTTATCCACTGCCAAGAACCTGAGATTCTGAATTAAACAGATGTCACAATTACATACATTAGAGACTACAGGAAGGTTCAAGCACAGAGACAATTGAAAACAGAAATTAAGGCTAGGCAAAATAAAACAACTTTTTTTAATGGATAAATGCAATGATCAGAAAAACTCCATTCTCCAACTGAAGCTAAAGCCAATGTAATTATATCTTGATAACCAGTTCCATATTGAACCCTTACATCTGCAGCAATATGGTAGCCCTGAAAAAAACGGCTGCCCCAAAGACGTATATACTTTTAAGCACACCTTGAAACAGTAAATCTAATACTGCAACTTCTGCATATTTTTTAAACTTAGCTGAAAGGAAATATAAAAGAAAAAAAAAAAAAAAAAAAGGAAAACCCAAAAAGAATACAGCAGTAAGTTGAGGATTTTTCCAAGTTTTGACGTAATTGCTATTGCTTTGCAAAGGTTGTGGCAACAGTTCTCATATTTTCACTGGTCTACTTTAAGTCGACCTAAAGGTGAACTTAATTCTTGCATTATTTATTTATTTATTTTATTTTTATTTTTTAATAAAGTCCTATGCAGGTATATCAGAGACTCAAAAAGAACCTTTACTGAGATTTAATATTCAGGATCAGATTAAAATTCCACTTTATTGTGAAGCAAGTGTGAAAACACATGTATTAGTTTCACTGACTTTGTATTAACAAAGTGTGATTGGGGACAATCACACAGAGCACAGCTGAGAGGAAAACCTATCAGCAATATTGTAACTTAAGAGAGAAAAGTTATCCCACTGATATGACCATATTGTATTAAGAAGACCTTGCACGTTGCTAGTCTGCATTACATGACATCTTCGTGTAGGAATGTGGTTGAATGGATAAGATAGAACAGAATACATAAAGAATTTTGAACAACCAAGTGGGGAGAAAAACAAGAAAGCACCAACAGTCTTCCCCTGACCTAGATGACAGGCATACGAATCTGGTTTCCTTTAGTCAAAGTGTGAACACCTACACAGAAAACATTTTAGTGTCCATGATGTTCCTACTTAGTCAGGACATTCACTCATGACTCCATCCCACACACTGAAGGCAACCTTATCTCTCTGTGTCCCATTTTACAACCTAACTACTTCAGAAGACCATTGTATAATGAAATTAATCATGATGCCTAATGACTATAGATAGTTACAAAAACTCTCTACATATTGCTTTGACAATCCCCATATCCTCAGGACAACCTGTCCTGAGGACAACTGGCTTCTGGAGCTTGTAGAAAGAGACAAGAATCTGAACAGCCCCCCTGTAATCCAGATGGAAACAGTCAGTGTTTCCAACACTGAGCTGCCTGGATCCCCACAAATCTATGAGACCAGATGGGATCCACCCAAGGGTGATGAGGGAGCTGGCAGAAGAGCTCGCCAAGCCTCTCTCTATCATCTACCAACAGTCCTGGCTCACTGGGGACATCCCAGATGATTGGAAGTTGGCGAATGTCACGCCAATCCACAAAAAGGGACGGAAGGAGGACCCAGGAAACTACAGGCCCGTCAGCCTGACCTCAGTGCCTGGCAAGGTCATGGAGCAGATCATCCTGGGGACAATCACACAGCACCTGCAGGATGGACAGGGGGTCAGATCCAGCCAGCACGGGTTCAGGAAGGGCAGGTCCTGTCTGAACAACCTGATCTCCTTTTATGATCGGGTGACCCGCCTGGTGGATGAGGGGAAGGCTGTGGATGTGGTCTGCCTGGACTTCAGCAAAGCCTTTGACACTGTCTCCCATGGTTCAGCATTCTCCTGAAAAAGCTGTCAGCCCACAGCTGGGACAGGGGCACTCTGTGCTGGGTTAGGAACTGCTGGAGGCCCCCAGAGAGTGGTGCTGAACGGTGCTGATCCAATTGGCGGACACTCACCAGTGGTGTCGCCTGGGGATCAGTGTTGGGCCCAGTCCTGTTTAATATCTTTATTGATGATTTAGATGAAGGGATTGAGTCCATCATTAGCAAATTCGCTGATGACACTAAGCTGGGGGGGAGTGTGGATCAGCTGGAAGGCAGGAGGGCTCTGCAGAGGGACCTGGACAGGCTGGAGAGTTGGGCTGATTCCAACGGGATGAGGTTCAACACGGCCAAGTGCCGGGTCCTGCACTTTGGCCACAACAACCCCATGGGGAGCTCCAGGCTGGGCACAGAGTGGCTGAGAGCAGCCAGGCAGAGAGGGACCTGGGAGTCTGGATTGACAGGAAGCTGAACAGGAGCCAGCAGTGTGCCCAGGTGGCCAAGAAGGCCAATGGCATCCTGGCCTGGATCAGGAACAGTGTGGCCAGCAGGTCCAGGGAAGTGATTCTGCCCCTGTACTCAGCCCTGGTGAGGCCACACCTCGAGTCCTGTGTCCAGTTCTGGGCCCCTCAGTTCAGGAAGGAGATTGAGGTCCTGGAGCAGGTCCAAAGGAGGGCAACCAGGCTGGTGAAGGGACTCGAGCACAGACCCTATGAGGAGAGGCTGAGGGAGCTGGGGGTGTTCAGCCTGGAGAAGAGGAGGCTCAGGGGAGACCTCATCGCTCTCTACAACTCCCTGAAAGGAGGCTGGAGCCAGGGGGGAGTTGGCCTCTTTTCCCAAGCAACTTTCAACAAGACAAGAGGACATGGTTTTAAGTTGTGCCAGGGGAAGTTTAGGTTGAATATTAGAAAGAATTTCTTCATGGAGAGGGTGGTCAGGCATTGGAATGGACTTTCCAGTGAAGTGGTGGATTCTCCGTCCCTGGAGATATTTAAAAAGAGACTGGATGTGGCACTCAGTGCCATAGTCTAGCAACTGCAGCAGTGGGTCAAGGGTTGGACATGATGATCTCTGAGGTCCCTTCCAACCCAGACAATTCTATGATTCTATGATTCTATATAGAAAGCACATGCTTCACTGAAAATTTTGCTTTGAGTCTTGTCTAGTCTTGTCTTACAAAATAAAATCAAAGAAGTTGATTATCAAAGAAGTTGATTTATGAAAATCTGTGGTGCTTGGCACCAACCAAGCCGAGACTGGTTGCTGGCCGAACTGAGGTGCTTATTAAAGGAATATGTTGGATAAAGACATGGTTACCATGTACAGTGAAACTACTATTCAATCTATTGACAGTGGAAAGAAATGGTTTGAAATATAGTTAATTAATCACTGTGAAGCCCCAGAGACAGAGCCAATTTAAGCTACTGCTGAGATATGGAGATAAAGTCTACAAGGACCCATTTCCATGAAAGAACACACAGTATTAGGATATGCTTTGTGACACTGGAGTGTGAATAGGATATTGCTGTAGCCAACTGCAAGAAAGAAAAGTTTCAGAGCATGTAGACTCAGTGTAGTGAAACCTATCATGGTAGTCCAAAATGTCTGCACATAATAGTGCAGAGAGGAAACTGGTTCTCAGGGGAAAGGTGCCACTGAATGACAAGGTGCTATTTGATTTTGCAATCAGATCTTCATGCCAGTAAAACTCCTGATAAAGTGAACGAAATAAAATGATCAAGTGCAGCAGTCAAATGACATGCTAGCTTGATAAGACTGCTTCACAAAGTAGCACCTAATGTATCATAAAACTGCAAAAACACTACAGTTATACTAAGCTTGCAGAATGATTTATACATTTTCTTCAAATGCATAACACAGTAACTAAGCCAAGGTGAAACCATGGGGGCTCTCGGAAGCATAGTGAATTAATGCACTGAACAAATGGTTCATCTTTAGCTTAAGTCATGAGAGTAATTGTATTCAAAACCTTCTATGATACAGCATCTGTTTTAGAGGTCTGGGATATGATGTACCTACCTCCTGAAACTCTCATTAAAGCCTAGTCACATCCTGTTACACAGATGAACTGTTCTTACTTTTTAATATTCACTTCAACTCCTTTCATGGTTTGTTTTGTTCAAGGCTGTAGCATCATTCTGGCATATGTTTAAGTCATTGGTATCATTCTTTGCTTACTACACAATGAAATGTTATGTATTTGGCAAAGGAGTTCCTGGACTTGTATTTTCAATAGTTTCGTCTCTGTCAGAAGCAGATTTATTCCAAACCCTAAAAAGGCTCACATAATGCACTTTCCTTCTAACAACAGAATTGCTATGAATAATAATTACTGCGCCATCGTATACAGAAGGAACCAACTATCCTTCTGAATTAACATGCAAACACTAAGGATTCAAGCCTTCCTGTCTCTAACAATTAAGATTATCAAAAAGCTCCTCCCTAGAGAATGCAGCAAGAGCTGGTACAGCATCCATTTAGCCAGAGACCCTGACACCTTATTTACTTTGAAACTATTTGGATCATTTTGCAATGTTGTCCCTTCAAGATTAAGAAGAACTTGTGTCCTTCTGGTGAATATATTCTACCTTTGGCACAAACATTTAAGGAGAGGGTCAGAACTGCAAGAGAGTGATGAATGCTGTTCAGGAATTGAGCAGCCAGACAATGCATGAAGCCTTCCTCCCTGCATGTCAAATGCTATGTCTGACCCTAGGGAGGACTTTGGGAGTTCAACTGCTAAAACTGAAGGTATAAATGATACAAAAAATCAGAAGTGGGAAGAAAAAAGTACTCCAGACTTCAGAACAGACTTTATCTCTGCCACACTTTACTTTATTGAGGTTTGGCTACTGGGTCAATTTCATTGCCTCTGCAGACAGGGGCTTAAGTTTCAGTCTCTTCAGTAGGGTAGCTTTTGACTACTTTAGCATTTTAGCTCTTGCTTACCTCTTTACCTGGCCCTCAGCCCTGGACACAGCTCATCCTTCTTAGCATAGAATCCTTCTAACTCATGGCCTTGTCTCTGTCTTCAAAAGTTAGAAGCAGCTGCTTCTTTTGCCTGCCCTGATACACTGTCAGGCAGCTGCCTCCTTAACTGTGCACCTCCGTTGTTCAAATTTAGGAAGAATTTTAGGCAGCTCAGGGTTATGGATTACCTCAGGCCTGTCAAACTGGTTAAAATACAATTCAATCATATAGCATTGGGAGTACCAAAATCGGGCCCAGATTGCTCCTCACAAAGGAAGAAAAGGGGATGATATAGGGTGAATAGCAAGGAAATGAGGGCTTATGGTACAGTAAGAAGTCTG
Source organism: Phaethornis superciliosus (assembly GCA_023637945.1). Classification (NCBI taxonomy): domain Eukaryota; kingdom Metazoa; phylum Chordata; class Aves; order Apodiformes; family Trochilidae; genus Phaethornis; species Phaethornis superciliosus. The sequence continues at coordinate 50,875,105 of JAJQWJ010000002.1, read as the reverse complement.
TGACAGATTTGGAAGGTAAAACTCATGAGCCAGCCCCTCTGTACAGCTCTCACATATTCCCAGTCCCATGTGTTCAGCTACAAATCTTGCATTGCTCAGATATAGCCTAGAAACTTGATTATATTTACTAATTAATTTCTTCAAATCTAGACCTAGCTTCTAACATCACAGGGAATTTTTTCTTACCCATGCCAGCTATGAGGTATTTTTCCTTTTACAGTGTTGAGAAAGGTCACCAGGTTTAAACACGTATTTCTAACATAGTAGTAGTTTTCAAATAATACTCAAAGCAATAAAATCTCTATACGTATGTGTTGAACTAGCACTGGAAAACATTCAGCATCATTATAAAATTTTAATTTCTTTTCAAGGAATGAAGTTTATGGACAACAATACAGACCACATTCTTAGCACTAGTTACCTTAGCTCTAGCCCCTGTTTGACTGAGGATTTATTTTACATTGAAGAATGAAACTTCATCTACCTTTCATCTGATATGTAGAATAGAGTGGAGACTCACACTATCAGGATAGAGATACTGTTCTATTATTAGAGTCTGTCATGCAGTACTCATGCATAAAGTGCTAGAATCATTAAACTCAAATTGTTTTTCTTCTATAACAAAGCCACAACATTAACTCACATTAAAACCTAGCAAAGCTTTAGAGGTGGAAGGGAGCAACACTTCCTGAAGTCCATGCCAAAAGGCACAAAATTGTCTGGATAGTATCAAACTGAGAACTTCTGTAGGAGATGCTGTGATATAAATATGTACATGGAAAACATAAACTAATTGCTCACCTTTTCTTCATTACCAGCACAACTCCCAGAAATATAATGACGAACAGCAAGATGCCTGCAATGACTCCAGCAATTTTGACAGTATGGTCAGTCTGATTCTCAGGTTCTGGGTCTGGTTTTCGAGTGGCAGCACCTATGGCATCAGTAAAAGGAAAAAGAGGAGGAAGGAGAAGGATAAGGATGTTATTCTTTTTATGTTTATGCATTTAACCTACCAATGTCATTAGTTTTATCCAGGGCCAACAGATATAAATGCTTGCTCTTCTAACAGATAATGCTGTTTTCATATGCATTGACAGGAATATAATTCTTCACACTGTTCCATGACATTTTGCTAGACCACAACACAGGTGGGATACCACAGTGAGTCCTCACCTTTTTATAAGAGCCTCTTCACAGATTCATGAAGTTCCATATTTTTATTATCAGTGCTGGCTCCCTTTTCTTCCTGCCATTTAGAAACTTGCTCACAACACAATAACTATCCTAAGCCTTTATCCAAATTTGATTTGCTGGAACATTTTCCTCAATTACTTTTCATAAATGAAGCTGTAATTCCATAACATATTAGCTTGAACACCTGGAAAAGTGAGATAAGCTCATTTACCATGCATTTTACCCGCAATTGTTTTTTACACAATAGTGCTTTTTTTTTTTCCTGCCTTTGGAAATCTAAATCTAGGTCACATCTGGTAGGCAAAAAGACTCCTTTTAAGCAATTTATTCACAAAGTGGGAAGCAGCTGATGATCACACCACTGGCACCCACATTTAATATCTGTTTAAATGAGATAACCAGTGCCTTACAGCAGCTACTGTCTTAGCTCTTCCAGCTTCTCCATTTAAAAAAAAATAACATCGTTTGTACTGTTTACTGTATAATGTGATGGAATGTCAAATCCATGTCTCATGAAATATCCATTTCCTCTGCTAAATGAGTTCAGGATGAAAAATGTTGAGGAAGCAACATTAAATTCACTAAACTGATTTTATTTTTTTATGGGCTTCCAGTTTTTTTTAATCAAAGCATGACAGTGTTCATCATTTGAGGCACCATGCCATAAAGTGGACACAGGGATTTATGGATCACTGTCCTGCTATAGCTTTTTTGGGAAGGAAGAAAGAATAGTAAAGTCTAAGTAAAGTGTAATATTTTTAGACCAAGTTCTTATATCACTGTCTGGGTTTCAAAAAGGATTTTGAAAGCACCAGCTCTATTTTACAATTTTACATGTTTTACTTTTTTTTTTTTTTTTTTTTTTTTTTTTTTTTTTTTTAAGAAAAAATCAGTTTACATACAGAGATATTTTCTGAAAAGTACAATGTAAACATTTTCGACTTTCCTTCTCAGCTGTAAACAGGATATTGTAATATGGGTAGGACTTCTGACCACCCATAGCTATACTTTTGGCCTGCATCTTCAAAACACCCTACCACCAAAAAGGCCAGGAAAACTTGGCAATTTTTTATTGCTGCCAGACAAAGTGCTGGAGTTTAAATAAAATATGTCTTGTGATAACTGCAGGAACCATGTTCTGTGGAAAATTCTGACCACAGTACTTGGTGTGAATGCTAAGTCAGAGAAGATGATCTGCTGCCTATTTCTGTCCCCAGTTCCAGCAAAATATCAGTTTAATAGCAATAAACTGCAATTCTGAATTAGTAATATTCGTCACCTGTGTAAGTACAGGTAAAAGAATCTGGCTCCTTATTTTCTTCAATGCAGACACATACAATTCCGTTCTATAGGCGTTATATTTTTATTTTTCGTATGTCATATATAAATCATTTTGTTAAAACTTATATTGCTGTAATCTGCATGACACGAAAAAGTGTAGCAGATATTTAGAAGACATCTAGAGTATCTTAGTGCAAAAGGCAGCTGTTGGTTGAGCTTGGTAAACAGAGGCAGCCGATCAGGTATGATGCAAATGGTGAGACATGATAAGGATTTCATAATCCTCTTTGCAACCTAAAACCCAAGCAAGGAAGAATGAAAAGTCAAGAAAAGAAGCAGTATCTTTTTGGATATAATTTCTAAATCTTCCAATATTTATTCTTCACTATCTCCTTCAGGAGTAGTCGGCATGGATTCAGCAAGGCAAAGTCATGCTTGACCAATCTGATAGCCTTTTATTATGGCATAACTAGATGGATAGATGAGGGGAGGGCAGTTGATGTGGTCTGATATGGCTTTTAACGCTGTCTCTCATGGCATCCTCACATACAAACTTGAGAAATGTGGACTGGACAATTGGGTAGTGAGATGGATTGGGAACTAGAGTTGAGGTCAGCAGGTCTGAGTCCAGCTGAAGGCCTGTGACCACAGAGGTCAGTACTGGGTCCAGTTCTATTCAATATATTCATCAATGACCTGGACGAAGGGATGGAGTGTATCATCAGCAAGTTTGCTGATGATACAAAACTGGAAGGGGTGGCTGTCTGGCCAGAGGGCTATGCTGCCATCCAGCATGGCTTGGAAATCTTGTATCGCTTGGCATGGAGAAAACTAATGAATTTCAATAAGAGTAAGTGTAGAGTACTCCATCTAGGGAAGAACAACCCCATGAACACGTACAGGTTAGGGACTGACCTGCTGGAAAGCAGGTATGAGGAAAAAGACCTGGGAGTGATTGTGGACAACAGGCTCACCATGAGCCAACAATTTGCCTGCATAGCCAAGTGGGCCAATGCCATCCTGAAGTGTATTAAGAAAAGTATGGCCAGAAGGTCAAGGGAGGTTATCCTCCCCCTTTACTCTGCTATGGTGAGGCCTCACCTGGAGTATTATGTGGAGTTCTGGGCCCCCAGTTCAAGAAGGACAAGGAACTAATGGTGAGAGTCCAGAACAGGGCCACTATGATTAAGAGACTGGAAACATTTGCCCTATGAGGAAAGGCTTTGAGAGCTTGGGCTGTTTAGCTTAGAGAAAAGGATGCTGAGGGGTTCTCACCAATGTTTATAGATATCTAAATGGTGGGTGTCAGGACAATGGGACCAGACTCTGTGGTGTCCAGTTACAGAACAAGAGATAATGGTCACAGACTAGCACACAAGAGATTTAACCTGAATATGAGAAAATACTTCTTTACTCTGAGGCTATCTGGAACAAATTGCCTAGGGAAATTGTGGAGTCTCCGTCCCCAGAGACATGCAATACCTGCCTGGATGTGTTCTTGTGTAATCTGCTCTAGGGGATCTTGCTCTATCACAGGGGGTTGGACCAGATGGCTTCCAGAGGCCCCTTGCTAACCCTATCATTCTGCAGTTCTGGGACTTGGTGTGTTTCAGGATACCTCACCCTACTGGAATACTCACTGATAATGCCTTCTTAAAATCAAATTCTGCCTTCTGCTTTCATTCCTCTCATTAAGGCTTTCAGTGCTAGGTTTTGGATCATGAATGATAAAAAGTAAGTGAAGGCAGCTTTGCTACATTTTCACAAAGAACTCTCAACCATCCAATGTGTTTTATCTCAGTGTCATGCCTTTCTTTGACAGAACAAGGTCCTCACTTCATAGACTTCTACTATGCAGATAAGATAGTATCAAAATCATATTCAGAGCACACACATTTTCTGCATATCATCGAGCAGAACTTTCATGAAATGCCTTCAATGACACAAAGTGTTACTCTCTTGGGAGTCATGAACAAGATGGAGAATCCACCTCTTGCAAACTCTCCTGAAAACAAAGCCTACACAAGGAGGGGTACAGAGCCTAATATCAGGATGCTGAAACTTCCATGTTGCAAAACCATTGATTATTCAATTGAGGTTTTTCTCAATTTGTCCAAGAAAAGTGCATGCACTGCCACTCTGAGTTAGAGACAAAGCTTCCCATCATGATGGATTTAGCCTGATTCATAATACAGATTGTATTAAACAGGAAACATAATGTTTGAGATGCCTTTTAATTGGTACACTTAACATTAATTATTATAAAAAGAGCAATATTGGTATTTTCTCACTATTCCTCTAGTTTTATTCAGTATCTCATTCATTCTCTGGCATAATTTTGCTCCTTTCCTGGTGTTGGTGGGTTCCAAAATCCACTGAGGCAAAAGAACCAAATTTACCACCTTTCATTTTTCTTGAGTATTCCTTGAGTCTCTTAGCATTAACAATTCTGGATCAAATTTCTTCATTTTATTTAATACTGCTTATTCCTTTAATATATTTCAGTTTTTCTACATCAGGATTGTAACAGTATTTCTCCCCATTCTTTATACCCTTAGCATTCTGCTTAGTTTTATTTCACCATTATAGGGACACTCAATAGGTCACTGACACATTGTTTACAGTGAAAACTGCAGTGCAGTGTTCAATTTTGAACCCTTTACTAGTTAAAAGTGATTCAAATTTACCTCTGCTGAATACAACATAGTTTTATCAAGACTAAAATTTGACTTGGCACTACCTCTTTATTCAGATTGCTTGTGTCCTGATGAAATTCTTCCCAGTCCTGTGTGAATTCTTCCAGCTCACAGCACCTACCATCATACTCAAGAGCTGTGCCCTCAACACTGACTCTTACATGTACTTAATACACATTCTGTACAGCATATAATATCAGTCCCCTAAGTGCATCAGCTACAATAAAGCTGGCAGTTTACTTCTCTCCAGTTTCTGTCTGATAGGTAGATTTTATTCCAGAGTACTATTTATCTCTCACCTCATAATTACTTCTTAACTGACTTTTAACCTAGAGCCACACAGGCAATAGCACTGGCACCATGGAAAGAAAGATGGGCCATGGGTAAGGGGATTGAAGCAGCAAGGAGAGATGGTTCTGAAATTTGTTTTGCCAGTTTGTGGTTTTAGTTTTGTTTGTGTGTTTTCAAGACAGATGTGGGAAATTAATAATGGAAGTCTAAAAAATGATGCCACGGTTATTTAATCTTTACAGAAATAGTTTTAAGTATTTATTATTGTAGCATGATTCTAGAGTCCTGGCATTTTATTCTTTTTTTTATTCTTGTTTCAATCAGTTTGTCTGATGTACTAATACTTAATTTATTGATCACTCTTAATCTTTTAAAAATATGTAGCTACAGGATGAGTTCTCTATCACTAGTAAAATATTTGTTGTTAATGACAGTCTCCATGTTGTCTACAACAGCAGAGCTAAGCCCACTGAATTTTCCTCACAACAGTGGAACTAGTGATATATGGGGGTTTGTTTTTTGATTGTTTGTGGTTTTTTGATTTGTTTGGGTTGGGTTGGGTTTTTTTGAGTTCTTTTTGTTCATGGTTTCTGGTTCTTGCACACAGAAGCCTGACTTGAAACTTGAACAATAATCTCACTTTTCTTTTCTTGTCTTACTGAAACTGTCCTGGCTGGCATGGTTAAAAGAATCAGGGCCAAACTGACCCATATACTACAGTCCACCTCCAGAAAGGCAACAGGTCAGTAAAGAGCAGTGAGTGCAGGACAGCTCAGGGGAGTTGCTTAGAAAATGAAAGGACAAGTAGATGTTTCCTGCCAGTTTAAAAGGGATGAAGGTGCTGGCTTTGGAAAACCCTTGCGTGATGAACACAAACTAGAGTGCTTCCTTCCAGAAGTGAAAAACAAGACATATGCTTATTGATAAACCCCAAGGTGCTGCTAAACACAGCAAATAAGGCAGAAGACATTAGCATTTGGTTCCATACTCTTGGTTATTTACTTTTCTAATTAATCTTAAGTATTCCAATCTCATTTTTACTTATTTATTGCCCATTCTTTGTGGTTTTCCCTATAGCAGTATTTAAAACATGATTTTTTCCCTTCACTTAGATAAAATGGCATTCACTTGGCCTTATTTATGATTTTCTCTCACAGATACCATTTTGTTTAGTACTTTGGAAGACACAGTGACAATATTTTTAAGTACATGAAACACCTAAAGATTTTATTTCACTTATTTTTGAATCTTAGACCTATTCCATCAGTTTTTTCCTCATTTTGAAATCTCATTTTCTGAAGTTAAGTGATTACTCAGACACTTCTCAGCACTGTGAAACTGAGAACTGAATTATACTCTAGTTGCTAGTACTTAGTGTCTTCCATACTGCAAATTCTTAAATTACTTCATGCAGTGAAATTTCTATTTCTGTACCATGGTTTAGAAAGCTGGGTAAAAGAAAAATTCCTCTCCCTTTGAAGAATTTCTAGTTCTCATCAGAGTTTTACAGCTCTGGTATTAGTATCATAGGAATAATTTGTGCTTTTCAGAAAATGGTTCTCTACTTTCTTGGGTAGAAAATTTCTCTTTCCTTTCTCACTCAAAAAGCATGGCACAAAAGTGCCATGCTATTGATAAATCCCAAAATTTCATTAAAAAATAATCTGTAGGTAGCTTGTGGACAGAAAAGTTTGAGCAGAACTATTCCTTGTTAAAATGGAAGTTAAGACTATTCATAGAATGAACTAGCTAAGCAAAATACCATTCCTTTAACTTCCATGGCAGCATTATCTTGTTTTCCAAAAACAGTAAAAGAAAAGGGCCCCTACCAATCTGAACGAAACCTCTCACTCCATACTTTGTAAATTATCAGACTTTGGCCTTGCATTTCAATCTTTTTCTGTCCCTTCCAAAAAATATAGTTAGAAATGATTGACCATTGCACAGAAAAGAATGACCAATAAAATAACCCTGGTTCACTAGTCCAGGATCTGCTAGTTATACTTTCAAAGAAAAGAAGAACATTAATGCTGTCATACTAAAAACTACCTGTAGGTTGATTTGGCTAAAGTAAATAAATTCTGCCTTTGAGAAAAGAAATATTCTCTTTCTTTAATTACCTAGACTGGTTTGAATTGGTGGTGTTTTTTTAATGCAGGAAGTGCAATATCACTTCTCAGCACTGACTTATTTCCCAGAGTGAGTCAGGAAAATTAAACATTATACTCCTGTGTGACAGCTGCACTGGGATTAGGTGGCAAAAATTATGCAAAATGGTACAAGGCAGAAGGGATGCAGACAGATGTGATTGCTCCCTTGGAACACCCATCACTAAAGTCCATTCACCCCTGCCACAAATTAAGACTGAAAAGATCAGAGAACTCGGCTTTAAGGACTCTGCTCATACTCTCCAAGGACAACACAAATTACAAAGGCTACTATCATTATTACTCTCTATTTTTGTATGATAGTAGGATCTAGAAGCTCTAAATCAGATCAGGAGCCCCACTGAGCTAAGAACAGTGCAAGCACACAGCTAAGCAATCTTTGCCACTGAAAGCATGCTATCTAGCTGGGTTGGGCTGTAATAAGCAGGTGTAGCAATTGCAGGTGGGAGATAGAGGCAAATACTCCTCAGAAAATGCACTTGCAATACAAAAATAAATGAACACTTCTGTCCTTCTTGGTTTTTTGTCTATCTGGTATCACTCAGCATTCCCAAATAGTAACACAGCAGAAACAGAGGACTTTTTAATGGATGACATTGGTTAGGGTGTTTCAGGTCTAGAAGTAACAAATTAGGCTCATAAACATTAAGCTAGGAAACACAAGTGCAAAAAGGCAAGGGTTGGGATAGAAGGCAGTAAAACAAAATGAAAAATACACAAATATATCTGCTTTACTGGTATGAAGAGAGATGTTTCACCAGAGGGAGGTCTGATCCTTAAAGACTGCAAATTACACCTGAATGGGGCAGCAGTGCAAAATGTCCAGTTTTCCCTAGAAGTTTACTCAGCATTCTTGCCCCCATCTCCCCCATGACTGCATAAAACTATAGTCTCGTTTTTAAGGAGATAGCAGCTTTACTGGTGTTATGAAAATACAAGCCAGTCAACCATGCTTTTTATTGGAATTTCAAGTGCATTCCAGATGCCAGGATTTGTGACTGTCTTGGAGAATACCCAAAACACATACAGTTTTTTAGATGAAATGAATTACCACCCTGGCTAGTCTGTTTATACTGTAAGTGACTGGCATTCAGTCCTCATCTGCTAGCCAGTGTGTATTCTGCTAACAAAGTCTTTGTTTTATTACTCCTGGTAGAACTCCAGCTAAGGGAGAAAGTTCTCCCTCCCCTTCTTCATTGTTAGCTTTCATATCTGTGTTCCTAGTTCTCTGAAACTGTATTGCTTTTTTGTCCATATGGTAGAAGTTAAGAGGTGTTGTTGGGCAAACTATAATTTGTGACAGAAGGTGGGTTTGATCAGTACTTTTTTCAATTTTCTTTCTCTATTCCATGCCTTGAATATGTTAGTTTTGTAAATGCTTCAGAGTAAGGCCTGCTTTGCTTCTCTTTTTACAGTATTTTTCCTTTTCTGTTCCTGACTGCTTTTGGAAATGCTCATGTATAAACTGCTTTTTCCACAGGGCAGGGATTATGTTTTCTTTCTGTTTTGCTAAGCACAGGAGCCATTTAAGTGCTGAAACTGATGTATTCTGATTTTCCCTCCTGCGACGGGTTAGTACCCATTAAACGTATTTTTTGAATGTCTGGGAAAGAAGGCAAGCAGAACTTATATTTCTGCAGGAGAGGATCTTCTCTGCAATTTATGATATACATATTGCTGGGTAAAGATATTCCTTTCTGAAAAATAAAACAAAAAATCTGTGCATTTCTACAAGACAACCATGCTGATTTGGTACACTGTTTATTTGGTGTTTTTTTAATGGAGGGGAAAAAAAGCTTTGTTTACAGTTCTATGCTAAGAAGGGACTTTCAAAAATAAAGCTCCTCTGTTTAACAATAATTATGAATTATTAATCTTGTTTGTGATATTCTTTACAAAAATGTAAATATGAGCAACAAAGAACTGCATGAAAAGAAATGCAGAGAACTGCTTTGGTGATGAATATGACTCATTTAACTGACTATCAAATGAACTATCTCTCAATGGTAGATGATTCATGTTGGTGCAAGTGAGCAAAAGATTTTTTTTTGTGAAACATCTGTGGTTTTGGTTGTCAGAAATAATAACATTCTTTACAAAACATGCATAAACCAAATGAAATTCCCAGTTTGACATGTACCTTTTGGTCTCGTCATAATTTATTTTTAATGGGATTTTAATCCAGGCTCACTGGACTAGATATTTTCTGGAGATTGTTTTTTTTAAAAAGGACTTACAGGTAAACTAGAAGAAAACCTTGATAAACAGCTCATTTTCTCCTTATCAGGAAAACCAGCAACACTATTTTTTTAAATTCTTTTATCAAGGAAATGTAAATTATTTAAATTCATAAAATTTTACCTCCCTAGTGGGTAAGCAAGCAGTTGGAAGCCCTCACTCATACTGGAAGAAAGAGAGTGTAAATCCTCACACATTATTAGCACTGAGATCATTAAGGGATGTTTAAAGCATATGGAACAGCTACATCACAACCAGAAATTAATAGCAAGTTTAGAATATACAGATATGCTGGATCTCCTTCTTAGAAATAAATCATTTTGTAAAGAAAAAATACAAACCTTAAGCTTTCAAACGGTCCTAAAGAGCACCTTTACACTCTTCAGTCTATTTTACAAAGCAAAAAATCTCATTACATATTTATAAGTATTTTCTCTATGTAGCCGAAGAAGCAGCCACAGTGGTGAACATCACAGACCTCTCTGCCAATGAAAGGGAAGATCATGGCAGCATATTTGGAAGACAGATCCCTGCCACTGAAGTAAAAGATAAAATCCTGACTATTATGAAAAGAAGAAACTGGATTTCAAACTGCTTTCTGACTACCCAAACACAACAAGGTCAACAGGACTTCACAAGATGCAAATTTCTGATCAAGAAGGGTGATTGAGTAGCAATGGGAACATACTTGCTTCAGATCAGCTGTAAACATGTAGGTCTCATATTGATCAAGGATGAGCAGGTCTGAGAAAGAGGCACCAACAAAGGCTGGAGCTGTAGGTTTAGCAGTACTTTGAAATGTAGGGCTAGCTTCCCACTGATGCTGTGTGAAATGGGTCTCACTTGGAGTCATCTAATAATCTGACTGCTATAAACAAGAACTCCTAGAGATATAATGTACAACAGGGAGAGCTTTTAGCTCTGACACATTTGATTTTATGGTTCTCTGCATAACCTCAAGACAACACTACTCAGGGTAGAAGACAGTGTCTCCCAAGTTTGCTTTAAGGAAATTAAAGCAGTCAGTTCAAGACTCTGTCCATACATATACTAAGCAAGTCAGCACTACTTGATAGCCACTCCTATAGAAGAAGAGGATAATTTTTTATTACCCTCACCATAGACCTCTGTTTCACCTATTGCAGAAGGAGATGTCTGCTTGACTTTCATGCTTTCAACACCAGATATACTCATGAAAATATACTGAAAACTGTGTAGAACTATCAGACATCGCTGATGTCTGTTTATTTCAGCTATCTTCTACAAACAGGAAAGGTGCAGGTTTGAAGTTTGAAGAGGGCTCTGACCTCTTTAGAATAGGAAAAATGTAGTTGTCCTCAACTGGCCTTCACCAGGCAAAATGTGAAGTCAAATCAGAGTAATGCTTCTGTAGGTGGTCTGCTGAGGGTGAAACTCAGCCATAGAACTAGATGTTCTATGGAAAGTGAAAAACACAATTGTTATTTTCCATTCAGGAATGCAGAAGATGACATCCAACATGGGAACTGAGAAACCTGAATTTATGGGTAGAAAGTAGTGGGGTAAGGTACTGTAATCTACTTTGGCTGCCACTGAAAACAGTGGAAAAGTTTCCTTGGAAAAGTTCCAAATGGAAACTTAGCAAAAACCTTTTGTAATTTTGCCAGTAGGAATGGGGGCTGGGAGGCAGAAGGACAGTATAGTTCAGGGTTTCCAGTGTTACATCTGCATAGCCGTGCACTTTTGGCTTATTCTTATTATTCTTATATTTTGGCTTTTATTATTCTTATTCTTATTTATTGGCTTATTGGCTTATTCTGCCACTGGCTCACAGATGAGGCTGACATTTCCATAACCAGCCTCCCCAGTCCCTATCCCTGTTGTATCACTTACAAAGGGTTCTTCAGTAATCCTACAAACCTGTCACACTCTCAGAATTTACTTATCATGACTCAACAACTACCTATCTCTTTTTAGGAGACCATAACGTAGCTCATTCTATGCAAAGATAAATTAAATTATAATTGCAATTATGCATGCAAATTGGTAAAAAGGTGTTTTTTATAAATTTACAAAAAGCAGGAAAAAAAATGCAAAACTTTTTTTAAAGCATTCCCAGAGTCAATACTTTTTTGGGGTAGGAATGTTGGCTAGAGGAGCTGGAAAGGAAAATCAGGACTGAAAAGGAGAAATAATTCCACAGAATTCTAAATCTGTTTTTGTGCCAATACAGCGTAGCAATTTTTGGTTCACATTTCAGAAGCATTTACAATACTGCTTGTCCAATCTGAAACAAGTTAGAGGAACCAAGATCCTAGTACAAGGGTCTAGGCCTCCTCTGAATGGTCATCACTGATTTACTTTTAATTTGTGATATATCTCCTTGAAGTTTTAGGGGCTATAGAAAAAAATCTCTAAGTGCCATTTTTATCATTCTTTCTTTTCATATCACTTTTAGTCACTGACACATCCACTCATACCCAGAAGCTGTCCAATTCAATGGTAGTATACTCAAAAGTGCAAAATACAACCATTTTACTTCAGAAAAAGTTTAATGAATACTTTGTTTCTGTCCTATGACAATTAACCGTTTTTCCTTTTGCCCATTTTTGTTCCAATGTGAACTCAAAAGATGAAACAGAACCTGAAACTACTGAATTTCCCCTCTTGTCAGCTTGAAACCATGTGAGGCTGCAATCTTCTCCCACTTTTATGCAAAACTGTGAGTCAGCTTTCATCTGCACATGAGTTTTCTATTTACATAAAAACTTCTTAGTGGTCAGCAATAAACAAAAAATCAGATGAAGAGAAGGAAATGAAAGCTCAAAGTCTAAGAAAAATAAAGATTTGAAAATGCACACATATACTTGAATGCTTTTCCCTCTAAAATCATTGTCCCTTGTAGTCAAACTTCCATTACTGCAGAAATAGACATTTTCAATACAATGCCTGGAGAAGCCAGTGCTAAAATCTCATCAATAACTACAGCTATGACTTGCATAGTATTGAGTTATTACCAAGCAGACAAATGCAGCTTTGATATTTATTAAAATTTCAGTTATTTCAAGGAATCTAAACCAAGTGAATTGCTGAAACATTATTTTGCCCAAGGTAGTGTGTTCTATGTCTTTTCATTAAAGTTGACAATATTACTCTTCTCTTTGCTGCACTACTCTATTTAACTGTAACACATTCACTTATACACGAACACACAGGTAATCCATGTAATACTGTACTACAGATTTATTAAACTCTCCTACAAACATGGAATTTGCAGCTCTTTAGAACTATAGCTTATTTTACCCGCAACTTGTCTCACATTTTCTTTCAAATTAAAATTCTAATTGCTTAGCATTTTATGAATACAGTCAATAAAAAAAAAACACACTGAAATTCACAGGTTTTTTTAGACACTAATTATATCGCTGAGTTTCTCTCTCTTCCCTTGTTTCTCCTTAATTTTTCATTGTGGGAAATGCAAAACATATTCTGCTTTGAATGTAAAAATCAGAGACTTTTTTTTGACAGAAATTAATTAAGACACTGTATGACATACAAGCATGCTCTCAAAATTACCTACTTGCATTTTTTTGCTTTGTTTTCTATTTTCTGCTTCTCTGTAGACTGCTGATGTTGAAATACTTTGGATTAGATGTAATATGAATGATACGACACAGGTGGCAGAGATTTCTTCAGTTTGCTAAGAATTTATCTGGGTCATTTCATTCATATTGTTATTTTCATATGAATCCCTGATCAGAGTCTCTGGCTTTTCTGTGATGACTCAAACACATTCAAAACTAAGGCTGCTAATTCATTTTCAGAAAATATAGCAGGAATTCTTACTGTTGTAAAACACAAACTGGAGTACAGTACTAAATATCGCTAACAGAATCACATTGGTAACTGACTTCTAGTCAGTTCAAGTTTTCTGTTGTCTACAGATGGCCTGAAGTTATATTATGGGTTATTTCAGCATTTATGAATTATTATCAGCATTATTTTTAGGTCTTCATTGTCTAATTGTTTAACTTGAGCAATTGTCTAATTGTTTAACTTGAGCTCTTCTTCAAGTGCTCTCCAGAAAATGTACTTATGTTTAAAAACCTAGATGCTTTGTCTTCACTGTCTTAAAAACAGAAAAACTGGCATTTGACTCTAATATACGAGGGGAAAAAAAACAGGAGAAAAGGAAACAGTAGCTCCCATGGCACTCCTGTATCCTCTTAACATTTTCTTGTAACTATACTGTTTTATAGATGAAACTGTCACTGCAAAAATGACAAATATAACACATAAAAGAACAAAAATGGGCAATAAATCACAAGTGACACTCCAGCCCACTGAAATACATTCAGCCAGTGCTGCAGAAAGTAAGAACATATCCTCTTGCTTGGCATTATGCTCAGCTGAGCAAGAGGACCAGAATCCTTGAACAACAGGTACAACCAGCACTGGCACCATCACATAAAAACAGGCTTAGAATTTCACTTTGGAGAGTCATATTGTCAAGTTCCAGAGGCTGTGTCCTGGTTTGGGCCAATGCCAGCCTAGCATTAAGCTGTAACAGGCTGGAAACATGATCAGGTTCTTCAAAGGTCCATCCAACCTGGCCTTGAATGCTTCTAGGGAGGGGACATCCACAACTTCTCTGGACATCTTCTTCCAGTGTCTCATCGCCCACATAGGACATAATTTCTTCCTAATGCTTAATCTAAATCTATTCTGTTCCAGTTTAAAACTGCTGCACCTCATCCTACCACTACATGCCCTTGTAACAAGCCCCTCCCCAGTTTCCTTGTAGGCCCTCTTTAAGAACTGGAAAACTGCTATATAAGGTCACCTTTGAGCCTCTTCTTATCCAGGCTGAACAACCCCAACTTCCTCATCCTATCTACATAGAGGAGGTGCTTCAGATCTCTGATGATTTTAGTGTCTCTCTTCATGGCATGACCAAGGAGCTCTATGTCCTTCTTATGTTGGGGACTCAAGAACTGCACACAGTACTCCACGTAGGGTCTCACAAGAACAGAGCAGAGGGGGACAATCACCTCCCTCACCAGGCTGTCTATGCTTTAGAGAGAGCCCAGGATATGTTCGCCTTTCTGGGCTGCAAGTGCACATTGATGGCTTCTGTTCCACCACCACCCTAAGGTTCTTCTACTCAGGGCTGTCCTCAATCTTTTCTTCTCCCAACCTGTATTTGTGCATGGGTTTGCCTTGCCCCAGGTGCAGACCCTTGCACTTGGCCATGTTGAACTTCAGGCAGTTTGAACCAGTCTGCTTCTTGAGCCTGTCAAGGTCTCTCTGGATCCCATCCCTTCCCTCTAGAGTATTGATTTCACCACACGCTTTGGTGTCATCAGTAAACTTCCTGAGGGTGCATTTGATTCCACTGTCCATGTCACTGACAAAGATGTTAAATAGCACTCTTTTGACTACAGACCCTTGAGGAACATCACTTGTCACATGTCTCCATTTGGACACCAAACTACTGATCACAACCCTTTGGGCGCAGCCATCCAGCCAGTTCCAAATCCAATGGGTGGTCCATCCATCCAATCCATACTGTTGCAATTTAGAAACAAGAAGTGTCAAATGCTTTGCACAGGTCCAGGTAAATGACGTCTGTTGCTCTGCCTTTGTCCACAGAGTCTGTGACTCCATTGTAATAGGTCACCAAATCAGTCAGGCAGGACTTGCCCCTAGTGAAGCCATGTTGGCTGTCACCAATCACCCCTTTGTTACCTGCATGCCTGAGCAGAGCCTTCAGGAGGATCTGTTCCGTGATCTTGCCTGACATAGAGGTGACACTGACTGGCCTGCAGTTCCCTGGATCTTCTTTTCCATTTTTGAAAATGGGGGTTATGTTTCCCCTTTTCCAGTCAGCAGAAACTTTCCCAGACTGCCATGGCTTTTCAAATATGATGGACAGTGGCTTTGCAAATTCATTTGCCTATTCTTTCAGAAGCCATGGATGAATCCCATCAGTCCCATGGCCTTGTTCACCTTCAGATCCTTCAGGTGAAGGATACTTCAACCTCCTTCAAACCTGCTCTTCATCTACAGATCAAAGATCCAATGGCATCCCACTGGTCTTATGGAAGAAGAGGGGTGGTGGTCCAATCCTAGGAGATCCTAGGTTCAATCTCTCCTTTTTTATGCTGCCAATTTCTTGATGCTTAACAGCTGCTAACCAATTAATGCTAGTCCTGACTTGGTCTGGTAAGTTCTGCAGACTGGCCACCTCCTTTGTAGTTGGCAACAATCTCTGGCTTTGTGATTTCCCTTTACTTGTCTCTTCTCAGTCAACAATCTCTGGCCTTGCAGCTTTCCCTCTTATCAAGGAGCTGTTCTCAGGCTTTCTCTTCTCAAGCTTTATGTCCTCCCCTCTTAACTCTTCTCAAGCTGTTCCTAAATTCTAAATTCCTAAACGCTGTTGGTTTTGTGTTAATAAGCAACCTGTGATTTCAGAAATGCGGTATAAATCTAGAGTAAATCCCTTCACATAAAAAAAATTCAATGAAATTGTGATTTCATTTCAGCCGAGAACAATGATTTCAGATGATTTTTTTTTTTTTTTTCACTTTTATGGTGGAATGGCTGAGAACAGAACCTGACCTAGACTATAGCAGTAAATCTTGCAATATGTTGAATACCCATCTGAAGAAATCTGTATATTTTATTATGCTGCAAACTTCATAAAGGAGGAGAAACCAATTGGGATTGTTTTATGACTGCTTTTAATGTGTTCATAAAATATGCTTCTCATCTAGACCTTTGGTATGCAGAGTAAAAATAATTTTCAGCTTTAAGATTGTCACTATGTTTTTAAAAAATTCTTCACAACTCTTAAGCATTGGTTATTCTACAAAACTCCTGACATGTCTTTTTGTATCTGGTTTGAACCAGAAATTTCAGCTATGAAGACTGTAGAATACAGAACTTTCCCTTCCATCTGCAAACGTAATTAATGATGGGTAGTAAAAAGAACATTCTATGGAAATCAGTCTTAATAATATCCAGTAAAGTAGTGGCTGCTTGACTAAATCATAAATGGAAATACTTTAATTTAAATATAAGTAGCTCAGACATACTTCAACAATTAAGAAAATGCCTGAAAGAAAGAACACCCTAATCATAATTCCAAGCATGTTATTTTACCAGAATGTAGTTAGAACAAAAGAGATAAGGGCCAAGTGAACAACAAATATGTTCAATTTAAATCTGCTACATTAAGTGTCTCTTACAAAATGGTGAAGCAAAATGCAAATTATTTCAGGTTTTCTCAAACCCATAGATTTGTTATTCAACTGTAAAGTCAAGATCATACAGCCATTCATGTATGTGGTTTTTGTTAACATTCTACATTATTTCAACCATCCTGTTAAACCATTTTTGTTGATGAAAACATGGAGATGGCATCATGAGGACTATAATTCTTCATGTACACTTAGTCTTCTGTCCTAGCTGACAGATGTCAGATACATAGGTATTCTCCCTGTCTGTTGGAGGATAGGGTAAATTAAGTGGATTTCAAAATAGCTACTTTATGTAAGGTTAACACTGAAACCTAAACACTATCCTCTAAATGGATTGCTTACTTATTTTGTTATTTTATTAGTGTTAATAACATATTCATCAATACTAAACGGTACTCATTTTCCTATTTTGACTCGTCAGAATCAAAAATCACACTGGTGACTTTACAGCATGTCCTGCAACACAAAGACAGCTACACTGTAGGAATTGAAGTGTAACTACAAGGAAAAGTTCCCTTTGCTACAGGCTGCAAAAGTATCTTGAAGCAAGGAGTGACTGTCAAGATATTTAGGGCAAACAGCATGTAATACTATAGACCAAAATCATCTTGGTTTTAGATGCAAAGGAAGGAGGACAAAGAGGAAGAAATAATGCATTGTTTATAAATTGCATCAGTAAGGGCCAGGATGAGTTGGTAATGAGGGCAGAGAAAATGAGTCCAAGGAGAGCTGACTAAAAAGCTGAGCTGTATTACAATGATCTTTCTGAAGATGAAGACTTTTCAATACTGGAAACAATGCTCAACAATGCAGCCAAGATTTTAAATTTTCATTATGTAACCATCAACTTCCCACCTGAAAAAAAAGAAAGTCCCAACCCTGACCTCCCCACTGCTTATGTATCTCCTTAAAAGCTAAAAGACAAAAGCAATTTCTAGATCTCAAAGGTAACTACTTCAGTGCTGAGCAAAGAAGTGAGGAAAAGACATAGAATGGAAAATGCTCTATTACATTATTTAACAGCTAAAGCTCTATTGTCCTATAATTTCCACATAAAGAAGTCCCATGAATTGTAGATCCTTTCCACAGTGTAGGAATATGTAGGAGAAACGTGTGGGGAGAATATACATTATGCCCATGTTCCTCATGTCCAATCAAGCTCCTATAGATCTTCTTTTAAGAAAATCTTAGGCTTCCTCATGGATACTGCAGATACCCGTATTGCTGTACTGCCCTGAAGTCAAAACATCTGCCTAAGGGGCCTCTACACAGCATGTCTCTGTAGAAAAAATTAATTCCTGTTGCTGTCATGAGATCAACCATGTGGGCTGGGCAAGGTTTTTTCACTACCTATTGCAGCTGTGGCAAGCTGAGAAGGAAGAATATGTTTATTTCTTTTTCATCACAGTCTTTCAAACAGGAGAAGGGGTTGATGAGGGGATTTCAGAGGCTTTTAATACATTTCACAGAAAACCATAAATGCTGTTTGCAGGTATCATTCAATACTTTCTTTATCACTACAAAAATTAGTTCCTGGTAGAAATTTACTTTTTTTTTTTTTTTAAGAAAATAAAAGTCACATTTCTGACAGACTACCACAGAGTGCCAATAGTATGAGCCACCAGAGACAAAGTAACCAAATAAATACACTGCTGGATGTCCTATGCTAGCTGTATCCCTGTTCTCTTTTTGTTAACTACTATAGACATCTCCCTTGCGGAACAGGCATAAGTCCTGTATTTCCTGTGAATACTGTGCTGAAGAAAACAAAACCTGTTAAATTTCAAGGATTTGGAAGAGATCCTCTTTGTCTTCTCAAAGCTTTGTTTGTATTTCTAAGTAAAAGATAATTGAGCTATGGAAATGTATGTGGACAGAGCTTCTGACAAGCAGTACTATCAAGAACCTAGCATCTAAAGATGTTATTCTGGTTAGTTCATGTTATTCAACATAAACATAATGTGAATTCGCACGCAACAGTTTTGTCTTGATTGTCATGGTAACTTGAGCATTAAGGATCACTCAGCTTTTTTATTATAACACATATCACATAATTAAAAGCTATAGCATGCGTATCACTAATCCTCTCATCTTAAGCTGATCATTTAACTGTCCCTTAACAGACTACAGCAGTATCCAGATGCTAAGCATCTGAACTCCTCCTCGTGACTTAGATAACCTAGTAGCAACACTTAATATTCTTCCCAAGTAACTATGCCAGTATTCCTGTGAAAGGCAGTGGTTTTATCATATGCTAAACACTGATGGACTAGGTCTCACTTCCCCTGTTATATACTGCATCAACCCTCCCTTAGATTCTAGAGTTTTTAATGTTCTTTATTTCCATTAGAAAACAAAATTTTCCATATCTCTTAAAAGATTTATGGATGTGTCTATTTACTTAAAAAATGAATAAATTCTCCAGGTTCATTAAGATTTTCTGGTATACTTCAAACCAGCCTTCAAGCCACACACAGCTTAATAATTGTGTCACTTGTAAACTGAGTTTACTTTGACAACTAGCTTTAAAAAAGCTTGCAGTCCTGTTCATTCTCATATGTCACATACTAGATGATTTTGCTTTATTGATAGAACTCATGAATGATGTAATTAAAATAGAATCAATTTTATTTATTTTAATCATTTGCATATTTAAATGTTGCCAGAAAATATGAACATTCTGCAGAATAAAAGACAAAAAAATCCCCATTTACACAGTGTCTTTGTCCTAACTTTGCATGCAACTCTCAAGCCTAAATTATTTAGAAATTCTAGTGTCTTGATCTAATGATACAGAAAAAAATAAACAGGTACATAGTTATATATCTGTAATTAAACTGTTAATTTGTGGATGGAGTGAGACTAGGTCTCTTGACAATATCAGGCTTGAAGGGACATTCCACAGATCACACAGAAAATGGGCACATGCAGCGGAATTGTACATACAGGGATGTATGTGTAAGTTTTGGTGCCAAGCACACAGGTTAATTTAATGAAGCTGAAGAAAAATTTATAAACGAAAAGAAACCTTTAACACAGAAAACTCTTTACGAGCAGAAAAATGGAGAAATTGTCAGGGAAAAGGAGCCAAAGAAAATGAAACAAAATGGGCATGATGACTTGTCTGTACTTGAACATCTGACCTGTTAGTTGGTCGTCGCCTGCAGCAGGGGCGATGCGAATGTATGGTGTTGTAAGCTGAGTCACGATTATCGCAGCTAAGGCAAAGGAAGATTTCCAGGTCAGCATGCATGAGGGAAAAAAAAGCCAGACTGAAGCTAGGCCAGCAAGAAGAATCGTGGTCAATAGTTTATTGTCTGAACTTCTTAGAAATAAAAACCAAAAAGCTCCCACCACCTGTTAGTTTGGTTATTCTGCAAATTAATAAGCTTTTATATTTGACTTTCACTCAGGAAGAGCACTCAAAACACATTATTTACATATAATGCATTTGAGAAAATTGAAGACTCTTTGGCTCTGATAGTCACAGCACCAGACCTTCTAAGTAAACATTACTGGCTTATTCAGATCACTCTCTTATTAACTTCTCCAGGTAATGCGAACTACTTTCACTTTTTGTTTTCCTATTTCTTAGCAGTACATTTTACCTATAATATTTTTAAAAGATAATTTTAGTTTATAAAATATTCCTTCTACCCACTTGGGTCTTTGTCCTGCAGATGCACCTGCTACATATACACTCAACTTTTAGCATACAGAGCATGACCACTGAGAGTTGGTGTCTTTTTAGTTAGGTATGTAGGCAACTGTTTGAGGTCCAGGTGTTAAGTTCACATTTTGCTACTAAGACAAGAAAAGTTGAAAAATCTGAATTGTTTGTGTGCCTGCAGTATTCAGACTTTTCTGTTGGAAATCACTGCTAGACAATCACTGACTGATATAGATAACTATTACAGTGCTTCACTCTAATAAAATCTCATATTTCTTTGGTTTGCCAGTAGTTCTGTGATTGCCTCTAAATGGTTAAGCACATTATGATACATATATATTAAGGACTATAAAAAAAAAATTAAAAGGTCAGATCCAACATGATGCAGCTGGAGAATGATGCAAAGAAAAAATATTGGAAAATTAAGGACAAAATTATATGAAAGATCAGTCATTTACATAGAACAGCCTGGGTGCTATTAGAAATGTGGCAATGAGTGAGGAAAATAGATCATCTACCATCTGCAGACAATTAAACTCAAAACTGCTGCTGCATAATATTTTGAAATATCCCTCTGCAACACTGAAATGCAGTGTTGATAGTAGCTGCTAGAGTACTGTTGCTATTGGATTTAAAATATTATAATATCCTTTTCTCTCTCATAATTAATGAAAGGCTTCTAATATTGCAAAATTAGAACAATAATGCTTCCCTCTTGAGAACTGGAATCCTAGGAGACAATCAAGATGTTTCTATCCAGACAGTGTTGCAAGTCATATCAGGAAATATAGTCTTAATATAAATCACAAAACACTACAAAGTTGTTAGCAATACACTTGGAGGAGTTTTGGAATGTTTTCAAGTTCATCTGCTGAGATTTTACAGTCATTAGGCTTGAAGAAAGAGTAGGTATATGAAAGTCATATTTCAAGTAAAATACGACAACCCTTATTACCACTGGTGCAAAAATCTCTTCCTGGTTTTTGTTTGTTTGTTTGTTTAATTATCTTGTCAAAAATAATGGGAGTGGAAACCTTGCAGTCTCCACATTTGTATATACACCAAATAGTCACAGAGGTCCTAGAAGCCTTTATCTTCAGAAAACTAAGATCAGCAGACTGCATCACAAGAATATGCTGTTTGATCCTTTTCCTAGCAAAGTAAGTGGCAAAGGTTCCCTTTAACTTCAGCAGAAGTTGGAGGAGAACTTTCAGCACTACAAAATCTAATATTCTGATCCTAAAAAACAATTAAGGTCATTGCAATCAGGATTTTTATATGATCTCTAAAAGAACACATTTACACAGGTTTCATTTGCAAAAATGTGATGGGATTAAAAGGTACACTTTTTTTTTTAAATGTTAGAAATTGAGGTTGTTTAAAATATACTTGGAGGAATAAGAATAATTCAGCTTCAGATCCTACACATGCACCTGACCCACTGGAGTTAGGATGTATTTTTCTAACAAGAAGCCTGTCAAGATGATAGCAGGCTACCTAGTGCACTTTGGCTCTGATCCAGTAACAGTTCCAGTTGGGCACATGCTTGACAGAAAGCACAGGCATTATTCCTGTTGATATCAGCTGGAGTGAAAAGTGAAGTACCTGCTCAAGGATTCTGCTGGATCTGGGACAAGAATCTCTGTATCTTTGTAATCACTTACTCATTTGTTTTAATAAAAAATACAAAAGTAAAAGATACAAAGTAAAAAATACAGAAGTGCGTCATGGAATGAACATTGCAAAACTCAGTGATAAAACAGAATTTCAATGATCTTAAGGCCTCAAGGCCACCAAAAACTTTAAGATTATCTGCAGTTGGGTAATTAAAGGAAACACAGCTATCAAATGATAGCTATGCTCAGGTCAGGTTCTGAGCTCCCATATTGGTCCTGAGGGCATACTTCCAACCGGCTAACCATACAGCCTTAATACAGACAGTGAGGTGGCTTGGCCAGGATCAGCTGGCTTGGTGAAGCACCATGGATGTTGCATGGAGTGACCTGGATCCTAGGAAGGGTTGCCAATGCACGTGGTGCACCTCTCAGGTCCCACGTCTTCGTTTTCTGGGTAAAGGCAACGTGAAGGTTGCAATCAGTAGTTTGGGGAGGGGTGTGAATAGAAGAGGAGGTGAATGGGAGAGGACAGTTCTCAGTTTTGCCCCACTGTAGGTGTGGTGATTTCTGACCTACAGACACTAAGAATTTGGGCTATTCTTTCTAGTCTATTTGAGGGAAGTCCAAAGAGGGCATAAAACTCTGCTTTTATCTCAAATATCTCTGTTAGACCTTAAGGGAAAAAAATCTATACAGACAGGTATAATTAGTATCAGATTAAAATATGTCATGGTCTCCATTTTAAATTATAAAATCCATATAGTTTAAAAATATAATACAAACATTATTTTTCTAAGCATGGGAATCAGGGCCTTGTAGAAGCCTCCCCAGAAGCTTTTGCACCAGGAAATTCAAATGCCATTGAGGACATCTCTGGTGTCAGAGTTCTCATAACAGCCCCCCACATTGTTTTCTAGGTTTCATAAAGGTATTACAAAGAATTATAAAACATACTTTCAAAACTGAAATTTATGGAGATTTGTTAAAAATAGAAGCTGTGTTTCTCACACCTCCATTGCCAAATAGGTTAGCTCAAAGTAGCTTGTTGCTATGGGAGCCAATCCAATCCATAAAGTTACCCTCACTTCTAAAATGAGAAATTTTTCAGTCAGTCAAGTAATTGAAACAGTTGAACATCCATTAGTGAATTAAGACTATAAATCTTCAAATAATCTAAAATCCATATGTATAATCACCTCTTATGATTTCTGAGGCAATGCAGTCCTGTCCCGTTATCACTGAAGCTACCAGAAAACAGCAATACAGGATTCCACTTGATTCTGAAATTATTCTCTTATCTATATTTTATTAAGTTTTAGTTCATACATTTGAAAGATTTCTATGGATTAGTGAGCAGTCAGTAAGTTAGAATTAAAACTACTTCCGTTGTTTGGGGAAAAAAAAAAAAAAGCAAACAAACCAGGAACCAGTTCAAAGAGTCATAAAAAACTGTATTTGTCACATTAGGGCAGATCCAACCTTTCAAGAGAGACAACTGTATGCTAACTTTGACTTTACTTTCAAGTAATGTGATTCTCATCTATCCTGTTATGATTTAGTGCTGGTGGTGAAACTGTGAAGTCTAAATCTAAAGGGAATCATGGTGGACTTGGTTTCAACAGGGATAACCACTCTGAGATGTGCATGATGCATGTAGTGGTACAAGGATGAAGCAGGTTTTGTTTCATACTCTTACTGGGTGCCCGAACCATAAGGTGGTACTACTTTTTCTTGCTCTCAGCAGTACTTTATTTTCTTTTCCTCTGCTACAGTCTCCAAATAATCATACTATCCCATTACTTCCTTTACAGGCTTTGAAGTTACCACCAGCTAGAGGTACTAGAAAGGTGAGATTAAAACGTTAATCACAGACAGATCCAAGCTTCCAAATGTAAATATATCACCAGTGTGTTTATCTTTTCTTGCTTGGGCATCAAACCTACAGCTAGCACTGTCTCAATTATAAAAATTTGTCCTATGTAGAAGTATCATTTATCAAATGGTAATATCATGTGCTGACAGTCCAACAAACATAGCTGATCTGTACATGAAAATGAAGAACATGATTCCTCCACTTTTCTTTTATAAACAATTAAGATAATATAATTGCTTACGAGTGCGGGGTCATTTTTCCCTACAGATGTGTAAGCAGCTAGTATGCACTCTGCAATTGGCAATTTTACAGTTTTAGTATATGGAAAAGTAAAAACTCATTATTGTGAGATCATATAAAAACCCACAAAATATATTTTAAAAACACCGTGTTCAAGTACACAACTAAAAAATAAGCAATACATTTATTTTAAAAACAAACAAACAAACTTCCTAAATCTCAGCTACAGACAAAAATGAATAATTTAAAATTCTGTAATAGGTTTAGTGATGCCTTTTGCCAATGTAAACACTTTGTGAAGTTTGCAAAGACCACATGAGGGAAAGGTCACCAGGCTGAAAAACAGAATACATGACATGATATGAACATACCTTTTGTGGCTACCCTGACGCAGTCGATTTTGGTTTCCTGTGTCAAATAAAGAGGAAAAAGGTCATATATTGTGTTCCTAAACAAAGAATGTCATCCATGATTCTACTCTTAAAAGTACTGATAAAAATGTCAGAAGATTGTTCATTTCTAATGTGCTTCATTACATATTTAACTGACTATTAAGCAACTCAGATGAGCTCTCATAATATGGACAAAAACTGCTTGGGTATGCTACATAAACATTTTGCTTAATATTCCACTAAAAGTAGAAAATAAATTAAAGATATTCAAAAGAGCACAGGCAAGTGTTCAGATTTTTACTTTGGCAACATAATGACCTTGAGATATTTTTCTTTTTCTTACAGCTAGTATATTTCAAGGCATCATACTAGACAATTTTAGAAAGAAATAATCATCACTAGTGTTGCACATTTCTGCACTGTCAGTGCACTGTGAAAGAGAGGCCATTATAGTTTCTGGCAGAAAACATTTCCAGGTTGTCAGCACAACCAGCCAAAGCTTATCAAGAATTGAAGGGCTCTGTCCAGGAAATGGAAAACAGTTCCAGGAAGAATTACCCTGATGAAACATGATCTGCAAAGACCTTTTAACACACATTTCATTTCAGTTCCATCTTCTTATTTTTCTTCTACTGTTTGCACAAAAGGCAAAAAAAGTGGTTTCTAATTCAGTCAGGGCAACCAAATGAGAAAATGGGAGTTCAAGACATTAAAACTAAGGTAATGGAACTGGACAGGAAGTGCTAAAATCAACAGTCAAGACTGGCTTAAACTTAATGCAAAGACATCACAACACTCTCTTCTTCAGAGCACAAAACCAAACATACAAACCAACAAACCAGCAAAAAGAAACAACCAAAAAAAGCTTTTAGATAATAAGGCAGAATGGTAAAATGATACTTTGCCTACTCACTATTAACAAAATGTGCTGCTTTCCCTCCTCTTTTATGTAACCTTTAATCACTAAGCAATAGTGTGTTAAGAAAACGATTATTTTTTAAGATCCAGTGTGTTAAATTTCATGTTTATTGCACATTCTCATTAGCAACTAAACTGGGCATCTTGCTAGTTGGTGGCAATTATCTATTTACACAAAAATATTGTATAAAATCACAAATGTCATAAGACTTACCCCATTGGCTCTGCTAGCAGCTTGAAAATAGATACTATAGCTCTTATGAGGAAGAAGAGGAGTGTTCCAAAAACCACTGTAGGTTTTATTATCACCAATGGTAAAAGGCTGAGCAGCTTGCAGACCATTGGCGGGAAACTCTGCAGCAAAGTAGTATCGGGAATTCAGAAGTGAGGCATTCTGGAAATGAATGGGCACTGGGTAGCATTTCAGGATTTCAGTTGTCTTTTTGGTTCTCCGTGGACGTTCTTCTTCAACAACTATTTGATAGACACTAAATGTGTAAAAAAGAAAAAAACAAAAGAAATATGCGAGTTATTTTAAGTCTCAGGCAGTCAATTCATTCTGAAACCATAATAGCATACAAGTATTTCTGGAAAAAAACCCAAAACAAAAACCAAAACAAAGTGTTAAAAGCAAAGAACACAGGAAGAAAATGACATTTTGATATCCGAGTGCAAGTATTCCTGGATTAATGCTTTCAAATAAATTAGTTCTGTTTTGAAAAAGCAAAATTAGCCTTATACACCACAGCTTTTCATTTAGCAAATGTGCAAAACACTTTTCTGTTCAAACTCCTGTACAGGAAAAGCTTGCTTGATTAGAGCTAAAATCTAGAATTACCTTGTTCACAGAAGTATAAAGCTATAAATAAAATCCATCATCTAGTTTGTCTTAAATGACATGACTAGTGAGATAAAAATGAAGTAATAAATTACAAAGAAATTGGGAATAGTGTTTGCTTACCTGTTGACATTATAACTATTTATAAGCCCACATACAGAGTAAATTATAGTCTTGTCAAATTTCAGTGGTATATTGACTGTTACTGAGCAAGAACAAAGCCCTTTTTGATGGAAGTTATTCTCGTTCAGCAAAGTTCTTTAAATATCTTAGACATAATCATGTTTTTAGAGTGTTTCTGCATTCTGTAAAGAAATTGTGTTTGTACTTGCATTCTTTGCTGTACGGGGACCTGTAGGGAACAGTCCCTCCCTCTGCACTGTAAAGGTGCTATGGACCTTCAAACACGAGCAAACACACTGTGATTTCTGCTGTACATGCAAACAGGGTAATCATTATACTCTTGCAGTTGCTGTAAAAGCCTGAGTCAGTGTTTTAAAATTTGTGTAGTGGGAAGTCCATGTCTCTAAAGAGGACTGGCTTGCAACTTTACTGCTTCACTGGGGGCCAGTGATTATAATCAAGTTTTGTCACCAGGATTCTTGAATTCCGGTGAGCAAGTCAGTTCGAGTGACTGATCTTAAAGCAGCAATGTGTCACATTTTTGCTTACCATCTAGAAGTAAATCACAATTCATGATCTTTCAAGCTGGTAATTCATAAAAAGGAGCAATCTGGGTAAGATATGTTCCTTAAAGATGAAATAGCCACACAGTCTTCTGACATGTTCCCACTCTGTTATCTGTAAATATATTATTATTTTACCAAAAGACACACTTGGGCTGGGCATTTGCAGGTCTCTCTGGACCCAATAGGGCTTACTGGCTTAAAAATATCACTGCACAGGTACGGCTATGACCCTTTTGAAGCCAAATCTGGTGTAGAAATAAAAGAGATGACCTTGTGCAGTCATCAATACAGCTTATAGGCAATGAGCTCCTGCACCTGTTGTAGTGCTGTTAGACTTAAGTTGCTTTGGGCACGGGCCAAAGCTGCCCAGTTGTTGCATCTTCTGGAGCCTTACTGACTCAGTGCAAAAGTGTAATAATATGCTGCTCCCACACTCAGGTTGCCCTTGCAAGTTTAGATAATGTTGTTTGCTTGAATCATAGAATCATAGAATTGGCTGGGTTTGAAGGGACCTCAGAGATCATCAAATCCAACCCTTGATCCACTACCACTGTGGTTACCAGACCATGGCACTGAGTGCCACATCCAGTCTCTTTTAAAATATCTCCAGGGACGGAGAATCCACTACTTCCCTGGGCAGCCCATTCCAATGTCTGATACCCTCTCCATGAAGAAATTCTTTCTAATATCTAACCTAAACCTCCCCTGGCACAACTTGAGACCATGCCCTCTTGTCTTGCTGATAGTTGCCTGGGAAAAGAGCCCAACCCCCCCTGGCTCCAGCCTCCTTTCAGGGAGTTGTAGAGAGCGATGAGGTCTCCCCTGAGCCTCCTCTTCTCCAGGCTGAACACCCCCAGCTCCCTCAGCCTCTCCTCACAGGACTTGTGCTGGAGCCCCTTCACCAGCCTGGTTGCCCTCCTTTGGACCTGCTCCAAATGATGCCCCATTAGTGGAATTGTCCAAAGCCTTGTGGGGCTTTGACCTACACGATCTACTGAAAGATGTCCCCATTTTTATGACTTCATGATTCTATGGCAGTATGGCGCTAGGTCTGCGGAGACCTCATATCTGACCAATCAATAGGCAAAAGAATGCTAGTTCTCTTGGCTGTCCTACTTTTTTTTTTTTTTTTTTTTTTTTTAAATGCCCACAAAGTTAACACTGAGGATGCTTAATATCTAAATACTGTCTAATTTAGACTGTCATGATGGTAGAGATTTAGTACAATGATAGGACACTTAAATATGTGTCTTCATGAAGATGTGCATACATATGTAAATTGCCATTACTGCCACTGGAGAGCTGCTAAATTCAGGTGTCAGATTTTAGAACGTAAGGAGTGAGAAGGTATCTACTTTTGGATCAACTTGCTTTCTAGGTTTCATTGACTACATTAACTAAATACACAATTCGAATGTGGACATCCGCAACACCTAAATTTAGGTGGTTTAAACTAATGTATAAGCAAAATTTGGAAGATAAACAAATCTTTGGGGGTCCACATGAAGGCCACTGTCTGTACATGTTGCTGCTTGGTACAACAAAGTCTACACATCTAGCAAAAAGATTTTCATTAGTTGATTAATCTCATGATAAGTACTAAATGAAGGGCAATGTAAGGCAGAATTTTATTCAACCTATGAGATCTGATCTGTAAAAAGAAGCCATGAAATATGTAAGCTTAAAAATTAATCACTGTCTTGTTTTTTCTCTTTCAAATCAATGTTTGACATGATCTTAGTTAATTTTCTGGAACACAGTTGTTTAGAACTGGGATTCCAAGCTGCTTTGAAGAGAGCACATTGCCTCCTCTGTACAAGTTTGCAGTGAATCTACAATAAATACCATTGGCAAATTTAAATGGATTATTGGAAAAAAAGCAGAATGTAATGTAAACCCACTCTTGCAAGGTATTGAAGATGCAGACTTGACTAATACTGCAGCAAAGATGAGAATCCCTAACTTCCACTAAAGTATGATGGATAGTAAATGAAGTTATTTGGCTGTTGCCTTTAGGAGAGTATGGTTACATTTTTGTTGTATCAGGACAGAATATAAAAGGAACCTCAGACCAGATAAGGCAATATGACCTGTTTCAGTACAGGTTGAAATGAAGATTTTTAATTTTTCACTCAGTGATTAAAATGAAAGATTGTAGATACTTTAGAAACAAATCTGTGGTTAAATTGCTTCTTCTCTGGCAAATTCATGTTAGCTATACTACATGCACAATTCCTTGTATGTTAGATTTTAAAAGCCTGCCATCTATTCATCTTTCAATACATTAAAGAAAGAGCTAAGTTGACTGGAGCAATTTCAAACTCAAAATGTCTTCTCATCCTTACTCCATGAGACAAATTAGATTTGCAAGCATCCAGACCTCAAATCTATTTGCTCTTTAATAATTTAAGCACTGAAAGGTCAAGCAGCTATTTTCTGTTCCCCTTTATCAAAGTCCAAGCATTAATGAAAAACTAGACCCTGTCTGTTGCCCAATTTCCACACACTGCTGTTTCTCTCATGTAAATGAACACATTATAAGCACCTAGGTCAACAGAAACCTGAGAGAACTTTATGAGTGATACATTTTACATTCGTACAAATGAGATCATTTTGCTAATGAATTTTACAAAATTACCTCAATTATAATTATAACAGGATAGATTCCTCTAACTAAAACTGCTTTCTTTAATATAGAACAGCTGAATTGCCTGTGCTGAAAAGAGTTCAGGCTTAGTAAATTGGACTAGCCCTGACCAGGACTATTATTCCCCTCGGGTATTAGTCAGATTTCCTGCTTGTTTGAAGCTGCATTATTCCTTTTCCACACCTCTACATTTCAGAGAGAAAAATCTTCCTACCTGTGATCCAAAAAATATAATCTACATTGCAGTAAAAGCTACCAAAAATATACTGGGCCATTGGTAGAACTGATCTTTCTGAAGGAAGGAAATGTAATTTAACTTTAATTTATTTTATGCAGTTCTGCTACAGAATTCCAGTGCCTTGGAAATTTAACATAAAATCTGCTTTTATATAGACTGAAACTTACTGCACCAAGAAAGAAACACATGAGGATTATTTTTAATTTAGGATTCAAATATTTCAAATTTTGGAATTAAAAGAGGTGTTTGGGAAAAGAAAAATTTGATGCAAGTTTTAAGCTACTTTTTATTTTAAAATTCTAAAACAGTTCCAAATTTAAATGTTTATGCAGAGATTCCAATCTGCCCATAATGACTGTAATTTGGGTTAGAAATTAGACATACCAGGCTTCTCAGATATTTACTGAAATTGGGTTGCTTAAATTAAAATGGTCTGTCAGTTTCTGCTAAGTAGATCATTTTTTCAGAGTTGAAAAAGAGACAATAAAGAAAAAAAAATTAACACAGTAATCAAAGATGCTAAGAATATTCAGAAAAATGAAGAAAACAATTAATTCAAAAGAAGACTCAAGTGTACATCTACTCTTAAGTACATGAAATGGGCATTAAAATAACTTGCTGAATCAGGACATTATTCCACATTACTGGAATTCAGTAAAGAGATTTTTAACTAATCAGTCTCATTCAAAGAGACCAAATTATTTTCCAAGAAGGGGTTATTGGATACAAGTATGGACTTCAAGAGTCTTAATACATAAGTCCTTAACACTTATAATCTATGTATTTATAAATTGAAAATTATGAATTTATAATTGCACCTTCATCAAAAGTAATTCAAAATTGAAAGCAAAGGGAACTTGATCACTTTGTTATTGGGTTGTCAGCCATGTTTTCTCTCTCTCAGTCTTCACACTTCTCCTAGCTGCAAATAATTTGTTGAAGCCATGAGGAATTTTAAAAAAATTATTTTACAAAAGAAAGATGGCCTAAGGACCTCAATCTAGACCAAGATTATGTGAGTTTATTTGCTGATGTGTATGATCTGAAGCAGGTTAATTAAATATCTTGTGCCTCAGTTCTCCAGCTGTAAAATGAGAACAGGAAAGTTGCTCATTCCCTCTGGCCTCCTTCAACTGTTCAAAATGAAAAACTCATCAAGGCATTCTTTTATATTATCCTTTAAAAATTAGGGTGTTTGTTTTTTTCCTAAAAATGTACAAAGCCTGCAATGCTGTTAAACTTCACCTATGGTACTCTTATCAGCGGGGTAAAATGTAGGACTATTTTTGTACACTGATAGCAGTGGCACTGTGAAGCCTAATTTAAAGTATTATGTTCATTGTAGTAACTCTCTTCTTAGTCTCATGTTTTATTATAAACATATATAACTGGTAATTTTTATAGACTTGTTTCTTTCATGCTTGCTTTCTTTTATTGCTAATAGATTCTAACAATAGAAAAACCTTTAATCTACCTATTGGCCATTATTTCAATCACTCATTTCCATAGTCCTACTTTATCTATTTGCTAGAATCACTTCACTGTACTATAGCAAAATTTTAATAGCTGGAAAAGCTAAGAAACCTAAAACCCACCTTGTAATCTCAATTTTATATCCATGAAGAACTCAATTGCTCAAATCACAAAAGTCTATAGAGTCTGCACAATTTCAGCAATACTTGTGTAGACAGCTGAAAGTTCTTCTATTATACTGTCCTTTAACTCGTAAGCACTTTACATTTTTTTTCATTAATGCTGTGTATCCAAAGCTCCACAAATATTTTCTCGTAATATGTTCCTCCATTAAAAAAATAATCTTTGGACAATTTTTTTATGCAGCTTGCAACATAATATCTTCTTCACCTCTGTCATCAGTTGTTTCTGACATGTTCATAACATAGCTGTATTGATTAACATTGGAGATTTTGATCTGTTTCTTCCTGCCCCTATATTGCACTAGATTCTTGTAAGCTATCCTATAACTTAAAATTTTACAGTGCTAGAAACTAAAAGTAAATGATATCTTAAAATGGACGAGGGCAAAATACTCTTTAAAAGGTTGAGAATTTACAGTTAGCAGGGAAATAGGTTACAGTAAATTGTCCCTAACTCTACTCCTACTGAGCAAGAGTCTGTAAAATTAATATAGGTGGCACTGAATAAAGGTGATAACTGTAATCCTTAGCTGAAAGAACATAAAATGGGTAGTTAATTTGGGAGAGGGATCTTTTCTTGCCCAAGCATTAGAAATTAAGCAACCTTTGTGAGTTTGTAATTTTTTTTATTTAATTTTTTTTTCCTGAGACTGAATTGGCATTCAGGTAGGATGAGGCCAGATCAAAGACTACCTAAACTTAAGTGTTTATGGAGTAAAAGTAAGACCAGACTAAACAACCTTGCATGAACATAAGGTTCAGATATGAAAGTACAGAACTTACATTAAAGAAAAACAAGTAAACCAAACAAAACCTCCAAATCAAGATAGCTGTACAAATGACAAAAGTGATGTAAATATTGTTAAAGTAACATACTAAGATCTAATTTATAAAGGGGAAAAAAGAAGGTGGATTAGGCAATGTTGTAAATCATACTGGCAACGCAGAACAAACCATTATTATTGGAACTGTTCACATCTAAGTGCTTGACACACCACTGTTAAAGGTGTACTATCTTTTCTTTTTGTGAGTGTGGCATCTTTACTTGAAGTCATGAATTTTTTTGAGAACAAAAGTCCACATTCTTTGGTGGATTTATAACTCTGCAGGACAGTTGGTGTTCACAAAATGTAGAAAAGGGTCAAGGAAAATAATATAATTTGTGCTATCTGATTGTTGAAAGTTGAATGGAATGATTCTACTTCCACACTTGACTTTACGTACAGGCTATATAGGTCAAGAGGTAAGTCTGGCTATATCCTCCAAAGCAAGGCCTGTCTTCATTCTCAGCAAACATTATTAGTGGCACCTGAAATTTCTAGCCCAGGGAAAAGTCAAACTGGAGAAAGCCACAAATCTTTTGGAATCAGACCTGGGATGAACACCAGAAGAAGTAGTGTTATACAGCACCTCCACTGTCATGTAAGGAGCCCTATTTCTCAGATCAATCAAAGCAGAAACACCTAAACAGCTGCAAAGGAAGAGGAGGCTGTTCAGCCTGGAGAAGAGGAGGCTCAGGGGAGACCTCATCGCTCTCTACAACTCCCTGAAAGGAGGCTGGAGCCAGGGGGGGGGGGTTGGTCTCTTTTCCCAGGCAACTATCAGCCAGACAAGAGGGCATGGACTTAAGTTGTGCCAGGGGAGGTTTAGGTTGGATATTAGAAAGAATTTCTTCATGGAGAGGGTGATCAGACATTGGAATGGGCTGCCCAGGGAAGTAGTGGATTCTCCGTCCCTGGAGATATTTAAAAAGAGACTGGATGTGGCACTCAGTGCCATGGGCTGGTAACCGCAGCGGTAGTGGATGAAGGGTTGGACTTGGTGATCTCAGAGGTCCCTTCCAACCCAGCCAATTCTATGATTCTATGATAAGACAGCATAGGTTTAGGCCCTAGAGATAGTACCAAGTAGCTGGATTTTAATGTAGAACTCCTAAGCTGTTTTGTGACTGCCCAACTTTTTCATACAGTCTCAAAGACCTAAAAGTCAGTATATACAAAGGGGATTTTCTGGGAAAAATGTATCCAAGCCAACGTCTCTTTAGTGTTCCTACTGATTTATACAGGAAATACTGACAGCTCTTGTAAGGGGAGCATTATCTCACTGGAAGTTAAAGATCTTTGCTTGTTCTTTCCTCCAAGGACAGTCATAGAGGAAGGTATGTCAACACATTCAATTTGTTCAAGAAGGAAAACAGTTACCACATAATATCTTAATTGCAGTAGTCAGATGGGCTCTGAAAATGGTAAAGCAGTGGACACTGTCAGTTCATCCTAGATTGGAATGTTTGGTTTGTTTTTTCCAAATACAGAACTGAAAAATCCTTCTTTTGTGAGTTTGGACTTTCTAGGATTTAAGGGAAACAGCAGAGCTATGGCTCCAAAAATTCTTAGAAGAAAATCTGCAAAAAAGGAAAAGGAGACAATGACACATGATCCTTCCACCTTCCATTGACCAGATGGTTGCCAACTACTCCTGGTGGCAGTGTATTTAAGTTTTTGCCTTCTTTTCTATTATACAGATTCACTGCTTTAGAAAAACTAAGCATACTATGTCAGGGGCAGAGAACACCCGGTGAATCTTCAGCATTGTAATTGCAGATAATTGTGTAGCATTCACAGTTTGTGAAATGTTTCTACCATTAAAAGAAGTTGTCATAAATTACTCAAAATGTAAATTTGTTTTGTTGGTAAATAAATCAGAGAGGAGCAGAGGGGGGAAAAAAAAAGTCTTTTCAGCATTTCTGTTGGTAATAATTTTGTTTTAGAATAAAAATTGTTTTGGTAATAAAGAGAAAAAACATGTAAGCGATAGCAGGTAGTCCAACAGAGAGCATGCAGTTTTAACTGTGTCAAGTCCAACCTTTGCAAAAATCAATAAATTCAATACATATGCTAACTTACCCTTAGTACATGCAAGTTTATTACTAAAACAGGGTATCAAAATTTGTAAGAACCATTTGACCAACACATGTATCTAAGTGCTGTTGAGGCAAAATGCCAACAATGTCTGTGGCACAAGAAACTGCTTTGCTGTCAACCGAAACTCACTGACTGGTAAGGGAATCAGAAGTATTCTTTTAACTCTCCCAGCTCTCCAGATCCTTGATGATCTTTTTCTCCCCTCCCTGGGTATACAAATACCCCAAGGGTATTTGTTTCTATTATTTAAATACTGGTGCCCAACTAGGATGGGAATTACACTAACATACTGGTATATGAGAAGAAGAGGCTGTCAGAATTATGACAAATGGAATGATAAGGACACAACAATGTCTCCAAGACTGTTATAAAGATTACATAAATATAGATAATCTGTACATATTCTTTAGTCCTTCACAGAATTGAGTGAGTGAAAAATAAAAATAAACCAACTTATAATTGTATTGTTTCACACTTCAACTGTTTTTTTCTATAGATGTACATAGTACAAGGTCAGGGAGCATTTGTCTCCATATTAAATTATCTCAGCTATTAACTGTGTATTAATTGAACAAGCAAAAATCATCTTTCATTACAGATCTTCCCTAATATGCTCCATACTGTATCAACAAGATCTAGCTACAAAATACACACTGTAGGCGACAAGCTAGGGAGGGCACAAGAGATATGGCAGTGTATTTATTAATTTTTTTGTAGGAAAATAAATGTTTACAATTAAGTGATTGTAAGGACACATTCAAATAGTTTTAGTTTGTAGATAAGTAACTATACATGTGAAAAGAATAAGAAAAACTGAGCAAACAAAAGCAGAAATAGATAGAAACATTTAAGAATACAAGGGAAGAATACAGCATGGGAATGTAGAGAAGAAAAAAGAACAGATAATATATTGAAAAAATGTTGAAACGTACTATCACCAGAAATGAAAGAAAAAGTAGTAGATAAAAAAAGCAGTAGATAAAATTAATCTATTTCATGATATGGTTAAGAAATATTTTTATATACTTTTATAAGTTTGGAGAGGAGAATTGTTTATCCAAGAATGACTGTTACAAGATCTCTTTACAACTTCAGTGATCTACTGAGTATTTTTTTAACTTCTCTACCAACTGATACTCAGCTTCCATAAATAACTGGTATACATAAGCTGATAGTCTTCCTAATAGGTATGTCTCCATCTTATTTTTGGCCAACCTAACAATTCTCTGCTGATATCTCTTCGCTGTATGTGGGACAGCAACATCTCATTTACACTGATCTGGTACTGGGTTCTTTAAATACCATTTGAAACAAGATGCTTCAGAGCCTTATAAATAGACTAAGATGATACAAGTTTTGCAGTGAGAAGTTCAGAACGTGTACTCAAGAACACACCATAATCCCATCTATATTCCACATGCCATCTATGATACCCAGCTCCTACCCTCAATATGCTGAGCTCCTTTTAGAATTTCCCAAATATTGGATGGAAAAGAGGCAACACATGTTGTGGTTGCTTCTGGATTACATATGGGCTTGCTGGTATGTGAAATATAGCTCTCTGGTGATGGACCAAATGAAATGAACTATTTCATACCATAACACAGCCCCCATGCTTCATCATAGATGCTAATCTGGGTCTTTCCTCCCTATGAGATTCCAAAATATGGAAGAAATTTAGTATTTATGTAATATTTAGACTATTTTATATTTGCATGAAAACTTCTAAGATATCCAACACTAATGGGGGAAGGAATGAACATACAGACAGGTAAACAGTATGAAAAGCCTTGTTTTCTTAGGAAAGCATGATAAAATCACATGGAAATTTTAAATTAGTTATATTACAGAAAGTTTAGTTCTTATTTTAGATATATTATATAATACACATAAGGCAAGAAGCACTTCCTTCTTTCATTTTACTAGTGAACAGGTTTTATTCCTACTGAACATAATGGTTCAGTCCCTCTAGATACCAGATATAATTGATCTCACTACACAGGGCTTTATGCTCTTAATTGAAATTTCTAGCAGCAGAGTCACTAACTTAAATGATGCTGGTCTAAACTGAACTAACCTAAGACTTCAGGTTCTCCAAGGCTTTGAGATTGACTTCACTACAGAGAAGTATAAAATAGGGATGCATCTTAATTCCTTTGTAGTCTGCTCACACCATGGATTAAAATGGATGAAAAACAGGGATTGACTGTGAGGATAATAATACCAAAAAACATTCCACAAAGCCACTGTTCTGAGATCTTCTGGTGGGCATCATGGATGAGGTGATGATCTGGGTTGATGTGGTGCTGGTTTTGGTAGTGGCAGAGGGGCCCCAGGGGTGGCTCCTGCAAGAAGCTGCCGAAAACTCTGTCCACCCTGAAATCTCCAGCTCCACCTCTTGCTAATGTTTAGCCCATCAGTGACAACGGATGTGTCTCTGCAATTAACATGTTCAAGAAGAGGAAATGAGTGGCTATAAGAGCTTGAGTAAGAGGAGAGAGCAGTATCAGAAGAGTTCCAGGGCAGAGATACCAACGTCAGTGAGGAAGGAGGGAGAGAAGGTGCTTGAACAGATCACCCCTACATCCTGTGCTGAAAAGCGGGCTGTCCCCCTGAATCTGTAAAGGGTGATGGTGGAGCAGGTCAGGACCTGTAGTCGTGAAGAAAAATGGTGGAGCAGAAGTGGACCTGCAGCTGTGGAGGACCCTGCAGGAGGGGAGGTGACTGTTCCCAAAGCAGTCAGTGACTGCGTGGGCAGCTCGTGCTGGAGCAGTTTGCTTCTAAGGAACTGCACCTCATGGGAGGGACTCATGTTGGATGGGTGTGTGAAGGACTCCTTCCTCTGGGAGAGACACCACGTTGGAGTAAAGGAATACTGTAAGGAATCCTTCTCCCTGAGGAGGAAGGAGCAGCAGAAATAAGCACGTGACAAATGGACAACAAACCACACTCCCTGTCCCCATATGCTGCTGGGGAGGAGGAGGTATTGATACTGGGAACAAAGTAATTTGGGCCCAGGAAGAAGGGATGGGTGGGGTAAGCTCTCTTTTTTGTTTTCTCTTTGCCGTGTTTTGATTTGATTAATGGTACATTAAATTTATTTTTTTCCCCAAGATGAGTCTTTTCCCTGGCACCATAATTGGTGAATGGAACCCTCTTAGTCCTTGTCTTGACTCACGAGGTTTCCATTGGATTTCCTCCTTGCTATCCCTAAGATGGGGCAGAGGGGTATGATTGGCCACATGGTTCTTTGTTATTTCTTAGGTCTAAAGAATGACAGGTGAGTAAAAAAAAAGGAATAATTCTCTCCAGACAGCTATACATGTAGCTGCTTATGACACTGCTCATCATTGCCAAGTGGTTCACAGCCATACATGGATTACTTTTGCCTTTTGAGAAGAAAATGCTCTTTCCATTTATTTTGATTTCAGAGAGCAGACTGGAGAGAATATGATACATTAGTTTTCATAAAGTTAAACAGATTTTCCCTATCCAGACCAGAATTAAAACAGTGGTCTCAACTGCATTTAGACCCAGTGCTGTATCTTTTAGGCCATCCTTCCTCCTTCCCATTAATCTGTCTATGGTTTTCAGTCACCAGAAACACACTGTTAGTCCATTTCTGGCCACTTGAAGAGGCTTACCTTCATCTCTATAGCAGAACTCTCCCATAGAATATAAAGAAAAAACAACTAAAAAATCTGCTGCAGAGATAAGTTTCAAGAGGATATTTCCATTAATACAAAAGAACTAGCAAACTACTTCAAGTACATATCTCCTACATCATCCTGCTGGTGGCGTCTGTCTTAATCAGAGAATTTTTTTCCAGCAATCACCTGTTCAAAGCAGGGAAGAAAGGAGTGAAAGAGGAAAAGGGAGAAAGGCAGGTGGGGAGAGAGAGGGACAAAGAGGAAAAGAGGAAGAATTAGAGAGGGAAAGGCAGAAGGAGAAAAAGACTTCTGTAAAATTTGCTTGGAATAGGCAAGTCAGTTAGTCCCAAATTATGTGGAAGGCTTTTATAATGAGAACCATTGATCATCAAAGTTATCTATTTCTAGGAAACATTTATCTCCAATCTTTTTAGAGTTATTTATGATAAGACAGCCTCCATCTTTCAGAATCTGTATTAAAAACACCTTCCTGCCATCAGAACAGATTAGAGTAACTAAAAAAACAAAAACAAAAACCAAACAAACCAAAAACCAGAGACCAAACAACCCCTCAGTATGCAGTTCAGTGAAAGGAAAGCAGTTTGGTTTCTTCCAGTTTAAAGAACAAATAGCATAGCAACTTAAATGATCAGATTTTTACATCTGTCATGGTGAGGAGGTGTTTGTGCTTAGCAATGCTCAGAGAATAGTGTTTGACAAAAAGCATATGACCTGCTCTTGCTCAAAAATATAATATATATATATATAAAATATAATAATAAAGCCAGATAATAGATGGTCTTGCAAAATTTTTGTTAGACACCACATGTTCATTATAGTAACACAGCGCCAAATATTGCATTCTTGTAGCTCTAATTTGTCTTTGTCTTGATTTGATCAAGATAAGATCAGTTCTAAATTGCTTTGGAATATTAGCTGGGTACCATGAATGTATTTTGTATTCTCTCAACCATAACTCATTACAGGGAACTTGCTTGGCATCAATAAGTCACTCTTGCTTTCGAGTACGTACGTGTGTGTGGGAGCGTGTGTGTGGCTCAATACCCTGCTGCTAGGCTATTTAGTGATAAAATCTGATATAATAAAATATTAATTACAGCTGAAAGGTTGAGTGAGAAATATGAACTCAATTACAGTCTCACATTGTGAACAAAGGGCAGGGTGAAAAAATCCTTTAGTTACAGAGGTTTGGGATAATAAAAGAACAACTAGAACATTAGACTCAAGCTGAGCACTCCTTAAAAGGCCACCTATTATTAATCTTCACATCAGGCATGGAATTTCAAGTAAATTAGGTCAAGATGAAAGATTTTTGCTTACTTTTTTTTTTTAGTAACTAATTTTTTTTAGTTAACTAATTTAAAGATTTATCTGAGCATTTTTTTCTTTGATGTCACTACAGTTTAGTAATTCAAAATTTGTAACAAGCACAAGGACACAACAATTATAATTAAAGGTTAGATATCATACACGGTATGCAAAATGATCACCTTACATGATATAAAAATAGGTAAGAATTAACAATTGATTCTGATGTCTTAGTTTCAGTCAGATTAGATTACTCAGCACCAAACTGCAGCACATGTGGTCCTACAATCTTAGAAAGCCAAGTTTAAAAAAAAACTAGCAGTGGAATATAAATTATTTTAAGACTTCTTAATAAATGCATTTCTGTTCATCTGTACAATTTACCTGAGTGTGAAGTCAGATGAATTACCAAAGACTTAACAGAGCGTAACTAGATTTTTAATAGTACACCTGTGATCTACAGTTAACCCAAATCACACAATATGACCTTGAAATCCTGTGCATAGTAGTGAAACATAAGAACTCGGAAATCTTATCTATTATTGCAGGATAAGACGTACCATTATAGCATAAAATAAAATTTTCAGTGTCTGAAGAACTGTATTTTCTATTAACAGTGCTTTTCAGATGAAATCTGCTGAAACTTTGGCAATATATTTTGGTAACAAGCCAGAAAACATTATTTCCAATGAATTTAAATTTATGATACTTGGAACAATCCAAAGATCATTTCAAAGCTTCTTAATCAGCTTTATGTTCTTTGCTTGATTTATTTTTAAAAAGAACACAGAAAAATGGCAAGTTCATAAATACAAGATAAAAATATCTTGGTAGAGCAAGAGGTGCTTTTATAAGCCAATATCACACTTTTTAACTTACCAGCTTTCAGGTTGCCAAGGCCAATTTATAAAACAATTGGAAAGTATGGAAAAAGCAGTTAATTCTTGTCAGAGATTAAAAAAAAAATAAAGAAAGAAAACCTGTCTAAAATCATTAAGTGTAAAAAAAGAATGAAGTTAGAGGGAATCTGAGGGAAATAACTCAAAACTGGAAGCCATGGCAGAACTGACTGGTGCTTTCTTTTCAATCTGCCACTGATGCACAATGGTACTGAAGTACAGAACAACGAAGAAGGAAAAAAAGAAAAATCAAGGAGTCTGAACACATGAAAACCAATATGCAACAACTTGTGAGATCACACGGCCTATCTAGTCAGAATCAGTAAAAGCATTTCTGAAATACCGTGTCTCTGATATTCAAAGAAAGCTCACTACTGCTTGCAAATTGTAGGTCTGCTTCTGATTAGAATGGAAAGATTAATTACAACACATTTTCAGTTCTAGCAGAGTCATTGATGGCACTTGAACTGTCAAATTCCACATGGTTCCTTCCTGCTACATAAGCCAAAGTGTAAAGAAGAAACAAACTAGTCAGTTTCTTATTAGAGAATATGACACAATACTAATACCCAGTCTTCACATCAAGTGTGAATCAAATCAAGTAAAGAATAGATCTATCAAGGTCACTTGGATTCACAAAGAAAAGAGGAAGGTGGACATCCCAACAGAGATGTTACGACTTCTTCAAATCTATATGGGATAAATGTGTCATGTCAGTTCCATTAAAAATTTTTGAAATTCAAGTATTTTTTTAAGAAATACCATAACATGTTATCATGCTACAACATGTTCAAAGTTGATGGATATAATATTATAAAATACTGTGCCAGAATTTAAAAGAATCAAGTAACAGAAAAAGAGGCAGTCTTTGTGCAAATCCTGCCTGAGTATTTTCTACTTTCAAAGAAAACCAGGGTCACTTGCAAACCACAGGTTTCTTTCTGAGTAGCCTTGAAGATGATCAGTAGCTACACAAAAATTAAGTATAAGAATAATGTAAAAAATGCTCTGAGAAATAATGTGATGTTCTTAATAACTGGGAAGATTTTCCTCAGATGCAAATCCACACGTCAAGTATAAGATACACTATTTTCCTGTATTCAATTCCCAATTTATGTTTATTATATAAATATTGCATCCTAAAGCAGTGGTTTTTATTTGTTCTCTGACAGTTTCTAGGGATGTATAGTT
This sequence comes from Phaethornis superciliosus, assembly GCA_023637945.1. Taxonomy (NCBI): domain Eukaryota; kingdom Metazoa; phylum Chordata; class Aves; order Apodiformes; family Trochilidae; genus Phaethornis; species Phaethornis superciliosus. The sequence goes on along the minus strand of JAJQWJ010000002.1, from coordinate 50,833,227 downwards.
TGTAAAAGCTAAGAGCAAACATACAGCTTATAGTTTTTAAATAGCAACATTGGAATCTGCACAAAAAAAAAAAAACACTTCTACTAAGAAATACTGATTACAAGTAAGCAATATTCTACTTCAATATTTTATAGTAAATCATGAACTCTTGCAATTCTGTGAGTGGGCCCTGAGAGTGTCCATGAGGTGTAGACACTGCAAATGTTATAATGTTCATGTGTGTAACTATGGCAAGTTGCAAAATAATGTCCACATGCAAACTGATCAAAGGGCCTGGATATTACACAGAAATGTAGTATTCAGAGCAGGAGATCAGGTAACGAAATAACAACATGATGTTAACACTAGAAGAATGAGATCTTTTAATATTCTACAAAGCTGTGTCCTGGAAACTAACTACTGAATTGGACTGGGTAATTAAGCAAATAGATGTATTAAAATGAGCAGTTTATAAGAAGAGGGAGACTGCTGATTTCCTACCTTTTTCAAGAATGCTCTGCTTTCTGTGTGCAGCACAGAAAGAAAAATATTTGCTGTATGAATACACAAGCCAATTTCAACAGGTTTTTCGATTCCAACAGTTTTTTTGAATCAAAGCTTGAAAACTGTTTACTGCTTATTAAAGCATTCATGGAGGGTATGAAGTTTTTAATCTATTCAGCCAAGGGATACAACACGGGACCATGGAGGAACCAGTTTGAGCAGATCCACTGTGGTGGTTTAAGGTACTGTCACATTTGTCTGCTTTCTCCTCTATCAGATGCTATGCTTTCATGGGAGACTTGGAGGAAAGCAGCACATGCCTTTGCTTCAGCTGGAACTGAAAAGCCTCACATTGTCACTTAAGCAACCTAAGGCACAGACACATTTTCTCCTACTGACTCTGCTGTGGGGGAGCAGCATCATAGCAAAAATAGCCACGATACAATTATCATCCCTTGGGATAACTTAAATGCAGTGGGTCCTGGACCAGCAATTTGGAAACAGATATTACTGTCTGTGGTCATTTTCATCCTTCTCTGCAAAAATGCTCTGCAGGGCACTCTGTCTACTCAGCAATGTAGACTGATGCAGGCAGATACAGAAAACCAGGCAGTTTTTCTGGCATTGTCCCCAGTTGCTCAGGACTACTGTGGATAAATACAAGGCTGACCTTCTATTCCATCAGTGAAAGCATGAATATTCCTCCTCCCAGCACTGGGAATGACTCTGGTAGGATTAGGTGGCATAGAAATCTTGGCAGCATGACATTATACAGCTCTTCCCACAGGAAATCTGGCCATGGATAAAAGATTCTATACAGTTCAGGATTAGCACAACTGTTAAATACAGATGAGATTTTGGCCTTATGCTTCTACTACCCGATGAGATTAATCTTGAAAACAGCTTCAACTCTAGATGTGAGAACATGGTTAATTCATTCGCCCTTGTCTGATCTCCCCATGGTAATTTCTCCTTAAATCAAACATTTTTATAATGCCTTAGACATCTATCCTACTGCTCTCTCTGAGACCATTTTAGGCTGAGGCATTTATATTGCTCCTGACTAAAAAGTTGCTTTCAGTTGTAGAACCCAGTAAGTGACTTTAATGTTTCTTTATGTCATTTAATGTAATCCAGTTGAGCAGATTAGCTATTATTTAGCAATGCTTTAGAGTCATGATGCTTGTTGCAAATGCCAGTGATTTCCTTTCTGGCTTACATGAACAGTGTAACAGAAGTTTTTATGTTTTATGTTCAGTAAAATGAATACTTCTTCAGCATCCAGAACAGGAAATGACAGTGTTTCACTCAGAACAAATCTATAGCTTTTCTCTCTCTTTCCATGTAACATTCCTCTTTCATCTCCTTTAATACAACTTAATATCAAATAAAAGCATTCACTTGTGTGCTTGCGATATATGATCAAAATGCTTTTGTACACACAGAATGGGTCAATCAAAGACTATTTATACTGAGAGTTAGGAATTCCTCCAAATAACCTTGTCCTGGAAACCCCACTCCTCCTGCCATGTATTTATTTATTAGTGACAGAATCTTTGTTATTACAGCCATTTACCATTTCCCAGTGAATGAAGGGCTTGTGTAAGCCTGCTCAAAGAAAAAATAAGAAGGGCAAAAGCAGTATAAAAATGCATCATTGTCAAATAATCTATGGAAAAGGCAACTAAAATGGTACAGTTTAATTCTGTGTTGCAACCTAAATTATGAGAAAAGCCCTGCTGACTTTTGGCTTCCTGATGAAGACAACTCTAGTCTGTGTAAGCATCTTAACAGAAGCTTGTGGATTTTTGGGGGTTGTCTTGCAAAGAAAACTGAAAAGGGATTGTTGTCAGCACAGTGTTGTGTGACTCTCACACAATACCACATCTCATCATAATTTCTATAAAATCACCTAGTACAACCTTCCTGACATTTATACCTGTAACTGTTTTAGAGCTTCAGTTCACCACTGTGTAGAGACTTTATATTTGAGCTGTTTATTTACATGCTCACTGAACAGAAAATTTTCCCTCTCTGAAGTTTATTCCTCTGATGTACTTTCAGAAAGCAATCATGTCTTGTTTCAGCTAGCCAGTTAAGGCCAAAAGAAGTCTAATTCTCTTGGTCACTCCACCTATTACACAGGTTTGACAGTTCCCTGACCACTTATTCCATAATACACTGCTGCTGTGGTACTAGTAAATTAGTATTTCTTGGCAGATCAGAACTAGGTACAGGAGTTCACATGAGGTCCTGCCAGTGTCTCATACAATGGCATTTAAAGCTTTTCACCTTTGCTGGAAACCCCACCTGCTGTGTAAAGTCTATTTGCCTATTTTACAATCATGCCATATTTTGATGACTCTCAGTCATACCACAAGCCATCAATATACAGTTGCTTCTCCTCTGTTACTTCCAAAAATAGCCTCTATCTCACAACCTGCATCCATGTAGTTAGCTTACAAAATGCAAACTATGCATCTCATCCTATTTGTAGAAGGTTAATCCTGAAGGCTATTCAGTATTTTCTGTGCAGCATTCCAATCCAATGATGCAGGCAGGATCTACTTTTACTGCCAAATGGACTCTAATGTGTTATATTTATATTTGATGCCTATAAAGAAAACATGCAGTACATTATTGAATCACCTCTCCGTTGATAATTCAGTACTTCACAAAGCAGCACAATAATCATGTACTTAGTTTAGAGCCACTGGTTCAAAGTTCTTGTAAGCCACTGAAAAACACAGTTAATCTAAATACTCAAGAGATAAAAGCAACTGGATCTCAAGAACCACAAAAAAATATAAAGTATTTGACACAGCTAAAGCATAAAAATAACATTGCCAAGGCTTCTGTGCTAACAGGGCCCAAGCAGCTACGGCTTCCAATATGACCTTCAGGACTGACTTGGAGTGCTTATTTAGTCAAATGGGTGAACTGTCAGTTAAAGCAACTCCATACTTTTCACTTAAGACATCTCACTTTGGTATCCATCACTCAAGAGGAAAAATACTGATCAGTGTTCAAACCTCCACAAAAAAAAAAAAAAAATTTAGTGAGCTGAAAGCCACAGGGAAATCTAATTTCCCATTAATGACATTGGAAGCATACATGCATAATATACAGTATGATCAACAGTGAAAAATTCCAGAGACTGCAATGGGTTATAGGTGGCTGACAATTTCTTAACCACAGTTTTACAGGAATTCAGAATGGGTCACTGAGCACTGTGGCTACTGACTAATGTAACACTACTATGATACACATCATCAGGAAATGACATCCAGAAAGTTCACCCCCACGTAATCCTGTTCAACAACTGCTGACTCACATACTCCTCCTTCAATCAGATTTTCACAGCACACAGTAAAATGAAAACAAACCCCTGGCATTCTTCAGTAAACACAGGGCAACAGCATCTTACATTTCAAGGAGCTCTCTGGTTGTTCTGTGTTTGAACTCAGGCAGGTATAAACTGAGTACACTTTTAAAAATCATGCAATGCAGTATTTTCCAGTGATGATCATAAATCTCACTTAATGGGAGAGAGAAACGTGTCTTTTAACAACTCCAGAGGGCTACTCTGAGATGAAGGTGAGATTGTACCTCTCATAGTGTCTCTACAGGGTATTCAAGCTACCCATAACCATGGAACTACCTAAACTCAGCCAGAAGTAGTTACTTAAAATTTAAAGACCTGAAAGAGGCTTTACTGTTGGTTGTACAGTACAACTGCTACTGTAGGTTGATATCTGCTTAGGATACAAATGTCTGAGCTGTCTCAGGAGAGATGTGAAGTTATGCCAGCTTTTTACACACTAACCTAAGAACTAGCGTGTGTTGTCAGAAACTGGATGTGAGGGTTCAAAACTGCTTTCAACCTGAGAGGCTTTCACCATATTGCTCTTGCCCTCCAGCCATCTGAGCATCATTACTGTGGTTTGCTGCTGAGGGTGGCCTAGCTTGCAGACAGAAATACCAGAAGAATCAGAGAACCAAAAGGAGAGAATTCATGAAGGAACCTGCCTAATGAAGCAGAGACTCTCCTTATTCCATCCATTTCTATTCAGTGACCATCTAAAATAGAACACATTAAAAGTCCCGTGAGAAAGGAACAAGGATTTCAGATCTCTTGCCCAGGAGGAGCTTTAGAAACTTCATGCTATTAGCTAGAGGTTTTTACTGGTTTACTAAGAACAGAGCAATAGTTGAGAACAGGCTGGTGGCTCAGTCTTGCCAAAACTGAGATTCATCTAAGCTATATGTGTAATAGGAGATCAAACATTCACTAGCAAATGTGCACGCCTAAAGTCTGAACTCAGGTAGGCTAAGCTAAGTGCTGAGTGGCTATTCCTTTGAAAGAGATCATGGAAAAATGATACTGTTCTGTTCCTTGCATACTCAGAGACTCAGCTGCTCATCTTAGTAAGCAGATTTAAGAAAAAACTGTTTTATCGTTGTTGATTGAAGTTGGCAGTCCAGAGCCAGCAAAACAAGGGGTGACTTCCAAAAGTCTGTGATTTACCAGTCAACTTGCTGCTGGATTACAGCTTTCATCAGAATGGCTGGGAAAACTCAGTGGTCCATAGGATGCTAGAAGAGAACTATCCTAGATGAACTAGGCAATCACGCTGTCAGAATGAGAGGTAAGCAATACTGACAAGACTATAATTAGAAATTATTCCAAGATATGGTCTCCACTGCATCCTACTTAAGGCCAGCATGTAGAAAAAAGATCTAGAAAAAAAAAAAGGCAGTCTGGTAACAGTGCCGCAATTTTTTCATCTGGTAATCAGAACTAAAACCTGTGAGAAAGCACTGGTGAGTTATAAAAGTGAAAAAAAATCTCCTCAGATATAATATAACTCTCCTTTATTCTGGAAGAGCTCTAGCTTGCTTTATATATCATAGATAATTTCTATAAACCACATTGCTAAATGAAAAATAGCATTTTGTGCTGGGTTCTCAGTGACATAAGCTGATACTTAAAGAAATCAAGAATTAGTGCTCCTTTTACCAAGGGACTATGTGAGAAATCACAGTAAAAGTACCATGGAAAATTCTGAGCAGACAGCAGGACATGTCAAGCTGCACCATGCATGCCCAGGCAACATGCACCACAAATTCTAACTTAAGTCACAGTAAAAATCCAAGGACAAGTTCTACTGCATAAGAAAAAAGAATTACAGTATTTTTACAGCATAAGCAATTACTGTACTGTTCCCCCAATGAAACTGAAATTGACCCATCTGCTTTAAATAATATTTGTTGCTATAAAAAGCGACAATTATGGGCATTAATAAAACCTTGTCTCTTCTGTATCACAGGCATCCTCAAACAAGTTTACTGTCTGCCTTACAGACTGTAAAACTATGATTTGGAAATACAGTTTGTTGGCAAGAGCTGACCCTACAGAATACAATTCAAGTCTATATGTACCACAGAAAGGATGCTTGTGACAAGCAAATTAAAGAACAGAGAATAAGATTGCTTCATGCTCTTCAGACCTTGTGGTCTAACAGTATTTCAAAAGGCTATACTTTAAATATGACATTTCAGAATATTGGTGGAATATATAATGTTAATTGAACACATACAGTAACATTATTTCAACAGGACCATTTCTTTATCATAAAATCACCGAATCAGTGAGCTCTTGAAAGGCCAAAGTTCATTTTCCAGTTTATGAGGACACTTTCCAAATCTCCCCTAGTTAATGTACAATTTTGATATTTCTCTCCTCATTTGTATCTACCTGATATTTTACTTTTACTCATTACTGAGAGGACAAGGAAATTACAGTAACATGCTAGCATTACATAATGTGCTAAGTAGGAATTGTAAGAGGACAGAGCTAGAAATAAAGATTTTGCCGTGCTTTTATTTGTGTGTGCTGTTGCCATGTTTTTGCCACACAGAATGCTAACCTATCATTGTGCAAATCAGCATACTGCCATTTCAAAACTCATATTTCAGAAGTCAATTATTAACTGAATTTATAATTCAATTATTCACTGAATTTATAATCATGATGTCTGCCTCCATAGTTCATTCATGGAACTTAATGCTGCACTCTTTCCATTGAACATAAAAACTCAGAATGAGATATCAGTACCTCTTCTCTGAGAATTAGACTGCAACTTTGAGGCCAAGTCCCATGGCTGCCATGTAGCCACAATAGAAACATGAATGCCCTATGATCTTTTCAAGATTATGGAAAATATCCTGAAAATTTTGCATTCAGAATTCTTGAAGCCCTGATGCTTTCTGAGTTCCAGTTGTGTCCACCACTAAGGTTGGCAACGCTTGCATTTATTTATTTATTTACTGTTTCTTGGTTGCCAGTGAAACAATTCAATCTCCTGCTCTGCTGACCAGATGAGTGCTTTTTTGAATACTGTAAGTTTCAAGAACAAAGGAGTATAGCAGCTTCTCTGGAACATTATGTGCCAGATCAGAGAATCCTGCTAAAGATCTTTCAGGCTTCAGATGATCCCATTTCTTCATATGGAAGTGTCTGAACAGTATTTCGTCTTACCTGATGTGGCATGAGGGGTACAAACTCCTACTACCATCCTGTGAGAAAGTGAGCAGACCCAGAAACAAAGCAGAATGGATTGCTGGACACAAAGAGGGCAGATACTCATGGCACCAGTTATCCTGAAGGAAGGAGATGAGGCCCTAAGACACATCCTCCTCTCTTGCAATGTGTGTGGCAGGGATGGGAAGGCAACTGTGCCACCTGCTTCATTTGCAGTGCATGGTGGTTCCAGAGGGGAACCACTACATTACAAACGAGTCTTTGATTTTCAAAGGTTACCACCTCAGTTCAATGTACTCTTTCCTACTGCTAGTCAATGGGCAGGAATTGGATATCCTCTGTCATTAGTTTAAGAATCACTGTATTATAAGTATTTTCAAAATGGCAAGACCATATACTGAATGACATACGCCTTGAATATGGGCTGACAGGAGTATTCTTTACACCATACATCTTCCTTTGAATCTTGCAGTTCTCAGGGACTATGTGGAGATGGCCTTAATTCTAGCCATGAAGAGGAACCCAGTATTTACAGTCTGCCTTTGAAGTTCTAGATTACATCAATGGGAAATGTAAATCTCTTTGGAATCTAGACAAACTGAACATGTCATAAAGTATTTACCAGATGAAGTAGTAGAAAGGAGTGCTTAAAACTTCAGATAACATGTAGCTTGAAATTTCTGTGTTAATTTTCAGCTGCACTTCAAAACACTTAACAACATAATTTATGTTACTTCTTCATTGATGAGATTAAAAGTATGTTTTAAAATGAAGCACATAGTAATAATATGTTTGCATCAGAAATCGGTCAGGTTGTTCTTATTTAGGGCACCCCTCTTGGATGCTGAAGAAGCTGGGCACTTAGCTGATAAAAGGGATGCACTGAAAGTACACAAACTGTCCTCACTCTAGCGTACTTTCAGATCACATAACACAAATTTTATTCAGTTCCTCCTGATTGTTTTCTTTAAGGTACTTTTAAATTATACTACTTAGTGATCCCTGAACTGCTTTCTCTCTTTCTCTCTCACCCTGTCTGGGCTTTGCAGCCCCAGGTGCTGGAGGATTGATCCCACATACATGGTGTGGGAAGTACTCTGGCATCCTAAATGCCAAGTATTGCATTGACAGAGCATTGCTAGCTGACACCCTTGGCCCTCCTCTCACTTTAGGCTGGAAGAGGAAAATATCATCTGTCTGTGGTGTCAGTAAGAGCAGAAAGGTTGTCTGACTGGGCCACTGAGTTATTAGAAGGGTTTGGTGGTGCAAATCCAGCTGAGCCAAGCTCTGTAATCTGGGAAAGACTCCAGGAGGCAGAGTAGAGCCTGGATGGTTTTGCCTTCTCTCTTATCCTTCCTGCTCAGTTCCTCAGCCTACTGCCCCCAGAATGCTTGTTATCTCCAGGTACTCCAGAGTTATCTGGGCAAAAATTTTTGTGCTGTTTCCTCTTAAGGCTTTTTAAGGATGTGGCACAGAATTGCAGGAGAAGGGTGTTACAGTGACAGCATTTTGCTGATTACTAAGTGAGATAACAGGAGTGGAAACACTCAACCTTTATCATGGCAAGACTAAATGGAAAGAAAATTTGTCACTGTGTGACAAAGAAAATTTGCTACTCCACGCTGAAGGTAAAAGCTTGCAGGAAAACTTTTTCAGAGAAGGTCACAAGAACCTTTTATAATGAAATGCTGCAAACAAACTAAAGCTCTTTCTATCACACACAAATTTATAAATAACACTAAATACATGGAGTCACCGAGCGTTACATTTTTAATTCCTGTGCATGAACCAGATCTCTGCAATAAGTTAGCATTCCTTAGTTGGAGTAAGTGGAACTGACCATGTATCTGCAGACAATTTGGCCCTAGCATCTTTTAAACTCTAGGCTAATTTGCCTTGAAGAAATAGAAGGTATAAACGATATTGTCTTAGAAGGGTGAGTCCCTCAATAGATGCTGAGGAGTCCTAACAGGAAAAAATATTTGCATTTTTAGCTTTTTATTCAAATTCTTTAAAACTTTACTGACTATGGCAAACATCTACTTGAAAAAAAAATAAAAGAGATAACATCCACAATAATATATATAATTACATGATTTCCATAATCTTACATTAAAAAACCCAAAACCTTGCAAATTGTATTCATTCTAAAAATCAAAATAGCTTAGCCTGCTGTTAAAGAAATGCACACATTCATCATAGATGAATGCATTACTGCTTTAAACATACATAATTCCAAAATAATCTCCTTGAAATAAACATAGCAACAACCATAAAACATGCTGGATCTGAAATTGAAGACAAAGCAAGCAGTATTTGTTGTATTAAAACTCTGACAAAATATATTTTAATCATGTCCAGTGTTATGAATTCTAAAAGAACCTGGAATGCCATTTGGCCTTCATGATTAATGTGTACTTTATCATTGTAAACAGAGCTTCCTGAACACTTCTATAAAGTCTACCTTTAAACATTTAAACAATCAACATTGCCCTTTCCTTTTATGCTGTTGTGGCTGTGTGCAGATTCTAAACAAGGTCCAAGGTTACAGGATTTTTTATATTTAAAAAGCAAAGAATTTAATCACAGAAAAAAAGTTGGAATTCTGAACGACCCCAGGTATTAGCTTTGTTGACTTGAATGGAAGAATTTGTGCTCTCTTTATCCATCTCAGGCATTAACAAGTTTTATGTGACACGGCTGATGTGTCGATCGATAAAACAACAACAATCATTTACACTGCAAGTTTAGTGCAGTTTCAAAAATCTGCATTAACCAAGGCAGTAGTAGTAGCAGAATCAATAGACAAGGCACCTTGCTTAGTGGTGTGCATAAACGAAGTATGACTACACTTTTAATACCCAATGAATATAAATTATTATAAAATCCATATACCAAATGTGTTCTGCAAGCTATGCAGTGTCAGTGTAATCCACAATAAAATGTTAAAAGTATTAACAAATTCTTACTTTAATTTTTACTCTGCTTCACACAGTATTTACAGTATTTACACAATAAGTTTGCTGTCAGCATTCATTTTAAGATGTGGCAAAAGACCATTTGCTGTTGTGTGTTCATCTGTCAGTTCTATAAACTCCATTTGCTTTAAATATCTCCTCTTATTTTCCTAACCACACTTCCCTTATTTGGCACACTTTAATCTTCTAACTAGCTCCTTTCTATTGTCAGTAGAGTTTCTGATGTGTCCCTACTGCTGTAGAAGTCAATCATCCTTAGTTCATGAAGCAGATAAAAGGAATGAAACTGTTTTATTAATGGCCTAATATGTTTGTGTTTAAACAACAATCACTCCAACTGATATTATTTTCATCCAGATGCTTATATTCAGGACTACACTATAGCTTTGTGAGATGAAGTAAGACAAACATCAAATTATTGTGCTTCTAATCTAATCTGCTAGATCAAACAGTTTCATTAACTCTACTTTAATTGCTTTCTGTTTTTTTCTCAGCTGGTTCCAATTTCCCCTATGTGTTACATCTCTTTTTAGAAAGTTGTCTGGTCAGCTCAATGGCATTTACAAAATGCAGACCAACATACAGACAATGATTATGTTGCATAGTGAAAAAAAAACCTAACTTTATGAAACATGGAATATTCTCAAGAATCCCAGAGAAATTTTATTTTCTTTCACTTGTATTCGAGTACACCGGATCTGTATTTCCCAGGCAAACAAAAAATTACCAAAAACCTCAGCGTCATGATCAAAACAATTGATATTAACTCACTATAGGTGGAAACTCTTCCAACAGTTACAAAAGAATGAATAATTTTTGATGACAATATTAGCAAGAGGAAAGACATCCCAAAGCTCTGAAAAGTCTGCATTTCACTCATCTGTATTTTCATTTACTTGAACTATTGAGCTCATTACGTCCTCTAATTCTGAATAATCTATCCAGTCATTTATTTCTTCACTGAAAAGCAGACTTCTACTGTATTCAATAAAGGAGTTGCACAGGACCCTGTATGTGGCATTGAAATTCATCTCTGCAAACTGGAAATTCATTACTTGGTACAAAATAACAGTAAAGAATTAGAGCTACTGTTTTACCAAGTTATGATGGTAAATTATTTGTAAATACTGTATGAGTGTTACAGTACTTACTGTTTGAATTGGCTAACTTACTAAGAGTTGATAATCTTAAATTTCTGAAGAAAACAAGAAGAGTAAATACTGAAGACAGAAGCTCAGCATAAAAAATGTGATATACCCTTGAACTTATAACACTGCAGTAAGCAATTACCTTAAAGAAGCCACCCACACAACAGAACTCTGGCTTTGTTCCTTATCTTCAAAGAACAAGCCACTTGCATCTGGATCAAATCCTTTAAACAATACAAGAACACTCAACATCAAAGCACTTTCATTTTCTTCAGTTATTTAATTTAATTAGAGCTAATATAGACATGAATTTAGACACTGATTGCTGTGTAGAAAATCCCCAGAAAACATGTTTAAGAAATTTATCAATTTGGTTTTAATTTTATAAAGATTTTTTTCCCCAGTACCTGACAGGAGCGCCTCTGCTCTGCGCAGGTTTCAGCAACACTGTCACGGTGCTGTCAGTTTGATTCAAAGGTGTTTCAAGTTCATATGGTGGCATAGAGGGTGCTAGAATAAGAAAAGAAGATAAAAAAAAAAAATCATTATTTCTGTATTTCTTGTTTCAGGATCTGTGTCTTTATTTGAATAGGTAATTTTAAAAAAGTCTTCAAATACAAAGGCCATATAATAGGTCTAAGATGCTTTCCTTTACACCACAAGTGTGAGTAAACTGCTAAATAACTTCAGGGAAAACAAAGCAAAGCAAACCAAACAAAACAAAAACAATAAACAAAGAAATCTTAGCTCACTGTCAATCTCAAGACGAGAAACAGATCTTAGTAGGAATAGGATTGCAAAAAGTATTGAAAATCCATGGCTTGGAAATGAAGTTCTCTCAAGCATCTACATATGTGCATGCTGAAGTGACTATCCTTTTAAAACTCAGACCAGCTTTCTCACTGTTAGTGTTATTAGGATACACTCTGAGAATTTGTCATTCCTGAAGTTCTAACTAGTGTTGTTAATGTCCTGGGTTAATTGTCCACCACAGACATAAATTACTATAATGAAGCAGGACTACTACCATGAGATCTTATTTTGAAGACACACTCAACAGTAATTTGGCAAACTGTATCTTCATTAACAAATTACAGTTATGATTAAAAAAACCAATGCCTCAGTTATTGTCTTTTACTTTTGAAACTTTTTTCAGGGCTCTTATCTAGTTGGAAAGTGGTTCAGTTAATTGGCTATTTAGCAATCTCTTGTATTCTTGTTATCCAGTTGTTAATGATGATACACATTTAACAGACTTATAGGGTAAAGAAGCAAAAAGTGGTCATTACCATAATCTTTTCTAACCACAGGAATGATGTAGGGTAGTGAACTTCCCTAAAACAATTCCTGCTTCAAATGAAAATATATTTGGTGGGGGAGAAGACCTTTTATTTCCAATGGCTATTTATATTTAATGATGAACATGGAGACCTATTTAACATCTCAATTTGTTTAACTTCATCTTCTAGCCACTGGATACTTTGTAGATACTCAGTCTGTTATATATATGTGTGTATATATATACACACACATATACATACATACACACAGATAATATCAACCTCTAGGCTCCTCTATCAAATTAAATAGCTTCAACAACATGAGTCTTTCTTTGAAGTCTATTTTTCAATCCTTTTCTCATTCCTAGTAGTAGATACAGTTACTTGAAAGGTACATGAAATCATCTCTCCTTTATCCGAGTTGCCTTATTTACCCAAGTAACCTTTTGTACCCAACTCTTCAGAATGCTCTGGAAATATTAACAACAACTTCATTGCTTTTGACTGATATTCGCATTGATATTTGAAATGCTTTGCAAATGAAAAAACTAATCTTCAAAAACTTCCATGTAAGCTGAGAGGGGTTTATTCTTTTTACGATCCTCAGTGTAAGGCAAAACATTTAGACTAATCATTTAAAAGAATTTGGGTACCCACTTTGAGAAGCCTAAAGGCATAATATTCCATAGTACTTTAAAGATTAATACAGAATTTTCACATATTCCAGTTCTGCAGTTTTAAATATCCAGAACTTGTTCACATAATGAGTCATTCTCAAGGTGACCATCCTGAAAATCATCACAGAGTAACTGCATCTCCAAAAAGCTTTGTGAACTCTGGATTTCTTTTGAACACTGTGTCAATTCTTGCCTTTGGTATCCTACCCACATCCTAACAAGTCTTGCAGCGTTCCTAATTTATGACCCCCAGGCCCTACTTGAACTTTTCATGAACCTTAATCTCTCACCACTCATCAAAAATCGATTCCTGCCCAGGATATGAGTTGTGGTTCTCCCAGCCCTACTTTCTAATCCCGGCTACTTTTTCTCTTCTCCACAGATACTTGGATATTATCTATTCTTACACTTTTCTCCTGCCTAGGTTAGGCCTCTTCCTCCACCACACCACCCACATGCAAAGGTTCTTATCAGCAAACAGAGAAAACAGGAAATACTCTTTCTTTTTAGTTTTTGCAAATGGTCTTCAGCAGCAGAAAGCTTATATGTACTATAAGGTAAGGTCCTTAGAGACTCTCTATCAGTGTTGGGCCACACTCTATTCATGAACACACAGGCAAGGCTCTAAAAGCTTGGAGAACTTAAATCTCCTTCATGAGTATGGCGTCTACATTGACATTTCCTGCTCAGTTCCACCAAGTTACCATCATCTGTGTGCAAATTGCAACATTTACAAATTGCCCAAATCTAGACAGAATTTCAGAGTAGTGTCTCTCTTAATGCTAAATATTTATATCCTTGTTGGAAAGCACTTAAGCAATGTATCGGTCACAAGAATTTTTCATTATGTCAGCTATATTCCTGAAATGGACAAAATTCTTCTTAGCATGAAAGACAGCATAGAAAATTTCAGCCTGCACAGTTGACTTTTCACAAAGTTATATGGAACAGAAAACAGTCTTCTAATAGAGTGCCCATCAATTTCGACAGCATACACTGCTACAAGCTCTGGTTTTGGTAACACATATTTACATACAGATCACTTCATCTATCAGTGCCAATCACAGAACTGCAGAATGAAACATGGCAACTATTCACAGTGCAGAACAGGACTACCCAAACACTTACGATGAGAAATTAAGGGCATTTTATTTATATGAAAAAGCAGAGAAATAAAAATGCAATGACTTATTTCAGAAATCGGTCAGAATGCACTGTTGCCACCTCATCTGTTGTGAAAGACAGTGAAACCTGTTATCTACAGATATTCAGCAGTTTTGTTTCACACGTCTCTAGCACAGAGAGCACTGACCACAACAAGAGCCTCAAAGCTTTCCAGTCAGACATTGGGATCACAGGCCAATAGCACTGCAAAGTGAGTACCGTATTTCAAAGCTAAAATTTAAGTTCATTTTTCAAGCATTTTAAGAAATGCACACATTCTGATCTATTTAAAATCCATCTTTCACTACAGTCTTTCACTACAAAGACAAGTCATAACCATTCCTCAATTTGTACAGTAACAAACAAGAAGTAATGAGAAAGCAGGGTGCAGACAAGACAGCTTGTAGAACCAGGCTGTGTGGTAGCTTGGAGGTCTCATTCCCAAGAATGCCTACAATGTCTGTTCACACTACTGATTTTTAGTTGGTGACATAGCTGATTTAGAAAAGAACAACAATTTAAAATCCAGCAGTATTCCCAAATGCCAGATTCATCTCCATTCTCAATAGTCTCCTTCCTTTGTTATTCAAATAAGGACTGACTGTCATCATAATTTCTATGTAGTCTTCCTGTGTCTAACAGAAAGTTCTGTTCAATATAGGAAAGGGGATGGAAAATAAATCCCATTGTTACTGGCCAATGTGAGACTGTCTACAAAGAATAATTTTCTAAATTGAAAATTAACATAGTTTTTTCTCTACAACTGTAGCAAGACAAACCTTTCTTGGGGTATGACTCTCTGAAGTCAGACCGGTGCTCTGGCAGAAGCTGATGCCTTCAGGGTCAGTCAGTCTAGGTCAGTGCTGGTGCTCCCAACTCACCCAACCTCTCCTCTGGCCTGCTCTGCAAGTGAGCTGAGCTTGTGCTGGAGGCCAGGCCTTTTATTGGCCTCCTGATCCTGCCCCTGCGCAGTTGGGGCCAGCCCTAACCAGGCACAGGTGGGCTGAATGCAGGCTCACACCCACTGCCTGCTGAGTAGCAGCACCTGGGTGTTGCCTTATCTCACTACACGTCCCCCCCTCTATTTTTTTTCTTTTTTTATTATTTATTTATTTAAAAGAAACACAAGAACTATGTGAAGTTCAAAGAGAAGCACGACATGTCCTAAGCACGCGAGCTTTTTGACCTGTTAGATGATGTGTCATCTGGAATGGGTGTCGGGTTGTCTATTGGAGATCTGGTCGCGGCAGGGCGTGTCCATTTACTGGGTACCCAAAGAGGCCTGGAATCTGTAGAGACACAGCTATAGCCTCTTCCAGTAAACAGTAGCGGCTTGGGCCCCACCCACTGACCTGTAGATGGATCCTTGTAGTTAATTTGTTCTTCCGGCATGCGGTTGTTCTTCTGCGATGAATAATGCAGTAACACGGGAGGTTGCTGGGAGTCACGGCTTAGACTAAGAAAATTCAATGTGATAAGTACCTTGCTAAGCGGCATCTTACCATATCTTTGCTGTCCTTTTGCCTTTGTAGATATGTCTTCAGGGTGCGATTGGCTCTTTCTACTATCGCCTGGCCTGTAGATGAACGAGGGATCCCTGTGATGTGTTTTACTCCCCAAGTAGCAAGGAACTGCTGGACCTTCCCGCCTATATAGGCGGGCACATTGTCAGTTTTTACTACTTGGGGGACCCCCATATCAGCAAAGCAATTGGTCAGGTGACAGACCACATGTAGACCCATCTCCCCTGTCTGAGCAGTCGCCCAAAACATGCCTGAAAAGGTGTCTATCGTCACATGGACATATTTGAGGCGTCCAAACTCCGGAATGTGGGTGACATCCATTTGCCTGCATTCTCCACCAGATGTAGCACGACGAACCTTTCTTGGGGTATGACTCTCTGAAGTCAGACCGGTGCTCTGGCAGAAGCTGATGCCTTCAGGGTCAGTCAGTCTGGGTCAGTGCTGGTGCTCCCAACTCACCCAACCTCTCCTCTGGCCTGCTCTGCAGTGAGCTGAGCTTGTGCTGGAGGCCAGGCCTTTTATTGGCCTCCTGATCCTGCCCCTGCGCAGTTGGGGCCAGCCCTAACCGGGCACAGGTGGGCTGAATGCAGGCTCACACCCACTGCCTGCTGAGTAGCAGCACCTGGGTGTTGCCTCATTTCAGTACATACAACTACCTTGAGTGGCAACAATTTTCACCTTGAATTAACTGTCTTTCCATAGAGCAAGAAAAAAAAGGAATCTATTTCTGATTAATATTTGTTACTGATTTTCATTCCAGTGAAGACAGAAAATGAGTGATAGTGAACAGTACAAAGAAGGAGAGTGAAAAAGGATAATTTTGTACCCAAATTCCTTCCTTTATCCTTTCTGAAAAGCAAAGTTGACCACAAATAGATGAGGTTATTTTCTATTAACATTATCAGGGGCAAGAGTTCAACTGCCAGTTTAACTCCCAAGAATAATGTAGAGAAAAGGGATTTCAACTGTAACTTTGTGAAACATTTTGTTATCAGTTACATAAGCATTTTAGCGTATGTAATAGTATTGCATCCCATCAGCCAGAGAAATGAAGTGTTCCTCTGCCTCTGGGAGGGGTTTAAAGTATTGTTCATGGATCTGCAGAAGTGACAGAGACATGCTGCTCTTATCTGAAAACCACTAGTCCTGATGTTCTTGTCTAATACAGTTTCATATCCACTTCAGTCCACACGCCTGCTAAGAACATACATAGCCTGGCAGTTTGTTACACTTTCTAAGCGAGTGCTCGACAGTATTTCTGCTCTACTCTCAATTGTTCATGGCTCATTAAAGAGATTTTCCAGCACTGTTACTGTACTAATTTAGAATCATGTCAAGGCTGACTAAGCTTTGAATGGAACCCTCATCCTCATGTCCAAAAACCAGTATGCTAAATGTTGCAACAGCAGCTGGCACTGACTGCAGGCACATAATTCATAGGGTTGCTTGGGTGGTAAGTTACAGTTATGAATAGGAATTTAAAAGTGCAAGCTGATATTTAAGCACTTGGAAGGTTTCCAGATACGTTAATGTATGTCACTTTGACATCTTCAGGGATGAACAAGTATTTTATTTTTCAATTTGCTACTTGTTTGATCCTAAAGAAGAAGTAAACAGTAAAAGTACTACCCATGTCATTATCACAAGAAAAAAGAAAATAAAATCTTTAACCAAGTACCTGATATTTTAGTGGTGAACTGATTTGTGATTGGAGGTCCGAAACCTTTAGCTGTGCTGGCTCTGATGGTAAAAGAGTAGGTAGTGCCAGGATACAGTCCAAAAAAGAGATAGTGTGTTTCATTTCCTGGCTTTGAGACTCGTCCACTTTGATTGGATAAATCTATTTCTGGGTCAAAGGAACTGACTGCTTTGTAGGTGATCTGCAAAAGAATAAGAAAGTTATAAACTGCCTTAAGCAGACTGACAGAGATTGTATCTTTACCCAGTAAACCTTTCTGATATATGTGCTGTCAGACATTTTATGATAAGCTATCTTACTCTCTTACACTCTTCAAATCCCAAATCCTATGAAGGGACACAGAAACTCAGCCATAACTGGTATGAGTTATTACTTTTATAGCTACAGAGTCTTAGAGGCAGTTAGATTACAACTCTAAAGGATGTCAGGTTCAGGCTGACAGTAATTCCTTCAAGATGCTGACTTTACCACTGTCATTTTTTGAATTAATCTTGCTCTTGGTTTTGATCAGCAGCAATAACAAAACAAAACAATCAGGTAAAAGACAGACAAGCAAATAATAGAAGTCATAGCTCCCGTTTTCAGCTGACTTCACTATAATTACACTTTGCTCTGAATAAGATTATCCATAAAGATGATAAGGGCAGCTTAAGACAAATTTTTCAGAAAGTGGGGAAAGCTTGTATTTCAGCCTGAAGCTTAGCTATTGTAATTGCTAATTTGGAAATTTTCAGGTTCTTACATTGCACCTAGGTCAGATTCTCATTTAGAGGAAGAGATAAAATGTTAAGTAATATATGCAGAATGTATATTGTATCCTCAGTTCCTTCTTTGATTTAAGCAGTATCTTTAGTTTTCATTAGAAATGTTAATATAATTTCACAGTAAAACTTGATCCAGATTTCTTATATATAATTACTAATTTCCATGAACTGTAATGAGAAATTAAAAATAAGAAATCCATTAAAAATAAAAATGATTCATCCCTCCTTTTTACTTTTAAAGTTTCATTTGTATGTGATTAATTTCAGCATTCTTATTATTTGAAGTGAGAACTGACATGCTATTTTTGCTATTTTATTCCATATCATTTTAATTAAAGACACATAAAACTACACATAGAAACACCTAAGTATTAGCATTACCCACCTCGAACTCTTGCAATTTATTAAAGCCCCTGACTTAATGAAAATTGATTTTATATGACCTACCTAATGTAACATCAATAAAGTACTGAAAATTCAAAATAAAACTCTGACACAATTTAGGCAAACCCTGACATTATTTTGGTAGATATTATAGCTCCTCATTCATAAAATGCGTAAGATCTGTTCAAATAAGCCTTCTAATTATAACAAAAGAATAAAGAATATTACAGTACCAAATAGTTGAACCTCTATCAGTAAAGAAATTAAGGCTACATATTGTGCAAAAGGATCTCCCTTCCTAATGGTAAGTGCTGTTGTGTGTCCTTGCAGGGGAGTGGGTCTTAACTTCTTTTTTTACGAGATTTTGTGAGACATGTTAAACAACTCCATCACAATTATGTTTTAGATACAGCTGATTCTGGTTTGCCACAGATATGTAAAATGACCTCTTGTGGCTGCCTTTAATTTTATTTCCTGTATTTCTATGATTTTCTGATTTCTATGATTTCTGGATTTTCCAAACTCTCACTCAAGTTTTATTCAAAGTAATACCAGCCTATAAAAGACCACAGTCTATGTTAGACTCTAATTTTACTTTTTTTGTTCAGAGTTTAATTATTAGACAGCTAAATAGCTGATGTGCTGTAATGAAATAAGTTCTTCCATGGATCATGAAGAATACAAGAAAAAAATAACTGTGTTGCCTGGTTAAGATGAACTTGCACTGTTTCTGTACTTTACTCCTACTTCTAATAGTGTTCCTACTTTTTTTTTTTAAAAAAAAACAAACTGATTTCTTATGATTACTATTGTTAATGCCAGTTCAGCTGGGGCCTGAGGGTCATTTTCTCACTGGATGCTATTTTTAGCAAATTTAAATAAAACCTTGCTCAATGGGCTTATTCCTACAACTGTGAACCTGTACTGGTGATAGAGGAACAAAACTATATAATTTTTCATTATGTCATTTCCTCATCTAAAGACTTTTTTCATTTAAATATTGTTAAAATAATTGCTTTTGCACTTAATTTCACAGTAGTAAGGAATATTTTAATATCTGATACTCCAATGCACAGTTTTGCCTACCACATATATTAAAAGACTGTCTCTTTCAGGCACTAAAAACAAATGCCTGGCTCCAGAAAACACAGAGTTACAAGATTTGTAGCAGCATATAAAGTTGTGTACTCAGAATAAGAAATGCTAGACATAGAAATAAGATTAATCTCTTTGTCTGGGTGCATGGATGCAGACTGAAATCTGTGTATTAGTTCATTTATCTGCTGGGATCAAGTCTCTGGGATCTCTTCTTGGGAGAAGGTGTCTGTTGTTATAGTCCTAAGGCTGCCCCTATAAAAATGGCTAGCAGCTCAAGATGTTGACCTGGAACAAGCAATTTAGCTCCTAGGTCTGACTCAGGTTTATATTCTTGTAGTTTTGCCATACTTTTCAGGAACATACCAAAAATGCCACATGATTGTATAAGAGCAGATTTAGTGGCTCTGATTTTTAGATCAGAACTGAGGATATATACACAACCAAGGCTTAGATGCTTCTTTGTCCAAGATTTGGCTTGCAACAGGGCATAGGCAGGAGATGGAAACCTCACTTCTCAAGCTTGGGTGATTCGGAGATGTGCTGGATGCTTTACCTTAACAGCACAGAGATCATCAGCCAGAGAGGTGCCTACTGAGACATCATGGGTAGTCTAAATGAGCCTATAAAATCCAGGTACCTTCATTTCATGAAAATTTTCTGGATCTTATACTGTGAGCTATGCCAGTTAGCTAAAATATATCTGAAGTGTACCTTTATATTTCAGCTGAAGTATACATTTAAAATAGGTAAAATGTCCCTGTGATTCACTGTGTATATTTGTTGGCCTCAGGGTAGTTTGCCAGTTGTATTTGTAGATATATTTTAGGCTTATAGGCAAACATCAGGGGAGAAGAAGTAGTGACAATGTCCTTAAACACTTCAGCAGCTTCTTGTCTGACCATATTCAGCCATCTGACCCTACTGAGACTGTGTTTAGAATGAAGGACAGTTTGGTTGCATCAGCCTGCTGGTATCTTTTACTTAAAAATCACTTAAATCAAGATCTTGATTTAACTGATTGCCATTCTTCCTCCACCTCTGCTTTGAGACTGCTTGGATTAACACTAAAAGGAGATATCAGTATTTGCAGTATTTCCTCACTGTTGGAATTCTAGGTTCTTTTGCTGTTCAGAGACTTGCTCAGTCCTGACTGCCTTAGAAAGTCTGGCCAAGCAATTCTTTTCCATCTCTGAATACACCTGCAAAATTCCCATTACAACAGATGTTATGAATCTATATATAGCTAATAAGGAATTGCAGATACATAAACAGTGCATATTCTCCTCTCCTCAGCAATGCAAGGAGACATGCATGCATGTTGGTAAGGAGAAAGATAATTCACCACTGTATGTTTCTATGTACATTCTGATCCCTGAAGATGTTGAGCTAGCTGGAAGTAGTTGGCTTTATCAAAAATCAGTCCTTACTTTTTCATAATATTTGACTCTCTTACAATATAGTAGTTTTCAAAACAGTATCAATAGGTTACTATTAAATTTGACTTTTCTTTTACATCATATTTCATTTAGGTGTTTTTCTTTTTTTTTTTAAAAAACAAAGCACTTCAATAACAATTTTGTAGGAAGGTCAGGTAAGAAGCTTAACAGTGATTACTGCAGCTTAATCTGTGAAGTCTTTTCTCAATTTTCCTAAAAGGTATTCAGACAGAGGTTCCACATAAAGAAAATCAGTGATTTTTAGACATCTAACAACATATAATTTTGTTGCATTTACATTTTTTAAATTCTGCATTTTTTTTTTTTTTTAATTATGCCTACTTGTTTCTATTACAATAGTCTTCCTGTAAGGAGCCTTATCTAAATGTCACCTTGACTGTCATCACTCTGTTATGTCTTCTATTCTTTTAAAAATTTGCTAAGATCTGTCTTTCAATCTTTTAAATATTTGATCCACATTACTAGGGAGAATGCTATATCACATGGTTCTAAAAACAGCAGTGTTCTTAAAGCTGATAACCAAGGGACAGCTGATAACCTACTGGGTCCTGCAGTAATTCATTCCAGGATTATATATTGGATTTTATTACATTTTAAGTGCTATAAACTTCAAAAATAATACCTTTTACAGAAACTGTTAAAAAATATCCCATTTTTTATTTTCTTACAAATTATGCACTTCTGAAAATAAAAACTATATATAAAAAATAAAACATGTCAAAATGCTAGATACCTCATACAAAGTGATCACACCATATGTTTGTGCTGGTTCTCTCCACTGAAGAAAAATCTTCTCTTCAAAGGTACTTCCTTGAATGGATTCAAGAGGCACAGCACTTGGGACTAATGGATAAAAGAAATATAAAAAAAAAAAAGCTATTTTGAGAAAGGCTTCAGAAGGAGACATTGGTTAATATTTGCACTGTTGAAGCACAAAAGCCATCCATCCATCCATCTATCATGTCTCAATCTCTTGTTGAGATTCAGTGTATATTCTATAGCATATAGAATTGCTAACCAATTGCTAACCAGATCATATATAACCATATATAACCTTTTCTTTTTGTGTTAAACCACCTCATTGCATACAGCACCTGCTTTATTTCCCCAAGATTGAAGCAAAGACCAGCATAACTCAGGAGGAAAATTATTTATTTAACACAATAGTACCATTAAAGAAATATACTTGTCACCTTCAGTGTAAGAAGGATTTAGTAAGCTTTTCCAGTAAAACACTATTGATGAAACCAAAGTACAATTCACATTTCAAAAGCAATTAGGCAATATTTCAAACATAAGTTCATAAATAGTATCTACTTGTGATACCCAATTATCAGTAGTGCTACTG
Organism: Phaethornis superciliosus; assembly: GCA_023637945.1. Taxonomy (NCBI): domain Eukaryota; kingdom Metazoa; phylum Chordata; class Aves; order Apodiformes; family Trochilidae; genus Phaethornis; species Phaethornis superciliosus. Next base: position 50,810,680 of record JAJQWJ010000002.1, on the reverse strand, counting down.
TCCCACAGTGAAAAACATATTAAATTCTCACATATGAAAATGGGCAAACACTGAAACAATCAGGTATATTTTCACCTGAATAAACTAGAATTTTTAGCTTAGAGAGGCAAGCAACATGTTGCATAGAAGAGCAACACTCACTGACATCAGGCCTAAGACTTACAACAGGATGAACATAAGGAAATGATGAAGCAGCCAAATTGAAAATCTGACATTATTAATTTTTCTTAAATTTTCTTTAATCTATGAAAATGACTTTGAAGATTCAGGGATGTTAGAAGGTTCTGATAAAGGCTATGTCAACTGCTCCCAAGTATCTACTTCTATTTCCTTTTTGCTTTGCAAAAATTACTTTATCTCTGACCAAACTTATGTGTAAACAGGACATGGACATTTATCTCCATTTAAAATTTTGTAACAGCACTTGCAATGGAATGTGAAACGAAAATTCTGAAAAATGAACACAGGACTGCTGTGAGGCTTCAGGCATTGATGGGCTAGTACTTTTCCACAAACTGTATGTGAAAATCCAGTAAGAAGATACAGTTAATTTTTTCCAAATGCTAGAGAAAAATGGTGGAAACTACTTGCTGCAGTGGTTGAAATAACTTCTCAGATCTCTGAGTGAGATTTATGGGAAAGTTAAACAACAGGAAGACCTGGTGACTCTTTCCTGTTGCTAGGTGTGGTAGAGCTCTATCCTCCTCCTACTCCATGCAGTTGGTCTGGGAGCAGACATGGTTTGAGGCTTGGAGGTCACTTTGCCATAGCTCTCCTCAGAGTGGCTTGCTCTACAAAGGGGCAGCCTGAAGGATTCAGGGGATGGTTTCTGAAGTGGCCTACCAGTCCTTTAAGGTAAGGCCTTACTGGCCTACCAGTAAGATTATGCCTTTAGGATGAGTCTGGGCACTAAATTTTGCTTCCAGGCAGGACAGAATGGCAAAACTCATTTGGAATCATGGGGTTAATGATTTATGCATAAAAGGAGTGTACATAAGTTGGAAGTACAGCAAAACATTGTGGTAACCCTCTAAAATTATCTAAAGGCCATAAACTCTGAGCAGTTATGGCATGAGGGAGTTGAAATACTAGCAGAGGTTAACTAGAGAGGTTGTGCAATATCCTTCTTTGGAAATATTCAACACTCAGCTGTACAAGACCTTGAGCAATCTGCTCTCACTCACTCTGAATAAAAAAGTGGGACTAAATGAGCTCTGGAGGTCCCTTGCAACCTGTATGACTGTGTGATTTGAAAAACTGTGATGATTATTTGGGTCAGTATACTCTGTAGTGTTATACCCAGAATTATGGAAATTTTTTACTGAAAAATGTAAACTGAAAGGGTCACACAAAAACTTATATTTTTTTCGTTCAAGGTATTATCTTAATCACTGATGCTGGTTTTTATCAGGTCTTGGAATAATAGAGGGCCAGAAATAAGAAAATACTATGCAAAATCTTAAAAGAAAGTACATAAACAGCCCAGATAACAGCAAGGTCTTTAGCTCTGACATACTACAACTGAACCAAATCAAAATTAGACGATGACAGCACAATTAATTCTAATTAAACAATTTGCTAGCTATGCTCTGTCAAATCTGTTGCATCAGCAACTATACATCCCTAAATTGTTGAATTTATTCCCTCATATATCTTGATTAGAAATTAGTAGTACACAAAACTAATATATCATATACTAGATGATTTAATAGGTTTAAATGAAAGAGTTCAAATATTTATTGTAAGAGGAACTCATCATTGCTGAAGTATTTTCTAGAAAGCTTTCCAGCATGTTTGCAATAAATCTGTCATTGATCTGGAAGAACACAGAGCCATTTCTGTTCACATTGCAGATGATAAAAATGGGAGCACAGTTCTGTTACATAAAGCAATGCCAGTCATTTCGTAAAGATTTTTGAACCGTATGCATTTTAAAATGGCTAAAAGTGAGGTCAAAAAACCTAAGGTATAGTTGTAGAGGGCACGAAGGGACTATCCCTCAGCACAGAGTGTTCTGGAGAGTCAAAACTGATTCCTGGTACATTAGCAATTCAACAAGGCAAATATAGCAAATACCAGTTTGGTATTGTAGCTAAGACAGCTCCAATAAACTCTCTGCAGGTATAATCACAATAGCATCATGGAGGACTTAGGAGGATGGTATATCCTTTTCATGCAATATTACTAGAGCAGTACAGAGATGCAGTAATCAATTGTACTGCCCATGCTTCAAAAAATGACACTCAGAAATTATGTTATTGATTTAAAAAAAAAAAAAAAATCTGAAAATCCTGCATTAGCCAGAAATTACTAAAAGGAAGGGAGCAGCTATATATTTGAATGTCTTTATATAAAATGTATTGTTTGACTAATCAACTAACAGTGTCCAGTGGCTGACAAACCAAAGCTAGAGAAACTGAAATTGCAAATCAAGTTTAAGACAAGTTTATTTAAGACAGGAAGACACTATGGACAAGCATCTGCAATTCCTTGAAACTGATACTGAAACCTTTACAAGGCACAATACATTTCAAGCATTTGTTGTCAGTTTAATGAAGAAATTATTAATTAATATGTGAGGTTATAGATCATGTAAATGAGCATTGTGACAATTTTAATAGAGCCTTTGCTGCCTTAAAATTGCTGACGTTCGTGGAAAGATTGTCACAGATTTTAGTAAGAGTAGAAAATGCACGTAGATAGAAAAGCATATTGACCATCAGGCATCATGCATGTACAATGTGTATGTAAAAACAAAAACTTACCATCTTCATCAGTTTGCACCACGAGTTCTTGGCTTTCTTTTCGTCCTTCAGGATTCATAAGAACCAGTTTGATGCTGACATTTGTGTATGGTGACAGATTAGTAATTGTGTGCTGGGGATGTGAATTTTCTGTATCCCAGCTTACTTCTTCTCTCACTTGCTCTTGTCCTCCAGCCTGGTAACGGTAATGGACTGTGAGGTTGTAGCGATGGCAACGTGTGACATTATATCCAAATGGTTCCCAGCAAATAGTGATTTGTCTAGATTTGATCTCCACAACCTCTAGTTTTCGTGGCCCACGCATTGGATCTGCAAAATTATCCAAATAATCCTGGTGTGATTATTTATTTATATTATAGTAACAAATAACATGAGTAATACTGGATGTGGCACTCAGTGCCATGGTCTGGTAACTGCAGTGGTAGTGGGTCAAGGGTTGGACTTGATGATCTCTGAGGTCCCTTCCAACCCAGCCAATGCTATGATTCTATGATTCAATTCTATAAATATCACATACAAGCACATACAGAAATTAATTGCTTTATCTCTCATACTGCCAATGGCAATAAAAATATAGGTCTCTGAAAAATCATGATAAAAAAAAGTGAAAAAAGAAGTATCTTTGATAAAAAATGAAGAGCAAACAAAATACCATGAAGTTCTTATGCTTAAACTCAAACTGCATGACACAGTTCAAATTATGCTTAGTTTTCTATCTGTTGCTTGCAAAAATAAATGTTCTTTGTAAAATTAATTTGTGTTAACACTTTTAGAGAAAAGAACTTCAGAAAAGAAGTATCTAAAAATAGAAGGTAATTATAGGGAAAACTTACAAATACTTGCTGATTTTCTCCCAGGGCTGTTTATAAGAAGTAAGTGTGTTTGGTAGTTCATCTATTTCTTATTCAGTTGTTTTTAAGTTAGACTGAATACAATTACTTGATCTCTATTTGGCCAGGACATTAAATTAATATTCACTTTCCTTTAAAAGAGTCTATATGGTTCTCTTCCCATAAACATTAGTTGTCAATAGTTCCTTCTTTCTATTTTAATTTTAATTTTTATTTTCAATTTTTATCACATTTAAAATAAACAGTGCAAATACCTCAGTTTGTAGTACACAGGAGGTATTTCAGCTGATATCCTGCTGCAACTGAGCTTTCCTAGAAATGTATTTCTCAGTTGAAAGATAGCTATAGATCAAATCTAACATATTCATACCCAGGAAATTATGGCTATTTATATACAAGGACTAAAGACTGTGGTTGATTTAAAGTTAGATTTTTTTTTAAGTTAAATTTTTTTCACTCCTACAAGTCCCAGTAGAAAAGTGAACCCAAATTTTCACCATATTACAGCAAAACCACTGTGTTGACACCACCCCCATCCTTGTTCCAACACGTCCCTTAACAGAGCTACTATGCATATTTAGCAGTAATCTGGGGTGTTTTATATTGGAGCCCCAAAAAAGATTAAAGACAATGTCTGGTTTTATCCACTGCTTCACTAGATAAATGCTTAGAAGACTTCTAATGAGCCAGAAGCCTCTTATACATAAACAAATTAATATGCATCTTCCCTCTTTCATGTTTATTAATCAACATGTCTTTACTAGGAATGTTCTAAACAATTTACACAGGATTTCATCTTCTTGCTTTTTAATAAAATCCCTGCATGCTTGAAATGTTCTTTTCAAAGATGTTGATGTTATTCATCTTAACTCCTTGAAGAAAAGGTGTTAAGGAATTGCTTGTTCTCTGTAACATCTACAAAGCAGTATATTTTCAAATCCTCCAGCTTTTTCTTTCCTATCTTTTTTTTTTTTTTTTTTTTTTTTTTTTTTCCCTGATAAAATAGCAAAGCAACAAAAATTCAGTCCAGGTCTCCTTTCTGGCAACAAGATAATATGGTAAAAATGTCTTCATCAAGGGCAAATCAGTATAGAACCATTTACCTGCTTCCACACTCACATACCTCAGCTTAGAATCCTGGGTTTTGGGGTGGTTGGGGTATTTTCTATTGCTACAACAATTAAGATTAGAGAAGAAGATCTCAAAGACTGGCAAATCCAAAGAGTTCTATGTCTTCCTTAAGCAGTTACTTTTGAATAACTCATATAAAAATTTCATGAAAAGGGAGTTTTACTTATTTTTTTTTTTAATAAGCTTCTAATAATTTTTTCATTCAGTTGCGATTATGCATAGCAAAGGACATGTAATGGGTATTGTAAAACTGTAATGATGGCCAAACGGGATAAACAGGATCAGAAAAACACCAAAATCAAGGTGACCCTGACATGCAACATTAGAAGTTGAACAAAGCTCACAGCTGCAAGAACAGGGAACAGCCTGTTTAATTCCATAGTAGGCACATCAGAAAATTTCCAGGGGAGCTGAGAATCATTTTATTAGACACATAAAACTATTTTGTAGCATTTTTAAATTGAAAATGAGTGGCTGTACAAAAAAATGGATCAAAATCTAGCCAAGATTTCTGCCCAGAAGGAAGATATGCTTATGTCACATTATCTTAGTAAAAAGTACAAGTTAGCCCTCTAGTTAAATCTTTAAGCCATTGCTGTAAGAATGACAGATACATTTTCACTTTTAACAGAACAGACAAGGGAACAGATTAGATTGTAGAAGATGGAGACAACAAAGTTTCTGTTGATATTCACAGGACAAAAGTCATCAGACAAAGCAAATACCCTGGTTGCTTTGGTTTCTGACTTGATTCTGTAATCTATAGAATCAAATAGTTAAGCAGCTCTCATCTGTTTTTCTTACTATTCACTCAGACATTATGCAACTGATAGATGACCCCTTCTTTGGGTAAGATAGTGTGTGCCAACCAGTCTGTGTATCATCCACCCAATCACAGCACACAGTGGAAAGAAAGAAAGAGGTAGGATATTCAAAAAACCCTGGGACATAGCGGAATAAGCCATTTAAGGAAAAATAAAGCAAGATCTTATATGATGCACCAGCTGGGATAACTACAGATTTGTGAGGGATAGCCACTGAGAAAATGAAGTTAAATATTCCAAACAACTTTGTCCACAAAAGAGCCTCTGAGGATACAGGCCTGTACATCAAGGACTTTACCCACTTTGTATCCACAGCCTCACTTTTCAGGTCTCAAAAGGGACAGTGTTAGTGGAATAGATAATGCTTTATTATTTTTTTCACTGATAAACCTAATTCCTGAATGACCACTATTTTATTTGCTTTATTTTTTTTTCACTACCAGATTTCTCTTACTTATCAGGCATAACTTCATTAAAGACCTGAGGATATCAGTTCTCATCTGCTCTTTATAGTTGAGTTTTCAGTCATGTTAGATCTATAAGGTTCAAGTACATGATGATTTTTTTGGTTAAATTCAGTTAATTCATAAGCTGGAAAGAGTTGTAAGGGAAACATGATTACTTTTCACCAGAAGAAGAAAAAGAAAAAAAAAAAAAAAAAAAAGACTAAGATAACAATGGAATTCCTGGATTAAAAACATGTGGCTCAAAACAGCCATGAAAAATAGCTGTTATTGCAACAAAAGACAAGGGAAAAAAGTTTACATTTGATCAAGGTAGCACTGAGATTTTTTGGAGGTATCACTGTATGCCCTAGAGTAAATATTTAATAAATATGATATAGTTCTGAGAGCACAGTACATTGCTTCCAATACAGTACAAAGTATATGCTCTTCATCATGAAAGACACAGGTCACCTGGAGAAAAAAAACTGTTAAGCAACCAAAAGAATGACAGGTAATGACCAAATTTTCAAAGGGAAAGCTGAACTAATTACCACAACTGGTGACTTCATTTAGTTGATTTTATTTTCTACGGAAACTTTTCATCCCTTTCCCATGGCGAGTTCTCAACTTCAAGTGAAAAAGTCAACATGCTACAAAGATGCTGCTGCTGTCCTCATGAGACTTGACTATTTATTTAGTACTTGAAAGCTGTCATCCTAGCCATGGTCTGCTGTTGTTACCTTGTGTCATTAAGTTGATAGCTACATGAAGAACTGTCATTTCACAGTACTCATCACAACTGAAATCACATTTTTAAAGTAGAAGATGAATAAGGAGACTAAGAGCCCATACTGATTATAATATACACAACCTACATACCTCATACCACGGCAGGTATTTGCTGAACCTTTGTTTTTTTCCTTACTTGGTAAAAGCCCACCTGCAGAGAGTTTATTCAGCCAGACCTCTCCACTCACTCTGCAGCTCTTTACATGAATTGAGCTTCTGTTCTTCCTCAGTATTCCAGCTATTTTCTTATGCTTCACTGGTACAAATCATGAGGTGAATGGGGGAAATAAGGCCTACCAATGCGTAAGAAGAGAGGTTTTACTCCCAAAGGAGAACATTGCCTGTCATGCCTGAAGCTTAGCCAAGTAGCTCTTACTATTCCCCTGCTGGTGCCTGCAGCATTTTTCATACTGCTCTCCTTCTGCCAGTTTCAGCAGGGTATCAAGCAGTGAAGTCTGACAGTAGCAGCTCTGACCTAAGGGACCAGCAAGCCCGGTTCTAGCCCCTGGCACTTTAGCATCCCATTTAATCGGTGATCTTGGCTCCTTCTCTGCTCTGCTCGTTTTTCCTGAGAATATGGAGCAGAAACTGACAGACAGGATCAATTTCCAGTGCCGCCGCAATTCACAGCTCATTTCTCTGGAACTTCACACTTTACCTCTTACCACAAACGCGTTGCTTTTTCAGAAACTCAATTTCAGAATCACAGAGACATGTAGGTGTATTTTTAGCATCCTGTCATTGATCATCAAAACTTGAGTTTAGAGTGAAAACTCAGACTGGAAGTTTTGTCTTTTCACTAAAGACTGCACAGACCCACTGAAATAAGAGATGAAGAAAGGAATAGCATGGTATTACAGTAGCTGCAGGCATCTGGTGCATGCTAGATACTATTAAAAAGAATTTACTTCTTGTCTAGGCAAACTATTAGTGTGGTTTAGCTCTGTAACAGTGCTTGTGATTAAAATTCAAGATTGGACTCCTTTGTCCTTCTACAGGAAGTAACGGGTGAGCAGAATAAGAAAATGTACAGATTTAAGATGAAAACAGAATCATTTGAGATTTAAGATATGGTCTACTACAGAAGTTAATTAATGATAATTAAATGTACAGACTTTGTCACAGATTGCCTAAGCATTCTTGTTCAAATCACTTAACATGTTTTTGAATCAATTTGTTCTGAGTAAAGTGGGACTCACAGTATTGTAGCATCAGTTTTAGATGGTGTCACATATCATTTCATGCGTTCACCTTGCATATCATGCTGATAAAGAACATAAGCATACACACACTTCAGACTTGATTTCACATGCTTAATCAGGGCTACATCTGATTCAGCAGACAATTTAAGACACATGATTTGTTTCAAACAAGACTACTTGCTTTTTAAGACAAACACATGCTCTGATAGTTCACCAGCACTGGTAAAAGCGATAAGGCTGTCAGTGCAATTTACTGAACCAGAAGTAACTTCCAGGGGAGAACAAAACAGAAAAGCTGAGCAGATAATATGGAAAGTTCACTTTTCCCTGCTCAAACACTGCAACATTAAACACCTGAAAAAAAAATTATCAGAGATCACAACTCTTATTTTATATATATTTACACATAGTATACTTGATCCATGTTTCTCCTTACTTGGTAAAACCCCACCCTGCAGAGGTTATACAGCCAGTCTTCTATACTCCCTCTGCAGCTCCCCAGATAAACAGATAGTCTGTCATTCCTCAGTAGCCTAGATAGTATGTTATGCCTCAGAGACACTGATCATAAAGTAATGAAATATCATTTCATCCACAGGGGAAGAGACTCATGCCTCATGAGGCAGCTGCTATCAAACAGGCTGTGTTTGGTTTGCTTTTAGAAAGCAAATTTTAAGATTTGTATACATCTATAGTGAACATAAAACAACAAACTAGGTAAAATATTTTACTTGTTTTGCATGTACTTACTTGATTTGATATCCAATCTCTACATGACTGCAAATAATTTGAGGTTGTTTGCAAACAGCAAAATGGAGTGACTTTTACTTACTGTAATTATTCTTCATCTGAGTTCTTCAACAACAGATTGAAGTCAAAAAGAGCTCTTCTTTGCTCAAAATACCAAAGTCTGATTTATCAGATTTGGTAGCAGATCACAGTTTTTGTACTACAGTTCTCAAAAACTGCAGAATGCAGTGAAGAAAAGAAACAATGGGCAAGATTTTGGGTAATGTAATTTCACAGCTTTTTAAAACTTTTGTTTTCCTTTTTTTTTTCCAGTCAATAGAAACATGTTGGTTTTACACAGCTGCATCTCCAATCCAAAGGCGCAGTCAAATCTGTTAATATAAAGAACTGCTTTGTCATTTGGACTAGAGGAAGAAAAGGGGCACTTCACCCTCATGACTTTTCATACTGTCCATTATTTGCATTACAAAAGAAAGAAATCAAACAAAGAGAAGGCAAACAAAGAAACAAAGGAAAAAATTACTCATAAGCAAGATCAAAATCCTAATGTGATGTGGCTGATGTCATTGTCCTGCTGAGTGCAATCATTTTAAAGTGAAACCAAAGACTAAGCTTACAAATGTGCAGAAAGCTGTCAAAGATCCTGAAACAACCTTTGCAGTACAGAGGGGCACACTAGAGGTTGCTCATCTTACTTATCTAAGAACACAGTGTGTTGTGGCAGCAAGCAAAAATGAGCAAAGAGCAATTGCAAATTTATCAAAAAGTTGAAACACAGGTTTCATCTGGGATATTTCTACTTCTTCTCATGGAGCAGACATGGAAATTGATAGCAATAGTTATTAAGATTAGTCAGGTAAAACTGAATTACCACAAAAGATACCTAGCATCTTCTGGGAAGATTTCAAGTTAAGGTATTTAAAATTCTTACCCATCTTTCCCTGTTATTTGCTAATAGCATTTCCAAAAGAACATATCCCTTCTGCAAAAATAGATGCCTCCCACAGAAAAGCGGCACTTCTATCAGTCTTCTAAAGGTACTCCCTGATACTTTAAAAAATGTTGGGATGCAAGCCCTGCAGAGCCTCAGTGCTAATGAGAGAAAGAGCTATGAGACAGCAAAACCAAAATGGTAGTCACCTGCAGTCCAGGAAGAGGAAGGAATGATCAGTTTTATATATATTACATGCTGAAAACTAGGATATGTCTGTTACTCTTTCAGCAAATTCTGGAAAAAAAATCCTTAAAAAATATTTTTTAAATTCTTATGTAAAATAATATTCTTTTTAATTATATTCATTTGTTTTCCAAAGTCAAAATGACAGTGAAGGAAGATGATCACAAAGCTGTATGTACCCTACAGTCACCAGGATGCTAACATTGAGCAGTAGCCTACTGGGATCCCTTGGCAGGGAGCCATTTCAAATTATTACAGACTTGTGAGCCTTTAGAGGCAGTAGTAAGTTTGCTGCATACATTTGTCCCAGAACTTTTACTATAGTGATCAGCATTCACAGTGCCACAATGGAGAGAAGGTGTTAATAGGATAAGATTTTAGTATAAAAAAACACATCTCAGGGCAAGCCCACCACAGATGGTTTTCTGTCTCTGGACTAAACTGCTTCCCATCATCTGAGAACTGAAAGATTCTCACTTATGGCATGTGCTCATACTCAGTCTTCTTCCTGCCAGATCTGCCAGCAGTCTACTGGGCAAAACAGGAAAACTAGCATTTCCCAAACTGCTGCCAAAATCCTGCTGCCAGTAAAATTATAGCTAGCACTATTCTTCAGTGTGGGACCAGATGAATGACTGTGTTTCCATTGGTTTTATTTTATCATATACTTTGGATGCAATGTGTAATTAAACCTTATATATCTGTATGAGATATGACAATAGAATTTCTCTGAGTTTATATACAATGAGACCAGAACCTGAAGCTCAGAAGAAATTAACTGTCTGCTGGAGGTTTCAAAGCATCAGCAAATGCCACAGAATACTAGTTCTCAGTCTTCTTTCTAAGCCACTAGAACATACTATTCAACAAACTTTTCTGTATTTTGCGGCTGGAACTGATCAGTTCCAAAATGTAGGAGCTCAGAAAAAAAAACCAGACAGCAGTAAAATGAGTAGATCAAACTCTTAAAATGAGCCATCTTGAATACTCCCTCATTTCTCCTCAAATTCAAATAGTAAATATAGTAGAGGTCTACTTTTTCCAGGAAGAACTAAATTAGCTTTTCACTGGGTAGATTCTTTTTTTGTGATACATCTAGCTGAAAGAACACAAGCTAAAAATATAGGAATTCTTAGGAGAGAACTATAATATTTAGCCAGCTATAGAAGTTTAATTGAAAGCACATTCTAATAATCATCCAAGGCACCAGCTCATCACTTACAAAACAGTGAAGCCATTGCTTGAAACCAGATGAGGCACTGCATTTAAGCTTTTAGTAACACATTAATACAAGCCTTGCAACCTGAAACATGAATGAGTGATATAATCTATCAGGAGAGTTTCCTTAACTCTTTAATCTCTACATATATCCTATGAGGCCTATGTCTTCAGACTGACATCCACAGTTGCAAAATATATTGGTCTAATCATCAACAACACCCTTTCAATAATTCATAACACCCATTTAAAGTTAGCTGTATTTTTAAGCATTTGTTTCCATACAATGTTTTCTTTCATGAGAGAGATGATATGGTCTTTTCACTTTATAGTAATATTTAAATCAAAACCAATGCAAACTCAATCTAGTATTTCTTTATGTTGTCATTTTATAGGTATACTCTGAACTGTGAGTCAGTTAAATTCTAATGCATTTAAATAAGGAATGAAAGAAAAACATCATTCAATATATTTTTGTCAAAATACCTACATTACATGATTACTCCTCCACAATCAAAATCAGATTTTAAGTATGAATGATACAAACAAGATTACATTTTGAATCTGCAACAGAGTTTTAGTTGCTTGTTTAAAATGACATACCTAGCTATTCAGTAATCACTTTATAATAACCCCTTTCATTTCTAAATCTACTTAGCCATCAGCCACTAGTGAGGAAAATGCTGGCAGAGGTTTTTACAACTACACATTAGTTTTACATTTCATGACAAGCTAATTCTAGAGAGTTCGAAAGACAGACAAGCATGTGTTCTTAAGGTTTTCTCTCTTTTGCATGAAGAAATCATGCATCTAACTGAGAAAAGAAAAATAAAGAGTGTAGACATATACTTTTCACTTCAAACATATGGCAGTGACAATTTATTCCAACCTCACCCTAGGAACCTGCATCAATATGTAAATCAACAAGAAATAACAGGCTGTGACAAATACCTCAGAAGAATTACTATTTTAAAATGGTAAATAAACTAAATAATGTTTCTGATAGGTGCTATGTTTGATAGGCCTACTTTTGGTAAATACTTGGATCAGAATGTTCCCTGAGGAAAACCCAAGTCAAATAGCCTATGTTGCATATATGTCCCTCTTGACTCTATTACAGGCATTTAACCTTTTTGTGAGCTGATCACATGGCTGGTTTATTGTAATTACTGTCCCTTCCTATCACATGTTCATCATATGTCATTAATGTCCTGATCTGACACACACATGCATTTAACCAGAAATGAACCTCCACACCTGTGGCACCCTTCAGAACCTGGCACAGGCAGCAAACTTCCAGATTCGTTTATACAGTGTGCAGCCCACATGCCGCTCATGCTCAAGTAGCTCCAGCACCAAAAGAAGTTGAAGGTCTGAGGAATTGCTTTAGTTGCAATTCACACATAGCCTGCATGCAACAGTATTGTCTTCACTGCACATGAAACCCTCTGGTAATAGAGGGTAAAGAAAAAAATTCAGGGGAATTCAGGATGGGGGAATTAACAGAACATAGAGTCTTCCACTCAGTGGTCAAAAAACAGGAACCCAGGAGAACAGTATAAACATTTAAAAGTTCTGCTGTGAGGGAACAATCTGTTTTCTAGCCCATTGTTCTGGAAAAGGCTGGAATAAACACTGCACTATGGAAAGCTGTTCTCCTTATGCACTAATATGGTACCTGTATTTTTGTACAGTAAGGGCCACAATCACCTTCTAATTGTGATGAATATTAATGGAAAAGCATTGCAATGATTTCTATGCTATGTGACACATTAGCACGTTCAAACTCATTAAGTTTCATGGTACAGCTTCTTGAGTTGTTCCTGAAGTCAACTGGAGAAAAGATAAACCATTGTGTAAATTAGTGAAGGTTTCAGCTGCTCAATACCTGCCATGAAAGTAGAAGCCTGGAGATTGTTTATTACGTTGAGTGAAAGAATGAAATGGGCAATGCTGTTTCATAGATCAGTCAGAATAAGATGTAGCAGTGTGTTCTGCTTATCACTGTGGCTTATTGCTACTGACAAATCACATTAATTCAGAGCTGTTACGTACGGTGGTGTTAGCTAAATTGGGGATTGAAAGCAGGCCTTTATTGAACTTAGATGACAGGACAACATGGTTATATAAATCTACATAAAGGAAAAAATGCCACCAATCAATGTTACTCCCCTAAAAAGAATATTTACCATTCTTTCTAGCCTGATGGGTGCAATCAACCTTAACCAAATGAGGTAGAGTGAGACTGGTTTTGACAAGTAACTCCTGAACTCATAAACCTGATAAATGATGCTCAGATGCTCTACAACAACCAGTAAAAAACTTTGAACTTACATCCATGTCAAAAGAGAATAGAATACTCTGTCTTCCCACTACACTATTCTGTGCTAACTTATGTTAACACATAAGTACAACACTAAATGAGAGGTAAGTACTGTGAAGTTGATAAGAACATCTGTTTTATTTGTGAGAAGACTCTTTTCCCAAAAGAACCTCCTTCACAATTCCCAGTCAGTTTGGATACGGTCTTTAACTTTCCTCATGTTAGGTCCATTGTCAGGACTTTTCTAGAAGCTGCACATAAGCCTGTGGAATTACTAGCTACCAAGTAAATGAAGGTGCTTTAATACCCACCAACCTAAACTAGTATGTCTACCTTTGGATACTGTCAGTAACTTATAAATTTGGCTTCAATATCAGCTGCAACATTGAACTCCAATTCCTGTCTCATGCTGGCACAAATAAGAACAGTACTTTACTCAGACTTTCTTAAAAGAAGCAAACTACAAACGTCTCCCATGCTACCCAGGTAACACATTATGTTTTAGATGTTTTAATTTGGATTGATATAAGAACCGACATAAATGATATAGGTAAGGTAACTTTTTTTTTCTGTGTATTAGGCCACCTTGTATGAAAGGAATTTTTATTATTTTTATTATTATCTTTACCATTCAATAACTATACATAATATCTTTATACATTAAAATACTTAAAAAGTACAGTAAGAGTAAACACTGTTGACTTAGTTGGTTGAATATTCAGCCCTTTTTTTTTTCATGCTGTGTCACAATATAGAGACATTTCCTTTAAGAATTCCCCCAAATTGCCCCCTCTCTGGCAGACTTCTTTGAATTTTTCTGTCACAGCTGAAGAAGTTATTTGCCGCCAGCATTCTTTGCTATAGCATTCCCTGTAAAAAGCAAGCATAAGAAAATAAGCTAGCTCATGAAGTGAATTTATACTGTTAGACTGTACTAAGAAATACAGAGAATATCAACCCAGCCTTGCTTCTGACAGATTTGTAACCAGGAAAGACACTTTCAGTGGAGGACGAAGGGGAACAGCTGGGAAAAAGGGGCAGGTAGATTGTAAACTGCTTCAAAGTTTATTCTCTTTTTCCTCACAAGATTTATCTGAGTCCTAAGATTTCCACAAAAATGCATATGCATAGAACTTTGCTGTCTCCCTCATACAGAAACATATGATACTGTTGACAAAAAGACTAGACAAAGGAATACAAGCACAGAAAATAAAAAGAAGAAAATAAAAAAATAAACATGTTACTTTTGTGTAACATGTATCACAAGTTAGTTAAGCCTGTGTTATTTACTTTGTTTTAACCATGCTTTATTTTCACACATCATCCTGAGCCTGTGTTGTTTATTCCCTTTCTCTAGTCATCAAGATTAATCATTTATCAGGACTACATTTCCCTATGCTGCCTGCAGCATCCCCTGCTTTAATTGCTACAGGTCACTTTGCATTTGGCTATGTCCTTCTGCTTCCTTCTCGTCTTCTAAATTTGGTCCTGTCAAATGGATTAAAGAATGTGTGCATTTATGCCAGAACCATAACAGACATGGAAGAACACAAAGCAGCCATCAAATATTCAGGAAAGTGAAGGTTATAGGAGGCTGCTAAAGTACCTGTGATCCTGAGTGAAGGAGAGGGGCCAGGACCAGATGACAGATTCACTGGTCAAAGACAGGCAGTTGCTTCACTGTCACCATATAAGCCAGCTCCACAAGTCACTCAGGAGCCCTGGATCACAATTTTATCACACAACTCAAGGAAAATACAGATGAGGTTACTGGTAAAAGTTCACCAGAAATAAGCTGGTGCCACAAATCAGAGAAATGCAAACAACAGCAATTACATAAGTCTGAAAACTGTCTAATTCTATCACCAGTGACCCAGGATTCAAAGCCCACTAAGCACTGGTTTTGGTTTTGTTTTTTTTTTATAATTGAATTGAACTAATGTAAAATAATTGCTACTCTGAAAAAGGTCATACACAAAGTAATACAAAAGCAAATGCTATATAGACACTATTTCTATGTTACTCTAATTTGAATTTATAATTTGCTGACATCTGTTATAAATCATGCAGTTGTCTTCCAAGCACAGAAGTTTCTCATCACAGGCTTTCCCCTGTCTCTATTATGATAATGAAAGTTTAAAAAAAAAATCGGATAGGAGTTCAAATGCAGTTTTTTGAAAGCTCAGCTTTTCTTCTCTAAGGGTGTTTTTCATAAAAAAAAAAAAACAAAAACAAACAAAAAACCCAAATATACTAAAAAAAGGCAAAATACCCCCAAGACAGTAGCTCAAAATTGACAAATCTGCCATAGCTTTTGGTCATAAATCATAGAATGGTTTGGGTTGGAAGGGACCAGCCACCCAGTCCAGCCCCCCTGCAGTGCCAGTGAGCAGAGGCATCTTCCACTAGATCAGGATGCTCAGACCCCCATCCAACCTGACCTTGCATATTTCCAGAGATAGAGCATCTACCACCTCTCTCTGGACAAACTTATATGTAGTTTAAATCAACTCTCTTACTTTAAAACCATTAGCCCATGTTCTGTTGCAACACGCCCTACTAAAAAGGTAGTCCTCATCTCTCTTATAGGCCCATTTAAGTACAGAAAGGCCACAATAGGGTTTCCCCATAGCCTACTGTTCTTCAGACTGAAAAAGCTCAAATCCCTTAGGAAAGATGTCCTGACCCTCTGATAACTCTCATGGACCTCCCCTGGCTCTGTTCCAACAGGTCCATTCCTGTGCTGAGGACCCCAGAACCAGACACAGCACTCCAGGTAGGGTCTTGTAAGGGCAGAGGGGGAAAATCACCTTCCCTGACCTCCTGGCCATGCTTCTTTTGATGCAGACCAGGATACAGCTTGCAAACATGGTGTGAACACTCCTGTCAGGTCTTCCTGGCTGAGTCTCAGAGGGCTACTGTAGAGACAAATTGGCAAAAAAGGCTGACAGAAAAACAGTATGATGGAGAATGAAGTCAACAAACGCTCATTTGCTTGCTTGCCCTACTCAGCCCATCAGCTGAAGTTTATATGGATCGGTATTCACACAGGTAATAGGGCTTAGTGGAAAGATCCCTGTACAGGGGATTTTGAGACCTTGGCTCAGTTTCTGGATTAGGCACTTGTCATTGTAAAATGGTAAAAATCCCACTCAACACCTCAGATTTGAATAACTAAATCCTCTGTTTGTAAAGCACTCTGATATTTATGTCTCAGAGGTGTTACATTGGAGGAAGATAATATTTTTTCAGTATGCTCTGAAAGTGAAAAGGAAAGCAAACATGAAAGTCAGGGTGTCTCTTCACTACTCCACTGCTGAGGACACTCACCAGTTCATGCAGCTATGTTGAAGCTGAATGCAAGCAGTCATCTGCTTCACTAATACATGACTTCAGAATTGCTGACAAACTGATGTCAGGGAAAGCAAGTGCTTAATTCAAGACAAACGGGTGAGATAGGATGGTGTATTAGGTGCAGCTTCCTTGCTCCCAGCTTGCTCCAACCAGTCTCAACTGACTCACCAGAGGCCACAGCTGAGTCCCTCTGATAAAATGCTGGTGCCTCTGGGAAAGTGTATTTAAGAAAGGGAAAAACACTGTTCTCAACAGTGAGAGGAGGGAGGTGGAAAAAATATGAGAAAGAACCCTGTAGACACCCAGGTGAGAAAAGGAGGGTGAGGAAGTGCTACAGGTGCCAGAACAGAGACTGGGAGAGAGGCCTTGTCATTGTCACAAGCTGGTGTCAGAAGAAGCCTCAGATGAGTGAAGATAAATTAAGAATAAATTTGTACCCTGCTAAGCACTTATGTAAATGGCCATTAAATGCACTTCCTAGGAGAACTTGCTGCTGGAGTTGAACATCCTATAGCCTCAAAGTATTAAGAAGAACATAGAGATGTGTCATTATTTCACATTAAATGACAGAACCTGGGGAAAAAAGCACTTAATTTCTTCTGTATCCTTTTCCTGTCCCTTTGTAAGCCAATTTTCTGGATAATGTCAGCTCACTGAAAGATTGTATTGGTATTCTGGCAGATGGGAAGAGGATCACTGTGGAGCAGGTATCCACCTTGCTGCACATGGGGGATCTCATGCTGGACCAGGTGGATAAACACTGAGGGAAGATGAAACCTGTGGAGAATTCCATGCTAAAGCAGGAAAAAAATGGGAGAAGGAAGGAGCAACAAAGAGGAAGTGTTGTGGACTGAACCCGTTCCCCATCCTGCCTCTCAGAAAGGGAGAGGAGCTAAAGTAGAGTGAAGCTGAGCCTGGGAAAAAGGTGAGGGGGGCAAGGCAGTATTTTAATTTGTCTCCATTTCTTGCTGCCCAAATCTTTTTCAACAGGCAATAGATTAATCTTCCCCAAACTGAGTCTGTTTTGCCTGTGATGGTAATTGGAAAGAGATCTCCCTGTCTTTACCTTGACACGTGAGATTTTCCATCTTATTTTATGCCCCTGTCCTGTGGAGGGGTAGGGATAAGACAGCAACGGGGAAGGAATCTGGCAGCCAGAGACATCTAAAGTCAGCCTATCAAAGATGGATTTGGTATTTTGATTATTTACATTTGATCCAGGTATAAGCAAGTGTTCCCTGAATGCAGAATAGAGTATCGAGACCTCAATAAATAGCAGACAAAAATAGACAAGAATTTTGCACTATACATTTTTTTTGTTGTTAAATTTTTGATGAATTCACAGGGTATTAAATATTGGAGGAGAAAGCAATCTATTTAAACTGTATCATCACCAGCAGCGTGTAAACATGGTAATTAAGAAATATTATTTTTTAAAATTACAAAAGACTACTCAAGACACATAAAAAGGAAGGATCCAAAAAAGAACATCTTTCGTCTGGTAACCACACTTCTGTAAGTCTGCAGAATTATTAAAAGACACAGACATTTTTAGTTCTGCTAAATAGTTAGTTAGATATGCCACAGAATAATGATTTTAATTAAGAATTAAATTGAACAGGGAGTTTGCATGGACATAACATTCAAGAAGCCTTAAAACACATTATTACTAGATCTCTGAGAGAATATTTTGACCTGGATTTTTCTACTCTTAATTTTTTGGGGATTTCACTCCATTAATGCATAGTTATGAGTATTCTGATACAGGATCAATTACCAACTTGAAAAAAAAAAAAAGTTTAAAAAGCATGATTTTTAAGAGTTAAAGGAGAAGAAGGAGAAGGTGCTGACATGACATAGCAGAAGCATGTAAGTCCACTTCAGCCTTTTGAGTGAACACCATTAAGAATATAAGTGAATAGGGGTGGGAGGAACTCATCCCTCACAATGCAATCTTTGTTTATGACAGGAGAAAAAACTCAGTAGACAACAGCATGGAACTGCTTGAATGGTTATTTGTATAATAATGTTTAGCACAGTACAAATGTGCTCTTGATTCACTGATCTGACATTTTTTGAACAAAAGCTTATGACAGTAAAAAATATACCATTCTTGGGTATGTTACAACTGTTCAGTATAGCCACACAACTATCACTCAAGAAAATCTGATGTAAATTATGAACTAAACTGAGTGAAGAAAAATCCTTCTACAAGCCCACGTATAGTTGTTTTCTTTGTGAGTTAATGTGTGAATTCAGCCACTGCACAGCCACACATGCCAGAGCAAATCTTGAGTAGCCCAGTACACAGTGAAGAAAGACTTGTAAGTTCAGAAGACAGCCATCCTTACCCTCTGCAGCATGCTGCAGCACAGCAATTCCCCACAGAGTTCTGAGGTTTGTAAGATCCTTGTAGAAGCTTTCCGCCTACAGCAATGGGACCTTAAAAACTCCCAGCCATACCTGAAGCCATTAGTGAAAATAGGCAAGGTCAGGAGAGTTTTGCTAGAAAAGTAGCATGGTTTAAATCCTGCTGTAGGGGAAAGAGATAAGACAGATAGCTCTTGTGTACTCACAGATTTCCCATCAAATAACAAACTGCCACCAAAAGTCAAAATATGATACTTTCAGTAACACCAGAAGATGGGAGGATAACCTCAGATGATATTCAGGGATCTTCTCATCCTTCCTCCTTTGAGTTGTGTTTGAACATGAAAATGCCCTGAGAGAAGTGGTCACCACAGAACTATCCTGTACTCTTGTCCATGAGCCTAATGTCATGACTGACATGAAGTCCTATGCTTTGGAGGCACCCCTAGAATTACCACCCTTGTTGTTTTGCTTCCCAAGTGTCAGGTGTAGTAAAAGCCTCTGTCTGACACCGTCAGGAAAGCAGACTTCTGGTATTTTTCATTTCTCTCCACCAAACTTGGCAAAATGCAGCCTGAAGTGGAGAGCAGAAGAAAGGCTCCAGCTATTCCCAGTCATCCTCAGAAGTGCAGGGCACCCACCACAGACAGACATAAACAGTGAAGGAGCTCAAGGATATTGAAAGCCTTTGCTTTATCCCTACAACCATGCAGAGATGCTTAACAAAAGCTTCAAGTTAACCAGTCTCCAATAAGTAACAGAACTGCCAAATGTCTCCTCAGAAATCCTATACTCAGTAGTAGAGTTTAATTTAGCAGACTCAGGGCATAAGAAAAAAAACAGCTGACTAAAGACAAAGACTGTTTATTTGAATTAGGTTTTGGCTCAGAATGCCATCTGTCACCAGAGGGAAGCACTACGTGTCAATGTTATAGGTGAAAGACCAAATCAGGTTGCATTTATGTGTTCTGTGCAGTGCTACATTACGTATTTGAAAGAGGGCTTTAGAAAGATAAAAAAAAAAAAATAGAAAAGCTTAAAAAGCTGAAACTGATTATGGAGTTTCTGCCTTCTGGCAGAGAGAAGTCTAAAGCATGATTATGGCATCTATTTTTACAGGTTTATGTCAAATCACCTACCTAAATTTTCGCTAGATAAATCTGCAGTAACAAGTTTAAAAACACATAGAAGTTGGTTACAAATGGCAGAACAAACCCTAGGAGGCTTCTGGCAGCTTCATAAGCATTAATCATGATCCATATATAAAACTGCTCCCCATGAACTCACATACAATAAAGCAATAATTCCATCTATGGTTTCCAATGACATGAACAAATGACTCAAGATTGAATCCTGATGTTTATGATGTTGCTAAAATCTCTTGATAAAACTAATAATTCTTGTAACTACAGACAATTTATTCTTTACAGTATGTTCAGCAGACCATAGGATTATCCACATGACTATATTGTTGAAACAATTTTAGTCTCAGTACAACTGAAAAGCTATTTAAAACTACACTTAGTAAACAAACCCATTTGCTTCAGCAGAATTTACAACTTGTTTCAAGTTTTAACAATAGAAATAGTGATTGTGATCTTAATATAGAGCAATCTCCTAAATCAAGACTGAAACATATGATGAACCAAAGAAATACACCAAGGCTATGGAGACCAAAGAAAGAGGAGACCAAATGGGAAGGTTGTCTGGTATATACATGAAAATACTTTATTCTTGCCTAAGGCACTGCCTGAAATGTCCTGGAAGAAAAATCCTATTAGCTGGTTTGAGCTTTCTCCATTTCCTTTAATGAAGAAAAGCATCTGTAATGTTCTGAAGGCAAACTACTGACAACATTGACTAATCCAGAGCTCCCTTTATAATAACCAGTAATAATTACAAAGATCACTGTATATATAAAAATGCCATTATAAAAACATAATTAACAGTCAGCAAAATGCCAGACAGTATTACAGACATCACTAAAAATTATGAGTTCCTTTATTAAGTTAAAGAAATCAGATAATTATATTGTTTCTTAATTTATGTGCTCTTTTGGTTATACTGTATATGCCTTTAGTATTACATTTAGAGGTAGGTAAAGCTGTTTGTCTTACCAGGAAAGAAATTTAGCAGTGATCTACAGGATTTCAATCTTGTCTAAATATATTTTTACATGTATTTACATCTAGCTGTCCATAAGAAAACATAAATGTTACTGTTTCATGAATGTTTCAATTCAAAGTACTAAAAGCACAATTTCACAAAATCCAGGAATCTGGCTTCTTACTCCCATCAAGTTTATGGATGCTATCTCCTTCTCACTGGAGATGTTTATTGTTAAGCACATGTGAAAAAAAAAAAGAGAATAGATGATCAGCAGAGCTGTCCTAAGCCACTGCAGATCACAGCCAGAATGGTGGTCGGGGCTTGACTGCTCCAATGGCAGGGAAAGACATTTCCAAAGGCTATGGAGGAAAGGGTGGCTTATGCTACAGTGAGCACTTCAAAGTGAGCATCCATGCTATTCAGCAGAATTCAAATAGCAGCAATACAATGCTGAATTTTAAAGAATGGAAGCTGCTGTTCAGATTCCAGAGGAGAAAAAAAAAGCAACTTTTTCCTTACAGAAGCACTTGGAAGAAGCAAACATCAAAAAGTAAAAGAAAAAGGAAAGAAAAAAAAATATCTAATTAGCAATTTAGCAATTCTTCCAATTGAAGAAGGATATGGATAGTACAATCCAGACACTTGTAAGCCTTTGAATAGTCAGTGCATCTCATTTTGAGTTTGTTTTTTCACATAAAGTACCTTTCCAGTACTGCTGTGGAAATAGAAAATTTAATTTTTGTAATACAACATCCAAGGCTGAAGAACAGCAGAAATACTTTGTATTTTGTATAAGTCAAAGATTTATGACTTCCGGCATATGGCAAAATAAAGCTGGCAATTTTAAAAGTTCCCTTTCTTTTTGCAACTGACTCTACCTTTTAAAATGCATTTGTTTCACTTGCATCCAAAATACAAACACCTTGTGACCACAGGCTAACAGCTCTGTCTTGTATTATAGTAAAACATTGCCTAAAGTAAAACACACTCTGTTCTTTTGGTTGAGGTAACCTGGTACCTAATGTACACATCCGGGGGCAGAATTTGGCTGTGTCATTGCAAAAGAAATAAATCTATCCTTTGGACAAAAGACAAATTAGAATGTTACAAAGCTAATGCAAGCATATTGCCTAGGGTATCTGCAAACTGCACGCAAACTGGCCACCTACCAGTTGTAAAGTCAGAAGACAAAGGACTAGAGGCTCTTGCATCCAAAATAGTACAGTGAACCCAAGGCCCTTTAATCTTCAAAAAAGCAGCACATTTGAAATAGCTTTCAATTAATTTATCTTTTTTGTTAAGTGCTTATTTTCACTGAAGTGTTTTCTGCTACTCCTCCTGATTCTTTAATCTTTCCTACCAATCTGTAGCATAAAACAGAAGTCAGCATCCACTTCTATTAAATATTTCACAATTACTTAGCTCTCATGAGGTGAAAAATTACTGTGATTTTTAGTGCAGGTTTTGGATGTTTTTTAAAATCCTAAAACTACACCAAGAAGTGTTTATGCCTTAAAACTTAGCTAGGTATACATGGTGATCCAGAACAGTTCGTCTGCATTGTATCTGAGAAATGCTTTAATTCTAAGAAATGCATGAGCATTTAATATGTGGCAACTAAAGACTTGGCCATACAGCCTTGGCTTTATTCATTTATTTCAACATCTTCAGGAATAATACAACCTGTCTATGGTATTATGCAATATTGGTTTATTTTAATAACAAAAGTTATGGAGGAGTTGCCTATCAAAGACAGCATTTACTAGTGCCTGTCTCCAGGAATAGTGTGAAGCCTCCATGAATCTACCTTCCCTTTATTTAAGAAGTAATATTTTGCTGCTGATTTAGACTGTAAACTCAATCTGGAGACATGTCTACATGAGGACCCATCCTCTCTAGTCATCACAAGCTTTGTTTACTTGGCTTCTTTGGCACCACAGTCCTGCAACTTTGTGACACCTAGAAAATGGATTCATAGTAGGTTTGGTACTAATGATATTCCTGTTTGGTACTAATGATATGCTTCCACGTAATGTTTTGATAAATTCTTCATGAAACCACCGTAACCTGAGGGTTTGGAATAGGTACAGCACACACCTCAGAAGTCCATATGACAGCTACATTGTTGTGATTGTCATGCAATGAGGCTGTCCTGCCAGACTGATGACAAATTCAGTATTGCCATCTGTCATGACATTTTCCTAAAGCAATCCAATTTCTGTGAACAAACTGCTTTTGCTAGGTCATTCTCCTACAAGTTATAAGACTTGCAACTTCCTTTAACAAAGGGAAGAACATTTGTTCAGCTCTTAATATCCACTCTGAGATGAAAGATCAGATTCACATTTATCCACTGGGCAAAAGACTAAATCTGTGTGAATCATACAGCTTCCACGTGTGATAAAAGACAAGACAAAATTTACAGATCACTCTGCTGGAAAACGAAACATCAATAACAAAGAATATTGAAGCCCAAGACTTCATGATGAATGTCAAGGTTCTCCAGGGAGTCTAAGACCCTAGTATGGAGTATCAAAAGGGCATTATCACCACTTGGAGTTAATGCCATAAAGCCACAATTGAATTAAGTATTAATACCCTGTGTGCAATCTTTGCTTTGCCTTGCAGGCTTACAGATATATCAGGAATATACCATTTCTGGAATACACTGATTTCTCTTTCTAGAAGGCAAGGAAATAAAAGTATACTCCCTCTTCTGAGTTCATTGCAAAGTTACCCGCAGCAGTCCAGCTAATGATAACTAAACTGCTTAAAAGCCTCATTTTCAGATGCCTGTAGAACTATTATAGAATAAGGTGAATTGAGTGCCTAACTGGAGTCCAAAGACATTTTTAGCAAAAGCTTCTCATTTATGAACAGTTTTGATGAGGAAAGCAAGCAATAATTTCAGATTCATTTAAAAGACAGGTATTTAAATTCATTTAAAAGACTCCTGGTCCCATGCCAATTCTTTCAGATGACACACACAGTCTCAGGAAGAGAGCAGCTCTGTACAGATTTCATGTCTTTTGCAGAAAGATTGTGCTTAAATATCCAGACTTTGTGGTTTAGTCACTATAAAAGTATAAATAGAATTACAGGTCAAGTAAGCCTGCTGCAAAGCACTGCAAATGTACAGACATGTCAGTTGTACATGCTGGGAGCATGTGAATGACATCTTCTAACTGTTCATAGAGAAACTGCATGGTATCAGACTGCTGATGTTTCCAGAATTTGTAAATGAGAGTTAAAGGAGCTCCTGATGCATTTGGTGACATTGGGAGAGAGTTGGTAGTGATGGAGTGGCTTGGGTAGCTCCTGTTACCACAAGAGGAGAAAGAAAATGTAACTTGCCAAGTGATGGAAAGATAATTCCAAAGATGAGCAACACGCAATGTAATGTGAGCAGATGATCCAAAATGAGCACTGTTACCTGCTGCAGGAGTGGAACTCTGCACTACTAGAGCTGCAAAGCTTAGAAAGACCTTTTTCCAAAATGGTGATATTATTTCTACATTAGCATAACTATAAACAGTATTTTTCATTAGCTGTGTGCTTTCAGCACATTATCCAATGTGTTTCGTAAACTTAGGGAGTATAACTAATAGCAAAGGCATGTTCTGTTCACTTCCTTCCTGTTAAAATGACTTCTGGTAGATAGGTAAAATTAAAGTAGTATAGGAGAACAAATGAGAGATTCAAATGAGAGATTTCTGGTACACTGCAGACAGGCTTCCTATTTTTTTCGTAAGACATTTTTATAAGAACTTCTATCCTGTCTACATTCTGGGGTTTTTTTTTTTTGTTTTTTTTTTTTTTTAAATCCTGTAATATCTGATTATGACCAAATAGCTCTAGTTCTCTTCTGAGTAGGAACTGCTAGGAACACTGAAACATGCTGCACTGACTTTCTCATGCCATAACTAAACAATGTCAGCTCTCAGAGCAAAATACAGAGAGACTGAGATAGAGAGCTCATATTTTGAAAGAAAAGAGAGAAGGGATGTGAGATAAAAAGAATAGATGAACTTATTCTTGAAGTACTCAAGCTCACAATTGAGAGACAGTGTTTGTAATGTTCGACGAAATTACTGCTATGCTTGCTGACACAATCCTTTGGCCTCCAGACATCACGACAGTAATGTCCCTGTCAAAGCTGACACCTGTTTTTCACTTCCAGACATTGATTCTCCACCTTATAGCCAATGTATTTCATAAGAATAAACTGTTAGCATACCAGCAAAATATTGATTAGACTGAAATCTTTACCTGTAAATTTATAGCCTTAATTTCCAGTAGGTTTTATCAATTCTCTTTAAGCAGATGAAGATGTAAGGGAGTCATTAATATGTGTCAAGCAAAATGTTAGCTAGTCTCTCATGTATTTATTAAAGTTTAATGAAAACAATGAATAAATAATTGCTTCTTTATAATTGGAGAGAAAGAAAGAAAAAAAAAAAAGAACAAGCACATCTTTAGGGTCAGACAACAGAAATTCAGAATTACAAGCCAGAGACCTTATAGATAAGCAATGACACAGGCAGAAGTCTACAAGAAAAGAGCATAACTCTTCTAGTTACAGAGAAAGAAAGAGGTCAAAGCTCCCCCACATCAATCCCCTCCAAGTCTCTGTACATTCAGGCTGCTACCGAGGCCAGTTCTCTCTGTCCCTGTGGTATTTTCAAAACCCAGCTTGACTTCAGTCAGGTTTTTCAGGTTTCTTATCAGACTTCTGAAAGCCTCCATTTCCAAGTTACCTTGGATAAATGAGTTTCTCTTTGGCCTCTACATATCTTGTATTCCACCTGAAATAGCAGAACCACCTTCTACCTATAAAGTGCTGTTCTCAATTTCCCATGAATTGACTATATTTAATCTCCTCCTCATGGGGAGATATCAATTATCCCTACATATCCTCACAATCAAGATCCCCCACAGTTCCCTCCTCATTCACTAAGCTTGTATTTAAAACTCTTTTCTTCACCTTAGTTCCCTACCCTTGGCCCTTCACTGTTCTTTGTGTGGATCAGTGTTCTCCCTGAAAATGCCACCATTTTCAGGTTCTGTCCTCATCTCTTTTTCCTATTATTCTCCAGAGCCATGATGCTAGTTAGCTACTGCAGAAACACTTTACAACACTCTCTTCTAAAAGCTATTGCAACAATCATTGTGCTTTATCATTTCAGCAGGCGCCTTATTTTGCATTTGCATGGTGAAAACCTGGACCTTTAACCTTATGATCACTGAAGAGCAGGGTTAGAAATAGCTTCTTAAAACGCAGAGGGCTTTGCTAAAGCAGCCTATGAATAAAAGCTCTTCTGAGTCTTAAACACATATAAGGGCACTTTCCACCATACAGTGGTGCAAACAAGAGCTCTGGAACATCAAGGGTACTCTTATTGTCTCATTACCCTTAAAAAAATCATTGTTTGCTGCTTCAGTTACAGATCATCATCACCAACCCATTGTACAGCTGAAGAACAAAGGTGGCATTTTCAGCACAAGCAAATAGTGAACTGTAGTTCTAGAAACCACATTGTTCTGACTTAACTGCCTGAAAATGTGTTTAAGTGAATAAACCAGGGATTATAAATTTTACTGCTTTTTTACACAAACCTATTTTTGGTAATTGTAGCTCAACAAAGAAATGCACATGAATGTACACATTAGTTGTGTAAACCTTGTCAGTTGTAAACATGGAAAAGTGGACTTATAAATGAAAATTTATAATGACTTGTGAGGTTATGCTTATGAAACACATATATTCCAGAAGAATCTGAAGTCTCAGAGCCTGATATGACAACATTATAAGGGCTCCACTTACTTACAGGAAGGCATTTCTGATGATGTAATCCAAGAAATGTCTCTCTCTGTCTCTTTCCTATAACATGTAATTGCTCTATGTCTTCTCAATTATTTCTTAAGTAAAAAAGCAATTTGACTTAGACACACACACAAAAGTAATAAAATACATCATCCTATTTCCTTAATATTGAAAATATCAATCTAAAATAAATTTATGGCATTTTTTAACTTTAGCAAACTTGTGCTCTTTTCACCTGCACTGATAACGATACATCTAGGAATGAAAAATCTATGCATTCGCACTGCACTTTTCATATTATAGATAGAATAACCCACTTTCCATTCATTAGCCACACACTATGACTAAGAAAAAATGCTAAATATTAGCCATTCATATTTTGTCTAGCTTTACAATGTCCTCGAGTTCTTTTATATGGACAGACTCAAAATTCTCTGAAAATTAACAGATAATAGATAAGAATTACATGCTGAAACAGCAAATAGCACAAAATTCAGGATGGTACTACACGGATTCCAAAGGAAACAAATATGTATAACTTTTTGACTTTTATGCAAGTCACACTGCTAGTGTTGCTGTGCATTTTAGAGAGACAAAAATGCACAGTGTTGTGACTGACAGACCTATGCTAGAACCAGGGAGGCAGGTCATTACTCCTTCAATTTATAGTGCATAATACAAAATTTGCAACCTGTAAACCTATTATACTCTGTTCTATTCTGCTGGGCTGGTAAAGTAGCTTAGAGTTGGTTAGACTAACATTTTCCTTTTGAATAATGCAGAGAATCAATACTGTAAAACAGAAGGAGAGGAGAAAAGAGGATACAGTGGGGGATTTGCAGAAAAACTGTGCTTGGACCATGCATATTGAACAAGTCCCAAGAGTCTACAGAGTAATATAAGTACCTATACAGCAAGGTCCAAATCTGCTATAACATTTGCTATTCTGAACCTGAAGATTTATTTTTGCATTTCTTTCTGATATACTTCTAGATCTTGAAAACAAGATTTCATCTTTTTCTGGAGCAAAGATGATGTTGATTACGGATTTATCCGAGTTGTTGCCCAAACCTCAATTTTGTCCATCAGAAAACATGAGAAACTCAAGTGGGAAAGTATCTGTGCTTTCAAACCTTAAATACGAGAAGAAAGCATGTGACAAAGTTGATGAAATCATTAAGTACATAAGCCTGGCCACAAAGACAGAATCAGTAGGATGCAGAACATTGTGTGACTAGCACAGAAACTAATCTGATAAAAAGAATACCAGAGAGAAAACTGGTTTGCTATTGAGCAAACAGAAAAAGCGTTCAGTGTAGACACCAAGGCAACCAAAGTATATAATGCCCTTTCTTTATTAGTCTCCACTGAAAAAGCAACTATGACCATACTGGAGAAACAAAAATTCAAGAGGTAAAGATTTTAGGTGAAGGGAAGGAGTAGAGAAGGAACAGGTATGCTGAAGGTATTGAGATAAATTAGATCAAGCCTGTTGAGGATGAGCCTGTTGCTCATCCTGTTTACTTGAAAACTGACTGGTGGTATCTTCAATATATTAGCATTTATTCTGGGAAAAATGTGAGACCTCAAAAAGCCAAAAATAATGCTGATTGGTTTTTAAAGCTATCCTAAATGAAAATACATTAAGTATTACAGGCCTACAGAACAACAGCCAGACTACATGCAAGACACAGAATTCCTCCTCACTCCTGCCAGACTAGTAGAAGATAATACAGACTTGGTGAGATCACATCACACACACATAAAAAAACAAAAAAAGAAAACAAAAACTGAAAACCAAACTAACAAAAACAAACAAACAAACAAAACCCCCAAAAAACAAAACCACAAAAAAACCTGAACCAAAACTGTAAAAGTTCTGTGCAAGCCGACAGCCTTTTTAAGCTAACAGCCTATCTGTTTGGAGATAAAGCTTGGACTCTTGGACTGGACAACCTCCCCAGACAAAACCCTCTGATAATTCATGTAAAAAAAGCAACACTACTGGAACTACGCAGAACTCATCCAGAATGCTATGTTCAGGAAGGGGATAACCTTTTCTCTGTGAATAAAACTTAAAGGTTTTTACTGCAGTGAATAAGATATCTAAGAGATTAGAAAAAGGTGTAACAATATGAACTGCTAGAGTAGGTAGAATGAAAAAAATACAAAATTTCATTCTTTTGAGATATTTCAGAAAGCTAAAAAAAAATCTGTCTACAAACAACAAAAATACAGCTGACATGTTATACAGCATATTTTGGGACAAGGCAGGAACAGAAGACCTGTCGTGAGTCTTTCTATTACAGGACCCTATGAAAAGTAAACAGAAATGGAAAAAAATGCTAAACTAATTTCTTTGTTGTGTTTGTTTGTTTGTTTGTGTTTTTTTGCATGGTTTTAACTAGGAAATATTCAAATATTAGTATTGCATCATTATTTTGCAACATAGCTCTCAGTTACTAATGTGTCTTCCTTTGGGCTAGCCCTTAGGAAACCTGATCCAAAATTGTGTCCTTGAATAAAGTTTCTTAGTAAAAACCATGAGAAATTAAAAAAAGAAAACAGAGAGCTGCTTTCTTTTTAAGCAGAAGTTTGCTATTAATTTTACCCTCTTATGCTTACCTTTTAAAATGCAGTGCTACATATGGACTAAGTACCTAGAGCTTCCAAAAATCTAGACAAAGGAGACTGTAGCTTGCCCATTGGCAATACCTGACATCAGCATTAGAAAGAAAATGTTATGGACTCCTTTGAGACTGCAGTATGTGATGAATAGAGAAAACTGAGAGCTGCAGGCTGACAGGTGGAATGCAGCAGTCTTTTGTACATTTCGTGACTGTAGGTTCAGAATTCTGCCTATAGCACTGTTCTTCAGAAATGAAGCTTTAATTGTAGCTTAAAAACCAAAAAATCCAAACCAAACCAAAAAACCCCACACTCATAAAAAGACCCCAAACCAAGAAAACTCCAATCATCTTCTATTTCGAATTCTGAAAACAAGCACAATGACAATAGTCTTTACACTAGACATTCTTTTTTTAATCTGCCAATGATCTTTAATTCTAAAACCTGTCTACACAGCAACATCATTAACTTCTTTCTCTCACAGACTGGTTATTCTTGTTTTTGCACAAGGTGAGGTGGTGGCAACTCTGTTACAATTTGGAATATAATCTTTCTGGGGGTTTGAGTGTATATGAGGGACATGAACTTGCATAATTTAAAAATTAGCACTTCTCTCTGCCAAAAGGAGGCAATTCATCTTGATATTAAGTGGTATCCTAGGCTCCTCATATAGGCATTTTCTTCATCTTCTAAAGAAGCTTAAATGTAATGATGTCATGCCAATAAAAGTTTCATTTCTTTTGACAAGTAGGCCAAAGTAGCAGATGTCTAGTTTAGCCTAGAGGAAAAGATGTTTAATGGTGTGTGACAAACAAGAAGAAATAAAAAAGCAAGCAACGGTTTTTCAAGACTACCTCCTTCAAAAATTTTGCTTTACTCTATTACTTAGGTTGTACATCCCTAATTACATTGCATTAGAATGACAGTAATAATTTATCATTCAAAACTGAGTGTTAAAAATCACCACTGCGACCTTTAATGTACTTAACAGTTAGCTCTCAATTTTATTAAAGTCTTGACCCACTGTTCATCTCTTGAATGGCTATCTACCAAAAGTGAAGAAGGATAATGAAGATAAATACAAGGAATCAATTGTTTCATTCCTTTCAAGCCCTCCACACATGTACACTGACGACTTGATTGGTTTAAAATGCAACACTGTTTTCCCAGGGAGGATAACAGACCAGTGTAAAGGCAGGAAAATAATAATAATAAAAACAAAATAAAAGAAGAGCAACAAGTCAACCCAAGTGATAGGAACCTTTAAGGGAAATAAAATCATGTGTTGAAAAGGAACAGACACTTTTGATACCATATGAATACAGTTTTAAACAGAAGCCTATTAACAAAACCATTAAACTTCAAATATATTTAAAATAATAACACGTTAAATCTAAATGATCAACGAAGTAGGTAATACTCTCAGTAGTGCCTAATCTAACACCAATAATCATAATAATTTTATTACCAGTGGGACAAGAATATATAATTACTCAATATTCCATTGACCTAAGAGCTAAATATATACAAAACTAAATGCCAACACCTGTCCCCTGTTTAAAATCTCAGCAAAATGGAAGATAAAATGAGAGACTGCAGAACAGATTCAGATACAGAGACAGCAAAGAATAAGTGAAAAATCAGATAATGAACAACATGTAAAACATTTACTCTCTGCCAGAGAGGAAAAATTTCCTACAGTCTATATTTTAAAACCCTGAAGAAATGTATCTCTACATACACCTGGCAAACCTCTTGGATAACTGTATCTTATCCAGCACTTATTTCTTTCCTCATAGTAGACAAAGCATATTACAGATTTAGACAGGGAGAGATTCTGATCATCTTGTTTTTCATTCCGGATGGCCGATTAACAATACTTAGTATTATAATGAATACTGTTAAAAAAGGTTTCACACTTATTACTGTTTTCCAAATAGAAATTCCCTTGGATAGCTTACCAAATTCTTAAATACACTTTGATCCAAAAAAATGCACTGCAGTATTTATGCAAGGCTATTTCATCCACTGTGATGTCAGAACAACACAAGAGATCTGGACAACAGAACAGGCCTGGAAGGGACAACCTTCAGCATCCACTCCTGTCCTGCACAGTTTGTGTGTAGGCTCCCCTCCTTTCCTTTTCATGAGATACAGCATTTAACAAATCTGTGTTTCTCCTATTTTTCACCAAAAAGCCATGGACTCAGAAACAAAATTTGTCTTTCACTACTTAAGTCCTGACATGTTTTTATTTTTTACAAAAATTGATACTTCAAACTCTGAAAGTCTCTTTGGAGAGAGCAAGGTGGAAAGGGGGAGACCTTCATTTAGGATGACTCAGAAGAAGCTTTAAGAAATAAATTTACTCTCCTTCCACTGTTAAGAATGAAATAGGGAAAATAGTGGCAGGATTTGTGAATAACCCCACGTTATGTTGTCTATTATGTGTTGCGAATGTTTTGCAAGGCGCTCTTTCAAAGCAAAGATTGGGGTCAGTGTAGAAGGAACCATACACATTGTACTTGTTATTACATACATATTTTATGGCCTTCGTACTGTGATTTAGTCTGCAGTGGATGTTCTAAATAACATGTGTAATTGTAGATTTATTGAAAGGAGACAATTTTAGCAGTTCAGTGAGCTTATCAGAATGAGTTTTGCAGATGAAACTTCACAACATTCATAGAAATGAAATGTGAAGGACAGAGATGAGCAAAACCCTTTTTTAGAAGGCTCTGGCTGACTACCAGAGCATGCAAGCAATTTGTAATTGACATTTTTTCTCTGGATACATAGCAATACATTACTGGGATGCAACATAAATGCAGAATGCTCATAGAGTATTATGCATATTTTCCACAGTAAAAGGTTTTTTTCTACAAGATCTACAGACTTACCTGACTATAGACTCACACTCCTCATACATAAAAAGGAATCCCTCACTCAGAACCTATAAGCAAGAAATGGGTTCCCTTCTGTCAAGCTCTTACATTTATTATGGCCTACTTTGATACCAACTTTCACATTTCACTTAGCAGTAAACAACTGAGGCATAATGTACCCATAAGAGGCAATTATCCTCAGAATTCTAATTGCTATGTAATATTTCTGCACTTTAGAGTAATAGAATACAAATGTTTGCTTTCTGCAGAAGCAATATGAGGATGCTACTGCATTAATCAAGATTTCATGCATACAAGTAAATAGCAAAAGTTAAAAATATAAATGCATGAACAACAAATTCATGCACACAATTTATTTAATTGTGACCCAATATAGTGTTGTTTCCTAAACATTGGTACCTACTGCTGCTTGAAATGTTCTAGTATGTCTGACTGATCTGTACAAGGATTTAAGGTAAGATGGAATCTGTGGGAGATCCCCTGCCCTCCTGGACTGGAAGAGAGCAGGACAGACACAGACACTATAATAGATCTACAGTGATACTCCTAAGTTGCTGCCATTTAGGGAACTGAATTGAGCCTTCTGACTTCAGGTAAACAAAATAAAGAATTAATTAGCATATTTAAAATAAAGATTTATCATACACAGGGACCAGATTATGAGAATCATGCATGAAAAAACTAAGAGCAACAAGAAAAATATTCAATTAGTTGTATGTTTGACCGTCCCAGACTATTTCTATTACAAAGCAATATATTTTATTTTCTTCTCTAACATTATCTATAATGGGAAAAAATAAAAATATGAAATTACTATAAAACCAGCAGATAACAACACATTGTCATTTGAATAACATTAGTTTTAATTGAGCAAATATATCTGTGGTGCAGCTTGACTAAGTGGACTGAAAGAAGTGAACAAAATGAACCAAGAGAATCAGAGACATTACTCAGAGAAAGTAATATGAGAATTGAGGTTTATTCCTTGGTTCAAGATTTCCTTCTGTATCCACTACTGCTTTGTTTTTTTCTTCATAGAATAAACATTCATTTTATTCTTCATGAAGGTGAACTAACAAAGCTAGCTATGCAATGATGGAAAAGGATGCCTTTAAGAGCTAGTTTTGTTTCAGCAAAGTAAAATGTTAGGTGCCTGTGGCTAGAAAAAAAAATCAAGGTATAAATGTGAAATGAATGCACATGAATGGAGGCACACACTAACAGAAGTTAACTTTATATTTCAAAAGTCAATTAGGTAAGTGAAAGTCTTGGATATAAACAAATTATGTGGCTCTTTCTCAGTCCTCTGTGCAGTTAAAAGCTGTATTTTACAACGATGCCTTCAATATTAAGTTTTGTAAGCTTCATAAGCAATCACAATGTGCAATTCCACAGTCCTGCAGAAAATGCATTAGGGAACGTGCATATTAGCCTTTCCAGATTATTAATGTGCTTGTCTGCTTAAAAAACAGTGCTAGAATGGATTATCAAAACATACCTTGGTGCTCTAGCTGTGGTGGTGTGTTTTGTTTTTTGGTTTTTTTTTTATCATCCCTTTAGCCATTTCCAACATCATTTTAAAAGAAACAATTGCCTCTTAATTTTTCCTTTTGGATGCTGATGTTGATACGATAAGAGGCAATAGGACAAAAGTCTGCTCTCAGCTTTTATGCTGGAGCCTAGAAATGCTGCTCTAGTTGGAATGTGCAGGACTAAGAGATGTTCCAGTTTCAGCCCCATGAGTCTGGGTTAACAAAATTGAGATCTGAGCTCCACAAACTGAGTCTGAGAGCACCATCTGCTTTCAAAGCCATATACCTTCAGGAAGCAAAACTCATGTCAGCAACATAAAGCCATAGATAGGTCAATTAGCAGTTCTGTACAGTGGAACAAGCGGAGGTTTTCTTTGTTTGTCTTAAAGGTAATACCAATTTCCAAAGAAACGAGTGAAGCTATGAAAAGAACCAGAAGGTATTTCTACCGCTCCATGGAAAAGACAGAATTCTACCTTGGAAAAGAAAATCATATGTTTGCTTAAAAACTTCATAAAAGGATATTTAAAAACACATCAACAATGCAGTATGTAGAAGATTTTCTTTTTCTTTATGGATCTGTTCTAAAAACAATATATACAGACAAAAAAGAATAGGAATTTTTTCCTTCAATTATTTTATTTTAAGCTTAACAATGAAACATTTCACCTCCTTTCTTCCTCACCCATTAATTTTCCCATGGTGTGTCACTAGCTGTTTATTGATTTTTTTTGACATCTATTTTGCATTGTACAGGACTTCAATGTCAACCTCCTACTGTACACATCTGGTAGTCTGCAATTTCCATGATTTGTAGGAGGACGGCCTGATCTTCTTTGCTAACATGGCAGCAATATTAGCACCTCCCGAAGTTGGCAAATACTTCTTATGTAATGTTCCTCTGCTAAGTTACTATGTATTCAAAGCATAACAGGCTGAAAAATAATCACCTATATTGTACAGTTCATCTCTATATCAAAATACTTCCTGATGCCATGAGAGGGACTGTTAGGACATATGACATCTAAAAAATTTTCAGTCTGCATAACCAGGCATAAATGGTAGGTAATTTTGCAAAAATATTACAGAACAGTAGTGAAATTCTGTCTCTTTTCTGAACATTACAAAGATGTTTGACAGCACTAAAAATTTTAAAAAATTGCATCATTCTTGAATTATTATTAATAATTCATCCAAGTAAGTATTTTAGTTTGTTAATATGCCCTAGAGTCACAGCATGCCCCTATTAGTTCAGAAGCTATAAAAATTAAAATGCGTTTGGGCATTATCTGCCTTTGCCCTTCAACTTTACTACTGTAGTTTATGTGTGCAGGACATGATGACTAGTGAAAGTTTTATTTTCAGGAAGTTTTATTTTCATTTCATACCATTCCTGGTTTCTTAAGCAAGTACCTCTAGGCTGGAGGTAAATGATGAAAGTTTTGAAGAGACAGACACAGTTAAATAGCACACAATTAGTTCTACAGCACATCACTAAATCTGGCAATCCAAAAGCTTCTGCTCAGACCTCTAGAGCAGAAGCTATGATCCAGATAAATCAGACTTCCTGCCATCATTTAGAGCCTAGTGCTCAGGAAGAGATAGATTTGCCAAAGATCTTTTTCAGCAAAGGAAACAATTTTTGAGAACAAAAAAAAAATGTGCAAGTGTGTCTCGTCCTCATGACAACAAGATTTTAAAGCTTTGAACACCCCCAGGGAATTGTTCTTTTGCAGGACTAAATTCAAAATTATGAGCAGGGTTTCACAGATCAAATGAAACCATGTAAAACCATAAATTTCTGTCCAGAGAGAATGTTTAAAGGACTTATAAATCAGGTTAGATGGGCCATTTTTAAGCATCCACAGACATAACTTTCTAGTAAACCATCTCAGACTGTGATTGTGGAAACTACTTCAGGTTATATCTTCTCACAATAGCTGGCTGAGAAGGGAAAATATATGCCCACTGGCAACTGGGAAAATCTGATATAGTTCTACTTGTGACTATTCAGAACAAAAAAAACCACCCTTATAATAAGCAGAGTACTGGCAAGACTTAAACCTTCAGTTCATATAAAACTCTCTACCCCTTGGTTCAAATATGCCCGAGAATCTCTTATTTAGCCTAGTCCAGTTCCTAGTTACCTTAACATTACCTGAAAATTCTGGGAGTGCACACAGATTTTACTCAGGATATTCTAGGCTCATCTACAAAACTGAAACAAGAGCATCTTCTAAGACCCTAATGTTAAACATGGTGATGGGTTAACAAAGCTGTGCAGCATCTAAAAAGTGTCAGATTATCATGTGGCCAACTTCTAGCTCATGCCTCAAAACCCAATTGAAGGCCAGAACTCCAATTAAATCAAGACAGCCTTGCAGGCATATCATATGCTATAGTGCCAGTTTGCATGGCTGTGACCAACTAAAATGAAGATACAATCAATAATCTACTGTTCAGACTAGGGTAGGATGAGGTAGCTGAGGCACAACAAAAACTCTCTCAGTGATACAAAACATTTGTATTAATTAGGCCAGTGCCAAGTTGAAAGGGGAATGTGCAACGTGAGTGTGAAGGAAAAGACAGACTGAAGAACAGGCTTGGGAGGTAATGCCAATTCAGCCTCAGGGCTCCAATGCACAAACACATGCAAACACCTCCATGTGGCTTCCAGACCTCAGCTAGCTTGCCATCAGCCAGCTACAGTCTCCAAATTTGTGGCAAAATCTACTGTGGAGCTGGGTAATCTACCAAAGGATAACTGTGAGCAGAGTATAGCTCCTTTTCCTAGAAATGTACTTTGTGATGGCAGATCATTAGAACTGGAATTTCTCTTGCTAGAAAACTACTATCTGAAAAATAAGCAACCCAAGGCAGTAAATGCAAAATAAATATATAGTCTTGTGAGCTTCACTTGAAATTTCTTCCTAGTCTACTTGCCACATATCATACATTTCCTTCAATATATATAATTTAGCTATCATTTTTTGTGATATAGCTATAATATAAAGCTAAAAGTATAATATTAAATAATAATATAGCTAAATTACTAAATTATAGCAAATACTCTATTTTATATAATATAGCTACTACTTTTATAACCCATGTAATTACTGCTTATGGATAACACTACCATTAGAAGCTTGTTTTCTTCCTTAGCCTTTGCATTTATTGGTTAATGGAATAGCTTATGGGATTTGCATTTGGAGGGTAGAGAAAAGCAAAAAAAACCCACCAATCAAAAAACAAACAAAAACAAAAGAAAAAAAAACCAAAAATAAACAAACCCCCTCAAACAACAACAACAATAAAAACGAACCAAAGATAAGGAAATCATCACATATAATTTTCTCTACTTCTGAAGCTGTACTATATCTGCAAAGCACGTATGAACTCATGAGGGTTCCACTTGCATGGTGAACTCAAACCCTTAGAGCACAGGCTTGATGTTTATTGAAAAACTAGAACAGGATAGAATATTGCATCTATAATTAGAAAAGTTATTTTAAAGTATGAAAGATTTGTCTAGAAAAAACAACAATAAGATATGAGTGCACACAAGCATTAAGAAAGCTTTACCTGTTGTGCTCATAATTCAGAAACATTTACTTTAGAAAGAGCTGGCTATAAAAGTTTGCAGGACAACTGTACTCCAAAAAAATTAAATATTCAGAAGTTATTATCTAATGTCTAAGGGTATTGGGCAAGCACTGAGCATTTTCAGGACCCATTGCTTCTACTACAGAAACATAACTCAACTGGCAAACTTTACGAAGTTACA
This sequence comes from Phaethornis superciliosus, assembly GCA_023637945.1. NCBI lineage: Eukaryota > Metazoa > Chordata > Aves > Apodiformes > Trochilidae > Phaethornis > Phaethornis superciliosus. The sequence goes on along the minus strand of JAJQWJ010000002.1, from coordinate 50,772,697 downwards.
AATACAGTAGAAGTGTGCTTTCTAAATTGTCACTTGTTTTTCAAAGATAGTTTTTCCTTATCCTTGACTAAGATTTTTTACAGCTTATTTTTTCTTTCTTAAAATCACTCACAATTAAGTTATCTGATATTGATACCTAGATGATTGATACCTAGAAACAAGATATCCATTATATTTCATCTTTGAATACATATCTTCATACTTGCACTAAAGTAAAAGTTGTTTAACGCTATAAACAAATTAAGCACACCAGCAATAATGACATTTTCTTGTTCTGTGCACAACGTAACCTCTGTTTTGGTATGAACCACACTGCATGAAGAATAACCAAAAACTTTCACTATGGAAGTGGATCTGGATGCTTCATGCTAATCAAGCTTTACTGTATGAAATGTATTTTTTGTGTGCCAAACAATGAATATCAGTTATAACCAGAAGTGATGGCATACACTGTTTATATGAAAGTTAGAAAACCTTATAACATCCAGATGGGAAAATTTTATATGTTGATCTCTTTTATGTACAATAAACTTACTATTATAAATACTTTACAATATATAGAGTAAATATGGTCTAACCTTTGTGTTGTTATGTACTGTAAATCTCTGATCTTATCACAGTGTCTAAAACTGAGGCTTTCAGCTGAAAAGCCTTGGTCTCTTGCTGCTGCCTCTGTGAGCACTGCTGAGTTTCCCATTGCTGGTTGTGAGGCATCAGCAGGCTTGCCTGAGATTGGAGGCTTCCTGAGTTTATCTGAGGTGCTACAATGAGAGTGCACTGCACTGTAGCTTTTCCAAAAAACCCACCATCCTTGCTGACCTCAGCAGCAGAAACAAAGGGAAAAGGAGTTTTAGCCCAGTTCAGAGCCTATAGGCATTCCTCTCTCAGGAACACTTATACAGATCCTATTTGGGTTAACAGAAATTTTATTTATCGCCTTTATTCCTATAAAAAAGTCAATCTATTTTCTCTATCTCCCACTCAGATGCTTTCAACCCACACTGCCCTGAACCAAGCATTCAGAGATGTTCACATGAAAAAGTCAAAGTTGTCTTGAGTTGTACTAAGAAGCTGTGAGCTTGGAGATGTACCACTATTGTTTCCTTCTCATGCAGAATTTAGCCCATGTCTGAACCATCTGCTAGAAAAAAAATCCCAAGCAACCAAGTAACAATCATGTGGATTTACAAAATTTGTAATTCCCAGAACAACACTATCCAATTTAAGCTAGATAACACAGTTTACCATAAATCCTTCTGTATCCCCAGGATGGGTGTTTCTCAGATGAGATTTCTAGAGCTCCATCAATTACTTCCATGGGCACCTCAGCAGGTAACTGAGCAGTCAGTAGGCTTATATGCATTATAAAGAGTTTTGTACCAGCAATGACACAGCTGTACTACTGTTAAAATTTTTATGAGGTCTGGAAATCAAAGGCATTGTGGGGAAAAAAATCCCACATCACTCTACTGTGCTTTACCCAAGTAGATCAGTGAATCATTAAGCTTTCTGATCTTTTTTTCTTCAATTTAATTAATCATTCTAAAGCTACCTCATCTACCAACACAAAGAAATTACAAATTAAGAGCTCTAACCTCCACCTTGTCTAAAAGACTGATTCTGAGATTAAAGAGTGCATGAGGTTACTAGCCATCGCTGAAGGAAATATCAATTAAAAACAAAGCACTCTTGAAATTACCCTTCTGCCAACAGCTTTATGCAAGAGACAATTGTTATCAATACCTGTATGCACAACCAGGCTGTTTTATCTGCCAGTAAAGACGAGGGCCTGAGTCTTCTCACATTTACAGTGATGCTAATTACTCTGGTAACACCAAAGTTCCAGAAGCAAAGCTAAGAGCTAAGGCCCCAGGATCTGGATTTTTTGTCTGCAGTCTAGTAGAACCAGTTTAACACCCACTACAGAAATGAAAAAAACAGGAAGGGACCACACAGTACAATTTTTTTCAGATATGTAATGTTTAAAAGGAAATAAAAAATTGGTAACAGGATCAAGTGCAACAAAAAGAAATAATAAAAAACTATGAAGAATATAAGGTCCACAACAATGTCATGGATTGATTTTACTCAAGTTAATACAGTGAAAATCATGTGATGCCATTATTTTCCACATCATTAGTGCTATGTGTTTTGGAACCATACTTAACTATAGGTATCATTAAAGCTAAGGAATTGCTTCTTTTATGAGAAGAGAAGCATTTGCAGCTCTATAAACCACAGACTAGCCATCAGGGAATACATACTAACATCTGAATTTAACCATATGTTCGTTCCATCTCAAGAACTGCACTTCAGAAACCTTTAGTACCGATGCAGTAGTATCAGTCCAAGATGAGGAAAATGTTATTGTGGTTAACAGTTACTTGGGTGAAATATTTCAGATGTTTTTGTAGCTAGAGCTGCTATTTTCTTATGTCAAGCTTACTCCAGATTAAAGTAAATTCATAATAAAAATGTAAACACTTTGTTCATCTACTTTTCTCTACCCATTTTTTTTAATTTGCTGCTTGTATGAGTGTAAAAGAAAACTGATTTTGCAACATGAAATATCAGGACTTGTAGATGGTTAAGGTTTATTATATTTTCTCTTTTTTTTTTTTTTCTTTCATATTCTGTAAAATGCTCTATTGACAGCAGATCTCTACAAGTCCCCACTTATGATATAATCCATGACATTTAAGATTTGCAAGTGCTGTTCCTACCTGGTGGCGATCCTGTTACTCAATATAGCTGAATCTGGTTCTACAAAAAATGGCGGAATAAATTTAACACTTGTTCCAAAAAAAAGATAAGGTATCACTTCTGTATTTTCAAAAGATCTTTCAATCCATGACATAAGAGAAATTTCTCTCTCTATATGCATGGTAATAGGATTTCTATGGGCTGCAAATCCCTTACATCTCCTTTTAGAAATACCCATTTCATGATTCTTACTTAGAAGACCAGGCACCAAAAATAGCTTTCTCTGAATATCTGAGTTCTGTCAAAATTTGACTTTCAAAAGCAAAGCAGTGAGACTGAATGAAACTGGTCTGTGAAAAAGGAGAAGTCTTCCAAGCAGATATCTTGGCTTGTGTCTATCTCACAAAAAAACCAAACCAAAACAAAAAAAAAAAAAAACCCCACATCACTAAATCTATTTGGATGTTTGCTTATTTGCATGTCAATTTTCAGCTCTACATTTCTAAGGAAACCTAGGAACTGGAAAAAAAAGTTATGGGAAAGCATATGTGCTGGGGCTGGAATCCAATCCTTTGGGAAGCCAATATTTCTCCTTATGTTTTTCTGCAAAAATACTAGCTGAAACTAGCCCAGGAACTATTTCCTAAAAGAGTTCTCATTACTAGGCACTTTCCTCACTGATTTAACACTCTCATACTGCAAGATGGCGAGGCTGTGCCTTCTTCTGGATAATGCCCAACTTCCTAAGATAACTCCTTTTCTGAATGCGCTCTGAATTCCAGATTTTTTTTGTTTGCTTTGCCAGTATTTTGGGATTTTTTCTGTTTCCCAGTGGACCCTCTTTGTACACAGGGTTAAACAAGGGCTGTGATCAACTAGACTACTGATAACTGGATTCCAGCCACTCCTTTGCATCCAGGAATGGTTCCCTGCTGAAGTTAGCACTGTTTCAGCTGGTGCAATATCTCTGTGGGAAAAAAAATCGTTAACTCCGAATAATCCAAAGCTAGATGCATCTCTGGAAATCTGTGCAGAAGTACAGCTTTCATTTTTCTAAATTTAATTTCTGAAAGAGCAGCTCCGTGTCTTTTGGTGTTCATCTGAACCTCTAGAGGAGTCAGCTCTCTTCTGAAGATGAGATTGTTTTTGTCTATATTGCAAATCAATGTGTGCTGAGCTCACAATTCACCCTGGTTATATTCTGCATGAGTTTGCTCTTGGATGATGGCTTGATGAAAATGTCATTCAACTAAAGAAAAAAGTTCACCACAAGTTTTGAAAATGCTTTATAAATTCTTGGGATTATAGAGAAACAAAATGGCATGTATGTATCAATGACCACTGTCCTTTCAATGCTGAAACTATAGGTTTAAAAAATCCTCTTTGGTTTGAAAAAAACATTAAAGAAAATGCAAAGATTTTCTGGGCTTGAATTCAGCTCTGAAGTAGCTCTTTATTTTACAAGGAAGATTAACCAGATGATGGAGGACATTCCCATTTCTTTGATTCCTTTGACAATATTCCCTTTGGGGTTCCTCTGATCTGTTTCACGGGGCTATTCTGCTTGAAGCACCTGAAGAGGGGTGGTGCCAAATAAAATCTCTCAACAGGACAGAAAGAGCTGGTTCTCCCTTGTTTGGTGGCATTCCCCTGGGAGACTTCAGCAGACCTTGGATGGCCAAGGACAATGGATCACACTGGAAAAGTCACATAAACTTCAGAGAAGTTTTTAGAGAGGTTTCCAGCCCCCAAAAAGCAAAACTAAGGAGAAATGGAAGTGCTCATAGCACAATCTATAAAATCCCAGCTCAACTGTGAGGTGTTCAAGGGAGGGAACATTTTTGTTGTCCTTCTATCCAGTGACAATTCACAGCACTCTCTGAAAATGTTGCAAAAAAGTTTCATCATTCTGGAAACAAAGCATTACAATGTCTTATTTTAAATATTGCCTCAACAGTCTATATTTTTAAAGAATTCTTTTGTACATTTCTAGGACTATGAAATTTTAAAAATCTGATGCATATTAGCCTATTTTTTTTTATTAAACCATTACCTATACAAAGCTGGAAAAAATAATAAACAAAAAAATAAAAAAAAATAAAAAAGGGAAATAACCTCTCCCTTAGATCATCATCCCTTAGTTGCTTTATTTCTAGCATTTCTCTTTCTGGTGGACAGGATACTAAGAGTAAAGCAAACATTCACTCTGCATTTTAAAACAAAATGTATTCCAATGTGTCTTTTCAGCCTTGCCACACCAAACAGACTAAAAGAATGGAATGAAATTCACCACATTCTTTCAAGTGCGCATATTTAATTCAGTGGGACTTAAGCATACTGTGATCCTAAATGCCTTGATGAAGAGAGAGGGGTTGTCTCAGTATGAGACAATAATTGATGTCTCAATATTTATAAAGTAAGACAGCTTTAGAACTATCAAAGGGCCATGAGAACACAAAAAGTCTTTTCAGGATATGTACTGTAATTTCTAGTCTACTTTGGCTAGCAGCTGAATGTACCTGCAACAATTTTTCACCATTCAGCTGGTCTGTGTACAAAAATCCTATATCCAAAATGTACATAGGTGGTTTGTTTTTTGAGGTATTATTTTTTATATGTTGATGTAGGAAAATTACTGTTTAGTGTTATCTGTGAACTGATTTAGCTACACAGCACACTTCATACATCTTTAGCAATATAATTTAGGCTTTTTCACAAGGTTTGACCAAAATGACCATACTTTTCCCTCCAACAGAAACGGTTAAAAAAAGAAAAGAAAGAAAAAAATTTTGACAAAACTATAGAACCATTTTTTCTTTCTTCTATAACATGAAACTCTGCTGGCAATGCTACTGTTGTCAATTTATTCTTAGCAGCACCCCACGCATCTCTCATTGTATTTCAAATCAAAATTTGGTCTCCCTTTCTGGTGTGGAAATATCCTTGTTTATACTTGATGTCTGTATAACTTCTAACTCCACTGACCTAATGAACAGTATCATCCTTGAAACAGCCATTGCAAGTGAAAATATTTAAAGTGCTGTATGTTAACCTTGGCAACGGCCCATCTGAAAATGAATGGACACAATCAGGGAGATACATTTCCTCTGTTCAGAATAATAACACACTCTGCTCAGACTCAGAAATTCAAAGTCCTATTCCATATTAAAACACAGAACTTAATCAAGATTGGCCAAAAAGCGAGGCTTTAATAAACAAGGTGTTCCTGAACTTATTTTAGGAAAATAACTGATTTCAGTCCTTTGTTAATAGACAGTATCATTATGCCAATAGCCCAGGCAGAGATTTACATATTCTATAAGAGCGGCAAATCTTATCTTTATCCTGTAATATTTCATCTTTACCCTCAAAGAGACTTGTGACTATTTACAAAGACACAGCAGTTTCCCTGGAAGCACTTTAACATCAGTGAAAGGAAGATAAAATTTGAAAGATGAATTTAAAACACGAACTTTTAAAAACTCGACTCATTTAAAAGTGTAATGAGAACTCTGTTTGGATCCTGCTCTGAAAAGCCTGTTTTTTCATTTTGACAACAGAAGTTACTGAAGATACACAATGAGGAGCAAAAGCACGGATCCTGAAAACATATGTAAAAGCTGGAGGTAATTCTCTATTAGCAACCCATACTTCTGCTGAATTTTAGAAAACAAGTTTATGGGAATAACATTTACTGTTTCCATAGACACTAAGCTTTCTAAGAAACCATAGTATTTCCTCAAATTAGTCATAGTAATTCTGAGGCAAAGTGAGCAGAAAGTTACTATGAAAATATTGACTAAACCTTTCCAAGTGATCACAGAAGGTAAAAAAAGTCCAGTCTTACCAGCTTATATTTACTTTCCTCAAAATAAAATTACTTGAAATAACAGCAGGATGACAATACAGTTCAGCAGCATAAACACATTATTTATTAGTACCTTGAAAACAAACATGTCGTTGCTTCTATTTTTACTCCTGATAGCTACCAGAGACTTCCTTCAGAATTTGTCAGTAATAGACCATTTGGAATTAAAAACAACAAAAAACAAAAACCACACAAATGTTATTTCAATTATTGCTTTATCAGCTGTGGTTTTCAGGATTACACCTACATAACCTATTGTGTAATACACCTCAAACATGAAATGCTACTCAAAAATGGTGTCAAACATGATGAATAAAAAGGGAAAGTTACCGAGAAGGAGGAAAGAGGCTTTGCCCATAGATATAAGAAAAAGAAAATACTTCAAAAAAATGTCTGCCTCAGGTTGGACTGGATTAAGGAGTTCCATCAGCCAAAGCAAAAGTTTATCTTTTGCTAAAAATCAAAGGACTCAACAGTCTCCTGATACTCAGCTAGAAAGGTTCTATATGAAAGCAGCTTACTCTTTCTTCTCTTCCCTCCCCTGAGAAGGGATAAAAGTCCACATTCACCTCTGCTCACCTGCTTCCCTAAAACAGCTGTTCTGCTCTTTGCCCTTTTTATTTCTTTGCATGAAGAGTTAGGATAGAGCTGTAAAGACTGACAGTGCTTGCAAATCTTAAGGTTTGAGCAGGTAAAGTGACCCATGACAACTTCTGTGTCTTCCTGCAGTGTCATTCTAAAGCAATCTTAAGTTGCAACACATTTTCGCTTCTGCTTTTCACAAAGTGATTCCAGTCCTAATCTCAGTATCTAGTACCACTGCAACACTGGTAAAATGTTTGCCCCTCTCCTAAAGGAGAGGAAAAAAAAATCTCTCAAAAATTGTAACTTTTGCAATCCATAGAAACTTAAAAATGAAAATAGGCAAAAATTATTTTTCTTCTTGATCAAGTGCTTTTACTATAGCATGATGAAAATCTGATTTGAATTAATAGTTAATTTGGTTTCTAGAACTTCAGGCAACACTACGCGCTTCCAGAAGCATGTCTAGAAAGCTGTCCAAAGGAAAAGGACAGCTGGAGGTGTTGGTTGACACCTAGCTGAATATGAGCCTGCAGTGTACCCAGGTGGTCAAGAAGGCCAACAGTATCCTGGCTTGTATTAGAAATATCGTGGCCAGCCAGAGAAGGGAAGTGATCGTGTCCCTCTGCTTGGCCCTGGTGAGGCTGCACCTCAAGTGCTGTGTTAAATTCTGGGCCCCTGACTATAAAAAAGAGATTGAGCTGCTGGAGGGAGTTCAGGGAAGGGCAGCCAGGGTGGTGAAGGGTCTGGAGAACAAGCCCTGTGAGGAGAGGCTGAGGGAACTGGGAATGTTTAGTTTGGAGAAGAGAAGGCTGAGAAGAGACCTTATTGCTCTCTACAGCTACCTGAAAGGAGGTTGTAGGGAGATAAGTGTTGGCCTCTTCTTTCAAGTAAGTAACAACAGAACTAGAGGAAATGACCTGAAGTTGCACCAGGGGAGGTTAAGACAAGATTTGAGGAAAAAATTCTTTACGAGAGAGTAGTCAGGGGCTGGAACGGGCTGTCCAAGGAGGTGGTGGGGTCACCATCCCTGAAAGTTTTTTTAAAAAGTGCAGCTGAGGCACTTCAGGATATGGTCTAATGGGCATGGTGATACAGATGTTTTTAATTTTTATTTGCGGGGAGGGGAATATTTCTAGTTGGACATGCTGATCTTAGAGGTACTGAAACTTTTCAATACCAGGAGACAGCTCAAGCCTTTTCCTTTTTAAGGAAAAAACTAATCTGGTCCACTGGAGAACTGTGCATCTATAAAGCTCTAAGTGCAGAATAAAACCTTAAGATATTAGCTAACTGCAAATCATATAGCTTTAACAACCAAGGCATAAAATCAGTTTTCAGAGAATAAAGCCTGTGGTCTGAATGAAAAGCAAGAGATCTACATGCTGGCCTCTGCAAATTGCAGTGATGTCCAGAAAGGAGGTACTGCAGAGCAGGAAAATGATTGCCAAACAGTACTTTTTTGACAGGTGCTGAGATATTAACACTGAGTGCTTTCATAAGCAATGTTCTATAATTCTAAAAACAAACAGTAGATTGGTAGTACACATATAAGTAAAATATAACTGAATTTTAGTAGGCAGTCTCTCAAAATTATTAAGATTAAAATAACCTATTTTTAAGTCTTCGTTTTATAAGCTCAGTACAATATTGTACATAAACTGCTTTCGAGAGTTTGATTCATGCCAAACTACTATGTGATGTTAATAGAGCAGAAATAAATTTATTGTTTTTAAAAACTCATAAGTAAGATGAAAGACATTTTTACCTATCTGGGAGTCCCAATTTTCTGTGTATGGAAGAATCATATTTTGAGATTAATGGCATGTTCACTTTTTTAAAATAAGAAACTGGTAGTATAGTAAGAGGAGTCCATGTACAATGCATAGGCTTGTGTCTAACTAACAGTGATAACAGAAGCACACAAAATACTTGTGTAAATAGAGAGCTTAATGGAAGAAGCCTCATTCATCTGTTAGCTGAGAGGGATTCTGAGCTTTGCAGTTGCCTTTGAAAATCCAGCACCAAAACCATTAAAAAAATTATCCTTTACTGGGAGCTCCCGTTGAAAGATTATGTAGAAATTAACAGGGTAGCCTCATAATTTTTTTATTCATTTTTCAATACCCTAGTATGACAAGGCATAGGGACAATCTCAGTCAATACTTGGTAAGTTTGAAAATCAAAATATGTTATCACTTTTTGAATTAGAAACAACTCTGTCCAAGAGAAAACAACTTCTGTAAGATGGCCTTGTAAAGATCCTACTTATATCTTAGACTGTTCATTAAGAGACTGAGACAAAGTTAATGTTAATAAAACCAGACTAAGCAGCCCTATCTGCCTATTGTTACTCCAAGTTACTGATAGACGATTCAAACACCAGAATTTTTCATCTCTTTTTACAGTAAGTGAAATAAATAATAAAATAATTTTTAGTTTCTTTTTAAAACAACTAACAATGCAATGCTATTTGTCAGTGAAAGGCTTCTTGACAAAAGAAATGCTTCCATTGATTATACTGAATTATAAATTATAGCTCTCTAATTCTTCCTTTTATAAATGAATACTCTTCACAATCTAGTCTTACATGTCAGATGAAAAAGATGAAACTTTTATAATGGAAATTTAATTATAGTGCTTTTTTTTTTTTTCTTGCCAGTTGTCATTCCAAAGTCATATATAATTATGCTCAGGTCATTAAAAGTGTGTTTTGTTTTTTTTTTTTTGTTTACTTGGCCAAATATGCCAGTTACACATCAGGTCATCCTCTCAAATTCAGCAATGTACAACAGTAATTAAGTAAATTATTGAATATTTTGCTGGTTTTTTTCTTTTAAAGATAATTGTAAACAAAGCATCTCCAGAAGAAGTCCAAACAAAGAACAACTGACAGTTAGATTTTTGTTTCTGAAGAACACGAATTTTGAGAAATGAAAAGGCACTTTTATGTGTCAAGAGTAAACATTTATTATTGCCTTTTTGCTTTATATGCATTTTCCCAGACATATATTACTAAAAGATAACAGTCCACCATAAATGTAATTTTCTACTTCAAAATTTGAGAACTGGAACATCTTCAGAGAGCTTTTTGAAAGTTATGAATCATAAAACTATTACATCCAGCTATTGGATAAAAGTCAACTATCCCTCTCTCCAAAGAAAACCTTTTTTCCTTACCAGGAACTGGATCAAACTTAACAGAATGAATAAGCAGAGTCATAAGTTCATAGTAAAATATTTTATTTCTTGGAGCCAAAATCTATCTAGCGATGCAGGTACAGAATAATGAAAACAAAAAATATATAGAGAGAGCAGCTTTCCTCCCTCAAATGTTTGTGGTCTGGAAGGATCTCAGTACCACAGACATGCCCCTCTCTTCCTAACCACACTAATACACTCAGCAGTAATTAGATGGATTCCCAAACAAAACTATTCTTCTACATCTAGAGAAATGGAGGTCTAGCATTTAAATTTTCAACTTATTTTTTCTGTAGTTGTATATAGAAACATGATGCAAACTTGCTGATCAGAATTGATTCTTGGACTGTAGGACAGCATCACCTACCTACAGCAGTGCAGCCACGTAGCATCCTGGAGAGGTATTTATTCCCCCCACCCCGAGTTAGGATATTTTCCTCATTTGGACCTGCCCTGATTTCAGGTTTCAAACTAGACACCCAGCCTGCAGACCAGGCTATAAAGTTGTAATTGTACTTTATGGGACAAAGTAGTACTAGAGATTCCAGAAATCACAGCACCAGAAATTTTTTCCTAGGAGCCTCCAGAATGCTGGACTTGATTCTGCATGCAAGAATTAAACATTTCTAAAATAAATAACCTTGTAAAGCCAAAATGCCTACCAAGCACTGAGAAAAGAGGAATTTTTTTTAAAATGGTGTTAGTGTTTTAGTGTAATTAATGTACCTTTCCTTTTGCAAACCTTTAGTTTTACTTTTTTTTCTAAGTAATTTTTTAAAATCAAAATAAAATTATAAGATTCAAACCTTGGCTGTCTCAGTGTTTGTACATAACTCATGGATGTTTCATGTTCCACAGATGCTCTTGCAGAATTGTGCAGTTATATGGTTTTTACAGCTGTCCAAACCAGCACACAGTCTAACAGTCTCAAACAAAAGGGTGAGCCTTCAGGTAATAATACAGAGCAACATGCCTGTCCATCCATTTCCACCTTTTGATACTCTTTAAAACCACTGACAAATTTCATCCAAATAACATGTTTGAAATTTAAACAAATCTGACACAGGCCAGCCAGAATTTCATTCCAGACAATGAAAGAGAGACAACCTAATGCCCTCATTCAGGAGGCTCAGGGCAGAAAAGCACAAGTCTAACATCAGATACTCCATTTGACAGCAGACTCCTGGTTAATTGGGTGCTGTGTCTTGTCTTGCATGTCTGTCAGATGGGAAAATGGGATTACCATCATAAAGTGGTGATATTTGGTAGACAAATCTTTCAGAAATTGGGCTTCCGCTGTCTATGGGATATCTTATTTTCCTGGCTCCTAAAACAGATGGCTCAGAAGTTCACTCAACCATTTATTTTTAATTACAAAACCTGTTCTTCAGAGCCTAAATCCCCTTTGGTCACAGGGGTTATACAATCCTTCAGATATATGAAGGAAAAAGAGAACTGGATTGATGGGGATAGATGTGTGCGTGTATATGTATATACATCTGTACACTCTCAGTCATGCATAATCAGTCATTAATTCAAACATAAATTGAAGAAATATTTTGGCCATTTCATATGTATAAAACATTTTTCCTTGGTTTTGGATAAGACCTTCTCCATTGACTAAGTCAGAGAAAAAGCCATCGTCTCCTGTGTAATTTGCTAATTTTTTTGCCAAAGGACCATCAATATTAACAAGGAAGTGAAGTTTGCCTGTAACTGGAAGGCAGTATGGCATAACTGAAAACTGGAATAACTAACCCAAAACTTGCCATTAAAAGAAGGGAAAAAAATGTTCATCAGGAAGTATAAATTCAAGGCATCTGTGGAACTTCACAGGGAAGGCACTTTTATTTTAAATCTGCAGTAACACTATTTCTGAAAAGAGATCCATGCATCCATGGAATGGGTCATGTTCTATTTGTTCAGAACAAAATAATACTAAGGAATGTGCTATCAATATTTTTAACAAGGATACCCAATTTAGCACTTCTATTAAAAGTGGCCACATACCAATCTTTTGTTTATCACCAGAACACTCCCAGCTTGCTGGGTTTATTGCACTCCATTACAAGAAAATCTTCTGGAATCAAAGCTGGGCAAAATATTTGAATAAGTGTTTTTTGGTCTTATCCTTAGAAGTAATAACAGACAGCATCAAATCTGGAGATGCCATAAGAGAAATCACATTACCTACAATTCCTCAATATCATGTTTTCTTCACATTCCCTACACCGGCCAGATGTGAAATTAATAATTTTGCCCCTCAGGTTTGCTCTAAGATGATGAGGGTTCATTTGTCTCAAAGAGCAGGTAATTTCTTCCTCTGCAAATGTTTTGAAATGGAAATCTAATAAAATGAAGTACTAAGTCTCCATTTATATGACTGCTTTTTACATGACCAAAGATACTCCTGCCTGGCAGCTCTTTTTACAAACCCTCTGTTTCCACCACTATATTAATCCAGATATAATTGTCAGTAAAGAACACTAAGTATTTCTCCTCATTGTAATATGGAGCTCATCAAAACAAACCAATATGACAGTCAGGTTTCATACTATGTGTTGTTATCACCACCAGAACATCTCCATGTTCCTTACACACTTAAGCTTTTCTGTCAGACAAGAGGCCAAAAGACCCAGATCTTTGCATCACTCTTCCTGTCCTCTTCTACATCCCTCCCTCAGGTGGTGACAGAGGGAAAATATTCTGTTTCTCCAATGAGACCTCTGCATGTTGTAGCTGACCTAAAAATACATATTTAGGTACTGATGAAAACACAACACTTCCAGTATTAGTAATTTCTACATAATACATTTCTACATAAATTCCACATAATATATGCTTGGTAGCTGATGTTATGAAAAGTAGTTGTATGTATGTATAAAGATTTTCTCTGCAAAGAAAACATACACATGGGATGAAAAAGCAGATATTCTGATACTGGTTTGTTTTCCAAAAGAAAACGTTTTTTTTTTCCCTATCATTGGCAAAGTAAAACTCAAACTTTTGTCTATAATACACTTTTTACTACAAAAGACACTCTTGGTCACTCTGCACCTCACTGTTCATACAGCCTCATGCAAGGGCACGAATATGTTGGAGATGTCATGATACATCCCAGCTTGTGAAAGCAGAGTTCAGGAGAACACAATAGACATCAGGGTGACAGCTCCTCCTGCCAAAATGTGACAGAAACTCAGAATCACAGAGTGGATGAGGTAGGAAGGCTCAATAAGGAGTGAGCAGGCTGCTCAGCACCATGTCCAGACAGCTTCTGCATATCTCTGTTGCTCTCCCCTCGCCTACCAAACCATTTAATTGCAGAAGGCCATCAGGTTCATCAAGCATGACTTCCCTTCATGAATCCACACTTACTTCTTCTAATCATGCTTTTGTCCTTTATGTGCCAAGAAATGGTTTCTGAGATAACAGTTCCATCACCAAGTAAGGCTGACTGGCCTGTACTTCCCTGAGTCTGCCTTCCTGCAGACAGGAGTGGCATCTGTTGCAGCCGCCTTTTCTGCCATTCATGACTTTTTTGTTTGGCTTTCATGGACTCCTAGAGATGAATTTTATAAGACTATGAGGTGAAAAGGAGGAGAACTGGATTGAAAGAGACATTTAATGGGAGGAACTCTGATTATTTTGCTTTTTCTTGACCCAAGATCTCTAGTAATACAAGGGAAGGCTGCTGCATAAGACAGTGTTAGAGAAATCAGCTCAACAAGGAAAAACCTGGGTGCCTGCTTCCAGGCCAGTCGATTCCAAGGAAGAACTTTCACATAGTAGTCACAGCTGGACATCATTTGTATTTTCAGTAGGACCCTTTCCAAGAAGATGCATCTTTTTTGTTTTCTAATCAGAGGTAATTAACACCTAACAGGGAGACATGCACATACATCCCACTAGGTATTATTTACTTGCAGCTCTATTACAATCTATCAACTTATGTTCTGCATAAGCTGTGATTCACCTGTAACACTGCAGAAAACCCAGAGCTTGCTTTTACCCTTCTGAGAAACTGGACATTATATGAGAATGATTTGTATATCTGAAAGGCATTAGGAGAAAGGATGATACAGCAGGTATTCTTTATTTTCAATTTCTATTAAAACTGTAACTTGGTTTTACAGTAAAGCCATATAGGAAATTTAAGTTCACTGTGGACTTCCTGTTCTGATAAATCAATCAGATTTATCAATAAAAAGCGAAGTTTATTACAGCTCCAGGTTTAGAATGGTAACTTTAGAATTACCCCTGAATTTTTGCATGGAAATAAAACAGTGCAATATATGCAAACCCTCTCCTCGGGGTTCCAGTGTCTGTTATCTGAAATCTACTTCTGATAGAACACAGGTGCACAGCCTTGGTTCAGACTTCTGAAAAAATTGCTTTATTTCAAGAAAGAGCTGTAGAAGAGAACCTGCAGTCTGACTACAAGTTGACATTTTCTTATGACTGCAAAACTAAGTGACATAATGACTTTGCTATAAGCCTGAAAACAAACAAAAAAATGAACTTGTTCACAGGCATTTCCTGAAGGTAGAGCAACAAGAAGGAAGGATTTAATTTCCTAGTGACACAAAGATCCCCCCCTTTTCTCTTGAGACAAAAAGGTCTAAAGATCTAAAGAAACCTGAAAGGACAGAGAATGGCAGATGTCAGTTTGATTTTGACACCTTGGAAAATTACCCAGCTGAAGCCAAAGCAGTGAGCAGAATGAATAAATTAAAAAGAATAAACTTTAGAAATGAGAATTTAAAGGGTTCCTCTGCTCTGTCCTTCCAGACTCTAGTGAGCCTGCTAGGAGCAACAATTAGTTTACAACTAATCTACAGCAGTGATTCAAGAGCTCAGACATGCTGCTTTCCTCTGGACAAACTCAGATGATGGAGTAGAAAAGACAGCAAAATGACCTGTGTTAATTAAAACATTTCTGTTACCTCCATGTATGATGAATATGTGAATTCTCTGCCTCGAATATCATTGCTTAGATTGACAGTGATTGTTTTTGCAAATACTTCAGAGTAATAACCATGTCTTAGCATAGAGAAACATAGTTTGGACTGTTAAAAAAAACAAAACAGCAAACAATATGGGGATAGTCCACCAGAAGGTATTTTCATGGCATTCTTGGTATTTTTTTTTTTTTGGTCCAAGAAAGAAAAAGATGCTATTTTTCCAGAACTGTTGCAAATGTCACGGTGAAAAAAGACATATGATGAGAAAAAGGCAATGATTATCCCTGGAAGGCCTTAAAATTCCCCTTCTGCTAAGACAGGAGGGAGGATTTTATTTTACTTTTTCTTCTTAAGGTAGCAGGTTTTAAGCTATATCTGTTCACCAGTATATTCAAGGAAAACTATTGTTTACAAATAAAATTGCATAATAAAGGGTCCACAGATCAAGAAAGATTTGAAGGAGCTCATTTAGCCATTCCACATTTTCCAATAAACTGTTTTAACTGGGGCAGTGCCTCACCATCAAAGTGCATGGGCACATACTGGAACAAGATTGATATCATGTAATGCATGTCAAAGATAAACCATGTTGCAAAGAACTGAAATAAATAATTCTACCCATGGAAATATCGATATGGAAAAGAGAAAACAACAAAATATAGTTTACCTTATTTATCCTTCAGCATCTCTACTTAGGTTTTACTATGTACAGTTCCACTGGCGTGGGGTCAAATTTAGAGAATATTTGATTCTGGATTTTCAGGCCCTAGAGAATTCCCAGTCCAGTAGGGCTAACAGGTTCTTTATACTTATTGATTCTCAGAGCTTCAGACTTGTTAGATCAGAGTCACTATTGGTTCTGCACTTAGATGCAAGGTGATTTCTTTGGTTGAAGTATTTGTGCAGCTAGCTAGCTGCTAGAAATGGCTGGGTGAGTGAGGTCTCTATAGCACTGGCTGGAATTGCAAGCCTGACACCAAGGTAACAGTCTTATTTCTCAGATAACGGTGTCTGAACTCTGAAGGACTCTGATATCCTGCTCCTCAATAACTCCAACTGTGGGTGACTGCTCTGCAATTCTTATTTTACAACTATATGAAAGTGAAAATGTGCATCAGAGTAATTTGAGATCTACCGTGTAACAAAAATGTTCTGTTATGTATCTTGTAATGAATTTTTTTCCTGCCTCTTCTTGCCCACCTTTTATTTTAAATGTTATCACTCTTCCATTTAAATGGAAGCACTCACATCACATCACATGAGACAGCTGTGGAAAGTGGGAACTTTGAGTACAAGTAACACTTGATTCAAATTCCAGAGAACTTGAGGAGGCCTTAATTTCAGGTCCTGAACTAAGAAAACTCCTTTTTTCTAAGACTGACTCAAATGTGGTTCACAGTGACCAAAACTCATTAAGGTCCTGTTTTTTGTGTTGTATTTTTTGTTTTGTTTCTTTTATTTGTTTCTGAGCTCCACGTTCTAGGTTAAATCTAATAGAGATCTGGAACTAATTCCTCAGCTTTCCTGAGCATTACACTGAAAGCATACTTACAAGTGTATTAGTTTTCATCAAAAGGATACAAAGCACTTTAGAAAGGATGTAACTGCTCCACTGAGGGTGATGCAACCAAATCTGGAGAGATTTTTTTTTCTCTGCATTCTAATAGATGCTTTTATTTACTAGAGTTATACATAAGACTTGTCTATTACAAACCTCTGAAATCTCATTTTACTAAAATGAAAACATATTTCAAATGCTTTGGAGAACTATTAAGATTATTGAATGTCTAGCACACTGCTTCAAGTCTCCAAGTGGTTCACTAGACCCCTAGGGAATAGGCAAGCAGCATACAATTATCACAGTAATTAAAAAGGTGCAATGACTCTTCTCTTAAAGACTCCTGTTTTATTAATTCTATGGTATGCTTTGGAGACTGACGTTATTTTATTCCTACCCAGCTTAATTATACCATCATTAGTTTATCAGCATCTCTTTTTAAGCCCTTGGGACAGTTATTAGCATGTCACTTGCTAACAGCTAACCAATAACCACTACACCTTCAAAGCAGTATCTTCTGCTATAAAAAAGCCAATTTGTAGAGACAGATTTAATACCATCATTCAATTTAAATTTTTCAATCAGCCATCACCTCCTGCTTTTAATTTAAGAGGGTTACTGTTTAGCTTAATGAAAACAAAAATAATTCCGATGTATTACAAGACATTACCAGGTAATCAAATACTTCCAGTATTCCAGAATTTTACAAGACTGGATTCAAGTTTTGATACTTAACAGTACGTACCACTGAAAAGACCAGAAAGTATATGATATTTCTGGATTTTTCTCTTTCTGCTGGGTCTGGCTGGGATGGAATTAATTTCCTTCCTAGCACTCTGCATGGTGCACTGTTTTGGATTTGTGACTAAATCAATGCTGATAACACACAGTGCCAAGGCCCTGCTTCCCAGGAAATGGCTAACCATCTGCCTGCTGAGGGGCAAGAGTGAATAAATCTCTTATTTTGCTTTGCCTGTGGCCACAGCTTTTCCTTCATCTATTAAACCCTGTTCAACTCAGTCCATGAGTCTTCTTGCCTTCCTGCCATTTTCTCCCTGTGATGCAGCAGAGGTGACTGAGTGAGTGGCTGTGTGAGTACTTGGCTGCTGGCTGGAACCAACCCACCACACACTCTAGTACAGACAGACTCCCTTACAAGCACCCAATGTTAAATTATCTAAGAATGTAAGCAGATGATGAAAGTATGAGAAAAACTGTTTAGATTTAAAAATATCTGAAGTACTTGTATACGAATTACTTATTTACCTTGTCTAGACAAATAATTTTACATTATTATGAATTAACTCTAATTAATTTTTATGCCTCACTTTTGACTAGGATGAAGTTATCTTAGTCTAGTAAAAAACAAAATCTTAACTTTCCTAAATACTTCAAAATCATAACCTAACTGTACTGTTTTCTGTTATTTGGC
Source organism: Phaethornis superciliosus (assembly GCA_023637945.1). NCBI lineage: Eukaryota > Metazoa > Chordata > Aves > Apodiformes > Trochilidae > Phaethornis > Phaethornis superciliosus. The sequence goes on along the minus strand of JAJQWJ010000002.1, from coordinate 50,754,392 downwards.
GTTAATTACTTATTTACAATACCAAGAGGAAGGAAAAATGAACTGAGAAGAATATCAAAGAGTTAGCACTTGTACAAGCTTGCATCTTCAAAACATAACATTGGGATTCTGACAGCAACTATATTTCATTCCATGTTTGACATCACACCAATCAGCTCAGCTGAAATGCCATTTAGCCACTGACAGGTGGACAGGTGACTTTACAAAAGTAACTTTACATTTATATGCAGTGGAAACACACCATTATTTCTGTTGAAGAATGTAACTGTTCCTGTTAAAAGAACACCAAGCCATTCTTTAAAAGTCTAATACCATTTGCTTAGTCCCATTTCCTCTAGGTACACTTCTGCCTGTCTTTCACCAACTTTTCAGCAGCAGAAAGTAGATTCAAAATACTGGGAGAAAATACTAATGATGAAAAAAAATTCTGGCTCTCAGCATACTCTATGATTTTCTGAGTGGCTGAATCCCAAATATCAGTGCTACTCTTCCTCAAAATTACTGTAGAAATTGTTAGTATAATGGCTTTATTTTGTATCTTTTTACACTCACAGGTCAGCACTATTAATTATAATATACAAAACAGGAGCTTCATGACATGCTGTCAGTCAGTCACTCAAGACAGCAGTCCTCCTCTGCCAAACATCATCTACTGATTGACGCTTAACTGTGCGTACTTATGCTGTTACACAGGATCTCTTCTCACTTTATCTGCAAGTTTGATAAACTTGGCATTAAAAAAAAGGAAACTTTACCCAAAACAAACCAAATCCTTAACATGGTTGGGATTCTAGCCCCCCCCTCCCGAAAAAAACAAAAACCAACCAAACAAAAAAACCACACACACAAAAAAAACAAAAAAAAAACCACCCAAAAACCAAAAAACCAACCAAACAAAAATACCCAAAACGAACTAACCTGAAACTCAAACATACACTGGCAAGAGAGGGGTGTAATGGAATGTAGAGAGCTCAGTGCATACCTGAGAGTAAAAACTGATTATTTATACAGCACTCTACGCTGACCACTTTAAGGACCACACAGGCAAGATTACAGCTACTATCTACTCTGGCATTGAAGGTTGGCTTCAAGGTCACCGTAGCTGGCAAATGCTGACAGTTTACACTTAAAAAAATAGAATTCAGGCTTGATTCTTGCAGCCTTATGCTTTAAGACAGATGGCAAAAACTGCCAGTGAAGTAATTTACATTTTCAGCCCTAGAAAGATGCTTAAAACTTTCTAATTGCTTTTAAGTACTCACCAGCACATTTTGTTCTTGTTTTAAGAGCTGGGCCAGGAGATCCGGTTCCTCCTTCCCCTGGTCTTGTAAGTAATACACTGATTTCATATTCTGTGTCAGGATCCAGGTGCCCAATCTTATAGCTTGTGGAGTCCACCGGTTGTATGTCATACCAGCTTCCACTTGAAGTTCGATATTCAACTTCCCTTTGAATAATGGGTCCATCCCCATTGATGGAATTGGCATTCAACTGTATCCACAAGTAAGTTGCACCAACCGAGGACAGCTGAGGTGGAGCAATGGGAACTGGTGGCTCTGAAGCACAGGAAGTTAGAAAAAACAGCAATTAGTAAACTGGCACATTTTCTGCTTTTGAAACATTCAATAATCTGTGGGTATTGTACTGTATTAGAGCTGAAGATTGCAGAAAAATATGGATGTGACTAAATCGTCACTATAGATTCATTTATTTCCAATAACTTGAAATAGACAGAGTCTTTTGCTTATCTATTTGGAGCTTTTAACAGTAAGCTTTTGTTTTATACCACGTAACTTCAAACTGGAGGCAACTATACTTCTATTCACTAGCCATTACATGGCAACTTTTACCTTCAAATTTAAAAAGAAATATAATCTTAGCTTTTCTTATAAATATCCTGATTCTTATAAATCCTACTTAAAACTAACATCTTTAAGGTAAAATTGCTATTGCAGTCTACCTTTTGGACATATCCGGAACTGTGATTTCTGCATGAAAACAAAATTAATTTTTTATTCACTATTTCTCATAGACTGTACTACCCAGCCTTCAGATTTTCAGACTTTTGTGTAAGTAGAATAAATATAGTATTTTTTTTTTCAAGTCCTATAACCTGGTTTAACAGAAAGAGTTTCTAAATGAGACATGGGGGAATTCTGGAGTCTTTACTATGACTCAGACTCTATTTCATGTAATGGCTTATTTTCTCTAACCACCACACAGAAGCAGTACCCTGTCTCACAGAGCAAGCATGTGTGTAATCTCCTGATAGTTTTCATTCTAAAGCTTTTAAAAGTGAGGAAAATTTTAAAACCCCACTTATTTATTCTGTGATGGATACCTCATTTTAAATTAAACTGCAGAAACGATTTGTAGACATCATCTCTTTTTAAAGGTAAATAGCAAATTTATTTTTCCCTACTGATTAACCAGGGAATTACTCTGCTGTTTCATGCATCACATCTGCATAAAATTCACCTTCTCATTGGTTCAATATATTCATGTAGAATGAAAGCAGGCTGCTGTAATAAGGCACTGTTTGATTCAATATTCTTAACATATCTATCAGCAAACACTGCCACCTTCTTAAGGCTACACAGAATACTTAATGAATGTAGAACATCTGTCTTTGCTAAGCTGTAGATTCAGATTTATCCTCTTCTGCTAACCATTTCCCAACATGTTGAGATACAGGTAGTCAAACAGAAAGCTGAATTTATATATTTAGACACTTTCTCAAGGACTTCAAAGTCAGAGTTAAAGCAAATAACATAAAAGAATGAAGCCTGAGGGAGAAAGAAACTCTGGAAATAAGCATTACTATTTCCTGAGAAACAGCAAAACTGCTATTTCAACAAACACGTAATTATCCTATGTTATTCTACCTTTTTAATTTACAGAAGGAGTACTCAATTCACAGAGCACTAACTGCATTGAAAATTAGCTGTGTCTCAGACAGAAAATGTTTCTAGCTTCCAATGTGCAGCTACAGATAGGCTTCAGCCTGTACAGTCTGTTAGTAATGGCTGAAATATGACATCACCAACCAGCAAGCACTGTCATCAGCATTATATATTTTCATCTTAATGAAACTAATTGATTACCATAATGAAAAACATGATACAGTGGGCAGCAATCCAGAATGTCTCCAGAGATGTCTATTAATTATTGCTAATTGGAATAGACATAAAAACAGCTTAATATACTATGGTAGATTACAGTACATAAAGAGAATACTACTGTTTACATTTTCAAATCACTAAGGAAAACACTGATTTATGCCAGTAACAATATATGGCAAGCTGATGTCATCTTTTGGTTAGACACATACTGCAGTTTTATTGAAATCATTGTTCCTTAAGTATATAAACTATGGCTTCATAGAGCCATAGCATGTCTGGAAACAGTTCTGGCTTGACTCAAAATGATTTAGCATCAATTTAAATCATTAGGCTGTTTTGTGAACCAAGACATGAAATGGAACTTTTATAGAGCATCCTAAGGCATTTACTTAGCCATGCTGAAAGAACAGTTAATTACTTTCAAGTTTCAAATGCTCCTGAAGGCTGTTGAAGTGCCATTCAAAATGCAAACTCAGGAGTTAGGTCACTAAGGTTAGTGGTTACACCAATTCATTTTAAGTATTACAAGTACATGAAATAGACAGTATTTTATTGTCTTCTTATCCCTTGGGGCATATTTTTTCGTTCCTTTGTGACCAAAGTGCAAAAGGTTAATGCAAGCTGCATGAATTCACCAAAGCCTGCATATACTGTAGTTTAATGCTGCTAACATAGTTTAATACTAAAAGTAGTCTTGTTACCAGAGATGGAGGTTACGTAAAATGAGCCTTTCATTAAAAACATGATGCTCATTATTAAGTGACTGGTTAAGTAGACAAGGCCCAGAGTCAAGCAGATGCTTTAATACTAACGGTGAGCTACCAAATATAATGAGCTGATTTCACAACTAAAATATAAAAGCCGCTCTTGTGACTTATTCATTTATTCCTTCTTTAGGCAGAATGATTTAACTTGTTTAGAATACTGAGGAGTTTGAATCAATCAGGTAAGCACCAGACTGCAGCACCACTGTCTTTTACTAGAAGTAGTTTTACTGGTGGCACTAAGGCAGTCTCAAGTAAATATTGTGCCAACTATTTTCCAATTAATACCTTTATGAGAATGGTACACTAGAACTGTGATTTTACATCTGTGCACATTCAAAGAAGGAATTTCAACTGACTGAAGAAGCAAGTTTGTAGCAGTGACTATTTGGTATGACAGCTTAGCTTAAAGAGTTCTTCCTCATAGATCCCTCCTGAAACAGAAGTGAACAAAGCTATTAAGTACTGCAAAACCCTTTAAAGACAGGCTTTTAAAATAGAATATTAACTCCAAAAAGTAGGTTAATTTTATCCATAATTTCAAATTTCATGCTTTTTAGACTTTGGACAGACAGGTGATCTTTTCTTGAATTCTGTGACAACTAGTAATCAATGGTCATAATGCCTTATGTAAAGAAAATAGTGTCCACCTTACAAAGCCTCAGGCCTGCAGATGACAGGAAGCTTTAGGCAGATGCTGTAAAGTCACTCTACATAAATGAATCATTTTCAGCAAATACGAGGAAAAAAAAAGCCTTCATGATAGGTAGCAGCCTTTATTCAGAGGATGAAAGCAAATTTAGCTGTACATGCATATAAACTACTTATTCATATGCACTTCTATATTAATTTGAAACATACTTGAAATGAAATCCTCTATTCACAGTGCTTTAAATTACATAGAATTTCCAAACATCTTTTGCAAGATCCTAACATCCCTATCCTTTTCAATTTTTAAAAAAATTTAATAGGGAGGGAAAAGGAATGACACATAGATTCCAGTGGAGATAATGTAAATCTCTGAGATTTATGTAAGTTATAGGACACATAAAAATATACATTTATTTTCTGTGGCTCAGAGTAGCTAACCTGAAAAATGAAAAGATCTACTTCAGTAGTGACAGAATGGAGCCATGATACCTTTGCAGGAGAAATGGGAGGAAACATTTAACCTGCAAGCTATTTTTTTAAAAAATTGAACAGTAACTGTTCAAAGGTGATGATACAATATTCCCACATTATGCTGTTCAGCATTTCATGAATAGATGAAGTGATAAAAATAAGGTACCAACCACATCTGTTGCTCTGCCCATGTTACTAACTAATAATAAATCCAATCAAAGCTTTATAACTTTATAGTCCTGAAATCAACTCGAGTTTTGAGATTTTTTTTTCTTCCATTTTCCTATTTTATTTTTTAGTAAAGATATATGACTGTGCTCCCCTTTGGGCATGCAAATTATTCCATCCAAAAAAAAAAAAAAAAAAAAAAAAAGTGACGTTTTGCAACATTTAATTGTGGATGAATGGCAACAATTACCCCCATTGAAAACAAAAGGCCCAGTAACAATTAACAATTTTGAAACACCACAGTTCTTCATGCAGTCTTTTTTTCCAATGGGTAGGTTGCTAAGATGGCTGAACTATCTCAACTGTTTTGGCTGGAGGTTTTCCCAAACCACCAGACTGAGGCACATACCCACACTGGAAAATACCAGCCTGGAGTCAGTTTGCCAAAATAAAAGTGTAGGAAAGCAAGGCTTCATGACAGAATTTTTCAGACAACCATAAAAATAAGTATTAATATCATCACTGTTTGTAAAAAGGGTACAGAAAAACTGATGGATCCAACATGAAAGGGTAATTGGCAGGGAGGGAAAAGAGACAAATGCACCTGTGTACACTAAATGTATGAGAACAACTGAGACAACAGAAAAGTAATAGTAACTATTTTCTTATTGTGTCTTGACCTCAAAATTCTTCTGTTGTGCTTCTGTCCTCTAGAATAAATCCTTGAAGTGGTTTAGTTCTGTTCCCGGTGTTAAATCTTCCATTTTGAACAATGCAGACATTTAAGCTGCCAGCATTGCAGATGGTTACCTTCCTACACCCTTGCTTAAAAATCTAACTCCTTTTAACCAGTTTGACACCTAGGTTTACCTTGTTTGAACTTAGTAAGCAGTCTGAACTCTGTAATAATCTGATGTCTGCTCAGACAGGCTCATTCTGTTCTCCTACAACTAATCTGTGTTGGATTTGCCCACTATTAGAAAAATTCAACCTAGGGACTGTATGTAGAAGCCTAATTTACTTCACCAAATACATTTAATCAATTCCATCCCACTATTTTCCTTTTGCTCAATGTTTGATTACTTTTATGTCACCTATTAGATACAAACTGCTGTTTTTTTACAATAAGTGGGTGATCTGACAAGGCCAATTTCATGTCCCTCATTAGATAAAGTGACATTTCAATCTGATTCTCTGACAAACTTAGATGAGGATACTGTGCAGTCTGAGCACACACAATGACAAGTCACTTGTCTTTTCAGCCTTTCCTATCAGAACAAACACTGGGGTAAATTGAAAACCTCCCCTTCAGGATTTATTTAAATAGAGCAATCAATACTTTATTTCAACACCCTCTAAAAAGCATATAAGATAAAATAAACAAATTTTCAAAGAAACCCCCTTTTTATTTTTCCTTCTTGTTTAAGACCAGAGTAATTGTTCACTGACAAGCTTTTTGCTCATTAACCAGACAATATTTGTGTTTACCATTCTTTAATAAGATAAAATGGGATTAACTGACAGCACTTTAATTGCCTCTCTCCCCATACAGATTAAGCCTTGTTACAAACATATCTAACCAGGTTACAAAAAAAAAAAAAAAAAACCAAACAGCAAAACAAAACCCAAAAAACCCAAAGCAAACCAACAAAAACAAAACCAAAAAAACCCAAACAACACCCCCCCCCCAAAAAAAAAAAGAAAAACAAACCAAACAAAGGAAACACTGAAAAAAAACCCCAAGAAAACAACCCCACAACATTTTGCAGTTTTTTTTCTTATCTCTCACATTCAATATTTGATTCTTTTGTGATTTCAGGTTTGGTTTGCAACACCTGACACTAGTGGCCTTTCTGCTGACTTCCAAAGTTGTGGTTCCTGATTTCCAGTGACACAAAATGTCATGCCACAGCATCACTACAAACCTTATGGAGGTTTACATAAGTAATTGGAACCTACTTAGAGTTAAGTTCCTATTTAGTGAAACTATATTACAATGATGCAGAATTAATGTAGTATGAAGTTGTAACCCACTTGACTGTGCAAATCTCCCTACTTAAAAGCTAATATATTTTGAAAAGATCTCAATGGATTTATGGATTTGCAACTTGAGTTACAAGTTCAGTAACCTGAATGAAACAAAAAACAATAAATGAAGAAGTAAATCAGTTAAGAACTGATTCTCTTAAATTTATAAATGTTAGCTTTGACTCTCCTGTCATCCTAGCAGTGCAATTCTAGGGAGATTCCTTATAAACCAGCTTAGTTACACCAGTGTAATGAGAAAAGAATTAAACTCATTGTTTCCAGCAAAGAGTGGGGAGTAATTATCCCACTGTTTCTACACATACTATTATTAACCCATGAGTAATTCACAAGTATACTGAGCATTACATGCAAAATGGACAAATGTACTTTTTAAAATGATTTCTCAATTGTAAAAAAGATACAGCTGTGCTGAAAACAATCCCTTATTTTTGAATTCTGCTAACTAACATTGCAGAAAAGCTGCTGAAAATACTAGGAAATACACTTTCTTAATTATACACACTCAGTAAAACAGCATATTTACTAATTAGCCCTTAATGCTGCTATTTCAGTGTAGTCACCTAAGGTTTTACAGTACAATGTTTAAAATGGGTCGTTTTAGGTCAGGAGGAGTGACCTGCAGGTGATCTCATAAAAGCTCCAATACAGGCAATGGGGTTTACTGTAATTACTTTGCCATTCCACAAGTAGTTAATGGGATTACACCCAAAGGCTATCCACTCGTTCACTGCGCCCCGTGCAAATTTTTGGAAAGAATCTGGGTAAGCACAAATGCTTTAATGCTGTGCTTTGCAATTTCATCCACTGCAACACAAAAGGAGCACTAATAAATTAAAACAAAGAAAAAGAAAAAAACCCCACAACCTAATTCCTTCAGCTTTCTGTACTTCATGTCACTGATGCAGTCAATCTTCCATCTGCCTTCTTCAGGCACTCTCAGTTCTTTCTCATTTCTACTGATGTTAGGTTTGAGAGAAGCTTCATCATTCCTGTTGGGGTTCATACTCCACCCCTTCTTGCTCTCTTTGATGACTTTCATATATTTCCTTTTTTGGCCACTCCTTTTCAAGTTATCTTTGCTTGGATTGAAATAACCTCCTTTTTTTTTTTTTTCGATCATGTCTTGTAATTATATTCTCATCATCCTTTCTCTGTTTCTTCCTTCATCTGCCCACTCAAATAGCTCATCTAAGCTTCCATAGGAATAATTGTTTCATCATGTTATCTATCTTCATATGCAGGTTATGTGCAATCTCCTTGTCTTGTCCTGCTTCTCTTCATTGTCTCTAAAACATAACTACTAAAACTACAACCTCACTTTTGGGAAATGTTTCCTTCATCTTTACTGTTCTTTGCATCTTCTACTGGTGACCTATTATTCCCCAATCTGATCCATATCCCAACTTTCTTACTCTTCAATCAACCCCTGCTCATCTCACAAACACCTTGCTAAACATATCAACTTTCCATTACTCCACTCATTTTCTTTTTACACACCCCTCTCAAATGTTATTTAATTCAAAAAACTCATCCTTATCTACAAACTAATTGCTAATTTTCCTGTCTGTGCTCTAAATGTAAACTTTATTGTTCTTCTCATTCTGTCTCATCTGTGATAATGTGAATGCTATACTCAAAAGAAAAAAAAGTCTAATACAACAAAGGATACCGTTTCTAAAGGATGCAAGTGTATCCATCCTAATTCCCAGAGGAAAATTCAACAAATGTGGTGGTTTTAGTTATAGGGCACTCGTTTGCTCCTTGACAACTTAGATCTACTTTTTTTCAGAAAGAAAAGAACAAAGGCCTTTACCCTTCAGTTCACTTCTTGTTTGTTAGATACAGAATGGACCAGAAGGGGAAGATACAAAACACAATAATGAAGTTCCACAGCTTAGGTTCTACAGAACCTGTTTTTTCCCTAAAAGAACAAAAATAAAAATTTGTTCCTCCAAAGTACTATCATAAATGCAATGGCAATCACCATACAATTTAAATATAATGAATATTTTAAAATTGTTTTAGCAGTTTTCTCTAATAAGGATGGACATACCTGTGTTCCTTGTATTTACTTTTAAGCATTTCCTTCTGGTTTAAAAAACATCCCTCCACACACTAGAATATGTGTATTTTGTTTCTTTTAATGTGAATACTTCATAATTTCCAATAACTGTATTATTAGAATACAATCTCCATAAAGGAGGTAAAAAGCCAGTATTATGGTCACACCTTAAAAAGTTATCTTGTAAATACACTCTTAAAGATACATAGTCCTAACCAGTGCATCTTGGGGAATTATTTAAAACAACAATCAACAAGTAACAAGTTAATTAGCCCTGCCTTCTTCTGTCACTCCAATGTTACAGCTGGATAGACTTTTAAGATTTACATAAGTGGAATCTACTTATTGAACCTTTTATCAACTTTGACAGCCGAAGGGTGACATTCTTATTGAATTAGGCCATTCTTATTGATTGCAAGTTCTTATTCCATACACTGAGCATGCAAATACTTATTTTTTAATTGTGAAATACCTTTGACTATCAGTTTGGCATAGTTGGATACACCGACTCCTCCTTCTGTCCGAATCATGCAGCGATAGTTGCCAGCATCCCGCTTCGTGGCATTCACCACATTAAAAAGAGCTACAAATCGGCGGAAGTTTAACACTTTTATGTCCTTCAGAGGTGCATCCCTTACATAAACACCCTAGACAAAGGAACAAAGATTAAGAATACTGTTAGTCATATTTAAAATAATACAGAAAACTGATTTTATTTTGCTCAAGTCCCCCGAGAGGAGGCAAGATAAAAGCAGCATTCTGTATGTTACTTTTACAGATGTTTACACTGTGTGAGACTTTATTGGCCTCCTGTGTAAGGGCAAAATCATCAGTTGTTGACCACTCTTCTGAAACAGCTGCTTTCAACTTTTTATAGATTAACTAATAGAAAGACTTAAGAGAAGTGTAACATTTACTTGGTTGGCTTGCATTATACCAATATATTAAAAGCTATTTTTTAAAGAAACATGAAACCCAAGTTTCAGGTCTCCACTTTCTCTTCCCCTCTGTATCTGCTACTTGGCACATGCATCTTGTGCAGCCTGAATGGAAATGGTAGTGGAGCAACTACACACAGAGCTATCAGTGACTCAGGGGGATGAGACCTGGAATAGATTTACCAGGTGCATGGCCTTTGAGGCTGACGCTGTTTCCATCTCTCCCTTGCTCAACATGGTGATGGGAATTGGGCAGTTTCCACCTCAATGAAGCGCTTTGCCCTCAATTAACAGAAAATGAGCTATGTAACAGCTGAGGAGCACAAGGCCCAGAGTAAGTCCCATGTTATGGGCCTGCTCCCTCATGTGATCCAGTGCATGGTTGGAGAAGGGAAAAAAGGGAGGCTAGCAGACAGAAGAGCATAGAGATGTCTTGCCACATCTTACACAGATGGCAGAGAAACTTGGCTCTCAGATCCTCATCTGAACTCGTGCTCTCCCTGCCCATGAAATACAATACATGAACTATGAACACCCGAAACTATGAAAACCCAAAGCATTTACAGAAAAGGTAAAATCATTGAATTACTAGAGCTGGCTGAAAAACATACATATAAAGCCTAATGGCAACATTTACTCAAACAAGCAAACAAGACAGATGCAGTTTTCACAAAAAGGCATTTCAACAAACTGAAGGCTACAGCCATTATCAAAACATGAGAAGAAACAAGAACCCCAACAAGCACCCCCCAAAAGACACTTCAGGAAGGTACATTCACTGTCTGATGATATTTAATGATATCACTCATTTTTAGTAGGTTTTTCTGACATCAGGAACTTCTAGAAAAGAAAGCTTCCTGCTCTATTGAGCTTCTATAAACCATCATCACAGATGGAGGTGTCTGTTTCTCTGGTCTAGAGTTTGTAGTTTGTCCAGCAGAATTTAAGACCTATATAGGAAACACTGACCTTGTTTTTTTATGTCTTTTACTTGCCACTAAATTGAAAGTACCTTAAAATACCACTTATAACCGGAGAGTTTCAAATACCAATTAAACTCATTCATAAATCATAAAACCGAGTCAAAGTTAATCATGCCATTAATGCCAAAGAAGCAGCATAATTAACAGTAAATCCTCACTCCCATGCACAGTAAGGTAGAATTATTTCTCCTTCAAAAATAAACATGGATAATGCTCAGCTTATTTAAAGAAAAAAAATGCTTGTATGATACCCAAAGAAGAATGTATTCTCATGCCTTAAAAATTGCACAGCCTTAAATTATTACTTGAGAATGACTTCAGATAATTGCCAGCTCCTTAAAATTCCTAGAATTCTGAGCTACTGATAAACTCGCTTCTCTGGCGTTGGCATGACAGCTACCAAAAACAAAACTTGGAAACAAACATTTGAAACTACTAAACCAAACCCACTATATTTACTGCTTTTGCCACTGTAATATCCTGTCAGCAAGAATGGTTGCAGCTGGCATGAAGAGTGAGTTAATTATAACTTTGGAGAGTGAATATTTGAAGAATGAATAAGAACAACATTATTTTTTACCTAGGACAATAACTGATTAATTCTAACTATGAGAGCTGCTGACCAGTCACAAACCACATGGTTTTAGAATGTATTTCTGCAGCTTTCTAACTCTTTAAGCACTCTGTGCATAGCCAAGTCATGCGCTTACACTACATCCACCCACACTAGTTTTTCCTTTTTTTCTAGTTGTAACATCAGGAAGCTTTACACAGGCTATTTTATCCTGCCAAGAAGTAGGGTAAGTTATTCTATGGGGAACAACATACTGCCACACACTGATTAATTCTAGTATCTAAACTAGCTCAGCTCATTTGGAGTGTGAACAAGCCACTCTCACTCCAGCCTGCACAGTTCTCCCAGCCTTCCCTTACCTGAATCCAGAATTAACCAGGATCCTCATGAGTTCTAACAAAACTGTAGCAATACAAATATTTTAAGAATTATTTGTTGCTGTTCCCACCCAACCTAAAGCTATGGGATGCTGTTATAGGGAGAATAAGGTGCAAGGAAAGGACTAGGCCATGCCACGAGGCAGTATAATTTCTGTCTTATCTGCAGCCCATGAAGAGAGGAGACCATGGAAAGTCATGATGCACACACAGTCCCCACTGGCCTTACACAGAAGAATTGTCTTCTACCACATCAGCCCCCTCAGGACTCTCAGTGCCCATAGAAATCCTGAGAAACAGACAGCCTGGGCTGTCACATAAACTCCCAGCAGTTCACAAAGGGAACTGTGCAAATACCTGGTCCTACAGGACCTATGTTTCATCCCCTTCTGTGCATACGTAGAATGAAAATTGTAACTGATCCATTCATGGCAGTGTTTATTATTCCATGGGGTCCCATAATCTTTTACACATTCTGCTTATTCTCGATCACGCTAATGTTGCCAGATTTCAAATGTCTTAACTGTTGTTCTACAAAAAGAAATCTTAGTTTGATCAAATAATCAAAGGTATGGCCATGTAAACACACATTATCCATTAGCTTGTCAATAATTCGGGCTGAAAAAGAGAAGCAGAAGTACATTTCAGACACACACATGATTTTGCTCAAAAGAACAAGCAACATGACCTTGGATTTAGAGAGGATTTGAGCTTTTTTTGACCAATCCAGATATGAAACAGGTTATTAACAGTGGCTTCAAAATTCATAAGGCAGCTCCACGATAAAAAGCCTTAATTATTATAAGACACCCATAAAATATATGAGATTATTATTAATAAAGATTATCTTGACTGACTTCTCTTAAATATTATGAACTTAGAGATGCAAAGTGTAGAGTGTCTGATTATTTTTTAGAAATGAAATAATCCCACAGAAATCACTGGCATAGCATTTCTTACTAGAACAAAAAGGTAAAAAAAACAAGCCTCCAGACGTATTTTCTTCAGTCTCTTTGAGAAAAATATTTTCAAGATAGACATAATGCCTGGAACAGACAATGACTGAGAAACATAATTGCTTTATTTTCCACAAGAAAAATACAGCTCAAGAGAGCAAGTCTTCCCTCTCTTCTGGGACAACAGCAAATGAGTAGGAGAGCTGCTTAATTGATTTAAGGCTGGGCATAAAGGAATGGTAATGAAACTAATGAATTCAAGCGTAAGAAAAGTTCCATCTACAGGCATTGGAGAAGAGAGGTAATTAAAAAAAAAAAAAAAAAAAAAAAAATGGCTGCACAGTAACAAAAACTTAACAGTAGCTTTCAAAGGGCAGACTTTGGCCTCTTCAGGACACTGGTTGAGAGAGTGCCTTGGGGAAGGCTGGGCATTGTTCAAGAAGGAAATCTCAAAAGCACAGGAACAGGCTGTGCCCATGTGCTGTAAGACAAAATGGCAGGGAAGACGACTGGCCTGGCTGAACAAGGAGCTTGTACTGGAGCTTAAGAAAAAAGGAAGCATTTATATCCTCTGTAAGAAGGGGAAAGAATCCCAGGATGAGTATAGAGATCCAGTTAGGTCATACAGACAATAAATTAGCAAAGCAAAAGCCCAGCTCAGTCTGGCTCAGTCTGGCTGCTGCCATAAAGGACAATTTAAGAAAGTTTTTACATATACATGAGAAAAAAAAAGAGAGCCAGAAAGAATCTCTACCCTTGGATGCAGAGGGAAACATTATAACCAAGGACAAGGAAAAGGCTGAAATACTTAATGCCTTTTTTTTCTCAGTCTTCATTAGTCAGACCATCCATTCCTAGCATATTTGGCCCCCTGAGCTGGAAGATGAGAACAGAGAGCAGCACAACCAACCCATAATCCAGAAGGAAGCAGTTTAGTTAGACTATATCTGAGAAAGAAATTCTTTACTGAGAGAATAGTTAAGCATTGGAATGGACTGACAAGGAAGGTGGTGGAATCACCATTCCTGGAAGTTTTTAAAAACACATGCAGATGGGGCACTTCGAGACATGCTCTAGAGGGTGATACCAATACATATCTTGATACATATCTTTTATCTGGGGGAGAGGTTGAGAGTTGGATGTGATGATCTTAGAGATTCTGTCTGTGTGAAAAAAAATCAACCAAAAACCCTCCAAACAACCCACACCCACAACCTCTCCCAAACACTTTATTTCAGTAACTGATAAAGGTCAGAAGGCTATTTATAGCCTAAAAAAATGCTGTTTATAATTTGATGTAAGAATACAGAATGGCTTATGTTTAAAACTGTATCCACATGCCCAGGTTCACTCCCTTTATTTGGGATTCACATTTTTTTCTCTCTGAGCTGCTTCACAGCATCTTCAGGAAGGTGCACAGATGTGACAGTTTTAATTTTAACAGGTATTTAACAGGTTAATTACAGAAAAGTTTGAGAAGAATGTCAATAATATTTTCTTCTATATTTAACAGGCTCCTTTAAACACATTGTACGATAAATGACAAGCTCTCTGTGCCTACTATCAACATCTATTTCATTCAGGGTAGCTAGAAATAACTTACTTGTATCAAATGAAGGTTCATTTATGAAACATATTAGTACATATTGGTACAACTTTTTTACAAAGAATTATTTTTAGAAGCATTCACAAAAATAAGTTTTTAGAAATCACTAATGCAACATTCTAAAGTCCCACAAATAAAAAGATCACTTACAATCTACTGCTTTACTAATTATAGTAATTAAACCCAAATCTCAGTTATTTTAAGATAGAGTTGGAAATTTACTGATATTATGTGGAAGCCTGCATCTTCACAAATATATCTTATCCAAAAATAAACAAAAAAAAAGAGGTCTCTAATTTTCTAATCCAATTCCAGAAAACAGTATAAAATCAATACTTTACATTGCAATATTGTGGTGATTTATATTAAAACCTATTAAAACAGGTTGTCAGACCCACTCTGTAATATCTTTCTCTTTTACTGGTGGAGTTTATTTATTTGTTTGAAATACTGTTCAAAGATAAAGATAAAGTTTGTGGTGGTTTTTTTGGTTTTTTGTTTTTTTACTGTAGTTTTTTTTTTTTTTTTACTTGCTTTTCCAAGAGAAAGATTGAGGCTTTACTACAGATTAAGCTTGCTGGCTCTTTCTGCCTCTGGGACTTGGAGAACTGTGTGAACAGGATGCTTCCTTCTTTGCAAAGAGGAAACTGCCGTAATCATTTAATGCTAGACCTGCTTGGACTACAAAGGCCACATCCCCAGGGCAGTGCTATTTAACCTTCTTGAAGGAGAGGAATTTTGACCAGAAAACAAAGACTGCAAGATACGCAGATCCAAAACCAAAAATTACAGGTTCCACTTGCTGCTGAGCAACCCATGCATTTTCAAATACTCAGAGAAAGCTTTCAAAAAGAAATACACTTAGTCAAAAATGCTATTTAAGCTGACTAATGAAAATATGCAACTCGTAAGTCACTTGTAGGAATAAATTTTCTGTTAAACAATGTGTTATTTAGTATATAGGGATAGTTTAAAAAAAATAATCTTAATTTAACCTCAGGATATATATAGCTTGAAAGTCCATACTCCCAGTACCAGCATATTAAATGCATAGAGAGACGGCTTAAAGCACTTTAAAATGCATATTATTTTTCATTTTAGGCAAGCTAGAATGAAAAGAAATAGGTTGATGGTTATTTAAATTAGACTTACAGTCTCTTTCAGGCAATGAACTAACTCTAAGTCTTCTAAATGAACAGCAATTTAGCAGCAACAAGATATATATTAAACCTTTCAGAAATACTTTTAACAAAAATGTAGCAGTAATTCAAAGGGATTGAAGTTCTGGGATGTTATATCCAGCACTACTGCTGCATTAATCACTCTCAAGGCATGTTTCAACAATTTTCTCAGAAGAGACTTATAAGGAAACATTGGACAGTCACTCTCTGTCCATACAGGTAGATTAAGCAGCTTTTCATATATTTAATAAAAGAAAGGGGTTGCATTATCCCCCCTTCAAATACGCACATTTATAAAATTGTGATTAGAGTCATACCAGTGGGATCTCAAATAACAGCAGCAGTGCCAGAAGTAATTTTGTTTAAAATATGTGTAAAATCTAAATCAAGTAGTAATTAATACCTCAACAAAATTGCTTCACAGAATTCATATCATTCCTATAATTAAGACAGTTGGCTTTACCTCTGAATTTCTAGAGCTGCTTTCATAACCAAGACAACTGTTTGTCAGTCTAGATTAGAGCCACCACAGATCCTGTGATTATCTTGTATTTATTCCATCTGTGTAAGTTAACAAGTGTATTTCATCCAAGTAATGGGGCTGTTCTGAAAAAAAGATCATTATTGTCCAATTTGGAATTCTCCTGCTATGAGCAAGAATTGCACTCTGTATGTGTAACTAATGGGCATTCACACAAAATGTTATTCTTTACCTTTCAAGAAAGATTTCAGCTTTCAATATTTTAATGTTTGATAACTGAGACTTTTCTTCAAATCACATACCTCTGCATGTTTATTATGACTAAAATAGAATGTTGGCTGGAACTGTCAGGTAATGTTCTAAAATATTACTTAACTTACACGTTCTGTAGTCACATTTTCAAATATTAAGCAATGCCATCTCTTCAAAGATACAATTAAGCATACAGAAAGTAAACAAAGATATTATTGCATTTTTGAGTTGTTAAAGCTCAATGTGGTTTACCTATAGTAGTTACTCTGAAATTTTTTTGTATCATTTTGAAAGGAGCAAATGCGTTATTGCTACATGGAGATCTTAAAAGGAAGAAAAAGAACCAAACTCCTGTTCAATATATTTTTCATTTTTCCATTAAATTCCAGAGTGATTGAGAAGCAATAATATTCTCTAACAATTTGTTGGAGCTCACAAAATAAGCAAAATTCCCAATCTTCTTTCCATCCAGCTCTAAAAGCACACAATAGAATACAAAATTACTTCTAGGGAACTACATCTTCATAAACATCTGGAATAAAAAGAGCACTAGGAAATCTCTCTCTGTATCAGAGAGGTTTATGCCTAAAATAGGAATTATGGCAATGATCTGTGTACTTGCTAAGCATTCTGCTGAACCCGTAGTCCTACTTATGACAGAATTTAATCTAATACTGTATCTTAATTCTTTGAAATATGCAAAGTATTTCTCATCATCTTTCTGTTTGTATTAAAGAATGCAAGAGTTAGGACAAACACCTTGCTAAAAAAAATTAAGACAACATTTGTGGGATTTGAAATGCTACAAACTAGAATAGTGATTTTTAAATGCTATCACAGAATCACAAAATAACTGCAACTGGAAGGAATTTCTGGTGAAAACATTTATTTTTGTAATGTTTAAGTGGAATTTCCCCTATTTCAGCTTCTGCCCATTGCCTCTTGTCCTGGCACTATATACCACTGGGTGGTATCTCCATCATCTTTACTTCTTTCAGAATCTCCCCTGATCCTTCCCTTCACCAGTCTAAGCAGTCTGTCCTTTTATGTCAGATCCTCCAGTCCCTTAATGCTCCTCCAGTGTGTCTGTATCTTTCTTGTATTGGGAAGCTCAGAACTGGACTCAGCACTTCAGACATGTCTCCCCAGTGCTGAGCAGAGAAGAATCACTTCCCCTGATCAGCTGATAACACTCCTCCTAATTCAGCCCAGGAGCCTCTGAATCTTCATTGCTGCAAGGGTATGTGGTTAGCTTATGGTCAGCTTGTCCACTACAATCACCACGTTCTTTGCAAAGCTACTGCCAAGCCTCTCAGGCTCCAGTGTGCATGGGATTGTTCATTCCCTGGGGCAGGACTCTGCACAACCCTGCAATTGAATTTCATCAGATTCCTTGCTGCCCATTTCTCCAGCCTCTGAAGGGCTCTTCTTAATGGCAACCCAACCCTCTGGTGCTCCAGCTAATCCTTCCAACTTTGTATGGTCTGTGAACTTGCAGAGGGTGCACTCTGTCAACACCCAGGTCAGTAATAAAAAAAGCTATCTAATACATGTTCCACTATTGATTTCTAGAAATACCAAGAAATTGGTAAGAACGGTCAGGCCATCCATACAGGTGTGACTTTTTCCTTTCGTCTCAAAGAACTTAAAAGCCTCCCAACAAAATCCAGGAAAATCTGAAGGAATATTTCAGTTCTTATCACGTATGTAAAAAATAACCAGCACAGTTCTCCAAGGTTACCCAAAGCATAAACTAATATATATTAGAAGCATTTCATATTTACAGCAGATAACAAAGGAAAAGTTTTCATCAACGAGCATAACTTGCTAGACACTATGTAACATAAACATGACACACATCAGAAGCCTCCTAAATTCTGCTGTTGATAGAACCTTTTCTGCCATATAGTTTTTCAATTAATGAAAAGCAACTAAAATTGATTAATGACAATTAATAGAAAATATACAATATTGCCTGCAAGAAAGGCACTACATATATACTGAAATGGAGAGGGGAACACAAATAAATTAACATACCAGAGCCTCAGAAGAGTATTAAATGGCTACTAGAATTATTTTTTTTAAAGATTAACTTACATCTATTCAGGCATAGGTAGTGCCCCTTCCTACAGGACACTAATTATCCTTCCAACAATAAAATAATCTCAGGTTATCTACAAAAAACTCAAATCAGGATACACATGCATCAGTATGTGTGTAGTCTTAGTAAAACTTTTAGTTGATTGATGTCATTAAAGCTCTTCTCAGGTCAATGGACCCAAGACAATTTGCTGTGCACAAGGTAGTTTGATCAGTTGTGGAAGACTGAGCTATTTATTAGCAGGTGGAATAATGATCTCCTGCAAGCCTGTAGTACATAAAAGCACCTACTGAGAAAACACAAACTATTTTTTTTTAAATATTCCAAAGAACATTTTCTTGAGGCCTATCTCATTGTACAGTTTTCATTAATAGTTCCACCTGTTTGTGTTACTAAGTTGTTACATATGTATATAATTTAACAGGTAAAATATTGCTTCATTATCCTAGTACTCAAGAAATGGGTTCACACATTTTTTTCTCAAGTGCTTCCAGACTTTGCAATGAACATGGTAATTATGTGAAAACCTCAGAGAGTTTACAAGATAACAAAAAATTCTTATGAAACTCCAGCACTATCCCAGCACCTTCTGGGATACTCTACAGTACGTATTCACATAAGTAAGCAGTTGCACACACAACTACCTTGAATGTACTATATTTTGTTTTCATAATTTACCAGTAGTCCTGGTTCTACATTCTCACAAGGCTGTTTTTGATACCTCATTTATGTGTGTATATGTATTCCTAAGGAAAACAATTTGCTTTCCACAACTCCCTCTGACACAGGATTATATCTCTTCCTTTGAATAAATAATAAATAATGCATACAAATTTTGCAAGTTTGTATGCAGGTTTGTATAAAATCTGTCACACCCAGCAAAAGATTACTGAAGATATATATATAAAAAAAAAAAAAAAAGATGTGCGGAATAAAGTGGAAGACAGCTTTCAGGAAAGACAAGAAAAAGAGTCAAATCCCTTATTAACAGGTAATCAGCTGATTATATAGGGCAGAGAAGACTGGCCATTAAAGTGATATTGTTCTTAGTTTCTTAGCTGCAAAAGTAGCATGTGTTCTGCATGCATAAATCGTAATATGGAAGATTTAAGCCTCTTCCTTTCTCCAGTCTCTTTCTATTGGTAAAGTTTGATGATACCCTTCACTGCAGCTGTCAGACATATACTTCAACAAATTGTAAGACCTAGGTCCATATTGCTGCAATAGAAGTTATGTGCCTGAGAATTAAATTTTTAAATAACTATTGAAATTTCAACTGCATTTCAGAATGAGACTAGGAAAAATGTATTACTTCCCTGAAGTGATGACCTCTCTCTCTTCATGCTCTGTAGCATGTTCAAGGAACCTCTCTGAAGAAAGGCTACCCACACTGAGTCAAGATACAAGTCTGAAAAATGCATCTGCCACATGTTTAGTGATGCTACAACAAATCTCTAGCAACAAATATAATAAACCTAGTTTTGACATTGAAATGGGATTTCATGACACCTGGTTATCATCTGAACATCAATTTCCCTGAAGTCACACTCTAGATCATTCTAAGAACGAGGAACACACAGAGGGATCTGAATGTACCAACTGTAAATTAGGAGAAGCAGCAGATGGGGATGGAAAAATGAAGAGATGAAGCCAGGCCTGAAAACTTAAAGAACAAATAAGCCAATTGAAGCATGTCTGTGATTCCCTGATTTAACAGACAAGCCTCTGTCACAGAGATGTTATGTAATGTAAGCTTTTCCCAGGACTCTTTTAACTGTATACTGATATTATAGATGCCTCTTTTTGGTCTTTGAGGTCAATTCCCCAAAGTACTGGCCACTTTCTATTGTAACTAACATTAGCAGACACTGACTATGGAAAGTTCTCAGTGCCTTACTTGCAGAGAAACAGGTCCAGATGTCTCAGAGGCTGTTTCCAAAAGTAAGAGATGCTTTTTACTTTTGTTTTGTAGGCTCTATGATCCTCAACTGTAAAATGCAGATCATATCAATCCAACCCACAGAAACAACTTAATATTCCGAAGCACTAAACTTAGTAAAAAAGATTACCTTCAAAAATTAATAAAACTGTTTGCAGAACTGATTTGCAAAGTATTTAGTAAGCAAAGCTAAGCCCTAACAATAGTTGTGTGAAGGAACCCACATATTATGGAGCTATTCATCAACTGAATATGTCCACTATACTGAAAAAGATGAGGTTTTGTAGAAAAAAGAAGAGTTAGTATGTAGCTTAAAAAAGGTAGGCTCAAGAGGTTCAAACTTGTAAGGCTGCAGAGGCACAACTTTTCCCAAGTATTGCCTTGGAAACATTTAATATTTAAGCACTTTTCATGCAATAATAATTTTAATTTTAGTTATTGTAAAACATAACTTGAGTATGTATATATTTGATGCATGACAAATTCAAACTTGACATTTGCAGAGAAAAAAACCTCTGCATGTGCATACTTTGGGCTCACAGTGGAGGAAATTCACCTGGTTTAAATAAATATTTTACTTCATTATAATTTGCAATGTACAATTTAGATTCCTGGCTCAAAGATGTTGGTGGAAAGCAAAATGTTTGCTTTTCCAGTGTTGTAGGCTCCACTAAAAGAAAATTACTTCCAAAATATAATTCTACGCTATTTTTTCCACAATAGAGATTTGTATTTCTTGTGCCAATTTATTAAATACTAATACAAGCACCACCTTTTCAGAAGACATTGTCTTATCTGCTTTCACTTGACTATTAAATGTTCCAGGTTCCAACTTCTCCCCAGATTCTGTCTCTCACCTACACGTTATTTGTTTTTTTTTTCCTGATGTGTACTTCCATTCCTTGGAATTCCCAGCTTCTTCAGTTCCTTGTGCTTTATCATATTTTTTGATGTCAAGTTCAAGAGCTTGTGGACTGAAAGAGGATTTTATTTAATTAAAAAAAATACACTACAGGAAAGAGCACAGGAATGGCATTTTCCCCCATCATTCAGTGGAATAGAAAGAGTCCTCTCATACTGATAATAACGTGTGTTGTCCACAGATGTGATAAAGAAAATGTTGTAATGACACATCCAATAACCATAAGCTTTCCTTCATTATTGTAATTGGATTTATTTTAAGGTATATTTATTTTTTAAAATAAGCTCATGAGGACATGAATTCACAAACATACAATCTAACAATGACCTTATTAAATGGACAATAGATACAACAACAACAATTTATATAATGCTGCATTATGCTCTTGAGTCCTTTTATTTGAGTTAAACTTGAAAGGATATCACTGAAACTACAACCCACAGCTGGTTGTCAAATTTACTGACAAGCCTGCACCAGCTCATGTGCTAGGGTGCATGGCTGCCCAGCAGGATTGGAAAAAATGTTTTTCATGCAAAGCACTGCACTATGGAATAGGTAAACAGCTTTCTGTCTTCCCTCTCCCAAAAGAGTAAATACTGATCACAGCATCATGAAACAAATTTCATGGTTCAATGGTCTAATTTGAGCAGCTAACCTGCATGTTGTAGTTCCTTCATTACCCTTTCAATTGCAAAAACTTCCATAATACTTGATAAATTAATAGACATCATATTCCATAGAGAATAAGAGTGAAATATGCTTGGGTAAAAAAAAAAAAAAAAAAAAAAAAAAAAAAAAAAAAAAAAAAAAAAAAAGAGGGAAATAAAATATGATCTATGGATTTTTCACCTAGGACAGCTTCAAAGCCTGCTCATTATTAAACTAAGAACATCTATGCCGTCTGCAACAACTACTCAGCAAAGAGAAGATTAAAAATTCCAAAATGCAAAAATTTCAAAGCCCAAATTATACTGTCCCGAAATCTATGGATAAAACAAATGGAATCAGGATTTCCCTACAATGAATTCTATCTTCACTTTTCCAAAGGAGCATTGCGCAAAAGTTCAAAGGTTCTAGAAAGGTTATCATTGAGGAAATAGCAACCTATTATTTTCCCATATGTGCTGAACTCTTTTCATGACTGGAAAAATCGTTCTTTCAAAAAATCTCAGTGACTTCAGAAAGGTAGGAGTCTTATTCCATCAATTCAGCACTGTAATACTGACTTTAAAGAGCTGGAGCATTAGAGAAATATCAGCCTTCTATTAGCAGAGTTTGAAAATACTCATGCAAGCTCAAATGAAAACAAAGGAAATTTCCACTGCCTTTTGCTGTATTTCATCAGGGTCCTTCTGGCTAGCCATGAGAGTTTACCATTCACATAAGCACGGGTAATTGCTTTTCAAGTGGTTTTAATTATTTGTTTGTGTGCTAGTTCTCTTGCAACTACTCAGCTATTTAACCTGTCGCACTTAAATGAATCATTTCCAAAACGCTTGATGAAATTTTGCACCAAGTGCAGTATGAAAGGAAAACTATAGCAAAAGTCTGAAATTATTTAGACGACAAAAATAAGGAATTATTTGCTGTAAGAGAACAGTCAATTTTGAAATCATGTCAGCAAGACATCAGCTAAGCTTGCATCTCATTACTAAAAGAAATAAGTAACATGCATGTTTTTGAGACAAGGTTACACACATGGATAAAGGAAGACTGCTTTACTGAGAGACAGGGAGTTGGAGACAATTTTTAATCAAGATCTGACACCTGCCTAAAAGCTCCATTACTCAGTAAGTTTAAAAATATGGACTCAATTGATAGAGGTACGATTCTTTGGCTCTATAATACAGAAGATTAGATTTAACTGTCCTACTGATCTTCTTTAGACTTAAAAGTAAGAATGCAATTTTAGCTGAAAATACTTAACAGAGATAAAGATAAGCCAAGAAAGCCAGCACAGACATTGTGGGAAAGCCACGTGCTCTTCCTTAGGGATTTAGCCTTTACTCAAGATCGCCACATGTAACAAACCCAGTACCTTTATTTTTAATAAGGCATCACACTGAAACAAGAGAGGGAAATCTTCCAGTATCATTTTCTACAACGGAACACCTACTATGCAGCAGTTCAAAGGTGCTATATAATCTAATATTGATGAAACCAACAGCCCTATTTTTCATGTTTTACATGCCTTTCAGAGAGATGAACTCCTCTCCCCTCATCTCCTCCTCCCAGTACATTAGGAAAGAAAGAAATTACCTGCAACCAGAGTCTATCACCTGAGTCTGTTCCACCATTGGCAGTGCACTGAAAAGTAGCAAATTGTCCTGCATTGACTTCCACACTCTGTAGACGCAAGAAATGGGGAGTTTTGGCTGTTGGAAGAAGATGAAGTATTGAAGTTATGCAACATGAAAGTACTGGTTATGAATAATACACTGAGCAAATTAAACAGCCCTGCTTTACAAGGTTCAAATCACCAACTGCACACTAGATTTTAGGCTGGTTTACTTATATAACTTGGAAAAAGCAGAAGAGAAGGGTGCTATTAATTGTTCCTCCTGTGTAAATTATCTTAAATTATCTCAGCATCCCTCTTGCAATAACACTCTATTAATAAAGAGCATATTGAAAACTAATAATGTTTTGAACAAAAAGCTATTAGATACTTACAATACCAACTAGAGAAAACACAAGTTGAGTGATGTTGTCAGGGAAACCAGTTTTTCTTTTTAACTAGGCACATTGTCGGTAGAGGAGATGCTTTAGCATGTTTGTTGTGTATGTAGTACATCAAACAGCTAAAACATTAACACAACACTTCTCATCAACCACAGCTCTATTCTTTAAATACAATTCTTTCTACCATCACGGCAGAATAAGATCCAAACACAATGCATTCTCCCTACCAATACTTTTTTTTCAGTGAAACGTAAATCAATACAGCTACAAATAACCCAACATATGAAAAAGATATTAAAAACTGAACTCTCTCCACTGAAGGAGGAAAAATAGCATGTGTATTTTTGGTTTACTGAAAGAGTCAACCATATGACACAGAAAAACATAGAAATTTGATACAGAAACTTATCCTTGAAAAGACAGTATTCTCCAATCATTCAAATCCTGATGCAGAGCAAGGGGAGTTTTTGCACTGTCTATACTAGCAGATAAGCCAGGTTCTGAACATTGCTTTAAAATAGGGAAATGTTAGTAGTGGCAATAAACTTAATATCTTAGTAACTGTGGAATCTTATAATGATAACTGTCCTTATGACAAACTTATTAGACATATTGCTTTTTTTTTTTTTTTTTTTTTTTTTCTTAATCACTTCCCAATTAGGACAGATAGGCTTCAGGCCAGAGTCATCCTCTTCTTTGCCTATTGAATTCTGACTGGCCAATAATATTCTTCAATTATGTCCCCATTTCTCAATCCTTTTCACATCACTTTTTACCCCAAATGTTTATTTTTCTCAGTCTTCCTAGACTCTGGAAAATTAGCTTTCTAATAGCTTAAGGGGAGAGTGGCTTCAAAAGAGTGGCTTAGGTTTCAAAACCAGACACACTCATGCACCAGAAAATCCCAACCACCACAAGCCATCCCTTTCAGTTCTACATGCTTACAACTTGTCTTCTGCGAAGTCTGTGTCTGTAAACCCAGACAACTACAAAGCAAATATTTTTCCCATTTCATTTTTTGTTTAGGGAGTTAATAATTTCAAAAGTATTTTTTTCTGGCAATATACAGAAAGAATAGCAGTAGAAGCCTTGAAAAATTTTAGACACATAGCAGTTTTATCCCAATTTTCACACTTTTTCTCGTAGACGATGTAACCAGTTTGATGTCTTAATTTCTAACGTTTTCATTACTTCATCAAAGAACTTTTCATTAAAGCTTTTGTATTTCAGCACTGTCACATTGGAACTTTACATGCTATGGGGTATAACTTTGTCTCCACACTAACAAGAGCTACTTGCAGGTTTTGAGAATTGATTGATACAAATGCATATATCTAACCTCTGAAAATACATATAGCAAAAATTATTAAGCTGATAAAATTCTGCTTTAGACTTATCCTTCCTGAATCAAAGCAATAAATTCAAAATGCAGAAGCACAGATACTGCCTAACAACATGAGAGCCTGCTGGGTTTATCAGAACTAAATGATTCAAAAATAACAGCTGCTGAGTCTGCATAACTGTCTGTATTTGAAGAAATGTCTGTGTACTAGTTTCCACTAACACTAAAACCATTTTTATGATGTGCTCTGGTACTAACCAAAAAAACGCTTCTCATTTTAAATCATAGCTCTTACAAGCCCCAAAGCATACATACAAGTACAACATAGCCTAAGAGGAAGGTGAACAATTACATAGGAGATAGTATCTTCTTCATTTAGTCACTTGGTTGATAAGATTACAGCCTATGATTTTGTTATATGATCTCAATACATGTTATTTAACAACTAGAGAGTATATGAAGTACTTGTTTTCTTAAGTCTCTTCAGTTTCATCTGGATTACTGTACTAAAGCTTTAATCTACAAGGTTTTGTTTTGACATTAATTCTAAAAGAACTTAGGATAGTTTATTACACATCCTTAATAATGGGATAAGGAAACATATCTGAAACATAAGCAAGTAAAAACAATGCAGAAATTGAGACATAAACCCAAAGTATATTACTTAGGGAAGTACCACAAGTAATCTGGTTTAGCAAAGCCTCAGCCCTCAGACAGCTGAGTTTTCTTCTTTCTAAGCCTTGGAAAAAATAGTGATATATATTCAGCTCCTGTGTTGTTCATCTGCTCTCACTAATGTCTCAGCTTGCGGCTCCACTGAATTTTTGACAGTAATAGAAAACTGGTCAACAAATCTTGATGATTTTTCTTCTGAAGAAGTCATCAGATGGCCCAGTTAGGCTCTGGGGCTTAAAGAAAGCATTGTACACAAGGGGCATATTAGAGATATCTTTAAAGCCATTAAGGACCAAGTGCTTAAATGCTAGCAACACTTTGCACATGCTTAGCCTATATTTATAGCAGTGACATTCTTTTCTGACATTTTCCATATTTTTGTTCCACATTTATTGATGCACATTCATGTTAGAGGGCTGACTTCAAAATAGTAGATAGGTACTTACAACATGGATGTCCTAAAACTTTCACTTCATCAATAGCCACATATCCTGGGTGACCTGAAGTGACCACTTCAAAAACAACCTGAGAAGCAAAAAGAATTTCAGTTACTAGAAACTCTGTAAGAGGGGGAATATAAAAATACTCTGGTGTGGAAAAACACATCACCTTTTTTAACTTATTGAGAACACACTGAAAACTATATATATATATATATGTATATATGAGCCTTAAACTGTGTTGCTCTATCATTAAAATGAACTAGAACATAAATCCTTATTTTGCATATTTATATTATATTTGGAGATTTACAAGAGTGATCACACATAGCTCACAATGAGAAATAACCAAACGTCCCCAGTATTTGGTTTGACAAACTAGTTGCCTAACAATAATTTTAGTTTTAATTCTTTGTCTTGCAGAATAAACTCCTGCTTTTATTTTTCAAATGACAGCTCTCCAGAATACAGAGATTTGCACAGTATCAGACACAAACATACCTATTTTTGTGAATGTATTTTACATGCTCTTAATCTTCCACCAAATGTACTGAATTAACTAAAGTAGATTCATTTGTCATGGTTTGTTTAATGGCTATAAATAGGTCACAAAATAAATAGACCATACTTTTTGTTTAAATTAAGTACACTCCGAAGTAAACCTCTCCAAATTTTGGCAGCCTTAGCTTTGAATATCCCATGAACATTTATGTGGAACAGAAAAAAATATGCCAGGTACATTTCCAAACCAATGCTGAAGAAGTTCAAGCTCAAATTCAGGTTCCAATTTTTTTAATTTTTTTTTTTTTTTTTTTTTTTTTAATGCTTCCCATTTGCTTGGGAAGTTAACTCTAATTGTCTCTTATAAGTAATCTCAGAAGTACACTTAGGAAGACAAAGTTTAGAAACTGTTTTTCACACATATGCTGCACTTGACTTTGAAACAGATGCAGAAGGACACAACATACCGTATCCTTTACTGCAATTATGTCAGAAGAAAGAGAATAATACGGAATGCAGACATGTCACAAAGATAACATACAGCCCTGTAATATTATATCAGTTTTCTGGTGCTGAATAAACACTGGCAGAAACCTGATTTTAAAACCTTGAGGTCACTAAGTTCTTCACCACTTCACCACTACCTGATCCATGATCCCATAACTGCGAAGCAGAGGCATTTTTTCCAGGTTCTTTGCTTTTAGGTATGCTGAATTCCAGAAATCCCTGTGAGGAACTGGCACATACACGGCTCCAAAGCATCCAACCAAACCAGCCACTAAACATATTACTGCCAGATAATAGGGAATTATTTATGGTTGGTTTTTTTTTTAAATTTCTTTTCCAAAGAATTACCTGACTTCAAGCAAAACCAAATAGCCGAGTTCTAGAAAAGAAAACATCCGTAATATCTGAGTAGAAGATCTCAAAATAATTTCTGCAATTCATAACTGGGGAGTTTAACTATAGGTTCTTGGAGATGTTATAAGTACTTCATTATTGCAACAGGACTCACAGACAAAAAAAATCTTGTAGATTCTAAACGCCGTGCATTCCCTCAGTTCACCGGCAGAAATTACAACACTGATATAACTGAATTGGACCCACTTATGACAACCAACTAATACTCAATTTAGGATATCTAAAATATCCTGCTGTAACTCTAGCCAATACAACAGAAATGTCATTACCACAAATAAGACAGACAATGTATCAAGAAACTGCCAGCTGTACGTAATATTAAATTACAATTATTGTCATGAAAGAGGGCATGTTCCAAAGAAAAGTAATACAAATTGAAATACTATCAGTTTAATCATGCTTCCACTAAAACTAACAGCCAAACTGATAATAGCTTTAATGATCATAGGGTTTGATCTCTTCTCATATAAAATATGAAACTTTTAGTAAATGGAAAAAGACACTACAGCCAGCAGTGACATCTCATCATCAAAGCAACATTTCTGATGTGCCTTTGATTTCAGATATAAAAGAACATGAGACCTATTCCAAGTATAGTAATATAATTTCCAGGCTGTGAAACACTATCAACTCCTATATCTAAATCCAGTGTTTTGTTTTATTTAAATTAATAAATGAAGATTATGGATGAAGATATCTGCCTAACTAAGCATTTTCCCTTTTTAAACTAAAAAAATCATTTGATCTTACACATGACATATTTCTGAAAGTCCTAGTAAGAGTGGTACATGCCACTGCAAGAGGGTGCTCAGGAACAGACCTAGCTCATTTATTCATTGACAAGCTTATATTAGGGCTGTCAAGACTATTTACAGATCTGGATCAGTTTTTCTAGTAATGCCAGTAAGAAATGAAACCTAGAAACTTATTTCACATCCTTTTCTTTCCCCCATCACTTCACATTTGACAAGTTGCTTGTCGTGTAACAGTTTACATTTTTACTCCCACCTCCTCTCTCTGCCTTTCCTCACCCAGCTGCTGCAACACCTGCAGGCAATGTAAAAAACCCCAGCCAAAACATGGACAACACCCAGCAGCATCAGGCCTGGCAAGCCCTTAGATTTTTCTCCTGTTATTTCGCCAACTTATCAGGCAGGAAACAAGCAGTTAAAACAGTGGATTCACTGGCTCAGGAAAAACTCTGCCGAACATTGGCCTGAGAGCTGTTTTACACCATCCCCCCCCTTGCAGGCTCTGCCAAACAGGAACCATGGAAGCGGCTTAGCCCCTCACTGTCCCCGGTCCTCCCTGCTTCAGTGAAGAGCAAAATTAGCTTCTCATTCCTGCCACTTCCCCTTTTCTACATGCAAACAAAGAAAGGGGGTCTGCTCACCAACATAAACGCTTACTGCTGAAAATGTGCGACTCGAGATAACTTGTCTGTTCCAAGGAACAATAGAAATAAACACGTTTTGTTGCCACACAACCTCACTCCGTAAATTCCTGCCTTTGTTGTGGAGAAATCACAATCCCTTTAGTCAAAAGGTAGATTGTACCTAATATAAACACTCTCTACTTCACACAACTTAAAAATAGCTCTTGGCAAAACCAAGAAAGGCAAAGAAGTACTAAGAAAGCCACTGGAGGCCCAAGATCCTTGCCCCTGCACCCCCAGCCTGTGGGCAGTGAGGTGCCACGTGCTGGGACAGCACTCACTGCCCGCTCCTTCCTGCCTGCCATGCCTCAACACACAGAGGGACTTTCTTTGACTGTATGTTACGCCTATTTTCTAAATTTATTATTTAGGCATCGGGAACAATCTCTCACCAGAAAACTGGCCACGAATTGTACCCCCATGGGTTGAGTTCTTCTCCCCCTTGACTTGTCCTAAGACCACCCCCTTTACCACTTGTGCACAACCCCAGCAACCGCTACTTCATCGAGGCCGTGTCAAGGGAAGGTCCTGATCTGATCCTTCCCAGGCCCCACCGAGACCTGTCACAGCTTATTGAGTTGGCCTACAATGGCTGGGAATGATTTTGATGTCATTTCCCTCCCCACCTCTCACCCCTATAGGACTTACCATTCGGCACTCACAGGTGTGGTCAATTACATTAAGCAACGTTTTGGTGGTTGCTGCCAGCCTGGCACTCCACGCAAACCTCTTATGGGTGAGCAACGCTGAAAAATGAGCTCCTGACATTAAGATGTATTAAACCTTATTCTTGTCTTCTTGTTTTAAAAGCAGATGTTGTCCTAACCTTTCTCTACCAAAGGCCCAGAAGGTTTTTTGGTTTATGGAGAAGGGAAAGGCTAAAATAAGGGAGGTTTGTGCATACGACAAAAAGCAAACACCTGCTTACTCTTGGCAATCTTTAAACTGCTGAAGTTTTTTAATTTACGTATGCGGTCTGCCTTGATGTATCCTTCTCAAAATAACTATTCCCAAATCACCCAACTCAATGAAGAAAACCTATTTAAGATGCCTAACACAGGGCTGTGATTCAAAATGCAATATACATTTCAAAGTTTCTTTTGAGTTCAAAGCGCAGTTCAGGAAACCTCTGCGTGCAGTCGAATGCAGCGCACACAGCACACAACAATGTGAGCCTGACCTTTACTGCACACGAAGCTTAATCCTCAGTCCTAGCTGATGACTTCAGTATGTTGCATGAGCCAAACTCCAAGCAATGCATGTACAAAGCAGGCTATGTAACAAACGAAAGTTTAAAGCCAGATTTGAAAAGGCAGTTTGGATCTACTGCCTTCTTATTCCCTAAACTCCTAATTTACAGGGGAAAGTGTCAGAATGGTAAAGGGTAAATCTCATCTCAGTGTGAAGTGATACCATGTAACTCCTTTGTGTCCTTACTAAAAAAGATCAGGTATTACTGCCAGGCTCTTAGCCCATTTTCTCATTCCAGCTTCATAGGAGTTTATGTTTAAAGAAGGTGCAGTGGCATAGAGAATAGTGTTACTCCACTGGAAGCTATTTTTTAATCCTTTCAATTCTATTTCTGCCTTTTAAAAATGCAGTGTTTGTTGTTTTATTTAACCAAGATTTGTTTCAGCTCACTGTCACCACGCCTGACTCCCAGCAAAACACGAAGCAAGTAATTCAAAATATAAAAACTGAGAGGAGGACAGTATGTAACTTGCAATGGGGTTGTGTCAAATTGCTTGCTTCCAGGGTTTGGAGTTAGAAACGAGGCACTCACCAGACTTAAACCAGTATTGGCATTTTACATAGTTTAAAATTCCAGGACAGCAGTGCCTCAAAAACATAAACATATATTTCAAATATGACTAATTGGTTTGATAATTGTTAACTAAACCGGGGAAATAGAAAAAACATTACTCTCTTTCCCCCTAGCACACAACAACCCTGAAATGAAGAGATTTTCCTGCTGCTAAAAGATCAAAATGAGGAAAAAATAAAAACTTCTATGAAAATAGAAAACCCCAAAAACCCCTCTTACCTCCTCACTAGAAGCACAGCCCTTCCAGGACTTACTTTTATCTCAAAAGATCAATTTTATAGCTTCTCAGCCTACTGAGACTGCTCCCCAAGAATCTAAAAACAAACTCACCACTACTCATGGAAATCTACATAGCGTTTAATCCTCCTTTCTGTGTACATTCTAATTCTACTCAAGTAAGGAAAAGGGTGAAGGTCTTAGTAATTATGCAAAGCCTTGTATTGTTTGCAGGCTGTCTCTAATGGAATGATAAAGTCCTTGATGCTCTTAAGATGCACCAACTAGACAATAGCTCAGTAAAATAAATAATTTCTCCTGTGACCAATGATAAAAAGAGGAAGCCCATGCTCCCCCAGGGGAGCACTCCTAAAGGGATTTTTTAATAGAGAAATAAGACTGGCTCCTGAAGAAATATTCTAGCTACTTCAAAACTAATAGCTCAGAGACCAGGAGGCACAGTAGAAAAGAACAAGCTGTGCTGATTATCTTTGACCCTCAGAAGGTGCTTGGCAGCTGGAACCTGTGTCACTGCAACTACACTGTAATCAGTAACTGGACTGCAATGTAGACATAACCTAAAGTCAAAGGCAGATGTTAAGCAGTAGCACTTGGAAGAACATAAATTATGGAATTAAATATATCCTTAATCACCAGAATACTTGACAATTTATCTTTAAATAAGCAGTAATTAAACTACAATTAGTGTTGTTACATACAGGTTATCATTGTGATTTATATAAATCGTACAGCTTTCATATGGGGTGAAACCTACACAAATAATTACCTTGTAAAGAGAAAAGCATACACTAAAAGAAATTAATTACTTTGCTCAGAGATTGTACTTCTAAGGAGTCAATTCTAAATGGAAATTCAATATGAAAGATATTAACAAGCTTGGATAACTAATGCTACAATAATAAAATACTGTTAATTATTAAATCTTTTGAATGCTTTGCATATATGTGTTACTAACATGTGTTTTAAACAAATAAATCTTTAGAAGTTGGCTAAAAATCCACTCCACAGTACACACTCGAAATTTTAGTCAGCTACCATTAGTGGGATTTTTTATGCCTACATTTTCATGAATCAGCAGCAAAACAGACCAGTACCACTATGTAAAGCAATAATGATTACATAAATATTATCACTGAAATTTTATCACATCATTTGTCTTCAGATTTGTGTAGTACATTTTGGTTTCATTTGCAGCTAGACACCTTGTAGGTATCCTGCTAATGGAAGAAATTCAAAGGCATTCACAGTCATGCAGATGACTACGTGGATATGTGATTTGAAACACAACAAAGAGAATCATAGAATTGTTTTAGTTGGAAAAGACTTCTAAGATCACCAAGTCCAACTATTAAACCAGAACCACCAAGTCCACCACTAACCCATGTCTCTAAAGCACCACATCGACATGTCTTTAAAATACCTCCAGATACCAGTGACTCAGTCCTGTGAATTCACTGCTTTGTCTCATCATCTACTAATGCTAAGTCTTTTCCTCAAGATTAATAATAGGGAAAATATCAACCTTCATAGATGAAAAGTTAAAAAGGGCCTTATCATTCCTTAAAAATCTTCTTAGCACACTTTTCTTCATTTTGTTCAACCAAATCAGGCAGCCTCAGAAAATCCCTGGGACAAAGTTTTGTACATTGTGGAGGTTACATGAGAAAGATATGACTTTGTCTCACACGAGGTCACAGTTTAGAATCAAATGAAGAGAAGCTTAGGAAACAGACCTGGTGTTAAACTCTTGTTAGATGGGTCCTTTGCTTTCTCAGACCATACATGCAGTCATCCGAGCTCTCATCTAGCTTGGACACACATTCTCCCAAGATCCATATATATGCCCTCCTCATCCCTTCCTGCACTTCTCCCAGCTGCTTTTTGCTACCTTCCTGTCTGCCCCCATAAGCTGTCAAAATGGAGACAGAGCTTCCTCAAGAATAAATAAGCTTATGTACTGTGAAACTACTCTGTTTTACACTGATTCCTTATGCTGCCACAGGTATTACTGTACCATAAGATATTTTGGTACATCAGCTAAATTGCAATACCTAACCAGGTCTTTGCAGCAAATGCAAAGAAAATGATTTACTACACTCCTCAGAGAAAGAAAGATTATGTAAAAATGTCTTTATTTCCAGAGGCAAAAAGAACACATGGAATCCACTACAGACTGTCTCACATGTCTACTATATTATAAGCTGATGCATGGCAATTTACTAAACTGCAGTACCCCATTCAAACATTTAAGCATTCACCTATGAATAAGGGTGAACAGTCCAGATGGCAGGCCTTGAGGAGAAAATGGACCAGAAAGGTTATCTTTCTATTCCTATGGCTACATAGCCATTATTACTCAGACATCAGTTAGATGTATCATATTGGTAGAAAAATGACACAGATTACGACTAATAACAATAACATTTAAAACTATCAAAGCTTGCCTGAATGTAATTTATTTAGCTTAAATTTACTAGTCAGTCAGGGCTGCTTCTATGAAAATCACCCTATCCACATTAGCATTTTAGTTCAGAGCCAGAGTGAGGCTTTGAATCACAAACCTCATCTAATAACTGCTGGTACACATAGAAGTTCTGATACAAAAAATCCAGACTCCTTTTAGAAGAAAGGAAATTAGAAACTCCTCTACTAATTCACTCCAAACCCAGATTTTGGAGACGTCCCCAGATGAGGGGACGTTACAGTCCAAACTTAGACATGAGAGACAAAGCCACACATTCATGCACCACATGCAAAGTGTGCACGCACCATATAGCACTTCAGAATCACCCAGCATGCTCAAAATCCCTCCAGTATTTGAGATCCCTTCAAATACTCAGTTTGTGGAGCCACAGTCTTGCAATAAGGTTATATAATCACAGAGTATCCTGAGTTTGAAGAAACCAGGACCAAGTCCAACTCTGCTTCTTGCAGGACTACCTAAAACCAACCCATATGACTAAGTGTGTTGCCCAAACACTCCTTGAAACCTGACAGGCATCAAACTACACACTGGCCTTTCACCCTGTGAGACATAAAAGTATAACTAAACCAAGTTTGGACTCTGTGATCAGGATACATACAGTCCTGTGATCAGGATACATCAGGATACATACAGTGTCATGCCCCAGGGAGGCAGATGGTACACAGCTTCTCCCACAATACTGAGATGAACATCAACTCTGCTAATATGCCTGCCCTTCTGGAAAAAGTGCCAGTACTTCTTCACTGAGTGTGTGGCAGTTTATGGGAGATCCACATCACGAGTCCTCCCAAGGAAGTTTGTTGAGATGTCCATAAACTTGCCTTGAATCCTCTCCAGGAAGACCCTATGATGCAGTTGTAGGCATTCCTTGGGCAGAGCACTGGATGAAAACCAGCACTCTCTTTACTACAACCTCCTTTCAGATAGTTGTAGGGAGCAATAAGGTCTCCCACAACTCTCCTTTTCTTCAGAATAAACAACCCCAGTTGCCTCATACACTCTTCATAAGACTTGTACTCTAGACCCTTCACCAGCTTCATTGCCCTTCTTTGGACATGCTCCAGTAACTCAAAGTCCTTTTTGTAGTGAGGAACCCAAAACTGAACACAGTATTAGAGATGCAGCCTCACCCTTAGAAGTACATGCAGGAACAGATAAGAGGCTCTGCCATGTGTGATACAGGTACTCGAGGCACTGATGTAGGACTTATGATGCTGTCAAACCCTGGGACAACACTGTGGAATGACAACACAGTGCTTCCTAGGGAGGTCTACAGCCAAAAAAACCCATCTTTGGGACAACTTTTCTTCAGAAATCTTCAAACCACAAGTATGGTGACAAGGTTCAGCACAGGGGAACAAATAAAATCCAAATCAAACCTTCCAAACTGCAAGTGAAGTTAAGAGCCCCTGGCCTACTGGTCTGCTCTTATTACACCAGATTACTTGATTGTGGAGACATAGACTGTATTTTCATGGGAAGAAGAACTGTGGAACTACTATACAGTGGTATATAACTGTATAATTCATAAACTTTCCTACAGGAAAGCAAAACCCTAAGGAACTGTCAAGTGAAATTCTCCCTTAATCTTTAGGATGCAAACGAAAGCCCATTCCTACAATAGCTACTGTTTTATTTATGATAACTATTCGACAGAACAAATGGATATTGCATTTGAACTGAAGACTTAAACTGAGGATTCAAAGGATTCCTCTCATTCTAAACCAAGTACAACTGATCTAAGCCAAACTTGAAGACTCTACTGGTATAAAATGCATTGGCATTCAATTCCAGCATCCCTAATCAACTGAAAGAATGAGTCAATTTATTACAGAGAAGCAGAGGAAATTGACTTAAATCAATAGCAAAATTCTAAATTGTTGCACTACAATTATTTCTCCCACATTTAAAGCCTGTATGTGTGTGTATAGATTCTATACAGTTCTATAATTATATGTAAACATATAAACACAGCCATATACAGGTAAAAACAAACATTTAGCATAATTCACAAAAGTATACACAAGGTAAAGATCAACAAAACATACCGAAAGATAATTTGGTTTAAATTCAAAATTATGATTAAGAACCATGTGTTTATTAGAAGAAACAGAATTTTTTTAAAAAAAGTAAAACATACCTGATAAAAATTGGGCCAGAATATGCTAATTGCCAGTTCTGCTCTGTTCCAAGTTGCAGTGAGAGATGTGTTCCAGACTGGGTTACCAACAGGACCATCATTAACTTTCACATATACATTCAAAGTGCCAGGGCTAGATCCACTCTTGCTTGAAACATAATAGTGGAAATCAATACAATGTGTATCATTTTCTTTTAGATGGGGCATCAGGAGGTGAGCTTTCTGTCCTGCATATCTCCCAGATGTATTCACCAACATGAAAGAACCTGCAAAACAAAGTCACTAGTTCAATTTCATCTTTATTTTATTCTCAGCTCCCTAATATGGAGGTCTATAATTAGAGCATCAATAAAAAAAAATAATCATTTTGCTCTGCTTCTATTAACAATAATTTGTATTTGTATTTGTTAGACATTTAAACTCAAGTTACTTCTGATAATCTTAAAATTCTCTTCCAAAAATTTTTTTTTTTTTTACAGTTGCTGATGTGATCCGCACTGAGCAGCATTTACACAGAGGCAGGCAGAAAATCAATTGTAGGTCCCAACTACTTGAACATCTCTATATACAGTGTATGATGTGTTTTTATGGCAAGGTTTTGGTAGCTGTGGGACTATAATGGTAGCTCCTGTGAGAAGCTGTCAGAAGCTTCCCCTATGTCTAATGCCAATGCCAAGCAGCTTCAAGATGGATCTGCTGTTGGTCAAGGATGAACCCATGAGTAACAGTGGTTGTGCCTCTGGGATAATGTATTTAAGAACAAGAAAAAACCTGTATGCAGTTCCAGTCACAGAGAGGAGGGAGAACATGTGAAAGAAACATCTCTGCAGACACCAAGGTCAATAAAGAAGGAGGGGGAGGAAGTGCTCCAGGCACTGGAGCAGAAATCCCCTTGCAGCCCCTGGTGAAAGCCATGGTGATGGAGGCTGTTCCCCCTGGCAGAAGGTGTGATGGAGGCTGTCTCCCATGGCATGGAGGTCCATGGTGGAGCAGATATCCACTTGCAGACCATGAAGGAACCCACACCAGGGCAGGTGGGTCCCCAAAGGCGGCTGTGATCCCACTGGAAGACCACGCTGGAGCAGGCTCCTGGCAGGACCTATGACCCCCATGGGGGACTTAGGTTGGAACAGTTCATGAAGAACTGTAGCAAACTCATGTTGGAAAGTTCATGGACGACTGTCTCCTTTAGGGGGGACCCATGGTGGAGCAGGGGAAGAATGTGAGGAGTCCTCCCTCTGAGGAGGAAGGAAGAGCAGAAACGACCGTGTGACAAACTGACAACAACCCTCATTCCCCATCCCCCTGTACCCACCCCTGGTGCGGAGGAGGGAGAGAAACTGGGAGTAAAGTTGAGCCTGGGAAGAAGGGAGGGTCAGGGGGAAGGTGTTTAAGATGTTTTGGTTTCTCAATATCCTAATCTGTTTTCATTGGTAATAAATTAAATTAATTTCCGAAAGTCAAGTCTTTATTCCCCATTATTTCCCTCACCTTATCTCTTTCACTATATTGTCTCTCCCCTGTCCAGTTGAGGAGGGGGAGGGATAGAGTGTCTTGGTAGCCATGTGCCATCCAGCCATGGTCAACCTATCACAAGAGCTGCAACTAAATTGGGAGGAATTCTATGTGTTCAGGTGCTGGGATGCAGTATGTGATTTAGGTGGAGCCTAACAAATTTTTGATTCCTTAGTGTTCCTCAAGATAATCACCAGATACACTTTGAGTAATTAAGTGTGACAATTCTTTCCTGGTATCACGAGCTGAGAAAAGGAGGAACAAATGATAATATCCAGCAAATTGGTAAGCTGTAAAAGAGAAAAAAAGAAGTTGGGGGTGGGGGGGTGGGGCAGGGAATAGGTGGAGGGTGTGATTTTTACACTATGGTCCCAACTTAAACAACAAACAGCAAGAAATGTAAAGGTATTGTTTAAAAAAAAATACATTCAAACAACTCTCACAGGAACAGCTAGACAACTTATGCTCTATTTTTCAGTGCCTATTAATGTGTTTCATTGAAGTGTGACTTCAAATAATCATGTTACAGAACAGATGTGCAACTAAAGAATTTGAATGGCTCTGTAGACACTATATTAGAAAAATCCAACATGATTTTCAAGACATTCATATTTCTGGGCTGAAGAAACCCAAAGGAAGCAATTCTATCAAAACATACACTATGATATCATAGAAGTAAGTAAATTAAACACAATGTCTACTTGGGAAAGAAAATATATCAGTAAAATACATGAGGTCATTTAAGCCCTGCATTTAAAAAGTGAAGATATGGAGACTTATAGCTGCATGCTTACAGTGCACAGCTAAGTGCTCTTAAAATAATGTAGGCACACACACTTCTCAAACACTTAGTAGAAAATAATTTGTGTGAGGTTTTTTTCTACTTTGATGGGTGATGATGCCTTGAAATTTCAATGACATGCAGCCTCCTATCTGATTTCTTGAAATGGAATGCCAGTGTTGAGAGAACCTTGGTCCAGACTGCACCTTTATCCTAAAAAACTATTGAGTAGGAGAGTTTTGCAATTACTTTAAATTGTTTTGCAATCATAACTTCTCATGAATTTTCATTCTAGACAAAATAACTGAGTCTGTAAAGTTGACAAAAATGGAAATTAATTATAATACAAAGGAATTGAATGTTTTACTTCCTAAAAGGCATTACTCTGTATTAAATTTACAGACTGTTTGTTGCTATAGCATACTGGGACAAATCCATACTCATTAGTAATGCAAGTATTATTCACTGAACATGTTTTCCATACTCTCCCAGAGAGAAATCTTGATTTTTAATTTAGCAGAAAGAAAAAAGGCAAGGTTCATATGCTTTTCCGTTCACGGACTGGTTTCTGCAAGTTTCTGATTACATTGTACTCAAATCTACAGTACTTACATATGTAACATTTTATTTCTTCCTGTTTTTGGTAATCTAGACTGCAGGAAAGCCATAATTAGGAGGGAAAAGTATGGACACACTCTATTCTAGATGCAGTAGACAAGAGGTAGCAACCTTTCTCCTAAACCACTGGAGCAAACGCAAGGAGAAATATTCTTTATTGCTACTCTTTGCAAATGCTCATCCTGTTTCAACCTGTTATAACAGCACATCATTTTCATACAGAATGCCCTACATGTTTTTAACTTGTAATACAAACATCTTCAAATACTCCAATGGTGAAAGAATGAAATCTAACTATGTGAAGACATGTAAGGAGAGAAAAGTCCTGTTTTTATCTTATATAGAGGAGGTTAGACTAGCTAGTAGTCTTCAGTCTTTGCAGTACTTTCTTTAGTATTATAGTTTCTACTATGTTCTTGGTCTTGGGCTGACTTAAGTATGAAATTCCTCTGTGATGGATACTTTGATTCTGTTGCTCAGTGATTAACTAGCATGCTGCATAGTGAAGAATGATCAGACATCCAGATAGAAGAGGAGTTAGTCCTGCTAAATTACTTATCACATTTCCCCATCTTTCTAACACAATAAAAAACATATTTGGGAACAAAACCAAAGCAAGTAAGTTTTGAATTCAGCCACATGGCTTTTTGCTTAAAACAGGCAGACATGAAAGACATAAATGTTCTTTCCATCAGTTAGGGCATGCATTGTTATTCAATTAATTTATTTAAACTTAAAAAGGCCCTCAAAATAGTTATAGTTTGCTAAGTTATCAAAACAGCACTTAAATAATTCATGAGTTCACTAAAAATTCACTGACAAGTTTTAAAAATTGAGAACACCATGGAGAAATGTTCATCTTTTCTCAGGAACCTTAAAATTTGAAACCAGGATCTTCCTGATAACCCAACCCAATTTATTTTCTGTGCTGCTAAGAATCCTACAGTCCCTGTTAGAATATTTTTAAGAACTAGTATATTTTAAGAACTATTTTGCTTACAGCATCCTGATTAATGAAGTATGTACTGCACAACTGAATCGTGAAAAAATATCACTGGCTTAAGAAAAGGAACACAGTAAGCCTGTTTTGAAAATAAGCCTGTAACTCCTTTGCTTAAAGTGAAAAAGTACAGAGGAATGTCACTGTAAACAGAATAAATCCCAGTTTATTTTTTGTAAGAAAAGGGAATCTCTGAAGAGAACTAAATTAAGCAGCAGAACATAAATTAGATGTGCTGTTCCAGTTGTTCTGCTAGCTTTAGTTTTTCTAGTGAGCTCTTCTTAGCTCATAAGGAAACAAGTAGGATATAAATATATACTTTTAACTGTTTGACTAAACTTTTTTGAATCTCAGGAAATTAGAAAAGTTGACTTGACAGGTAAACTGCATTACACAGGTCTTCTGCCACGATTGGATTTACCACTTGTGAAGGTCTCGCCAACTAACATTTTCAGAAGCTGAAGTTCCTTCTGTTCCAACACACCTGAAGAAACACCTTCACTCATAAAACTTTTAACAGAGTTGAAAACCAAAAGGACATTCAGCCATACAGTGTGGCTTTCTAAATGCAGAGTTAATTGAGTAACATGGAATAGCTTGTCATATCACACATAGTAACTTCAATCCTACCCTAAACATATCCTCTAGACAGTGTTTGAGGAAAACCTTCCTGAAGCAGGCAGGCATCTAGATGATGGATCCAGGAAGACCTGACAGTAAGAGCCTGGTTTCAGAAGAGAACAGATTCTTGCACCAAGCATGGGCCAAGACTTGTGTGCATGAGAACAAAATCCTGAGTTGCCTGTACATTGAGCTATCTAAAATCAGCTCATTTAACCCAGAGCCATTTCGAGCTTGCCAATGAAAAAAACCTGAATATACATACATCTCCAACATTACTCAACTTTGAAATAGCATGCTTTGTTTAAGGTACAAGAATGTGCTCTGTCTGCCTAGTACTGCTTTTTTGAAGATAAATGCTTGAGGTCTTTCAGTGGGCCAGATGAATCTGGACACAAGAACTCTGAGGTACAACGACCAGCATGTGGGTAAATCCAAAGCTCAGATTTAAGCATCAACATTCTGGGGGTTTGATAAAGTTAAGCAAAATGACAACACGCATAATAAATTTCATGGAAGCATCCGGTCAATGCCTTAAGCCTTTTTTAGCCCTTGTCATTAACAGGCTGCCATCTCATAAAGGAATTCAGTATTTTTTTTGATGGTATCTGTTTTTCCAGGCATGTGCATTCTGAAAAAGATCGGCTCAGCTTTTACATCCAGTTTTAACTGACCACAAGAAATAAACCTAATATGTATTAAAATGAAAAGGCATAATCATTAGACAGAAAAAAAATAAATTTTACTTCAAACCACAGATCAAGTGTAACAAAAAAGAAAAAAGTTAATTGAATGCATTAAAAACTTTCTGACATTTTTTTTTCCCAAAGCCAGTCAACTTCAGTGATCTCATATAGAAATCTTCTCTTTCAACTACTGTCATCTCTTAAACTGACTGCTGAAATACTATGCTAGATTGTTATATAAATCTAAAGCATGTAGATAAACATACACTTATAAACACTTAACTTCGATCAAAAGAAGAAAATGAAAAAGAAAACCAATAAACAATTTAGTACTCATTCACAAGAAGAGGCAGTAAGTGCATATATTACTATAAACATATTCCTTTTCTAAGTGACTGATTTCCCCACATGTAATTTCATGTTTAAACACATGGGCGTTGACAGTGTCTCAGTCAAAAAGTTGAAATGGGATTTACCTGGGTTCAGTGCTTAGGTCTATATTTAGGCTCCATGTGCAATTTAATAGTTCAAAAGTACACTCTGAAATAAAACTCAGAATAAAATCTAAAGTGCTCAGCATCCATTACATTCAGCTTCCTTCATCCACAGACTTGTTAAATCATCCATATTCCATCATTTTACCCAGAGGGTTTAAATAAATAAATTGGTTGATTTGCTACCATTGCTGCTGTTAACAACTTCTCTTTCTGAAATGTTTCAGCAATTATTCAGCAAATATTCAGTTCATTAAAATATTAATTCTAAGAACATGCAAGGGTTGGAAAAGAAAATTTAGATTAGAGTTTCTCCAGAGTAAATGGGCAATCGAGCATCTAGGTAATCCTAATTAGCATCAATAGAAATTTTATGTAAAGTAAGCATAGAGGAAAATGAAATTTTGTAAAGAAAAATGCCCAGAAGATAAGAGTGGATAGAGTGAATTGAGAAAAAAATGTTTAAAAATTTAATCTGTCAACTCAAAAAAGAATATACTGTGCTACAAGAAAGATGGAAATAGCACAAGAGA
Organism: Phaethornis superciliosus; assembly: GCA_023637945.1. Classification (NCBI taxonomy): domain Eukaryota; kingdom Metazoa; phylum Chordata; class Aves; order Apodiformes; family Trochilidae; genus Phaethornis; species Phaethornis superciliosus. Next base: position 50,711,864 of record JAJQWJ010000002.1, on the reverse strand, counting down.
TATTTTCCAGTCACTCCTGCAAGTTTTTACCACACGGCATCACCTTATTCAGAGACACTTACACTTGGAATGTCAAATGCAATGAAATGGAATGCAGCATCATTTTTTGCACATGAAGAAAATGTGACTAGTGAGCAAATAAAGTTGCTCAGATGATTTTTCAGCAGTTTTATACATGGTTGAAGACAAATTATTAGTTTTCCTTCCAGACTGTGACAACAGACATGACCTGATCAGGTTATAATCACAATCCTGTTGCAGTTTCATTGATAAAATAATAAGTTAAAAAGTACTGATTTAGGCATCAGTATTGGTTAATTTAGATTCTCAGTACTTGAAAAATGTGCTAAGTGAAGCTAAGTGAATTTCTGATTTTAAGAACAGGTATTTTTTGTGTTGGCTTTTAACCACATCCTGCAGGTACAGAAATGCCTCTTTGTAAGGCTGAAAGGTATCAAAAAACACCTTTCATCAAAAATGCTGCCATTAGGTAGATAAAAAGAGTTACTTTTTACTAGCAAAAGAGCATTTCCTACTCACCATACAACCACACTGACCTTTTACCAGTAGAATAGCACTGACTGTGACTACTCTAAGTATCCAAAGCTAAGTATGTGACTGTCCAAGAGACTGGAACTGCTATACACATGCAGATGAAAGCAAAGTCAACACATGCACTCTTTTGTCTATTATATTTTATAAACATTTGTATGGGCCATCTTGGAAGTACTTCAGAAATCAGAAAATCAGAGTGCAATAACAGCCATACTTGGACTTCAATTCCCAAAGCTAGCAAACAGAAGAGTTTTTGTCTTCAGTATTTTTTTCCTGCTATTTACTCATTTTACAGATAACTGAAAGCACCTTTTCAAGTTATATTTGAACACTACGGAGCTGCTGTAATTTGAGAAACTTCTCAAAGCTTGACTAGCACAACCTAAAGAAGACAGAACTTCTTCATTAGGTCATGCTAAAGCATCTTCTGCTCAGATGTGTGACTTCCAGATGCCAGGCAGTAGGTCAACTGCACACAAACATCAGTGCTGCTTGCATCCCTGAACTGGCATAATGAGGTGTGTCAAGATAACATCAGTTGAGAGTCTTCCCTTCAGCACCTCAACAAACATCCATCAGTTCTGTTCATTAACTTACAAAACAGTATTGTTTTAGGGGATTTGAAGACTTCTTTTGAGTAACATTTACTCATTAAAGTACGTGTTATAATTTTTGTCATTATTTAGTACCAATCCTAAAAATAAACATGAATCATCTCAACTTTCAAGTAATCTTCAAAATTTTCAACTACTAAAACTCTTGAAAAAACTGTTAAACTATTCTGTTGTAAATTCTGTACATTGTTTGAAAAGATTGACCCACCTCTACTCTTTGCTTAAGAAGAACAACTAACAAGCTTTACAATTCTTTCAGCAAATCCAATTCTTCATATTATTCCTCATCTCATATGCATAGACACATCTTCCATTATTTGATAGAAATTGTTTTGATCAAACACAAACAAGAAATCACATATTCTGGAATCATTTATTTCTGCTGTCCCTTTTCCCATAGCAAATAACATTTAAAAGACCTGTTTTCTAGTGATTGCTGTTTGTTTTTTCAGTCCTTTTCTATAATTCAAGAATTTTGAAATTTAATGAATTTCACTATTCATCCTATAAACTTTCTTTAAACTTTCTTCTATTTCCTTCATGAGTCCTGCAATTCCAAGCACTGTAGTGACATTTTGAATGCTGTTTCTCATATAACTAATATTAATTCTTTGCTAAAACTAATGTATAGAACGAACACACATACAAAATTCACAAGCCAACAGTGAAAAAAAATGCACGTGAACAAATTCTGAGAGATATGTCTAGTGTTTCAGATTCAACTTTTGAACCAACCATTACACTTTAGAAAAAAACAGAAAACTAACAAAATTATCCAGATGTTGGGAGTACACCAGATGGCAACTAAAGAAAATAAATATGTCCTCTAGTGAAAAGCTGACTTGAAAATAAAAAAACCCTGAATGTTGTAAGTGAAGAATAGTAAATGAAGTGCAAGTGGATGGGATGGAAAATTTTGGAGAAAACAAAGAAGATTCATGTGAAAATTCATGACTCCAGAACAGGCAGTCCCAGACCAGGTGGACTTTTAAAACACAAAGCTATCCAGCAGCACCTCCCCAGGACTGAAAAAGAGAAATTCAGCTTGACTATTCTAGAGCAGGGAGCAGGTAAATACTTGAAGTTATCAGTTACATTTAATTGAAATTAGAAGACAATATGGATCTTTTTAAAATGTTCTTCATGCAAATAAACATGAGAAGGCATTGGACTAACTTCTACTCTCTAACTTGAAGAAGGACAACCTTTAACAGAAGAGATTAAGCATTTCTGAGATTAACATGTTAAGTGTTTACCCATACCAGATTGCCACAGTACACATCCTCCATATATTCTCAAATCAGTATGGCTCCAGACTACAAAGTTCATTCTTTGAATATACACATCCAAACTGGGGGAAAATAAATACTGTAAAGTATTTCCTCCATCTTCCACTGTTGCTAAAGTTGATAGTTTATGCAAAAACAAAGAAACAAACCTGAAAAGCCAACAGTATTGCCCTCCAGCTGGATGGTTGGTATGCAGAAGATGTTAGGTCTCTGTATTGTGAGACATGTTCACTTAAAAAAAACAAAACAAAAACTCGGGAGGGAATATATTCATATGAATTAAAAATAGAGTATTAATGAAAGGGAAAACTAAAGTTCTCTGCTTATTATCTGCACTTAAAGATCCTGTAAATATCACAAGCTTCTTTAGCTGCAACATTGTAGGTGTAGAATATTCTCAGAGCTAAGTTAATGCTAGGTTGATAAAAAACCTGTTGAAGGGCAGAAAAAAGGGATCACATTTTTACTGTCCAGTTCCACTCACGAAGGCAACCAGAAAGACTTATTTTTTTTTTTTAACAGGAAGCCTGACTTGTCCGAATAAAAACCAAATGTATATACAAAGTAACTTTCCTTTTGTTTGATAACAAAGTATCCAAGAAGTTGTGCTTCTCCTCTTGCTCCTGGAGAGCCATCCTGGATTCAGCCCAGCCCCAAGGCAGTAAAGCAGTCCTAACATGGGCAGCCTTACCAGCCTTACTCACTCAGAAAATCCATAGGCAGCTAACCAGGCAGAGGGTACAACTGCTTGGGAGAGGTTTCTGTTTATTTTTAAGGGAACTGTGCTCCGGGTGGGCTTGAAAGAGCCAGGTTTGGTGCAGGACATCAGTCTTGTTTGTTTGAATTTCTGTAAAATCTGTCATCCCACGTTTGGCTCACCACCACACGCTCTGGCAGCTCTACCAGTAGCTTCTAGAGCCACTAGGAACTGTTCAAACAATAAACTGATTTATAAAACACACTCACAATAGACAGCTACCCACAAAGTCTTCTGCAAATTCTCTCAAATCCTCATGATGCAGTCAGCTGAATTTCTTTAAGGCTGGCCTAATACCTTCTACCCACTGCAACATTTTTAAACTTTTATGTTACCACTGGATCTCAAACATGCCAGAGCTTAGAGAGACCTGTCTGAACCATTTCTTTAAAGTGAACACACCAAAAAAAATACCAAAAGGGCTTTGAAGCAGCAGTGTTTTATTAAAACATAAACTTGAACAAACTCTATTCTCTCTGAAAACCCAGATTCTTTCAGATAAGAGAGATAAAATACAGCCATGTGGAAACAAATACTTTTCTGACCAACTGTGTCTTTGCAACAAGAGCCCCTTTCCTTCTTTTTACACTTGCAACTTTCAATAGCCTCTATGTTGTCAACGAACTCTACTTGTTCTCCTCTGAGTCAACAGAAAAAACTCTCTTTTCATCATCCCTTGCCTGGTTTTGTGTCTCTTCCCTGCTATTCTAAGAAAACTCCCCAAGTGCAAGCCTCCCAGTCAGTACATCTATTACTGTCTGCCCTGATTTTCCCTGGAAAAGCTTCTGCCATGGCCAAATATTTCAAAGCTGGAATCCTCTACCTCCCTTCAAAGAACTGCCCTGCCCTGACCAAAAAGCACACAGTTACCAACCATGGACTTACTATAGCATATAATGTGCACAAAAAAAAAAAAAAAAAAAAAAAAAAAAAAAAAAAAAAATTAAAAGATATCTTGAACCACCATCTCATTTGTCACACACAGAATGACAATGTGTGCATGAAGAATTTTTTGCATGTTCCTTCTGATTTCAAGAAAATCAGGTGAAGTATCCAACCTCATAGACAGAATATTTTTTTTTAGCACAAAGGGTTTTTCCCTGCCTCTGAGGACTGCACTCATAGATGCTTCCTTGCCTTGTCTGTTCCTAGTAAGTCAAAGCTCCATCAGTGATGCTTTAGCAGTAGTATCTGCAGTGAGACTGGAAGAAAGGTCTGCTGGACCTATCAGACCTATCCAAAACAAAATAAGGAAATTCAAAACACAGGATTCAGTAAATAAAGGATAGGAATACAAACAATAACAATCAATGTGGTAACAAACAGGTCTGATTTGATTTTCTGATTTTACAGTTGGAGGGGACTGCAAGTATTGCTGAAAAAGCAGCTCAAGTTCTGTGAAGTGCTTAACATAGTAAACAAACTGATTCGAGCTGCATAACAGAACACATCAAATATATTAAAAGCTGAATAAATGAAGCAACTGTTAATGAAGAAATCCCAGTAAACAAGGGATGAGGTTCTACTAGTGGGATTCTCTTTGGATCACTGTTAAACTAGATGCTTTTTGACTTATTCAAAAAGTAACTAGAGATAAAATTGTTTCTGGGAAGAAGTGTGACAATACAAACACTGGCAAAACAACAAAAAGTGTCTGAATAGCCAAATCCAGACTACTCTCAGGACCTGGGGTTAGTCCTCCTGCTCCTGCCTGCCAGACACACCGGGCTTCTGCAGTTCCTTGTCTCCAGATCCAGCTGGTGATCCTCCCCAACACAGACAAACTGACAAACAGAAACAGAGAAAGATGATCTCACAGATCAAATGCAGACAAACCCCAGTGTCTTTACTGGCATCCCTATAAACACACAGAGCAGTCTCTCAAACAGCAGGGACAGCCCCACCCTGCCCCTTCTCTCCAGCTAATGGGAATTTCAGTCTGCTGGAGGAATCCACACCCTGCTTTTCTCCTGGTGCTGGCCCCTAGACCCAAGAGCCCCTGACTTCCATGATACCACACCAGTCTCTGGCAATAAAATCTCTTGCTATTCTCTGGTTAGGCTGGAGTTCATAAGCACACACACACACATGGAAGCTGTGCAACCACACACAAGAGGGTTAGAAAGATTTGATAACAGCAGGGGAAAGACTGGGTGGTCAAGCTTCAGGCAGAGTCACACCAGTTTACTGAGTGGTAAGTGATTTACACTTGACGACTCTCTTTTATCCCTTCATTTTTCCCATGCTTGCTCCTTCCCAATCCAACTTTATTCCCGCCTTTGGTCCTGACATTACCAGGGGCACATGCAGTGAGGGCAGCAAGCAGAGTGGCAAGCTGGGATTTCCAATGAGTTGCTTGCATATCAACTTGTATTTTATTATAACTTGGCATTTGAAGCATGAGACAGTTGTTTTGTCGCTGAAGATAAGTATCTGTAAAACTAACCAACACATGCCAGCAATTAATGTTGCAGCCCAGAAAGTCTTCAGTCTTTTCTAAGCTCACTTGCTTTGCTGAACCATGAATAACATTAGTCTTTGTTTTTGTAAACCATTCGACCGTGCAATTCAGCGTTTAAGAAGCAATGCTCAGGAGATAACTAGAAATCAGTGTTAACATGTTTCAGAGGAGCTCCTGGGGTAAACCTTCTTCAGGTAAAAGCTTTGTAAAAGTAAATATAATAAGGAAGGGAAGGGAACGTGGCTTGATCCTGCATGTTAGCCTTATTGAAAAGGGCCATCTCCAAGGTCAGGGTTAAGTGCTACTGGTGCTTTTCTCCCTTTCCAATGACAGGCTGAAAAGTTTGTTAAACACAGAGGTTAATATAAAAAGCTTCTGAGGGCCCAAAAGCAGTGAGCTTTGCAACTTTTATAGGAATTCAATTTTGCTTTCAGCTTTAGGTTGCTAGGTCAATGTTTGACTAAAAATCATACCTATGTATACTCCTCCAAATTTTAGATCAGCTCAGCTGTAAGTTACTTTTAATTTAAAAGCAGATTGTCATTGGACTTTCTGTATATAGAATTGTTTGGGAAGCCTACTGCTACCGGGCCAATTACCAATTTCCTAGCTACTGATAAAGGCAAATTGTCACAACACTATCAGATTAGGTTTACAAACTGCTACTAAGGTGTTGCACAGATCAGTATCTGCAGTAATAGGGCACATGCAAATGCCATCCATCTTTCGAATTCCACTCAATGTCAGATAGTTTGTCATGGATCCATAAGACAGAAAACAAAACACTACTGTATTTTCTCTGGCACTAAATCCCACAACAATACAAAGCCTTCTGAAATCTTGGTTGACATATCGGTAATTTTAGAAGGTTATTAGCCTCAAGAGCCATTCTGTTGCTGAAGTAATTTGCTCCTGGTTTCATGAGTGTGAATAAAGATAACTCACAAGAAATCTACCTTATCTATCAAAGAGCACAGCAGAATAAAAACAAAACAACACAGATCTACAGTAGACTACAATGCAGTGTTTAAATTATTCCTCTGAATTAAATCAACCATCTTTTTTCTCATCTGTTTAATATGTTCATCTGAAACCTCTCCTAGGGTGAACTGTATGTAGCCTCACTTTTTTACTTCCTCATAAAAAATGCTGTTCAGAAACTAGAGGCTCACTAGTACAAGTTCAACCAGACCCTTTTATATTTTGTTTGCTTGTTTTTCTGAACTGAATCATTAATTGAAACTACACAAGTACACAACTGAGCTTTTTCCCCAGTTCAACTATAATTATTATAGAATTATTTCCTTCATAGAAACCTTTCAGAAACCTTAGGTTAAGACACGTTGACTAAATATTTAAGCATACCAGGTATGTCTCTAGCTGATGAGCAACAGGACAGATCAGGATCTTTACTCTTTAGCCCACACACCCCCAGTAACTGCCAGAATAAAGACATTCACATATCCCATGGCAGTTAAATGACAGTTTAAGCCTTAATGGATAAGCTACTACATTTTCCACAAACTAAATCATACACTTTAGATATCTACCTTTTATAGCCTCAGAGCAATAAGTCTGCACAGTCAACCTATATTATAACAATATGAGAGCTTTAAAACTGATTTAATAGCCTGTGCAACTGGGGCTGGTACTACAATCTTTAAAAAAAGCAACAAACCCAAGCCTCACCACCATGAATTTAAAAACCACTTTTAAAATGGAATTCGGCTCTAGTCTAACACCAAGATTTATATTCATGAGTGTGTGTGTATATCAGCTTGAAATATTGCATTAGTTGGACTTACTCTGTACAGAAATAAGAGACCCATTACACCTCCATTCCTGGATTTCTTTCTCTCTTTTGTAATGCACTTATGCCTTTGCCACAGAAGCAGCTGGCAGCATTTTCAACAAATTGGCATATAAAGCTGTATTTCATTTAGGTTTGCTCTTCATAGGGATACTGTTCCACTTAGCAATGATGGAGAGAAGAGTGACATGGGACAATAGCAAATGGTATTTAACTGGAAGAGGACAGATTTAGGTCAGACATTAGAAAGGTATTCTTTAGTGTGAGGATATTGTGAGGGTATTGTGTAGTATTGTGAGATACTGGCACACGATGCTCAGAGAAGCTGTGAATTTCCCCTTCCTGGAAGTGCTCAAGTCCAGGTTGGATGGGGCTCTGACCAACCTGGCCTAGTGGGAGGTGTCCCTGCCCATGGCATGGGGGGGTGAAACTAGATGTTCTTTAAGATCCCTTTTGACCCAAACCATTCTCTGTTATCTTAAGAGGGTTTTTTGTTGGTTTTTTTTGTGTGTGTGTGTTGCTGTTTTGGGTTGGGTTGGGTTGGGGTTTTTCCCGATTTTTATATCCCAAATGAGTAAAATGTAGAAACATAGTTATTGTTCAGAGTCTAAGTTGTATGACAGGATTACATCAAAGGGTTTCAGTGTACTTTCTTGGCATTTCAGGAAGAAAAGAGACTAACTCTAGGCTATTTTATTTTAGACATGTCAACCACTGAAGTACAACCTACCTTCAAAGGCTCTTATCTAGAAGAGATTACATCACAGGCTACATCACAGATAATGAATACATTGCGAGTTGCCAATTTATCTGTGTTTATTCACACAATAACTTCATTCACTGTGGCAACAGGCAGACTTCCAAAGCCATCTGTGCACTGATAAAGTAGGAATTTTGCTTCTCATTCTTTTAAAGATACTTCTTCCAAGCCCCAGAAGGAATTAGTGTACTCTTGTAGTGCGCTTTGGCTATTTGCTACATCCTAGTTAGTCTCAACTTTTATCCACCTTAAATATATAATAAAGCATCCCTAAATCATTAAACCAGAGTACGTAATGAAGATAACATACTTACCCCCTTTTCTTTTTTTCTTTTTTTTCCTTTTTTTTTCCTGTGCAGTTCCAATTAGGATAATACTTGATTTTTCCAAGTTCTGGTCTGCTACAGATGCATTAAAGACTTGGGCCTGGTTCATGGCTGATATAAGCCTTACAGTTTCCATGAGTCACAATCCCAGGAACTACACTGGTCCTCAGGAGAATAAAAGAGTTGGGTTTCTTTCCAAGAAGGAAAGCATAAGATTCCAATTAACACAAGGGCTTAACGATGTGCTTAAGTACCATTCAGGAAAGCACTTACATACTTACTTAATTTGGCTTCAATAGGATTAAAATTTGAGAAGGTACATGAATAATGTCACTGCACAAATGCTTTCTGGAGTTTTAAGTCTTGCAGTACAACAGCTATTTGCTATGTGACATTGCACAGCTCATTTTAATATTGTTAATTGAAATACCATTGTATCGATGTATACAGTTTTCAAAAATATTTAAGTGATACAAGAATTCTAGAGCTGATTTTATGAGAGCTAATTTTTCAGCAAAGTACAGTAGCTAGAGACAACCAATTTAGGCACTGCAAGCTGTAAAATTATATTGGCACATATATGTATGGTGCATATTTGTACAGCATCAGAACCAACTCTTGCCTTGAGAAGGAAGTGCTAATTAATTCAGCGAAACTCAGAATCCTAAATCTTGACAATACTTTTACCAGCAATATTTAGGCATTTCTGAGCAGACCTGTAATTCCCGTATTGCCTCAAGCAAATGAAAAAAAGTTTGGACAACACTGACTTCAACTCTTGAAAATTTTTTTCAAGCTCAGAATTTAATCCAGATGTTAAGTATTAAGGCATGTGAATGATTCTTAAGGGGGAAGAGGGATAAATAAGTAATTGCACTGCTGTGAAAGGGGAGTGTGTATTTATACACATTTAAAATATGCTGCAGGGTAAAGCAGAATCAAACAAATCCAAGTTAGCAGACAAAATGCTCTGCACTTTTCTCCATTAACTTTCTTTTACTTTTGAAGTTTCTGGGCTGAAACTTGGGCAGGATAGCAGAATCCCCTGAATTTAGTTATATAAAAGTCCATGTTCATTCTAGGGAACTAAAATGCAGGGGTTTTTTTGTTTGTTTTTTTTTTTAAACCATCTTGCCCTTTTCTGCAGTGTTAGCCTGGTATCCTCATGACCCATTCTGCTGCTCTATGTTCCCCGTGGAGACACACCTCTCCTCACTGAAGTTTTCACGGGTGGCTCCTGAGCAAGCCCTGGGTCAGCCTGTACAATCACTACTGTGTCCTTTCCTGCTGAGCTGGGCCTGGCTGTCATGAGGATCAGGGAGCCTCCAGCTGGGGCTGTACTCCAAAAAAAAAAAAAGGGTGAGCAGCCAGGAGTCCAGGGCAGGTGCAAACAACTCCTGCCAAAGGAAGGAAGGAGCACAGAGTCCTCATCTGGGAGGATGGATCCTGACCCTCAGACCTGCAGGGAAGGAAACAGGGAGCTTGCTCCTTTCCCTTCCCTTCTTCCTTCTCTATTCATATCCAGTAGAAAATGATCAATAATTTTGACTTCAAAAAATTAGTTTATCTCCTTTATGTATTTTTGTAGCATTTCAGAATTGTTTCTCCAATCAAATGCATGTCACTGTTCAGGCAGATAAAGGAGTAGATATTCAAAAGAACTCAGGACTTAGGATCTAGAGTCTCAGAGTTCCCTTCCTTTCCTGTGAAGCCTGTAGGGTGTCACAAAACCAGTATTTCCACAATGTTGTGTGGGACACCTAGTTCCCAGGTCACCTTGGTTTTTTCTGAAGATAGGGGACTTCCTTTAGTACACATCCATACCAACTACTTTAGTTTCTGCAGCTACTGTTGTGGTAGCTATCAAGTTTGCAAGTGCCAGTACTTTGGACAGCACAAGTTTGAAACTTCCCTTCCCTTTCTTCCCTTTCACACGGTGGCTGCTGTCAGACTGCTGAGTGGTGCAGAGCATCCCTTAGCAGCCATCTGCCAGGCAGCCCATTCCTGTTGGAATGCACTGCGGCAGGGAGGTGAAGGCTGACCATGGCATTGGTAGCTACAAGTAGGGTTTGACTACACATATGCCTTAACAATTCTGCCTGTCACTCATGACTAGCTTATTTTACATCAACAGCTTCTCATTTTCCCTCCCCTAATAGTAAGAGCAAACAGCTATGTACAAGCAGGCAGCTTTAAGCTGAGCCTTCTGTCTAGGTAAAAACAAACGCAATCAGTATGGGGATAGTTTAGGGGTAGATAGGCCAAAAGACTCATGAAGCAATGGTTTTGAATTTTTAACATTTATTTAAAAAAAAATTCAGTTTCCATACTGACTTACATTTATTGTGTCTGATTAGTTTAAGTACAACTTAGAAATTATTTAGTCTCAACTTCATTAAACGTCTTTTCCTTCTCTGCAAACATGAACCACTTTAGTGTAACTTCTGATGTACTACTGAGCTTTTATTTTCAAAGCCTATTTCACATAGCTAAATAAGCTATATTTCAGCAGCATTTTAAAAGACAAAAAATTTCAAATATGATAAAACATAACGAACCAGATGACATTAAAATATTAAAAGAAAATTAAAATCTTACACAAAATAATTGCTAGACTCAGTTACTCTATACAATATAATAAATACTTCGTATTTCATTAAGACTACGCCTTGGTGTCAAAAGCAGAAATGCAAGATACAAATTAATTTTTAAGCAAACAAGAGAATCATTTAGCTTTACTTGAGGCATTGTAGCATTGTTGTCTCAAATGTCACTTGTTGCCTTCTTATTTTGTCTAATTTAATTATTTTTCTAACATTTTAGATTTGATTTACCAAAATGAAATTCACAACACTGCAGTTCCTCTCCCAATTTTTTTTTTTTTTGCTCTAATCCTTTGAAGCTTGGCTACCTTACTTTTCTGATTTTTTTCAAGTGGTAATAGTGGTGAAATTTCAAATAAACTAAACAAGCAACAAATTTTAAAGATTTATTTTCAAGTGTTAATAGCGGTGAATTTTCAAATAAACTAAACGTGCACCAAATTTTAAAGATTTATTTGCAGCCAGCCCAGGTATAATCAGGCAAGGAAATCATATTAGTGGCAAAACATAATCAAACTAAGAACTTCATTTAGAACTCATATTTTTAATTTGCTGCTGTTATAATAGCTACAACTCTCATACTTAGCCAAGATAAAAATAAGACAGACATCATTTTCCAGGGTACTTTGCACACTTTAGACATTACTTGGCATATAGAAAAATCCAGATTCCATGCTATTTATTGAAAAAAAAAAAAAAAAATGGAGACTGTCTTGGGACCAAAAAGGATAGTGGTAGATATGGTACTGTAAATATACTTTCCTAAAGTTAGTTTGGAAGTTTACTTGCTTTAAAATAGATGCTTGCTCTTCTAGTTTCCTTAAGCATCCTAAGGCCCTTCTTGAGAAAAGCTAGCAAATATATTATAAACAAATCCAACCCTTACAAGACACCCACTTTGTGAAGCACAGTGAAAACCCAGATCCTCAGGCAAACCGGATTGTTCTATTTATCTGTTGGATTAATCTGACAACTGAGCACTGCTTATTTGCTCACTATCTTTGTTACACTTGTCACATTTTTCCAAGTCATCTATCTTCTACTCTTGCTTATCACCTGCTGAACACAAGAGGAAAGCTGAGAATAGCCTACTAAAAAGAGAATGCAGACTTTATCAACAGATGCTTCACCACCAGCAATCTTTTTACCTGTTACACAACTACGGATTTACAAATTTCAGAGAGTAAGGTTTAAGGACACATTGAAAACATATGGAACAAAATTTTTTTAAACACATTTCTTCAAGTATGAGGTTATTTTAAACAAATATTCTAAAATGCTCGCTGAGACAGAAGTTGCTATATGAAGCACAACAAACAGCTATGCACAGAATGGATTGTCATGCCAAAGAAACTGTGCACCACTGCCTGAATTTTGTTAAAAGTTTGTACTAACTTTTGCAACTAAAAAAGTCTGTTGAAAATTAATCCTCTTTTTACTCTCTTATGTAAGTCTCTAAAGATAGAGAGGTTTTTTTTTTTTTTTAATAATTTGAAATGTACTTATTTTTAAAAGAAGGAAAACTTTTCTATTAGGCAGCAAGATCATTCATTTTGTAACACTCAAACTTGATTTTTTGTACAGACTGTAACTCAATAGACTTCACTGTATGAAGAACAATTAATAGATAAAGGCATCTAGGCTACTCCTACCCTTTGCTCATCATTTTGATAAGGCTTGCCATGATATAGGAGGTAAAACGCACCAAGCTTTAAAAGAATGTAAATTAATTTCCTGAAAGAATAATGGAAGGGAGATTTTTATTAAATCCTAATTACTTCTACATCATTATCACTTCAGTAGGTGGATTGGCTGATATCATTACTGTAATAGAGGTCAGTGAGAATGAATCAGTCCAGTCTTATAAAATATACTCCTTCATCTCATCTTTTTTATAATAGTCTATCACCTTTTCTTGTATGTTGGTAATAAAATTCACAGAGGTCGTACTAGGAAAGCGAAAAAGCAATGACTGAAAGTATCAGCAGTAGACAAGCTCTTACTGCTTTTTTGAAAAAAAAAAAACAAAACTTTATCCAGAACTTCCTCTAGCTGTAGGGGCTGGCAGTACTGCTAATATGAAATAATTTAATTTTCAGCCTGGTTTGTCAGAAGGCCACATCCATCATAATTTCTAAAACCACAGGTGGATCTTATACATAAGTGGTTCTACTACCTGGATTATCCTGACCTGACCTCGTGAGTACCAGGAAGACTGCTATAAGAAGGAGGGTGCCTTTGAACTTAATTAGAAGTAAGCAAAATTATGCAAAGAGCAACATATACATGATCTAAACACATAGTGAGGGTCACAAAGCTATAGAAAACATTTGCATTCTTACATCCCTCAGCTGTCTACCTACTACATGTGCTAAATGACACATGCAAGGAGCCCTCTAGATGAACTAATTTTAATTTTAAATTTTAAAATTATGAACTGATTTTTATTTTTTTTTTAAGGAAGGAAGAAAAAAATATATGAAAACAGTGCAGATTTTCTGAGATGCTAGTAAAAATGTTGCGTAAGGCTTCTCAAATGCCCAAGCAAATCATTACACTGAAATTATTTTTTAACCAAGTGTGAAGAGGAAACCAAAAAGTATTTTGTTTCCTATAACAACACAGAACATACCTAAACAGTTAGTAAACATTGTCTTGCACTTCAAGAGAGACCATGTCCCCAGAAATAACTAAAATTCTCAAACATCTAGCTTATATCCACAAAGAGACTGAAACTTATATTTTCTTATACCTTACCTTTCCTTACAAATTTCTAGCATAACACATGCAGTCACTCTGGTAAAAATTATTTTCCATCTGTTTCAGAGGGGAGAGCAGTTACAGATTAGCTCTTTTTTCTTTTATACTACTCAACTTCATTTTGTAAGGTTACTTAGACCTTAAGAGAAACCTATAATCCCCAGTCTTCCCTCCCCCCCCCCCCCCTTTTTTTTTTTTTAATTGTCTGAGGATATGGAGGAATGGATACTTAGTATTGTAATTACTTAATAATGGCTCTGATACTTCAGCAGCAGGGATGAGTAGCATTTTAGGGCTGGATGTGTCACAAAAGCTCAAACAATGTGATAATAGAGTAATATAATCACTCACTATTTCTTAAAAAAAAACGGTTGGTATTTTAATAGAAAATCCAGTGGGAAAAATTCTGCTGATCAGTCTACACAATTTTTCTTACCCTTCTGTTTTGTTCTTCCATACATCTTTATTTGCAGCTTTTAGCTCAAAAGGATAAACTTTATCCTAGGTAAGCAGAGATTCTCACATCTTGCAAATTATTACCAAAGATGCTGAAAAACATGACTACTGCCCATGTACACCTGCTCAGTGACTCAGTCTCTACAATCAAAGACTTGGAAGTGGAGACATAGAAACTTCACTTGCTATAGAAAATCTTTAGCCCTTCAAAAGCAATCTGCATCACAAATCTGCATCACCTGATAAATAATTTGGAGTTTTTAAAAATATATACATTTAATATGGTTGGCAAGTACTATCTAATACTAGCATTTACATATGATTCATCAAGTAAGATGAATCTAGAGTGAAACTTTCAAATTTGGAGCACTTGACACAACACACTGTCTCTGGGTAAAAGCTGAAGAGGTGTAGCTCATGATTGCTGAAACAAAAATCCCTAAAGAGTAAGGGGGACTTTTCCCAGCTTTGTACTAATATGAAGAGAAACTTCACCTGGGTCAACTGAGAGTTGGAGCTCATCGGTGAGAGAAAGTCAGGCAACATCCGAAGCTAAATCAACATCTCTCATCTTATGAAAGATGCTTATCCACATTGCTTCCAGTGTGTTACTTTGGACTAATTAGCCAGTGCTGAGCACAAAACCCCATTATAAAAAGTTTGTATTTTACCAATGCCTCTTTCATTAAGGTTAATTTTTATCTCAAAGAAGATTTCAGTTAAAGGCACACTGCAGATTTTGAGTCAGCACTGGTGTTGTACAGCCGAAAGCAACATGGGTGTCCTCTGCTAGGAATCATGAGCTACTGCAAGTACCTCTCAGCTTTATTTCACATTCTGCCTCTGACTCATTATCTCAAGTGAGTCACTTAACCTCCAGGGGTCAATCAGGTTGTCTGTAAATTATACCACACAGCCTCATACTTGTTATGAGGTGCTACTCATTTCTGGAAGAGCATTTTACATTATTGGATAAATAAAAGTGTAATTTTTATTACTGCCAGCTAATAAGAAATTAGCTTATTAGAATGTGCCACTTGTGGTTATTTTACTCAAGAAGTGATTCTCCCAAATAGTAAGCAGTGGTGAATGTCACTTTTCTCGAACCTTGCTCTGTTTTTGCTATTTAAAAGCCTTTGCACAAGGTATGCAAGGAGCCAGGCATGAAGCAAGGACAGTAATTGCAGTTCACACAGAACTGAAATAAAAATGGGGACAAATTCAACAAAAATGAGATGCAGAGTTCATTTTGTTCTGGAAAGTAAAACAAATAGTAATTTCTTTAGACGTAACTTTCTGCTATCTTCCTAATTAATTTTTTGTTTTCTGAAAAGTTGAACCATACTCCTTATGTAATAGAGAGTCTACAATGCAGTATTTATTTATTTGGCAGGTATGTTAAAACCAAACCTACTGAAGCTGTTTATATCTCTTTTACTATTTTTTCTTATTACCTGAAGCAAGAAGCAAAAGGACTGTTTGCTACACAGCATTAAGCAATATTTGGCATTAGGGGGCATAAGAAGGGTGGAAGTGAGCAGCTTGTGCTGAGGGAATACAGTTCTATGGGTTGACTTATAGGAAATATCTTGTTACCAACTCATTCTTCTAGGCTTTTTCTCCTCCTCTTTTTAATCAAAACAGGAATAAATTGTTTTCCAGTTTGGTAAATGAACAGAAAAAAAAGCTCATGCTGCCAGAAGGAAGAGAAGGTCGATCCATGGGAGCTATTCCATAAATGCATAACCTTCAATGACCTTTAGTTTTTCTAGCTACAGCATGAAATTTTGTGACAGTCACATGCAATTGTTTTTTTCAAATGGGCAAATAATTGTTTCAACTATTATTGATAAACAATCTGTTAAGTAGTGTATCATATAGAAACCCAGAATCTAGGCTAGGAAGCATTGCAAGGACTATCTCTGTGGCCAAAATTGCTCTTTAAGCCACTATAGACCAGTACTGCTACTGAAACGGTCCCCACAATTCTACTGTGCCTTCCTATTTGGGTCCTATGAGGCTGCAGAGTAACCCAAATCAAGGATCTCATGGATTTTCCATTTTCTCTGTTTGGTTTTTGTTTTGTTTTGTTTTTTCACTGCTGGGGATGCGGGAGAAGGTGGGGTCAGGTCCCTGTAGTGCCATCAGTTGCTGCACCAGCAGTGCTGGAGGAGTGCCCCTCTCCAGCCCTCTCTTTGGCTGGGGTCCCCAAAACCCCTTCCCTTAAGAAGCAGCCAGCCCTTGCTGCTCCCCAATGGGGGAAGGAAGGTGCTGGTCAACTGTAAGGATGTGCAAAACTACTGCCTAAAAACTAGGCTTCATCTCAGCTCATCCACAGGAAATAATAATGTATGTGCTTCTTCCCCAGTCATACAAACCTCAGGAAGAAATTAAATCCTAAGCAACACTGACATTCAAAATACCACATTTGTTACATGAGATAGCACTCAGCAAACAATTATTGTTTGAGGTCTTCTTCAAAAGCAGTCACAGCAAAGTTAAACACTTCATCACATTTGAAACTCTTGCGGTATAAGAGCTTGAGAGCCATTTCTTCATGAATTGAAAATGGATGCAAGAAATTTATCCCTACACTGACAACTGCTGGTCCTTTATCTATCTTCAGCAAAACCATTATGGTCCTTGCTAATGAGAGACCAAGAAAACTGACTGGGATGAATAATAGAGTGTACCTTCAAAACAGAAAATAGCAGCCTTGTGGCCCATTACTTTTCTTTCTAGAGATGATCATGTAGTAAAGAAAATAGAAGCTGAAAGCATAGCATGATCTTGAAAGGCTTCTAAAAGCAGGAGCTGTCAACTCAATGTCAAAATGCTAAAAAAAGGTGTTGCAGGATTAAGAGGATGAGTACATTTGACCAAAACCAGGAAGGCCTCATTCCAACTCTAAATTGCTTTAGTAAAAAAGAAACTGCTGTAAAATACTAAAAAGATCTGCTCTGGGTATTTGAATATGCATTAGAGTTGAATTAATGTTAACATCCAGTCTTCCAACATCATACTGGATCTTTTATTTTTGATAAAAACTTTGGTCTTCCAAAAATTCTGCTTCAGCAGCTATCAGTTCTGCTGACCACAGATCATAATTTATTGACTTTCCACACGCAGACTACAACACGCTTTTCATCTGCTTATCTAGCACAGATACTTCTAACCCCTATGACATGATAATAAGGGACAACATTTATTAATTGAATGGCACCTTGAACTAGACTTCAAGGCTGATTGTTGACAGAGTGCTTAGTGAAATAGAAAACTAAGTAGTGTGCTTGATACCAACAAAACCAATCCAGTGCCTACCCTGAAGCAATAAAATGAGTCTAGTGTTTCTAGTACCTATTTTCGAAGACACCTTTCCAGATATATCTCTGGTATTTGTTCTTTACCCCAGCCAATCATACTCTGTATGTGTCCTGAAAGTACCTTCCTTCTGATGCAATTTCTTACACTTAAAAAAAAGGTTACGCTTTTAAAAAAAGTCTAAAGAGAAAGCTGATTTGGTCATTTAAAAGTTTCCTGAATCCTTAGATGACCAAGTGATGTTTCAATACGATGTAGCTTACTAAGGCCTAAACTCCAAGAGGAACCTAGCAACCTTTCACCTCCACTCTTCTCTCTATTGAGCAGCACAGCAAAATACAGAGAAGAACTTCAAGAACCTCAGCTGTGGCAACACTAGGTTGGATGAGATATCAGCCTGTTCCAGCAGCTGGTATCTCACCTGTGGTAAAATGAAGTCCTTTGGAGGCTATGAGCCCTGAAGCCTGAAACAACCTTTGTCTGAGAAAATATGGACTCCATGTTAGCCTTTTCCTGACTTCTAGTAGTCAAAACAAATAGTTTTAGAGAGAAACTAACACTCAAAGATTAGTAACAAAGCCTGCTACAATACTGTAACCATATGGTACAAACAGCTTTAATGCCTTGTGTTTTTTCCTTTATTAATTTGTGTAGTAACAATTAGTATCTGTTCTATATTTGGCACATCAATATTTAAATATTGTGCCACTTTGTTATACCTTGTTTGCATACATTGTATGAAAGAAGTTGGTTTATTGTTTCAAAGGCTGGAATGGTTTTTGCTTACTGGGGTTTGGGGTTTTTTTCTTGTTCTTGTTTTTAAAGAAACCTAATATTCCACTTTCACTGACTAAAAGTAATAGAGAAGGAAAGTGCTGATGTTTGAGTAACATAATATGAAGACACATAGTGTGTTGCTTGTACAGAAACAAAAAAAACCCCAAACTTTCCTCCCAAAGGTATTTCAATAAAATTTAGAAGTACATGCCCATCTAAGTCTCAGAGGAAAAATATTACAGGGATCTTTACACACTGTAAAGTAAAACTACACTTGTACTTCCTCAGTGTAACAGAGGCATAAAAATAATCTTCTGAATAAGGTAAAATAACTACACAGAATAGGCTATTCTTTCTTGTTACTAAAAAAAAGGATGTGAAGGCAGAGGGAGAGATTAAGAAAACTAAAGAGGAAAGAATCCCACAGAAAAATTATTTTACTGTGTTCTCTTATGAAGAGTTTATTATTATTTTGAATTACAAGTAACTTATACTCACAAAACGTGGCCCATGACAACTTTAGTTGTGTGCATTTATCTGTATGTATCTAGCCTACGATAAGAAAATGTGGTCCAGGTGAAATCAGTGGCAGTTATGGACAAAATAACTGTAATTCACCTTTAGCCCTACTCAGATACAATGTCTTACTAAAAATCAACGTGTTGTTCAAGTTCTAAGTATGCTGTCCTCAAAACTTCCATCAGGAAGTCCTGTCTTACTGTAACAGAATATTTCTCTTCCAAAAGGACCCTTCAAAATTTACTTTAAAATTTAATTTCCAACAATGAGATTTGGATTTCTTTTAAAGAATGTTTCAATGGACATGTTTGAGACAAAATGCTTTTTCACACCATAACAAAGGACATGCTAAACAAAGAAAAACAGTAATTATACTTTTAATTACTGTGCTATAATTAACACATCTGGTATAACGAATTTTACAACTGTAGAGGAAGAATATCAGATCAGGGCAAAACTGGGTGTCAGCTGCTGCTATTTGCACTTAATTAGCAACCTCAAAATTTCAGAAAAAATACTATCAGCTTCTAAAAACATGCTTTTTCACAATTTAGCCTAGTCGTGGAAAGAAGCATGTGTTACAAAGCTTTGTATTAAACACTGAAGAACTCCTTGAAAAAAAGCAGACTGTAACATAATTTATCTTGAATGTAAGTAATGCATCTGTGTGTGTGTGGAATCCAAGTGAAACCAAATCTCTTCATGTGTTCAGTTCAAAGTAAAGGCATCTACCTTGCTCAGAATATCCTGTGGCTCAGCAGATGTATTGAAAATTATCAACATGGTTCTATCCAATTGCTAGACAGGCCTTCTGGAGTCAGAATACACACAGCCATAAATATTAATATTTCTTCTTTTTTAGACCTATCTTCAAATGTTCCATCAAATTTTCTTTAAATGAGGAAAAACATAAAGGAACACATTTTAATAGGCAAAGCAAAGCTCAGGCAACTATTAAGTAAAGAAGGATATCCCAGAATCCTTCAGGGAATTTGACAGTCTTTTCTTCCCTAGACTGTGCATCATTGATATGCTAAAATGCAGCACACCAACAAAGCTTTAGTTAAGGAATGAAATAATAATGCTTAGAAAAAGCAGCTTGAGTTAGAGGTGGCAGAGAGAGAAATTTGGCACACGATAACTGATGCAAAATACAAAGTCTGTGGCTAGAAGATTCATCAGAATTTAGAAAGGTGCTATGAAGACTTCCAGACCACAAAAATTTTGTGTGCATAATGAGCTTAAAAGAGGAAGAGAGAATGAAATTCTTGTAATTCAATACAGTGTCCCAAGAAGTATTATGGCACATGAGCTGTACGGAATAGGAAGCACAGAATCTTCAAGTAACATAACCCCAGAATAAGGAAGCAACAAAAATTAACATATCTTTTCACACTTAAGTTGTGCTTTCATTACAAAGATCCATCATTTAACAAATGTAGCACAAAAATTAGGACATCTGTTAGGCTTCAGACTACAGTGGTGTTGAAAGGTTCTTAGATGGCAAAATAAAGGAAATGCACAGTTTCATCATTCAAACCACCTACAAAATATTGGCCTTACATTACATAATTTCAAACACTATTCTTTTTAATATGAATAAAATTCATCTGTGAAGGAAACCAGACAACCTGGCATTATACCAGAGGTGTTTCCTATACATTCCTTAAACAGGATAGGTTCTATTTGCCAAACACAAAAGATAAATAGCAGCACTCTAGTCAAAGAAGCATCATTGCAGTATCAATTTTTATTTCCATATTACAGGTGGAGAAATAGCTTTTCCAAAAGATTATTTTCATTTGAACAACACTGATATGGGTAAACAAAAGATCTCAGAGGAGGTTTTTCCTGGAACTTTAAAGGCAAATTCATTAATGTGAAACAAACCCACAAATTTATTTTTTTTTATGTCTGGATAATTTCACATGTGCAGTGCTAGTTAACTTATGGCAAATCATAACAATTATAGATTTAAGATTCCAGAATAATCTACTTTGCAGAATATTTTTAATGACCCAATTGCTGTTAAGTCAGAACGTCACTGCTATTTAATGAAAATTATCTCTACCACATATGAAGGAGAATAATGTGATAAAGTTCAGATAGTATGTATCTAATCTGAACTTTAATGCTACAGAGAACATTAAATGAGAGTTTGAGGCATTTCCAATATATCTATACAGCTTGAAAAGGAGGAGGAGAAGACATGATCAAATTAAAAGGGGAGGTTGAACACTGTTAACTGACATAAATGTGTAACACTAAACAATACTTTCATCATCCTGCTTGTGCTGTACACTCATGAAGACTGCACCTACAATAAATTCATTTTATACATGCAGAAATCCTAATGATTCACTTTACTGGTGAATACAGCCCATATCAAAGGTGTGTATTCCAAAGGCTTTTTAAAATTATTTTTTAAATATAAATAAATATAATTTAAAATAAAATAAATATAATTGCTGAAAGATACCACATCTCTTTGTACCAATTTATTCCACTGCCAAACTACAGGCTCTCAGGCTACCATTGTGCATGCATGAAAACAACTTGGATGCTGTCACTGACTAAGTCTACTCTAGAACATGCTGATTTGTTGTTTCAGGCACATAACCATTGCTAGTGCTGCTTCACAACGTGTCCCAGAACCTGGGTAGTGTCTTCACACTGTCCCGCATGGTGCTTTTTGGATTCATCAGTTTCCATAAGCAATAGCTCAAGAGCAGGTGCACAACATCCTACTGATCTCCCCAAAACAGGTCCCTCCTCAACCCAGCCTGGACCTTTCAAAGGCATTTTATTTGATGTGTGGCTGCTAAATAAAACAAATCCATATGAAAGCAACACGTTTCTACATTCCTTTTTTCAGATACCCTTCTAGCCTTGTCGAAAAGCACCCTTCCCTGTCTGGAATACACAAGAGCCTAGAATAGTTCCCTGAAAGCCTGTCCTCTTTCAGTTCCCTCTTGTGACGTGATCCTTTTAAGTAGCAGGACAGTGGCAGATACCCTTCCTAAGATTTGAGAACCATAGGGTCAGTGTTGCCTGCCTCCACTCAAGCAGTACTTAGCATTAATTCCTATTAACTGAAAACCACTAAAATACTGTAGAGGTAAAAGACTGGACTAGGGACCTGCTTCTTTTCATCTGCTGTTTTGCTTTCAGAGCCCTCTCAAATGCCTGACAAATCTTGATTTCTCTCTACAGATTGATTTTTCCTGTTGATTACTCTTCTAAATAGTCCACATTTAAGTTGTCATCTTGGGTTTAGGGCCATTTCCTTGCAACAGCAAATGTGAATTTTACAAAAACTCAGAAAGAAGCATCTTTAAGTCTTCTGAGGAGTGGTCTGATCACACCAGGCACAATGGAGAACTCCTCTTCATTTCTGTGTGACTTACACACTGCTCAAATCCAAGAACAAGTGACAATGTTCCATTCTATAATTCTATTTAGTTTCCACCATCATTGTTTTTAACTTGCGCACCTTAATTTCACTCCTGCCCTACTGTGAGCTTGTACCTGCCTTTTCGACTCACTCTCACATTTTTATGATCTGAAAGTGTTTGGGAGTGTTGGGAAGAGCTAAATGCCACAACAGTAACCAATGAACTGGGAAGTATATCCCACCCAGTCATTGTCCAGCAGAAACAAGATTGAGAGAAGAGTTGACTGTAACACTTAGAAGTAAAAGCTGCAGATATACGGCAAAATCAAGAACTCAAATTTGGTGGCAGGACCTTCTTCCCCTCTCGGGTGAAGGGAAAACCAAAATGGTAAAATTTTAAGTAACAATATAGCCACGTTTGCACTTAATGCAAAATCATAATACATGAAGTTACTGGTGAGAAAAGTGCATCTGTAACTGCCATGTTCTAATACGAATATGTATTGAAAGTGCTTTCCTAATCTGTGTTATGTGATGAACACAGAACTGTTATCAATTGCTTGCATGCAATTATCACAAATATTTGATGTTATTAGCTGCTGCAACATTATGACTTGGATAATTACCTGCACCTGTTTGCTCATAATGAAATGGCTGTGTACATCATTAAATTCTCAATGAGGTCCAGACAGCATGTTTTTTCCTTTGTGTTTCTGAAATGCAGTTGATTAGAAATGTTGTGACTTCAAGATGAAGAATGCATTATTTCAGCTGGTGAGGGAAATAACTATATTGCTTTAATACTGAGAACAAAAGTACTGAGCTCTTTAATTCAGCTCATGGAATTCATGACAGCCTTTTAATAGCTTGTTCCCTGACTCTGATTCTGCAAACATATACAAAGGAATTAAGACTTTGTCTGGTACATTGGGAAATCCAATTGCTTCAAATACAATACAAAACACAATTCATACATTTTAGGCTGTGTATTAACCTAGCTCTGGAACCACGTTTGTCTCCTCATATACTACGCTGCATGACCATCCTCAATTGCAAGCAGATGTTCAAAAGGTGTAGACATCTGAGGATACCTGAAGCCATTATGCAAAGAGAAACTATAAGTGCCTGTACATAATTTCCTAAACATGTTGCTTTTGGGTGATGAAATGACTTTCGTTGAAAAGATGTTGTTTATGGCTACAAACTTAGTGAAGGAACTTCGCTTTCTGCAAAATTTTAGACATTTTTCTAGTATACTTCTACTGTGTATCAGACTTTAAAATATAACAGTATTTCCTGTAAGGCTCAATTAAAATTAATGAAATAATTTAAATCACATAATTCTCAGTAAAAGATGGAAGGCAAAGGGACATGCTAAAAATATATTGTCTTTAAACTATGATAAAAATATTGGTTTGGCTGGAATAAGGGCCAGGTTTTTGACACTGATGAGGAAGAAACTTTCTTTATTGTTGTCTTATACTTCAACTAATTTCAAATTCAACCAAGTACAGTACACCATGAATGGCAGGTTTGCCAAATAGCTTTCCAATGCAGCATTTAATGACCCGTGCCTCAAATCACTCAAATCAATGACTTTTTGGCCACTCTTACTATAGCCACAGCTCAAGCTGTTAACAACATACTCTCAGTCATCAATGCCAGCCAACAAATCAAACAAATGTAAGAAGGGATTAAAAAAAAAAATAAAATCTTGCATAAATCTATTTGAGACAAAAATTCCCTCTTTAGTTTCAGCAAAAAGTCTTAAAATCATATGCCAAGAAAACCATTCCCTAAGGAATAATGCTTGCACTCCTGAAGAAGAGTGATGGAGCCCTATCTCCAACTCACTAACATTTTAACTGTGACTATGGCTGTGATCTTGTTGTATAGAAGAACTGACTTAAAATACAAAATTTTAACTCAGGAAATAACCAACCTAAGTCCTGAAAATAGAAGCAGTCAAATTACACACTTTTAAGCCTGTAGATGCAAGGAAATGTTTTGATCCACTTTTTATTAGTTTCTGAAGGGCAAGATGGATGAGAAGAAATATAATAGAATAAGTATGAGAATGAAAGGAAAGGTCTGAAGTCTGGAAGAAATTAAGAGGCTTTTTTTCAGTAGATTAATTACTAAACAATAAAAAGCTTATTTAGGAATTCCTCCTTAACTCCTGTTCCTACTGATCTTGCAATGCAGTGAGTGCAGCTCTTGGAAGAGCACCTTTGGACACAATCTCTATTCACACAGCCCTCACAAACTCTTTACTGCTCACAGCTTCCTAGAACTGGCTAACTATTTTCATTCTCCAATAGAAGATGACAGCCAGGCAAACAAGCACAAAATAGACTGGACTAGAATAGAACTGTCTATTTTAGTTGGAAGAAACCTACAGTGATCACCTAGTCCAACTACCTGGCCAATTCAGGGCTGACCAAGTTAAAGCATATTATTAAAAGTCTTGTCCAAATGGCTCTTAAACACTGTCAGGCTTGGGACATCAACCACCTCTCTAGAAAGCTCATGACACTGTTTGGCCACCGTCTCAGTAAAAAAATGCTTCCTAACATCCAGTCTAAAACACTCTGTCACAGCCTTGAGCCTTTCCCATGTATCCTTTCATTATCCCCTGGAGAAGAGATCAGCACTGCCCTCTCTCTCCCCCTCTTCAGAAAGCTGTAAGAAAGCAACAAGGTCATTCCTCAGCCTCCTTTTCTGAACTAAAACAGTAAAAAAGTGCTCAGCCACTCTTCATAGGACACCCTTTCCAGCGCTTTCACCAGCTTTCTGGTCCTCTTCTGGACACATTCAAGGACATTCACATCCTTCTTAAATTATGGGGCCCAGAACTACACACAGTAGTTGCAGTTGAGGCTGCACCAATGCTGAATCCAGAGGAATAATCAATCTTTTGGGTGGCTGGTCATGATGTGTTTGATGCCTCCAGGATGGGGTTTGCCCCTTCAGTGGCCCGGACACATCATCTGGCTCACATGGGGTCTGCTGCTGACCAGGATCCCCAGATCCCTTCCTGCAGGCTCTGCCACTCCTTTTCCAGTTTATACTTGTGCCTGGCATTACTCCATTCTAGGTGCAGAATCCAGTATTTCAACTTGTTAAATATCATGCCATTAATCACTGCCATTAATCTAGTTCCCTCTGCAAGGCCTCCTCAACTGAATCAACAGCATCTCTCCATTTATATCATGA
Source organism: Phaethornis superciliosus (assembly GCA_023637945.1). Taxonomy (NCBI): domain Eukaryota; kingdom Metazoa; phylum Chordata; class Aves; order Apodiformes; family Trochilidae; genus Phaethornis; species Phaethornis superciliosus. The sequence continues at coordinate 50,686,246 of JAJQWJ010000002.1, read as the reverse complement.
GCCAACTTGCTAATGAAGCATTTGCCTCCTGCATCCAGATTGTTGATAATAACAGAAATAGCCCTAGAATTGAGCCCTGAGGAACACTGCTGGTGACTAGTTGCCAGCCAGATGTAGCCTCATTAACCATAATTCTGAGCCCTGCTGTTCTGCCAGGTTGTCACCCAGCACACTATGATTAGCCCACAGCTGGACAACTTATTCAAAAGGATATTGTGAGGTACAGTATCAAAAGCCTCACTAAAATCCAGAAAAACTGTATCCACCTCCTTTCCTTCATCTCCTGGGTGCATAACCTTATCAAAGAAGGATAACAAAATAGTTAAATAGGACTTCCCTCCTGTGAACCTATGTTGACTGTGCCTGATAATTGCATTACTCTTTAAAAGTCTTACAGTAGTACCCAGTATAATCTTCTCCATATTTTTTTCCAGGAACTGAGGATATACTAACAATCTGTAGGTTTCTGGGTGATCCCTCATGGCCTTTTAGTAAATTGGAATAACACTGAGTAGCTTCCAGACAGCAGGGACCTCTCCAGACTGCCAAGGCCTTAGGTAGATGACCAAGAAGGGTCCTACCATAACATCCACTAGCTCTTTCACACTCTGGGATGAATCTATCAGGCCTCATGGACTTGTGAACATTCAGCTGATACAGCTGTCTAAAATTTCAGTGTCCCCAAATGGAAAAGCAGTTGTTCCCACACTCATGGTCCTATGACTGAGGGGACCAGGCCAGCCCAAAGTTTATCACAGTTTATTAATGACTGAGGCTGAAAATGCATTGAATACCACTTGTTCTTCTTCACCCCTATGAGTCAGATGGCCATCTTCAACAATTATTGGTCCTATGCTTTCTCTAGACCTCCTCTTGCTATTAAAATACTTTTAAAAGCCCTTGTTATCTGAAACAAGACTGGCTAGTTTTAACTTTAATTGTACTTTGGCCTTTTGTGTCTTTTCCCTGCATAAATGAACCACAGCTCTGTACTCTTCCTATGAAGCCTGAGCCCACTCCCAGAGATCATACAATTTTTTTTCCTCTTGAGCTCCATGAGGAGTTCCCCATTCAGCCAAGCTGATCTTTTGCCCAAAAATTGTATTGCTGCCTAACACAAGTAAGTTGAAATTGCAGCAGAACCACATTGTTTTCAGTAAGATATCCATGGAAGGGAAGGTACAGTAATGTAGTCTTCAGCCCTGAGTGAGTACCTAGTGAGCTCTACACAAAAGAATGTCTCACTTCATTTATATCACTATGGAGTCCTGAGCTACCCAGATTTAAAATTTCTTGAGGTACATTTATATGTCTCGAGCACAACCCCAGGAAAAAAAAAAAAAAAAGTATATATAAATATATATATATATATATAGTCTGGTCTTTTCTGAATCAAGAGCCTGCGTCAGAAGTAACTGAATTTTTCTTTTCCTGACTAATATTTCAGGTTGAAAAATTAGAGGTAATCAGAAGGCAAAGCAAAGGCAGCTGCCCTAAGTCCCAGATAAAATACTTTCATCAGCATTTACTGGCTTTAAAATATGAATCCCTTTCTCTTCCTCCTGTTGGGATTCTCCTGTCTCATCCAAAGGAACTCCACATGAACACTCTAGCGCGGGAAAAGAAATGAACCAACAAAAGCCCACTTATTCACTATATTTCTGCTTTTAATTTAGCAGGGAAGTCTGAAGTAAGATTCTGATGCACTTAACCAGCAGGATAGTATCTGGCACTATGGCTGGAAGATGGGAGGGATCCTGGGTTTCCCATGTGCAACAGTAAAACTTTGTAATCCTAAACATTTTCATTGTCAAAAAATGAATTTCAAACCTAGCCCCAGTGTCTAGTCTATGATGTTAGCTGCTTCTTAGCATATATTATGGCAGGTGTTATATACAACCTCAGCAGGAAATGTGCAATCACAGCAAGTTAAATGAGTTAGGCTGGAGGGCTTGCTTAGCACCACATAGCACTAGTCAGTGTTACACAGAAATACCCTCAGCAGTCAACTCTATCTTTCAGGTTGCTTTGAGAATACTCTGGTTTAATGAGGAATAAATTTCCAGCCCCTGTCTGACTTCTGTAGAAGAAGAGTGTTCCTCAAACATTATCAGACCATCATTTTCCAGTCAGACATCTTTAAAAAACCTCTAAGAGCTATTGGTGGATTGTGACATGGCATCTCCCACTTGCTTCCATGAATTTCATCACGTTCTGTGGTTTTGTACTCAAATATCAGAGGGCTGCTGGATGCATAAGAAAGCAGAACAACTGTAATCTTCCTCCTAGTAAATTAAAATTACAAGTACTAAAGACAAGTACTAAAGCTTTAAATAAAAACCTGAAATCTATCTTGGTTGGGAATAACACAGGTGAACAAGGTGCAGCTCCCACACTTGGACAGTACTTCATGGTATCGGCACAGTATTCAAATGAAGTAAAAAAATGCAGCTACTTAAAGAAATCTGGGAAAAACAACCTTGAGTAAGAAACAAAGAAACATACTTAGTTCTCTTCTATATTAATATAAACAGAAGAAAAGTATCCCTGCTAACACAGAACACGAATACAATACAGTGCTAAAATACACTTAATGTTAAAATAATCATCACAATGGAAAGTCAAAGTACTATAACTGTACATGGAAAGACAAAGCAGATAGGTTCAACATAGACTTTCTAACTGAGGACACTAAGTTTATCTGTCTTTTTAAAATGGATCCCAACTCTTCTATGCACAATTAAACAACAATGTAAATTTTTGCACAACTACTTCACATTCTATAATATTACATTTAATTTAAATCAGTACCTTGGTTGATAGAATATCTGCTAGCTCTGCATGTCTGCTAACTAGGTATCAAAAGGCTACTTCAAAGAATAATTAATATAAGCATTATAGCCATTTTCTGCAGGCACTGAATGGACATTGCTAACTACTAAGCTATGCTAGATGTTCAGGATGCAAGTCACCATGTTAGGCCATTTAAAAATTTACACATGGCCATGAGAATTATATGTTATCACCTCAAACAGTACAAACTGAATCCTCATTCTGGCTTTGACCAGCACTACATTAAACACAGAGGTCTCCATGGCTGACAACATCCTTTCAATGCACTGAATGGCAGCCTGTGAAGATTTAATTTATAATTGACTTTGATGTATTCTAAAATGAATGAAAGGCTGATGCCAGTGACTCATTGCAGTGGCATCTCTTCAGTGATATCAAACCAACCACTGCATCAAGAAAAAATGATGCTACTGTCCTTTAGAAATCAACTGGACCTGTGAAAACTCATGGAAACATTTTACACAACTGAACACAGTGTTTTGTAACAAAACACATGGAGATGAACAAAAAGTATATCCAGCAAATGATAAATAGGGCAGAGACTTGAAAATATTTGCATTTCTTACTGTACTCTGTAAAATTCTAACTGCATCGCTGACAGTGACGACTTAGTGTACCAGTTTATAAACTAACACAATGCATTCAAATATTGCAGATTCTGTTTTGATTTTAAGCTTCCATATTTCTCTGTGTTTTGTGTGCTATTTTAACTCGTTTGAATTTTCTCACCTATTTTCCTGCTTATTCCTCAGAACTACTCCAGATCTTACCTAACTGTTCCAGAGCTCTGACCCTGCATTCTCTTCTTTTCACTCTTGTCTGTATGCCAGTTGTTCTCAATTGGTAAACTGGCATCCATCCATACATGCGTGGGTGTCCATACGTATATTTACACACATATTAATTCTTCAGCTTAATTCTTCCATAACTTAATTCAACCAGCACACTTTTGTTCTTGGTCCTTCTGTTCTTCCCTTCTGGGATGCACCATCAGGTGTCAGAGAGATGGTTTTGCAACTGTAGTCTCACGCACTCATCCTGCATTCCCCCCCATAAACATCTTGGCTTAAGCAATAGTTTTGAGTTTTAATGTTAAGTACCAAAATATTCTGGAAATAACACACTGCCTTATTGCTGACAGGCCATAATGAATTGGATGGGACACAAGCATAAATGAGACTGTGGAGTGAGAATATGGTAGGCATAGGTCAGAGAAAGAAATCAACATCTGAGAGATCAACCAAAAATCTGAAATGCAGGAAAAGATCCAGAAGACTGTGTATGTCTATTTCCATTATCACAGGACTTATGCTAATATGAGATAACTAAAGAAGTTGCGGACAAAGAATTCAGGTAAGTAGCTCATATTTGATGCGAAGATAAAAAGAAGCCAAAGCAAGAGGTACTGAGACAAAGAGAAAACTAAAATATTGTGCTCCACTCCATTCTTTCCTCAGGTTCAACTTCACTCCTTCATTCCCAAATTTTTAATTTCTTCTCTTACAAGTGGCATAGAGAGGGTAAGGAACAGGGGTTGTGGTCAGTTCATAACACTTCACCTCTGCTACTCCTTCCTCCTCCTACTTTTCCCCTGTTCAATGTGGGGTCCCTCCCACAGGAAACATTCCTTCATGATCTGCTCCAACATGGCTCCTTACCACAAAGTACAATCCTTCAGGGCTGTGCTGCTCCAGTTTGGGTACCCCACCAGCCACAGATCCTGCCAGAAAACCTGCCCTGCATGGGCTCCCTCTCTCCAGGGGCTGCAGCTCCTGCCAGAAACCTGCTCCAGTGTGGGCTCTCCACAGGCTGGAGCTTCGGGGCACGTCCATCTGCTGCAGGGTGGGATTCCTCATGGGATTCTGCACAAGTATCTGCTCCAGTGTGGTCCTTCATGGACTGCAGGAGGCAACCTGCTTCACCATGGTCTTCTTCATGGGTTGCAGGGGAATCTCTGCTCTGACACCTGGAATACCTCCTTCTTCTCTGACCTTGTTGACTGCAGGGCTCTTTCATGTTTTTATCAGCCTTCTCTCTCACAGCTGCTGACCAGCATTTTTTTACCCATTCTTAAACACACTATCCCTGAGATGCCACCAGCATGGTACTTAGTTGCCTGCTGGGTTAAACCACAAAAATCCTTTTTATCACCAAAAGTGGGGTTTGAAGGGTTCAAGATAGCAAGTTAGATTGGAATGTGCTAGTTTTAATACATAGCTGTGAGTGCTGTTTGGCTATTAATCAGGAGGCTTCTGTGGCTGCCATGAGGCTTGCTTGCCTTACTGTATAGTAGAGTCTAGTGCTGGCTAGTGGCTGCTTTTTGGTTTTACAAAGCTGTGCCCTGTGGTGAGTCCATTGGAGTCGGCTGGAAACAGATGTGTCCACCATAAGGTAGCCCATGGTTTCTTCTCACAGAGGCTGGCCCTGTAGCCCCCCCTCCTCAGTTTTCAGCACCTTGCCAATAGAGTAATCTACTGTTTGGGCATATTTTTCTGAAGACATCTTTATTGGACTACAGCTAGAAAGTTTACAGTAAGCTAGAATCATAAACATATATTATATAAACACGTTAATATCAAACTGCTGAAACTGTTCTATAACACTATGCAAGATGGTGTTAATAAGGACTAAGTGTTCTTATAATTACAGTTTTGAACAGTATTATAAACACATTCTTGGAACAGAAAGACAAGGAGAAAGACATCAAAACGGGAAGAACCACTCTTCCTACAGCATTTCCTTCATCTGACTCAGAGGACACTTCCAATAGAAGAGCAGTGGATTAAACACTCATTTAATTCATACAAATATATACAGAAATATATACATGTAATTGCTCTTTGGGTCTGTTAACACAATTTCAGATTAGTACTGACTCATTAAAAGTCACGCTTACATTTATCAAGAAAATTAAGATGCTAGCACCCTACTTAATTTAGTAGCAATGACTTCATCCTTTTCTACATTGTGACTGTAAAAAACAAACTTTTTATTATTATCTTTGAGAAAACTTATCCATGGATCTCACAAAGAACTATTAATGTTCACTAGCATGTACATGGATCATATGTACACTAATGCATGGACACATACACGTGAATGTTACATGACATTTCTTTTGTCCCACTGAATTAACGTATCGAGCCAAAATGTTTCTCTCTCTGAAGTACAGCTATGCTTTCAACAGTCTCATGCAGGTTAAAATAAATCAAATGCCACAATAACTGTGCTTCCCCCTGACTGCCACCAAATTATACAAAATATTATATATTGACATCAACTCACTCACTGGAGCATATTGCCTGAAATTAGGAAAGTTATGTACATTAATTTTTTCTACTGACAAGGGACTACTGAACTGAGAGCTTGTTTCAGTCTAGTATTACAACATCGTTGCACAAAGCATTTTGCTTTCAAGCCAAGAATTCCCCACAAACCATTAATCTAAGATGTTCTATTTATTATTATCCGAAGTTATTTTTTTCTAAAATATGTAGCTCAGAAACTGATGACAAACTACTTGAAATAATTTTTTAAGTGTATCCCATAACTCTCTGGATAAGGCTAACTGAAAACTAATTAAAATAATTAAGATGATGATTTGAATAAGAACAGGAAGAAACTGACTAGATGAAATGATGAGGAAAGATTAGATACCACTTAACTGAATAGTACCCTTAGACACAGAGCTTCTCATCTGCAAAAAATGAGCATTTCTTTCCTTCTCAAAGGGCTTTTTGACCTTTTAAGGCACCAATATCCACAACCCTCCTCAGACTAACTCATTCATCTTCTGACCCAAGACTCCCAAAGCGTATTTCACTTCCTTTATGGGCAGAAATAAAACTCCTTAACCTTAATTTATTTCTAAATTATTATCATTTTACTTGATCTTCAGAGTCTTATTTTAGTCTTCTGATAAAAAGGCAGGAAAACAAGAAACAAGTCATATTATAACTGATAAATAATATTACACAGATACCTTTTTCCCTCCATAAAAATACCAGTCCCTAGTTAGTCTGGACCCTTGCCTCTGGGAAAATAAATCAGAGCAAAAAATCTTCAAGGATATGGTTTTCACAAAACATAACATAGATTTGAACCTCTTCTCTCTACCGAGAAGACTGAACAACATATACTGACACCTCTTCTACAAAATCCAAGTGAGAGAAGTAATGAATTGGAATAGAAAGAGAATTTCCAGTGGTGTGATTGAGAAAAAGAATGCACAGCTTGTACCACAAGCCAAGATGATTGATAAACTATGTGTGTTAGTTCCAACTTGAGAAATAGCATTAAGCACTATTGAAGCAGTCCAGAAAATTTTTTGCAGTGTGAGCCAAGGCCACTGGACAAGAGTCAGTTTAAAAAAAGAATCTGCAAGAACCTCTGCTATCTGGGATGATGAACTCAGCCCAGCATGACAATGCAAGTGAGGGGACTCAGACAAACTGAATGTTCATCTTGAAATTGGGAGCAGCCCTACCTTTGCCAGAGGAAACCCAGTGATGTAGGAAAAGGCACTCACAGCCTTCCAACCTCAAGATACAGTGTTGCCCACAACACATGAAAACACTGCTAAACCTACAGTGAAGATTCTGAGAACATTTTTACAAGTGAATGGTATCCAGGGCTGATTAGTGCATGTCATACTTCAGAGCATTATTTAGTGCCCTAGTGATAAGTGCATATGTCAAGGTTTCGTTTCTACAGTCACTGCTGAAGATTCACACTGGTTATCTACTAATTGCCTTACACAAAAATAAGGGATGAACGTTTTATTAGGAAGGACAACTATTAAAGGGATTTAACACGAATGCCAAAGTACATTACGGGTGTTTTAATGAACTAATTGAAATGGATGCAAAACACCAGGTCATCCATCTGCAACATTTTTGAGCATTGTGGCTATGCTTATACTACATTATGAGGCTAGTTCAGGTCTATGGTGCTATAACCAGTGACTTTACAAGCTGTGTTTTTATTTTGGCCACTTCTAGGTGACAACAGTCACAGGAAACCCAGTCATTAAAAGCCAAAGTAGATGCTGAGCTGGGATGTAGGCAATATCATCCCCCAGGGGATAGAGAATAGTACACTGAGGGGACTCTCAACATGCCTAGATAAAAACATGAAAAAAAGTACAATTGATACATTTTAGGCTACTTAATACTTTAAAACCAGCGGTCAGATTTTACAAATTTGTATGGGTGAAGTGGTAAAGGAATAGCTGTTCCTATTGGTCCAGCTGCATGCAAACAAAATAACATCAAATAACAGTATTGCTACTGCCTTTTAAACAAATTAAACATAATGCTCAGGCCCTTTCTTTCAGGATACCATTTCTCTCCTTCTCACAACTCAACATCCCTCATAAAAAGTCATTTGGAGGATCTGAACATTGCAATTAAAGAGATTTAGACAAAGTAGCATTCTAAAAAGAGTACTGCCAAAAAATGCTGAATAAACAGATAAGCTAACATCAAAGAGAAACAAAGCAAAATAAAAGACCAACCTGATGGCATCCCTTGTCCTGAGGAGGGTTTTATTGGTGCATTCACCTGATCCCAGTTAAGATCATCATCATCTGACTGGCTATAGCCACAGGAAGCCAGGGGCTCATCAAAAGTACAGCATCCTGTAAAATACCCATCAAGATAAAAATGAAAAAAGGAATGCAGATAATAGATCACTGTAACACGATTCAATGCAGGTCATGTAATTTTAAAATGTCTTTTAATACAAATGATTATATATTTATTAATCATAACTTTCTGAGAGAATATAAAATTTTCTTGTCATGAAAATAAAATCCCAAGGGTAAAACAGCAGATTCAGAACAGCAGACAAATTTTCTACTATTTTCTACAATCATCATGATACCTAAAAACAAAAATGCAGTAAATATCAGGAAAATAAAATGCAGTAAAAATTGGAACATCAAAAGATTGAATGATTAAGAGAAACAAACTATTCCATGCCGGAGAACCTGAATGCTGGAAGAAAACTGTAAGTGTGGGAACATCAGTTCCCATTTCTGTATCTTGGTTTCCAGGTAAGCGATGGATTAGGTCCCAGGGGTGCTGCACCACAACAGGGTATCAGCCTGGGTGCTTGTAGGATCAGCATCTCTGGTACAATACAGCACATCTATCTCAAAAAGCCAATCTACACACAGCCTCAGGCTCTCAGAAAGAAAACAGTATTATTTCCTCTCTTTTTCCCATTCTCTTCCAAGCAATCAAGAAACGAATAACATGCTATCAAAGCTCACACTATACCAAGCTGGAGCAGGAAAGAAAAGTCCAACATCATGAATTTAGAAGAACGGAATCCAACAAGAAAACAGAAAAGCTTTGCTTTTTCCCTTAGGTTGAGAGGAAAATTTTTCAGCTTTTTTTTAACGGAGTGTTAAAAAAAATCTGTTTCCTCTGATGTTTGATGTTTCACTTCGGTGATGAATGACATCTTTCCTATTCAGGTAAACAAATATAACCCTAGTCACAGATATTTCAGTCCATATTAAAGTAAATTCTCAATCTGTTCAAACAAAACTAAACTTCAGAGCTACTCATCATCTTTGCTATCAGACCATAGACACACTAGGCTTAGCCTGGCCAAACTGCATTAAAATGGGTAGCAGACAAAATCTAGCTTTATAAAAAAAAAACTTTTAAAAAGTCTAAATTTTGCTTGACCATTGTAACCTGCATTACAGAATACATATTCAAAAAGTAGGATAATAGGAGAGGTATACAACCTCCTAACTGAAATCCAGCTTTCCTAGTATCTAGTCCTAGTTAATATTTGAGATTCATGACCTGCGATTTGGAAGCATATAATTGTCAAAAGAGATTAATTTTACATGGGATCACCACATAATTTTGAGTTCCGTTCTCTTACAGTGCCATTGATCTTTTTAGGCATATTGTATTTGCCCTGCCCTTGGCTGCTGGTCATCCTATGCTGCACTCCATTTTATAGTATCTTTCTATAGGAAGTCTTTGTTAGCTCTCCATATATCAGGGAAATCAGCACCTCTGGACACTGTATCTTTCCGTACACTTTTAAGTGTATAAAATTCAAGTACATATTACAGTGGGAATAGAAAATCCATTGAAGAACTTGCAACTTCAAACTCTAATATTTTGTCACAATAACAACAGATAAAAATTATCACTAAACAAATTAATAAATAGAAGAGTTTTGCATAAAGTATATCAAATAACACCTGCAACATTTCCAGTGGGAAGGATTAGAAAATTAGTCATTTATACAGTTGTTCTGATACTTAAAAAAAATATTACTTCAAGCTTCATACAATATGCCAGAAGCTAAGCTTCAGACACAAAAGCAAAACATCAATTTTCAATCTATTTGTGCTTTTTTATTAAAATAAATAAATAGATAAATCACAGGTGAAGCAAAAGGTAGTAACCTTACAAGGATACTACAAATTATACTAGGGCATAAATTTGAAAATCAAGTAATGCAGTGTGGCAAAAAAATTAATCCCAAATAAAACCTGGCATAAATGAGAGTTTACAATTAAAAAACAGAAGGCAAATGAATGTACCAGAATAGCTCCCATACCTCCTAACATCATACGTATCTCTAGCAGCAAGAAGACATAAAAAGTCTCCTGTTTTCTTGCTCAAACACTTGCAAATGCTGCATAAAGTCCAGTACTGGTAATAAGTGAGGAGCTTGTGATAGCAGATTGTTAGCAAAGGATTCTCCCCTTTTCACTAGATAGGAAGTTGTCAAAACCAGGGATAAATGTTATGACAGTTCTACTTGTCTAGACCATTTGCTGCCTGTCAACATGAAATAGTTTCTCCCTGTTTCTTTTTCTTCATGTCTTTTGGGATTCTATATCTAAATCACTATCAAGATTGCATTTTTTTCTATTACCTTTGCCATTTATAATCCTGCAAACCTTTTTACATTTATTAGTTTGTAACTTCATCATTATGTGAAGGTATCTAACCTTCACATCTGTTATGGGAAGAGTTTAAAAGAAACTTTTGAACTCCATACATTCTGAAGCCAGTTACACCTACAACTAATAAGCAAACTGCAGCAAGTATTACTACAAGTAGTCAAACTACAGCCACCTATCCAGAGAACTGACCAGCATACTTAAGATCTTTAAGAGCACAGAAGCCAAGCCATGCTTCTTTTTACAGCCAGTCTCTAAGAATGAGTACTAATGAAGGCTTTGAATAGTCATGACCCTTTGGAAAGGGTAGATTAAGATATCATACATGTCATATAAATATGTTGGAAGTATAGGCCAGTTTACAGACTGTGCTAAGAATAACACAGAAAATATCACTGGAAAACAAACAACAAAAAAAGATTATACAAATTAGCAATTACTGTAAATCAAGAGTCATCAACAGTCCTAATGGCTTATGCCTGCTTCTCGAATTTCTGACCCTCCTATCTATATTACAAATTATATTAAGTTCTTTAGAATCAGGTCAAGACATTTGACAAAACCCCACATTTTCACCTACTCAGTTCTTTCTAGAAGCTTTGTTCTGTAGCCCTTTGCCTGTTTTCTAGTCACAATACTCTTACTGTATAAGGTTTCCACTCCATAAAAAGTTATCTGCATTTCATATCAACACAGGCTAGTAAAATCTGGAAAATTACCAGCAGTCTTTAATGTCTGTCATCGTTGCACTGTTTTGAAACACAAGCCATTGCCAAGCTAGGCAGTTGTTTATAATTAACTAGAATACTTGAGAAAGTCTACACATTTTTGCCATTAATCAAAATACATAATGTCTGCTATACAGATTAATCAAGCAAAGCAATTTCCTTGCCTGTTGTACTGGAATTATTGTCTGGATAGCCAAACTGCATTTTAAAGGGTTAACTCTGTGCTGACTGAAATATTTATAAGTAAAACAGGAGATACATATCCCATTAAGATTCTTTGGCTTTTGCTACATCTTAGATATTTTTGGATTCCTAAGAGGAAACAAATCGACAAATGCACAAGATGCAACAGAAGTCTATTACAGCCTATGGTTCTTTCAGCTGCAATTATCTATTTAACCATCATGAATCCAGTTAAATATAACTATGCCACTCTCCAAATGTAGTTCTTTTTGCATGTTTCTGTATTTATTTGGTTAAATTGTTTTAAATCTTGAAAAATTTATTAGCTTAAATGAGGAATATAACTTAAGATGAAAGCAACCAACTAAAGTAAATAGGATAAAGAATACACTGGTTTTTTCCTAATGAGAATAAAGTTTTATTCCAAGTATTTTGTGTAACAGACTATAAATATGACATCTGTTATGAAGCAATGCTCAAGAATACCTTATCAAAAAGTAGGATCATAGAAGACAAAATCAGTTAAGTAAAAAAGCTAACATAGAAAAAAGATCAAGTTACACTAGATGCTCTTTTATTTTTGTTGATCTAATATACTGCAAAATTCTCAGATCAATATGTACCTTCTATCAAAAATTTGCTGTTAAATATGGAAGTCCTAAAACTTGTAAAGCTTAAGAGTATCAATGCTATTATTGGATGGGAACGTAAACACATACTAGAATTGATGCAAGGGCCCTGCTTGGGGAAAAGAAACACATTTTTCCTTTACAGCAAAACCCTGTGGTTTTCTGGCCTGCCATAGTACCATGAATTCTACTGTAGAATAGATGAATCCAGAAGATGTTTACTGATTCCTGTACTGTTTATTGAGTTTATTAATATTCTTATCGCATCTTAAAAGTATTGTGAATTCTGTTGTATCTCTATCTTCATTTTCACACTGGAAATGTGTTTATGTTGATTAACTCTACATACAATGTAACTATTCTTTGAAACAAAGGTTCTGATAGCTGATCTGAAAGCTGGATGTATACATCACATGCAGTATCAGGGGGCTTTTATAATGCAGTGAAAGCTTAATTTCCTAGTAGTCAATGGAACTTTCTGTCTGTAAAAAAAGAGTCTCTGACTAAGCCAAGAATATACCATTTATCAACCAGCTACATGACCTCCTGTCCTCGTGAACATGCCTGCATCCAACAGCAATGGACCAAGCACATCACCTGGACTACAAAACAAATCAAACAAAAAGTGAAATAACTGACAAACTGAAATTGTGAAGCTTGAATAGACTGTGGATGAGGTAGCTTTCATCCCCAAGCATGATGCCTTCTGCTTCCTTTTACATCTTTGAGGTTTTAGATTTGGGAGCAATCAACCTATCTAGGCACTCCCATGACAGTAAGAACATTATCTTGGAAACACAGTATTAGGAAAATGAGATCAGGAGCCCCTAAACCAACAAACCATCAAATCAGAGAATAAAGCAACTACTCCTTTTGGAGCAGGTAGAAAATAATAAAGTGGACAATAAAAAGCCATTCTCAAATATAAACTGGCTAACAGAGAAAGCAAAAGTGTGAATAGGTGGACAATCTCAAATGTAAAAAACCCTAAAATGCAATCTTTAGGCTTGTATGGCAGGTCTGGTTTGCTGTATAATTTTTATCAAACAGGGAGATGACAATAATTTTCTAATATAAAACTGTTCCAGCTCTCAGAAATCAATAAATGGTTGAAAAAAAAAAGCTTCAAGTAAATGAACTATAGCTCCATAGATGGAAAATGAAATTGTTACAAACTGGACATGTGGACCTGCCTGGATTCTACTTTGTGTCTAGATTCTCAGCAAAAATAGCTGCCCTTTTAAAGGTGTTACAGCCTTACACTTTAAAAGGACCTTCCAGACTCATTAGCTCAGAGACAGCTAGCAAAAGAAACTTTTTTTTCTCTGAGTGCGTCCAAAGTACATGCAGAACTGCCACATTTCTGCAGTGACATACACATACCAAAAATCCTCACAAGAGAGCTTTCAGCTGCAGGTAGTGTGTTTGAAAGTGGAACATTTATTTTCTCTCAAAATACACCAGGCTTCTGATCTGTACCAGAGGCATGTGTTCAGAGACGTAGAATAATAAAGTAAGAAAAAAATAAAAATAAAGTAATCTAGATTACTAGTCAGGGAGTCTGGAAAACTATATGATGCATAAAGCTGTTTTAAAGAGAATTTAAAGCAGTATCTACATTTTGTCAAGTCTGCATATGTGCAGGGGTGAGAAAGAGGAGCAAGAGGAAACAGACTTTACAATTAAAGTACTTCTCTGATTGCCACTGTGCTCAAAAAGGTAGAGGATGAAAAAATTAACTGGAAAAAGCTCAATAAACCAGAGCAAAGATGATGAGGAAAAAGCATCTATTTTGCTAACAAAGGCCAGATGTTAATTCTGGCTGTAAGGGAGAAAACCAAATGAAATATGATACAAAACTGTGCTAAGATAAGTGGAAAAGTTGGCATAGTGATGCTACAAGAGTTCTGAATTCATGGATTGCATTCCAGCAGTATCAGAAATGATGACAGTGTACAGAAAAAAATAACTTCAGATAAACATTTAAAGATATTATTTATGAGACTTCAAAAGCTCACTACATGTTCATAAAACATTTACAGTTGTTCTCTCTTTTCTCCCTCTACCAGCCTTACAGAAATTGAATCAACACAAGTGTTGCCAAAAACATATCAGTTATAGTGACATGGGACACTGCAGCAAAGTTGCATTTTATGGAAGGCATTTCTATCAGTTCTAATTTCATCTGGAAACTTGCCCACATTTAAGCAAAAAAACCATTTTATAAGAAATTACATTTACCTAATAGATACTGAGAATAATTTAAAATTTGAGTTCTTGGACTCCAGTGAAAAGTTCTGAAAACAAGGAACAGTTTCCTCTAAAAACTTGTATTCAGACTCCTTCTAAGATACCAAGACATCACTGGAGCAGATACCTCTCACCACAGATAAAAGACACTGAACAAGGGCTCTTAAAATAATTATCACTCACCTCATGTAAGCAAATAATATGCATATATGTACATTGTTTTTATATCAGTGAATTTTTACAAGGCCCGTGGGAAAATGGGTGCACATTAAAATTCTGTTAGCAAATTTATTTCTGGCATTTTTAATGCCAGGGGGCTTGATTGTGCAACATTAGTGATAACTTTTCTTAATGTATGGCAGAGATTATATGGGCAAGTGCACACGTGTGCTTACATACATAAATTATAACACTGCTGTAGTTGTCATTAACTAGAATACATCTACCAAAAGGAATATTCAGGTGTTCAATCCAATAAAGAAAGCATAAGAATATGTAGAAATGAAATATGATTACATAGAAATTAATGTGTTTAGGAAACTCTGTTTTGAAAGGTGGTGTTAAACATATTTACAAAGTCATTTAGTAATAGGGAAGGATGTCATTCTGGGTGTTAAAACTAGTTTTAACTAATAGATGGTCTTCCAGTCCAATATATATTAATAGTTAATGAGATATTCCTTGTGCAAATAGTGGCTATGGATAAATTTTAGGGGTAGAGGGGTGAGTGTGTGGGTTGGGTTTGGTGGTTTGTGTGGTTTTTAATTTTGAAGGTTTTTTAGTTTCCATTTCTTTTCGTATACATAGAGTCCTACCTTTTTATTTATTAATTTAACAATAATGTTCAGGGACCAGGGAATTCACTTTTGAAATGTAAAAAACATGACAATTTTTTTGAAAGAAAGCCTTATAAGAAAGAAAAACCCCTTGAAGGTTAACTATTTTGGAATGACTTTTCAAGAACAACTATGAGTCCAATTTGCAACATATTTTTGTATAACCTACTGATGTGTACACAGTATTAAAAAGGTCGCATTGGGCATAACAGTTGCAAAAGGGAGACAGATGATGTTCATGTACTTTGGACTCAACCTGCCAAAATTCTGGACTGTGGTCAAAATATAAATAATAACAAATAGCAGACAGATTTCCCATATGTTTTGTATCTTGCTTATCATAAATAAATGAAAAATATTGCTTTAAAAATCAAGTCTCCTGTATAAACTGCCGGGACCATTTTAACATAAAGCTTTGACCTATAAATAACTAACAAAAGGAACCTTCTTTTCACATTCTTAAAATAAAATTAAAAATTCAAAAGATAGTCTGGACGGCTCCTGAGAAAAACAAACAAAAAAACAGCTGAACTCTTCTTTTATATAGTTTGTATCATAGGATTCACAGAATTTATTTTTATCACTACCACCAAGAAGTGCATAAAATCCCTTTATTAAATGTGTAAAATCATTCAGTCATCTTCATTGCCAAAGAAAGCAGATGCTAGAGAACAGAGATGTCAGAGAGTTATTTTTTCCCCCATTTACCTGAAATGAAGACTGGTAAGGACTACTCAAAGGGCTGGAAACAGATGTACATATTGCAGTAATATTTACAGAAGGCAAAATTTGCTATATTTTATTTTTCTTAACATGCAGTATCTCTTAAAGGTCTTGAAATGACACCTCTGGTTTTAAAAACTACAGTAAAACATATGACAATGCTTTCTGTACTCTTTCTTGGGAAAAAAATGAAAGAGGGTAATTTTCACTGCAACTCCCAGGCCATACCTCAGCTTCAGAATTGTGACTCTGAAGCAATAGTCTGCAGCACTACAACCTTCTATTAACTGAGAGATGAAATGCATACCACACATATCTCTTTTTTTCCACTCAGCATCTGTAATTTTTCATGTTGGTAACAGAAGCTGCCCCAATTACTTTAATTGTTATGTACCATAGTCTATCCTTTCCTTACTTGGATTTATTGCAATTTTACCTTCACTTCTTTCTTTTCACTGAGGAGAGCTATCACCAAAACATACTCAAGCATGTGCACCTTGAATTAAAAAGGGAACACCTGAACATAGTATGAAATCACTCATTGGATTTTTTAATTTATTTTCCTGCTCTCATTTGTACTTACAGAGCTACCAACGCCTAGAAGCAAAATCTTAAATTGTTTCCTTAGGTGAAGTGCTGCCCTGACAAGGGGTAAACTCACAAATCATTCACCACTAATCTCAAAATATGGTACTTATAAAGGGTGTAAATAGTTGCAGTGATCTTTTTAAGATAGGCAATTCAGCAAAATGAAAGAAGACAGCAGAATGCTTTTAGTAGCTTGATATTCATTCCACTGTTTTAACTGATTATCCCAAAACCTGTCACCTCATCTGAGTAGTTCTGCATCTTCATGTATCATTAAAATACATCACAGCAGAGCTGCCCCTGTCCAGGTGAGGGGAGAGGACAATAGGAAACCAATACAAAACTGTGCACATAGAACACAATAAGAAAAACTGCACAGGTGTTATTCAAGAAAGAAATCTGGACAATTGTGAGAAGAAATAAAATGCAGTTCTGAAGGAAGGAAAAAACAGGGTGGGGATACTCAGTCTTTTTTTTGTTTTGTTTTCCCCCAGCTGGAAGGAAAGGACTCAACCACACACCTCACAGCCAAAATCCATCATAATAAAGCCTCTGCTCACCCTGAGACTTTACTTCATTTGAAACACAGTGTAACCTAAGAAACACAGTCATCAAGACGGTGATTAAGAGACTGCACCAGACCACTGTTCTAACATCCATTCAGGAAACACTGTACTAGGTTTTCATTTTGTCATGAGAGCAAACATTTTCTCGCTGCATCCACCCTAGGGCTCTGTAGGAATACAGGCTAATAAAACAGTCAAATGACCTCCCTCACAACCAGCACTGCCAGGTACTCAACTTATAAAGCCATTAAGCTCCTGGCCCCAGTGTACTCAGATTTTCACTATGGTACTTACTAATTTTGAAAAATTGCACTTTTTTTTTTTTTTTTTTCTGAAAAATTACTAAAAGCCAGTATCTTCATTTTAGTTTGAAATTTTGCTGTGCAATTATCTCCCCGAAAGTTTTTCCTCATGTTGTAACAGACATGCATGAATGAATGGATGTGAACAAAGGCAAAAATAAACAACACAGTAAGCAACCAGTGTGCTTTTGTATACAGTTGTGCCAAGAGTCATACAGATTTTCACAAAACAAATCAGCTTACAGATGCATTTCACGCTATGAGACTAAAAAAAAAATAAAAATGCTATGCTGCTTCGAAAAATTTATCATATAGATTTACAATTCAGATCAAGTAAAGAAGGCGTGCTCTCACTGATCAAACCAAAAACTTACTCCACAGGTCAAGTTGCTTTGTTCATTCTTTGCCTTACAGTGGTGGTTAGACAAATGGACAGACATGGACACATAATCCTTATTTTTCTAATGTCAGTACACATAACAACAGTGCAAGATCAGTCAGTCTTGGAAGAGCTCTGAGGTAACAGTCCCACAGCAGTCTTTGAGATAACACAGCTGGATTGCCAGTACAGCATAGAATGTCCTTGAAATGAGCCCGAAGACTCATTTCTTCCTTGGCTTCCAAAAATTAAACAGTTAATGCTGCCTCTGAAGTTACCAGATAGGACTGAAGACAATCTGTTTTATCAAACCCAGTTTTGATAGCCAAGAGATTAACTATCATTTAATCCAACTATCAGGACATTCTGAGCTGAGCAAGTTCTTTGAATGTTTTTTGGGGTTTTTCCCCATTGTCAAAAAACTACTATACTATCCTATTTATCTATATACAAAGGGATTTCACTGTGAAAGCTGACAGCATTCTTCTCATTTGCCAGTTTAGCTTTTAAAATGTATCTTCACCTTCAAACTCTTCAAGCTAAAAAACACAAGTGTACTTGAAGCTCAATCATTCTCCCTGGTGCTGCTCATTTTTAATGAGCCTCTTGTCTTGACATCTCTCAGAAGACAGACTCCACAAAGTAATCTCAGGTGATGTGAAACCAACGCTTGCTGTTTCTCCAAAACCCCTGTCTTTGTGAGCCTGCAATCTTCCTGCTAAACCCATATGGGACTGATGGGCCATTTCAGTCAAACCTAATTTCACTTATTTATCACAAGCTTCTACTTAGAAACTCTACAGTGGATTGCTTGTACATACAATCTGTTTCCAGCTTTGAACTTTAAAAAGGATTTAAGCAGTCAAGCTCAATATCATTAGAAATCCAACGTGCATTACTTGCCTATTGATTGTGAGAACTAAAAGTTTGAAGCTTGATTTCAGGGCTAATCTTTCCATTTGCTTGATGAGTTCTGCAGTTGTTACAAAACACTTAGTGCATCCTGTTAGATAACAGCATATTAAGCTTGGATGAGAAATACAGAGTACTTATATCACAATTCCAGTCTTAAGTAAAGAACAAAGGCAGCATTATTTTTGCTGGTCTCAAAGGCTTTTCAGCTATATCACAATTAAAAAAAATAAACCAACAAACAAACAAAAAAACCAAACCAAAACAACCAGCCAACCACTAAACATTTCTGTATAAATGATTCTGCAATCTTTAATTATTTTCATAAAACTAATAATGTTATCATGTTAACATGAAATTTGTCTGCCTGATTAGTAAAAGTCTAGATTTGTACAGAATATACTGAATTTCATACTCCATTGATAGAGCAATAGAAAAAAATAGGACACATTGGTAGTCATTCCATTTGTTATTAGACTATCTTAAAAATGGCATTTTTCCCTCTAAATTTTAAGAGAAATTATCATCTAATTGAGCTGTTTATGCTTTGAATTTCAATGTGTGTTCTGAGACATTTGAGAAAATATGCCATACTAAAATGTTATTCATAGAAATAATTCAAACACCTATTGAAGCCCATGGAGCCCCTTCCCTGTCTGCTAATAAAAGAATTCCTCCACACCTTTTTTTTCTTTTTTTCTTTCCACTCTATTTTTTTAAATCTACAGGTTTTCTTTTGCATTTAATCTAGGGGCTTTCCTTTGGGTGAGAAAGGATGTTACTCACTTTGTTTTGCTTTTTAAAGCTACTGTGTATGTGATTTCCCATGCAGTGACTAGGAGCTGTTACAGATGCATCCCAAACCATTTAGTTCTATGATACAGCTCTGGCTCCTCGATCAATAATTCAGGAAAATATTCATCTCGATTTAGTTACTGCTGTCAGTACAGCTCTTTGTGCCTGGATGAAAAGAGAGCAGGACCTTCATCTAGAGGCTTTACCTGTGGTGCTCAATGAATTAACCTGTAGGAGGTGCCACAGTGATGAAGCAGTCAAAAACATCCAGCAGGCAACTTCATCTCATGGGTAATTAGTTCACTACATCAATAATACCTCCAGTTGTTCACAGTGCCAAGGCTGAATCCCATGTCTGCTTGTTAAATTCAGACAGCAAAACAGGCTTTCACTTTGCCACAGGTATAAATAACATTCTATTTTTAAATGTAGTTAGATACTGCTATTTTTTTTCCCTCTCATTTTTAGTCATTATCTCTTGCAATAAATTATACTTTATTTCATTAATCACATCCATACCTTCCTCCCAGATGGAGAACAAATAATTAATTTTAGAAACCTCTGACATTTTTACATGATCAACTATAGGAGAGATATACATTTGAAAACTTCAAAACACTACTGATGCAACAGATATGCCCATATCTGACCCAAGGAGCAAACTTGAAAGTCCTGCTTAGTAGAACAGGGTGTTAGCACTACACTACCCAGATAAAATAACTTCCAGTTCTTGCCTATAAGAGGATTAAGACATTAGTAAACTTACTTAAATAGTGTACAATAACAAAAAAACCAAATTGAGGCCACACAGAGCTTCACACTTTCTAACCTTGTAGTAAACATTTCAGGTCTGAGTGTGAGTATCTGAAGTACCATCCTTTTTTTGCTTTCTACTAATTCCTGAACCATGCCTGATAAAAGAGATGTTTTGTCAAGGTCAGAACACTGGGACCAGCACCTTTGATCTTTTGTGAAAGGGGTCTGATAGTCAGTCAAACAGTCTAGAACAGGACTGTTTTATGGAAAGTTAGACTAGCTCAGATTTTTTTTGCTTAAGTACATGAAAATACTCACTTTCTACTACATATTTTAGTAATACTGTATAACCTGCTGTATACAATATGTACAGATATATCTTTTACATCTTTTACAAGTATCTTTCATATTTTACTTATAGTTACTTACAGAAAAAAAATAAACAGTTGAGCTTTGGGGAAAATTTTCTTCTTATTTAGATGTCTCTTATGTAAATGTTTTAAAATTTTAATAAAAGTTATTTTAGTCTTTATTTTTTGAGATAGCTGATAGTTCTAAAGACTCCCATGGGTGCTAAGAACTGTATGTCAAATGTCAGGGACATCCAAATACAGGAATATTTCAAGTGGATGTGAGACACTGATACATCGATCTGTCATCACCCAGTCTAACCCAATGTACCAGCACAGACCTAAAGTCTTAAAGTCATTACTTTCTGCCTGAACCTGAGCATATCTTTTAATGACATATGCAATCACAGATTTTAGACATCTTAAATAATGGAGATGTCAGAGTTACTGAGCTAGTTGCATTCTATTATTTAATATGAGCACCATTTCAGGTCTTAGTGCTCATATCCGTTCACAGGTAGACTCTGGTATTTCTCCTATTGTCCCATCAAATCATGGACTGAGGTTTCCCCCCCTACTCTGATCTAGACTGACCTATTCACAGCTTGCAGTTCCCCTGCTCCCTTTGGAGCCAAGGGTGATAGCCCACAAATAAACAGCATGGAAAAAAAAATAAATTACTTGTTCAATTTAAACACATTCTAGAAGACTTTAACATGGTAATTTAGTGTTCTTTGCATGTGGGTTTTTTCCATAATTTTTAATATTTCTAGGTCCCTAGAGTTTTGTGGTTTGTTTTGTTTTGTTTTTAAGCTTCCTTCACAGAATGCCTTTCTCTCTCTCCCTCACTGCTGCTGCTGGAGTTTAGTTGAATCTTTCTCACTTCAGCAGATGTTCCTATCTGTCTTACAGCCCCTCACAGTACTTCTTCCATGAACTTGCAAGACAGTCCTTCCTTCAGCTTCAGGTGAGGAAATATGTCTTTCCCCTACAACTGTCTCCTGGTATTATTTGTAGATTATGCATCTACAGCTATTGTGTCCTCTTCCTGTTTGTCTTCCTCTCTGAAAGAAGCATTTGCACAGTATAATTCAGCTACCATCACATCACCACCTCAAACATGTCACTTAAATGTACTTGTAAAGTTACTTCTCAGCATTCTCAGATTTTTGAATCAGAGGGCCACAGAAAGGTTGAGGTTGAAAAGGACCTCTAGAGGTCATCTCGTGTCCCTCGCCCTCACACGTGGACAACCTAGAGCAGAGATCTCCAAAGTGGAGAGTGTGCAAGACAATTCATTGCAGTGTGGGAATAAACTATTAGATATTCTATTTTTTTAAAAAAAATCAAAAACAACAGCCATAAAGATAAGAAAGTAAGCTCTATGAATATTTAATATACGTCTGGACACTGGCACCCACACAGTTGCTCTCTATATCAGACAGTCACATCCTCCTGAGGGGGGAAGAGTGGGTGCTCCACAACACAGAATGAGTGACAGTGGTGCCCTCACTTGATTGTTTGCATTAAACAAATTGCAACATAATGCTGTTCAAGAGTGTCTGGTTAAGAGGATTTTTAAATGCTATTTAGTTCTAAACAAAGTAGAATAACCCTTACTAAATGGACAAGTGGCTTAAGAAAACTCCCTCAAAGAAACAGATGTCTGAAGGAGATCCTAATAAAGCAAGCACAGGAAAACAATGAGAAAATGGAAGAGCAGATGATTCTCCTTAGTAACAGTTCTTTGACAGATGCATTATGAGGTAACAATAGTGATGACCTAATCAGATCTCACAAGAACACAGGCAAAAAAATTGAAATTATCAGAACAAACTGCACTTAGAGGCAGACCTTCGAATTGTTGCACCATAAAATGTTAAACCAAGATTTTAAAAAATGCTGAAGTATATTCAATCACATAGCTGTCCCTAAATATCTATTACTAATAGAAATATTTTAACTAAGAGAATAAAAAGGAGTTTTTTTAACATTAATTAAAAAAAGATCAAAAATAGTTTATTTCATCTATATTTCATAACTGTGTCCAGTTCTGGGCCCCTCAGTTCAGGAAGGAGATTGAGGTCCTGGAGCAGGTCCAAAGGAGGGCAACCAGGCTGGTGAAGGGACTCCAGCACAAGTCCTGTGAGGAGAGGCTGAGGGAGCTGGGGGTGTTCAGCCTGGAGAAGAGGAGGCTCAGGGGAGACCTCATCGCTCTCTACAACTCCCTGAAAGGAGGCTGGAGCCAGGGGGGGGTTGGGCTCTTCTCCCAGGCAACTATCAGCAAGACAAGAGGGCATGGTCTCAAGTTGTGCCAGGGGAGGTTTAGGTTGGACATTAGAAAGAATTTCTTTACGGAGAGGGTGATCAGACATTGGAATGGGCTGCCCAGGGAAGTAGTGGATTCTCCATCCCTGGAGGTATTTAAAAAGAGACTGGATGTGGCACTCAGTGCCATGGTCTGGTAACTGCAGGGGTAGTGGATCAAGGGTTGGACTTGATAATCTCTGAGGTCCCTTCCAACCCAGATGATTCTATGATTCTATGATAATTTTTTTAGTTTCTTTTTTGGTGCATGCTTTAACTGTATTGATAATACTCATATGGTTGTATGTGTGTATAAATCTAAAAATAACTATACACATATTTGGGAAGGAAGAACTTCAAGCACCAATATAGGTTAGGGGTGGACCCGTCCTCTCTTGGAGGAGAAGAGTCTGGAGGTCCTGATAGATAGTGAATTATCCATGATCTAGCAGTGTGCCCTTGTTGCCAGGAAGGCCAATGGAATTCTGGGCTGCATAAAGAAGGGCGTGGCCAGTAGGTTGAGGGGGGTCATTGGCTTCCCCTGAGCTGTCTATTCTCCAGGGTGAGCAGCCCCAGCTCTCTCAGCTTTTCCTCATAGTGATTGTGGCCAATCACTGGACTCTGTTCAGCATGTCCACACTCTGTTTTGTACTAGGAACCCCAGAATTGGACCCAACACTCCAGCTTTGGCCTCACGAGTGTTCAGTAGAGGAAAAAGATCACCTCCCCATACCTTCTGACAACAGTCCTCCTAATGCAGCCCAGGATATGACTCGTCTTCTTTGCTGCAAGGGCACAATGCTGGATCACAACCAACTGGGCACTGGGACCCTCAGGGTCTTCACAAAGCTGCTCTCCAGCTGGGCAGCCTGCAGACTGTACTGGTGCCTAGGGTTGTTCCTCAACAGATGCAGGATTTCACACTTTCCACGCCAGTGATACTGGTGTATCAGCCACCCCTCCCACTTCTGTGTCATCTGCAAATTTGCTGAAGATGCACTCTGCTCCGTCATCCATATCATTAATGAAGATGTTGAATAGAACTGGACCCAGTATAAACCCCTCAGGTACACTGCCAGTCACTGATCTCCAACTGGATCTTGTGCCACTGACCTCTGGGTCTGGCTGTTCAGACGGTTTTCTACCTGCCCTGCCATCTGCTAATCCAGCCCATACTTCATCAAATTCTCCGTGAAAATCTTAGGGAGACAGTGTCAAGAGCCTTAATGTAGTCAAGGTAGGGAATACCAAGTTCTCAAACCCTCATCAACCAAGCCAGTTATTTCATAATAGTATGTTGTAAGTTGGTCACTTCCCCTTGTAAATTCATGCTAACTGTTCCTTCATAGGCCTGAAAATGTTTCCAGAAGTAGTAGCTACATCACCTTCCCAGGCATTATGGCAAGGCTGACCTGTCTGTAGTTTTCTGGATCTTTTCTCTTGCTTTTTTTTTGAAGATAGGAGTGACATTTGCTTTCCTCCAGTTCTCAGACACCTCTCCCTACTCCTATGATCTTTCAAAGATTATGAAAAATGGCTTACATTTTTTCCAAAATATGAATTTACCTAATCCTCATCTTAAATTTATTTAGTCATTCAGGCTTGTTCTACTAGTTGCCTGCTACTCTGTGGGTCCTGTTTTGGATACGTCTATCCAGACATAAAAAAAAATGGCTTTTGAGTCCTTTTCAATCATTGTTTCCTTGATAGTGCCTCTTTGGGCTGCAGGAATGTCTCCATTTTTGTGTCAAAACACACAGTGCTTTCCTGCACTCCAGCTTTCAAGATTGCTTAGCTCTCTGATCACTGCTTGCCATGGCACTAGCCCTGTTGTCATCTGCATGCTTTTATCAGTAATGACTCTATATTTCTTCCTCATCACTAATAAAAAGGTTAAACACTGTCAGATCTAAAATTAATCCTCAGAGGACCTTCACATACTTCACATTGATTACTGACTACAATTATGTTATTGAGACCTATTAGCTGGTTTTTTAAAAACACACTTGATGTATGATGATGATTCTATATCGTTCCAATTTCTAAATCAGTGTGTCACATGGGACCAAATCTAACATTTTACAAATATTAAATGTCATATATACTAGAAAAGTAACACTTGTTCTGTCAAAACATCAGATTCTCTTGGGAAAAGATCTATTTCCCATAGCCTTATATTGATTGCAATTAATTAATGAAGAATTAAGTGTATGTAACAAAGTTGACTCTCATAGAGCCATTCCATTATTTTTTACCAGATTAATGTCTGCTTAACAAATTTATGATTATTCATTCCAATCATCTTTTTAATGATTTGTCTTACTAATTTTAAACTATTCCCTTTATGCTCTTAAATGTACACAGTTCTATTTTTCTTTTACCCACTTCTTTTAATAAACTGTTTTACCTTTCTTCCCCTATTGACAAGAATAAACCAAACAATTCCATCATTGCAATTAGTAACATTCTACATGTAAATTTTACTATCTCTTCCTCTATGACTTTAGAAGTAATTCACATTACATCTGGAGGCAGAAGTAAGAACCTATGAACTATTGCAAAGAAGTTTCTTATGATAAACAAACACACAGTATACTTATGTAGTTTTATGATGCTAGTAAGTAAATTGACAACAGTAGTAGGAAGGACAGAACTAGGCAATTGCTAATATGGAGTTCTGGATTTTGATGGGAAATGCTTTTTTTTTATTTAAAAATAAAAATAAAATGGTATATTTTTTTATGGAATCTACCAGTCCAAAATGTTTCATGAAAATAAATGCACAGGCAGTGATGCAAAACAACCACATATAACAATCACATATAACAGAAAACATTCTCACTGTCAGTGAAATCCCTGACTTCAAACCTTGAATAATCTGAACTGAGATTTTAGGAGCTTCCCCCCTACTTTGCCTCTCTACACACTTTGTTTCATTCTCAAAGGAAAAAAAAAATTGCAATGTAATTCACCTGTGGCATGAAATGATTACTGGTGTTCTGGGAAATGGTATTTTCTTTAGAAAAACCATTGATTTCCAAACAATGGCACTACAGTAACGGAGCTCAACAAAAGTAAATAAAGGACTAAACAAACATTCGTGGAGACAGGAAATCTGGTGCATGAGAACTTTCTGAAGGAAAATTTATAAGCACCTTTTGTTCTCTAAAATTGAGACTAGTAGTTGCAAGATGAACAGCCAGTTTCATTGTGTTTAATAGTTTCTATTTCTTAGGAGGTCATTTCATAGATATAAAATTTAAAATATGGTTGACAAAATGCATGTCTGTTTCTCCATATTTGTGGAAGTACTGCAAAATCATGGACCTCTTTTCTGCAGAAAATTCTCTTATTTACAAGAAAAGTATCCCGCATTTTACACACACATTACAGTCAGCCTTATTTCCTCAGGCCATTTTTATTTTGTTTTTCTCCCTTCTAAGCTCAGAGAAACCTGAGAGGAATCATGATAACTGAAAATTTGTATTTCATATGTTTCATATTCATGGTTAGCCTATTTACTTTTCAAATTTTTAGGGAAGTATTTTAGTCTAGCTTCAAATTCATGCATACTGGAGACTTATTTAAGGTAAGCACAATACTATTGCTACCAAGGTAACTTCCTTCTGATGATTTTCAGCAGTAGATATGTACTTCATTCCCAAAGAGCTAGTGGCATTCACCCATTCCCACCTCTCCCACTTTTCACAGAATCATAGGTTTGGATGGGATGGAACCTTAAAAACCATTTAGTTCATCCCCCCTGCATGGGCAGAGACGCCTCCCACCAGACCAGGTTATTCAAAGCCCCATCCAACCTGGCCTTGAGCACTCCAGGGAGGGGGGCTCCACAGCTTCCCTGGGCCACCTCTTCCAGTGTCTCAACACCCTCACAATAAGGAATTTCTTCTTAATAGATAATCTATATCTACCCCTTCCAGTTTAAAACTGTTACCCCTCACCATATCTCTAGATGTCCTTGTAAAAAGTCCCTCCTCAGCTTTTCTGTATGCCCCCTTCAGCTACTGAAATGCTGCTAATAAAGTCTTCCCAGAACGTTCTCTTCTCCAGGCTGAACAATGCCAACTCTCAGCTTGTCTTTGCAGGGGACATGCTCCAGCCCTCTGATAATCTTTGAGGCCCTCCTCTGGACCCACTCGAGCAATTCCATGTCTTTCCTGTTCTAGAGGCTCTAGAGCTGGATGCAGTACTCCAGGTGGGACCTAATGAGAGTGAAGTAGATCAGAAGAATCACTTCCCTTAACCAGCAGGTCATGCTTCTTTTGATGAAGCCCAGGATGCAATTTGCTGTCTGGGCTACAACCTCACATTTCTGGCTCAAACTGCATACTCCCTCGAGTCCTCCTCCTCAAGGCTTCTTTCAATCCAGTCATTGGACACAACCTGCCTGGATATGTTCCTGTGTGGCCTGCCCTAGGTTATCCTGCTGTTGGCAGGGGGGTTGGACTAGATGATCTTTAGAGGTCCCTTCCAACCCCTAATATTCTATGATTGTCCAGCTTACATCCACATTTGGGATTGACTTGATCCAAGTGATGGACCTTGCACCTGGCCTTGTGAAACTTCATGAGGTCTGCATGTGCCCAACTCCCTAGCCTGTCAATGTCCCTCTACATGGCACTCCTTCCCTCTAGAATATCAACTGCTCCACTGTTTTGGTTCCTTGCTTTGTTTTGTTTTTGTAAGATAAGCATATTAAAACAGAAAAGATGGCCTACATACAACAGTCTGTCCTTTTAAGCAAGTATACTTCAGAGCCAGGGAGATAAAGGATGTGAAGGTAATGGGGGATGATGTGCAATCACTCAGCTGTCCTCTGATCACATTTTTCCTTGCCTTTTGTGCTTGCTGTTGACATCATGGTTTATATATGGCAGTGTCCCAACTCTGGTGTTGTCTTTGCGGGGAAATATTCTCTGCATTACCATATCCTCAGCAGTATGTGGAGCCATTTGGCACTCACCAAACCTGATAAGAATGAAATCTTGAGGTCTATGTTCTACAGCAAACAATGGTCCCCATGAAGGTCTACTATACACAGACCAGAAATGAAGCAACAAAGATGGCTTTCCTATTTTAAAAAAGTGCCCACCACTATCACTGAGTTACATGTGAAGAGAGTCTCCAGACAACATGTCAAATTAACACTGCTGCAGTTCTCACAGATGGTAAATCAACAACAGCTTCTGTACTGTAAATCCTTTACTAAAAACTGTAAATCCTTGCCTTTAAGGCCTATCTCTCTATAATCATCTTTGTTCATCTTTCACTACGCTGCCAAAAGCCCCTAATTATAATCATCTTAGGCTGCCTTTCACTGCCCCTCATCCTAATCAGTTGACTAATTACTTGCAGATAATCTCAGTGTCAGGTTAGAAGATGTTTTCTGAATGAAGATAAGTATGTGGAAGAAGTCTGTTATCCAGGGGGCATGGAAGATAGCTTCTAGACAGCTACAAAAAGGCAAAGTAGCAGGCAGGTATAGCCCTGCTTGAGGGAAGAAAAGAGGGGGTAAAGACGTAGTCACAGCCAACAGCAGACTTACAAATGTGATAATCCACAAAAGCTGAGAGCAGGAAGCTTTCAGTGAGGAAGACAAGTCAAAGGAAAAGCTTAGTATGAAGAACACTTTCTAGCATGACAACAAGGAATGGGACTTTGGATTTGAAGCGAGCTACACAAAGGAATACATTTATGAGAGAAAATAAAGCACAAGAGATGTAATTTCAAGAAAGTAGCAAGACTAATGAATCAAGCAGCATTGGCAACAGTTGGAAGAACTTATGAGGGAACATCATTTAAGAGGAGCCTAAATGATGAGGAGCCCTGCCCCCAAACTCAGGCAGCATTGATGTGACTTTCTCAGCATAATGATGGTGCTTTAAAGAGTAGGGATGGTGTCTCAAAGATGAAAAGGACTGGATTAAGAATGGAATCCTTTTCAGCCTCTTCCACAAAGCCTCCTCCTTTTCTGTCTTTGCGAAGAAAATAAGACAAGCAACATCCAGATGCCAAAAATGTTAAGAACTATTTAAAAAAAAAAAAAAAAAAAAGAATCCTTTAAAACTATTAAGCTTATATCATATTACTGCAATTAAGGAGAGAAGAAATGCAAAACACAATTCTTGAAAAAATGTTTTGATGACCATAAAAATTCCACCATGTGGAAACATCTTCAGGATTTCTCAGGCTATTCTGAATGCAGTACAGAATTTGTGAAGAATGCAGAAGAGCATTTTATAGTCAGCTATTTTTGATGTTGTTAATTCAGTAGTTATTAGCCAATAAAGTATGACAAAGACACCAAACTAACACCATGGCAAATTTGTGTTGGTTTTATTTTTTACTATTAAACTCTAATTAACATAGTTTCGTTTCATCTTATGTAGTTTATGTCAGTACATCAAGGAACACAGGAAGATAAATATCTACAATGTGGCTCTGCCCCCTATTTTTTTTTCTCAACTGAAGTATGTTTGCAGAAATATTTCTGCTGTGTACCTAAGTGCAAGAGGAACCATAGTACTACATTCAGAATTATGAACTCATTTGAAAATGTAACAGCAATATTTCAGGAACAAAATCTGCGATGGGGGGAGATTTTGCTCAACATTTTGCTCCACCATCTAGCATTTCTAGGAGCAGATTCTAAGCTTCCTCAATCAAGCCATGCAATGCAATGTAACACTGATGAATCTCCCCCATGCAGATATACTGACCAGCCACCAAGGATGTGGCCCTACCGTATAGCTAGAATTTCAAGGTCAGTGCCCTGGGTCCATTGGCAGCCACATTCCAACAGTTTAAGAAAGAAAGTCTGACAGTCCTAAAATCTGTCAAATTTGACATCCTGTTAAGATGAGCCAAGGATGAAGATTTAACTCTCCAGTTGGCAACAGTGCTACAACACATCAATCCATAAGCTGCAGACCTGGGCTTTATCCAACAGCCAGAGCAGCCCACCCTGTGGAGTCACCACCAGCTTTGCTGTTACTGTTAAACTCTCAACAATTTGTACCCATCTTTGATAGTCTCCTTCACAGCCAGTGACAAGACCCAAAAGCAAATACTTGCTCTAAATCGTTGTCTGGAATGCAGCATTAGAACACTCCAATTTCTTTCCTATGACAGTATCAGAACACAGAAAAATTGATAAGCTTTTTTGCACCTAACACGCAACATGTGAATTTGATTAAGTGGCTATTTGTCATATATATAGGATAGTACAAAGAAACTGCTTAGTTCATTGAATTTTCCTTCTTATTTAGCTTGGGTTTAACTAAAGGGGAGAAAGTTTACTTTGGCTAAACTGTCACACAAGCAATGTACAAAATGTTATTCATCTCAAGAAGGCAACAGAGGAACCAAGGCACCCGCTAAACCTAAGGGCTAAAGAGCCTAAAGATTGCAGTGGGATTTACCTCCTCTTGACTTTGGGCACCACTGCCAAAATTAGAAAATCAGTTCTGCTAAGGCCCTGGGCCCCCACCATGTTGATTAAGAACAAGCAAGTACCTCTAAAGAATAATTTAGATTTAGAGTAGTACTGCTTCCAACTTAGGTTTGGTTTCTGGCATTTATGTGTTAGACACAGATTGCTTTATCTATGTGAGTTTGTTTTTCAAACAGCTTTGAAATAACTCTAGTTCAAATTAAATGTTTAATAACAAATGTCAAAACTGTAAATCACTGAACAGCAGTAGTCAGCTGATAGAGAAGGCATAACATGCTCAATGTAGTTCTCAAAATCTGTTAAGCCGAAAGTTGTTTAATACAATTTAACTCACCCTAGAGTGCAGTTAAATAATTGTGATGGATGGCAGCTTGTCTTGGTCTTCTCCATTTGTTAAATTATGATAGATGAATTACGCACATTACTGAATTTCAATGCACTCTTTCTGTTCACAACCTCTGTTTCATGAAAAACATCCAGCCAATAAGCAGTCTAAATCTATCTCCATTAGGATCATATGATGTTCTGCAATTATGATAAAGATAAGTTCCATGACATTAAGAACAACAATAAATGCACACACGTAAGGTAACTACCAACACACTTGCTATTATCTCTATTTTTAAAAAAAGCTACTGAACCTGTACCTAGTAAAATTATTTGTTATAAGGGTTGCCTGAGAACTTTGGGGGAGGGAAGATTATAATGAATCCAACTCCAGTCCCCAAAGTAGGCTTTTTTATTTTGAGATATTAGCTAACTTAGTATCAAAATCACATCTTGAAAATTATATAAAAGCCTTGTTTTTTTCATAAAATAAGAAATATACTTCCTGATATGATATATGAGATATGAGATATGAGGTTATATATTTGTTTTTATATTATTTGATATATGATACAATATAACATAATATAATGATATATTAATATAACAATATAATGTAATATAATATAATACAATACGGTATAATATTTTCTAATAAAACTTCACTGGAGCAGCCATTTCTTAATTATCTGCTTTTTGACAAGACCTGCACAGAGACTCCTAGGATGTACAGTTTGCCAATTTGATGTATTCCACAAAATCCCAGAGCACTAAGCTTCAAGAAAGAAAATCCATACTATCTATTGTTGCAAAGGATTTTTATCTTGTAATAACTGTTGCATGTGGCTGCATCTAACTTCTGCTCATTTCAGTGTCCCTGTACAACCAGTGTGGCATTTCAGAAGAACATGTTTAAATCCTGTCCTTCAACTAGATAGTTCTTCATTTAACCACAGATGTAAAGTGTCTAAAGATGCTCAATTTAGAGGAAATTATAAAGTGAAAATGGCCGATAGAGAGGTCTTCTTTACAAAAAGACAGCATTGGTCTCAATATCTATCTCTGTATGAATTCATAAATTACCACAACTCATAATGTCTAACAGATGTACTGCAAGATCCACATAAACCACTTCTGATTTCAGATGGTGTGGTGTGTACCAGGAGAGTCTGTGAAACTATGCAGGTACATCATACATCAAGGAAAGAAAAATCTACAAGAAAATTTCAGTCAGACTTTAAATGTGTCCTTCAAGGCTTATGAAAAAGGAAACAAAGCTAAGAAAACAAAAAGATCTTATTTGACAAAGAACCACACATTTCAAAGATTACAGGGTATTTATTTTAACTGTTGGTGAGATATTATGTACACAATTCACACCACCAGCCTGAGGTACCTTCCACAGCAGGTTTTTGTCAAACACAGATGGAAGAAGGACTCAAAGCAGAATGGCTAGTTTAAACAATAAGGAGTAGAGGGAGTTAATAGTCTATATACATGAGCAAATTTCTCTGTCTTTGATGGAAAGACTTATGAAAAGTTTATGAAAATACAGAGATGAAGCAGTAGCTCTGTCAAACCTCAGGAATGCGATCCGACCGACAGGTATGCAGCTTCACAAATGCATCCTGACAGCTACACACACTGCAGCACAAGGAATCTTACTTTAAGTAAAGTTGGCAAAAACTAAAATGTGACATTTACAAGATTTCTGAGCAAAACACCTCAGGGACAAATTCAATCTGTATTACCTTCATTTCATCTTAGTTTTCCTTCTGCCTTCAGAAGACTATTCTGATGTCTCCTATCCTGATCCAGACTTAATGCCTAAGAACTACACTGACACTGTGAATGTGCCAGGAGCTTTTCAGAAAGCATTTTTTTTCTTAAATATGAAACGTTTTCTGCTGGTGAAATAGCATTACATCCTGAAAAGCTCTTCATTTATCCCCAGTGATATCACCTATTGTGGAAGGTTAGATCTGAATCATCTTCGTTGAAGAATGCTTGACAGTTCATTTCAGAGTTCCTTTTTTGTCTCCAAATTTCTAAGCAGAAAGAGTGTAAATTCAGAAATTTCAAGCAGCTGTGTACCACTGTGACACAGAACTAAAATAACATTTCTCAGAATTAGACTGTCATAGTTTAAAACATCAAAATTGGTAAGCAATTCTCAAGTGACATAGTAATTACAGAGTGCAGCCACAGTGGTGCTATATTTAAGGTTGAAAGAGCTATTCCTATCTAAAACCCCATTTTCAGTTTCTTGCAACTTTCTCAACACCCTCCTTTTAAGGCATATTTGACATGGGGCAGACAGAAGCACACTTTTTGACATGGATCTCCTTCACTAGTCCAATTTTTATTGCCTAAATCAGGTCCTGCTCCTTGGAGAGTTTAATATTCAAACACAAGACAGTAAAAATTATTATATATAAACTTCACAGAAAAAAATTAAGTAAAATAATACATTCTTGTCCCTCTGGGTATGCATGTAGTTGAAAGCAGTGTGGACAATGAACAGAGAAAAACAAAACAAAACAAAAACATTGGAGATTTTAACATGAAAATAAAAAGCTATTATTTGTTGTCCCTGTTTAACTGTCCCACAGTTCCAGACTTCCTAAATTCAGTGACAGAATTTCAACTCTGCCTTCCCTGGAGTTAAAGCTATGATGAGCCCAAACAGGCTGTATGAAACCACAGAATCATAGAAAGTTGGAAGGGTTGGAAGGGACCTCAAAAGATCATGTAGACCAACCCCCCTGTCAAAGCAGGGTCCCCTACAGCAGGTCCCATAGGAATGCCTCCCTGGGCAGCCTGTTCCAGTGTTCTGTCACCCTCACAGTGAAAAAATTCTTCCGAATATTTATATGGAACCATCTATGCTCCAGTTTATAATGCTTGCATTTGACTCCTTGCAGCAGTCTGCTTATCTTTGAAAGATCAGATGAATGATCAGGAACGAGCTCATCCCTGACAATCTTTCTCCATAAGTCTAACTTGTGCCAAAATGCTACTGGCCCTACCAAAATCCAGAAGGGAAGTATTTTTTTAACTGCAGACCCCTGAGGTGCTAATTTAACAGAGACCATGCCCAGCATACACCCCAGGGAAGGACCACCACATAACACTGCAGTAGGCACCTTTACAAAAAAGCAGCAGATGAGGCTTGCCCTCTCCCTGTTGTTAAACAAAAGATTAGATCTCAGCTAACAATCCTTAGACTGCATATAAGTAGTAAATGCACTGAACTGTCAATGAATTGTCATATTGTCACCTACTGAACTGACATATTTATTCCAAAGAACGGGAGAGGGAGGAGCAATGATTTCTTATAAAAATTAGTTAAATATTTAATTAAAAGGAAAAAAATCCTTCGATAACTCTGGCATACTGGAAGGCATAGCCAGTGATCTTCATAAGCAAGTTCATTTCAAGATTGCTGAATGACAGAAATACTGCTATAGCTCAGACATCAGTACTTAAAAATACCAGCTTTAAAAATAAAAATATAGGTACAGATCATTTCCTTCTTAGAAAGAAAATTAAGAATCCCAAAGGAGATCAAAAGAGCCAAGCATGAAACACAATTAATTAGTAAATCTTAAACCAATAGTTAAAGGACATTTTCTCAGAAATTGTGAAAGAAATATGGGAATTGGTGAAACATAAGATAGATAAAATCATAATTATTCTTAGGAAAAAAATGTATTAATTTTGTCCCTTTCCAACTTCCAATTGTGTAGCTCTAGATAAGTTTATTTTAATTAATTTTGAGGCAGAGCTCTTGAAAGAAGTGGATTCGGGTAGAATAAAACCAATAAGTATCTATTCACACAGTATCATCTCAGTTGAAAAAGACCTGTAAGATCACTGAGTCCAACTGTCTGGACTGCAGTTTCCATCTGCAATGACTAATCAATGAAATGTACCAATATCAGCTAATCACTACATCATTTTAAACTTGAACTAAAACTAAAATTTATATACTAGCAACAGTTAAATGTATTAGGGGATTTTTATTTTTATTAAGACTTAATAAAAAATCTTCCTCCTTTGTATGTCCAGACAACTTGACATTTTTTGTTCCTCCCAAAATCAACAGACTTTAAAGTTCATTTCAACCCACTGTGATTAATCTAGACCTATTTTAATACTTTTTACATTTCAATGCAATCATCTGTAGGCTGAACACCTGAGGTGACAAACACGGTGCAAAAATTCTTCAGAAAAAATCATGGAAAGAGCATTGTAAGTAAATAAAATAATACTTTACAGAATCGCAGAATGGTAGGGGTTGGAAGGGACCTTTTCACCAAATAGATTGCTCTCTTAAAATGCCTGATTATAAGTGGCAGTCCTTCAGAACATGTTAATTTAACATGAAGAAACTGAGGGCCAACTGGTTTCATAAATACTGCAAGTTACGTTTCATATAAATTGTGGCTACCAACTAAGCATCAAATTTAACATAGGAAACTATACCTTCTCTTTGTTCAGCTACATTTTTCCACACAAAATCATGGAAAGATACCTAAGATGTAGTTGGGTGTAGAACTTCTACATGGCTTCCTGACAGAAGCACTTAAAAAATGAGAATCAAAGATGAGTATCCACAAGGTGAGAAGTGGATATGCTTCTCCATGCCTTCTGCCTGCTGTCAGTGGATGGCAGCATCAACAACCCAGGCAGAGGAATTTTTAGTCCTTCTGCATACAGACATTTCTCCTGTAATTAAGTCACTGGAGATAACTACACGACATACAAGCTTCATTACAAGAATAATCTATGATCTGATGTTTAAGCCCACACCAAGATTCTTCTGAGATAGCTTATAGAAAGCCTACATTTTTTCTGCTTTTAAAGCACAAAATAAATACAGGACTTATTGAGCAGCTTATTCACAGACAATTCTTGGACGCTACTGCTAACTTTAATCCAATTAATAAAAATATAATCAATGCATTATATTTAATATAACTACAACTGCCTGAATACCTTAAAGATTTGTTCTGCATAAAAATCAGAATACTGCCATAAATATTTAATTTTTTAAAATGGAATCTTTTTGATAGCAGTCTAACTTTTAAAGAAATCTGTCACACATTAGGACACTAATTTTATATCAACCCCTAATAAAGTTTGGAAATAACACGACCAGACCTTCAGCCTTCAAAACTAAAAATGTAACACTCACTTTAGACATCTTTTTTTACTGTAACAATGTAATTTATTCCTCCTGTCTTTGCAATTTGAAAAAGGTCAGCTTGTTGCACACTAGGGAAAGAATTCTTAGATCATAAATTGATAAAGTGAGTTCCATGGCATTCCTTACAAACCTTAAAGCTATTCCCCACTAAGAAAGTTTTGCAGAAAAGACATTAGATTGCAAGATTTTTATGGCTACACCTCCAAACTCTAAATGCTTAGCCTTTCAAATGTATTATGAGAAGCGGGAGGAAAATAACTTGTTAAATCCAAAAGGCGAAGCAGTGACAAAAAGGAATTGTGTTTTAAAAGTTCTTAATGCTCCCTATGCACTACAGAACATCAGAAATCCATTCTTTGATGATGCTGTAATGAAAGAAAGTTGCTCTGGTAATATATACAAAGCCCTAGATAAAAGCTTACAGGATTAAAGGATTACATGAAGGTTATTAAAGGGGCTGGGGAGGGAGGGAGGAGGATGCACGCTCTTCTAAACAATGATCATCACTCTGTTGGTAATTGTGCTAAGTTTGTTTTTAGGTTGTGTTTTAGCTTTTGTAGTAAATGCTTTGCTTACTTTCTTTGAGCAAAACCAAACCAGTAATATATAAGGAAATAACTGCTTAACTTGATCTTCAAATGCACAAGGAAGATTTATTTGCAACATAAATCTGTTGCACTGGCATAGTTTCATTATATAGAGGTTTCAGATCTGAACTGGCACAGTGTATCTTGCATTTCTATCCGTAAGACTGTCAAGCACCATATTTTCAATATTTTTTCCTATGGAATACAGATTTAAATTAAAACCTGACATATCAGTGTAATAAATTACACTATTTAGTATTTCTAAAATAAATTACTGTTCTTAATTTATGAATGCCATCCACATACATTATGCATGAATTTCACAAAGTTTACAATTGCCCAAGATTAAATCTAGTGTCTTCTTATTACGTCTCAAATCATCGGGTTTCAGCTCATTCCCAAAAGAATATTTGAAAATTAAGAGTGCATTAACTGCCTCCCAAAAAGGTAATCTTCAGTATGATCTGGGGTTACTAAGATTATTTACAAACACTGGTTTCACCATACCTACTAGGGTTTCATTTACTGTCAGTATAAAATTCTAACCTCAGACATGTAAGGTATCAGACTAATGGTCTATTACTTTATTCTAATGCAGTTGAACATTTTACAGTTAAAGTTTCATTGATTTCTTAAAGTTGTCAAAAATAAGGAAAAAATAAAATAATAAAAGAGAAACATTACTTGACTTTAAACAAAATACCAATGTTCTCAGTGTACTGGGCATAGCTGGTACCAAATAGTCCTCTCAGCGTGTCAAAGCAGTTCATTGAAACAAACTGAGATAGTTTTATCACTTTTCAAAAGAAGGTTATTTTGCAAATTCATATGTACAAACATTTTACACCTCTTTAGCATATGAGTACCTACCGAAACCGGTAAAGAAACTAACTGAATACTTTGTGAGCAGCTTTTTTTCTGCAAACTTTTAAACTAATTCATATTAAATATATCCACAAATTACATCCTCTCTGAAAAGATCCATAATTCAAGAACATGGGTATGTCTTTGATGTGCTAGTTAAGAGTCATCTAGCATCAACATTTTAAGTCTTTTTGCCAATCATCGAGCCATCTAACAGAAAATAAGGGGGGAAAAAAGGGCAGAAATTCAATATGCATGACAATAATGAGATGTATAGGAAAACCAGATTTAAAAAACCCACAACACTACAACCAACTGAGAGAATGGGGGAACATTATTTAAAATATCAGTTCATCCCTCCCACACTCTCACCTTTTATACAGTTTTCCTAATACACCTGCTAGAAAGAGATATAGCCAAGTAAGCATAGATGAATACAGAAGAATTTCAGTGATAACCACATTAACATTATGGGGCGTTCCTGCTGTAAATCATTACCAGGAAAAAAAAAACAAAAAAACAAAAAAACAACAAACCACAAAACAACTCTGAACACAAACAATACATACATACTTTTGCTTGTATTATTTTATACCTGAATCCACTACTCATGCCTTGTCTCACAGACGTTGCATGAAATCCCATCCATTACTGGAACCCACATGCACAAATGTTAAAAAAGTGGTACGAAATTCTTATGACTTCTCAGTTTCCACCTCATCATTCCTGTGTACCTTACATTCATGAAGTAAGTGACAGGCTTTATACTCATTAAAACTGTCAAAACCTCATAGGTCATTGACCTCCATTCTGCCAACAGGGAGAGACTATGAAAAAGAGCATGTGAAGGGACAACAGGCTGGAGCACAAAGACAAGTCATGCTTGTTCCAAATCATACCATAAAGCTGCTGGAAGAGAACCAGTAGCAAGAACCATAGCAATACAAAAACGTCTGCTACAGTAAACTTTATTAGAGATTAAGAATGGCCTGACAAAAGGGCAAAGAATCCAAAGACTCATTTTGCAACTACACACTACCTTGGACCTTTCCTCTGCCAAAAAATCCCATATTTCATTTTGCTCTATTCTTCACTGCAAGCTCAAATAACCTGTATCCAAGGATTTTGCCTAAATCTCCTATAG
The DNA here is from genome assembly GCA_023637945.1 of Phaethornis superciliosus. Taxonomy (NCBI): domain Eukaryota; kingdom Metazoa; phylum Chordata; class Aves; order Apodiformes; family Trochilidae; genus Phaethornis; species Phaethornis superciliosus. The sequence continues at coordinate 50,647,539 of JAJQWJ010000002.1, read as the reverse complement.
ATGGATAGTACTAATTACTTTGGGAAGCTCTGGAAAGCTTCTTTGAGTAGTTTACTCAAACACTTCACCACAACAGGCACATTCACCTATGATCTTTCTTGTGTTTTATACTTTTTACTTGCAATATTCACCCAACTTGCTCTAGTTATAAAGCTTCATACATATGGATAATGCTGCTTTGTATGTGCTAACAATCCTGGCAGGTTTCCCTTCAAAAAACCACTCCAGATGTTAGTTTCAGTAATTATGTATGACATCTCTCAGTTTTGGTAATGAAATACTGCTGATACAATTCCTTGTTTGTATTTCTATGGATCATCTTCAGACATAAAAACTACTGAGTTAAAACAGCCACGATAGGCACAGAATGAAAATCTGCTAAAATGAATATACAGCAACTGTATGATTAGCATAAATAGGATAAATATGGAAATACAGGATTCTATGAGCAAACTATCAGTTTTAAAGTATATTTCACTTTTCTGCTTAATAAAGATGCCCTTTCAAATACTGTATGTACACATGTATGACTAGATGAAATAAAAGATTACCACTGTTGCCAATATCATGTAACATTGTGTAAGATGCAACCTTTTTCTTTCTTCAGGAAATCGAAACTCAGCTTTACACAACAGGCTTGTTGCCAACAAAGTATGAGAAGACAGATGCACAATGGCATTTCCAATGTGAGAAGCAAAGATTCAAGGCCTACGATATTATCACATCAACTAAGCTGCACATTAAAGTGCTTAGGCAAAAAAACCGTGATTAAATAATTTGCATCCAAAAAGCTTGAATTTTGCAGATGTGATCCAGATTCTGGAAGGTATATTGAAACACGTGTACAGTTTCTACACTGATAAATAAGCCTACTCAAAAAGTCATTATCAGCTCCCACTACTCTCTGGGGTTTATAAATAACAGCATTAAATGACAACACTAACAATGCCAGTGATTAAATCAGTACACAACTACCACTGATGCCTGAAATTTCAAATATCAGTAGTGCTGTCAATGTTGTGTGGGAAGAAAGAAATATAGACAGGAGATGATTTTGTATTAAAAATAGACATTTCTAATGATCTTAAGCTGTAACAGCTTAATTTCTGCCATTTCTTCAAATAAATTATCAACTAAGTTGATAAGTTCTTAGTGATAATAGATCTTCTATATATTACAAAAAAACATTAGAGATATTACACAAACATATTTATTATTGTAACTACTTAGCAACATTAAACCCCATCACTTAGAAAAATCTTTCAGGACCTATCTATCAGCACAAACTAGTTTTCAGTTTAAAAGAAAATAATTAAGTAAAATGCAAAAGTCATTTTAACTGCTGACTCCTCAAGGGCTGAAATTAAGCCAAGGTCATTTAAATCACTAGGAGCTGAAGTGACTGCTAATTTGAAGTCTTAATTTTAAATCAGGGAGCCACTCCTATTTACTCTAATATGCCATGCCATCATTTTCATCACATAAAACAAAAGCTTCAGCACATGCAGGAATGAAAGAATTTCCCCAATGGCTATATGAAGCACATGAAATGAGCTGTTTTCCAAACAGTATGTCTGTTCATATTGTTATTCTGCAACTTATTATCATAACTCAAAATCATTTGTAAAAACACAGAAATTCAATAATGATGTCTCATCACTGAATATTTTATTTATATAAGCATAAGCAAATGTTCTGTACAGAAATATTGAGACACACATACAACTGCCCATCCTCATGGTAAAAAATGCGAAACAAAACTAAGATTCTTACATATTCTGCATAGTGGATGTGCTTTTGTAAACTCAAGGTCATCCAAAAGAGTTAATGATTTTTAATTTCACTAACTATTTTCAGTCAGCAAAACATTTGTCTAACTACAACATTCCGTTAATGATTAAACATGAAAACCTTTACTAACTGATCAACCATGACAAATCTCATTACTGTAATTTACTAATGAAGCAATAATTACATTTTGTAGGAAATAAGGAAGCATATAGTTCAAAGGGACTCACGTATTACAAAAAACACTTTATCTAAAAAGAATGCACTAGGGCTTGCCCAATCAAATGAGAGAAGAAAGGTGGTGAAAATAGGTTAAAGAATAACAATCTGTAAATCTGAACATCTCAGTTTGCTCATCACATGCACTGTTAACAAGAACTACAGCATTTAAGTGAAAAGAAGTGAAGCAGTGCCAATTCTGTCATTCATAAAAGGTATATGGAACGTCCTGAAGATAAAGTGATTTTATTTAACTTCAACTGTGCTAACAGCTTGGGAGATTATTGTTTTCCTGGTAGGATGAAAGGATACAAAAGCAAAGGACTAAGAAAAGCTCAAGAGACTGGGAAGGGAATGGTTACATAAAATAATGATTATTATACATCAAATTAGTTAGGAAGGGGAGACATCAGGAGAAATATATCAAATGCTTCTGATGATTCAGGAGGTTCAAGTAGGTAACTGTTACAGACATCATAGATTTTAAGACATGACTGTTATATGACTCTAAACAGAGAATCATCAAGCTCAGAAATACCAACATAATGCTGCAAATTTAAGCCAGAATTTTAGTTGTACTGATTCATTAAACTCTCTGTTTTCTACTAGAAATGTTTGGCTGAAGCCTAGAACCAGACAGTAGGAAAGAGCTGATACATGAGAGCCTCTGAACCTACAAAGGGAGTCGGCTTCTTACAGACAGGGCAGAAAACCCAGCACAGCACTGACAAAGACATTGCCAGCTCACAGGTGAATGATTCCATGATCTAGGTCCAAACTGACATGTTGGTAAATGAAACTCAAGGCAAACCTTTTCCCTTCATCCACACTAATCCTCATGACCCATCTTCAAGACATATCATGAAGAGGGAGAAACTGAATCTCCCAGAAGCAGCAAGGCAAAGTGACAAGTGGGGGGTGCAGACAAAGCTTCATCTTCCCATAGCCTAAGACATTGCCTAAGCCTAAGCCAAGTATTTTTAATTCTCCATACCACAGAAAATAATAATGTTAAATCTTACATGTTGACTACAGAAAAAGGAAGTGAGAGTCAGAGGAAGAGAAAATAGCAATTATTATTCTTTATGGAAAACAATAAACTGTGTGTTAGAACACATTTGCTTATGCGGAATGGACAAAATCTATAGCTCCACAGTATTATTTTCCAGGTCTCTGAAGAACCAGCTCCAGATGAAGAACTAGCTCTTGAGCTTTCTGCTCATCAAATAAAGCCTTCTGCATTACTAACACACAATATAAACACGTGCCTACTCAGAATCTAAAGATCACAATTATTTTAACAGGACTACCTACATAACAATATGCTCATGCTAGACTATTCAGCTTCATTGGAATATAAAGGCTGAGGCAATGAGAGAAGAAATACAAACCTCAACACATTCTCTGAAGGTAAACTGACTGAGTGCTATGTGAGATACCAATGTCTACAGGCAAAAGTTTCTGTTAGTAAAACTTTTGATCTGCAATTCCTTTCAAAATTGCTCAACAGTAGAGCTTAAACATCTCTGTTTAAGAAGACTCTCCAGAGAGAAGCCAATCCTCACTACTTTGAACTGATCATAAAGAAATAGGTAGCTTATGCCATGCCCTATCTGGAAATATTTCCCAACCGTGACTTTTCACAGCATCAGGACATTATGAATTAAGAGACAGACTACTTTTGTTTGTTCTCATACAACTGTCAAAAAAAATGTGTTTTTACCTATTCCTCAAAAAAAAAATTCTGAATTTTCTAAAACACAGACCACATCAATCACCCATTACTGGGTATAATCATCAAAACTACTTCAGTAAGAGCCTCAAGTAAGCTGGTTTTAAAAGTTTATAAAAGAAACATTTGTTAATTCTTCTAAAGCACCATTATTGCCTTTTACCTTTTGAGCCACCTAGAAAGGCACACACAAAACAAAGCCACAGCTTTCTCCTACATGAGCTATGTAGCTCTGAACTAGTCAGCCATTCTTTAAAAAGGCAGATTTGTGTACTTAATACCAAGGCTAAGCTATCTTCATCCAGACAATAATAACTATTTTTATTACTTGGTTTCTAAGATAAGAGGATTCTGTCATTAAAGTGCTCCCTTACGCAGTGCTTATTTCTGCTTTGTATACTGGCTGGCACTGGGAAAGCTTGAAACTGATCACTTCCACTTGGTTTAATAAACTGTCCTACTTAACTCCCAAGACTGTATTGGTTTCCTTCTTCAAGAGCCTTATATGACGCTGATTAAAGTATATAATTTTTAGAAAATTTCTAATTCCTGCTTTAAAATGCAACACTTAATTTATGATGCATTTTCTAGCCGACTGTGGTACACAGACACCCTATGTAAACCACAAAAGTGAAAAAATCCTGTGTCTATTCTCAATAGAATGAATAGTACTTCGAACAAAGTATTTGGTGCAATGTGATGCAAAGAATTATTAGGAGACATGATGAAAGTGTCTGTCTTTCTGAATGTGAAAAATATTTTGACAGCTGCCTTGCTTGAATATAGTTATATGTTTATTTTATCCCATAGTTCCAGTAGGGTTTGTGTATGTTTTCCAAATAAAATTTTAATTTTATTTTTACCCTGAAAATGCTATTCATGTGCAAGCTGATCACTGGTACTACATACTTGTACTGTTTTAAAGAACAACTGTGGTTTAGTTCAGGGAGCCTTGCATTATTTCCCCCCACGAGTCTACAGAACATGATCAAATCCAGCCTCAGAGGTACACAAAGGAATGGATACACAGCAGCACCACACCACTAAGTGTGCATCTTCAAGTCAGGACAGAGGTGCACATCTTCTGAAAGAAAGCAGACTCTTGCAGCATGGATTTGCAGTACAAGTGAAAGTCAGATACAAAGCTCAATAATGAAGAACTGAAAAAACTCACAAATCTTCTCAAATCTCAAACAGGAAGCCTATGACAAAAGTTAAGAGTTGAGCTGGGGCAGAGGAAAGGTCTCATAACCACAGATTCTTCCACACTGCTTTCAGTGGTACTGCTTCACCAACAGGCTGGAAATTACCATGTTTTCCTGCTCTGTCTCCAACTATTCAAACCACAGTGTCCAGTTCTGGCTTTCCTGATACAAGAGAAACATACATATACTGGAGAGAGTCCAGCAAAGGGCCACAAAGATGATGAAGAGACTGGGGAATCTACCCTATGAGAAAAAGTCTGAGATCTGGGAGTGTTCAGTTTGGAAAAGAACACTCCGTTCTCCATCAGTGAGAATTCCATCAGTGTCTGTGACTGGCTAAGGGAGGGTGAATACAGGGGAGAGTCAGGGTCATTTCAGTGGTGCACACTATGGGCATGAACTGAAACACAGGAGGTTCCTTTTGAACAGCAGGGAACTTTTTAACTCTGAGGGTGAGGCAGCACTGGCACAGGTTGCTCAGAGAGGCCATACACTCTCCATCCTTTGGGCTATTATTAAAAGCTGACTAGACACAGTCCCGGATAGGTGGTTCTGGGTGACCCTGCTTGAACAGCATGGTTGGACCAGATGACCTCCAGAGGTCACTTCCAACCTCAACAATTCTGGGATTTTGTGAACTGAGGACTCAAAGGAATTTTAAGCAAGTTTGTGAATGAGACAAAACTGGGAGGAGCGGTTGGCACCCTAGAGGGAAGACAGGCCCTGCAGAGAGGCCTCAACAGGTCAGAGAGAGGGGCAATCACCAACCATGTGAAGTTTAACAAGGGCAAGCGCCGAATTCTGCTCCTAGGACTGGGCAACCCTGGTGCTAAGTGCAGGCTGGGGAGTGAGTGGCTAGAGAGCAGCGTGGTAGAGAGAGACCTGAGCATCCTGACTGATGTCAAACTGAACATGAGCCAGCAGTGTGCTCTGGCAGCCAGGAGAGCCAACCATGCCCCAGGGTACATCCAGCCCAGCATTGCCAGCCGGTCAAGGGAGGTGACAGTCCCACTCTGCACTGGTACAGCCTCACCTTGAGTACTGTGTGCAGGTTTGGGCACCGCAGTAGAGACCAGACATCAAGCTATTGGAGAGCATCCAAATGAGAGCAGCAAGGATGGTGGAAGGTCTGGAAAGGATGACTTATGAGGAGTAGCTGAGGTCACTTGGATTGTTCAGTTTGGAGAAAAGGAGGCTGAGGGGTGACTTCATTGAACCATATACGGCTTCCTCACAAGGGGAAGAGATGGGGCTGGTAACTCATTTCTTCACTCCTGTGACCAAAGACAGGACTTGGGAAATGGCAGGAAGCTGAATCAGGAGAGGTTTAGGTGAGAGATCAGGAAAAGGTTTTTCACCCACAGGGCAGCTGAGCACTGCAACAGGCTCCCCAGGGAAGTGGTCACAGCACCAAGCCTGCCTGAGTTGAAGAAGTACTTGGATGACACTCCCAGGCCCATGGTGTGATTCTGGGGGTGCCCTACACAGGGACAGGAGTTAGACTTTATGATCCTGATGGCTCCCTCCCAACCTGGCATATTCTATGACTCTAAGAATTATGTGGAGACAGAATATAGGCCAACAATAGTGTATCAAGCAGGATTTGCTTGTCACAAGCACATGAGAATACATACTTTAAAACAAGTCCAAACCTGTGTGATTCTTTTATATTTTGACTGTTAAAAGAAGCACAGAGTATTTTATATTACCTCAACCAGATGAAATTAAATGATCATAGAAAACAATTACTCTTTTCAGGACAGCTGTGAATCCTGTGTGACTTAACATCTTTATTTTCTGGCATATCTTGAGGCATAACATTATTTTTTAGAAACTCACTGAGGTTCATACATAACATAATGGAAAATGGTAAGTACCTGTACTATATGTTTCTGTAGGAACATGCTTATGGTCACAAGAATCATAATTTTTTCTTTTTTTACTTTGGACAATATTATATCTCTTATTCTAAGTTGCAATGGCAAATAAGATTTATCTATTTTCCCATTATACAGACTTCCTTTCTATTGGAATGAAATAATATGAAATACAAATAATATTAAATATATGAATATGAAATAATATGAATATAATATGAAATGATATGAAAGACATGTGAAATATGTATATATGGAAATATGATAATACGAAATACATAATATGAAATGCAAACTAGGTCTGACCATTGTAAATAATTTGATATCACATAGCATTAAAATTTATATTGAGAAGTCACATAGCTAGCCAGTATCATCCCAGCCATAACCCATCTAACTTATTTACTGCATGCTCACCAGAATACTACTTTAAGAATCTATTTACCAGAAAATGTGGTTTTCTGTAGACACAGAAAATACACTTTCTTTTGCATTTGTTATTTTATCATAAAGCAAATACTGCAACCTGTTTTGCAAGCTGTTACTATCCTGCTTGAATTATATCTTTCAGTTTGCTGTCATTAACTTTGGTCTTCTCTTTATCTTCAATCTGAAGTTAATTCTCTGGCCAGCATGTTGCTTGCCGCTTTGAGGGATTAAATATAAGGGTTTATGAAGAAAAGGAGCTTTTCATACAATGCTATTACACCATGATAGCTTTCACAGAAATTACTGACTGTTGGAAAATGCATGTTAAACACACATGTTGTTCATTTTAAAAGAAATATTATCATATTGCAAAATAATAAAAAAGGATTATTTTAAAGCATTCGCTAAACATGTATGCAATCCTATTACAAGGAGCAGGGAGGAACATAACCATACTCTCAGCACAGTACCCAGACATTGGAAATGCTGTTGGTTGGTTGTATAAATTTTACAGCTATCCTTCTGAGACATATTCAAAATAATACTTAAATTTTTAAATACTTAAATACTTAAATTTTTACTTCTAAAAGAAACTCTGTTGAGAAAATGGTAAATCTAGAGAAGAATTCTAATGCTAGAGTTGCAAATCTGTGTCCCTATTGTACAAGCTTTTCATTTTATCTAACTTTAGCTGCTGATGAAGTTAGGCATTCATCTACAGACCAATTTGGAAATTCAGGACAGTAACTAAATGGCTTATGCTAACCATAATATGATGTGTCTGTGCTAATCTCTAAGATCTGTCTATCCAACAGATACTATAACAGAGGAAAAATCTTGTGTATTTGGTGTGTTTGTGGACGACATTTCCTTTCACACTTGTTTTGAAACAGAAACTCAGAGATAATTCCTTAGTGATAAAAATACAGACTGATTTACAAAATGAGTAGCTCCAGATAACCCTGCTGATCTACCTGAGCTCTATCAGAGTATGTCTAGTTTTTCAATTTCAAACAAACAGGAAATTCTTAGAAATTCAAAGTACACGAGATGATAGTCAGACTTAACCTGGATCAGGTCATGGGTAGGAAATAATGGTAATATCACTCTCATTTCCCTTCCCAACATGTTTTTCTATCCCATAAAGTGAAGAATGGTGTAGGGGCTGTAAGAGAAAACTTTACTAACAATTTAAGTACTGAAAAGTCTCCACAATCGAGGGAATTTTCCATAGCATTAGGCAAGAGCCCGAACATCTATCACTACCTAATACTATGTATTTAGAGCCCCAAATTCTGCATCACAAAAATAAAGCAAGCCACCAAAGGAACACTTCAATCAATGTGCCAGGCAAGCTGTCCCCATGGAAAGAACATGTTGCAACGCGATTTTGTTCCACTGAAAAATCACATTGTATTCAGTAAAGAATGTGCTTAGCTCAGTATCTTCTAGAAGCAACAATCATTCGGACATGTTCTCTTACCTCTGAAATGCTACAATAAAGACTACTTCTAACAGCAGTTAATTTGCACTGGATTATAGCTGAGTGACTTAAATTTAAAAATAAAAAAAATAAATAATATTACATCTGTTACAGATGGAATAAGCATGGATAAGCATAATCTTTTCATTGTTTTATGGAACCAAAATCCAGCAGCAAGTGTACAAATCCACATGATATCTTTGAGTGGGGGATTCAAATTTGGATCTCAGAGAAAGGTGAAAGATGTGCAAGATCTTAAGCATACAAAGAATCCTTAGCTGATTAAACAAAGATTTGGCAACTTTATTTCAGCATAAACAACTTAATTTCTCATTTGGTCCTGATTTTCCAAACAGTACAGAAAATAAACACAGAAATGTGTATGCAGGAGGACTCAGGAAACTGCACAATCTCCAGGAAAACCAGAGATTAAAGTTTTTCTGGGTTAGCTCTCCAGGCAAAAGCCCTGATGCATACATACCCATCCAGCAAGGAAAATTAACTGTTAGCAAAACCATTTCCATTCCAGTGTAACTGCACATACAGCAGTGGGACTTAAGCACTGTAGAATAGTCTGTTCTAGATTATGTATACATAATGTATACAGTTATTCATACTTACAGAATGGAAATATGCAAATATCCATATATCAGTTTTCATTGTTATCCTTGATTTTTCTTTTACCTTACCTTCTGATTTAGAAAACTAATAGTAAAAGCACTTCTCTTGAAAGAGCTCTAAAGGACTGATACATTAAAGATTATGAAAGATACCAGATAATCAGATGAATTAGTAATAAATGGCCTTGCAGCCAGCCTTGTGAAGCATCAGTACTTTCCTGTTAAGTAAAAAATATCTCTCTCCTTCCCCTAACTGTCTACCATCCATGATGACGGTAACTTTCCAAACTGCTCTTCAGCTCACCTTTTCTTTTTAAATATGCTGAATATATACAAGCACAAAATTACTCTTATGCCCATCTACAGGAGACTTTATTTGGCACAGTACTTTCCAGCGACTTAGCATGTGTATGCCAAAGGGGAAGATCGTACGCAGCCCATCATTTTTACTTGGTTTCCCTAAATACTTCAGGTAATTAATTTTGAAAGCGTCTTTAAAACTTAAGTTATATAAAATGCACCTTTCTCCTTGGTGACTGGTTATATATTAGAGCAGTCTTTGTTATCAGTTGTTCAAAAGGTGATGAACAGCATACCCTCAATGTGACTCACAGAGAATCTAGTTGTCACTCTGGAATGCTGATGAAGTTTAATGTACTAATGACCAAGAACTGAACAGAACTGAGTAGGCAACATAATTGCCACAAATCCTAAGGAGGTTAACAAATTAACATATCCCAGTACTACTGACTAATTATTAGCCACAAGAAGTTGAGGATAAGCATTGCCTTCCACCTTTAAATGCAGTAACTAGCATGACCCCTGAGCACGTGGACAGTCCCTTTGACCATCCAGAAAAGAGGGTATGGTGATTCCACTGTTGCTGGATGCTGCTTCCCCTTCTCAGCAGGGCAGCAGAGAGAAAAAATACAATTAAAGGCTCCTGGGTCAAGACAAGGGCAAGGAGAGATCACTCATCAATTACCGTCACGGGCAAACCAGACTCAACTCAAGAAAATTAATGTTTTACCAACCAAATCAGAGTAGGATAATGAGAAATAAGACTAAACCTTAAAATGCTTTCCCCCCCAACTCCTGGGCAAAACTTCATTTGCGATCTCTCTACCTCCTCCCCCCCCAGTGCCACAGGGGGACACCGAACGGGGGTTATGGTCAGTTCACCACACATTGTCTCTACCTCCTCACTGGGAAGACTCTTCACAGCCTTCCCCTTTCTCCAGCATGGGGTCCCTCCTATGGCAGACAGTCCTCTACAAACTTTTCCTACATGAGCCCTCCCCACTGGCTACAGCTCTTCACGAACTGCTGCTGTGCAGGCCTCCCCTACAAGTAAAACAGCTCCAGGTTGGGCTCCTCTCTTCACATGGCCACAGGTCCTGACGGGAGCCTGCTCCAGCATGGGCTTCCTCCTTTGGGCATCCACCTACTCCACTCTTATCCTCCATGGGATGCAGGGGGACAATCTGCCCCACCATGGTCTCCACCACAGGCTGCAGGGAAATCTGCTTCAGTGCCTGGAGCACCTCCTCCCCCTCCTTTTTCACTGACCTTGGTATCTGCAGGGCTGTTTCTCCCATATATTCTCACTCCTCTCTTTAGCCGCTGTTGCACGTGGTTTTTTTCCCCCTTTCTTAAATAAGTTATGCCAGAGGCACTACCAGTGTTGCTGATGTGCCTTGACCTTGACCAGAGGTGGGTCTGTCTTGGATCTGATTGACACTGGGTCTCTTGGACATCAGAGAAGCTTCTAGAAGTTTCTCATGGAAGCCATCCCCGTAGGCCCCCATTACCTAAACCATGCCATGCAAAACCAATAAAAGGGCTTCAATACTTCAGCATCTGCCCTTCAATAGGCAACCTGCTGAAATCCAAGGGAAGGCCTTCAACTGATGGAACTCCATGGAAGGGAAAATAAACACCTCTTTCTTTTTAAATGAAATAGTTTAGCCAAGATGTCAAGTATATTGTTTATTGTGGGTGGGTGAGGGGTGTTAAATGAAATGGCAAAATAGGTATGAGGGTCAAAATGAAACAGAACAACATGTACTTGGTCACTGCAGCATTCAGACAGCACTGATCTCTTTGAACAATACACTGCCCAAACCCTGGCTCAGTCTGTGTGTGACATCCTAAACTGATTTACTTAATTATGATTTTAAATGAGGCCTGATGTGATTGAAACTTGCGTTACAGGTATAAAAAGAGACAGTAAACAAACTCTTTACAGAAAACCTCAGCACAGGAGTCTACAGGATACTCTATATTGTTACACAAATAGCAGAATAATTATTATCTAATTAGGCTTGCTTTGCAAGCACATTCAAAGAAGCTGAGCATCTGCTTCTCACACCAAAGAGATGAAAAAACAGAAAAATTTAAGTTCACTACATGCAAACTATTTTCTCATAATGTTGAGTACATACTGGACTCTTCAAAAACTTTTGTCATCACTCTTCTTAGCTGACTAATACCCTTATCTGCATAACTCAAATAAGCCATGACAGTTAATAGTACTATAGAGACCTGTAAAAGCCCCTCAATGGCTTGAATAAGTAATTTAAAATTAACGTCATAAGCCTAAATACAAAAAAAAGTAAATGCATTCTGAAGAACTTCAAACTTGAATAGCCTTGCCCAGTAAGTTTTTGGACACCATCAATTCATATTGTAGTCTTCAACTCATAAGAAATGCTGTTCCTCTGGAATCACCTATGGGGACAAGACTATTTGATTCACACTCCCTCCCCAAACATCTGTAGCTGAAGTAAAGCCTGACGTTAAGCTCTCAAAGGTGGTTTAGAGAGACTTAAAAAACAACAGCCAAAAAACCCAGACATCATTAGGGAACATCATGTAGCAAATCAAGTTGGATTTTTGATAAAACAGAGAAAAGAACTGAATCAAGTTTAGAGCTTCAAGCAAAATAATTTTAATACAGAACCTCACAGGAAGTATCCTGCTCTCTGCAGAGACTAGCCAGTGGCTGGAAGTCTTTCCCTAAATAGCTATCTGAACTCAGATGAGAGAATAAAATGAATCAACTTTATAGCACAACTTCACATTCCCAAAATTAAAAGTCTACTGAAGTATTAAGTAGATTGAAATAATCTTTTGAAGCACAGCATTTTCAATTAAAATCTTAGTTAAAGAATAAGACAACAGTAAAATGTAAACCTGATGCAGCACATCAGCCAAGCCTGCTCTTAATGTTGGTAAGAAATGCCAGAGAAGTGCATTTTACACAACAGAAAACCTAAGGTCCCTGTAACTCAAGAACAGTGAACCAGTTTACACACCACAGAAGCAATGCAGACTGGGAACTGACTAAACCACATGCCTTCTTAGAGTCAAGGCAATGGGTTTGGACCAGTATCTACCTAAAACAATAACTGTGGGCTGTAGGAAGCAGATGAAAACACAGCAGCATTTAGGTTAATTCTCATCACTGAGAACATACTAATACTACATGGCCCATCAGCACACAAAATCACAGAATCATGTGAGTTGGAATGGACCTCTGAGATTATCAAGTCCAACCCTTGATCTACTACCACTGTGGTTACCAGACCATGGCACTGAGTACCACATCCAGCCTCTTTTTAAATATCTCCAGGGACAGAGAATCCACCACCTCTCTGGGCAGCCCATTCCAATGTCTGATCACCCTCTCGGTAAAGAATCTTTTCCTAATATCTAATCTAAACTTCCCCTGACAGAGCTTAAGTCCATGCCCTCTTGTCTTACTGGTAGTTGCCTGGGAAAAAAAGACCAACCCCCCCCTGGCTCCAGCCTCCTTTCAGGGAGTTGTAGAGAGCGATGAGGTCTCCCCTGAGCCTCCTCTTCTCCAGGCTGAACACCCCCAGCTCCCTCAGCCTCTCCTCATAGGGTCTGTTCTCGAGTCCCTTCACCAGCCTGGTTGCCCTCCTTTGGACCTGCTCCAGGACCTCAATCTCCTTCCTGAACTGAGGGGCCCAGAACTGGACACAGGACTCGAGGTGTGGCCTCACCAGGGCTGAGTACAGGGGCAGAATCACTTCCCTGGACCCGCTGGCCACGCTGTTCCTGATCCAGGCCAGGATGCCATTGGCCTTCTTGGCCACCTGGGCACACTGCTGGCTCCTGTTCAGCTTCCTGTCAATCCAGACTCCCAGGTCCCTCTCTGCCTGGCTGCTCTCAGCCACTCTGTGCCCAGCCTGGAGCTCCCCATGGGGTTGTTGTGGCCAAAGTGCAGGACCCGGCACTTGGCCGTGTTGAACCTCATCCCGTTGGAATCAGCCCAACTCTCCAGTCTGTCCAGGTCCCTCTGCAGAGCCCTCCTGCCTTCCAGCTGATCCACACTCCCCCCCAGCTTAGTGTCAGCTGCAAATTTGGCAACTGTGGACTCAATCCCCTCATATAAATCGTCAATGAAGATATTAAACAGAACTGAGCCCAACACTGATCCCTGGGGGACACCACAGGTGACCGGCCACCACTCGGATCAGCACCGTTCAGCACCACTCTCTGGGGGCCTCCAGCCAGTTCCTAACCCAGCAGAGAGTGCTCCTGTCTGAGCCCTGGGCTGACAGCTTTTCCAGGAGAATGTTATGGGAATGGTGTCAAAGGCTTTGCTGAAGTCCAGGTAGACCGCATCCACAGCCTTCCCCTCATCCACCAGGTGGGTCACCTGAGCATAAAAGGAGATCAGGTTGGTCAGACAGGACCTGCCCTTCCTGAACCCATGCTGGCTGGGTCTGACCCCCTGTCCATCCTGTAGGTGCTGTGTGATTGTCCCCAGGATGATCTGTTCAATAACTCTGCCAGGCACTGGGGTCAGGCTGACAGGTCTGACACTTACAGAAGGTAGGCAGTAGTTCCTCAGCTGGTGCTGGGCACCTGTCCCAGATCAACTGATCCAGCCCAGACTGTGCTCAGCACTCCCAGACTTGAACAGGATGCTGCAGTTGCTTAAGAAATAGAGCTTCACAACATGACATTCAGACTGTCAAGCAGTCATTACATTTTCATTTGAAATTCAAATAATCAGTATTTTATATGAACCCTCATACAGTCCTGTTACTTTATAAATCACCTGCCCTCCTTATTCCAGGTTCCTCCGAGATAACAGATGCATTCTGGTAAGAATCCTCAGAGGAGAATTCATATTACAAATTTTACTGTAAAAGGCCCTTAATATTGGTACTTTTTCCTTCATTTCCATTCCTCATTAGAGCTTTCATCTTGCAGCTTCACAGATTGTATTTATGATCCAATTCTTTCCCCTTCACCTTGCTCAGCTTTACTCAGTGGGCTGAAATCCTTGAATTTATCATATTTGCTGAACACATTAATTCAGTAAAACTAAGGAAAAATAATCCCTTACTACGAATTTCTCGTGTTCATCCTTTTATTCAGAGAATAAAAGTCCAGAGCATTGAGTAAAAACCTTGAGAAAAATACTCAAGAATATATTTGCAATCAAATTCACAGGGAATTAATTCAGAACAAATTCACTTCATTTCTCTCAGAATTTTTCAGTTACTTCTGTTTAAACAGAAGAAAACCAGGAATTTCTTACATCAAGGAAAAGTGGGTCAACCTAAAGCTCAACTGTTCATGAGGCAGAGGATGGCTCAGTGCTGCGTGTCAGGATCATAACCAGTTTCAAGTTTGTCAACTGTAGTTTCTCTGACAAAGGCTTATAACAAGTCAATTTTTATTCTTTCACCCCGAGGTAAAAAGAAGAAAATTCTTGACAGAACACTTAACTGACCTCAGTGTGCTAACTCAGTCCACTTTAAAGTGATACATGACCACCTGGAAGGGACTCCACTTAAGAAAAACTTTAAATAGCACAGCTGACCACTAACACCAAAAGGTTCTGCAGTTTTGACCTACACTTTTCCTGTAAAAATGCACTGAAAGGGAGGGAAAAGAATTTTGTCCTGAGGGCAAGGAATAGATGCTGACTGACATTTCAAATGGTACTTCCACTTAAGAAGTTAGAGAATGCACTTTATGTTACTGAGAGCAATAAATATACTTAGTGTATGTTTAACCTTGACAACTAAAGTTTTTTTCTCAAACCACCTGGGACACAAATATGGCAATATATAGATTATAGTTTTTCCCTTGGTATATAACTGTTCAAAAGGTTTTCAATTTACTGAACATTTTTATTAACTTATTGTCAGTGACTGACTCCACTGTGGATGTTTGCAGCACTGATTTTTAAAGATGTTTGGTGGGGTTTTCAGGGTTTTTTTAAATGTTTTTTTTTTACAGCTTTGTTTGTGGGGTTGTTTTAAATAACAATTTACTAATACCATTATCATCAACAGTATATGTGTAGCTAAGATAGCATTTTTCCTTACACACCCTTGTGAGGATCCACACCTCCTATTTTAGTTAAATGACTGTTTCCTGCTGATATCAGAGTCCACTGATGTATTTCTTTTCAAAAACCTACAAAGTATCTTTTAAGAATTTTTATTTTACAAATCACAGTTAAAGAGAATTATGGAATGCCATCTATAATATTATTTAAAAACTCTTAAATTTCTGTTCAAGTCTTGAAAATAAAGGATAAGTTATGACAAAAAATAAATTCATAAGGTTGACATATTTATTACAGATCTTCCAAAGTAATCTCTTACCATTCCTATTCTCAGTATCCACATACATATACAGAAACTCAAGCTATGAATACATAAAATACAATCAGATTTGAATCTGATACATATCAAGGAGAGTTACTGATATTTGATGCAGTTATTTCAGACACACACTACGAGAAATTTCAGAAGACACTGGAGCTTTTTTTCTGCAAGTGAATAAAATTTAACACACACTTCACTTAAAAAGAAAAGATTTTAAAAATACAAGTATTTTCAATCAAAAAAAAAAAACAAACCAAAAAAAACAAAAAAACAACTGTGTATAAGAGGAAAGTAATCAGGAAGTTACAGCAATAAGTTACTTTAACGATGTTCTGCTGGACCCAAAGTATCGAAGTGAATAATTGATCAACTGTGACACGGCAATAGCCAGGACTACACAGCAAAAGAGTAAGAAAGATCCCTAAGGACCAAAGTGCACATCTTTGTAATGGGAGCAGCTGTAATAAATCTAAGCTGACAAGTATTCAGAGACTGAAGCAATGTTCCATCAAATATTTTTAAAGTCACTTCCACATAAGTCAACCCAGCTTTGCCCGGAGATTTATCAGACATTTAGCTGGTGCACATGTGGTCACTTGTTAAAGTGAAGGGAAAAGATAAAGAAGTGGACAAATGAGATATATTAGACCAAGGCACAGAAAGATTTTAATGCCTAGGGATCAACCTTCACATTGCATTAAAGTTTAGAAAAATACAAAAATCTGTTCCTGTACCTTGCATTTTTAAAATATCTTTTATTTTCTCCTAAAGGTTTTTATTTAAGGAGAATAACTGGGAAATTACTTTCTTCATTTTTTTTAACTTATGAATGCATCTCAATAAAAGCTCTTTTTTAAAAAATAAATTAATAATTAACATAAGGTATCATTAATTCAAGACAAAGCAGTTTACTAAAAAGAGATTCTTAGTGTTGAAAACTGCAGCTTTCTCAGGGACATGACAGGTCTCTACAAAACCCTCACTGACAAAATGATGGAAAAAAACCCAAAACAACAGCATCCTATGAGCTGCTGATGGGGAATTCTGGGTCCTCTTCCTTGTCTGGATGGAGGTTTTGGACAAGTCACCATGTTATCTGTAAACAGGGAGAAGAGTCCTGTCCATTCCTTTGACATAATCCTTCACAGGATCAGCTTAAGCAAAAGAATATGAACTGTCATGGAGCCTCAGTTTGGGAAACACCATCCTCAATAGAAGACTAAGGCAGTTTAATATTGGGAATTCTTCAAAATACATATAAAAAGGGATAATGTGAAAAAAAAAACTGGTTGGGTTTTGTTTGTTTGTTTTTGCTGATGTCAGCAAAAAATCCACCATTTAGCACAAAATTAGATATAATGAGTGCCTGACTATATGCCAGGATGACTCTGCACCCTGCTTCCAACTACAGTCTTACAAGAAACGTGACTTGAACAGCTCAGAACATGACTCAAACAGCTCTCAAATTCTGTAATTCAAACACAGACACTGCAAACATCAAGTACTCCCCAAAATTTCAAAATCTGTAAAATGATAACACAATCAGTGGAAGGAGGAGACAGAGCAGAGAGTAAAGTGATGAGAAAATAAGAAAAATCTGCTAAGGGTTATGGCAGAATCATGAACCTTTTAACAAACACCGTTCAGGGACAGTGGAGTTGAACAAAGTGTTAAGACATTTGCTGATGCCCTGGATTCACACTCCTTACTTACCTCTGATCATGGTTGCAACCATGACCCAGTTCATCATGTTAATGGTAATTTCACACAAGTGAAATGCAAAGAAACAGTGGAAAGCAGTCAGGGGTATTCAAGACTGGAACAAACTATCTGCTCCTCATAGCTCCACATTCACGTAATTTAATAGATCTGAGTCAACTGACTTAGGAAACCAGTATTTTGATGATATTTCTGCAGAAAGCCTCTGACTCTCACTCCAAGCAGGAAATTCTGTGACTCTTTTATTTATTTACCTTCACATTTTCCTATCCAAGTTTGAAGACAGCCATCTACTGACAATTAGTTTTACGGAGGGAACAGAGATGGATAAACTGTCGCACAAACTGACATCTACAGCTCTCCTCATCTGCTGCTGGAAGCTGGCACCAGCTTGTCTGTATGAATGAGAGAAGACAGCACAGGGTGGAGATGTATTGTAAGGGGCTGTTGAGGTCCCTAAACACAAACACAAGCAATTTATAATTGATGAGGTAAAGATGTAAGTTTCGGGTGGATTTCTATCATGCAGTCTTTTTCAATCATCTTTTATGTTCTCTCCTATCAAAGTAGGTGGGAGTGACTGGTTTCAGTGATGCAGTGCTACCCTAACTAATATTTGCCATGGCAGAAGTGCACGATTGCATCCGGCAGCCCTCCTGCTGCAGCTGCCATGCAGAGATAAGCCCAGGCTCTCCCCAAGAACAGGAATTAAAATCTAACTCCGCAAAACTGAGATTGTCTCAGTCAACAAAGAAACAAGGGCTATAGCAAGGTGACCTATTCCATTTGAAATATCGATCTGTTTTGGTTTGGTTTTTTTTTTTTTTTTGTTTATTTGGAAGCTTTTGATTTGAACTACTGAATAGTTTTAGAATTCTGATATTCAGAGGTAAACAATTGGACCAGCACGTATGAACTTCAAACTGATCAGCCAAATCCACATATTGTAAGAACAAACCCATATTTTTGCCAAGACCCCTATATACCCTTGTTAATTTGGTATTTCTGTTACTGAAATTCTCCAGTGTTACTCAATTATTTACTAGTACTATTTACTTCTAACACAAACTATGATTTTTTTCTTTTTCCTTGAAAGTTACAGGATTATGTGATAATTACATTTCAGTCCAAAAGATAGAGGGGTTAAGGACAGATCAAGAAAAAGCAAAGCACATTAATTTAATTTCTGTTTTACTAGAGTCCAACAATGACAGCAATGGCAACACTGAGGCCGACATCACACACCTGGAGCATTGTATATGAAGAAGATTCACAATGACTTGAGCTGCAAAAACAGCAAAGTATTTTGCATTTTTCAGAGAGTTTTCAGCTCTCTGAGAGTCATTATTTATTTTAGTTTAGTAATTTAGACTATCTCTAGAATAAAGAGGGGACAGCCACTCTGTAAAGTGGAGGAAAGGCGTTCCATTTGAGGAAAGGCAGACAATAAAACTGAGATGAAAGTGTGATCCTCCAAGAGATCTCTTGTCATTAAGAACTAGAAAAACCTAACCAACTAGGCTACACAGATGTCTGACTTAAACAGTCAGAAGAAATAAACCAGTCCACTGTTGACTAGACCGAGTTGTGAGCCCCGATTTTGTTAACCGCATCTTTGAAAAACTTTTCATGATCTGCTGTTTTTGAACAGAAAACTGCTTCAAAAGAAGTAGAAAGCCGACTCTGAAATAGATTTTTATATTAGTTCCAGCTCTTTGTCATACTTTAAAAAAATATAATGACAACCCAAGGCTCTTCTCATTCACAGAAATGCTATAAAAACCACGGAGTCAGAGTAGAGTGGCCAAAATTAATTAAAAAAAAAAAAAAACCTGTAGTGCTTTTTACAACAGCTGAGAGGCAACATGTACGTTGCCTACACTAGCTATTGCAAAGCACAGAAACAGCTCTAATAAATTTTGCACTTGTCTGGAGAGGTTGGAGTATTGAATCCTTATCTTAAACACCAAATGTGATTAAATGTATTCAATGGGACTACCCACATTAGTAAACATGCTTGTGTATGTAGCTGTTTGCAGAATGAAACCTAAAGCAATTTTGTTCTCCTTGACATTCTGTTTCATGTAGAAGCCTTTTATTTTCCATATATGATACTCATATTTTATATATGGCAGTTTGGAGAGACCCACTTTCATCAACCTTAGCAACTTCTTGAAAACCTCTGATGCACTACTGCTTCTGTCAGAATATGGCAAGTCTGTATTCTGTGCTTGCAACAAAGGAGGAAGTTGTTTGAAAAGACAACAAAGCAGTGAAATAAAATACATAATCTGGCAAAGAAATTTTAACACATGATTCATGCATCTTTCATGGGGTTTAGGTCACAAAGAAAATGCATGCAAAGCATACACACATTGTGTGAGTTGGACGCTGATAATTTAGGGTTAAAAATGGATTGAAAATAAGTAAAATGATTATCTGAATAAGCAAACATTAATAGGAAATTTTCTTCATTTTCACTTCTCTGAATAATTATACCTGGGGGCTATTATGAATAATTGATGAGATGGCGTGCAGTTTACATGTAGCCCTGAAAGTCTATGCATTTATAATATGATCATTCCAAATAATTCTGGGGCAAACCATGTCTGGTAAGTGACTTCTGCACAGTCTTTCAGCCTTAGGATACTTTAAGCTTTTGTTAAAACAAGGCACTCCTTTTTTTTTTTTTTTTTTCTAAAGCACAAAGTATTTTTAGTTTACTTAAATCTCTCTCCTCCAAGTAGCATTCAATAATTCATTAAAATCTCATAACTCCAAACTTCCTTTAAGTTTTGCAAAATATTGACTAACTACTTTATATATTGATCTTTACAGTGATTAAATTTTTAAGGCTCTTGAGACTAAGTTCTGGTAAAGGCAATATCCTCTTTTTCCCAGCAGCATACAAATTATGTTGTGCAGCTCAAACTATTCTGAGTATTTCAGACTAATTTTAAGACTCTTAACTCTGGTGTTCTATTTTCTGACCCAGTAGAAAATATAGGGATCTTTTAAAAGAATTACATACAATTCCTCTATTGAAAGTCCTGTTTGCCAAGAAATGGTTTATTTTACACATACTAAAAAAAAAAAAAAAAAAAAAAAAAAAAAAAGCATATGCAAAAAATCCTTTCATTTTTCTTTCTTTTGGGTCTACAGTGAATTTTAGTCTTGACCAACGAAGAAAAAAACACTTTCAAGAATACAATAGGACTGCACATTCTTTTCTCTCAAGATCATTGTGCAGATTTCTAAGTGCACAGTGCTTTGTCTTCCAACATAACTATACTTAATGACTACAGAAGTACTGTATATAGAGATAAACTAGAACAAAAGACTTTCTGCAAAACACAATTCAGTCTTTATGCATAAATCATCTATTCACAATACTGGCGCCATTTAATAAATTTTGGACTTTAAAGTGATTTTTTTTAGCTTTTTTTTTTTTTTTTTTTTTCCCCTGACACACTTACTGTCTTTACAGTATATTGTACTCCTTTTAACCTCTAACAAAAACTGTGTTTTCAAAGTCTGTAAGTTGATTTAGAAATTCTTTTCTGCTTAAATGGTAAATCTCAAAAATATGTATATAATGTTCCATTGTACTTTGGGTTCACAGCCTGGAGTTTGTCCTTTCATCCATATTTCACTTCTACATTTGAACTTATCTTCACAGTACACTAAAATGTTCCTTAGAAATTAAAACACAAAAACAAAGCCAAATCAAACAAAACCAAACAAACAAAACTCAAACAGAAAAAAGCATGAAAATGCTTCCTCACAAATATCTAAAGCATTGCCATAGCTCCATCCTCCTTTCACCCACCACATTTTGCTAATTGTGTCTCAACATCTTAGCTCTCTGGCTCTTGAAAGACAGAGAAGAAAAGCAGATAACATCGTCACAATGCCAGGGGAAAGAGTAAGGTAAGTAGGCAAGGAAACCCTAGGAAGGGAGGAGAATAGAGAGTTGCTAAATTTTTCAGGAACTACCAAAACCCAGCTCAGTTGTACATAAAGATTACACTTGCTCCAAACCTGCACTGAAGCCATTGTATGCCAAGAACTACCACACATATTCCTTCCATGTAGAAAAAGGATGGTCTGGACAAATTGTTATGTCAAAGTAAAATGTTTAAGAGGAAAAAAAAAGTGCCTGGTTAAAACAACAAAAAATTACTCAAAGTTTTCCACTTAAAATAACATCCTTGTCCTAACGTACTCTATCTCCTGTTACCACATACCTTTACTTCTCTCCAACAAAAACATGGCCTTTTGAGGGGGTACTACTCTATCCTTGACGCATTATCCCTTTCAAGGTCTTTCAGTAACACTAAGCATTTTGCTTAAATTCATACAGAGAGACACTCTCCTCCTACTAGTCCTTCAAATTGCTGAACATGTATTAAAAACATTGATTTTTCTAAAAAAGTTGGTCCCAGACCAAGAACAAAACTTACTAACTGTTACCTCTGACAGAAAAGGGTGGTGAGCAACACAGACCCTATTTGGAAGCTGTTGATGTATTTGAAAAGTACACCAACTTTCTTTATGAAATAAAGTAAAGGTCACTGGTCACAAAACATGACTCCAGGTGTCCTTTCTTCACTGTTTGCTATTTTGCTGCAAGAGCCATTACTCACATAAAATTCTTGTTCCATGAGTATATGTTACATTGTATCCAAGCACATGCTTAACTTACTCATAATATTAAAGTACACTGGCTAGTTTCATAATCAAAGCTCTAGTATCCTCTTCATTATAACTGCAACAAACAACTACAATTCTTAATTTAGCTACCTACTTGGGGGAGAGGAAAGAGGAAAAACAACACAGCTGCATAGCACTTACTTGTGATATAAATGAGGAAAAACAAAATAATTTTGAAGGTGGGGGGGAGGGGGAGGAAGAAGCAGTGGAAACAAACATTCTACTTTAATTCTGAATCAGCAAAGCAATTCACCCTTCCCTGTTTTCTCTGTCACCCAAAAACTTCATCAAGTTTAGTAATACACAGATAATATTCAGTACAAATTTCTATGGGCAAGGTATGCCTGCATATTACTTTTAATCACAGAATCACAGAAAGGCTTAGGTTGGAAGGGACCTTAGAGATCATCCATTCCAACCTCCCTGCCATGGGCAGGGCTGCCTCTCATCTAGTCAAGGCTGCTCAAGCCCTCACCCAACCTGGCTTTGAACACCACCAGAAAGGCAGCAGCTACAGCTTCTCTGTGCAGCCTGTGCCAGTGTCTCACCACCCTCGAACTGAAGAACTTCTTTCAAAGATCCAGTCTAAAAATATTCTTCCGTTTAAAACAATTTCCCCTTGTCCTGTTGCTGGAAACTTATGAAGAGTCCCTCTCCAGCCTTGCTGTAGGTTCCCTTGAGGTATTGGAAGGCAGCTCTAAGGTCCCCCCCTGGAGTCTTCTCTCCTTCAGGCTGAACAATCACAGCTCCTTCAGCCCCTCCTTATAGCAGAGGTGCTCCAGCTCCTAGATCATCTTTGTGGCCCTCCCATAGACTCATTGCTGTTAGAAAAGGTACTGAAGGACTGTCCTGGTCTATAGATGAGCAGTGATGGAGTTTTCTAGAAAGCAAGCATAGGCAGAGAGTAATGGAATGGATGCTGTGGTGTGTGTAGAGGTGGAGAAGGGTCAGAGGAACTACCAAAGAGACAATGCTTCAGCTGTCCCTAGTCATGACATGGATAACTTGGGATTTAAAACCAGCATTGTTGTGCCTATACAATGGTGCATGCCCAGCTCACCTTTGTGTCTAAGAAAGAGATGCTGCTCCTTGTAATGAATCCCTTGATCCTGTATCTTAGCCTGTTCCACACCCTTCTAGCACATCAAGAGGCACGATGACAAAATGAAAAGCCAGCATGTTCAGCTATATGCTAGCAAATGCCAGTACAAAAAAAGCATTAAATGCAGATGATTCAAAGGAATTTGGCTTAATTTTAGGTGAATGCAAACTCTACTATACTGTTAAAAAACAAACAAAAAAAACAAACAAAAAAACCCAGCACCTCTGTTCCTCTCATATCAGCTTGCAATTTCAATTGAACTGGGAAATTCATAGGTTTGTAAACATTTTCTGTTTCATAAAAGACACAAGTGCCACCAAAAGTTTAAAAAAAAAAAAAAAAAAAAAAAAATCACAGAAATTGATTTTTCATCTTAACTGAATTCAGGAATTAAGTTAATTCTAAAACAACCTACCTTGCTTGAAAATCAGTTAGCAAGCATACTCTAACAGAGCAGTCTTTTAAATTGGCACAGCCTGGAAAATGTCTAGGAGATGGCCTGCATAACACATGCCACATATTGACCATTTCTATTGGATTTCCTACAAAAGCAAGACACTGAAGCACTTTGGTCTGTCCCAGAACCAGCTGAGAGCTTTTACAACATGTAAACAGGTAATTTTCATCACCTTCTAAGGCAAGACCAGTTTCTATCACCTACACCAATCCAAACTTCCTCACTCTTAGCTGAAGAGACACTAGGGCAAGAGAGAAGTCAAGTTATTACTCCTCTTACCCTTGTCTTCACATACATCTAAGGATAAACCTGCTGCAAAGTAGAGGAAAACCACCTAATATGCAAAAAAACCAAACAAACCCTAAAATAATAATGAATGGTTGTAATGGAGTAAAGTAATGCTTAAGGGGGGCTATATTTAAAACCAAAAGACAGTCAACACACAGAAGGTCGGATACATCTATGGCATGAGTATGTTACTACATAAATACCAGAAACTAAAGCAATTAATTTACCACAAGAAATCAAAATTTTCCACATGGGTACATGGTGTTATATCTTGATACATGTAGTCTAAATCCTATCATGTACTTCTCAGAGTACAAACAACGGGAATAATAGAAATTGAAATAAGTAATTAATTTAATGCAATCAGAAATATTATCTGCAAAACTACTGCTAGGCACCCTGTACTGTAAATGGTTTATTAAAAGAAAAAGCTGACTTATCTCTAGAGATCAGTATTTCAAATTACTATCTTTTATGATATAAATAATGTATTGTAGTTAAGTAGCAGAGAAATTGGAAAATTTAAGAGTAACATTATAGACAGTTATAAAAAATTAACCTTTCAATTTTTTTTTTTTGAAGAATCCACAAAATATTATTTTTAAACTCACAGAAAGTATTTGCAAATATTCACTATATTCCTTTTCATATATTCAAGTAACAGCTTTCTTGCACTAATGCTAAACATGAAAAGCATTATTTTTGGGGGGGAACACACTTGATTTTTCATGCAGTTTCTACCCACAAAATAAAGCTAGAGAACCCATATTGTCACAATGATCACCAGAGCTTTACAACTAAGTGTAAATGAATTTGTCAGTTTAATAACAGATGTCATTAGGATGTTCCTATTTTCAAGAGTGGTGCATTATAGCTAAATGAAAAAGGCACATGCCTGCATTATCTAAATACTGCTCAAGCTTTTCTCTCTGTGATCTGTCCCATAGCAATTCCATGAGCATGAGAAATAAACAACACAAATATTCACACACCTGAAAATTAAGATCTATCCAAAGTGATATATTTTGGAATATACCAGCTTCCTCTCAAAGAAAGGTTCTGACCTTAATTGTATTGTATACAAAGCATCTTTTCCAACAAATAAATTAAGTTCCTTAAAATTGGTAAAGGTGTTTTATCATCACATTATTTCTTCAAATATGCCCATGTCATGGTCAGGAGGCTACAATCACAGAAGGAAATGAATAAAAATATTTTTGTCCTGCTACTAAAGAGTACAGCCATAAGAGCTCTTCATGACCCTTGAGTAAATGAACATACATTGCTAAGTTCTTCAGCAATCAAAATCCAACTGCTGATGACTTCCCACTACTTTCAACTTCATAAAATAGTACAAAAAAACCCCACATTCCTACTTTACAACAGAGCAGGCTACAGTTTGGCTGGCCCTCTTGTAATAACTTGTAATATTTGATTTAAATTTCTGTGAACTACGTAAAGAAAGTGTATTAATGTTCTACACCACACACTGAAGCATCTGAAGTGAGAAGCAGCAGAACATTGGAAGCCTCATTTTCTTTTAATTCACCTTGTCAGTGCCATTTCTCTTTTCTTTTTCATGGGTTTGTAGGTAAAGATAATCTATTTCAAAAGAAAATCCTTCCTTCTCTTTTCAGATTAAGACTTCAATTATCATAGAATCATAGAATCATAGAATTAGCCGGGTTGGAAGGCACCTCAGAGATCATCAAGTCCAACCCTTGACCCACCGGAGCACAGTTGCTAGACCATGGCACTGAGTGCCACATCCAGTCTTTTTTTAAATGTCTCCAGGGACGGAGAATCTACCACCTCACTGGGCAGACCATTCCATTGCCTGATTCAAAAAACCAAAAACAACCCCACATCAAAATAATCACTAAAACCAAACCAATCAACCAAACAAAACAAGTGAAATTCTACCCTATAGACTCTTCCCTCTGCAACATGAGCTTGTATCTTCTCAGACCTCTCAGGAAACATGGAGAACCTGATTTGTAAAGCACATGCACACTCACATTTAGTCTATAGAGAAACCAATTTTGCACTACACTTTCCAACTTCTGTATTAAGATCAAAGTACAGAATTCAGTAATAATAAACATGACAGCCTGGGAGATTATTTTATACACAAATTATATTTTTATAGCAATACTGTGATTATAGAAAACTCGGGAAGTTATTACATAGCAGTAAGTCAAATATCTTCACATTCTGTGGTATCTTTGCTTCATTAAAAAATAAAAGAAAAAAGAAAAATGAAAAAACAAAAAAACAACAAAACTTTACCCAGAATATTAGTAACGTAAGGTCAATGTCAATTAAATCTTAAATGTTCCTTTCATGGTTCAGCTGCTGACGCTTCCTATATAATTTTGCTATAGACTCCAGCATATAAAATGTGTAATGAAGCCTGTATTTGTATTCTGTCATTCCCTATTAGTGTTGTGTACAGAAAACAAGACCCAAACAGTTAGTGATAAGTGAGGTGAAGAAGGGAAATGAAAATGTCAAATGCAGGAAGAAACTGTTAAATGGCACCAAGTGCCTGGGCGAGGTGTTTGTCTACCCATGTGCTCCTTGTCTTTCCCAATATATCATCAGAAAGGACAAGGAACCTCAGGAGGGATGAATGTCCTAAGTCAGAAGGATGGAGTGGTCTAGAGCCTTGACTGCCCCAGGCAACAGCATGCTTGCCCTAAACTGTCAGTTTATGGTCTTCACTGCAATCTGCCTCCTTTCAGTGTAAAATTCAAAAATTAAAATCCAGTGTGACTTCTACCCTTCAAAACCAGAAACTGTACTTTTTCTTTTTTTTTTCTTTTTTCCCCAAATCAATAATTAATTACAGGCATTTGCAACAGGGATGGGAGGTGTCACAGCATAAGAGGGGACACATTCCAGTATGCCCCAACTTCCACTCAGAGTGATGCTGAAAGATAAGAGACTGACTAGAAGCAGTTGGCCCAAATGACCACCTGACCATGAAAGAGAAATATGGTCTAAAATTTGAAAGGAAGTCCTAAAGGAAATGTAAAACAGAGAGAAGTAGAACTACCATTACTGTCAGTCAGAAAGGACTGGAATAACAGAAGTCCATCAAAATAGTTAAAAAACAGAGCAGAGAGACACAGGAATGTGCTTAAGTCTCTACATGTCAGTTCATCTCTCCTGTTCCATAATAAGCAAAAAGATGACAAACAGGAGTCATGTTAGCAGGCTGTATGAGCAACACAAAAATTTTGATAGAAATTCCACAAGCTGCCTATTTCTACAAATGATGTAGTGATATTTTAGGTACATCACGGTTTATCTGAGTTCTGCCTTGACTTTTTATTTTATTTTTGTTTTTGAAATATTTTTACTTTTGCATGTGATGCTGGATGTTTGAACACATGGCGAACAGACGAGGTCTTTTATAAGAGTTTAATTCAGACTGGTCATTTTTATAGCATGAAGGCTCACTGAGAGGATTATATCCTATTTCATCACAAAACAGTGATTTAGATTGTATTTTTCAAAGTCTTTCTTATGCTTGGGGATTTTAAGGAGTTATTTGTACATTTGCTAAGAATGTTTTATAAATATAGATACATTATTAATATTAGTTATTCTAGAATGCTTACAATAGTACCACAAACCATGGATATCCTCCCTTAGTCATCCACAGACACAAAGTCAAAACATAGATCTGAGATTATTTTACCTCAGACACCCTGAAATTCACAAGCTTTTAATGAAGTCTTGACCACACTGGAAGTTTTTTATGGAGAGTTCTTATTAATTTACTATGTACCCCATTAAACTAACTGCATCTTAAGATCTCCAATAATGATTTTCACTTACCTTCAACTTAAAAAATTTTTTTATAACTTCTATAGTCATAAAAATCAGTATCACAAAATTTTAGATTTTATGTTCAGAAGCATGCTACAACTACTTTTATTTTTTAACTTAAGTTCACAGCCCAGTTACCGTTCAACAGTAGTTTAAATCATCTGAGACACAAACTCTTATATCCACAGGGCAAGGACAAATGTTGGAATCTTTTGAGTTTTACATGCAGCACATTTAGGTTTGGAGATTTTTCTGCAAAACAGAGCCTACTGCTACTCTTGAACAAAACTAGAGGTGCTCCCTGCAAAGAACAAGTCACGAAAGCCAAGGCAAACATATGCTGGTAATTTCAGAAAAGACAGAATAGGTGAGAAAAGTGTTGAAAACACATGCACGGAAACACGAGCGCTGGCCAACTGCTCCCTAATTTGCCAGACGCTTTAAGCAAGTACATCCAGTGCAGTTCCTGTCTTCAGAGCAACTGCATCAGAATTGACAAGATTTTTTGGAATGACCTCCAGAACATTAAGTGTCTGCTGGCAGAGGTTACACCTTGGCAAAAGGCACACGATTTAAATCCGGCACAGATCTCAGAAGCTGACTGTATCTTTCTGATGAGGTCCTATGCTGAGCCAGGCCATGTTTCACCTTCTCCCCTACCTACATCCTACATTGTGTGCACTGCTTCCAATCTCATATCCACAGATAAACAGGAAATAAAACGACAGGTGGGAGACTGTCTCACAGCATGAGTATCTGTTCTGGATTCCTCTAAAGGTGCTATTAAGTTCAAAAAAAGAGTAAAGCTTAGTTTTTCAACACATGTTCTCCTGCAAGAATCTGAGACCTATTTAGAGGTATTAAGAGATATAAAAACTGCTTAAATTAAGTGTAATTCAAATAAAAGACTTTTTACATACTGGTTGCAGTTTTGTAGCATTACTCCTCTTATTCAAAACTCAGAAGCAGCTGAAGATGCAGGCTCTGCAAGTTATATCCAATTTGTTATGTTTGTTTTTACATGCAAAGATCTCTGAATATCTCAAATTGTAGCTTTTTCTACTTGCAGGCACATAAATACACATACATACAGGATATGTGTATATATATATACATATATATGTGAATGTGCATTTCGGTATCTGTCTCCATCCCCACCAATCAGTAATCTGGTGTGATATCAAGTAACAGCACCATGACACCCTCTTGCCCTTCCATCCCCCTCCCCAGAAAGAAAGTTAAAAATGAACTTATCTACCTTATACTCTTATTCCATGGACAAGGCCAAGCAGAAGATCAGCCAGTTTACTTAAGAACCTCATCCTGCTTCTCTCCCTGCTGAATCCCTGCTTGCTCTCCTTGACCTTTCCAAGCTCCCCTGGCTCTGAACCTTCACAGGATGGGGTTTTCATTGCCTCCTGGCAGCCACTCTGCCTCTCACTGTCTCTTTCTAGCTCCTCTTAGGACTCTGCTTTTGAACAGAAGAGGAGGGCAAGGGAAGAGTCTTCTGAAGGCAAAATACTTACTAAGGAATTCCCCAACAGTACTTCAGCTGAGACTGTCCTTCTCCTTCCACTAGCACAATATTCTCTATGGGGAAGAAGGGAGAGAAAGAGAGCAGGGGGACATGAAAGGGGAAAAAGAAATAAGCACCTTCTTATGACTTAACATATGACACAGAATTTCCAACCTAGCAGGACTAATCTACATTTACTCCACTGAGATGGAGTTTCTTTATGGAACACTTCACATCTGGCAGGAGATTATTGATCCACCACCAACTGGAGACAATTTTTTTTTTTTTTTAAAGCCTCGTAGCTTTATAGATAGAGTTCTACTGGATACATGTAATAAGATTATTTCTTATTTAGTGGATTATTTCCAGGTGCAGAAACAGCATCCCAAATTTAAAAGTAATTCAGCTTCACCCTCATCTCACCATAGCTATATATCTGTCTTAACAGTATGACCAAGTAGCCTCAGGTCAGATGAATTTGCAATGATTTTATAATATTAAAATAATTTAATTTGAAGGGTAGAGAAAGCCTCAGAAGATACCAATAAATGGCAAATTGCTCAATTGTTCCTTCTAACTGCAACAATCATGGAAAGAGAGGTTCGCTCTCCAGTCAGACCGAGTTTTCTAAATGAAAAGGGTTTTTAACCTCTGCCCACCAGATAACAATCACAGGCACCAAGAAAGGTTCACAAGTGGCTGAAAGAAGAAAATTAGCTTTTTTTTATTCAGAAGAAAACTATTCTGAGAGCTTTTCCAGTGTGTGGAGATTCTGATCATTAAAATATCCTGCTAGGTTTTTTACTGGTTTTTTTTGTTTGTTTGTTTTTTTAATATAAATTATCAGTCAATTATTCTCCAAGACTGGACAGACTCTCCAAAGCCTTAGGTAAGGGTTCCCATTAGGAAAATTATAGACAATCTGTGAATAAGGGGGATGCATTAAATGGTAACAAAACCAAATATGCAAATGTACGAGTTTTAAATTTGGATACACTATGGTGTTGCTTTTACCCCAGCAGCTCTGGTAAATTGCTTAAGGTTCTAGCTAATAAAAGGTCACTCTGTAGCATTTTTTTTCCTTTATTTTTTTTTTTTTTAATGTCAGAGAAATCCTCAGGCTGTTGCAAAGAGTTTCCATGGACTGGAAAAGAACAGCTTTTGGGCTGAGGGTGGACATCTCTGAGAACCCAAATCTTCTTGGGCCCCAAGGGGACAATGAAGATTAAGTCAAGCGTACAGATTCATGAGGACGGACAAAGCTATTGAGGGCTATGCTGGTCTGCTCTCAGTGGCCTCGCTGAAAACCTGCAGAATGAACATCACCATTCCACAAATTTCTACTTGCTTGTAGAGTATACTAATTATCCAGTGCTTCATCAAGTCAGAAGATGAGAGACTTGGAGTGGAGACAAGGACTGAAACTACACAATTCAACTAGAATCACTCAAAAAGAGTCGCTTGGAAGACAAGCGATTCAGCACAGTAAACTAATCTTTTCCAGACAGAAAGATCTCCATGAATAAAACAACCACAGTGCCATATGGAAGCACTGCACATCATTAAGGTTCCTTAGCACACCTAGGTCCTGCTGACTCAACATAACCTTCACTCAGCATAACCTTAAGAATTGTTATCTATTTCCTGAATGCACAGATCTTATTTACAATATATCCTAGGTATAAAACACTAAAACATACTATTTCTTTAGCCAGGTTTGCTTCTTTTTCTTCTTTTAGCATTAATGACCTCAGAAAAATAATGATCTTTCACCAAAAAGATAGTTTGATTTTCCTGTTTTCCATTTTATGGCTAAGTCAGAAGGTACAGAAAACTGGCAACAGAAAAGAGAGTTCCAATTTTTGGTACTTTAAAAAAATTAACTGAATTCCAACCAGAGGAAACGACATGTAGTTTGGGGAAATAAAAAAAATATAAAGGAAAAAAAAAACCAAACCAACAAGCAGAACAAGAGTTTCCCTTAATCATATTACCCAGTTAACTTGGAGATTTTGGAGGTTTTTTTTGAGATTGCAGAACGAATGAGTTCTAAAATCCTGAGTTCTGCAGGTTTTGTCACTTGGTATTTTACATATCAGCAAGTATTTTTTCCTTATTCACTGATCGCCTTTTATTATAAGGCACAGTTATTAACTAGCTCATGCAGCACCTCAGTAATAGGATGCCATTTGGCTATTTAAGAATGCAGAGATACTCTTCATTAGCCAACAAAACCGAAGTCAAATCACCAGGGCCAGTATGAGACAGTAGCAACTCAAACTATGAGTGCTATATCAGCCTCAGCTATAATAAACATTTCTTTTTAATTCTACTTTTAAAATCACTTCTCTTTAAAGTAAAGTAGTAAATAGATATTAAGTAGGCAAATGGCAAAACAAGAAATTTGGAACAAGGCTTTCAAGATTTTCCAAATATTTTTCATATTATTTTTAGTCCTACAAGATTCTTCAGTATATAGAACTATGAAGACAGGATGAGGAAGTTGGGGTTATTCAGCCTAGAGAAGAAGAGGCTCGAGGTGACCTTATAGCAACCTTCCAATATATGAAGGGGGCTTACAAGAAAACTGGGGTAGGGCTTTTTACATGGGTGTGTAGTCAGAGGACAAGGGGAATAGGTTTAGAATTTCAAGAGGGGAGATTTACATTAGGGACATTAGGAAAAAATTCTTTCCTGTGATGGTGGTGAGACACTGGCACAGATTGCCCAAGGAGGTTGTGGCTGCCCCTTCCCTGGAAGTGTACAAAGCCAGGTTGGATGGGGCTTGGAGCAGCCTGGTCTAGTGGGAGGTGTCCCTGCCCATGCAGGGGCATTGGAACTAGATGATCATTAAGGTCACTTCCAATCCAAACCATTCTATGATTCTATGAACAGTAAATTAGCTTTTCTTGCCCAGAAAGTCTGATTTCTTAATGTGTCTCTTCTATTGTCTCTTTGTGGATAGGAAGGTGCTGCTAAACACTACCTTCAGAAGTTACAAGAATTACAAGAGAATTACAAGAGGCAATTACAAAATACAACAGGGAATTACAAGAGGCAATAAGGAATTAGAATCTTAAGACAGAAAGTTTAAAGAGTAAAATCAGCATTTTTTTTGTAAAATGAAAAAAAACCAAACTACTATACTTTCACCTTTAAACATAGTATTGGTAATAGAAGGTAGACATATAAAAATACAAAACTCATGAATGTGGGTATCTTAGCACATTTCTAATCCAGTTCACCTTACACTGACTGTATTTCTTACTACGCCCTTTCACTGAGAAGAAAAAAAAAACAAAACAAAGCATCTGTGAAGACAAAACATTTCAGATTGAAGTACTCATTTTTCCTAAAATATGACCACTGAAACAACCATTCATGATGTCTCTCCTCCATATCAGACATATCAGAAATGTAGCCCACAATAAAAAATCACTTTAAACTCTTAAGAACTCTGTAACCCATAACACCAGAAAATGTAGCTACACTGGCTACCAATGGCACTGATAATTCCAAAGTAGACTGCCTATTATTTATCTGAAAACCCTCCTTTCTTAGGTAGACACTTAGGTCCCTCTACTGCAGCTCCAATAAATTGGATGCTCCAATTGGAGTTCCAGGTACATAGTAGATGAACGATTTCTGATTTCCTAGGCATACTGCAAGGTCACTATAAATCCAGAAGCAGAGAACTGGAATATTTTCATAATAAAATAACATTTGGGAATTTGTTATCACTGGTAAGAAGTTCACATAAATGGTCAATTTTTACACCATGAGCATGTAACTAAAAATACATATGCTCGCTGGAACAGCACGGAGAGCTCTCTCACCTCAGGTGGCCATCTGCTTTCAATCATTTACCTTAAGGTGGTTTGTGATTTTTTATATTGTTAAAAGTTTTCAATGACCATGTTTATGCCTGTAAGATTTTGATTTGAAATACCTCTAAGTCTACCTATAAAAAGTAACACCTGTCTGTCATTAAGCATTTTAGCACAATTGCTACCATTATATCTGGTTTAACTATTCAAAAGTGCACATGACCAAAGTGGTGTTAATGAACTCAACAGATAATGGAATCCAAAAGTAAAAGGTTTGTTCAAGCAGCTGTTGCTAATTTCCAAGAGTAGAAGGTCACAGAAGAAGCTGCTGTACTGAAATAAACACTAAAAAAGCCCTGTGTGGCTTTGCAGGGTAGTTATGCTTTCACATCAGCTGATCCATTTCTAGATAAGAAAAAAAAAGTTAAGAGGTTTTCTTCTCTCCTACCCACCTCCATACTGCATCCAAGCAGGAGCTTTGGCCCCAGCAAAGACCAAGATAGGACTGTTCTCAGCTAAGTCCCTGCATCCCTTCCAGTAACATGACATCAGGGAAGAGTGCATTTTGGCAGAACCAGGAGGAAGCCCTCAGTTCCTTGCTGTCTGTGGAGTGAAGCCATCAGCACAACCCATGCTATGGGCTGTGCAGCCACCCTGCTACAGGAAGGCTCAGGAAAGAATTTTCCTTGTTAGGGCAGCCCCTCCATTGGTTGCAGCTCCATCAGAGTCCTTTTCCTGACACAAAAGGCAAAGGAAGACAGCTTGCAAGTGGTAATTTTCATTCAGTGCAACTTCGGCAGGTCTATCAAATATCTTATATGTCATGAGGTCAAAGGGAGTTTAAAAGCAAATGGACTGACCTAAAAAGCAAGATACAAAAGAGGCTATAGGACCTGAAGGCAAAGCCAGTGGCTGACCTGAAAGCAAAAGTAGCTTGATAGACTTTTTGCTTCAGAAGAAGTAGGCAGAAACTACCTATCTGGCCACAGTGGACAAGCTCTCCTATTTCTGTGCAGCACAATTCTTACATGGAACTTTGATACTTCCTGGTAACAGACCTAAAACTGTCAACACAGGTGAATCAGAGCAAACACTTATGCCTGGTTGTGATGATGTTGTAAACAAGTTGCTATCTGCCATCCAGTCCTATGGGATCTCTCTCTGCCTTCCCTATGTTTGCATATGAGACACATAGGACTGCAAAGTTGATCACTTCAGCTGTTACTGCACTCACAGTGTTCTTGTGAAAGTACTATTCAATTAAAAGGAGAAAAGCACCTCTAAATCCTCTTTTATCTCCATATTATAAGGGCACAATAATTTGCAAGTTCAATATACTGTGTAAGTTACAAATTAAATCAACTGCCAGCAATTTGAAGAGTTCTCATTTTTAAAAGCTACTGCTTCAGCACAGAAATGAAACAGCTCCTTGTAAAAGCCTACAAGAAATATAAAAACTCATCTGGTTTAGTACACCTGCTGGGTTTTATAAGAACAGACATTTCAAATGCATTTTTCAACAACAACAACAATAATTACTATAATAATTATTATTATTATCATCATCTGGATGCCTTTAGCTGGGAAAACCAAATTTAAGCTCCTTTCAGAATGAATTTGGTATCAGATGTGTTATGGTTACATTTAAAGTAATTGCCCATGATCTTTCATATTCATGTATACATATAAAGCTGTTCAGAATAAAGTTCTGTAGGGATTTTAAACATGAATGCTGGCAAATACTCTGAAAGTCTGGACTCTGATATATATGTGTACTTCTTAAAGTTACTTTGTAGCTCTGTGTTTATTTTAACTCAGTAAACAAATATTTCGGGAATACAGAATATTAAGTGATTGATACAACAGGGAAATAATTAACAATATCAAAAATACACAGCTGTTATTCCAACTTATGCAAACTGCAATACCTGTTTAGTCCCTTAAAGGTACAAGACAGCAAAACTGTTTCTTGATTTTAGAGTATCAACCACATGCTGTTTATCTGTTCTAGTTTTCAGTTCTACCATCATTGCTGTTAAGGGCACACTGCAGCCTTATGCATCAGAGACTAATCCTGAGGTTTAAACAAATGATTCCCTATTATCTCCTGCTCTTAGAATGTGCCACATCAGAAATCTGACGGATTAATGAAACCCTGCTACCGCTAATTGATGACACAGGAGTATTTAGGGCAGTGAGGCAATCACAGGAATAAAAAAATAACAATTAGAGGAAAAATTGAATGAAAGAGAGGCTTCCTAGTTTTCTTATAAAGTACATTAATCAGTCATGCTACGCCCTGTTGGGAAAAATCACTAAACTTATGCTTTATTACTTGGTCCCAAACAGAGCAAGTCTTTTCCCTATTAAGTGTTCTTTAGTTTAGTAGCTGGACGACTAACAAAGATGCTAAACGCTGACGCAAAGCAAAACACAAATAAAGAATTGCTTTTACATTTATTTCCTGTTAAACTGTGCACAACACAGGAAGAGGCTGATGAAAATAATAATAAAAAAAACCTTAAACTATATAAAACTCAGGGTCTAATCTCAAGGACAAAATGTAGGCAAATTTGCAAGAGTACACTGATCAGACTTAACTTTTACTGACAGAAAAAAAAATATCTAGGTTTGGTATTAAACAAAAAGGCAGCTATATAAACAATTTCATTCAGCAGAAATCACAGCTTCTTTTTGCTGAACACCATAGGTTCATTATCAAGTTCTGTAGAGCAATTGGAGGTGTTTTGTTTGTCCTGAGTGACTGACAAGAAAGTCACTAAACACACAGACAGCTCAATGGCTGATAATCAGTGTACTGAGCACTTCCACATTCCTACAAATTAACCCCCCTAACAACTTAGAAGATAAGTAAAATTGGTAAATTTGGATCCAGTTTGCTCTAAAGTCCATTAAAAAAAAAACACACCCTCCCCACAAGGGAAAAGAAACATGGTGGAAATACACTTATTACAGAAAAGTTTGCAATAGATTCTTTTTTCATATTTAATGACAAAATACCAGTCATTTTTGGTGATCCACCAAAAATTGACATGCACATTCACTTGAGATATCACAACAGATAGAAACAAAAAAACAAAACCACATACAAGTGACTAGAAAAAATGTTTTGCCACTCCTGGACACATATAAACCACTAACTGAACAGCTATTCAATGAAAATATGCTTAAAAGACTCCCTTTCCTTCACCTACAAAATGAGAAGGCAGCACTTAGACATGGGAGGACAAGGCAACACACAGATAAAATTTAGAGATCTGACAACTTTTAGTTTGACTAGAGCAAAACTTGAGCTTTTGTGTGTCCTGTTTCAAAGTTAAGAGGCAAAGTCAGCAATTAACGAAATATATATATAAATATATATATATACTAATTCCTCCTGATTTTGTGCAATGACCTGAACATATAAACAGCCACTCCTAAATTTCAATTAC
This sequence comes from Phaethornis superciliosus, assembly GCA_023637945.1. Lineage (NCBI taxonomy): Eukaryota > Metazoa > Chordata > Aves > Apodiformes > Trochilidae > Phaethornis > Phaethornis superciliosus. The sequence goes on along the minus strand of JAJQWJ010000002.1, from coordinate 50,610,613 downwards.
TGAAAAGCTGACATAGAAGTCATTTATGTACCACACACAGTTTAGGATTTCCCAAAGTCATAAGTCTCCCACACTGTAAAATGACAAATTTTAACACCTAGAAATTACTCGAGCAGTAGAGGCAATCTTCTTCTACCAAGATCCCCAACAATATTACAGTGTGCAGTCTTTTGCCAAAAGCGAGTAACATCTGAGTCACACAACTTCTGGCTGTCATTTCAAACACAAACAAGCTAGGGAAAGGACTGCTGGAAGACATAAAACTGCTGAAGATTGTATGAAACCAAACCAAGACACTGAGTTTATACCAAAAAATGGTTTTGAACTTTACGGTGTTCATAAACATTTTTTTAATCACCAAGATTTGCTCCCATGGCGTTCTTGTACTAATGGAGTGTTGATAAAACAGCCAGCAGACTTCATCATATGATGCAGCTCTGACTTAAATCATGTCATAGGAGTTGCTGCATTTTATCATTTTGTCTATTACCATAGCAGAAATCAGGATTTTCACCGGTATTTTGTTAAGTGCAAGTGAAATGTGTTTTGTTTCAGTGTGTAAGCTAATTCACTACTCCTAAATATATATTTCTCTTTTTGGTTTCCAGTTTACCCTTTGACTGAAGCTATATCAACAAGAGTAGAGATATCTCACACCAAGCCTTTGTTTTGATAACTACTCCACAATCTTCCTCTAGCTGAGGTGCAGGAGCCAGAAGATGCTAGAGCATCCCCATCAAGTTCTCACTATAGACACATGCAGCACAGAACTTGAGAGAAGTCACTAAGCAACATAAACCACTGCACTCACTATGTGATTCCAGGAGATTAGTTGTGAGCCAGCAACCAGAAGGTTCCAGGTTTAACAACACATCATGTGCCTGGACAGTTTCTAAAATGGAAATTGAAAGATAGGAAACTGTAGTGATGCAAGCTCTGGAAGTGGTTTCACCATATTGTTATGGTCTTTGCCAGATCTATGGTGTTAGGATTCTGAAGTAATGAGATTTTCATCTTTTGTATCATTATGAACTTCAGACGGATACATAATTTTAATAAACGAAGAGCCGGAAACAGAAAGCTATTGAATGTATTTTAGAAATACCAGCTCTTTAGAAGATAGTAAGAGAGAACCTCGTCACATGTAGCATTGAAAAAAAAAAATGCAAAAACTTCAGCAATTTTCTTATGCACATTTTAGCTTATGTCCAAATGTTACCAATTACCTAAATAAATGCTTATAATGAACTGGAACTTTTCTTCCAGACTGCTTTTCAACTGATTTTAGTAGTAATTATTTTCTATGCCCGTTGCCATAGGAATAGCAGCATAAACAATTAGAACAGTGAATGACTGAGTAGGTAGAAGTTGATATGTTGGAGTAAAACTTACAGACATATAAAAGCCTTCAGGGACAAAAAAAAGAGAGGGAGGGTGGAACCCAGAAAAGTGACACTGTACATGTCATTTAAACTTTTTTAAAGGCCTTAAATCTTGTAATTTATAATACTTTAATAAGGGGACGTATTTTTCTGCTTCAGAAAATCATCTCCTCTTTTTTTTTATTCAGCAGATAAACTAGTAAAATGCTTGTAATGTGTCATTGCATTTTGGCTAGGCTTTCTATATAATAAAGCTGTAACAGTAATTTTAACTGAAATTATCATCCAATAATGGCAAATGTCATTTTGCAGAGATCAGATTTTCAAGGCTTTTCTCCAAGACTAATAATATCCATTATTTGCCATAACTGTCTTTCAGACTTTTTCAACTCACACCACAAGGGAAATACCTTTTCTACTAAGAAATGTATTAGTTAAAAGTTGACTGTGAACAACCAAGAAGACATTATTCCTTCTTATTTAACTCCTGTTCTGACAGAGCAACCACATCATGTACAAATATTTTAATTTATTAATTGTGGTTTCCTATCTGCTCTTGAAAAAAATGGTTGCATTTTTATTTTTTAAAAATTTTGATGCAATTTAACCAACCCGGTATTATTCAGAAAAACAGACTCACAAAATATGTAGATATAACTTTTTTTTTTTTTTTTTTTTTTTTTTTTTTTTTTTTACCTCAGGCCAGTAGAATTTACTTAATTATTTTAAAATTCAATTTAATTTTTGAGGACATATACATAGAAACAATCTTCAGAGACACCAGTAATGTCTCCTTTGTGTAATTTAATTCTTTAAGTGAGTATTGCTGTCCTAATGTTTTCATTATTTGGACTTCCAATATGCCGATTACTTTGTTGATGTCGGTTTATTAATGGATGGGCTTAGTGTGCCCAATTAGTGCCTTTTAATTTTTGGTTTCTTGCTGGATGTTTCCTTTCTTCTTGCAGTTGGTAAGTAACCTTCAGCTTTTTTTTTTTTTTTTTTCCAATTTCTTTTTCTGCTTCTCTTAACGCTAGCACATTTACTTGTGTAACAAGTAAAAAGTATACTCATAACAACTGTGAGCATTCAACAAAACTTTCATAAATGGCACTCTTACCAAGGTCATTACATTAAGTACTCTTTGTTCTCTTGTTCTTTGTCATCTTTGTAGCTCGCGCTTTCATGAGCAAAATCTCATTCGTATGTTTTATTTTCACTTGCCTCCTCTCCCTGCTATGAGGCAGCTCTTGTAAAAGTCATGATGTTTTACTGGCCACGAAGTGACACATCTGTTCACTCACACCATCTCCAATTTTTTACTAAACAGCAGCTGACTCTCAAGGCTTTGGCAATTTATTTGTTAAGGAGGGAAGTGTGGAAGAGTGGGTACAGGTAGGACTACAATTAATTTTGAGTGAGATACTTAACAAAACACTTTTCTTTCTGTATTAAACTCTGGCAGGGCTTTTCAGCAGGGGATGCCTTACACTCAAATTGGTTGATCTAACATTGACCTCAGGATTTTTCAAGAAGAGGGTGGCTATTAAGGAATGAACAGATAATGAAGGCCTGAAGATTGTATTAAGAACAGCTATATTCAGGAAAGCTTTTTGCTTCTTACACTAAATTAGCACATTTCATCTTCTATCCAGGTCAATATTTGGGATACTATTTTATTTTAACTAACTTAAGTTACCTTTCTTCTTTGCAAGAATCTGACTTTTAGATGGTATTGTCCCCATCAATATGAAATTCAACTCCTCTGCTTTATGTCACTCACAACAGAAAGAGAACAACCTGATAGCCAGATCATTTATCTAATATTTAAGTTCAATCATATTGAAAGTAGTATCATTCCTTTTTCTCAAACCTTGTTTTACATTCTTAATTTTTAAACAGCATCTGAATTGCTGAGGTTTTCTTTTATCCAATGTTTTAGTGAGTTTGAGTCTCATAGGTATTGAGACAAATCTGAAAACTATTAGATACTGCACAAATTATCCAGCTTCAGAGCAACACCTCTGTCTTCTGAAAATACTTCTCCTATCTAGTAAATATTTACTTCCATTCTTCAAAAATGTAGAGACCTCTGCATTTTTAGTTCGTTCATTATTTGGGGTGGGGAAGGAAGCAAACTCACAAAATGTAGTTCTCTAAAAGAGAAATGTAACTTGAAAGCAGACTCCATATTTCTTCTAGCCTCTATCATTTATTTATTTATTTTAACTACCACGAAAATATATAATCCATGCTTTGTCATGCAGACAAAGCATAAATTTAGGCTAAGACTAAAAAATAAGTAGTGACAGACCAACCAGCTAATCACATTCTTCAAGTTACAACCTGAGGCAAAAGACCTTGAACACTGCAAAACATAATCTTCATCAAGACCAAATAAAAGCAGTAATTAATTCAATGATGTTAATATACAGAAGCTTAGGAAATATCCTCAGGACACAGCAGAATGTTAAATACACTAAAAGCAGCTGTGAAAGAATACAACAATGAAGGACCAAAACATCCTTCTCAGAAATTCTCTCCACTACTATATGCCTCTAAAAGCAAATTTTATCTTGCACATCCAAGTTTTACAAAAGTCAAAGGAAGAAAAATCTGCACTTTGGCTTCTTCCACAAGGAACAAATAGGAGTCCTAGGAAACAGCCGAGGATTTCCTACCACAAATTATCACAGCTCATCACATCCTCCACCAAGTTTCACTTGCTCACTGCTGTCTCCCATCAGCTGTGACAGAGAATCCTTCAGCGACAGCTCCAGGTGTGCAAGCAGCTGGCCAGGCTACAGCTGAGATTCTGCAGCAGCCATTTCCCCTGGCATTGACTAAATTTAATCTCTCCCTCTTCAACTCAGTCACAAATTTTCACACAACCAAGAGGAACTAATTGCTTGAGGGTTTTTTTCATTTGTTATATGAGAAGAACTAAGTTCTGATGTTGAAACGAGGGGCTGACAGAGTAACTTGCAGTCCCATAAACCTCATAGTTTAAGACAGTAACCTGCAGATACAATGCATCTGGCAAAGATAAAGCTTGTGTTTCAGGCTTAAAGGTTTACAGAAAAAACAACCCAACAAACAAAACCCATGCACAGCCAACACTATCCATCCTTAACTGTACATGAGATGTCCTGACCTTTGTGTTCAAATAACACATTTGTTGACAGTAGGGTACAAGATTAAAACCCAATTTTCATAATGAAAGCATCAACATTAATCACACAGATATAATCCCAGGCACCTTTATTTGTTTCTACTGCATTTCACTGGTCAGATTCTAGAGGAAGCTGGTTAGAATTACCCAGCTGTGTTACCAAGTGCACAGCACAGCCTGATGAAGTTACTGACTGCTTTTGCTCACTTACTAGGAACTCAAATTATGTCAAGTTACACAGCTTATTAAGATGGAAGATTCCATCATGAAGATGGAATCACAGAAAGGTTTGGGTTGAATGGGACCTTCAATACCACCTCCTTCCAGCCCCCCTGCCATGGGCTAGGGATACCTCCCACTAGAACAAAGTGGAAGGTCAAAGCCCCATTCAGCCTGGCCTTGAACACTTCCAGGGATGAGGCATTCACAACTTCTCTGGGCAACCTGTTTGAGTGTCTTACCACCCTCACACTAAAGAATTTCTTCTTAATGTCTAACATAAATCTACTCTTTTAGTTTAAAACCATTACTCCATGTCCTATTGCAACACGCCCTGCTGAAACTTTGTCCCCAGCTTTCCTGTAGGCTCCTTCAGGTACTGGAAGGCAGCTGTAAGGTTTACCCAGAGCCTTCTATTCTCCAGGCTGAAGAACTCCAACTTTCTCAGCTTGTAACTAGGATTAAGTTTTATAGGCTTGCTTTTTTACTCTCTCTATATGAAGAGTACTAGGAAAAGCATCCAAGGCTGCAGATAGGATACCTGTGTCATACATACATCAGAGAAAGCGTTCTTATACAACACATTAATTATTTTATTTTATTTTTTAGTAAAGGAGATGGCTAATCAGTAACTAATATGCTACAGACAGCTCTACTAAGATCATATAGTTTAGACTTTCCAAGAGACATTATTTGATTTCTGAATCACTCCACTTCAAGAATTGAAGTCCTGGAACACTGGCTAAGTTCAGCAGATCAAGCTGTGATCAAGAGATCAAGCTGTGAGGATACTTCAAAAGATGAAAAATAAATAAGAGCAATAAATGTCTATCCCTGGATCCTAGAACAAACCCCAGTGAGAGAATAGCTGCTACAAAGTTCACTTAAATGAAACCATCATAAATTAGCACTAGTTCATGGAGAATACCTTGAAAAGCTGAAGTGCATGCTTAAAAGCAAATATATCTACCAGGTTTTATGTTTTTTCATGAGGGCGACGTAATACTGTACCAAGAGAATCAGAATGCTAAAAAAACCACCGCATAATTCATGACATTTCTTAAATAACTAAAATGTAGCCAACATCTCAGATGGTAACTACTTAGGAAAAAAAACAAACCACTACCTAGGCGTGCTGTGGGACCTCTTAAAAGAAATGTTGAATAGGAAAGTTTTAATGTCCTTCAAGAAAACTGCAACACCCTCAAACTGAGTTTGAAGATGACAATGAGAATAAGAAAGAAACATTAAGCAACAGTGTTACTCAGCAACTTCAGTAACATTCAGTAAATCGGAGACTAGTAAATAATAATTTTGACAAACAAATAAAAAACCTTTTATTTAGAAGTAAAGAATGATTATGGAGAATTAGGGAGAATGAGGCCTCCATGCCAGAAACGAAGGACTGACAGAAAGATTCTATTTTAAAAGTATTTTTAAACAAACAAACAAACCCCCCAAAAAGAAAAGCAGGCAATCAACCAATTGTGGCTTCTATCTAGAACCGTGGGGCCAAAGAAACACATAAACACATTTGAATGGCATGTGTGAGTTAACTACCTGGCATTAAATGCTGGGTTTCAAGAAAGAGTTAATTGTGGAAACTGCTACAGCCTACAGTAGAGAGGCAGACAGATCGACCCACACCCATCCACACCCCCCCAGTACCTTCTGGTAATGTAATCTACAAATCATGTAACAATTTCCATAACCCAAAAGCCAGATTAGCTTCCTTTGAAAGGACAGAGAAACAAAAGAAGGAAACTGGCCTTTAACAGGCAACTTATAATGCTCTTAGCTTTTTTGTTGGTGGTGGTTTTGTTTTTTGTTAAAAAATACTTTTCAGCTTCAGTTTACTGTTAAACCCAAACCAGAGGGGAAGGCCTTCCCTAGTAAAAACAACTTTTCACAGCAACAAAATTATGTTAATTTCGAAATGGAAAAGATCTCCACATGATCTTCATAGCAAAGGATACAGACTACTAAAGCAGAATTTAGTGGTGCAGAGGTCAAATGTCTGGATACTATTAAAGCAACAAAATATGCAAAAATAAAAAGCTACAACAAAGGCAACCCTAGAGGTTATGCATGTTCAAAATGGCAGAAATATAACTGGTGTCCCCTGAATTTTTTCATGAGCTCTAGCAGGTTCCAACATTGCATATTGCACTGTGCTGTATGGCCACAGAACACTAAGTATTTGTTAGCATACGTAAACAAATTTCTGCTTTAGCAAAACAGTTATGTACAGATCTATTTCATCACTAGAAGTTTCAAATGCAAAGAGGTATAGAAACTCACTATTTCTGTAGTGAAGATGTAATTGCTGTTAAGAGTATGGGAATAAGGAAGGAACTCCCACTTCTGAGTTTTCTAAGCACTGTTATTACCCATAACATAACTTCAGCAGTACCAATACGGACCTTTAAAAAATATTAGTATAAACAGGGAAAAAAATAAATCAATCTTTATTTCAAGCTATGAGTTTCTTCAAGTAATATTAAGATGCTGGGCAACAAGTGAGCTAGGTAACACTAATGTATAGAAACCACAGAAAAAAGTAATTCCTGAAACATTCTTCTCTTATACTTTTGACACAAAATAGCTGATATATAGATGTAGAATCTTAATGGAAACAACAAAGCAACACAAGGAAGGCTGGGTCCCCTCAAAGGCAAACATCCATTCCTCAGATCCAGTGCTAATAAGACTATAAACTGACACAAGCAACAAAGAGAGAGCTACAAACTCATCCAACTAACCGAGTGGCCTTTTAGCACAGGTGACCCTAAGCTCAAAATTTCCTGTGACACTGACTCAACTATGCCCTGGAATATCTCAAGATTTATAAACAAAGATTTCACTCAAGTTGGTGATTACTCGTAGACAGAGGAACCGGATTTTAGTGAAACGGAGTCATCGAGCCCAATATTTGCAAGAGCATGCAGAGTAACTTGCACATATTAGCAATATACATTTCCAGAGTAAAGAGCAGCTCATTTGTTTTAATTAATTTAATACTTGTTCTTTTGTAAATTAGTTAACACTTTAGAGCATTCATCTCTCCCATTACTTTAAATAGCTATTAAATTTGAATTAACTTTCAGCACTGTTAGCTGCCACAATTGGTGTGTGGAAGACTTCCAACACCCACTAGGATGACATCTGCACATACAGCTGAAATTTTGCTACAGAATCTCAGATCTCCCTCTCTTCCTTTTTTTCACAAGTCCAGAGTGGAAACATGGACGCTAAACATCAGGGGTTTGTATGGATCAGATCATTAAACTGCCTGATCTGAGGACCTAGACTGTTGCTCTTGTTAAGACTGAGATTTCAGAAATCTTTAAGAAAACAAATTCTCTACCATACATGTACTCTGATAGCAGACAAGTTATTTTGCCAATGATTAACACTAATCCAGTTATTTCATTAGTGCAAATAATCTGATCATTTACCCCTCTACAAGCCTGTGCAACTGAAATGCTTAACTTTTACCTTGCCTGTAAGCTTAAAATCAGCCATCTGAGAAACTACTCTTCCTTCTGGTTGACTCCAAGATTCACCAAAACTCTAATAATCCACAAGGACTTAATCCTAGACGCTTTGTGGTGATACCAGCAAACAGTTACAAAATGCTTCACTGCACTGGTTCCCAACAGATTCAAGAACAAACCTGTCCCATTTCATCTCCTTGATTTCGGAACTCTTGTGCCTCACTTCACAGCTGAGGGTGTACTGGTGGATGAAAAGCTGGACATGAGCCAGCAATGTGTGCCTGAAGCCCAGAAAGCCACCCTTTTCCTGGGCTGCATAGAAAGAAGCATGGCCAGCAGGTCGAGGGAGGCGATTCTCCTCCCTAGTTTGCTCTTATGAGACCCCACTTGGAGTACTGTGTCCAGTTCTGGGGCCTCCAACAGAGGAAGGACCCTGAGCTGTTGGAGCCAGTCTAGAGGAGGGCCCTGAAGATGATCAAAGGGCTGGAGCATCTCTCCTGTGAAGACAGACAGAGAGTTGTTCAGTCTGGAGAACAGAAGGCTCTGGGGAAACCTTATAGCTGCCTTCCAGTACCTGAAGAAAAGGTGAGGACAAATTTTCAGCAGGGCAATAGGACATGGGGTAATGGTTTTAAACTAAAAGTGTGTATATTTAGAATAGATATAAGGAAGAATTTCTTTTTAATTATGAAGCTGATGGCACACTGGAATAGATTGCCAGAGAGGTGGTAGATGCCCCATCCCTGGAAACATTCAAGGTCAGGTTGGAAGGGGCTCTGAGCAACCTGATCTTGTTGAAGGTCTCTGCTCACTGTAGAGGGGCTGGGCTGGACTAGATGAACTCTCGAAGTCATTTCCAACCCAAACTATACTATAATTCTATGAAAAAAGTGATTAACCTGGCAAACAGCCCTTCTTTTAAACAGGAAGAGAAGCTTGCAAAAAGTTGGCTATGCTTGAAAATATGAGCAGAATTGTAAGTACACTATTTCAGACAATAGGAGGTTACCAGTCTTTAGACATCCAAGAATATTTCAGAGTTTAGCTAAGGAAGTCCCTGAAGGGATACCCATTTCTAAAAGGCAAGTAAATGTACACATATCTCAGGACCTGTACGATAACCTGAACCAAAGTGCCCTTACTTCCACAGTCAGAGGCCACTACATGGATTGTTAATCAAAGAAAGACATGACCAATATAAGGGAAAAAAAATAAAAAGTTAAAAAAAAAAAAAAAAAAAGTAACTAAAAGCTACCAATGGGCCATAAGCTTTTCAAAAGACTGTAGGAGATGGATGCCATTTTCTCATTCTTCCATGGTAACCATTAATTCATCTACCATTTCAACTAAACCCTTACAGCACAGAGGGCATGTCCAGCTGGACAACTGAGACATTATCTGAGAGCCTTTGAGGAAGACTTCTGGCTTTATTCTGGGGTGGCCCTCATTGATATGGTCCTTTCTTAGAAATAAGCAAAATGTTTTCAATTGCTATGCATTCTGGTTTGGTTTCAGCCTCCTTGGAGGCAAGTTCTACTCCAGACAGCAGTATCCTCTTATCCTGGTAGTAGACTTCAAGATACTTTTCATCTGGCATTGAAGCACACATATCAATTTTTTGTTCAAATTAGAAACTAGCATTATCTAAATTCTCCAACCACTGCAACCACTTACTTCAGGATTTGGCTTATTATCCATCAGATGGAGTCTCTGTAGCAATAACTTTCCAGATACAGATCCAAAAAAAGTGCAGAATGCGATGAGAAAGCCTATGTAGGCAACACTTCAGTTTAAAAATCTGTAATACTATAAATTACACTATTCACTGTTGGACCTTCTTGCAGATGAGTCACAGCAGAGACCTGATAGCCTTCTGAGGGAAAAAAAAAACAAAACACAAAAACCAAAGGGCTGAAGTTTAAGAGTTCAATACTGACACATTAATTACCATGGGAGGAAATTAGATTAACTGAGTATGCAAGAACCTTTTCAAAGCACTGAAAATAATCCCAAATTTGTGGGTATTAAACCAGAATGGTTTTTCACATTACATTTTGATCCCTGTAGTAAAGCTTCTAAATACTAAGAATCACTTCATCAAGTTTAATAAGAAATTTAAAGCCGGTGGGAGAAGCTCTAAAGAGGGAAGGTTTTGTACTTTTAAAAATGGGAATAATAAAGAATATTGCCCCACTTGGCAGAAAACAAAAGGAAATTCTAGGATAAGTAAACCTAACCTTCTTTCAGTGCTAGCAGCCTTTCTGCTGCCTTCTTTCACAAAAAAGAACCACTTGATGTACTAGGTAAAGCCCAAACAAAATCAAAAAACTCTCACACCAAAAAGAAAAAAAAAAAAAGTAAAAAAATACTGAAATCACAGAAATCACAGAAAGTTAGGGGCTGGAAGGGACCCCAAAAGATTATCTAGTCCAACCAAAAAAATAGCTGATTTATTGATAGAACTAGGGGTGAATCCACAATCACTGGTTGTCTATACACATTTCCTAAATGTTTAATAATGGTCTTATTAAATACTATTTGTTTATCAAAACTTATCATACAGCAAAGGAATTCAACAGTAAGCATCTTGAATGCTGGTATCTCAACTTTTTAATATAAAAAGCAATGAAATAATTCCATAAATGTAAACTATCCCCAAAAGGATAACAAGTTCCTTTTTATGAAGAACATTTCTGAATCTTAAATACTTCGGTGCAAACCTCAGTCAATCCCAACAGACTTTTTAAATCTTTTTTTTTTATGTTTTTTTTGTTTGTTTGTTTTGTTGTGTTTTTTTTAGTTTTTTTTAGGGTTTGGGGTTTTTTTTTTAGAATCAGCAGTAATTGTTCCCTGGGGCAAAGCTCACACAAAAACTGCAAAATGTCTCCTGGTATTAAACCTTCTGTGAATCAAGCTTTTAGATACTTCCAGTGCTCTGGCATCAAGATGCTCATAGAACTCTGAATTATTTATTCACCAATCATTGTGCAACTTCTCTAACACCAATGGAGATCAAGACAATTTCAGCTATTTGATGTTACATCTTCTCAAGTGGCTAAAGAGGCTATAAAGCACCCCATTGCTTAAGCCTGCCATCTCAGTTCCATTAGCAGTAAAGACCTCTCTATTCAAACTGCTAAGTAAATCCTCCGAGAGCCCGGGGACTGTTTCATGCATGAAAGCAACTGTTAAGAATTTGACAACAACCAAACTGTTCCTATTTAATCCTTCTCCCAAGGTAAAAAGAATTATAGGTAAACATATGCCTTCATTATTTGCTTTGCTGCATTTCAATACTCAATCCCACACAAAATTGCCAGCCAAGGATTTAATGCAGTCTCTTCAGTATTTCAGAGCTATTGCCTTTAGAGAATGGAAAAAAGCTTAATAAGGGCTATGCAGCTGGTTAGCAAACAACTCTATTTTCTACGAATCACACTAGAGATTTTGAGAAGGTAACTTTACTAATGCAGAGACTTTGGGATAGTTTTTTTTTTCCACGCTAGTTTCTGCAGGTAAGTCACAGTAGTTGTTAATGCATTCAATCTGCTAGTAAGTATTTTTCTTTCTAATTTAAAGAAGCAAAATTGTTCTATTACAGAGTACAACTCTAGTTCTACTACTTACACAGATTTACATAACCTTTATTTTGGATTGGTAATACGTATGTTAATTAAAAGCTAGAATATTGAGGAAAGCTTCTTAGATAAACTTTGACATTCTTTCATTTCTGAATTAACCTGACTCCAGGCTTAAAATTTTCATTTTAATAAATTCCTAAGTTTTTCAAAGGGTCAGTGATTGCACCAGTCACTGATTGCCCCTGGGCAGCCTGTTTCAGTGTTTGACAACCCTTTTGGTAAAGAAGTTTTTCCTAATATCCAGTCTAAGTCTCCCTTGGAACAATTTGAGGCCATTTCCTCTTGTTATATTGCTTATTACTTGGGAGAAGTAACCAAGGTGAAGCACAATAGGTTCCAAGCATACAGTTAGTGACATCCACACCATGCCAAAGGTCTTGACAATTATGCATGTTTACCAAGAAACACAAAGAGGAACAAACATACTCTGGCTTATTTAATTGACACGGAACAAGTAATCCCTGGGAAAGTTAAACCCCCAAAAAATCAGAACCTTAAACCCTAATGCTTAATGATGGAATTTAAAAACAAAATTTCCGAATTATTTATCATACTGTGCATGATTTATCATTCCCCACTTTTTAGTGGGTTTCCCACACACACCTTAGTGAGCAAAAGCTGTCATTCATTTTAATACTTCCCACATGTAAATAAGCATGTCACAAAAACAAAAATGAGACTTGAAGACACCTAGTTATTCTTGGGGTAATTATGCTATTTAATGAAAAAAAAAAAAAAAGCCAACTTCTTCCTAGCTTAATTTTAAGCAGCAATAAAAAGCCACCACTAGTTCTGAAAGCTGCAGCTTTCCCCACCATTCAATTAATCTTTCTTCTTTTTTTTTTTTTTCTTGGCAAGTTCACACATTAAAACTTCTTGCTCTTTTCATAAACATTTAAATAATAAATTCCCTTTTCTGTTCCGTACTGCTTAAGGAAATGGGCACAGTACAGCCTTTATGTTGCTTCTAAGCTTTTTAGCCATGTCAAGTCTCTCCAGATGTCTTGGCTGTGCTTAACACAGTAGTAAAGCACTGCTGAACACATTATGACTGGACCAGCAGACTAAAAGACCTTCAAAACCTTCTAAAATGAATTTGGCATTTAAAACTTCATCCTTTTTCCTTTCTAACTCGCTACATCTGTTTTAACCCATGCTTCTTCTACCATGACATTTGAGCACTGTAGTGGACTAAACCATTGCCTTTTGAGGGAAACAAAATATAACTAATACATCATCCCCTACATGTGCATAAAGAAGCTTTAATGAGGACTTACATGAACTGATACTTCATGAGTCTTTTGAGACTTCTTCAATACATTTAGTCTATTTCAAGTTTCTTGTTATTCTTCTTGAGAAATGCTGCTCTGCTGAGGAGCTTGCATGTTAGAAAAGATCAGTTCTTATTGAAAAGAGTGGTAAACTAAGTTGATGTGACAATAAAAAGAATAAATGTGTACAGCAAAGTTCATCATTTAAATGGAGCTGGAAAAGAAAAGTGATGATGGAGAGTGAATTATCTTCTTTAGATGTATTTCCCCGGTTTTGTACATATTCAAAGTTCCATGCTGTATCATCTGTATTCAGCAATAATAAAACATGCACAGTATAATAAAACGCTTCCAACACACACAGAGTCATCAAGTACAGAGTAAGAAAACAAACAAAAATGTCTTTGTAAACATATGTAAACAATGAGTCACTTAAAATTGTCATTCTTGACCCAGCTGAAATTTTATAAAGGTTACCACTAGACAAAGTTCTGCTACATTAGAAGATAAAGCTATTTCGAATCTTGTACAAATGTGGGGTTTTTTCATAAGTGTTTCTAATAAAGATGTTGTGATCAATGTTTTTTTCCTCTGCACTTTCAATCTCGTCCCTTGTCTTCAGCTTCTAAGTTACTCCTGGGCCAAAAGCATCTACTGGTGTGTTTACACAGTGCTGATCATGATAGTTGCTTTGTTCCGAAGTACTACCCTGTTACTCATGATGAATCATAACAGCTTTTATGCTTTAATTCATCCTCCTTTTTTCTGTGCTGTAGTATAGTAGTCCTAAATAATGATCAACTGCTCCCCTAAACTACAGACAGCATTGGGGGACAAGCAGCTTGAGAGCTAGATGCACACACATCACGTATAAGCCTCCTAAAAAATTCAAAACTATATGAGGAACAACTCATTTATATTCAAGCCCCTACATTTGTACATTTCTTTCTATAATTATGATATTGTATAGTCCACAAACAGCCTAAGCACTAAATGATATACTGTAGCTGTTGCTAAGGCAGCAGCAGATTTACGTGGGTAAAATCTAGCCAGTGTACCACCCTGGTAAATTATCAATAATTAAGCTGCTTCTCCATTAAGGCTGCCACAACTGAAAAAAAAAAAAAATAAAAATCATCATATGTTATGAAAACTTCAAATAAAATAAAATCAGGTTCCAAATGGTAAAGACAGCAGATATTTTTCATCTTAGAACATTTATGACAATAATTTGTGCAAAGCTCATCAGTGACCAGCAGACTATGTGCCCAGATACACAAACTACTTCAGGAAAGCTAAAGACAAACCCAAAACCAATTGTGTCCAAACTGTTTCATAACCAGTTGCACTGCGAACCATCATGCTTAATAAGGTTAACTGCACTGCAGGTATTCCCATCCTTGGGTAATTCAAGTAAAATACTATCCCTGCCCCTTTTGAAGTGAAGACAAATATTCACACGAGCAAGAATTTCAAAGATTGTTCTGCAGAAAAAAAAAATGTACAGGGGATTTAGAGGTTTATTCATTGTTTCTTTCCTACTAAACACTTCTAGATAGAATAAAATTAACAAAAAGATTTTATTCTGAAGCAGATCAAAGAAAAAACCTTTCTAAATCACATTCTTATTCCAGCTTAGAGATCTCTACGTATAAGATCAACTGTGTATAGTTTAACTATACTTCTCCAGAACTTCCTTCCAAAGAAGTGGCTGAGTTTTGTCTGTACACATTTTTTTGGAAAATAAAAACATCCTCTCTTCAAGTTGTGTACTAGAAAATGAGCAAAACAAACTTTATTGACTCTAACAGAGAGTACCAAAGCAATAGCAAGCTATTAATATCATCCCAACTGATCTTACTCCAAACTTCCTCTCATTATGTTATTACAGAATTAGTGGCAAATTAATAAGTCACAGTAGCTGCATTACAAGGCAGCGATATTTAGCATGATAGTTTAAATGAGACTGGTAAAAATATACTTAAGCAGGAGGAGTTTCATAACTGATGTAAATCTTGTTTAATTAAAACAACAATTAAGATAATTTTTTCTGCTATATCGCCAGATCACTCCAATCAACATATAGCAGATAAGCATTCTAATCCATACTGTGTAGTATGTGCTGAATGGATCTTAAACAAAATCTATAAATTCCAAATAAAAGTTGCTTTGAGAAGGTTTGCACTGCATAAGCATTCCCCAAACAGAATGTGTTTGATGGATGGCAAATAAATTAAAACATAAACCATTATAAATACTTGCCTTAAATTCTGGAGATTGTGTGTGTGTATACACATGTATGTGCAATACACACACTCCCTTATTTGGATTTTTATTAGCCATTTTCAAAGATTTATCAAGAGCTGTCTGGACCTATATAGTATATAAAGTTTGATGAAATATAATAGGGATATCAAGAGAGCATACTGGGAAAGTATTTAAGTTCTTTCCCAGTCTCCACCAAGATAAATAATTCATACAGCAGAACATCCGACAGAACTGGACAGCAGGGGCAGAGTTTCCTTTCAAACTCCACAGGCTTTTGCCACATGGAAGACAAGAAATCCACTCTCCTTTTCTACAGGATGACAGCCACCTACCAACTGCAACCTCTTTTGCTGTGAAACACACAAAGTTGAAATTTTGGAAAAAAGTAATAAAGTAGTTCTAAGTACATACTACTGCTGAACTGCAGATCAAGGTTACTTGAGAAAGGAGCACTTAGAATTTCCCTGCTGTTAACTTCTCAATTGCCTCAACACATTCTCAAACTACCCTTCAACCCCAACCTGTGCCTACAGGGTATCCCATTATCCCCTTCCATCCTCACCAACCACTTCCCAACTCCAGTTAAAGCAAAGCTTTCTATGTGAACAAAGTTAATAAACTATGCCATGTGCTGACAATCAGGCCCTTACTCACTACTAATTACAAGCAAAACTAGATAGTTCTGAATCACCACAACTTGTCACTCAGACTGTACAAGCCACACTACAAGAGTTCTTTCAAGGTTATTAGCCATAACTACATCAGACCACGTGGCTTCTTAAAATTATCAAGAGCAAACAGTAACCTAAAGCCATGCCTGCAAGCACAGGCAAAGGCAGAGCTGGAGCATCTCCTCCAAAGGCCCACCACTAAGGTACACCTGAGAGAAGAGAGAAGGGTTTTGATGCAGTGATGACTTCATCTGAAAGATGAAGTGTTGCTGATTCCAGAAACTGAGCCAACATCATCCTCCGTCTTCCAAGGAGCAATTACATCTCAAGAAAGTCCTAAATAATCCTGCAATCAACAACCTGTGCATTTTTAACATTAAAAAAAAAAAAAGTATTGTAGCCTACTTCTCCTTATCAAATACAACACCAAAGGAAACATGGGAACAGAACAGGTAAAATGCAATCAAAACTGTTTTGAAAGAGTTTCGGGATATTATGTATATCCTCCAAATAACCAAACCATGTCAGACCAAGAATTTTTAAGGCTATAACCAGTGTAAAAGGTCAACATTGTGAATTTCATAATGCTGTAGCATCTATATCCTTCTGTAGTTCCTCTGTTACAGTACTGTCAAGCTATGCCAGTTAACAAAAAGAAAGGTGAAAGAAACTTTTTATGTTGCCTTAAATTAATGTATGTAAAATCCTACATTTGAAACCAAAGGGCACACACCTGGAGATTTATTCTACTATTTGACTGTTGTTGTCTGAGATCTTTTAGGCTTCCCACACCTGCCTAATACTTTTTAACCTTAATCATGTGACAGACATATTATTAGAGTGAATTAAGAGCTCACAATGAACACATTGTCAACAAATAGCAACCTACAATGTTTTGCTTATTCCAAGGTTGTATAGAATCAAACTCCTTCAGGCTGGAAAGGACCTTCAAGATCATCAAGACCAACTATTAACCTAACACCATCAAGTCCATCACTAAACCATGTCCCTAGGTACTACAATTAGAAGTTATAAACATTTTGCTCATGCATATAGAATTCTGTCTTAAATAGAACAGTATGACTAAAACATCTGAAAACAGGAAAAGCAGCAAGAGATCACCATTCTCTGAGAATATTTTCAACATTTAAGAAGTATTCAGAAAGCAGCAGTTCAGTTGTCAATATTAGCTAAGCCAAGGTAGAAGGTGTTTCTCTAGACATTAGAAACTCATATTTGCAATGGTCCCTAAAGGGATTCTGTTTCACCAACATCACCCTGATGATAGAGAACCTGGTTTGCCGACTTTATCCAGCATAAGTTTAAAAGGAACAAAAATATTTTAATTATACAAAAAAGTATGCTTCCTTTACAAACAGTGAAGCACTATGTCCAAGAAATAGCAACTACGACATGAAATTATGTGAGTTCTAATTAACATAATTATTAAAAAGCTCAATAATTAGAAAAAAATAATTTACACAGCCTGTTAAAAATACACACTATCTAAACCATATGGATTAGTATTAGGCTAGTATTAGAGGACAAAAGGTCTGGGCTCTATTTACAGTTCAGGCACAAACATCAAAAGACAGAGAATGATGTGGTATAGTTACAATTCTTGCTTTGAGATTTTCTGAAAAAGTAAATGAAGAACATTGCCTAGCTTACATTGTACTCATTAATTCACTCTTACAGAAATGTATTGGTGTGAAGTAAGAATAAATCAGTGTCAGAGTATTTATCACATCCCTAAGCAGCAGCACTTGAATTCAAAAGATGTTAGCTGGACTGTATAATACCACAAAGAGGGGAAAAGAATCACTGAAGGTTAAACATGAAAAAAACAGAAAAAAATTAAACAAACAATAACTGTCATATTTATGCATGGCTGTCTAACACTGAATAGCTGTGGCAATGTAATTCACACCAACAGCAACAAACTCTCATCCTCTATCTGTATGTCTTTTACACTGTCTCTTTTTATTGTTGTTTCTTCAAGTTAGTAAAATACCAGCATCAAGAACAGTTACTTCAAATCACCCAGCAACAGATGCAAAGGAGGGAAAACTCCTATACTACTACTCATCTTTTGACCCAACTAAAAAGATCCCCTTGAATCTACTGCATAAGACAGTAGGAATGAAAAGAAGTATAATAAACATACAGTATAATGAAATCAGAACTTTAAATCTTTTTTAAATATGACACAAGATTTAAAAAAAAAAAAAAAAAATCAAGAAAAGGAATCTGCAGTCTAAAGAACCATAAAGATTAAATACATACATACTTTCCATAGTGCAGTTTGAATACCTTTAAGCTGGGCTGTTTGCTCTGCTTTGTGAGCACTGGTGGTTCATGCTGCTATTTCACACACAGCTGCCCTTCTTGGCAACTAGTACAAAAACTGATCGTACAGTGTAAATTAGCACCTTAATGTGGTGTACAGTAAACTTGTTTGTACACAAATCCTAAAAGATAATTCACCATGTCTTTCAAATTGTTATCCACGTTTCCAGTGTGTTTTTAAAAGAAGAATTAGCATCATCTGAATTCACACATCCTAACTCCTGAGCTCTCCTCTCCTGATGTGCATAGGTGAGGCATTACTCATCCTTCCTTCAGCAGTTTCTTGATCTATGCCCCAGACATCAGAAGAAATCATGATCTATCTAATGGTTCCTTCTAGCCTTCTAACATTAGGTTATGCATCTGCAACAAAACCAATGAGCCTCTAGAATTCCACTATGTACTTAATAAATATTTAAAGTCTCACAGTAATTTAGTCAGAATACATAGGGGTGTTTTCTGCAAAAGGCAGAATTCTATTTTAAATCATTCATTGCATATAAATGACCCACAGAAGGCTATATACAGCATCAACCAAGCACCAGTTCAATCACACATTCCCCATCAGAGCTGTAAAAAGTGAAAATACAGTCAAGAGTCTTATTAGACAATCACCCAGATAAGATCCAAAACTGTGTTTCAGTCTCAAAACTTATGTACACCAAAGAAATGTTTTTCACTGGTGAAGTAACAATATACGAGATTAAAGCATCTTCCCACATTTGCCTGAAGAATTCAAACACCTAAACACATGGACCTTTCATATCTGTAGCAATTCACTTTAACTTAATAATGTTGTGTTTCACACATGCTGTGTTTCATTAAAATAGATAAAATGACAGGAATATATTAGCTTAATTTCAATAGAATACTTTAGCTATATACATATAGCTCATCTCTTCTATGACAGTGACAACTCAATCATACACACAGATCTGCCAGCCTATTTCAAAATATAAAAAATTTGCTTTGTACATTCAGTCTGCTTGAGATGTGGATAGAGCATCAATGATTATATTTCTTAAGCTCATTGAGCATCTTTTTTTCTTTGTTCATTTGTTTTTGTTTGCTTTGTTTTTGAAGTTATGATCACTATTGCTTCCAGAAGAAATCAGAAAGAAGAGTAACACATTAGCTTCAAACTTTGTCCCAGTGTGGTTTTGCCAGTATTGACAGGCCAGATAATACCAACTAAGTGAGTAAACAAATCTATTTTAATTTCATGCTCAATTGAAAACAGTGAGACTGAGAAGGGTGAGGAATTTTTATTTTTTTTTTTAAATTTTTAAAGACTTTTAAGAGCAAACTATCTGTGTAAATTATTATATAACGCTATTGCAAAAAACCAATGCAATAGCTACTTATGCATATATGGTATGCATATAAGGACTTTAAATATTTAAACTTGACCTTGGTTATAGAAGCAAGTGTACCTGCTAGACTTAATAATACCTATGTCACTAGGTATCACAAAAAAAAAAAAGAAAAAAAGCTCTTCAAACATAATTCAATTTGTTTAGACGCAACATATTTAAGTAATTTTTATTCAACAAACTGAAACTGAGTTTGTGGCTGGCTCTCTTTCATTTAATTCTTTCCCTTTCCTACACATAATAAATGAGAGAAATACTTCTGTATGTTCCATATCCTCCCATGTATTTTTTCTTCCTTTCTCGTCTCTCCACCAATTTCTTAATCTTCTGCATTGCAGTTTTCCATCCTGTGTTTTCTATTCCCTTTCTTTCCCAAGTTCTGTTCATAACCTCTTTCTCTCCACAATTACCTATGTTTCTTTCTCAGTTATGCCTGCAATCTCTCCCTTACACACCCTAGAAGGCAGAAGATTCTCTTATAAAACCACTAACAAGTACTAACAACTAGGATAGTTTTACTACATTCTTAAGAACTAATACAAAAAACTAACAATATGGGCTCTAGATAATAAAGTGATAGAAGGTAAATCTGTATGCTCTCTAAAAAGGGAAAGGAAGGGGAAAGTCACTGGAATTTAAAGAAAAATAGTAAAGAAACATGAAAGACCTTCTTTTTATTGCCATCTTCCTACAACTCTCTGGAACTCGAGAGATGTGTGCTGCAAGTGTGGAGACTTGGAACACCTGCAACCTAGCCTGCCTGCCACAGCCTACCACTGGTTTTTGGGGTTTTGTTTGTTTGCTTTGGGTTTTTTTTTGTTTGTTTGTGGTTTTGTTGTTGTTGGGGTCTTTGTTTGTTTTTATAGTCTTCAGTAAACTATTGCAGTGCCTGCTTCTGCATTTGTAGTTACCAACCTGCTAACTGACAGCTGTACTGATGCTCACAAGGGCACACCAAAAATCAGCATCACAGCAAGAGTGGCTGTGAGCACTGCTGCTACAGTTACCTTGCAGTTCATGGTTTCAAGCTTTCCCTTTCAAATATCCCATCTATAAACTCTCCTTCACCCCTGTTACCTTAAATCATGAAGATGCTGACCCAGTACAAGGCTAGGATTGCATTCTGCTTGTTAGAATCATGTGAGTTTCTAAACATGAAGTGAAATATCAAAGTTGAATTTCTCCATCATGTAACTCCTGCTTGCTGATTTCATCAGTGCCCCTCCTCTATTAGTATCTCACAGTCCTGCTGCTATGATTCTCCTCTAAAAATGAGGAACATCTTCATCTTGATTAGATTCATCTTGAAACCTTGATTAGACATCCTGACAGCAGTGAGACCAGGATTACAATCCTGTTTCTCTCTTACAGCATTTAACTAACTTTCAGTAGTTTCCACGTTTCAAATACAGTGCCCCTGATGTAGAACAACATTGCATGAGGCAAATTTATTTCAAATATCCTAGTCTGAGGTAAATATAGCCAAAATCATGTGAAACTGTTGTCAGAAATTCATACATCTCTGCCAATAACAGACAAGTTCTCCCCCACCCAAAGCTCTCTTCTCCCACAAGCACCAAAACTCCAAGACTGTTACTGTACTCACAACCCACTCCACCAACATTTCTGTGAAGGTACTGAGCTCATCAGCTACTGACATGAAACCAAAGGAACAGTAAAGTGGAAATGCAGACCACCATACATCGCCTAATCTGTTTCCCCCATGCAGGGATAAATTCCACTTTGAAAAGAAGTAACAGTCTGTGGCCAGATTTTGAAGTATCAGGTTGTTGCAGCATTAGCTGCTGTCCTAAATGCCCTCCTCCCAACTTAAAGCAACAATCCACCAAACAACCACAATTACTACTAGAGAGAGGAAAATTGTAAAAAGTACTTTAATGCTGGGGAGAAAAAAAAAAAAAAAAAAAAAAGGCTAAAAGGAGTGTGCTTGCTGAGTTCTGGTAACATCAAATTATGAGACTGCAAATGAAAAAAAGAGGATCTACATTTAGGACTTTTCTCTTTATTTCCCTGCTGGCCTGAATCAAACATGCTACCTCAGGGGAAATGTTCACAAACACCTTATTGCAGACGAACTGCAATATTCACAATTCTATTGACCTGCATGTATAAAGTGGTTTTTTTTAAGCTACTTATTGTTGCCTTGGTTTGAACTGACCATTCTTAAAATTAGCACTTACGTTCTCATACGCACGTACACACAGATTCAAATGATAAGCGCAGCCAAATGACTAAACACAGAAGTGTCCTACTTGGTCTTCAGCATTTTATGCACTGATAGGAAAAAAATCAGCATGTCATAACTAACAATCAGCAGTAGCTAAATAAAAAGAACCCAACCCTTGGCAACATTTTAAGGAACTTAATAAAAACAAACAAACAAACAAAAAACAATGTATACGATGAATTTTAAACATTGTAAAAAAATGTAACTGGAATCTAGATTCACAAGTGTCAATTCTACAGAGCTGCAGAGCCCAACATTCCTGAAACACAGCAAGAAAAAAGATACAGATTTATTTTAGCCATTCATGAAAGCTCAGCTATAATACACCAGCTCCTAATTAGAAGTCTGACACAGTAATTAATTTAAACATGTAACAACCCATGACCTCTTCACTGTTCACTGATTACTAGCAAGATGGTTTTACTGTGACTATTAACTCTAGAATTCTCTGAAAACATGAATTTTAATCCCCTGGAAATGACCAGCATGTGTCATCTCATTACTTAGTGCATTTCTGGCAAGAACAAAATTTGTTGCTAAAAGACTAAATAGAAAAAAGGACAGCAATGGAGACTCAAGTTACATAAGTCTCAAATGAACCAATACTCCTGTGAATACCAGCATGCCTCTCATCCAAAGCATGCATAGTCACACCCATTACATCTGAAAAATTAGTCTTTCCTCATTTGGTGTCCAAACAAAAGGGAAGACTCAGGTTTCTCCAGAAATTGGAATTAAAATAATCCAATTGCCATGAAAGTCATCAATAGTTAAAGGAATCTGGAAAAAAAAAAAAAAAGTACAGAGAAAAAAAAAATCTTTGGACACAGGATAAAAACCTCTATTTCTCCTGCAACAGGAAAACATGTTTGTGCTTGTTCCTTTCCACAACCTTCTCCAGAGAACATCACCTTTCCATCCACTGTTTTAAAATCCCACGCAGAGTCTCAAAGTTAAGAGTAACTTCTTTTTCCACCAGTCAATATGGAAAAAACTCAGTTAAAAACCTGTAGTTTTTATCCTTCCAACTACTAACTTCTGTCTGCAGCGATATTATTTTTTTCTCCAGATCCATTTTTCTGGTTTTAGAGGTAACTCAATATATTTTCTGTTTATTTTATTTTTTCTGTATGTATTTTATCTCTGTTTAAGTTCTTAATTGAAAAAAGCATCTTCATTAGGGAGAGCTCCAGAATTCTCTGTTACTCAATGAAAATACCAGTACCATACCATGACAATTTTGCCTATGAAAGTAGCTAAGTGTATGCCTTTAAGATATGTGAATTTGAAAGCCAAATTAAAATGTTCTCCAGAATAACTATTACATGATTATAAGTAATTTTATTATTTAAAAAATAACACAATAAGAAGTGATCATTACTACAACCGTATTCATTCTAAACAAAACTAGACAAAAGGCAACAAGAGTTTCCATTATGGTCACCCTTAATAGCATTTGTCAAGCCTACAAGAAGGTATTTAGGAAGACCTTCCTGACAGATGCATTTCAAACACAGTGCATTCAGAAGCCTGAAAAAAATCCCTTAGCTTTTACCTCTCCTGTTTCAATATACTCGAGTATCTTAATAAACTTTCTCTTGTATAAAAAATATAGTGCTAGCATCCTGCAAGAATTTTAAAGTTAATATTTTACAAATTAATATAATGCAGGAGTTGTGGCATTTCCTCCATCCTTCAAGATACTCAAAACCCAACTGGACCAGGCCCTGAGTAACATGATTTAGCTTTGAAGTCAGCTCTCTCTGTGCTGAGTTGAGCTGGACAATCTATAGAAGCTTCTTCCTATTTTAACTGTTCCATGACTCAAACCCATTTGAAAAGTAGCTGAAAAGAAACTGCAGCACATAAATGCAAAGCATTACAAACAATTAGTTAACAAAACCTGCTGCTTTTACCCATGTGGAGTAGAGAGCAAGAAGGCATTTCAGCAGTCACTGAAATTCCTCACTTCATAAAATCATAGAACCATAGAATCTTTCAGGTTGGAAAAGATCCTTGGGATCATTGAGTCCATCATCCCTAGTCTACAAAGTTCTCCCCTAAACCATATCTCATAACAGCACATCTAAACAACTCTTAAAAACATTCAGGGAATGGTGTCTCTCAATCTGGGCAGCCTATTCCAGTGTCTGACCACTACTTCTGTGAAAATTTTGTTCTTAATGTCCGGCCTAAACCTACCGTGTTGCAGCTTGAATCCATTCCCTCTTGTTCTATCGCTAATTACCTGTGGGAAGAGACCAGCACCAACCTCTCTACAATGTCCTTTCAGGTAGTTATAGAGAGTGATGAAGTCTCCCCTCAGCTTCCTCTTCCTCAAACTAAACAGTCCCAGCTCCCTCAATCATTCTTCATAAGATTTGTTCTCCAAGCTCTTCACCACCTTTGTTGCCCTCCTCTGCACTCACTCCAGCACCTCAATATCCCCTTTTTTATTGAGGTGCCCAAAACTCAAGGTGTGGCCTCACCAGTGCTGCATACTGGAGGACAATCACCTCCTTACTTCTGCTGGCCACACTACTTCTAGTACAAGCCAGAATGCCATTTCTTAGCCACCCAGGCACACTGCGGGATCATATTCAGCCGCTTGTCAATTAGAAACCCCCCCAGGTTCTTTTCTGCCTGGTAGCTTTCCAGCCACACGTCCCCAAGCCTGTGGCATTTCATGGGGTTGTTGTGGCCCAAGTGGAGGATCTGGCACTTGGCCCTGTCAGAGCTCATACTGTTGAGGCTGGCCCATCCATACAGTCTGTCCAGTAGAACCTCTCTATCCTCATGCAGATCAAAACTCCTGCCTAACTTGGTGTCATCTGCAAACTTACTGAAGATACAGTCTATGTCCATACCAAGATCATCAAAAAGATGTTAAAGAGAAATGGTCTCAACACTGAGCCCTGAGGAACCGTAAAAGCTGTAGTGCCTTAAAATCATAGAATCATAGAATCATAGAATCCTAGGGGTTGGAAGGGACCTCGAAAGATCATCTAGTCCAACCCCCCCTGCCAGAGCAGGGCCACCTAGAGTACATCGCCTAGGAACGTGTCCAGGCGGGTTTTGAATGTCTCCAGTGAAGGAGACTCCACAACCCCCCTGGGCAGCCTGTTCCAGGGCTCTGTCATCCTTACAGTAAAAAAATTTTTTTTGGATATTCAACTTGAGCCTCCTATGCTCCAGTTTACACCCATTATCCCTTGTCCTACCACTGGTCACCACTGAGAAAAGCCTAACTCCATCTCCCTGGCACTCACCCCTTACATATTTGAAAATATTGATGAGGTCACCCCTCAGTCTCCTTTTCTCCAAACTAAAGAGATCCAGCTCCCTCAGCCTATCCTCATAAGGGAGATGTTCCAGTCCCTTAATCATCTTAGTAGCTCTGCGCTGGACTCTTTCAAGCACTTCCCTGTCCTTCTTGAACTGAGGGGCCCAGAACTGGACACAATACTCCAGGTGCGGCCTCACCAATGCAAAATAGAGGGGGAGGAGAACCTCTCTTGACCTACTGACCACACCCTTAAAAGCTGTTAGAACAGCAATATTTGTTCTTTGAGATGGAGAAAATTACTAAGAGTGGCCTCAAGTTGCATTGCTGCTCCTCCTCTTGGTTTCTAGTCCTGTTTTTTGGAGGCAAAATCTGTCAAGAAACATCCAGGGAAAAGCTGACAGTGAAGCTTATAGTCAAGAGTGATTTAGCAGGTAGTAGTATTTCCTAGCTCCCTCGTCTACCTCCATCTGGTGAGGCTGTCTTTCAGGATTACAGGAAGACAATCAAACCAAGCATCAACAAAGCAGAGTGAAAGCCACAGTCACCAAAAGTCAATCATGACTTAATATCTCTATTTTTAGGTCTAAGTGTTAATTCTACTGGCATCAGAGTTTACCTGTCACTGTTCAAAACTGCATGATGTGAAGTGCCCATCTACTCAATGCAGTACTCATAAGGAGAACATTTATCACTTACAGTTTTTGCATATTAACTTCTGGTAGCATGCTATTCATATATAACCAACTTAGCATAAACACAGTTGTATATGTATGCATGTTTATCTGATCCAGCACACCCCCTTTTTTTTTTTCCAGGAACCTTAAACAACATTAATAATTGATTTGAAAGATGGGCTATGGCTAGGAGCTGCCATACACCACTTCTTCTAAACAGCAACCAGCCCTTTAAGAAGGGAAAACCAACTTCACTCACACTTACTGTGCAGTGGCCAGACACTAGAAAAAGAATTTTAAGTTTAGAATTTAACTTTAAAAAAATACACATTAAAAAAAAAAAAAAAAAAAAATAAAATCAGACCTTCTTCATCAGTGGTGCTTTTGTTTTTTGAAATTAGTCAGCAAAATAAAACCAATGCTTCTTATTCTTTTTGGCTTCATAATCAAACATTTCCCAACACCACAAGAGTTTGCATGTGAACACTATAGGAAAATATTTTGATACCTAAAGCATGTTAATGAAGAAATTTTTCAGTTTGCTAACTCTTTTTTAAATTATGAAAACTTTAAGGTTCTCACTGTTTTATTTTTAATAATAAGCAGAGTCTGTTACCAAGATCTAAGTTCTTAACTGTGTCCTTTAAAATGTTTGTAATTCCTGAGTATGTAAAAAAACAACGGAGTTTCACAGGTTTTAGCATACAAGGTCAAACCACCACATTTTTGAGTGCTGCATGCTGCCTCTGGCAGAAACCATTAACTGGAATTTCAGAAAATAGAACACCCATAATGCATCTAACTAGTATTGTAGAGTTTTTCTCTGCACTTTAGAAAAACAATCTTGCCATCAACAAGTCTAAACTACTGCATGTAAAACAGTCAGGCATCATTAGAAGTTCTTAGTCTTTAACTAAAGCACTCTTAATCAATAAAAATGTCAAAGCCAAATAGGTTTTGCTTCTTTCTTCTACTTGATCGTACCAACTCAGAAATTCCCTGTGCTGCAAATTACCACTTCTAATCCTTCCATACAGTAGTCCCTCTTCCTTTACAGGGAGGGTCAAGGTGAAATGCTTCTGATGTATAGCTGAAGCCTTGCAGTTCCCTATTTACCAAGCCCTCCAGACAAGAAAACTGGTGCATATGAATCAAATACAAGCATCCCTAATGCCTTAATGACTGACATGTGGCAGAGACAGACACATAGATGCAGCTTGACATTAATGGAGAGATTTGCCCGTGGTCATGCACATAGAGGGGGGCACAAAACAGACCCACCTGCCTCATGTTTTAACCTGAGTATGAAATCAAATGTCAGACAAGATTAATTAGATGCCCAGAGTTTTATTCTTTTCTGTTGAAAGAAAAAGCACATTTCCATAATGCGAGGAAGCATTTATGTGGATAGCAAATCAGGTTGACATTGAGAGAAGGTTTACTTTATTGTGAATGCTAGCTGTGTGGTGCTTGTCAGTGCAATTACTTTCTACTCAAATGGTTTGCTTTTTAACATTTTATTATCTTAACAATAAAAACCCTGGGAGCAATAATTATATATTATGCTAATTCTTTAGCTTTTTTATTATGAATTTCTGCCAGGCCATTAAAACTTGCTGTTTTCCAGAAATAAACCAGATTTATTAATATTCAGCCAATTAAGAAAAAAAAGGAAGGCAAAAACAATCTCTGTACTGGTAATTAGTTACTAACCAGTCAATTTGTACACTTATCAGCTTCCCCATAAGTTCTATTTTCATTTATTCAATACCCAGCATTTCTAACATCATTCTGATTGAAAACAACTTCAAAACACTAAGTCCACTGCAGCATTTTTCATAAATAATGATTTAAGCAGTTTGAGAGGCAGCAGGGCTTTAGACCACTCTGAAAATGCACTATACTCAAGGACTGCATTTTAATTATGGAAACCTTTTAGAACATCCCTGTTTTATTAACAGTAAGTGAAAGACTATAAACAGAGCTTCAGTATGCACCACTTCTTCTCAATCCTGCCTAAAACCCTCAAGGGGAAACAGCTTCAATGTGCTTTCATTCTCCCCCCAAGCATTCTCATCTCTGAATGCCTCTTCTCACCAGCTTTAAAATTCATTTAACATAACAACCACACAGTTATGCTTTTTTCTTCTTTTTTTTTTTCTCTCTCTCTTTTTTTTTTTTTTTTTTTTTTTTTTTAACATTCAAGTGTTCCTTCCTTTAGGAGTAAACACTATGGCCACAGCTCTCAAATTCCCACAGCATCAAGGCAATATCATAAGCAAGTCCAAGCAGAAAAGCACTGCAACTAAATGTACCTTGAAAAGCTCTTAGTTTGCAATGCTTTTATCAAGCCTCATGTCCGCATGCAAACCGTCCCTACCTTTCACACAGGGACACTGGTCATAATCTCCGGAAAACTTCTAGAACAAATTCCCTAGCTCAAAGCTTAGTCTCCCCTGAGCCACTACAGCACAAGCTTCTATGGCAAAAATGCAATGCTTCACAAGGTTTGTCACAGCATTCCTCACAGCTTCGATGAACAATACAAATTCCCATGCTGACACACACAACAGCAGGGCCAGGTTTCTCCATCCTTCTCTGCTTCTCATATTCCCTTCCCCTGTACCTCCTACTGGGGAGCTTCTGCCTGTGGCAACATAAAGTTTCTTATAAATATGTAACACATACCATAATTAGCACTGTAAAGCAGGTACCTATCTCACAACTGTCCTCCCATCCCCTCCCTCATACTCACAAAACTTAACTTACATAAAAAAAAAGGGAAAAATATTATTAAAGCTCATATTCTGAAATTTTATCGCTATCCCAGTTCATTAAGCAGATAAAGTCATCACATGGAGCACAGACCTAGAAATCTACAGAGACCCTCATGAACACCAAACTCCCCAGCTACTCCATACCTGTAGCTCTGGTCCCCTGCTATTTACTGGAACCTGCTCCCCTCCCAGCCTCAAGTTGAAAAACATCAGCAAATACTTCAGTTTTTCACACCTTGTTATCAGATTATTATCGGATTGGGCATCATGTCTGAAATGCTTTGAAAAGCACCAAAGAGAATTTAAAATGCTGCCATTTGAAGACACCAGACTCTACTCCAGTCTCCATATCCAGGAGTAGTGTAGCAATACATTCAAGAATAGTAGTTCTCCAAAAGCAATTAACAGGCCACTTAAGAATTTCCTTAAGTCAGTTGATGCAGCTGAAAAGGCAGATGTTACACACAGTGATTTCACCCCTTAAAAATGCAAAGCACGACTCAATACTCTGTTTTCTGCTGTACTACCTCCAGTAAAAGGCACTTCAACTTAGCAGTGATGTGAAGTAATACTGGCCCTTCTAATTTGCTCCTCCTATTTTCTATGGGAACCTGGCCTCTTGTAGGAAAAGAACACAGAGAAAACAACCATAGGAATGCTACTGATGATCACTTGACACTCCTCTTGAATTACAGGGAAAGAAAACCCAAACCAAAAACCAAACAAAACTCACAAACAAAAAAAAAACAATCAAAGCCAGACTAAGAAAATTGCTGAGACTATTTTAACAAAAATCAAAGTATAAAGACACACTTTATAATGTACATTTTAAGCACAAAGTCTAGTCTATTTAGAGATACAGGA
Source organism: Phaethornis superciliosus (assembly GCA_023637945.1). Classification (NCBI taxonomy): domain Eukaryota; kingdom Metazoa; phylum Chordata; class Aves; order Apodiformes; family Trochilidae; genus Phaethornis; species Phaethornis superciliosus. The sequence goes on along the minus strand of JAJQWJ010000002.1, from coordinate 50,580,921 downwards.
AAAGGTAGCAGGGATGTGGATACAGAGAGTTTTGGCAGCTAGACTGATCTTTCCTGCTCATACACACCTAAGTCAACCAGAGACAGCACCTGCCCAGTCAACCTACAAACATCAACACAAGGCAACAGCAACATCACTACCTCCCCCTGGGTAACATCCACCAGTGCTTTACCTGACATAAAGCAAGGCCAGGTGTAAATGGGGGTAGGGGTGTGAAATCTTTTATTAGAAGAGCTCTCAGGATGGATACAAGTAATTTACTTGCTTTTTTCAAAAAGATACACACCATGTTGCTTTAGTTCTTCCCAAGACATTAGGTTAGGCCTGTAACACTAATTATCTCAGTCTTTTTGATAAAAAGCATGCCTCGATGACCTGCATTATTCCTTTCTAAACAAGTAACCTGATTTGGTACAACTGTTACATTCCCAGCCACATCTTTTACAAAGTGTATAAAAAGCTCTTAAATTCTGTCATTCCTAGATGACCAAAGTATCTCATCTGCAAATCAAAGCCACTGCGAGTCACATTTATTACCAAAAGTCAGGTAAGGTGTATTGTATGTTTCAGCATGACTGTCCTCCCTTCAGCAGGAATTTAGAATGTAGTACTCTTACCCTTTTGTCTCAGGATACACTGCATTTGAATAAGTAAACGCAGGATTTTTTTTCTAAAGCCTACAAAACTCCTCTCAAAAACTAGACACCTACCAGAATACTTTAATAAGCATGATAATGAATCTGTGACCCACAAAGAAACCCCTAAAAAATACAGGTTTCTACAGACATATCTCAACACAATTAGTTCTTGGCAATGACTTCTGGCTGCTCTACTGACAGTAGCATCACATACAATGTGTAGGTTGAGAGAACTATGGATACACATGGAACACAATGTACAGAAGGCTCTGAATTTTCTCACTCAGGACACCGACTTTTTTATTAATATATTCTATGAAGTATATTACTAAATGTGATGCAGAAACAGAGAAAGCTCTGTAAAAATGTAAGATGATGTGACATCATCCTACACAGATATCCTACTATTTTCATTTACAGTCCATGCTTTTCAAATGGCAGTAATGCACAACAGTTAAATGCAAAGCCATTAAGTACATATGGGGTGCTGATAACTTCAGCTATAAAATAAGCATAGTTCCTCACAAGAGCTGAGAGTGCTATCGTATATAAAGTGTATAGAGTAAAACTTGATACAACTGCAACTCTCTCTCATGCATACATAGGAATCTGTACAGAGTAGAGTGAATATTTACTCTTAAAAAAAATGAATTACTGGGGGGTGCAACATTCCTGTACCAAAAGTACAATAGATCACAGCCACCTTCCACATGAACATAAAAATTTATTGCAAGTGATGTCATAATCCATTAAGACCCACTTTGTTTGTTTATTACTGATCGGCTGCTGGAGGCAATCAGTTCCACTTCCAACCTGGCTGCATTAGCAGGCTGACTCCATTGCAGAGTGCAAGTCAGAGTGGGGAGTACAAACCTCCTTTGGAAACAGTCTCAGTTGACCCAGCTAGATTTGCACAGAAAGAGATGAGGAGCACTCATGACACCTAGCAGCACAGATGAGTGGTGGGGGATATATCTTTCATCTCTAGGTGGGCAGTGAACAATTTTAGAAATTAAAATCTAACTCAAATTATTTGCTGAAGTTAAGAATTTGCCCTCCTGAACTTCTTGTACAACTATACCTCTCCTAAACTTATTATCCTGTTATATAACTGGAGCCATTTTAAATCTTTTGCACAATTTCAACAATTCCCATGTAGCCGAACCTCCATACAGTTTATGTACAAAAGATTAGAGTACTCCTTTTATATTGCAAATTGTAGCCTTAGCTCAACACAGAATCTACTGCGTTCAGATGTGACCCCCACTTGGAAATCCTCAGCTATTCTCAAAGTCCCCATGCTATTCTTAAAGAAACTTAAGATTCTGTCAATACTGAGGCAGCATAAGAAACCATTTGCCATCTCAGAGCCCATACAGCTCTGAAGACACCAGTAAAACTTGCTCTTGTCAGTAAAGAGAGGAAGCAGAACCCAACCATGACCCAGCTTCCCAAAGCTCTGTGATCTAATTCTAAACAAAAGACTTAATAAGGTTTAGACTCATAATACAATTAGGAATTTAGCTCACAAGTTAGTCTACCTGTTAACACTCTAACAGAGACATCAGCCATCTGAGGATTAAGGAGGCATCTTCTGCTCTCAGTATGGATGCAAGACCTTGTATGCTTCAGCAGTGGAGAACATATATTGCTCCGTACAGAATGCTGTGAGCATGGCCAGCAACCTGCTTGTATATTGAATTTTCATCAGTAGGAACCATGTTTATAATTTGTACAATAAGCAGAGTGGGAACTTTCAAACTCAGAGTACAATTTTAACTGATAAAAATACATACTGATAGCACAGAATACACTGTGTGTGCATTTAAATGCATTAGGAGTGCACAGAAAAACAAGCACAAAAATTACCATGCTAGTATGGACAAAACACAGGTTAATCCAAGGTCTGGATGTTATACAACATTTAATTGTGTGATCCGAATACAGCAGCAGCCATTTTCCGGATCTTTACATACAACATTTATTCTTTATCAATTAAGAAAGGAAGCAGATGTATGTAATGCAAGATTCCGCAACATCTTCTTCCCATAAACAGTGCTCAAGAGATTTAGAAATAGTATACTACTTAATGGCACTTTGTCCACACAGAAAAGAATTCCAGATGATTTTTCAAAGGCAAGCTGAGTAGGCAAAAAACATTCTACTTATTACCAAGAAAATTTCAATTTCTGCATCTGAAATGTGCTGTTCCAATTTCCAGAAAGCCAAACATGTGACTATATTTGTACAAAATGCTGATATTGGTGTGTTCATGCTGACTTGTATTAACACCTGATTTACTTGCAATTATTACATCAACAGGAGCTTTCTGTAATTATTTTCATAGTATGCCTCAAAATTTCTGCATTCATCTGTAGTTTTGAGCTTGTGTTTATATCAATAGTGCCAGTATTACTAATTCTTTTTAGCCTGAAAAAAACAAACAAACAACATCCACCAGTTTATTTTACACTCTAGTAGAAACTACTCACACAAAAATAATATTATGAATAGTGTCCATCTGGTCTGAAATCTAGATCTGGCCACATTATCTCATTCTCCATCAGCACTGCCTGCTGCTTCCATCAAGCGTTCAGTGAGATGACATTCAGTGCAAAGGAAGACTTAAACTTCTTTACTCATTTATAGTACTTACTTTTCAACACATGCTTAGCTGGCATGTATGTTAGCACATCCATGGGGTGTCCTGGTTTAGGCCAGGATAAAGGTGATTTTCTGGTTTGTACTTTTGCTTTCAACTAAGTCTCTTGTAAGTAGTTGCACTTGCTGAAATTAACAGCAAGTTTCTCAGACAGTGTCTGCTTCTAGGACTGATAACACTCCGTGTTTATAGTTACTGCCAGAGACTGGCATGCAGAGCCAAGGACACTGCTCAGCTCTCAGGAACATTTTGCCTTCCAGAAGGAGCAATGAGGTCCCACCTGAAACCCTCCTTTGGGGAGGACCAGACAAGATAGATGTCAGAACTGACCAAACAGAGTATTCCATCCCATACACGTCATACTCGGTATAAATTTGAGGGATCACAAGGGTCAAACCTCTCTACTCTTTCCTGCCCTCCCTGCTTCCTTCGGCATCCTGAGAGGATTCCGTCCGTCCCTGTGCCTGTGGTCCTGATCCCTGCCAGCGTGAATCTGTGTGTTCCTGCCCCCAGCTCCTGACTGCTGCCGACTCCAGGAGTCCAGCCTGGACTTTCCCAGGGCTGCCCTGCAGCCTCGGTGGTGACCTGAGAGTATTGGGGAAAGGGGGGAGGAACGTGGGATCACTTTTCCTGTGTATTTGTATATATTTAGTAATTTGTTCCTATTTATCATTATTGTTTCATTAAAGTTCTGTAGTTTAGTTTCCAACCCATAAGTCTCTCTCACTTATTCTCTCTCTCTTTCCTTTATCAGAGGAGAGAGAGATTAATATATAAATCTGTTACTTGGTTTAAATCTGTTGTTTTGCCGGGCCAGGGTTAAACCGTGACATGGGGCCATTCTGATCTAATTTATCTCAGGGGGAAAAAAACAACCAAACAAAAAAAACTACACAAACCTGTTATGAACAGTACTTAGGCAGTGATGAATTGTATCCCCAAGCTTCTACCACAGGCCCCCCAGAGGCTCTAGGGCTTTCTCAAAATGTGCACACAGATTTCCAAACTGTATGTGCAATGGAGTGGTCTGTCAAAGGAGTGGACATCAAAGGAAATCCTAATCCAAGCTCCCATCTGCCAGTGTGGGCTCTCCTCTCAGCTCAGTCACAAGCTCCCCAAAGGATGGAGGAGGCAGAAGAAAGCACAAATTATTTATGATTTGTGGAACATGGAGATGAGGAGCAGACATGAGCAGAGAAAAAAGGTGGCAAGAACACAGGAGGTGGCAGGTAAGCAATATATTCTTAAAGGTGTCCTGGTGGCTAACAGCTTTGTTAAATATGTATGTAACTTGCTGCGGAATAGATGGTACTAAAGTGCAATTTTTAGATGGAACCGAGAGCAGGTAATAACCCTCCTTCTTCCTCTGCACAAATTCCACAGTACACAGCTCTAGCAGATTACTATAATAGGCCAATTCTTTCTTTTATTGCTACACACCACTGTGTAGAGTCAAAGCAGTGAAATCACGTGAATCGAGCTGCTGATTAATGTCACGTAATACCAGTTTCAAGCAAACAGATCTGATTTTTTTTGCTCTTCTGCTCCTAAAGGTCCAGAAATACACATCATCTAATTCAGGCATACAAGAACAGAATTAACTTTTCACTGCTGCAAATCCAGTATGGCACTTTGCAGTTCATAAAAATTAAGAGATGCAGTTCTGGAAAAGTGTGATTTTTCACTCAAAGAAAGATAGTGGTTCCCAAACTGTGGTACTCAAAACTCCTGTGATCCACCAACTACAGACACTGATTGAAGCAAACAAGCCTGTCAGACACTACTTCACTGAGGCGGATTTACCGTGAACCAGTTCAGAAAACCATGAGCTCATACTAATTTTGAAATTGGGATCTTCACAAATACAGTTTTCACTACAAAGTCTTTGGATTCAGGCTACACAACAGAAACTGATGCAACTTTTGCAATGAATGCAACAGAACTGAAAGCCAAGCAGTAACTTTCACAATACAAGAAAAGAAGTTCCTGGCTGATGCCAGAATGACTCCAAAGCTGCTTCTATTTCCATTCATCACTGAGTCATAACTGGTATCTTCCAAAATAAGAATTTAGACTTCCACAGTCTGTCAGTTCCGCTATAGAAAGCGGAGAAAGAATTCTAAAAGCAGCAGACAACACATGCACAATTTATGTTCCTTCATCGCCTTGAACCAATCTGAGCAGTTCAGCTAGGCAAAACCCAGACAGTCTTTGTCTGAACTTCTCAGTCTGACCATATGCAATACCTAAAGCTTCACATCCCTACTCCCAACTCAGAATTGCTGTCTGCACTTCAAGACTGCAAGTCCACTTTATGATAAAGTACAAGTGAATAAGGCTGAAGTGCACGTTCAGTAATGGATGTGCCAGTCAATCAGTGCACTATCACAGCAAAGTGTTGCAAACAAAAGAGCAGAAGAGTAGCTGAGGAATATTAATTGTTAGGGTGTTATTTCCACATCGTTTCCCTGAACTTCTTGGATAATCTCATGCTAGATAGTGGGCTACAACTTGAAGAACATCTTAAGGCTTTTTATGTTCACACCTTTTTGTGTTCATGTAAAGTTCTCTACATAACATTTAATTCCCCTGTACTCTGGGATGGATGGAAGTAACTTTTTCTGCTTACTTTCTGGTAAACAATTGTACAAGTAAAGATGAAACTCTGAAGCATTTGTGAGGCTCCTTTAAAAACCCCAATCCACGTCTGCTGTTGCTGCATGGCTGCTACAGAAGCAAGTTTTTATTTGTCAAGAGCATTTTTCAGTTTACCTTGGGCTCCTATGCCCTATGCAGTTTCAATGCATATTTTCTCTAAAGGGCACATGCTTGTTTCAAACATTCTTAAATAAATAAAACAGTCAACCCACACTGTTTTCCAAACCTCCACATGAAAATTCTAGGCTAATTCATGTAAATCCCTTACCAGCCTAGATTTGTGTAGGCAATTCCAACAATTTTTAAAGTAAAAATAAATAAAACACACCTCATAAACTTTGTATATGGTCTTCAGTGCATGTGCTTTGCTGTCACTACAAACAGAAGGCAGTAATGTTGGGCAAGATACAGGCTTCCATTTTGCATTTTCAACGTCTAAGATTTTAAACAAATATTAATTTCAACTGTGCTTTGGTTTTGTTGTTTTCCCATGAGAGTCGCAGATCTAACCCCAAAAAGTTGTTTTCGTATTTTCTAAGTTGCTTGCACAAGTTTTCGCCAGAGCTAGGACTGAAGCAAGATGGCATCTTAGACAAAGTAAAAAGGGCAGCAACTGCATGGTGCCTTAAAATTATTAGTGGAACAACAATTTATCTTACATAAGTGAGAAATTACTTCAGTAATAGCTGTCTCTGCAGAAGTTAAAACCAGCCTAAGTGATGTGTTACACAAAGTGGTTATACTGAAGTGTTGAATGCTGTGCTTTGTAAAATGATCTTCATCTACTCTGAACAATCCAGAAGAGGTACCATTAAAGGAGAAAAAACTACAGCAATTCTCACTCATTAATATAAGAGCTACCCCACAGACTACTGCTGTTTCTGGAAATATCCATATCTGTCTCTGTCTCCCATACGTATGACAGTATTTAAGTACATTGTGGAGTTTCTAGGGAAAACTGAAGTTACACAAGTGGTGACAACTGCCTGCTTAGATTTTCTCTAAGTACACTTGGAGGGTTCTGATCTGTCACCTCCTTTGTTTTTTATTAAATGGAAATCTAGCAAATTTCTCAAACGTGCAAAAGAAATCCTACTGGTCAAAACTAAACAAAAATAACAGGAAAGCCTCGCTATGAAGATCTTCATGCATGTTTTAGTCAAACACCAGAGCACAGATTTAAAATCCAGGTCTCCCACACCTGTGTAGGAGTTCTGATCACTAAGCAACTGACTGATACAACAGGAGTTAAAATATATATCTGTCTTTTTCATGCTGTGCTCTAGTGGTATGATTCATGTTAGGCTTTGTCATCCCAGTGTGGAACCAGAAAAATCCCCAGGCTCAGAGAAAAATCTTCCCTGGTTAAGATGATCTGACACATCTTAAGACAGTTAAGCAAAAGAGATCTTATGCTATCAAAATAGTAATCACTTACAAAAATTGCAGTCATAAGAACACTGCTGATCCTGAATTATACTGTATAGCATCGAAGTAATTACAATAGATTATATATAGTCCCTAAACAGACAGGGAAACAGTGTCAAATCTTGAAACAAATTTCCTCTGAGCACACCCTGCACAGGCTATGGACTTGTTAGGAAACCTCTAAAAAGAACTTGTAGCCAAGTTTATTTACTAGAGGGGTGGAACAGGGCATAGGCAATAATGATAATTTTTTCTTTTCATATGAAGCAAATAGACAAATCTTGTAAAAAGAAAGAGCAGCAGTACCAGAGAAGTAAGCAGAAAACAGTTATGCCTGATCTGGGGTATAACTGGAGCTCACTGAGGTGGAAAGTGACTTGCATGTTTGTTTTCAACTTCTGGCTGAACTGTTTGTTAAAACAGTGTAAAGCCATGAATGTGAAAATAGCTGAAAGGATATGAACAGGAGTTTCTCTGCAGGTAGAGGATAATGTGAATCCCTTTAGGAAATCTCAGCCGCTGCTTAAAATATCACCTGGTAATATTATTTTTTCAAAACCTGAGATTCTTTCTCTAACCTCAGAAACTATGTAGACTTGGTAACCAGAACTTAAAGATGTGCAAGTAGATGATATTTTATTGGTCAGAAATTACTGTATCAGCAGATACAGAGCAGATTTACTCTCAAAATAAGGAATTGTTTGACCTTCAGGGAAGAAGAAAAATAGAAAAAAAAGAATACTGCAACCACCCATGCTGCGAGTACACCATGAAAAATGCAGAAGTCTGCTAAAAGGTAGTAATGAATATACTTTTTAGGACACTGACATGTAAACTGATGCATATATACAAATACAGAGAAGCATGTCATGGATATAATTTATATTGACCAAAATAACAAATGTGGAAAGCTCCTCTATTCAAGTTAAAAAACCTATAAAAACAACTTCATTTTGAAAACCTCAAGACATTCATGGTCCACTATCTATCTACTTGAAAGTGCACAAGAACTCATGTAATATCTTCCTCAACCTTATGTTAGAACCTCATCAGCACAACTGAACAGTTCTTTCATCTAATCAGCCTCCCTTTATGCACTACAGAATTAAGAAAAAGGGCTACAGACAAAAGTATTTTATCTGGTATATTAGTTTCAAAAAGAAAGTCTAAACAATATCTGACTTTAGATTTAGGGATAAATGAGGTAATAGGATTCAGAGGAATAAAGCACAATCATTCTGAAAACATCCCCAAAATAGCTGTTATAAACCACAAAAAAACAAAACAACAACAAAAACCCCACAAATATAAAACAAACAAACAAAAGGCAAACCCCCTCCAAATATAACAAAAACCCAAAGAAACAAACCCTCTACTTTTCTAACACAGGCATGTGATGCTGTATTAGATTCTCCAAGAAGATGAAGAGCTGAAGGGATGAAAGAGGTAATTATCTGTTAGTTATTAAAGAGAAAACCCACATTTCTTGTGACTAATAAAATGGTGCTCTAAAACATATTTATAACAGCAAAGAAAAAAAAATTTAAAAAAAAAGGAGGGGGAAGCCAATCTACTCCTCAAAAAACCCTACTGTAACTTAGGACTCGAAATCAGAGCAGAGTATGCACTGAAAACAGGAAAAAGGGGGAAAAGGGGAAAACACACACACTCATAAACAAAATGCTGGTTTTACAATATTCTACAGGGGGAAAAAAAAAAAAGATTCATTAACATCATTACACTTAATCATATATGTAAAGATAATCAGCTATTGTTATGTAAAGCTGTCAGAATTCAGTCAGGCTTTGAATATACTTTTAGATGAACGTACCTAAAACTAAGACGACAAAAATATGAACATGTGAATCTTTATATATCAATTTCTTTTTTCCATATATAGTTTAGCTACTTTTAGGACTTCAGATTTTTTTCCAATCCTCTCTTCCAGTAAGGTTCATCTCTTACACTTTTTCAGAAAATGTTATACTTTCTTTCCACCCTAACCACCTCAATTCTACCCTGTTTCCAGAACCCCCTCCTGCTAATCCTCCAGTGGTTTTGTGTAAACAAATGCGGTCATTACTTTGTTTCCTACCATTGCTCCTTAGGTGGCAAAGGGTCACTGTGGAGTCAGGGGGTGGTTCTGGCTGAGACACTTCTTTCCTATTCCCTGTGCCTATTGAGCCTGAGGATCTGTGTAAGAGGAATAAATACACCTTCGCTTTTACTGTTACTAATCTCAGAAATTTAGGCACAAAAATGTCTTTCCTTCATTTCTAAACCATGTGTGAGGATTTACCCCCTATACCTCCTTATAACATTAATGGAATATTGTTCCAAAATCAGTACAGAATCTCACTGACGGCAAAACCATTTCTGAAAATGCTTATTTTGAATGGAGCCAAAAGCCTCTGAGTAGATTGCAAGAAGTCACTTAGTCAAACAACACTTAAGCTTTTCCTTAAGACATGGATCAATCAAGATGGTTGATACAGCCTTATCAGATTCCTACAGAAATGATCCCTTCTCTCATGCATTTTATTATGTTGTTTGCCATATTAGAGCATTCATTCATCCTTCTGCTGAGTACCAACACCGATACAGAAATCAGCATTTCTACAAGTAATTATAAGTTCAGTTGTATTATGATCAAATTGGTGCAAAAAAGCCACCAATAGATTAAAATACTCTAGGTCACAAAAATCCATCATATATTTTCACATCTCCCCAGCTCCAAATACACCTATGCTCTCATTAAGCTCAGTTTACAGCCCTTCCTCTTTCTATGCTTAGAGAAGTGGATTTAGAGATGCAGCTACACCTAGTGATCAGCAGCAGCTCACAGCAGGCAAAACGCATGAAAGCATTACAAAAAACAGAAAGAAGCATGTGAACATAGTGGGGTGAATAAAGTGACATAGTAAAATGTATTGATAGACTATTTTTTTTTCTTTTTCTATATATATGACCATATGCTCTAAATTGGGTTTAGGATTTTTTTTAAAAACCTTTTTAATGCATTGATAATGTAACGTATTAAAATCAGAAATACAGATCTGGAAGTTATCAGCAAAATCATCTGAAATAGAGAGGACTCTCAACTTTTCCCAATGAAACTGAGCAGATAATCCAGCTGCATGGATACACAAACAATTCATTCCTGGAAAAATTTACACAAAAGTTGTTAACATGAGCTGAAGGTTTATAAATGCATGCCATTTTTTCGGGAAACAACTTTAAAACTTAGTGACGTAGCCAGTGATAGTGATGAGCCTTAAACACAAGAGTTCTCCCTCTCAAATACCATCTCCTTGAGCATAAAGTTGCAACATGTGAAATACAGGAGGAATTCACAGGTCCTGACCCCCTTCAGTATCACTGGGCTTCCTTCTAGCAAGTCTACATCTATTTTCTTCCCCCTAGCTGAATCAGTTGTCACAGCAGTAATGTGTAGAACTGACCTGGCCACTGGCAACTGGGCTGGTTGACACATTTGTTGACCACCTCCTTGTATGAGCAAGCTCACATGAAAAATAAATAAATTTCCTCATTCCTTCAGGATAGATGCAAATGACTTTCAAGAGATAGCGTTCAGAAGCTTACTTGCTCTATGTTTTATGATTTGCCTGAGGATTTGGTCTCTCTAGCTGTCAATCCAGCAGTTTCTGTGAGCACTTAATAAATTATTTTACCATAAATTATATGCTGCTACATTGTTTCACGACAGTATGGTTTGTTCTCTGGTGGATTCTGACAACTGCTAAATCATGAGATCAAATAAACATCACAGGATTTTATCCCCACAGCGTTACTACATCCTTGTAATATTTTGTAGGATTTTTTAATTTCTGATGAAGTTTTGTTATTAACTTTTAACATCACAAGACCATAGTTGCTGATTATTTTTTTTTTAAAGCCACATATCTAAAATGCAGTTTCTTTTTTGACAAACTGCTACCACATCTAAAGCCCTGAAGCATGCTCAAGTACATTCCAGTTTACAGAGGAACACAAACTATATTTCATCTGTTTTTAACTGTGAAAAGTTAAAAAAAAACCCAACAAACAAAAAAACAGGCAGATATATTTAGAAGCCAGTTCTTCAACATGCTTCCATTAATTTGCTGGAATATTTTACATATGAATACTCCTAGGTATGAAACACAAATCAACTCATTCACCTGACAGTGGGAAGCTGGGTTTGACCATCTTCCCCCACAGCTCTCACTGTTTAGCAAGGCCAACTCCACACTATGAGCTTTACCTGGAATGGTTTTGTTGATAAGCTGGCAGATGTGTCAGCCACCAATAAAGTTGAATTTTCACTAGCATATGTTACTTCCCTTAGGAAGTGCAGGAATATGGACTTGATGGATGGGTAGAGAGGAAAGAAAACAAGTGAAATAAGCAAAGCAAGCAATAGCAGAATTTTTTTTAAATGAGGTATAACTGCACCTGGAACTCTTTGGTGGTAAAGTGATTAGAATAGCTATTAAAGACTTCCAAACAGAGATCCTGAATACACTGGGAAAATTCTTTAAACACGGTTAATTATACAAGATTTTTTTATTAGTTTCTATACGTTGCTCCAATTGCCAAGAGCTTCATTTCAACTATGAAGACTTAACCTATATTCCCCCTTTTCTTCTTCCCTCTCTGTAGTCAACAAACATCATCAATGTAAGTTTCAACTTCAGCATGTTAAACTCCTTCCTTACATGTGTTTTTGGAAAACATGATTCTTGTTTTTAGAGTGCCTACACCCAAAAATGAAACATGAACATAACACTCATCTATTCAAAATGCAAGTTTCTGTATTTTTAAATCCATTAAATAGCTTGATGACTTCTTTTCTCTACGTAAATCCCTTAGCAGTCACTAGGAAAAGTAATTTTGCATTTTTGTTCAGCACTTTTCATCATTACTGCCCCTAGTCCCAGTGCCAAGTTCATTATGAATGTCCTCCTACAAACACTTTTAGTTGGTCCGTCAGCCCATCTGTATCTCTATCTCACTGCAACAGGACTCATCAATTTTCAGAGAAAAACTAAAACTTTTAAAAGCAATATGACAAAAAGAGTGCGTTAATATACAAACTCATTGCTTTCCATAGCAAAGAAGAATATGGCAGCCTAAAAATAAAACTCTCCCTCAGTCAGATTCAGGTTATAAGCAAAAAGCACCAATTCCAGAATTCAGGCTGCCTGCAAATTTACATCTATCAGTACACAATGCCTTCATAGTAACACAGTTTCTGAGTTCGTTTACCCACCTCTTTGCCTTCTATTTTAGTTCCCCATTTTGGTATGTGACAGGACTCATCTCATCCAGACCCTTTATTTTTACATAAGACCTAACATTTGGGCTTATAATGTCCCTTCCAACTTTCCACATCTCTACATTTGACCTAAATCCCTTACAGGAGGGATTGCTTTCCCTAGCCTGAATAATCTACCAAGGAGATGAAGAAGGAACATGGTGGAGTAGAGTGGCATTTCATGTGACAAGTACACCACATCTCAAGAACTTCTGAAATATTAGCATTCAGTATTCACATGGGACCCCTCAATAACATTTATGTTAAAATTATAAAGAAAACAGCTAAATTAGATATACTACAGTTTGTCAGAAAGCAACTATATATGTATAAAAGCACCAAACTCAAAACCACCCTTGCAGGAAGACCCTTGCTACCTTCTAAAACTTAAGCAGTATTGACTACTTAGGACAATGTTTTCAGTAACATCTCTGGAATTCAAATTCTTCAGACCATTTGCTTCTTTAACTCATGAATACAGAATTTTAAATTCTTTAACTAAAGACAGAGAAAATCTCATTGTTATTAACTGTTAAGCTGCTTTCAAAAGATTACTTAAAAGCTTCCAGACCTTAAAAAGCCAAGATCTGATCTTTCAGCAAGATTATTTTCTAAATAAGAAACTCAAATAAAACAATGGCTGATGGTAATTGAGGACCAGTCACTGTAAAATAAATCAGTCATTTTAGAGAAGGGTAAAAATAAAAATAGAACTATAAATGCCAAAGATTACTTATCTCACCCACTGGTATTCTTTGCTTAGAACATATGTAGAGTTGGTTTTGTTTCTTTTCTCTTTGTGTTTTTCAACTTTTGATAGGTTAGTCATGTAGCCATGTAACTCCTATCTGCAACAAGGAACAGCTATTACAAGAGATAACTACCTAACTCAAGGATGGATTTTTCTGTAATTTAGTTCCTATAACAGTGATGCATCAAGCTTTTAACAAAAGCAACACCAATTTTTTTTTCCCCTAAGCAAAAATTACTCTCAGGCATGCACTTCAAACGGTTAACCAGAAAAATGGAAATTTCATCAATTTTTTCTGAGTGCCAAGAATCAATATGAAAAAAACCCACAAACTTGTATGCACCTCTTCACAAATAACTTTAAATTCAATATTTAACATGTACATACCTACACACAGAGAGAAAGCAGGCCAGATTCTCTATCCCATGACATTCTCTGCAATCTCACTGAAGCATGTAAATTACAGCCTTTGTTATTCAGTAATTGGGGAGGATTGGAATCACACCTTATGAATAACTGCATGGAGAATTCAGCTCCAAATTGTTTATGGCTTTTATCACAGTTCTTTCCACAGTGTGGGGCAATGGAAATGAGCACAACAGACACTAAACTAACACTAATGTGGGATTGCTCTTCAGCAACATGCACAGCATACCACATGCACCATTCATGTGGATATCCAGGAGAAGAAGAGTTGCCCCAGCTTAACTTTAAACAAGTAAGACAGTTCATATAGGTCAGCAATGGGTTATGGATTTATCTTTAAGAAGTGTTCACTGAAGCCTGGATACTAGACTTCCAGTATTAGTAAGTTACAAGGCTAATATACATCAGTTCAGTTCCCTAATTCACTGCAGAGCATAGGTTCATCCTATTATGAGTGTTTGTAAAAGATTCCATCATTATTATATATCACCTCGGTAAAAAAACATTTTTCTGCTCGGGCATCTTGTGTCTCAACTGCAGTAAAAATGCTGGAGAGAAATTAGGGGAAATGCAAATATGAATTACAAAAGGTCCCTGGAACCTTACATAAAACCAGAATTGTTTAATTTTTAAAGAAGTTTATAAGGGACCACCAATTCTTAGCCATAAAACCTGGTTTATCTACAGTGCCAGATAGAAGCAACATGTAATGTACAAAATACAAACTATTCTGCAGCCTGAGCAACAAGGAAAGTCAAAAGTATTGCTTCCCACCAGATCAAAGCACAGTTCGCAAGAACCGAGGACCAGATGTCTTCAATTTAACGTGCTTTTCAGATGCACTCACTTAATGTTAGGAACAAAACAACAAAAAAAAATCTTGTCACTCTTTGCAGTGAAGCACACAGGACTATTTCACAACGCAGATTTCCTCCTGAAATTACGGATTTCTTCAACATATAAATAGGACAGGGGTGCAGGCAGAGGACGGGAGACCAAGAAGATGACAATATGCAGGTCTAGGACTCCAGGGAAGAGAAAACGCTGTTGACAGAGCACTGTGCCGGGCTCTTCCCTGGATGCGACCCCTGACACCCCTCAAGCACCTTCTGCCCTCCGACAGGACGGGTTTAGGGGCTGACAGAAAACGAGGGGCCGGGGTCCCTTCGGCCCAGCTGGCTTTTCACAGCAGCCCCTCCGGGCAGCCCAAAAGCTGGGGACCTCCGGGGCCGAGCGAGGAGGAGCCAAGCAAGCAAGGCGGCGGGGGACCCTCCCGAGGAGCATCTCAAGTTTTCCTTCCCCTTCGCCAGCTTCCTCGCCGGGGGCCCGGCGGCGGCTCCTCTACCTCCTCCCTCGCCGGGGCAGCGAGAAACTTTCGGGAAGTCGAGGCGGAGAAAAGCCAGAGCCAGCCAGAGTCCCACCCGTCCCTTCGGCCCTGCCCTCCGGCAGCCAGAGCCCCGCCAACCCCTCGCCCTTCTCTCCTTGGTGCCTTTGGCCCCTCAGGAAGGAGCACAGGGGTGCAAACCTAACAGCATCCTCTCCCCCCCCCGCCCCCCCACCGCCGCCTCCTCCGGACACTTTTTCTCCCCCACGTACGCGGCGGCTGTGAACTGTCAGCCTCGCCAGGGTGACGGCACGGAAGAAAGAAAATGAAAAACAAAACAAAACAAAAATAAAAAAGAAAAACAAACCAACCAACCCCCCTTCCCCCCCCCCAAAAAAAAAAAAAACCACAACCCCAATAGGCTCCCAAATTGCAGCACTTCCCTCCTTGTCCCTCCGCCACCACCACTCCCCACCCCATCCCGCCCCAGGGAGGGCTGCCCGGCCCCGGGGCAGACGAGGCGGCTCCTTACCTGTGAACGTCTGTGCTCCCGCCGCCAGCAAAAGTCCGGCCAAAGTAACCAGGCAAGTTCCAACTTTCCCCATATTTCCACCCCTTCCTGCTCCAGATCCAGCAAAGTGCCAAAGTGTCTGCCAAAGTAGGAGGCTCCCCTCTCGCCCCCCGCCGGTCAGGGGGGGCAGGCGGGGAGGGGGCTGCCGGACTCCCCCACTTGGTGCCCCACGGACTGGTTTTTCCCCTCTCTCCGCTTTTAGAGGCAGGGAAAGCGGGGTACGAAGCGCCCGGGGGCTGCCTGCTCTTCTTCCTCCGGCCGCACCGCTGCTCTCGCCCCGGGGGCCGAGCCGCTTCCCCGCGGGGACGCCCCACGCCTTCCGCCCCGCTCGCCTCCCCCGGTGCCCGGCGTGGCTGCGGGGGGGGGGAGAGGGGGGAGTCACTTTTAACCCCGGAGTCTTCACGCCTGTCTCCGCCGTTAGCCCGGGTTTAGCTCGGCTCCCTGACTGACTCGCGGTCCCCCCCGGCAGGCAGGCAGGCTAAAGGGAGCGGGGAAAGTCACGCCCAGCCGCCGGCGAGGCCGCTCTCCCCCGCTAGAGGGCGAGGCGGGAGCGGGCTGGAGGCGGCCGGGAGCCGCTGAGAGGATTTCGGTGGCGGCCGTCGCCTGAGGAGGGGAAGCTTTCGCTGGGAGTCTCCTCCTGCCCGCCTCCCCTCCGCCTCCTGCTCCTTTCGCTGCCCCAAGAACGGCTTTGTTTGCAAAGGAGGTGGCTCCGTGCCTGGCAGGACGATGTCGAAAGTTCCCTGACGGCGGGGGAAGAATAAATCGCCCGCCCCCCCCCCCACCAGCCGCCACCAAACCCTCTACCCCCCCCCCCGCAAAAAAAACCCAAACAAAAAAGCCCCCACCCCACAACAAAACAACAAAATCCACAGTATAAAGAAAAATCTCAACCAAGCGCCTCACTTAACTTTGCGGCGGCCGGGCCCTGGCGAGAGACTCAGGCGCACAAGTTTGGGCCACCGTGGCTACCTGTCCCGTGGGGCCGGGGAGCTGAGGAACAGCTTGCCACCCCCCCTCCTCCACCCGGAGCATCCCAGCCCTGGGGCAGCCGTCTCCGTCAGCCCCTGCCCCGTCGCTCTGGACCTTCTCCGAGGCACCGGGACAGGGCAGGGTAAATGTAAAAGAAGGGGAAAGCGATGGCTTTTCCGAATAGTTTTGTTGGGTTTTGTTTCTGGTTTTGTTTTTCACAGGCAATCTGGAGTCTATCGGAAGAACTAGTCCGAGGTCACTACCCAGTCTTCCGTGAAAACCGCAAGCGTAAGAAGGAGCTCTGCCCTCACAGCGAAAAGCTGATACTAAAAGGAAATTAAGATGTAAATGGGTTTCTCCGGGCTGGCGACGAGCGGCACGGTGATGTAAATAAATTGCCTGTCATTTGTCTGCTGCTCAAAAAACTTCAGCGCCTTGCCCAGCCCTCAGTCACAGCCACCCCTGGCCCCTCCGTAGCTTTTCGGGGAGGCTGGAAAGGGGGGGAGGTGGGAAGGAACCTCTGGAGATCTCTGGTCCGAGCCCCCCGACTCCAAGCAGGGTCGGGGTTTTTCCTGCTGTGAGTGAAGAGTGGCGTCATGAATTGGCAGGGTTAGAGAGGGAAAGAAGGGAGTAAAATGACGTTCAAATGCAGTTACCTTTCATTGCTCGCAGTCTGCTACTTCAGGCATTCATCTTCACACCGTGTATGAAACTTGGCCCCTTGACAATCTTTATTTTTTTATTTTTATTTTCAAGTATTGGCTCCTGGTGTCCAAGACACTGCAAGGATGTGTTTGTTGGTTTTAAACCGTTCTTTCTAAATTTGACTTGTAGAGGTGGAGATATTTTTGTTGGCTATCACGTTCAAGGAAAGCTTTCCTTTTATTTCAAGTGCCAGCGTGGCCAAATTTTAATACCTATTTTTTCTCCTGGGGGCTACAAATAAAACAGTAAAAACAAGAAGCAAGGTAATGCTGCAATAAAGGGTTTGAGCTGGCAAATGCAAATAAAGAAACTCTGCTTCTGTGTTAGTTTTTTCCAGCACCTCCATTAGTTTTCATCCTATCATACAGAGTTAGACAGCTTCAACCTCGCATCCCCTGAAGACTTAACTCGCCCCATCCCCCACTTGGTAGTGCGAGTTACAACACATAGGAATGATTTGTGCCTATTGTTTATTATTTTTACATGTAATACATCTTCCTCCAAGTTAGGCACACAGCTGTATCATTTCCAGAGATCGCCCAGCCATCCTGTTGCCAGGACACTGCTCTATAATATTTTCGCGGCTGCTTTTCTTACGTGATGCAATCTTCCTAAAGGGACATGAACTTTTTGATTTGTGGGGGCTAAGGTAGCTACCTCAAAAGTTAACGCGAGGGGGCAGAATAGCATTAATTGTGTTTCCTGACGTCAGACTTAAGTCTTGAATTGTGAGCATTCTCTTCGTTTATTATTTGCCTGGAACTTTCCAGTTTTCTCCCCGAAAAGATGTTACTTTAATTCCACGAATCTCTGATAACCTTGGGGTATGCTGCAATAATAATTCTTTTTTTTTATTATTATTATTTTACAATTTCCTGGGTGCATAATTTATGCGAATTTTATGTTCTCTAAAAGTGCAGTTATAGCTTCTGAAAATTAGAAACTGTAGCTAATCTTGAAAGTGTTAGCTTTGTAACAATAAAACTTAAAAAAACTCAAGAAGTCTCAAAAGTAATTTAACTTACAGTAAATTTAACTTTAAAATGTGTCGCCTTGTAGATCTGTCACTAAAAAATTCAGAAATGAACATTTAAACCAGTCCTTGTGATGACTTCTCTCTAGGTTCAGTGTTCAGACACACAGGAAATTATATCTCTGGTCAGTTAATGTTAATTCTAATGCTGTACTGTGTTCAGACACAGTATGTCAACTCTCAGCCCCACCTTTGTTACAGGGAAGGGAAAACTCCATGACTGTATCTACAGTTATCAAGTGTAAGCTTAGTGAAGATGAGCTAGAAAGTCATGAAGTTCTGTGGATTACAGAAGATCATGTAACAGTGTTTGGTCACAGTTACAGTAGGAGTAAG
Organism: Phaethornis superciliosus; assembly: GCA_023637945.1. Lineage (NCBI taxonomy): Eukaryota > Metazoa > Chordata > Aves > Apodiformes > Trochilidae > Phaethornis > Phaethornis superciliosus. Next base: position 50,562,103 of record JAJQWJ010000002.1, on the reverse strand, counting down.
GCTAATGTGCTTGACCTCCAAAGACACAATCATTTTGTTTTAGCTGGAGTAAATCTAAGAAATGGTTGAGCTCTGGAGAATAGCTAAACCAACAAGAACAATAGAAAACACAGGCCATGCATGGCTGATCAGGAATTTTTAGCTGTGTTTTGCTGAGTTTTTGTGCTGGAGCATGTGTGAAAACTGTCCAGAAACACTACAAAAACCAAAGCATCAAGAAAATATTAGACAAAAACCACAGGTTCTCTAGTGGTTTGATTCCAAGAATGCCTTCAAGAGACATTAAAGGCTAAGCTGTGCTAGAAAGGGAATTAGAAGCCTCTGGAAAAAAAAATATTACCTCATTTTTTTCTTACTGACAAACTTTGCATTTCTTCTTGAACTAGATCACCTCAAAGAAATATCTCATTACAGTTCTGTAAATACACATGCTTCAGCTTAGGAACATAGAAAATCACAAATATAATTAGTCCTGCTAAAGGAGTCAAAGAATGAGACAGTTGAGTAGTAAGACAAGTGTAATAAGGAGGAAAAAAAATCTGGAAGTTGTCATAATTATTTCCTAGATTTTAATGTACACGAATAGGAAATGCACATAACCAGCCTCCACTGCGAAGTTTTTGTTTTAAATAGAGAATTTGTATATAATTCCCACTGGGGGAAAATTAAACAATGTGGTAATAAATTATGAATAATGACACTGTTTATTACACAAACTCGACTGGCTCTGCTGCTCTCTCCCTGCTAATCATTCTCTTGCAGATTCATTTCTAGTGTTCCAGATCTCGGAGCTACTTCTTACAGATAATTTTTTTAAAATTCCAAACTGATCAAGAACTGTATTACTGGTTAGAGAGGTCTGAGGTTCAAATACTTATCATTATGCAGAAACAGAAATATTTGACCAATGCAAAGGAGAAATTCTTAGGGTATGCATAGATGTATGCTTAACAATTACATATATATAGTGTTTATCTACCTAGCTGTTACCTTTCCTTTAAGGAGTTAATGATATTCACAGTGCTATTCATTCTGTATTATTGGCACAAGAACAAGTAAATGTATCTCAAATTCCATAAGACATCAAGGCCATCCCGCATAATCCGCAGCATGAAGTCACCCTTTCTATAATGACACGAAGCAGGAACACTCTCTTGCTCATGTTACAGCACAAATAGAAAAGCAAAGACTCATATTTATATATTGGAGAAGGCCCAAACATCCTGCCTTTTTTTGACCCATGACAATACTGATTAATTGGCCAAGAATGTGGGCTACAGGGCTATCACCTGATCTTTTGGATCAGTAGCAGGTAACATCACTCTCACAGCTCAAATCTTTTTTTTTTTGCACTACAGAGTAGTCAGACAAGAGTGGTTTTTCACTAGCCTCTCCATCTTCTCCTAAAGCTCAGGCAGACAAAACCTCATGAGTCTCTCATGACACCACTGATTAAATATGCTTAAAAAGTAATTTTCTTTATAGGACAGGCACCTTTTCTTAGTTAAGTACAGCTAATTAGCAAATATGATATGTGCTTGGTTAAGAGACATACAGTTATTCCAATTCTCTGTCTTCATCAGCACAACTTCTCTCCTATAGTGACATTCCAGAGATAGTTCTTGGTCAGGAGGATATCTCAAGAAAAAATAAAATTATCTCTGTAGGTTAGGAGAAAATATGCCAAATTTGAAAGCTTTTTTTTTTTTTTTTTCATTTGTTACTGTTTCTTCCTAAATACAGAGCAACATCTGATTTGTCAGTGTTCAGTGATCTTTAGGTATCTTTACCTTCTAACCCAGATTTTGACCAATATTCTTCACCTTTTCACTGCTGATTTTTTGTTAAAACTTCAAAAAGAAAAAAGGTGTGCCTACCTATGTGACAGGATTTATTTATTGCATTATACTCAAATATATTCTGTTTCATAATGTTTAATATATCTATATCCATTGATGCTGTAAATGTTTCATTTTTACTTCAGAGCAATTTCAGTGATCAATATAGTTTTCTGAAGTGTTTGCTATCTTCTAATGTTTATTCAAAAAATGTTTTTTTGTTGTTGGGGTTTTTTGTTGGTTTTTTGTTTGGTTTTGACAGTGGTAGGGTGAGGTGATAGTAATGTCCTTAAATGATTACATCCGTCCCATAGTCCATCTTTCCCTGCCTCTGAGGAACAAGAGAAAATTCCTTGGAATCTAAGGTCAATCTAAACCAGCCACAGATTTGCTGCATATAAAATGATCCATCTTCAGGCTTATCATCTTTCCTGCTTATTGCTGCTGGGGCTTCCTGGCACTGAAATTGATCCCTGATCATTCATTTGGCTCTGAGATGTGCTAATCACCACTGTGGCTGCTCTCTATCAGATATTGTCATGTGTTATATGGCTTCCTGGGTTGGTTTTTTTTGCACTGCTAATGATTTGTGCAAGCAATGATCACTGATCTATTTTGTACCAAGGACACCTCTCATTGTTCACTTGATTATTCTGAAGTGTGGTAATAATAAACACCAAAGTCCTCTTTGTTTCCAGCAGTTAAAACAAAACATTTTTGATAGCTGAAGAAATTCTACATGTCCACTCCCAGCCTTGATATTAAACCTACTTGAGACTAGAGAGAAAAAAACCACATCCAAGTATTTAAAAGACTAGAGAGAAGCAATTTTTAATCAGAAAATTTTAGAAATAGAATGGAGAAGGAGGTCTGAAGTATCCAAGGAAAAAAGTGGGGGACCTTTAGGGTCTGAATGTCAGTAGGGGAGCAAAGGGCAACAGATGACAGTGTACAGAGATGGTTACTGCTAGTTCAAGCCCAAGTACAGATACCTGCATCGTGAAAGAATATCTATTTAATAATCTCACACTTTGATATAATAAGATGCATAAGACAGAGTGTAGCCTAGGCAGGTAGAAGCTTGTACACTTATAAAAAAATTAACTCTATAGGCAATGCTACCTTTTCTGCTGGAAGCAAACTTTTAGAATCCATGATCAACATAGTCTCACATGTGATTTGTATGGACAAGGAAGAATATGTATTTCATACCACGTTGTGTTTGATGTATTTTGATATCTGCAAGCTAAATCCTGTCTTGTCTTCTGACCATCAGCATTTTATTAAAAATCTATACTGTTTAACTATCTACAAAGACCAAAAACCATTGTGGCTTTTAACTCTACTCAAGAATATTTTATCACTCTGCAGCATATGTAAAAATTAAGCTTTTTCAAACTTGAATTTTCTGCCCCAACACAGAAAGGGTCATCTTCCCCTAATGGATGGGGAACCAGGACCTGAGTGCAATAACACTTCCCAGGAGGCAGGGCCAAGGGTCTGATCCACCAACCCCAGCAAGGTAAGTGGGGTTGGTCCAGAGAGCATGGACAGATTCAATCAAGGCTCCAGATCATCTGACAAGTTCACAGTGATGAGGCAGGTCTGAGATGGGGCCAAGAAGATAAGCTAGAGGTCAGGATTAGTGTCATGGTCAGTGTTCACAAATGTAGGTGCACTGTGACAAGACAAATCCAAGATCAAGCCCCAAAGTCAACCCACAGGGTGGGGCCTGGGTCAATAGGGTCTGTGACCAGACACGTGGAGACCACTGTTCCTACACAGCTCCAGCAGAAACTGAATGCTCCAGGGGGAGCTGAAATGGGCTACTGAGATGAAAGGGCAGAGGGTGTGGATGGGGGCCCCAGGTAGGGCTGATCAGGGTCATTAAGGCTTATTTCTACACTCACAGCAATCTCCACCTTTGCACTTTCAAATATATTACATCCATTTTAACATTTTTTGTAGCTTCTGATACCTTTTAAAGAAAGTTATCTTTGCTGTTCTTCTTTTACTACTAGTTCTTAGCTTCTCCCAAAATGTGTATGTCCTTATCTGTGCCACTGTAAACATTACCAAGAGGTACATACAGGAGATGAGTGCAAAATAGTTCAAATACCTAATACTGTTAAACAAACATCTACTAATGCCAACTGAGAGTGTATAACCTTCAGATTTATCTATGGCTGAATAAGATTGGTCAGAAACAGAAAGGAAAAAGAAACACAGGATTGATCAAATGCAAATACTTGCAAATATTCATATATTCAGTCTTCAAAGTCTGCACAAATACAGACTGTAATACCATCTTTGTCAGTCATTGCTTTGATCTTGTCACTCATCTGGGTTAACATCCTTTTCTATTACAAATTTAGGCTTAATTTCATTGTCTTCAAAGTTCTGTACTGTTCTATCTCTCCCTACTCATTTGAACTTGGAAGTTGCTATTCTTTCTATTCAGTGCTTCTGTAATGAACCATGTCAAGGAATGAGACTAGAAGAACAAAAATTTTGAAGATAAGCACTGTGAAGTAAGCTAAATTCTCAGTCTTCGAAGACAGAGTAATTGTTCCAAAATAAATTAACATTTATTACATAATAGAAGGAACACACACTGAGTTATACCAGTAGGGCTATAACATTATAATTTTTTCTGCTAAAAATATTCCAGTCCATCCCTCTCCTTAAATAAACCCTTTTCCAGAGTGGGTTTTTTCTGCAGGTTCTTGTCAGATGGATCATTCCCTTTAGTAGTAATCCCTAGAAATACTTGGCTGAAGTTTGTTTTTCAGATATCTTCAAATAAGGCAGAGGACTGAAGCAAATAATTGGGATAGTAATACCATCAGTGCTAACATTGTCTGATCGCATCTGTAGAGCCTTTCAGATGGTGTCTCCGATTAGAAGAACATATTTCTGACATCTTAGGTCCATTCCACAAAAAATACACAGAGGCCAAAGCCCACTGAAAAGCCGTAGTCAATATAAGGTTAGTTTTCTCTCTGCCTGTAGACTTTTCTTGAGTTTGTTCACTTACAGATATTTTTCTTCAACAGCTCTGAATTAGCATCGCGTAATAGTAGCTGTGCCTTGGCATACGATTAAGTTTTTCCTAAAGTTCATCTACAGCTAATCAGGAGTTTGCAAAACAAAAGTAGTAAAATATGCAGTCTCTTTGTTTCTCTCTGTAGGTCTTGTGGGGCTTTAAAAATTGTCATTAACGAATTAGAGTTTCTCCTTCCTCTTCAGTACAAACTCCTATTTTGGGATGTAGCATTCATGTTGTCAACAATACTTCTAGATTACTTCCTACTGTTACTTTGATGCAATTGTCATATTAAATGAATGAGATGCTATTAACTCAGATCCTCTTGGAATGTCAAGTTAAGATTTTTTTCTCCTGCAGTTGTAGCTGAATGGAAGGAAAAACCCTTCATATTTTCTACTTCTCTTTCAACCAAAAAAATTTTTTTTTCCCCATGAAGTTTACTTTAACAGCAATTTATACTGTTTCAAAACACCATAATCCCATCTCATCAGAGGCAATTCAGAGCAGGAAGGCAGAGCAGTCAGTGATGCAGAATCCATCAAAGATACGGCATATGAGCATAGAGAGATAAGCTCAACCTCTCACATTACCACCTGTGCGGACTGCAGGTTTTTACCTTAATGTATTAAAAAGTTGTGTTGATAAGTAAATTATATGTTATAAAGATGACAGCCATATATTGCACTGTTTGTGTTAGTTATCTGTAGAATTTATTTCATATTTGTGTATTTGGGAGTATTAGAATATTTTTTTGAAAAATAGCAATAGTGAATCAGGGGAGGTACTACAAAGCTGAAACATTCTATGTAAAATCTACTCCTATTTAGGTTTTTTTCTGACTATTTTCTTTTTTTATTATTTATGATTTTTTTAGAAAGGGGAGGAATATATTTCTTTATACTTACGATTGGATTCTTGTTGGTGTTCATTTGTGCAGAATGATGAAAAGGCGTGAAAGTTAAATGTGCTTCATACTATCATTTTTTCCTCTTGATTGCTTTCAAACCAACAGCAGATGTCCAGTGAAGGGACACAAATATTTCCCCTCAGCAAATCATTGCACTGAAAATAATGAGAGCTTATTTAAATTGTATAAGCCTGAGGAGACAAAGGGAGGACCAAACACAGGAGATAGTAAGAGCACAAACATATTCAATCAAAGAATGACTTTATTTGCATGCAGTGATCTTTTTTTAGTAGGCAACATCTAATAAAATTAGTAGGAACTCATCTACCCCATTGATTTGTCCAAGACATCAGGAATGATAACTTCAAATTTGTTGTGGCAATGAATGATATTGATTCTCCTGCTCCGTGCATTATTGTGCTAAAAAATCAATTCTTTAATAATTGATTTTACACTAACTGTTAAATTATTTTATTAAGTCTAAATTAAGAATTATGATGGATACAAATGTATGTGCTAAAACATAATGCTGAAATGGATTCCTCTCAGAAGTTTAAATAACCATTCTGAAGAGACAAGAATGATTGCCTAAATAAGAGCGTGATAAATAAAAGTGGGGAAGGCTTTGCACATGTGGTGAATCACTACATAGTACTTTGCTTTTTAAAACAAGTGCTGATCCTGCTGTTGCTTATTGTGGATAACTTCGATTAAAGTTAATGGGAATTCTAAGCAGAGAAAAGCTGCAGTGTAGTAGATTTTGGGTTTTTTCCTCACACCAGTATTAATGGGAATTACAGGTGTGTTTGGGGGAAAAAAACCCAAACATCTAGACACATACAAAGGGTTACATAGCAGTATTAGTTACAGCTCTCAAAAAGATGAATCTCTGTGGCAAAGGAGACAATATTGTTTTCTCCCTTCAGGGATCAGATGAAAGCATTGCTGAGGGAAGTTTCCTCTTGTTGAGGAACTGACCAGTCATTATCTGAAGATATAAATTAAGGGTATGTTGTTTCCAGAGAGACAGATTGCTAGATCAGAGCCAATACATTTTCATCACAGATCCTTCTTTTTATTATAGTACAGACAAATAAAAGATATTAAAAGGGTAATACTAAACATCAAGCCTCAGCATGTTATAAAACACCTAAATTAAAACACTTCTCTAACTTCAGGACCATACCTCTGCCAATGTAAAATGTTCAGATGCAAACAATGAATAGACAGACCTCTTCAGAAGATAATTAACTATTTACAACAATAACCTCTGTGCTGACAAGCATTGCATCTATGAGTTAACTTTTCTAGATTAGAATTTCTCTCTTTGGAGCAGCAAGCACTTTGGAATAATCCATATCATAACTGGAAATAACTGCTTCTCTTTACCTCTTTTCTATAATATCTCTTAAATGCCTTCAGAACCAAGGATACACAGCTTCTGCAACAAAGTAACTCTCAAAAGGAGAAATTAAAATATTTTTTCATTTTTGTGATCACTCTAATAGAAGAACAAGCCTGTGTCAAATTTGTCTGTCTTAACACTTTTACCAGTAGTATTGTCCCTGTCTGATCCAGTCCTGTTCCCAGTGAAACCAGTAGCACCAACTCAGTTCCCTTAGCCTTTAGGCCACATTTCAGGTGACTAAGTTTTGGAATTAGGAATCCCAGAAATTCACTGCATCTTGTTTTCCGTCCTTCAGCAATATTCATGAGGGCTTGGAGAAATGCTTCACCAAAAGAGTTCTTATTCATTTGTGACTGATTGGAAGAGAGGTATAGCTGAAGGCATTCCCCTAACTAATCTGCTAAAGAGTAGGTCCTCTGCCTGGCAGGACTGAGGCTGCTGGTGGCTCTGCATAATGAGACAGGTTGTGTAAACCTTGACCTAAGGAGGATGTCTGGGGAGGCTCAGATCAGCACAGAGTGGAAAGTATTCCTGCAGCTGCAGTAGAGTGGATTTGTGGAACCACGGATTATGCTGGGATGATCTGGAAGCTTCTTGTGTTATTGTCTCATCAGTTTGGGGAATAATAGTTTGAAAATGTTTGTGAAGTTATTTGGTATGAATTGTCTGTACAGTGCATTTGGCCTTAAAGCTGACCCTGAAGATTCTCTAACAAGATAGCACAATGGTTGCTGTTAAAGATATAAAAAGGAAATAGATGGTTTTATTCTTGTCTTTTTCTAGTTCCAGTTTTGAAATTCGTGTGTTTCGTTCTGCTAACAGTCACTAAGTGCACTGGCAAATAATAACTTCCATTTAAAATGAAATCTACCAGAAATTGGGAGAGATTGAAATCATAAAGGTAGATGACTTCTTAATCTAATTTCCACAGGCATGTCAGTATTTTTGTTAATATTAAAAATAATAATAACACAAGAACATAATTTAAACAATGACACAGTAGTGTAATGCTCATGTCTGGAACATAATGAAATTAGAAGGATGTCACTCTGTATATGGCAAAAAAAGAAAGAACCAAGAATTACATAGAATTCCTCTTGTCTTAACAGTATTTTTACTGAGTTAATTTCTCCAAAACCAATGCTTAAATCTTCAGTCACCCTAAGTTATATTTTGACCTTATAAATGTGCTGCAGCTTGTTTAATCTGTTGCAGCACACGGGGCCACAAGACTTTCTTCACTAACAGCAGAACCCCATCTCTATTAGCTGTATCGGTCTCAGATAAATGTAAGCGAAAATGTCCCTCACATTCACTGAACATTTTAGGTTTTACTGAGAAGCAAACATTTCTGAGCTCTCCCTGATGCCCTCGAGAATAATTTTTCTTGTTTTTATTAGTTCTTCTCTGTCATTTGGTTTCAGTGAAGAGACTCAAGAAAAAATACAAAAGGCAGGGGAAGGAAAGGAGGGGAAGGATGGCAAAGAAACAAAGAGAGGAAAGATGCGGTTAAGAAACAAAAAAGCATGTAACAGAAGCACTAATGAAGTGGGAAGGCAAGAAGGGGAAGAAGAATCAGAGACTCAGAATGAAAGAAAATAACAACACAGTTGCAATTGGCACAGAAAAATGGAATTTACCAGTGGCTAACATGAAAGGGATATTTGTAATAAGAATAGTCCTCTTATATTTCAAGTTCCTTTCTGTCCAACCCATTTAAAAAAATAATGTCGGAGATTGCTATGCTAGACAAAAATGAAAGACACAGAAAGTCCTGATTACGTATATATATGCTACTTGATTGCTGATATAATTTGGTGACATTTATCTTTATGAATTTTCTGAATTCTTTAGGTGGGAGAAATCAGAAAGCGTATCAGTGGCATTCTCTTGGCTCTGCTCAGAGTGAAATGAAATGTCAGTGTCATAAAGATGAGCTTTCACGTGTAATAGATGTGTAGTATTGGTTTTATGATGAATTACAGTCTATAAAATGCAAATTAATTTACAGACTTTAAGAAATTAATATTATGGATGTTACTCATACACCAATAAAAGACTATGCAGAAAACTGATCCAATATGGAGAGAGTTTTTATGTATGTTTTAGAATGCTAGAAACTGTGGGAAAAGGGTGGGGGTTTTCAGATGTTGCAATGAAGTGAATTCTAACTTCATCAACTTATGAGGTCTGCTTTGCACCAAACACTGAGGGGATTCTCCAGGTTTATGTTATATCACTGTCCTGTTTTAGGCCAAGATAAAGGTGATTTTCTGGTTTGTACTTTTGCTTTCAGCTAAGTCTCTTGTAAGTAGCTGCACTTGCTGAAATTAACATCAAGTTTCTCAGACAGTGTCTGCTTCTAGGACTGATAACACTCGATGTTTATAGTTACAGCCAGAGACTGGCATGCAGAGCCAAGGACACTGCTCAGCTCTCAGGAACATTTTACCTTCCAGAAGGAGCAAGGAGGTCCCACCTGAAATCCTCCTTTGGGGAGGACTGGACAAGATAGATGTCAGAATTGACCAAACAGAGTATTCCATCCCATACACGTCATACTCAGTATAAATTTGAGGGAGCACAAGGGTCAAACACTTCCTTCCTGCTTCTTTCTTCTTCCTGCCCTCCCTGCTTCCTTCGGCATCCTGAGAGGATTCCATCCATCCCTCTGCCTGTGGTCCTGATCCCTGCCAGCCTGAATCTGTGTGTTCCTGCCCCCAGCTCCTGACTGCTGCCGACTCCAGGATTCCAGCCTGGACTTTCCCAGGGCTGCCCTGCAGGCTCGGTGGTGACATGAGAGTTATTGGGAGAAAGGGGAGAGGAACGTGATATCAATTTTTCTGTATATTTGTATATATTTAGTAATTTTTTCCTATTAATCATTACTGTTTCATTAAAGTTGTGTAGTTTAGTTTCCAACTCATAAGTCCCTCTTCCTTACTCTCTCTCTTTTCTTTATCAGTGAGGAGAGAGAGATTAATATATAAATCTGTTATTCAGTTTAACACTGTTATTTGGCCGGGCCAGTGTTAAACCATGAAAATCACCCTCAGTAGTTGTCTTGGTTGAAGAAGACACTTAGTACTTCTCTGGGGAAAAAAATAGTACTGAGAACCACCAGTCTTGCCTAAGAACTTTAGTTGACAGAGGACTTCTGATTTACCCTCAAGGACCTGTTCTGGACAGATTTAAGGAGAATGATGGATTAGTGTGAGTGGTGATGTTTTCATAATCATCAAATAGCAAGAGGTCAGAGTGGGATTCAGCTGTGCAGAAGAGAGTAGAACACTGTTGTATAGAGAGGAGGAAAGAAGAGACTGATCAGCCTCAGCTGCTGACCCCCCCCAAAAAAAGCAGATTTAGAGAATAGATGAGTTTAGAATAGGCAAAAGTGTGCCAAAGCACCTGTAGATGTTGAGTCTTGCAAGTTAATCTCAAAGGTATTTATTTCCTGAATTTGAATTCCAAGTTTTTCTGGCACATGCAGTCTGGCGGGTATAAACTTGATATGCAAACCACTTTGTCACTGTGCATGACCAGAGGGCTTGAGAATGTGCAGATGCTGCAGTAAGGAAGGCTGAGGGACTGTCACTTTTTTTTTTTTTTTTTTTTAGAAAAGGGATGCTAAAACTGCTAGACAAGAAATCTAAGTTCAAGAATGTTAGTTTCCACCTAGAAGCTCAAGGAACTATGAGACTACTCAAAGCAGAGACACTTTGCCTGAAAGCATGTGAAAGTGAGCAAATAACTCTGTTTGCACCGGTTTAATGAATAATTAGGTTAATTTGTAACTGGATAACTTACCCCATATTCCTGGGTACCTTGCTAGTGTCTATGTACTTATGTACAGTTACAGAAATCAAACACATTTATATGGGAATAATTAAAATAGATACATGTTTACATGATCTGTGTAGACATTCTTGGCAAGATCATTTGCTCCAAAGATTATATTCCTGCTGGTAACATGAAGGTCTGATTTCATTTAGACAAATCTTTCACTGCTTTTTAATAACAAATGAAAGGTATCTGTATGTGAGACAACACTATACATGAAGTATAGGGCTAAGATGTCACACACGCTACAAGAAAATAGTTGTCAAAGCAAATGAGTATTTGGATGATACAATGATAAGAATAATGTAATTAAATACATTTTCATAACACTGACTGTATCATCCCATTTTCCACACTGTTCCTCCTAGATATATGCTTTGTTTCCATGCAAATCTGCTTATTAAGGAACAGCGACTAACTTTCATTTAAGAAAATACTGAAGATGAAGTCCTGGTATTGTTGGAATAAGGTTTAATTCATCTAAAAAAGTAGGAACATAGTAAGAAAGAAGAGAGGGAGAAGCCGATATAAAATGGAAAAGCCCATGAACACAGCTGGGGAAAGAACTAGGGGTTGAGGAGAGAAATGATCAAAAGGATTTGGAAAAAAATTAAAAGAAGGGAAAGTGAAAAAGGCATAAATAAGGATGAAAGGGAAAGAAGGAAAAAGGATAAGAAGGGGAGAGTGAAAAGGAGCCTGTTAGTGGTAGCTGGAGATAAAAGGGGAGAGGGAGGGTAAGGCATAAAATGAAACAGAATTTAATTATGCATACGTTTCTTTAAATGGCCATCTAGCCTCCAGCTTGATGGGACAACTTTCTGTTTTAGTTTTCTTGGTGGACCAAGCGTATTGGGTATCACAGCTAAAATATATGTTAACGGGAGGAAGGGTATGACATTGGGAATGGGGCTGCTAAAGGAGGAGGAACTCCAGTGACACAACCCATTCCCAAAAGCCTGCTGTATAGTTTCACATGTGCTCCTCTGCCAGCGTGAAAGTGTCACTAGTAAAACAGAGGTTGCTTTACTCTTCCAAATGGTGGAGATGTCTTTGACTATTTTTCTTGTCCCCCCTGCCATGGGGCCAAGGTAGTTGGACCAATTGAATATTTGCTAAAGCTCTGGGTATTTCTGCTTATAGAACTCTGCCAAACTGCCTTGACTACTGCAGCCCTTCCACCCATGCCTCTGCCTTTAGTGGCACCCTTTGCTCCCTGCTGTGCTTTTGGCAGCATGTTTCCTTCCTTTCCCTCCAAATAAGGCATAAAGAGGGGAACCAAAGAGTAATTTTCTGTTCAGAACCAGTCTGTTTTTTTCAAAACTTAGTTATTACTGTGAAGCATATTTACATAACCAAAGCATCAGGACAAGAGCTAGGATTAAGCCCTTTGCTGTTTGGCCATATTAGGATTGAGGTATTGGTGTTATCTTTAACCTATCAACATATAAAGGGCTAATTTTAAAAAAAATTACATTCAAAATTTGAGATGTCCTAAAGATCACAGATAAAAACTTCCAGATCTATCCTTAGATGAAGATATGTTTCCTTATCCTTTTGGTGTGGTATGCTGGCACTTGAAAAGAGCTTCATACATTCCTGCTGGTCAGAGAGGGAGCCAGTGCCATGCTGAGAGGATTGACCTCTCCGACAGACACCTTTTCTGGGAACAAGCCTCAAAAGAGCCTCTGTGAGATGCACCTTCTTTTTGTCCCAAACATTCTCAGGGCCTAGGCTAAAAATCGTTTATTTTCTCCTGTTCTGTTCTCTCAGAGACAGAACACCATTGTCAGAAATCTTATAAGGATTGCTCTAGAGTCATGATGACTCACAGCATTGAACCACTCTTCATGATAGGAATAATAAGATTTTATATTTTCAGGCCTGTTTTCCAGTTCAATCAACATCAGTAGTCCTTGAATCTATTTTTCCTTTAATATCTTTGGTACTGTTACAGTAGATTCTTTTTTTTTGGATAGGGAGGGCATCTTGCTGTCTAGTGCTACCATGTAAATAACGTGCGTAGGAACATACAATATATTTAATCTTTGCAGGTGTGTGGGATTTATAATAGGACTAAGCAGTGTGCTAAACAGTGTGGCATGACATGCCCTGACCTCTTGGACCCCTAGCACCAAACCAGGGCGTGATGTCATGATGTGACACCATTTCTGCCAGCACAATCTTTCCTTATTTTGGAAGGAAAAGTGCACAAAGCAAGAGGATTATTACAGGATGATGCACCTACTCATGAGACCATGATTTAGATGTAACCTAAAAGACCAGTTTCCATCTTTTTCTCCAAAAGAACATTTTGTGCCACTTTCTTTAAGGCTATAGCTTTAAGGCTGTATTAACTTTGCTTTTTCACGAGCTTTCTTTCCCCTTTGCTGTGCCATCTCATTTTCCCCCTCTTCTTTCTTCACTTCTTGAAGTTGTGATTCTGTCTCCTCTAAGAAAAGGTTTCTAATAACATCCCACTATTTCCTAATTGAGATCAACTCTGTTTGGCTTAGAATCCAATTGCCAGCAGGCCACTGCTGACATTTTAAACACAACTTCAGATTCCTCTCCTCTGAACTTCTTCTGAACACACTTGCAAGGTGGGAGTTTAAAAGGTCACTGAGGGCTGATGCTAATGGGATATCCACATCCTGTTAGTACATGGTGTGTACATTACTACCCATTACACAGCAAGTTGGTCATGATTTGAAACCAAGAGAAAAACCACAGCAAGAGGGTGGAAGCCACCTATTGTTTTGAACATTGCAAGATCTATAATACTGTGGGGTTTTCTACACTTTTGTGGAGGTCTTGTCATTTATGCAAGTCTGTGTACCTACTATTCTCTTACATAGGCATATAATTATAACAACTGACTTGGCATGCACCTCTTGCAATGTATATTTTGGAAAAAATAAGTATATCACTGGGGATATAACAAAAATATCAGGTGGGGGAAAACCCAGTTTAACCACCAAAGAACCAGGTTGAGTTCTTTCAGCCGCTGGAAAAATAATACACAGCTGAATTCATTCTTTCCCTGCTAACAAGATGAAAGCTAGTAAAAGCTTGATCATAGGGTATATAATATGCCAGTTAGATGTCTCCATTTAAAAAAGTTTGCATCTAAAGCATTTTTGTTGATGTTATGATGATTATACCACTAAGTTCTCTGTTTCACTTTCCTTTAAAATAACATTAAGAAAATACAAAGAGGACACAATGTTAGCTTGCTCTCTGAGCCAAGTCTAATCTTTGGATTTAAACACAACTTCTCAAGGGACTTCAAAGAAAGCTTTATACAGTCATCTAAAGATACAGTCAAATTGAGCCACAAAAAATGGAATCCTTACATCTGGAATTCTTGTAGTCATTAGTATTTAAATTTTAGACATTTTGTGGAGAAAGCATTGGAACCCAAATTCACTTTAGGGTAAAAGGATACCCTAACCATTAGCATACCAAATGATCCTTTTATTTTTTCTTTCTGTTTGGTTTGTTTGTTTCTTAATTGTGGCTTGTTGTTTTTTTCCTTTGTTTTTAGTTTTCTTTTGGTTGATTTTTTTGTACTTTTTTGTGTTACCTTTTTTTTTTCTTAATGAATATTTCAGTAAAGAATTTTACCAGGGGAATTTAGGAGGTTTGTTTGAAAGTAGACACTTCAACAATTTATTAGTTTAAAAAAATTTAAAAAAAGAACAAATGTCTCTTCTTTAATCAGACTTTAAAGCAAAAACTGTTCTCTTTTTTGATTCTTTCCAACAGCTTCCTTACTTGTAAAATCAGCATGGCTGCATCACTGTATTTTTATGATCATAAACAGGTATTGTTCTTCGCCAAGAAGCAGAGCAGAAAATTAATCGTTCTACTTCAGTCATTAAAATAATGTTCAAAATTACTTAAACATTTCAAATTCAGATTTCTGGGGGTTTGTATTTGTTTTGTAGGAACTATAAGACAAGCCTTAGTAGAGGTACAGAATGTGACAAAGGAGTTCAGACTAAATCATATTTTATGTTGAGAGAACACAGTAAAAATGTTTTCTGGTAAAGAAGCAAAACCTATTGTGAAAAGAAAATGCAAGGTGTCCTGTCCCCTAGAATCTTACTCTAATTCCAGACATACATGCAGAGGCAAACACTTTCAATGATCTATGTTGCCACAATTCTGTGTTAAGCAAACATGAAGGAGGAAATCATGGGCTCTTCAAAGCCTGTGAGAGCTTGCCTGGAAGTTGATCTCACTAATGTGTTTCAGAGGAGAATTAAGGCAGCATCTGCAGTCCCAGATATGGTAAAATAATTTAAAAGCTGTTTGGCTTTTCTTCTGCTGCTTTTAAAGCCATGCTGTGTCTTGAATGGAATAAAACATTGGAGAAATATTTTTTACCTAAGCTATTTTTAGTATAGAAAATGGAATTACAGCTTGCTTTGTTCTCCTTCTAGCGTCTTAAGGTTACTATAGCTGCTTCAGGCAGCTACTAGCTTAGCTGGCTTCTGCCTCAGCCATCATGGAAGGAGTGCTAGTGAGGCTGCCATCAGTCAAAAAGGCATGTCCAAAGGTTAGTTTGAGCTTTTGTGTACTAAGTAATAACAAGGAAATGTTTCCCTTCAAATTATTAAGACTGATTCTGTACTCATTGCAACGCAGTTTTCTGAAAAACTGTGGGACTGGTGCAGGGGAGGAGAAAAAAGGTAGAGCTGTGTCTGCTGAGAAGTTACACTGGATGTTGGATGTTTTGCATTCCCAGACTCTGCAAATTCCCTTTGCAATATCATGCACCCTTTGATTTCCATTTTCAATAGAATACTATTTGTAGTTAGGTAAGAAGAAATGCTGTCTGCTGATTAGGTGAACCATTTTGGCAGCTGCACGTGAGTTAACTGGACTGCTTCACAATGTCTTTGCTGACTCCATTCTGAAGTATGCCAAAATTCAGAACAGTTAGCCAAATAGTTAATCTGATTTTTCAATTCTCTTCATAATCAGAAAAAAATCCTCTATATAGAGTGGCCATCTGCTTAAAGTTGAAACTATGAAGTTAGGTAGAAATTATTTAGTCAAAACTGAAAAGTAACAATGAACAAAATAATTGCACAGAAGAGTTGCTTTGCAAAATTGACATAGCTGTACACATTTAAAATTGTACACAACTTTTATATAGTAAATCATTTAGCATGTTGTTTCATTTACTGCATCCAGTCTCGTAACCAAGTCTCTCCTTCTTTTCCAGATAAGCTTTCAAGAATAATAAATACCCCCTTAAGGGAACGTGCTTTAAAGCAAATAACCACTGCCAAATAATTTATCACACGTAACCGCTGGTCTCCAGCCTTAATTACTAGCATTTCATTCTACTGCTTGTCTAACAGAAGTTAAGCCTGATGCCTATTCTCTGTATATTCTTTTTTTTCAAGAGCTTCTTTTCATCATGTATTCAGAGTTTGAACCAGTATGCCCTTTTTTTGTGTTCATTTCTGTGGGACTTTGCCTGTGGGACACTGTGACAGAGAGAATCCTATTTAATTCTTGGCATGAGACTTGTAAAAGAAGTCCTTGATAGATTCAGGTTCAAGAAACAATAGTTGATACTTATTTGCATAGGGTGAGTTCTGTGCTTAACTTCTGAACAGTTCAGGTTTTGCCTGCTTTTCAATATTCACTATCTTATTTATTTCTTTAATTTACTTAATGAAGCAGTATTTGAATGCTGTTTTTCTGGGAACTATAACAGAATGAATAATCTGACTTCTTGTGGTTTTATTGAACTTTTTTCAAGGTCATAAGAATTTATAAGAGTGTGACTGCCTGAACGAAGAGTTATCAAGAATTTATTCCACTTTTTAAATGGTTTGGTTCTAAAAAATAGAGGGAGGAAAATCCCAGACATTTTTACTGTGATAATGGGAATCTAGTTTAGTTAATTAAGATTACTGAATAACTAAAAGGTTATATTCTGCTCTCCTCAAACTGATACAATTCCTCTGATGGAGTGGAATTGTGCAAGCAAATGTCTTCCAACTTTTGGTGTTTATTATGGAGGAAGTTTTAAACAGAACTGATAACTTCAAGCAGAATTATAAATCATCTTTGATTGCACAGAATGATGAGATCTGCTCCTTTGCTTGCAGTTCATTCTCTTAAAGACAAATCCTCCTCTGGAGTCATGGAATAGAAAAAGATCAGATATGATCCTGACTATTTTTGTTGTACTGATGGGTTTAGCTAGTTTAATAGTCCTTGAAGCAATAAATGATGCTGAGAGCTGGACTCTACAGTGTGATCTGAGCACTGCAAGTGGTTAAAGTTGAATCAGGTTCCCAGCACAGATCTAGATAGGATCCGCATCATTTATGGAAGACTCTGACTGTCAGATTATCCAAGTGGGAAGAGGAACAACATCTCCTCTGCCTAGGCTACTTGGGTCTTGCTCTGATTTAACTAAGATAGCACCAGTATTCAAGGAGACAGTGATTGACCTCAGCTTCTGCCCAGAAGTACACAGCTACTGAACAAGTAGAGCAGTACTTGTGCACTCAAGGCCTCTTGGGGCTGCTCCTATTCTGCTACCACTGATCTCTTGCTCTATGATCTAAATGTGTGATCTAACTTGGACAGCTAAATGTGTGTTTGTTTGGGGTTGCAAAAGGGCTGTTGACTTCCAGATTGCCATTACATGCAGACCTGGGCTCCCCAGCTGCCTGGGGACCATTCCTGTGCAGGTGTTTTGCATCTATTTATCAGTTTATACAATTTTCACAAGGGTTCGGACTAGACTGTCAAGATCCCAGTGTTTTCATCTTTTAAAAGGACTAGACAGAAAACTTCTCATTAATATAGAGGTGGTAATGTAGCCCTCATTCTAAGTGGCTTGCACAGGGAATAGTAAGACTTGAAATGTTGCTCAGTCTCTGTGGTGGAGATGTAGAGGAAAAGTGCACCTCTCAATTCTCCCTTAATCCCCCACCCTGCCCCTGGTGTAGCAAGATCTATAATCAGATAATGAAATATTTTTGTGAATCAAAACTAGTGTACTTCATTCAAAGTATAAGATCTAGCTATTTGAAAACTGGTTACACCATAATGAGCATGTTTTATATGCAAAGCAGTGAGAGCAGGGCTGCATTTCAATGAGCACAGAAGTTAGGTTAATGGATTGTTTCTCCAACTGTAGATATTTCAAAAAATAAAGCAGTAGTTTTGTTACTTTTTTAAGGAAAAACATCTTGGCAATATATTTTTTCCATACAAATACAGGAAAATGCAGTAGATGTGCAAAAGAATATATTAGAATTCAAGCAGTAGCATGTTTTAGTATCTTCAGATACATGAATTAATTTTCTTTTCATTTGTTTGTTTCTCATGCTATAGCTTTCCCTAAGTAGCTTCAGGATACATCTGAAGCAGTTATTCCACATTTCCTTGTCTATTTCACCAAAAAATTCTATAGCAAATATAGGTTTCTGCAGCTATAATGCTTAAATAAATTCACTGTCTGTGCTCACAAGGAATTGAAATAAGTCCAGCATCTTTCTTTATCACAATTTACAAACTGCACATAGTAATTTCAGCATAGAAATAATTAAAATATGTTCCCACGTTAAAGATTAAACATGTTTAAGAAATGGGATTAAAGTAGCTAAAATATAACACAGAACTGCAAGAAAAAAATATGAATTGTGTTTTGCTTTGTTTACTTAGACTGCAGGGACGACATTATCCAGAAAATCATAAGAAATAGAGGCAATATAACCTAGATTTATTCCTAACAGAAGACCATGTTAGGAAATTGCAAGATAATCAAATCTCTGTTATAAACAAATAGGAACATTCTACACACATTTTTCTAAGGAACCAAGAGGCAGTATTGACAGCATAAGGTTTTACTGGGAAAATGAAAGCAAACCTCTAGAGGACTAGAAAAATTCAATGCTAACTGCTGTGAACAGTGAAAGTTTTCCTTAGAGAGAGAAAAAAACAATGAAAAATTATTATCAGCTGTTTGCAAATGTAAGCTTGAAAAAATAAATGTAGAAAGCAAAAGGAAGTAGTATGGAACTAGGAGGTTTCTTGAATGACTTATTGTCCAATTTTAAAATACTGACAGAAATTAGTGGACAATTCATATTCAGTATTGCCCACCTTTGTTGTTTTTTGTGTATGTTTATAGATACTTCCTTAAGTGGATGAATTTATACCCTTCTAGCATTTATAAATTTAGGCTTTCCTATTCCAACTATGCATTCTTTAGAGACTCTGAAAATCCAGCAGACATTGTGGCCAGTCTCAGCATCGTATTAGGCACAATTACATGAAGTGTCATTTGAAGTAGGACTTGGAGCTTGGAGTGTGGACAGAATTTGTTTGTGTCCTGTCTGAAAAAGAAATGTATTTATACCATACAGGTGGCTAACAGAAGCATTGCATGGCATGCTGTTGTCCACTGATCACAGAGGCAGTCAGTGCCTGTCAACCTTGACTATTTATTAGGCAGCTTCAAGTACATATTGCTCTGTTGAACTTTAGTGCCCACAGGGAAGATGTAGGAAAAATATGTCCTCTCTCAGTGTGCCAGGACTGCAGTTCAGGTACCTCCTTCTGATGGTGGAGTCTGTACTCAGAACCTTCAGCAGAGGAGGGAGCATTTCTAGGCAATGATGCCCCTATTAATTGATCCAAGCACAAATTTGCTGATGTTCAGGCATACAAAGAACTTGTCCATTTACTCTGACTTTTACCCTGTAATGGCTGTGGGATTCCTGGAGGCAAAATTCTGAGGACAATTCCTTTAAGTTGATGTTTATTGACATTTGCTGTGAAATACTACGCAAGCAGTGCTTGACAGACATGTTTTGACAGATCTTGAAATAAAACAAAATTCTACACTTAAAAATGCAGTATTATGCTTGTTATCATATCCTAATAAGCAGAGGTATAGACATTAAATATGCACATTCAGATTTTAGGTTGTGGCCATGATATGCTATCCACAATCCTTCCGTAACTACTGGTGTGCAACCACACATGTGGAGTGCTGAGGGCTGAGTTGTTCTCTGTTCACTTACTAGTAAAACAAAACTAGTAGTGAGCCATATCATGCTTTCTGTGAAGTCCATGGGAATTGTGTGGAACAAGTCTGTGTGGAAATCTGCAGAATAGTATTTAATCTAAAAAAAACCAAACCCAAACAAATACAATAATCTGTAAAGTATTAGCTAATGTAATACCAATTGTATGTAAGTTAATCTAAACGTTTCCATCACCTGGGTTGTAAAATGCAACCTCTACTTTCAGTACATCTCTTTAGCATCCATTCCCATTCCTTTCCTTCTCCTCATCCTCCACTCATTACTTGCCTTCTCAAATTATTCAAAGCAAAATAGGTCAATTATTGCATTTGCAAGATGATAGATTGATCAGTAAATTTTTAATGTATTACATTTAATAACCATGTGATGCCTTTGAAAATAAGCTTAAAAAATCCCGATTTTGGTACGTCAGCCCTAGTAAAATGCTGTAACTCATACAATCTTTTTCTACATTAGTTTCTTCTGAATTTATCAAAACTGTATCTATTTCAAACTTATCTGTCTGACTATGTCTAAAATTATCAAGTTTAATTTTATTTTTTGAATATATACTATACTTTCTGTATCACTTTAAGAATCTCGATTTTTCTCCTGATGAGCATTGGTTTAAGGAGGCATTCACACCATCTACTTCATGCAGCACAGAGCATGGTGACTACAACATTCAATCCCCCAACTATCAGAGATGCCACCAGGCACTGATTCAAGTCACCCGCAGATGAAAATATACAGTGTGAAATTCTTGCTGGAGGTCTTAAAAATATTCAGACTTAAGTTGTAAATTAGTTTATTTCCAAAAGGCCTTTTCCATCACCAGCATTCAGCTCACAATTCAGAAAGGAATTGTCTCTACGCCCTCAGGTAACAGCACTGAGAAGCAACAGAACACATAAGGATGACTAAAGCCAGTCCTCTTGGCTGTTGCAGCTGCTGTTGTATACCCGTGTGCCTGGAAATACTTGCCTTTGTCTCAATCATATCAGCAAATCAAATATCATTTGAATGGCATAAGGATTACTTCAGATGCCTCATTGCTTAATTTTCCACATTAAGATGCTTTCCATCTCTTTCTGTTTTGTTTCTGGTCTGTCTGTGATTGCAAGATCATCCTAAAACAACTGAGATGTAGTTTCATAGACTCTATAAATTAATTATGAGATCAGTTCAGAACCTATAGCTATCAGAAAAATTCTAATGAACCTCAATGGAAAGACATCAGTCTTTAAATATTACATAAACTAGCATTAAAAGGCATTGGTCTCAGTAGAGATCCCTCTTGGCCCTTGTTCTGAAAATGCTAAATCCTTTATAATCTCAACTATTTGCTTTCCACCTCCCTGATGTTCCTTACCTGTTTCATTTTATTTTACTTTATTGCTTGTTCTATATTTGAAAAGATTATGACACAATAATCCATCAAATCTAAAGCTGACTACAGGTTTTTTAAAATCCAAATATGTTAAATGTGCAGGCTCTCTCTATATCAACTGTAATTTCATTAAGTACTATGATTTGTCTGAGACAATTTACCTTTCACAAAACCACGATGACTCATGCTTATTAAACTGTTCCCTTGCAAACTGAATGAATATTTGAGATAGCCAAAAATAGCATCTCAAAAATTCTGCTAAGAGTGGCTCAAGCATTGACACACTTAAACAGACTGCAAAGCATCTTCCTTCAGTAATTTCCAGCTGTGATTTCTTTTTCAGAGTAAGTTATTATCAAGCTTGCATTGAGGTGCCGGGATCTTTCTTGTGGATGTTTTTTTTAGGATTTAATATGGTGTTAATCACTACAGCTTCTGAAAATGATCCATTTTTGATCTAGGTTACCTTTTTTTTTTTTAACTGCTGAGACATTTGTAAGTGCTTATTCATGATACTTTAAAGGTCTAGCTATCTAAGATGTATTCTTTCTTTTTTGTTCACAAAGACAAGGCATTACAAGTACTTCTCTTCTTATCAGTGGAGGGGAGAGAGAAGCTTTAAAGCACTACCTGTAATAAACTATTTGAAACATTCTGAAGAGTATTTATTTTACCATCTCCCTTTATGAGTACAAAATGGACCTGTTTTTAAAACTAGATTTCTTTTACCATGACTATCTTAAGCAGCCTTCCTTTTTTAAAGCTGTTGTTTCTTGTTTTTGGGTTGTTTTTTTTTCATTTATTTTACTTGTCTCACACTTTTTATATGCCTTTCATATCTTGTCCAAGTTTTGTTAATGATGCTCATGAAATCAGTGCAAGACTTTTATCACAGTTGCTGTTTAGCCCTTTTTATATAGTGTTTGCTTCTTCCCCTGCTGTACTCAGTAAGGACTCTTATTTAGTGCAGCCAGTTTTATGTAAGCTGTATGAGAAAAAGAAAGCTGAGCTGGAGTGGTGAGGCTGCCAGTGTATGTTAATCTCCAAGACAATGAAAATTTATGACTTATAAAGGAAAGAAGTAATGTCAGAAGACTGAATCAGGATGGAGAGAACAAAACCAAAGAGCAGGAAGGTGAGGTGACCATGGTACAAATGAAATCTTAATGATTCAAATTAATTTTTGTTTGTCTCAACATGCTGCACTGTTCCAATGAGGAACTTGCCAAAAATCTGGAATTGTCTCCAAAACCCTGGGAAGCATCTCTAATTTGTGCACTGAAACATAAAAGAGCCAGTCACTGGCACATGTAGAGACCGGAGACATCCAGTTGCAGTGAGTTTCTCACATTTATGAATACATCTTCTAAAAACCAAAATTCACTCCATTAATTTCCTTGTCAACATCCCTCAGTAGTTCACTGAATTTGACTAGGAAATGGAACAGCTACTCCTGCTTCCTCCTCCCACAATATTCTCAGGGCATTTTTTCTTGTGCAAATCATTACTATAGAAACAACCTTTCTTAAGGTACTTTAGTTTCGGAGACCAATGCTATATTAAAGCCATTCTGCTTATAGAATATTTTATTTCATGTTGAAAATGTCTCAGGTGAAATACTCCATGTTTTCAAGAAACAATTTTCCCAAACACAAGTGAAATGAGCAGTTACTGCTATGGCAGTATTATCACAATTCCCACAGTAACACCAGTGAGGGTCATGTAAACTTTCCTATGTTTCATCTAGTTTTATATGTATGTTTGTGTAAATTTGATATATTGTAGACACAAAGGCCTAGGAAGATTCATGTGACATAATTGAACAGAGTTATAAGTACCATCTGAAACAGAGGTGGAGGCTTTACCTCAGAGTTTCCAGAGCCTAATTGTTAGGAGACCTTCTGTTCTTAGAAGTAGAAATTTAGTTTCTACTCTTATTTTACCCATGGTTGCATTTCTTCCTTTTAGATAAGTTCAGTCCCTCCATTTAAGAAATTCACTTCTCTCCTTGGTGTGTATGCTTATAGTGAAATTATAGACAGCAACGAGATCCACACAGTCTTCATTTGGCTAAACTATGCATGCTAAACCTTCCATATTTCCTTCATAAGAAAAAATCTCTGTTCACAGTGCAGTCTCATTTTTCTTCTGGGTTCCTCTTAATCCTCTTCCCTCCTTTAGTTCACACTGACACCTCTATATTCCTGCCTGTCTTCCCCCTTCACGTCATCTCCTCATTGCCCGTATCTTTACATTTCTGCTTCACCATTGCTTTCAAAATCTATCTGCACATTTACTTTTTTCTTTACCTGCCATCACAATATTAGTCTTCAAGCAGCAGCTGGCAGCCTGTTCCTCAGCTTAATTAAAGACCACCCTTGAACTTCACAGGAAATATCTGTATTTTGGACCTTGGGATTCTAGCTGCGCTTGGAACAGTGAAATTTTTGATGCCATTCAGTGGATTAATAGTGCTGATGCTAAGACTTCCAAAGTGTCTGCTAGAATCTATACAAAACAACCCCAGGAAAGCAGAAGGTATATTTTTTTTCATTAGATATAACAAGTATAAAATGCGGGGAAGAAAAAAAAAACAACTCCTAAGACAATGCATATGCTTCAGTCTTAAAGTATTACCAGAAATTGCTGCGATTCTGTTTTCATGAGCTAAACTTAGTTTTGTACCAGTGGCTGACAAAGTACCTATTCCAAGTAAGATGTTATGAGGATTAAGGAGGTTTGTGGTTTGGGAGGCAAACCAAACCCATTCTCTCACAAAGGCCTCTGAGAAATAAAAGATTAACCATCTTCTGTTTAAAAATCACTGTCCAGCTGGATTGGGTTTAAGTGTCACACATTCCAAATGTGTGTCATATATATGGGAAGAAATCCTTTAGTGTCATGAGTCTTTTTAAATCATCTCTTTCAGTAGAGCATCCATAACTGTCTTCTGCAGCCAGCTGAGAACAGCCCAGTCTGAGTTTGGGTTGCCCCTGTAAACAACATGCATTCATGCTGTACTGGTGAGAACTGCACAGGGAGGAGAAATTCCACTGGGAACATGAATGGTGGAGGAAAATCCTGTCCAGCATTTAGCATCACAAACAGCAAATTAATAGAATCTTACAGATACAGCATCTGGGAACCAAAAAGAGGAAATCATAGTAATCACCCATTGTGTCTGAGTAGCACTTTGCACTGTGAAAGAGCTTAGAATGCATATGGTATATAACTACACTGCAGCAGGCCTGTAGTTTGGAAAGTGGGAGGGAAAGGGTTTACCCTCCCCTCCATCTCATCCCTCATTTGAGTTTCTCCTTGTAAAGTCATGTCAATAGCAAACAAAAGCTCACAGTGCAATAAGCATGAAGATAATCAGCTTTCAATGCTCTCACTCCCACTGGATTTTAAACAGCAGGTTCTCCTGGGCATAGACATTTTTTTCAGAGTGCTTTGTTAAAATGGCAGCTACGCCGGTGATGTTGATGTTGTTGATCACAAGCAAACATGTTCTACAGGTGTATACATCACCTAAAAGATTCAGATGTCAGTCCTAGAAAATAGTGGGGTCTTGCACAGATATGGGAAAGCTCAGGAAAGCCATGTCTACCCATGCAAGGACTGATTACATGATTGAAAGTGGAAGCTGGGTGGAGTGGTGCTCATTGAAGTAAAAGCAGCTGCCTCTATCCTGCACTCCCAGCACTGTACTGGAGATGATAACCCAGGAAGTCTGCCTCCACAGATGCAAAGTTTCATTTGCATTCATCTTTCACATAGATTTTATAAAATAAGAGGTATTAAAAGAAAGAGGCAACAATTGGAAGCTCCAGAAATAGTTTATATAAAAAAAAGCTATTTCCCATAATGTGAGCAAAGCCTGTGCTAGATTTCAATTGCCAAAAAGCATACGATCTGCTTGTGAAAGGTCCAACATTTTCATCTGGGAAAACTTTTACATTTTATTCCTTTATTTGGCTTGAAACAGGGCGCTTTTTTAATTTTTTTTTTTTTTTTTTTTTGCTTTTGTTAAATCTTTAACTGAGGTCTGGGCCACAGGAAAAGTAAAAGGCAACATGCTGGCTGGAGGCCATCATTTTACATTTTAGAAGAAGGATTTGGAGTGAAAACAGACGAAAGCTATGGGGGTCCTGGTCAGATGGCAGTCAAAAGATCTGCATGAGCCAGAAAGAACAGAGTCCAACATATTTGAATCATGGCTCAGAAGAAGTCAATGATCAGCTGAAACTGAGGGTGATGCAAGAAAAAATAAAAACCCCAACATTCATTCAGGTGTTGCTTCAGCACTCTGTGTAGTTGAATAATGGAAAAATACCATTGAGGAGATGTTTGTAATTCTGTTGTCAAGAAATTCTGTGACTCGTTCACATTAGCAGCTGTCACTCCAATGATATTTCTAAAAAGAGCCTCAGAAAGCAAAGGATGGTCCAGAACAAACAAGAAGACTTGGAAACCAGAAGACAGAAAACTAGAGAGCTGTCTAGAAATCTAGTCCATGCTCAGTTCCAAATGGGCACCAGAGAAATAATCCGGGAGGAAGGAAACTGATGTACACATTGAGAAGGGCCATGCTAGAGAAGATGGTTGTAGAGGTTATTAATTTTTTTGAAAGCTAATGAGTTGATTAACATAGAGCAACTCCAAACTTTCTGCCTCTGAAGCTTCCTATACCCTTGTTTAGAAAAGTTCTGGAACCCACAAATTATGAAGGAACCTTTTATCTGTGCTGCTTAAAGAGGTGAAGCACATTCAGGAAATGCTTGCAAGTAATGGGGTTACTGGAAATAAGCAAAACCCCAGATTAGTTTTTCTCTTCTCAAATTGTGAAGAAAAGAAGTTCCAAGCACTTTTATTAGAATGTTTTAAGCAAAAATAATAGCTGACAAGAAATATTTTACCACTTTAAAATAAAAAAATTACAAACCTTAAACCTAAATTGATCGTGCAACACATGGAACATTACACTCAGGTGGTTCTCGGGTGGATCAGCTGTCTGAAGAATCCTTCACTCTTAACAGCACCAAGACATTGCTTTGTATGTCAACTATGCTGCTGTTAAAGGTACTTACATAGCTATTGTTACTAACTGTGCCATTTCAGTCAGATCCTGTTTCCCTGTAATCCCTGTCCAGTCAGTGGAAGCAGGATATCCACCTCATGCTCTTGGGCACAGTTTTGCTTTCCTCACTCAGTGTTGCTTGCAGTTTGTATAACCACAAAAAGCAGAACTGAGCCCCTGCATCACTACTGTGCTCCTCCAAGCCACCATGCAATGAATATGAGCCAAGGAAATGATACTTCAGCTTTTACTGCAGTGCTGCAGAATCACTTGAAACTACTGGTGTGTGTGTGTTTGAGGGAAACAACAAAGCATATAGGTGGACTGTCTGTCACCTAACTATAACCACATATAAAATGAAATCTGAAGTGTTGTAAACAAGTACAAGCCAGCTAAAGCAGTCATAGTCATATAGTCTGTGTGGGAGTGATGAGAGGGAGAAAAAGCTGCCCATTTTTCACGTATCTCAGGACATGCTGAGTAACCCTCAGAAATACCTCCCTCCAGTGACAATACATGAAGACTCAGTTCTTCAGTTCTCCTTGTTTTGCAGAATTTATGTTTTAAGAAGAGGCACACATTAGAGATTTATCTTCATCAAGTAGTTTGTACCATTACATAAAATTATCTAAAATTAAACAAAATATCTAACCTCTTCCCCAGTCCTTCATCCTGATATTGACATTCAATGCATCGTACACCTAATTTATTTTACAAATTCTGAATCTTCAGCTATGATAGAAAGATCTTACAGAAGAGGGATCTTACCAGAGGGCAATTGTTTCACAAATTCATCACTAACTATTAAAAAAAATAAAAATTAAACACTTTTCCACATGTGCTATTGTTAAAGCCTGTGTGTGTCACACAGGAAGACATCTCATGCTGCTGCACCAGGCTCTTGAAAGGAAATGGAGTGGTTCAGCAAGTCACATCTTTTTTTTTTAGTTTCATCACTGTGTCAAGGTTAAAGTTTGCTTTCCTTAAGGATAACAACTGTAAACAAACACCCACTAACCCTGATAGTCTCAAAAATTGTGTTTTGTATTTTAACAGAAGTTATAAGTCTTTAGGGTTGAGTTAAAATGCACTCTTCAGTGTAGCAGCACTTAGCATTGAATTTAAAGGACATTTCCTTCATTAGGGAGTTTCTCTACAAGGAGAGAAAAACAAAAATGAAATATTTCTATCAGACATCTTTCTTTCAATTGGTACTCACAAGTTCATCGTACCCCTACCCACCCCATATATTCCCCCTCAATACAAATTCTTCCCCCATCTTACTGCTTGGCCCCATTTATCTGGACTTCCTCCCTAAAGAGGAACTAAGTGATCTTTGTTTGTAGAAAGAAGGCTTGCTAGCACAAATGAATTACAGAACACATATTCAAAAATACATAACTATTGCCTAAAATTTTTGGAAGTACATACTGACTACAGCTTTCTTAGCAATCAATTTTTTAGTCCATGCTGAACTGTAACAAAACAGGCACTTAACGTATTTATAACACTTGTACATTTTACAATTAGAAACAAAAGAATCTCTATTATTGTACTACACCTATATTTTTAATAGAAAATGGTGAATAAATGTTACTCTTTTTCAGCAGCATTTTCCTTGGAAACTGGAAATTGCTTAACAATTCTAAAATTAATAGAGAATTTCTTTCCCTCCTTCTCAACCATTATGAGCACAACCCTCTTTGGAAAAACCCTATCAGGAATATTACATTCTAAAGACCACTTAATGTTAAAATGTATTACATTCTTCTTCTATCATCTTCCTGCACTGAACACTGTGAAGACATAAATTGTTATTGCTAGCATTATTGCACTATCTCACGTTGTTTCCAGTGCTCATAAATTTGTATCATCATATCCTTTCCCTGTGACTTTACATTAGCACTTTAAAAGAACAGAATATGGCTCTCTATTTTGGGCTTCAGGTTATTCTTTTTTGCATTATTTCTCCTGAATAATTATTGCCAGTACATGAAATGTACTTCTTATTAAATAGCATGTAATCTTTACAGATAGGGTCCAACCCATGTTGGGTCAGCCTGGTACAAAGTGGTGCAGCACCTTTTTGCCACATTTGCATTCTAGAATCTTTTCTGAATCTATCTCCGCTCATCAACTCTGCTGTTGTGAAGAAAAACCTTGGGAATGTAAACAAGAATTTGACATTGTTCTGGGTCCACAGAGAGCACTGAAGAAAAGATCAAGAGCCAAAGACAGTACTTTAAATATTTCTCACTGTTAACCGTTTCAGTGCTAATGAAAAAAGCAGCAGGCATGAACATAATGCCTGCAATCTGCCCAGTGGCTGAGTTTTACCTCACAATTTGGGAAATGAGATGAATAGGGCTTGGAGTGCCACTTTCTTTTCCCTCCCAACTTATGTTAAATATTGGCTGGACTGAGCTTAATGCTCTTTGCTATTTGTGAGCCAAGGTCATTATTAATGCAATAGCTTACAGGGTCCAAAATGTGCAAAGCACTTTAGAGATGTAGGGCAAGCCAGGCCTCAGTCCCACAAAGCTGATATGTCCGTGTCAATCTTAGACACAACTACCAAACCTGCCACTCCTCCTTCTACCTCTTCCCCTCCCATGCCTATGTCCCTGGACTGTGTTTCTTCTCTGTTCACTTGGAAAATCAGAACATGCATTTAGTTTTAGGAAACCAAAGTTTTCTCCACATTTGAGTTTTGAGAAACTTACCTAAGTCAGGGCATTTTTGCAGAAAGAATGGGGATTAATAGGAGTCACTTCTGGTTACATGGCGAGTAGGAAAACCTTTTGGCTATATCAAGGACTAAACAGGTATCTGGAATCAGCTCTGCCTAGATCTAGCAGTGGTTTCTTTGGCTAAAGGTCCCACACATTGTGGCAAAAGGGATGGAGAAATGGTGGCCTCCATCACTCAGAGATCTGTCATTGTCTTGTTTCAAAGAAGAAATGTTGCAGTAAAACAAATATTATTGTCTAAAGCAGTTTGATGTAGACTAGTTCCAGCTTGCCTGTGAGACAGAGGCAAAATTGTAGCATTTTCAGAAAACAGTTTTTTTCTTCCTACATGTTCTCTCTCTTTCAGTCAATTCAGTGGAAATGACAGTTCAGGGTGAACTGGCAAAAAGTTATTTAGTCTAGATCAAAGGTTAAATTTTCAGCTCCCCTGTCTAGTCATAAATAAAGTTCTGAAAGCATGTTTTGGAGATGATATTTTCTGAAATTAATTTCAAGGTGGCCTTTTTTTGGTAGTTAATATTACAAGAGTCAGTGAGACAAACATTGTGTAGAAGAAGGAAAGAAAGAGCTCATGTATAAGGGAATTAAGTAAGCATAAAAAAACTGCTCTGGTTAAGTTGCATTTTTCTCCAGCTGAACTCCTGCTCAAAAGCAGTTTACCAAGTGGGTCCTCCTCAAATTAAATCTACAGTTTTCTCTGCAAGGGAAGGGAAAATATAATAAATCAAAACTAATGAGATATTCTTTATTCTATTGATGTCTTTGTTTTTTCTTCCTGCGTCACTGTTAGATTTGAAGGGAGAAAACAAGGAGTGATACTGAATGTGAAAAATGAAAGCTGCCCACCCTGTGAAAGAAGGGAAGCAGGAAATCAGGAGGGTGATTTTAGCAGTTCCTTAAGCATATGCCATGTCTGTAATTTTCAAATTTGTCAATTGCACTGAGACTAAGAGGGGAAGTGAACTGACTTGGAGAGTGTTTGCTCTCAGACTTGGAAGAAAAGTGCATCGGTCATTTTGTCCAGGCTGTGTACAACACATGCACATCTCAACATAGGCACAGAATGACAGACACAGGAGGGAGGAGGTTTCTCCCCTGTTTTTCCTCCCCTGCTCTCTCTGCATTCCCTGCAGGCAGAAAATTGACGCAGCCCTTCCTTTCTTCAAGAGGAGCTGTTTTCTAAAAATCTAATAGATTAAAACACTTTCTTTACCCTTCTCTAGATGCAACCACAAACACCTGTGATAATTCTTTTCAGATTTAAAAACAGGTTATCCTATTTCTTTCTTAATTTCTTTTTTTTTTTGCTATGTGATCCTTTTCTCTCTCTGCCTCCAACCCTCCCTTGCCTCCCTCCCCCCAGGGTAATGGAGTGAGTAGATGGAGCAAACATTGAAACAGACAATGTACAGATTGCTTTCGAATGCACAAAGAACACCAAAACAAGAACAAAAAACCCCAAAAAACCCACTACCATCACAAAAAAAAACCACCAAAAAACCACAAAACAACAACAACAAAAAAACCCCAAACCAAACAAACCAAAAAAAAAGAAAAAAACAAATGTGAGGAAAGATATAAAAATCGAGAGGTTTCTTTCCCCCCTCTTTGTAGGTGTTATTATAACAATATTGGAAAAACCATTTTCTGATGGAGGTGTGATTTTTAAATTGTTAATGTCTGTAATTTCAGACAGTGGTTGAGAACTGAAACTCACCAGCTTCTGTGTGCTGGTTAGGCAGAATGAAGAGTGCAAGGATTCTGCACTGAGTTGTGCTCACCCCAATCACTGCACATGGTTAAGATCACATGTAGTCTTCTTTCAGTTCTGTAGAAAGAGTTACCTGGACTTTGAATGTCACTAGACTGCACTGCGTGTTGTGGCTCTTTTTGTTGCACTTCTTCATTTTTCTTAACTGGCTTCTTCTGATTGTTACCCAGAGAGCCTTTTCAGTGTCTCATAAATTAATTTATGCTATAGTCTTCCTAGGGTTCCTCTCAGCTGCTACACTCAACTGATTGTCTGAAGGAATTTCTTCAGATACAGAAATTTAAATAAAATGGACAGCCAAACCAGAACCAATGTTTTGAACCAAACCTTTTTATTGAACAGGCAGATATTCAATATAATGTGTAATGTTCCATACAGTTCCCAAATTTGTCTTTAATGCAGGCATGTATATCTGAAATTCTTGTCCTTACTTCTGCAATGCTGCATACTGATAGCTCTGCCTTCAGTGGGAGCTGCAGGATACCAATTCTCCACAAACCTCCAACTTGCAGAAAGAAGTCTTATGTTCAGTTGATCACTTCTACAAAACCAGACGTTTAAACATATTTCCTCATAATATGAAGGGTTCCATTATCTCCTGTTTTAGGAAATTTGAATGCTGTACCTGTGCACCTTTCTCAACAATCAGCTCAGTTTGTAAGAGATATCATTTGTTTTGCCTGAGACATATAGTTGTGTGTGTAGCAGAAGCCATTGGTATACATAAGACATAAGAAATGAAACATCAACCTGTATTTTTGATGAGGTAGCAGAGAAGGTTTGGGTTTGGGTCTAAGTCAAAGAACAAATGGAATTTATAGGTAGTTTGTGTGAAAGACCACTCATTTCCTTGAACTTTTAGCTATTTCAGGACTCAAAGTGTTGCTGTCTAGAGCCATCAAAAATTCCTCCCTTATACAACAGACTAGAACTAGAAGCAGAAACTATGTGGCTAAACTAACTTGTCTGGCTTCCTTCTGACTTTATATTTGGTGAATCCTGTAACTGGGCTTTTAGGACCATGCATCTTGCCTTGATATCCTGCAGACTTCCCAGGAGATTTAGAAATACAGCGCAAAAATGCACTCTGACCTAGGGTCCCCCTGGCTTTTGCCTTCAGGAGTAAACCTGAGCAAAGTTTAAAAATCAAGTGTTCCTTTCTATTAATCAATTAGAAATTGTGGGCAGCCACATTCATTCTTTTGGTAGCCATTATGGATCTCAGCACCTTTTACAAGGATAAAACTTAATACATTACAACAGAGAAAGAAAGGACGGTATAGAGGCTAGTGACAAGAGCTGACCCTTCCATCAGAGAGCAACTGATTATCATTCTATTTTTTATTTGTCTGTGTAAGACTCAAGACACCAATTAACTACCTGTCTTTTCCCTATTAGCAATATCTACACTGTGCTGTGCAGGAAAAGTGTCTTAGTCAAAATTAACAAGGCACAAAGCACTAGTTGGATAGCAATTAGCAGACAGTGTCATTGCCATATCTTGCTAATAAGATGAAACAATAGAGAAGGAAATGTATTTGGTGTGTCTAATGGATGCTGTAGATCAAATAACATCTCTGAGATTTCTGAAGTAACGTAAATAGAACAACTCCCTGTTGTGATAAGTCATCTCGGATCAGTGGTGGAACTGGAATAATCTCTGGCATGTAACTGATGCGGAGAAGGGAAAAAGACAACATTCTGAATTTTCTGTTATCAGATGAAGAGCTTCATTTCAATCTGCAGGAGTGTTTGACTGACTTCATACTAGGTAGGAGACAGACACTAATAGGGCTGGGTGGTTTTTTTGCAGACAGATACCTATAGTTCCACTCTTTCTTCCTCTTTTTTCCCAGCCTTGGCCCAAGATCAACATGATTCAAAAACAGATTTTACGTATCTGACATCCACATGTGCTCCTTTAGAGGACAGAAGCTTAGATAAATGGTCTGGGGTTTGAGGTCATCTTTTTAACAGGATTAAAAATATTAACTGGATCATAAATTTGTTTTACCAGGGTAGTGTTGCCTGACTGAGCCTGTATCATTTTTATTGCTAGCTACAGTTATGTTTATTGACAGACAAGGATTATAAAATGATGACACAAAGCAGTAGTTATTCTGGGTTCCAGCAGGAACAATAAATTCTCTGCCTCTAGTTCTGGAAATGTTTCAAGGCCTTTTCTTCATGAGTAGTTACTCTATAAAGCCACAGTGTTTTCTTGACTACCACTGCTCATTTAGTTCACCTGTGTTGCTCCAATCAGTAGAAAAGAGATGCAGAAGAAAGTGGTATAATACTATAAAATTTACAAAGTTCCAAATAGACAGAGCTGAAGTTACTATATTTTTTTTTATGTGAATCTTAGTTGCCAGATTAAGAGTGGAGTTTCACCTCTCTAAGGGTATTTCTGAACACAAAAGACCAAGCCCCCAAAAAGGCGAACAAGAAAACCTGTTAAGCATGAGGAGCTTCAACTGGAAAGAAAGAACATCTACTCTTCTAAATACACAACAAAATGACACAAAATCAAACATGCATTGGAAGTCTGTTTCAAGTGTTAGTTATCTGCTTTAATGACACTGAGAAGTTGTAGGACATTTTTTGTCCAGTGCTAAAAATGATACAGAGTTGGCCTACTTCACTTCCTGCCTATTTCAGATGTCAGGTTTTTCAAGCCTTTGTTATTTATCTTATCTTCTTTTGCACTTTTAGTATTTGTTTACATATTTCCCATAGCCTGAAACTGTATTCTAACTGGTATATCACTGTTCTCAGAAATAGCTATAGAGACACAGAAATACTGAAGGGCTAACACTGAAAGGGACCTCTTGTCACTGGAAGTCATCTTGTCCAACTACCCTACTCAAGCAGGGTCACCCAGAGCCACCTAGAGCCTCTTATCCTTTACAAATGAAAACTAATATATCAAAGAATAAGAATCTCTTTTAACACAGTTAATACACTCTGTTGACACTGTCTGAGTCCCCTTACCTTTAAACTCCTTTTCTGCCTTTTACTGCTTCCTAAATGTTTTATCCCCCTTTCATGTAAGCACTTCTATAGCAATTACATGAATCTTTATCAAATTTACATCAGTTGATTTTGGAACATCTTTCTAGTTTCTGGAATTCTTTCCAAATGTAAAAACATGCTTACCATTTCATCAGCCGGATCATTGATCAGCAAAGGATTGAGTAGAACTGGGCTTAGAAACAGCACATTTTAAATGTCCTCCCAGTTTGACAACAAACCTTTGATAGTTTCTCTTTTATTTGGTTTTCTAAACCATCTGTGAGCCATCTCTGCAGTGATTTAATCATATGCCTTAATTTGCTTACAAGAATGCTGTGTAGGAGACTCAGGAGCCTTACTGAAGTCAAGATATATCACATCTACTGCTTCCCTCTTATTCACTTATCCTGTCAAAGAAAGAAATTAGATCAGTTTGATACAATTTGTCCTTGACAAATTCACATTCACTAGACTATTATTATCCTCGAGGTGCTTATAAATCGATTGATTGATCCTCCACCATACAGCTTCAGTTCAAGGAAAATCACTTCACCAGCACCTTCACTGATATGCAGCCAGTTGGGCTCAGTTCTGTGATTTCAAGACTCCTTCTCCTCCTAGTTTGGTATTGTCTTCCCAAAGAGGCCTTCTAAATATCTTGACCATGTGTTCTCTTCAGTCCCAAAGCTAACACATTATATGAACTTTGTCTGCAGTACTCAAGAGCACCAAATCTATAAACCCTATCCATGCCCATAAAAAGACCATGCATCCTCTAACTGACCTCTTTTTATTGCACTATCAAACATAAAATTACTGCCTGCTGATGAGAATGACTGATCAAGTTTTGGGGTGCATGCTGCTAGGGTGCACAAGGTGCAATTTTTTGTCATTTATGCAGAAAGATCCCAGCTGAAAAGCAGAACTCAGTAGATGGAATTATTGGTAAGCAAGATTTCTAATTATGTAAAATGAAGCTGGCCAGAGCTGTCTTGTCTGTTTTTCCTACAAAAGGAGCAGAGAGTTTCAGTTTTCAAAGCCATTTGACCTCAGGCTTAACATTTGGAATTCCATGATAGCAGACACTACATAATTATTATTCTAATTAGAAAAGCTGCAAAAACATTCTACAGAGTCTCTTAATTCAAATGATGTAACTGCCACATAAGGCTTAGTACAAAAATTATTTCAGCAAAGAGTTATACTGAGCACAGTTGGCTTTTTGCTCAAAACAAGTTCAATGTTTTGGCATGTCATCCTCACAATGCACAATTAGGTTACTAAAAGGGTGCTTGAGTCCAAACTGATCACAGGTAAGTAGTCCATTAATAAATACTGCAAATTTGAATTTTACACTTTTGATTTATGAGTAAAGGATTTTATTTAAAATATTAACATGCACGGAGGACTAATTTTATAGCTCTTAGGCAAAACTCCTGCTGCCACTAAGGAAGGATAGGCCACACTACCTAGCTTGTGAGATGTGATCCATCATGTGATCAACATTTGAGATGATCTATTTTTAATCACAGTCCTCTCCTCCTTCTTGTTTAATCTTGGCCTTGTGTTTGGTTCTGTCATTGCAAAACATATGCACAGAAATTCACTGTGACTGCTCACAACAGTAAACAATTTTTTTAGGATCACAGCATCTCCGTTTTCTATTTGTGAAGTAGAAATAAATGTTACTTTCAAACATCAATGTTTGAAGAGCTGAGACACATTTTAGGTACCAGGGAAGTATGAAAATAATAGATTATTTGTTTCAAAGATAATGCAAAACACTGAATAGGTCATTATAGAATAATTTGATTCAAAGAAACATTTCCATGGAACAAAATGAATAGATTAATGGTATAATTTTACTGTTTCTTTTCTTCCTCTGTTTGCCAACATATAACAGATAATATTCGCAGAATAACATTTTATTGTATTCCATCATTTACCAGTGCAAATATATCCACTTGCTTCATTTTATAAGCAGTTAAATTGCTCCTTATATACTTGTGTGAAGAAAGATGTCTATCTTTAAACTTACCTGCCCCCTCTTCCATGCATCATGTTTCTGTTT
Organism: Phaethornis superciliosus; assembly: GCA_023637945.1. Lineage (NCBI taxonomy): Eukaryota > Metazoa > Chordata > Aves > Apodiformes > Trochilidae > Phaethornis > Phaethornis superciliosus. The sequence goes on along the minus strand of JAJQWJ010000002.1, from coordinate 50,525,916 downwards.
TGCAAAGGGGTCCAGCATGATGCCTGAGGTAGGTTTCATCCCAGTTTCTGTGTCAATACATTGCCCAGCTATACAAAGCCCAGCTACCAACCTAAAGTGGAAGTAACAGAAATCCTAAACCACAGCATTGTTCTTGCCCCAGTAAAGCCTCACCTTTCACTAACTGCACTGGGATCCAGGCTGTGATGGGCCTGGGCTGCTTCCTGTCCTTCTTTGCCATGCAGACCTACTCCAAAAAGAGTTCCATCACTGCTTTCATGTGTTTGCCACAGATCTTTCAGCAAGATACAGAAACTAAGATTGCACAGCAGATTCGCAGATGTTCCATAAATATTTAAGAGCTTTATAAAAACAGGGAAATAAATCAAAAGATGCTTTTCAACTTAATTACCTATTAATTTGAGTGTGAGGCTTGGATCATATCTTAGTTCTCTGCCACATTTTTTCTACCTATGAAACAGCAAGAACATGAACTTTCTTTAAGAGCACCTGGCTAAGAACATTGTTCCCAGGGCTGTGTGTGCCCCTCCTGACACTGCCAAGGTTACTTATGTATAAGAAGCACATTTGCTTCTGCTACATCAGAAAACAATTAATCTTCATTGTTTACCAACCAGGAGTAATCAAAAGCAGTAGGGAAATAAACTGTATTTTCCGGTAGTTATGAAGAGGTTACAAAAAACAAAAGCAAAACTGCAAACTGAAGCTGAGGAAAGCTCCTGGAGTGCCTCTTTCAGGAAAATGAAGATTTAGGTATTTTTCAAACAGATTATTTTTCCTCATCTTTCAGTGAAGACATATTTGATGGTGTAAACTCCAGATGGAAGGGAAAGAAATCCAGAATACCTTATCTGCTCTGCTAACAGTTATGGGCAGAGTGGTTATACAAGAGCTACTTTATTTGTTTAGGTTTGATTTGAGAAAATGATTTTAGCAATACTGATAGGGAAATATGGCTCTTTTGCACTGAGTGGGGGAGAAAAGTATTGCTATGAATAGGTAGGAATGTACTTGTAAAGTACTGAGACACTGCTCACCACTGTACTTACAGGGATAGATGATTATCTAAGTTTGAACAGAGTGCAGAAATTAAAAGAGCTGAACTGCTAACACTAGCCTGCCAAATCTGAGGAAAGAGGAGGAGAGGAAAGTGGAAGCAGCATTTCAAAAGAAATCAAGAGCACTTCTGATTTTTGTGGAGCCTAGTCCAACCTCAGAGTTGTACTGCTCTCTCAGAAGAATTAGTTTTCCCCTGAATAACATTTGGATCTCAGTGGAAAATCAGTAAGACCTGGACCAAACTTTCTGGACAAAAAAAAAAAAAGCCCAGGAACCTTAGATACTGCTGGTTATATTCTGAGTGGGTTTAAATATATAGTTTCAGATTTATGTATCTAAATGCTGCAAATGCAACTATAGGTTCTGGACAATTTCCTTGGGTTAAGCATTACATGCTTCACACTGTGTTTCCAGACTACAGTCCCTACATTACCGCAGTCTACTACAGCTCCCTGTGCAACTCACGTAAAGTTTCTTCTCCTGTGTGTGGCATGTGTTTGCCACAGGAACTCTGTATCACTTTAACACAGCCATAACTTCCTTTAGCAGAGACTATAAACCGGCATTCCAAAAAACCTCACAGATTTGGAAAGGTAAATCTTCTATCAATTTTAATCTGCAAACTCACCGTAGCAGAATGTAATTTGTAAAAAATAAACATGCTGACAATCAAATATAAAATGATTCATTTTTTAGTAAATACCAGCAGGACAACAGACTGCCTGCCTTAAATTCAAATCCCAGCATTGTGCCCATTGTTAAAACTTCTTTCTACATATAAGTTTTTCTACTGAATTAATCCTGGAGTATGTAAGCCTTGTACAGCTGCTCCCCTACGACTCTGTGATTATCTGAGAAGCCAGCAGAAAGCTCAGTTTTGGGCTTCTCCTTTTTCATGCAGTATTGTTTTACTGTAGTTATTTGATGAAAAGCTATGTGTGACAAAGGGACATGTTTCAGAACAGAAACAGAAATACCTTTGTGAAAGTATTTAAACCCTCAGGTCTGTTATTAAAGTGCACACCAACATTTGTGACCTCTGTCAATGTTGCTCCCATGGGTGCCAGAGTGGCACAGGACTCCCTAGACATGATGTGGGATTTGAAATAGGGGACAAAGCCACAAAAATAGATGAGACCAGAGTAGTGGTTAGAGTGGTTATTTCAGACGAGTTAGAGAGGAGCCAGGTGAAAAGAAGGGCAGCAGATAGCGAGGCAGCTGCAATCCTTTTCAAATTTGTAGGCTGTGCTGGCATGCAGTGGTCCTCCACTGAGGCACCCTAGGCTGAGACATGGGGATAGTATGTGGTCATATGCTGACAGATATCCAATGTACTAATCATAGCCTAAGCAGACTCAGGCAGGAGCCCCCGTCTTCCTGTGTCCAAGGGATCTAACACAGTCAAAAGCTAAGAAAAAGGAGAAAACTATGAGAAGCTTTATAAATAATTAGGTCTGTAGATCAAACCAGTGCGAGGTCCTGTTCTGCTGCCAAAGCATAACTCTGCCAGGAAGCTTTGTGCTGTTTACCTTACATACTGCACAGCAAAATTCCTTCTCAGTGACCACTAAAGAAGATGAAAAAAATATATTTTAGGAGAAATAGTGTTCAGATAAAGTGAAGCATAACTACTCAACAGGCTGGGAATGCTTTGGGACAGTCTGTTAGGACAGATGGCTGCTTAACAAGAATGGTCTCTAGACCAGTTTTCTCTGTCTGCATTCCAGGTACCTGCACGTAAGGAAGCAGATCACATGAGCTGTTTCAAATGTGTATCGATTTGCCAGTGGGGAGAGAGAGCAAACTCCATCTTTGATAAAGAATTTGATTTGATGATCATTTACAGACCACACCACATGAAGTCTTGACACTGTTTCTTCACCCTAATTACTTTGTGAGCCATCTGGTACACCTGCTGTTGCAGAGAGGCAGGAATAAGAGTTTCACACCCTCCCTCCCTTTTCTTTTCCTTTTTCTCACACTGAGATGGATCTTTTAAGTGAACATCCACCTGACATGGCCAGACAGTGCAGATGTAGACGCAGGTGCAAACTCGGTCAACCATGCCTCCAGATGGCTCTGACTTATTAAGACAGCCAAAGTAATAACCCCAGACAAAGGGCCTCTAAGAAGAAAAAACAAGACTATCCTGCAGGAAAACACCTGGTTCAGAGATAGAGGTTATGAGGATCCCAAAGAGGTAATCAGCTTTGATTCTGTGGTGAAAACAGGACTGGTCAAGTCCCCTTGAAATTTGGATGAAATGACAGATTGATAATTGAGCAATCAGGAAAATAGTTAAAACACAATAGTCTCGATGAAAAGCTGATTACACAAGCCTAAGTGCCAGTAGCTAGGTGCCAACTTGAAAGCCACGGCTTCCTTTGCTCCTGCTGAGTAATATGCTCTGCAACTGAGAAAGCCAAGAGAAAAAAGCAATAGGATATTTTATAGTCAGGTTTCTTTTAAACATCAGAGGAATCACACTTCCAATAGCTGAATTCTAAACAAACAAGGAAGTAAACAAAGGAATTGTGCCCTCATTCAACCTCTGCCTTTAATATCTTCTATTACTGGCCCACAAAGTGAGAAAGCTCAAAGGAATGAGTTTCAGGCTGGGTAAGCTGCCTCACTAAATGAGTTCACTTGGGCAGAAGAAGTTCACAGGAATCCAGAGGCCACCTCTACTTCCACAATTGAATGAATTTCTCCTTGTTAACCTTAATGGTCCTTAGGGAAAAAGCATCAGCAAGAAAAATCATCTTTTTCAGCCAACTTTTCCAACATACCTTTGTCAGGACTATCACCGATCACTTAGGGCTTTTCTGGCCATGAGGGACAACATAAAAAAAGCACCTTCCTCTCCACTGATCATCCCAGCATCCATGCTGTCTAAATGAGTGCTCTGCTGAGCAGAATTAATTGCTGCTTTCCACCTGTATTTTCCTGAGAGAGGATTTGTGGCAGAGTGCCTGGCAAACACTGTGCTACTCAGGACAGCAGGTCCAAAAAACCAGCATGCAAAAGTGATGGGAGGTGCAAATCCACAGGCAGGACTCCCTTGGCTCTGTTAGTAGCACACGATGCCCTTGGGCTGGGCTGAGGAGCAGTCAGTCCTGCTCCAGGCACTGTGCAAAGTGAGCAAGAAATGGAGAAGAGGGAACTTCACAGCAGCAAATCTTAGTGAGAGGTGGGGTTAGGATACAAACAAGTCATAGAGTCACAGAATCATAGAATGGTTTGGTTTGAAAAGGATCTTTAAAGGTCATCTGGTACACCCCTCCTGCAGTGATCAGGGGCATCTTCAGCTAGATTAGGTTGCTCAGAGCACCTTCCAACCCAAATTTGAGTATTTCCCAAGCTCCCAAGTTTTAGTCCATGACAACTATGAAAATGGCCTAGGTACATGACTCCTCTGCTAAATCTCTGAATTTTCCTGACTGGAGGGCTCCTTAAAGCCTAAGGTCTCAGGGCTTTCAGCCTGAATACTCCTATCATCATGAAGGCAATGAGATCCCATAGCTGTGACTGCAGAGAATCAAATCAATAAGGGATCAATCCAGATCCCTCATGTATCTGATCAAAATCCTTTATGCAGCTTTCCTTTTTTTGTTTTGTTTTGTTTTGTTTTGTTTTTTTGTTTTCTTGTTTGTTTTTTTTTCAGTCACTTGCTGCTATTTTTCTAGAGCAGAAAAAGGTACTGTTTGAACCACAGCTTCCATGGGAACTATGAATTTGGTATTGGGATATAAATGTTAGAAGCACAGGTGAAATTCATTGAAGGACAGCAAGATGGGTGGATCTGGAGGTAGAGATGGAGGTTTCCCCACATTTCTGGGCTTTGTACAGGTTGCTTCCCCACAGCAGCTCCTCAAATACAGATATAGCAGAGAATAATTATAGGCCTGGTTCTGTTCTTAATGCTTGTGAGGCCCCAGCAATCCTGAGCAGTGGAGAGGAAGAAGTAGAGTTTGAGGCTGCCTCTGCATCCTTTCCCTTTCCCTCCTCATTGTCAGTGTGGTCAGGCCCATACACAGAGCAATCACAAGCAAAGAGAAAGGTGAGAGCAGACTGGAGGAGTTGTGCCTTGACCTTTTGTAGGAAGGCGTCTGTCACTGCCATAAATACCACTTTGCTGACACAGCCGAGAAACCTTGAAAATTATTATTTCTAGAACTTAGAACTAAGAGTTTTATCCTTGGACCAGTACCTCCTGCACAAATCCACAGCAGTGAGACATTTCCCTACCGCAGGACCTTTAAGCACTGTGTATTGGGCAGCAGATGGAGACAGGGAGTGTAAGAAGGCAGGAAGACCTTCCCCACCATTGTGACAGATACTGTTCTTAACAGAGAAACCTAACTATTGTGAGGTATTTGTAGGTATGTTGGAAAAGGACATTTTTACTGAGGTTTTAAAAGAGGGTAATGCAAACCAGAAAGGAGCCATATTCTGGATTATGATTTTTCAAAAATTCTTTTTGACACAGCACACAGGGACAACAAAGACACTTCTTAAGTTGTGTTGTGAGAACAAACCTGTCCCCAGAAACCCTGTTCTAATTTCCTATTCAGTTTGCTAGCCATATGTAAAGCTAAATATTTGCTAATCTTCCAGGAAACTAAGCCAACCAAACAACCGAAGAGATATATTTAGGATGTAGGAAGTGAAGGGGACAGCTGGAGCATATATCTTGTGTTTCTTTACAGTAGCATTATTTAGCCTTGTCACTGGGCCCAAAGTGAAATAGCTGGTAGTCATATATTCTAATGAATGATATCCCAGCAAATTCAAGAGATGAAGTTTTGCTCAGCTCTTCCACAGTAAAACAAGAATTTGTCCAAACCTGTATTTGGTTTGGCCTATAAATACATTGCCCTACTAACAACCTCACCCAAAGGCAGGCTTAAAGCTGGAACAGTTTGTTTTTCTGAAATTGAGGCTTTCAGTCACTGTTTTGATTTGGATGTAAAATCCAAGGACAAGGTCTACGTTTTTGATTTTTCTTTGATGCTAGAGATTCACTGGGTAATTTCTGAATTCACTGAGGGATAGTTATCACCAGTCCTGGGATTTGCATGATGAGACTGTGCTATGTAGGGTGGATTTGTTTTACAATATTGTCTCTTTTCTGGGCTCAGTGTGATCTACAGTCTGTGTATATCAGTTCACATCTTGCATTCTGAGTGGTCTGCAGCAACAGTGGTTGGCAGAAATACCATTTTTGTATGATTTGGTGATACAAATCAAACATTTCAGCTCCTGAATAATGTTAATCTGAGGCTCATAACGAGGGAAGGGAAAATCAACATCCTTTTTTTCAGAACAAGATAATGCCATCATCAACTGCTCTTAGCAAGCTGTTTTCAACTTTTTTCTTCCCTCTTTTGCAGATGAATATCCATGTGGAAGAGTAAAGAGATCGGGCAAAGGGGGAGCCTTCACAATACCCTACAGTATGCAAGAAGGAGAAGGAAATGTTTAGAGCCCGGCTAAAGCAAGCCAACTCCATAGAGGGCAGTGTAAGAAATGAGTACTGAATATTATTCAGAAATTATTTTCAGTAGCACTGAAGTTACAATTCCTGTAGCGGTTTCAGGTTGCTGGGGGGACAAAATATCTGCTGAGCAAGATTTGAAGGACTGCATGGAATTCTGAAGGATTACTGCATGCAGGAACTTGTCCTTTGGCTCTTCACTCACATTTGATTTTCTGTCTAAACCCATGATTAAATTTGAGTGAATCCTGATTTATACGACTATGAATAAAAGGGAATTGAGGCCATCAGTAGCATAAATAAGATTTTAGCTTAGTGACAGTCTTGCCTGTGTGAGAACTGCAGGATCAGGCTGCACAGTCCTGGTAGCTCTTTGGCATTTGATGAGCAAGTTACTTTTATTTATAACATGGTACAGCAGGACGTGTCGTTGTGATTGACTTACAACAACTGCAAGGTCAGAAGTTTGATACGCTGAGGCAAAAGTGTCCTGGCAATGTATATTTGGATATAGTGTTGAATCAGGGATATGTAAAAGGTTAAATAGGGTAAGTCTAGAAGCTCTGGGCTTTTTCATATCTCAGACTAGCTTTTTAGCAACATCCTTGGAGGATACTAAAGAGTGCCTTCTATAGCAGAACGCTGAATTCACCTTTTTTGCCACTTTCTGTGACCTTTTAGCCACCTCCTTACTTGTGTTTTGTAGAACAAGAACCACTGAAACAACCCTGTCATCAAATCCACAGCATCTATTCCTTCATTGATTCTTGAGAAGCAATAACAAGCTCAGCTAGGAACACATTTTAATAATTATATAGCTATAATTATCATTTTGGCTTTGCTAGGATTTTGAAAGATAAACTGTGCAATCTATTTATAAGCTTGATAAGCAGAAGGACCCAGTGCCCTTTTCTTCAAGTAATTCCACAGTAAGTCACATATGGAGAGTGAAATAATCTAAAAGAGCATCAAAAAAAAATAATGAGACTTCCAATTAAGCCTAAACTTGCAGTGGATGGGGGCAATAAATACCTCACCAGAGAAGGGAAAGAAAGCATTGTATTTTACCCAGAAATTTCAGTAAATACTTAGAATGTGGGCATTTTCTATGATTAGTCCCATCCACACTAACAGTTATCCCAGGACAAACGCAGAGGGCAAAAAGCTATTTCATTAATACTTTTGATGTATACTGAGAGGATGCATTTTGAAGAAGAGCTTCATTTTACACCTCTGGTTAGTTACATGATATGTACCTACTCATTTGCAAAACTGGATTTTGTAAGCAAAAAAACAAATGGAGAAAAATAACAGGAAAGACAATGAAAAATGGAAACACAATTTCAAGGATGTCAGAACAGGGGCTCTGGGTGAAGTATGAAAGCAGTCCCAAAGACAAGGCTTATGGGGTCCTGATAACTGTTTCCTAGCAACAGGAATACTATTAATGGAGATGCTGAAGTCCAGTTTAATACGTTTATCCAGTGCTCTGAAGGACAATAAAGTAACATCAAATTCTTCATTTTATACAGGGCTTCTTAGACAGGTTCTGTAACAGACTATACAAGAGGAGTTTCTACAGAAATCACTCCAGCATATGTACCTGTACATTCCTGAATATACATGTTGGTGTTTTTCCAGCAGAACAAGGAAACTATGCTATTTATTGGGATACCTTCTTTGGTTTATTTAATTCTCTACAAGGCTGCAAATGAATTAACATAATTTTGTGAAAGTAAACTACAACACCTACAAAACTAAAATACTACAAACTGCTTTTATTTCTACAGTATTTAGACTGATAAGCTCACACACACAGAGAAAAAGCTGTTGTGGTATTTACAACTGACTGTTGTAAAAGCTAGTTCATGGCACAACTTTAATATAGTTGAATGCAATTATTTTTAGCATAGTTGTGAAACTGCTATAAGTAAACAACTGCTGTTATCCCATTTCATCACACATCTCCTGGTATTGCTTACTTAGACTAAAACTGTAGTTAGAAGGCTTTCCATGTTAAAGAGAGATCTATATATAGCTGTAAATATAGATGCAACACGGCAGACTGTGTTGTGCTAGAAATTTGGTTTGAAACTCAGAGCAAATGTTCCACAGAACAACCAAAGGAGAGGATAACACCATGTAAACTTTTGGGAAGGAATTTGATAACTTAGTTAAAAACATTGTGTAATTCAGAAGTCCTTAAAGTTAAAGCTCAACAGCAGTGTTTATGAATACACTGAAGTGACTAAGACCAAAGCCAAAATTGAATCACTGTGTTAGAAAACATGGAGAAAATGATTCAAGAGCCAGACCCTGGAAAAGGTTAGCTGCTGCATGGCATCATGCTTGTGTCAGTGCAGTCTTGCTCTAGTAAGCTTCAAATGTAGGTAATTAATGATCACCATAGCTCCAGTACCCTCCCAAGCCAACCCTCACAGGTCTGCTATCTGATTTCTCTGGCAGATGACCTTTGAAATGCATTCTTCACATTTGGGGTGGGGCAGGGGAGAGAAAAAATATTAAAGTAAGTGGCAATTTTGTTTTACTCTATTCTTCTGCTACTCAGGCTGAGTTTTAGTTCATACCTGATATACATGTTTTTTCCAGCACTGTTTCAGGGGTCTAATTCTTCAGCATTTGGCAGATCCCAAGACACAAACAGCAAATTCTAAGCTCCATTCTTTGTACAGCCCAAAAATAAACACAGTGGAAACAGTCTCTAAGACCCACTGCCATCTTCTGGGAAACTTACAAAGTCATCCTATTTAGAGAATTGGTTTGCAGTCTCTCATTTACCATTTGTAGCATGAGGTTTAGTTAGCCAACTGATGAAGAAGACTAAACAGCAGCACTATCATAGGCTCAAAGTGGCAAATTTTCGAGGTTTTCTCCTTAAAGGAACGCATTTTTACTGTATCACCTCCATTTCCCTGAATGAAAATTATTGGTTGAGTCCACTCCTTTTTTCAAGCCAGGGGTCTCCAAAGGGCCTGAAAGAAGGATGCATCCCCATCCCATTTGACAGGACACCACAGAAGCAGCCTGCAGAAATGCCTGCAGGCAGGCTCTCCCCGTGGGCCTGGTGGGGAAATAAGCTGCCTAATGGCATACTAAGCAGCCAAGCAGCTGGGAGGGTTTGAGCTATCAATTCAGGTGACTGACCAAAAGTACCTGCATTTTCACAAGCCACAGAGATCAGTCATGTCACTTCTTGGGTTTGCTGTCAGGAATGGAATGAGACAAAGCTGGCAGCCATTGGGGAAACATCATTTCCCACTTAATTGGCAGGCTGGAAATCCTGCAACCATCTTTGCTACCAAAAATGTCTCTGTGCTCTGTGTGCCTCCCTGTGGAAGTTTGACTAGAAGCCTCAAAAGATGGGGCTGAGACTTACATAAAATAAGAGATGGATACTTTCAAACTATGTAATTTCATGAAATGAAAGCATAATTTTTAAAGAAATTAATAGTTGTTTTTTTTTATCCTTCCTGAAGAAGTGCCAGGTTTCACCTGAAAAAAGAGATTATTCTTTTAAAGGAAAGTTGAGATACAGTTAAGACACATACACTGAATGAAACATTTAATCAGGGAAATCATTTTGCTACTTTAAACCCATCTGCAAAATACCTTTGTGCACTACCTCTATAACCTTCCCCAAACACACCTCTTTGTAATATTTCAGGAATTTTAATTTCTTTAGTGACATTATTGTGACACTTATGCATGGGCTCCACTATCTCCCGCAATTAAAGAGAAGACAGTATCTTTCTGTAGAGAAATATTTGATACCTGCCTGACTCTGCAGCTCCTACTTCCGAGTCTCCATGCTTTCAATGTGAAAAGCAAATGCCTGTGCTTCCCTTTTTATCTTTCACCTGAGCACTTGCTCACAAAATTGTAGTATTAACATAAAATAAACCAAAGGGATGAAACCACTATTGAAGCCCTTGAGAAACAAATGGCATGAAATATACACAGGGGTTCACACTTTTGCTGCTTGAGTCAGGAAGTGGGGGAGAATGTTATGATCAGTTCCTCCTTGTAGTTCAGTGGTTGAAAAATGACAATGCTTTCTACCATCATTATCTGGCTGTGCTCTTTTTTTTTTTTGGTAGCAGGAAGAACCAATACCCAGGGGTTCTAAAGGTGACAGTCCCTGCTGAGTTGGATTCCTTGCAAGAGCACAGCAAGGAAATGACAAAAGAAAGATTTTCTCTGTGTGATGTTTTTGAACGTTTTTATGGAATAGTTTGTAAAACATCAAATGATAAATAATCTTTCATTTCCTCTGTTAGCTGCCTAAACACTGTTTACCTCTTTAAAATGCAAAGTTCAAAATCTTTCCAGAACTAACTTGTCTTTTGCACATTCTTGGAGATGACCATAGAAGAGGAACCCTATATGTTCCCTGTACATGTACATATGAACATATAATTTAGCTGTCTAAATTTGGTGACATTAAGTCTTGCCTACCTGGATCTGAGACTGAGTGTGAGAATTTGTTAATTATTATGCTGTTAGAGCGTAAAGATTTTTAAGAGATTAAACAGTTGTGCACACATTGAGGCACTGCATCTTACTGCTCCTGCTGGGTTGGAAGCAAACACTGAAGAAGACTTCAAATGGATTAGAGACTGTGGAGCCCATTATTTAGTAGGTGGTTTTATTAAAAGGTTATTTAGGGGCTCTCTTATGAGGGTGTCTCTGGATTAAGGATTTATGGAGATAGACCACAGATTTCTTGGTAGGTACTTAATAGCTATATATGTTTACCATATGTTGCTGTTTTTGAAGTTTCCCTGTGTTACTTTTTGGCTTTTTTTAAAATCTTATTTGCAGTTAGGTCAGAGGTCCACTATCCTAAACACTAATCTGAAGCACAGCAAATAGAATAGTGTCCAAATCCAGCACTTTTCTGTAAGTCTGCATAAGTAATAATCAGTTAGTGGGTGAACTTAACCTGTAAACAGATGTGGATTTCAGGAAGCAGATCTGATAACATCAGAAGAAGAAAAGCATAGAACACAGCTTGTCAGGAAGTCCATAAAAAGATATCAGAGACTTCATCAAATTTATTATGAAATTCTGTTTACTCAAGTCAGCATGGGGTCCAGTGAAAGAAATCAGAAGAGAAAAACCTCACCACTCCTCAGGCTGGAATGAGAACAAAATTCAACTTAACAATAACGATTTCTACTGAAACATGTATTGAAAATCAGTTTCTCGATGATGGTCAACAGGGACACTTCTTATTTGTCTATCCAGCTATAGTGAAAAAGATAAACATTTGTGCATACCCAAAAATATAGACAGGCATATTTAATGTGTATTTGACTACATTCCCTTTGATTGCTAGTTTTCATTTATCGGTCAAAGCCTGAGCTTACAAGTACTTTGCAGTTATGACCCTTAAGTATTCCACACAGTTTTTACGGTAAGGTCTAGATTTCCCCATGTTAACCAATATATACATTACTTAATGTAGTGACAGAATTTTGCTTGCAGGATTGTTATTGAACAGTAAAAATTGTTTGTTCTGCCAAAAAAATGCCTTGATTTGAATAGGCAGAGGCTTGATTTTCACCTGCTTGCCTCTTCAGTCTGGGTAGAGCAAATGTGAAACATTCTGTAATTGAGCAAGTGGTTACATCTGCTCTCAGAGTCTCAAATGAAGTTATTAAAGAGAATCAATGAATTAACCAATGAAGACTGGAAATAGGGCAGAATGTTTTGCTTTCATGGAGGCCTCATTTTTTTTGATACTGCTGTTTGGATCTGTTAATGTTTTTCTATTATTGGTCATGATTCATGTCCATGAGTCCTTTTCAGACACAAACATTTCATCATTTTATATTGGAAGCGTGACTGATTTTTTTTAAAATGCAGATGTCACTACAGATGCTTTTATTGGCAAATCATGGCAGATCTTCCTATGGAGTTCTTTCAGAGAGTACCACTTTAGTGCCAGCATTAGATGGCAGCAGCTTAGCTGCTGCTGTGACAAATTTTAAAGGAAATTTTTAAAAAGCGCAGGAAGATAATGATTTCCAATAAATACTGTGAAATACACTTCCTATGGTAGTAAAAGACACAAGTCACAACACACTAAAATTTATACATTTGCTGCAATTCACCTTTAAGGAACACGAGAGGAAAGTTAGTGATTTGGAATAGATGATGTGTTTTATTTTATCATTTGGAAGCACGTCGGTTATTCAGGATCACAGAACTCATGAATTGATGATCCGAAGGGAGGCTCTTTTACTGTTGCATCTCCTGTGTTGCCTCTATAAATATCTGGGGTTTATGATTATTATGAAGTTTTTAGATTTGTTTTATGGTAGTGGTTATTAATGTTGTGCCTCTGACTTTTAGGAGAATTCATAGCTCTGTTACAAGTCTGACATGTCTGGGAGATTTGGTTGTGCATGTAGGTTTCTTGCAGTAAACCAATCTCCTGGATAGGGTGGAGAAAATTCTGCCTTTGACTGCAGCTGTATTTCTGACTATAGGTAATGGGAATATGTGGTTTCAAACAGAATCAGCAGCCTCAAAAGTTTAAATTACTGCAAATCCAGAGTACATAAGCTTTTTGTATGCAATTGAAAAGTCTAGACAAGGAACAAGAAAATAACTATTGTTATCTATTCCTACTGGAGAGTGATGGTTGGGCATGAATATCTCATGCTCCCAATAAACTTCTCTGGTAATTTAGAGGGTTGTCCAACCATAGGAAAAACAATGGTTCTGGCTCAACCAAAACAGAGTCTAAAGGAGATCAATATTAGGCTTTTGTTTTCAAAACCTCCACAGTTTCTCTCCTGTAAATGTTATCTTGACTATACAAGGGCTCGTTTCCCCCTGCCTTTGAGATATTTTAGAGCCAGAAAGATACTGAAATCTTAGGAGTTGTTACTTTGTATTTTTCTTGCATCTTTGGGTTGTTGTGAAATGAACAAACTCACTGAAGAAAAAGTCAGCAAAACAATGACAATGATGACTAATTTCTCCAGCAAGATGTACTAACTTAGAGTCCATAACCTAGTGAAAATCTGTTCTAACCAACCAAATGATTTGCAGACATTTAGTGAGTAAATGGATAGCTGCTGATGCAGCAACTCGACAGTGAGGTGGTTCAGGAGCTGATTTATCCATGAAGGCTACAGTAAAAAACAGAAAGCAAGAAAGCATGAAGGATTTGTGGTGTTTTGTTTTGTGTTTTGGTTTTGTTGTTGTGGTTTGGTTTGTTTGTTTGTTTTATAAGAATGATCATCCATGAGGTCAGATAGCTCGTCCCCTACAGATGTGACTCTCAGAACAGACTGAGTTTCTGAGGTTGTTATTCTGTCTCTGAGAAATACTGGGGGAAAGTGACTGGGGGGAAATGTATGTATGGCTACTTACAGTGTGTTTTCTCAAACACACTTTTACAGCAAACCTACCTTTACAACACACGCTTCAAAGAGGAAGTAAGACTATCTTAAAAAGACCTATTAATGGATGCTCTCTGTACCAGGCTTGCTTTGCTTGCCTCTCAAACCTTTCTCCCTCATCATTAACCAGTACTTCTTCTGACAAAAATCCTCTCTAACAAGTAGGTATTAGAAGGGGGATTCTTGTGGCAAAAGCTGACAGTAGGGTCTGGATGCTGGCTCTCACAGGAGCTTTGCTATTGCCTTTAGCTTGGGCCAGGATTCCACCCATTGCTTGTGTCAAGTTTGGCAAGGATTACTGGCATGAAACTGATCCTGAGGGAAGACATGAGACTGCTTTTCTACACAAATGCCCAAATGTCCATTGTGTACAAAGAAAACTGGAAGGATCATAAAAAAGACTAATCTTTTAGACATGCTTAGCACGCCTGATGATGCTCCCACTGAGGCTACGAGAGCTGACTTGGGGACCAAGAATGGTATAACAACAGAAGCACTCCACCTCTGTTCCTTGTCAGGTTTCTTTTACAGACATCACAGGGCAGCTATTTCTTCACTCTACAGCTCCAAATGAAAGAAGTCAGAGTGGCCCATGAGAAATTTAAGCTGGTCACTGCAAATTGATTCACGCAAGCGTCTCCGGTGTGAGGATGTGCTACTTCTCAAGCAGCAAGAGAAGCAGAAATTAAATGAAGAGGTTGTAAGGCTTCTCTCAGGAGAATGGCAAGTTAACAAGAGCAGATTGGTGTTAATTTAGCTGAGAAAAGAAGCCTCTCCTCTTTTAGTGCTTGAGGATTTGAGATTTGAGCAACAGGTTTGGTGAGGTAGGCAGGGGGGGAGGAGTGGGAAGGAGGCTGCTGACTCTTGAGTGATTGCTGAAGTGTGGATGTAGGTTATGGTAGGTTAGGGAACAGGAAGAAAAACACATAAGCAAAAGGGAAGCACAAAAAGAGGGGAAAACACAAACCTGGAAGAGCAGACAACTGTCTGCTGCTGTATTCCCCAAAATTAAAAAAAAAAAAAAAAAAAAAAAAAAGAAACACAAACCAAAAAAATTACTCCCAGTCTGTAGCAGGACAGATCCCTATCTTTCAACAAGACAAAGTTAATGTGGAAGCACAGTATTTCTTTGGAGCAGTATTTATTCTTCTCATTGAAGACTAGAGCAGGGCAGGAGCAAGTTACAGTTTTGTTTTATGTCATCCCAAGAAAACATGTCCTGTAGCCATAATCCCGTGTACAGCTGAGCAGTTAGCACAGCCACTGAAAAAAGCTGCTCCCTGTTGTGTGCTCCCTAGTTTCCATATCTAGCTGAGTGTAAAACCCCTGCATAGCCATGCCAACATAATCTTGAAAGTGTAACAAGTGTAAATGAGTGACCGGGTGAAGGGACAGAAGGTTAAACTGCTCTTTCAGTCTCAGGCTGTGTGAGCAGCTATGGCTCAAGAAAGGCCTTTTGTAAAGATAAGAGAATCTCCACCTAAGGCATATTTCTTTCTGGATAGCCAGGCATTTTTCATTAAAAGCTGCATATAAGAGACAGTAAATAGAATCTTGAAGGGGAGTACTGCTTCATATCTGATAACATGATATAGCATGTGGATTTTTTAAATGTGGTATCATTTGTAAGGCATAGGGGATTTTGAGTCCTTCTGCATTTTGGGGTTATTGTTATTCTGGATTCCGGTTTTTACTGTCAAGTTAAAGCAGAAACAAATGGTTAGCTAAGTGCTGAGTATCCTTAGAGGGCTAAAGAACAATTTTCTGAAGATGGAGAGAAAGATAGATTGGCATGAGGTAAAAGAGAACTGCTTCACTGCTTTTTGTTGATCCAAAGCTTCTGTTGACTCAAAGGGATAAAAGAAGTTCCCTGATGGGATGTGCCAAGAGATACTTTTAATCTTTTTTTGCTAGTGAGATATGCTACTGCCAATGCTTATAGTATGAACTTCACCCAGTGTTTGGTGTATGAAGAGATGAGAGGAAGGGGCAGCCTTCCCTGAACCCCTCAGACTTAAATAGAAGTGAAACCAAGGTAGAACCTAAGATTCACACCCTGTAATCATTTGGGGAAAAGATAGAGAAGCAATATGGGTCCAAATCCGTAGGTTCAAAGTAATGCCTACATCTTTGGATCTCAGAAGCCTCAGTTTTATTTTTAATGTGTCCAGTCTCCTGAAGAATGGCCAGTTTATTGAAAATTTAACTCAGTGGGGTGAAAAAGCAGCTTTCAAAATTTCAGTTGATGAAACACCGAGTGAAGCAGAGGCCTGGGGCAGCTTCATCCTAAATTCAGAGCAGAATGGATCCAAATACACCATGTGGAAACTTTCGTATCACCTGCCTGGTTACATAAGGGAAATTAATGGCTTCATATGTCTCTTTTCTGTGGAACACAGTAGCTGCATTTTCTTCAGTTTCCAAAGAGGTTAACTTACATGCTGATCCAAACAGGTGCTGTCTGGTAAAAAGTGAAATTCATGCCTAACCCTAGTATCTGTTATGCATTCCAATTTGCTTTCCCCGATTGCAGCAGGAATCAAACAACAACAGCTACAAAAAAAAAAAAAAAAAAAAAAAAAGGCACAGAACAGTGAGCAAAGAATCTCTTTGAACTAGCACCTAGCACAAAAGCTCTCCAGGCTTTTTCTCTGAAGCTGTTCTGCCTGTCCTTCTATACCTGGTGGTTTCTTCTTTGTTAGTCTGTTTGCTTCCTCTTTTTTCCAGCACCTCTGTTCTTGCAGCAATTTCTCCTGCAGATACAGAACATTTCCAGTAAAACAAGAAGGCATGAGACAGCTCTACCTCTGGGTCTCTGTACTCCATCTTTGGGGTGTGGAGGTGAAGTTGCTGTGGTATCCACTCCCCCATTCTTAAGAGAAATCAAAGCCACTCGTTTTCTTGCAACTGGATTGTAGTGGGAAACTGATTAGATATTTCCTGAGCTGCTGATTTCAAAGAGGTTTGACCAAGTCTATAATTATTCTACTATCCACCTTTACCACTTGGGGCTTAAAATGCTAACAATGCCAGTTTCCGCTGCCAAGAATTTACTGCATTAGACTTTGTAAAATATCTTGAGTTTTCTGTGGGATGTACTTAACCACTTTGCATTTGGAAGACTGACCCAAACACTTTATCCTAGACAGAAGAAAATAAAGAAGCAGTGAGAATAAAAAAAATACTTCAAGACATTAAAGTCAGTATCTTCTCTAGTATCTTTGCCATTAGAAGTGTGTTTTGGTTAGCCAATTTAGTCACTTCATGTAAAAGCAATTTAGGGACACATTTGCACATATTATTTCATAGAATCATAGAATCCTAGGGGTTGGAAGGGACCTCGAAAGATCATCTAGTCCAACCCCCCCTGCCAGAGCAGGGCCACCTAGAGTACATCTCCCAGGAACGTGTCCAGGCGGGTTTTGAATGTCTCCAGTGAAGGAGACTCCACAACCCCCCTGGGCAGCCTGTTCCAGGGCTCTGTCACCCTTACAGTAAAAAAATTTTTTCTGATATTCAACTTGAACCTCCTATGCTTCAATTTACACCCATTATCCCTTGTCCTACCACTGGTCACCACTGAGAAAAGCCTAACTCCATCTCCCTGGCACTCACCCTTCACATATTTGAAAACATTGATGAGGTCACCCCTCAGTCTCCTTTTCTCCAAACTAAAGAGACCCAGCTCCCTCAGCCTTTCCTCATAAGGGAGATGTTCCACTCCCTTAATCATCTTAGTAGCTCTGCGCTGGACTCTTTCAAGCACTTCCCTGTCCTTCTTGAATTGAGGGGCCCAGAACTGGACACAATACTCCAGGTGCGGCCTCACCAATGCAGAATAGAGGGGGAGGAGAACCTCTCTTGACCTACTGACCACACCCTTTCTAATGCACCCCAGGATGCCATTGGCCTTCTTGGCCACAAGGGCACATTGCTGGCTCATGGTCATCTTCTTGTCTACCAGGACCCCCAGGTCTCTTTCACCTACACTGCTCTCCAGCAGGTCAGCCCCCAACCTATACTGAGACATAGTGTTGTTCTTCCCCAAATGCAAAACTCTACACTTCCCCTTGTTAAATTTCATCTTGTTTCTCCCTGCCCAACTCTCCAGCCTGTCTAAGTCTCTCTGGATGGCAGCACAGCCTTCTGGTGTGTCAGCCACTCCTCCCAGCTTTCCTCCCTGAAAATTTTTTTCCTACAAAATATTTAGCCCCTCTGTTGTAGCATTGGACTCCAATGTAGGCTTCTCATTCTAAGGCCCACCCTGGAAGTGGGCCCTCAAAGCTGAAGAATTAAGCTCAGTAAAATTACACTTATCTTGTTATGCTCCATAAACTTGTGTTTGCAAAGGTACTGTAGACCAGGGCTTTTTCAGTAATTTAGATTTGAACATCCAATTTTCTGAGATGGTTTTCTGCATCATGCCTACATTACACCCAGTAGATTTTTCTCTCATATTAAATAAAGGGGTTTTGCCCCCAAAATGTCCAGGAATTTTACAATCATCTTATAATTTATAACTTCATCTCCCCTGTTCCTCATTTAACTGCTCTCTTGAAGGATCATGTCTCAGTTTATATCCTTCCAACTTTGGATGAATGAAAAACACTGAACATCAGAGACAGGCAAACACTGTAATGCTTTTATGAATATTCATCTGTATTTTGAAAAGAATTCTGCATTTTTTTGGGTTTCATGCCATAAATTTTGGACAAGTAATATATGTACAGAAATATTTGTCAAAACAGCATATACTATTATATTAGCATCAAGTATTACTAAAATGTTAAAATTCAAATGAATAATTGATATTCACATCAAAAAACTGAATCAAAGAATTATCCAATTGAGGCAAGAAGATGTGCTGTATTGTCTCTGAGTTAAATTGGATAAGACTGAACTTCTTTTTTGAAAACTTGCAATAATCTGTTTGTGAACGGGCCTAAACTTGAGTTTCTCTCATTGAAAATCATTCTGAATGACAAAAAGGCTTTCAAAAGCATGTTTATATACAACTTTTTCTAATGGAAAAAGAAGCTAACGTGTTAAAAAGAAAGGTATTTACCCTGAAACATTCTCCCGTCTGAGATCTTAGGTAAGTTACTGTCAGGCATTCCAGAGTGGTTCTTTCCCTTTGCATTCTCTCTCTCTCTTATATCATGCCAATTTGGGAGGAAATATTGTGCTTTGACCCTGACATGTCAATCTTCTTCTTATCCATGCAGAAGACTACCTCAGAGTCAATGGACTCTCCTTATTTAAACTACTCTTTCACTCCCTGGCCAAAGTCTGCCCATAAAAGGGAGTTAAATTATCCACCAGTATTCTGGCTTCACCCATTGACCTATATTGCCATGACCATTACCCAAGGGGATGCCTTACTGGTATTTCTGCTCCAGTAAATGAGCTTTCCCAGAGATAACATATCCTTTATCAAAACATGACAAGGAAGCAGCACTATATAGTACAGTGGTTGCCAGTAAGAAAAAAACAGTCTTTCCTAGGGAAGGTGATTTTACAAAATATTCTCATTCATTGGGACAAAAACACCACCTCCAAATAAACCAGCACTGCTTTGTTCCTCTCCTTGTAATGAAGGGGAAACTCAGTAAAAAAAGGGGGCAAAGGAATGGTCCCATAGGCTGTGCCACTCCCAGGGTTTTTCTGGCTGTTTTCCCCAGTCAGAGGAACAGAAGAGAAAGCAAAGGATGCCCTGTAGGTCATCGAGCAGCTCAGTCATATAGCCAGGGCCATCAATACCTAGTTATAGATGGTATTCAATGAGGTAGCCTGATGAAAGGATGCAGTTATGAAAGGAGGGTGCACTGCTGGAGGTCCTGGGGACTGCCTGTCCATCTGCCAGCTAAAATGGGAGGGTTGGAGTGGAGACAGCTTGTGCTCAGTCACCTCAATGCATGCACAGCCCAGAAAGTCCTCCCAGAGGAGAGGAGGTGATGGAACCAATGCTGCAGACCTTTCAGTGAGACCAGGAGAGGGATGCCAGGTTGCTTCAGGCAGCTGAGCAGGCCACATGCTTCCCCTCATTGGCAGCACTGCCAAAGTGGCTGTAGTGGATGGGAAGCATAGTGAGGGCAGCAGGAAAGCTGCATCTAAAGGTGGTAAAAAAGCCAGTGGGCAGAAGAAGAGGTAAAATGACTACAAGGAGGGATACTATATGTGCAAGGAACCTTTCAGAGTGAAGGTAAATGCATCCATCTGACAGCAAGGGATTAAAGATGTATTTAGATCATGTTTTTTTGTTTGGTTTGTTTTTTTTTTTTTTAAAACAACCAAGCAAAAATCCGATATTGCAGGACAGGAATAATACTTTGGGAGATTGTGGCACTCCACCTTGGCATGGCTGGATGCAGCACAAGCCAAGAGCCAGTGGGAGATATGCTGGCTAACAGTCCTTGAGCTCTGAGAAAGAAGGGTGCAGCATCTTTCCTTTTTTTTTTTCTCTCAACAAAAGCCCTAAGTGGATTAGGGAATTTTGGTACCCTTTGACCCACTTCATATCCTTTTAGGATGTATGTGCCATGTATAAGTGTAGGAATACCATCACATTCATTGGCTTTTGCCATGTTATCCACATTTTATGTGGTAATAGTAGTCTTCTGTTTAAATTCAGATCCAGAGCTCACATTTCCCTTGCCTCTGTGTGTATCCACGAGCTGTTTGGTATCAGAATTGTTAATGAATCAGAATCAGAACTCCTACAAAAATCTGTTTTTGATATCACTTCTTTTGCTCTTTCTGTCTCCTAATACTTGAGGTAAGAGGAAAGGAGATAAACAATGACACAAACCAAGCCAGCAACAAAATCCTACACTGAAAACATGTAGTCCCCTATTATTTGGAGACACCTTTCAAACCACAGCCTTTGCTTGCCGCATCTTTACATGTGTAGAATTGTGAACACTCCCATTATTCCCAAATGAAGTAATCCAAGAGACTAGTAGCTTTTCAGTGAACGTTTTTGACACAATCCACTTGCAAGTGTTCAATGCAGAAAGATGTTATTGGACAGCATATTCTGGGAATTGTTTCATCTCCCTACACAAAGGCAAAGCCATTTATCAACTCAGATCCATTCATTACCCTTTTCTCTAAGACAATACCTTGCTACCTAGATATTGCCTTCCAAAACCCTGTCCGTGTATGAAACAATAGACACAGCGGCTATCACTGAAAAGCATCTTTCCTGGCTTTTCCAGAAATGCTTTTCTTCTGGGGAAATGTGTACAGACAGGATACTCCTCCTTTTCCTTCCCAAACCAGCAGCTGTCGGAGGACAAGGGGCCTCCCTGAGTATTGTGGCTGCTGCTCAGCTGGCAATATGATTAGAGCATCTAAGAGCAAATAGGATATTTCATAGGCTTTTGCCATCCATGCAAATTCTGGAATATTTCCTCCTCTGCACAAATATTATTACAGTTAAAAAACAAAAAACAAAAAACCCACACACAACAAAAAACAACATGAACAAACAAACAAACAAAATACACTCATAAAACCAAACCCCCTTCTTGCTAATTTGTTTACTCATTGACTTTCATGTAATACAGAAACTGAATATGTGGTCCCTGAGCTATCTCTTCCAGTATCAGCACATCAGTATTCAGGAGTCCATCTGCTGCTGTTTGCAAACCTGTGTAGATGAATGCAGTCCAAAATGTACAATGTATTTGGACCTAAATATTAAACTCTATTTACAGAAGAATTAAAGGTAAGTCTTCAACAAACAAAAATGAAACATGTGGATTTGCAAATATGGACAAATATGAACTTCTGGCTTTAATATGCTGGGAAAAAGGATTTTTGTACAGTTTCTATCTCTGACATCCCCTTGTTTTACATATATTTCTTCTCTACAGATGTGTCTGGACTTCAAAAAGCATATTTTGGAGGCTAGGTTCTACAAAGTTACATCATGAACAGTTGCTGGCTTGAGTCATTGTGTATAAAAGTTGTGGCCAAAATTCAGCAGTGCTGATGCAGAAGATTAAGCAACTAAAGCAAAGACTCTTCTCCTCTCCCTTGCAAGGCACCTTAGCACATGCTGCCTGGCTTATGAGTACACACACAAGTGCCCAAAAGGTTACTTATGATCCTACTGTGAAGAACACACAAGTAATGGCTTCTGCCATGAAGGCCTTCAACAAAGCATTATTTTTTGGACTTGCCGTTCATATTTATGTAACTTTTTTTTATACGTGGTAAGCTTTCCTCACTTTGAGTGTATTTGTCTATATACTCCCCTGATCTGGTTAGAAAAATTTTGAGAAGACATGCTGTGTACTAGCATTAAAAATATCTCAACACCTGGAAGATTTGGAGGCCAGCCCAGGGTAGGAGTGGGACCTCTAGGCACTTGAACTTCACACTCGTGGAACTTGAGGAGCATCTTGACAGTGATGTAAATGAATCACAGGCTGAAAGCTGAAGTG
Organism: Phaethornis superciliosus; assembly: GCA_023637945.1. Classification (NCBI taxonomy): domain Eukaryota; kingdom Metazoa; phylum Chordata; class Aves; order Apodiformes; family Trochilidae; genus Phaethornis; species Phaethornis superciliosus. The sequence continues at coordinate 50,503,474 of JAJQWJ010000002.1, read as the reverse complement.
TTGAGGAGCAGTTAAATTAATGCAATGGCTTTCCAAAGCACAGAACATCACTTGGAACCAGCTGTGTCACAACTCAGATTGCTTGTGAAGGGAGTGCCATTCACTGAGGGGGAAACCACAAGCAGTGCCACTTCCATTCTGAAAAACAGGTGCTTGGGGACGAAACATGCATCTGTGGAGGCATGAACACATGGGAATACTCTGTGTGTTTGAAAGCTGACCAGTATCCCCAAAATGCACTTCATAGGGCATGGTGCTACCTAAAGCATGCAGACATTCATGTGCAAGGAACAAAAAAAAGCATTCATAAGCTGCTCAATGAAGTCCCAGGAGGTATATGGCTGCATAGCTTCGTAATAAGAAGGAGAAAAGAAAGAGTGAATATTGATTGTAAGTATAGGTTTTTGTTGATAATAAGGTTTTTTTGTGGGTTGCCACTGCATTGTTTATGCATAGAAAAAGAAATCAGTCTGATCCCTGATTGATAGGAAGTGTGAGTCTGATGTGACCAGCCTGTCAGATGCCAGTAAAAATCTCTAGGCATAAACCTACTGAGCTGGTTCTGCTTTAGATTCCACACCGCATTTGCCAGCCTGCTCTTCTGGACACAGGTGGCACCTGGATCATTGCCATTTAGCACTGTGCTAATGAATTCCTTCTTGTCCTGGATAAATTAAAAAGTTTAGTTGGCCAAGAGCAATTCACAAACCTAACAACATTTATTAGTGTGTGTTAGTCATTAGCTGGAGTTTACACATTTTTCCTGGTGTCCACAGAAAAAGCCCACCATGCAGACTCAAACCAAGGTGAGTCCATTAGAGCTTTCCTCTCCAGTGACTAAAGAGAACAAAGGAATTTCTCCTCAGATCACTCGAATTTTCCTGGCTGTATTGCAGCCTTTTGAGGGTGTGAGATCTTTTAGTGGGCAGGTGATGATCCTTCTTTCTAGTGCTCAGTGAAATGAATCTGGTTTAAATGTTTCTCTGTAAAGATGATGCATCTCATGTGGCTTTGTCCTTTTGTGGCATGAACATGTGGCATGAAAGGGGAGAAGAGATTGTCCAGACATGTGTCCGACTTATTTGTGAAGCTAATAAAATTGAGAAACATCAAAGAAGCCAGTAAACTACTAATTAAGGATGACTGCAAATAACCCCGTCTGACCTACAGGCTCAGCCAAGGTTATTATGAAATTTTAGCATCCAGTCAGGAAGAAAGGATGGATGCCTGGCGTTCCATAGATAGTAACTTCTACTTCGGATGCCCTTGGCTGTAGGCTGGTCTGATGTTATGAAATCTAACTTTACAGATTTAGGTGATTTTGCATTTGTTAAGACAAAAATAAAAATTAAAAAAAAAAAAAAAAAGGCAGAAAAGAGGTAGTTATTTAGGAAACTAAAAATGCCAAGGGAGATCTTGGATGCTGTGCTTCACTTTCCCATCTTACTGCATGCAAATAATTGCTTTCCTTACAATTTCTGACAGAAAGTATTTGGAGCACTCATTTTGACTTCCTGATTTGAGTGTGTGCTTGACTCTCTGCAAGTGGCTACAGTTACCAAAAGCGCTGAAACATAATGCTGTGCCTCAGCATGAATATTCAAGATTTTTTCAGGAGGACACCGCTAAGATCATTACAATTGCTAATTATAAAAGTGGTATCCAAAACTCCCGCTTCCTTCTATTATTCTTACATCCTGCAGATGTCCTGATTTAGCCAGTAAATCATCAGATCCTCTTGGGAATCATCTAGTCATTCAGTTTTGGGGGGGGGGGATTGTTTGTTTTTGGTTTTTTGTTTTTGTTTTTGGTTTTTTGTTTTTGTTTTTTTTTTCAAGAAGTTGCTTTGAATTTTTAGTGTGGTGTTTCTCATTCTCTCAAATGTTGTCTTTCGTTTCTTAAATATTGTATGTGATGTTGAATTGCTTAAATACACTTCTTGGCATGTGTACATGCACTTAAGAGGTCCCCCAGCCACATTTTAATTCCTGGGAAAAGACCACTTATCCCTTCAGTGGATGAAGGCATTTCATTTGGCCTTCCCTCATTATACCACCTGCTCACTATCAGCTACAGAAGGTCTTTCAATAGCTCTGTCACGTGGCTTCTGCAAGTTTTGTTTACATCTGAAAATATTGCTCCTGCATGGCAGCACATCTGAGAACCATCCCAGAGACTGGGGGTCCTTGTGGGCTGCCCTTCTCTGCAACAGCTCTTTGTGAAACAATATTTGGGGGAATGATAAGCAGAGGGAGTGGTTGGCCAGAGTCCCCTGGCTGTTCCAGCACTTTTGTGCTACCTGTCAGCTGTAGAGATCTGGACGCCTCCTCATCTTTTCACATGCTCATATTTTCCCACAGCTAATGAGATAGCATAGGACTGCCACACCATAATCTGTCAGGAAAAGGATGTGAAGGGAGGAAAGGTCACCCATTAGGAAACCATAACCCCGAGGCCTAGAAGCACATCACTGTTGTGTTCCACCTACTGTCACAAGAGGCTGTATTTGTAAAGCATTTATGCTGTATTATGGTTGCAAGGCACTGATGGTGTGGTATTCACTGCATGGCATAATCTGACACTGTGAAAACTCATATCCTTTGAAAAAGCCACTAATGGAAAATGGGAATAGAGATAATTACAAGAGTTGGCAGAGCTAAGCCATCAGATCACAATAGCAAATTTGGCCACTGAATTGATTAGCAGCATGAGAGATGCTGCTATACCAGAACAAGTTCTATTTTTTCTTCCTCTTCTCTTTCCAATAAGCCAACAGAGCTCAGCTCCATGGTTGCAACACAGTCCACAGATTATTCCGTGTGCCTACTAACTCATCTCTTTTGTGAGTTTTTTGTTGTTTTGTTTTTTGGTTTGTTTGGGGTTTGTTTAATTTTGGGTTTTGTTTTGTTGGGGTTTTTTTCAGTAAGCGGTATGAAAGCTGTGTGTTTATTCTTTCTTTCTGTGTGAGTTAATGTGTCTGAAGATAAATTCTCTTTCTTTCCCACTGCACCTGCTCCAACCTCTGTGCTGTATTACAACAGAGAATTTGAGTCTCAAACTGCATATCTAGGGATGCAAAACGCAAATGTTATCATCTTTATGTTCTTTGCTGATTTTTCAGTCAAGCTTAAAGCTCCTGGCAGGTCACCTTCCCGGACCACTGGAGCTCACTGCTTAGAAGCTGGCCCCAGGGACACACACCAAGCTTTTCAGAAGAGATACCAAAGCCATGGGAACAGGAACGCATGAAAATGGAAGAGGAATGTGAAAAGTGAAATAGGTAGGTAAAGTGGGTGCTAAAAGGGAGAGGGGGAGTGAGGGAAACAGGAAAGAGAAGTTTAATGAACTCTGAAAAAAATCTCACACAAGGAGCATTTTAGGGAATAAAAAGATGGTAGACTTCTTATTTATCCTCTGTGCTGTGGATGAGCCCAGACGAAAAAAAAAAAAAGTATCTATATTGAATGGATTTCATTACATTGGAATTTACATTATGCAGCTTTTAGGATACTGTTTCTTCATTGCACCTCTACATCTGTGTGATTTATGATGCCATTTTAGAGAGCAGATACTGAAGTTGCAAAGGAGTTGGGGTTTCCCCTCACTGCTGACTTGCACTGCACCTCATCATCCCCATTGGTGTGAAACACTGCCTGTGGGATTCAGCAGCAGGCAACATCAGCTTTGTGCTGGAGTAGATACTTGCAGAAAGAAGCAGAAGTCATTGCCCCTGTACACAGCGCTGGTGAGGCCACACCTCGAGTCCTGTGTCCAGTTCTGGGCCCCTCAGTTTAAGAAGGATATTGAGGTCCTGGAGCAGGTCCAAAGGAGGGCAACCAGGCTGGTGAAGGGACTCCAGCACAGGCCCTATGAAGAGAGGCTGAGAGAGCTGGGGGTGTTCAGCCTGGAGAAGAGGAGGCTCAGGGGAGACCTCATCGCTCTCTACAACTCCCTGAAAGGAGGTGTAGCCAGGGGAGATTTAGGTTAGATATTAGAAAGAATTTCTTTACGGAGAGGGTGATCAGGCAATGGAATGGACTGACCAGTGAGTTGGTGGATTCTCCGTCCCTGGAGACATTTAAAAAGAGACTGGATGTGGCACTCAGTGCCATGGTCTAGCAACCGCAGCGGTGGGTCAAGGGTTGGACTTGATGATCTCTGAGGTCCCTTCCAACCCAGCTAATTCTATGATTCTATGATTCTATGATTCTCAGAATCTGTCTAACAGCCCAAGGCTATCCAGCACACTCATGATACAGCCTTTACCCAATCTCCTGATTTCTACTTGTGCCCCTGAACCTCGAGAGAAAACACTCCTAGAGCCACGTGGTGCACCAAGTTGTCATGTCCCCAGGAGAGCAGATGCTCTGCAGGAGTATTCTGACCTACTGTGAAAAATTCCTCTCAGGGAGTCAGTCTTCCTATCCACAGCTGCTTTTATTCACAAGTGCTGAGGATATAAAACATACAAATGGGTAAGCAATGGACATTTATGGTGCCATGTGAGCTCCAGCTCGCTGGTCTGTGTATCAATGGGTATTTGAGTTGCCCATAATTTTCCTGCTAGGCACAAGAGGCCTGGGAGCCATCGGGAAGCCCTTCCTCCTGCTGGACTCTGTCCTCCCACACTGACCATCCCACGCATCCCTTTTAACCTTGCCTTTGTGTGGCATTTCACATCTGTGCTGTGTAATATCAAATCCTTAGACAGCTGTCTTAATCGTGGTTGAATTCATTAGCCCATATGCTTCTCTTGGTCACTTGAGGTAAATACAAATGTTCTCTTAGGTGTAGCTAGGGGAAAAAATTAATGATGTTTTTGAAACTCTTCCTCTGATATAAACACTGGCCTTGGAACATTTCTTCCCTGCTATGCGAACTTATTTTTTTCCCATTTGGAAATACTGAATAAACTGAATATCTTGGCGGCACATTAAAGCTTATCTGAAATCACAAACACGAGATTTTGTGCAGCTGAGATGCCAGAGAAATGTGTTCACACGTGATTGAACATAATAGACCAAGATCAGAAAATCTTGCAAGAGGCTGGGGGGATTAAGAGTCTGCTCTTGAGCAAACCTTCATAACTTATGTTGAAAGTCAACACAATGAGTTACTCAGATGAGACTAGTTTGCTGAATCATATCCCCCTATCACAAAATAAGTAGTGTGAAAAGGAAGATTTTATGAATTTCACTTCCCCTGTTATCCTACATCTGCGCACAAAAATAATTTTTTAAAGCCTTGCAGTATTAAAGCTATATATTTGTGTCATCAAATTGTATATAATCTGATTTATACATATTATGAGCTCTAAACCCTTGGGCCAAATTCCACAATGAGATGCACACATACAACTCAGACAGTCTTCATCTGAAGTTATGCATGAAACAACAAAAAGCATAATTTGACTGAGTCAAATCCATTCCTTCTGGTAGCATAAAACACTGGAAAAAGCAGTTGGGATAAATTCTGATCTCAGACACATTATTATAAATAGGATAATAACACAGGAAGCAAAGTTACTTGTCATTTAAAAATATGCTATCAAAAAGAAAAAAAAAAAAAGCAGAATTTTAGTTTTTTGTTGTAGACCGTTACAGAAATACTCTGTTTCTTTATGAGATGCTGGATCTTTAAAGAAAGCACTAGAATCTATGTTAAACAAAAATTAATTCCAACCTGTATCAAGAGTTTTGTGCATGCTGACAGAATATATCCTCAGAGTAGTAATTCACCAAACAGATCTTGTATTCTTTCCCAATCACTCCACCTCAAGGATGAATCCTTGAGATCAGCTACACTGGAGTGTAACAACTCTCTTACTCCCCACTAGTGAGATTAATAAATGAGATTAGAATTTTCAGCCATTGTATCCTGAATAAACTAAAATGGTATATTCCTCATCTGAAAACTTTCCCTTTCATTTCTGGCCTCCATCATTCCTTAATGGAACTTGCTGTTCTAGTGAGGCATATCTGTATTCATAAAATAAATCAATTTTTTTAAAAATGTTTCTCTATATTTTAGAAACATCCCGTTCTCTTAAGTATCTGGAAAATCACCAGTTCCAGAAAAAAGAATTACAGAGCTCAAGATTAAATTTGTCAAACAAGCCATCTTGCCTATTTACCCTTTGTGTTACACTGTAACAGAGCCTTCTAGTTCCCATTTTCTTGAGCAATAAAACAAAGTATGCAGTTCTAGCTTAGGATAACCCCCAAACTAAATTATTTGGTCTTTGGCATAGATTTTAATGAGTAGTAGTTTAGATTTTTTTAATTTCTATTTTCAAGGAGAAATACTTCTTTATTTTTATCTCATTTTGTAATTTGCAAAACTAGCATGTGGATCTAGAACTGTATTTTTTAAATTGTCGTCGGCAGCTGTCTGATCGAGGGCTAGGAGATGGGTTCATCTCCTTTTATCTCTGTGATTTACAGGATTTTGTTGCAAGGACTATAAAGTGTTATTACAATTCAATGTGTGCTGCTGCTCTCCAAGGAAAGGGCAACCTATTAGGAAAAAGGCACAAAACCCAGTGTAATTTGAAAATAACACAGCATAACTGGTATTTCTTTAAAACAGGCTTATATGGAAGAGATCCAGAGGTTAACTGTGCAAAATAATATTACTGCACATCCAAATGCCATTTCTAAATGTTATAGTACATTAAAGTATACTGCAGTGAATTAATAGCCCTAATAGCTATGATAAGCATGAGTGGACTTGGGGAGGTATCCTGCAGCTGCTTTCTGTCAAATATAAGTAATATGAAGGAAACAAGCGTACAATTGCTTTTGATCAGAGTTAATGAGACACTAACAGTGAACAGTTTTAGACCAAAACTTCTTTATTGTATTTTAGTAAAATATTGTTAAACGCTTTTTCTATAGTGACAGAAATGCAGAGGTCTTGCAGAGAAATCTGGCAAGCCTGTATAACATACAGGTTGCTTTCCCATGTAAGTTATCACTAGGAGGGGTTCCTCAAGCCAAACAGGTTTCCATTCAGCCTTGGCTAGTGCAACTTAATGACTTTTCCACACTTTGGCATCACTTTCACCAGTGGATATTGGTGTCGCTGTCCCAGAATGTCTGGAACAGTATTCAGCAAAAACCAAGTCAGTGCAACTGATGCTGACAAAACATTGTTGACAAGGGCCGTATCTAACTAGTGGCTTTCAACTGCAGAGGTACTATGAGAAACAGAATGAGAAATTATTGCTGTCCTGAAAGTTTGTAGCTTTCAGTGTTACCTGCCTTGTGATGGGAGAGGTCATCTTTAAAAGAAGCCACTCAGTGCTGTGGAAGGATAAGTGGATGGTTATCGGAAATTTTCTGAGTTAATCAGAGGATTCAGACATGTTTTAAGTATTTCTTTCCAGAAAACATGGGACATGTGCTCTGCTTTTGATAAGTCTCCCCTAGAAAGGCTCTAGGAGTGCACTGGAAATGTTATTGCTCCACAGCCCCTCTGCGGCCCCAACATTTATTGCTACTGTGCAGATCTGATGGAAAGACAGGGGCAAAAGGCTCTCAGTGGACTGTGTATTGTTTCATGATCTGTGAGGCTCTATTTGTAAACCAAGTCTGCAGACATCCAGTATAGAGGGGTGCCAGAGGGTCCCAGGTAGCTGTACAGCCCTGTCTCTGTAAATAGAAACACAATTCATGCTGTGTTCAGAGTGTTTTGGAGCTATGTGCTCCTAAATTTGAGAGAGGATTCCAGAGATACAGAAGAGAAATGGCATAGAGGTATCTACTGCCAAAAGAAAAACCACTCTGAAGACTGGTCCGCAAATTACTATTGAATGATTACCAGGAGAAACTTAAAACTCTCTGAGTTTCTCTTGCATCTGTCTTAGAGAAAGTTCTCTCAAGTAATGAGACACAAAAATTTCCTTGAACTTTCATATATGTACTGATCTGTTATTGCCTTAAGTAAAGAGGTACTCAGTAAATAACGGTGTTACAATGCAATGCACACTCTGGGGCATTGTAATCCTAGAGATAATTGTAACAGCAGGTCTGTGTTGCCCTGCTAAATAGAGATCTGTAATTCAGACCATGCAGAACAGAATGTGGGTTGTACCTCTCAGCATCATAAATCTAAGGTGGAAATTTTAATCTTAGCACTACATGGCAACTTTCTTCACTGTGCAGTTTTTGCTATCAACTGCAAGGATAAACTTCTGCATCAATTCTGTGATAACAGGACTCCCTGGGGATCATCACCCAAGTGTCTCTGGCCAATTAAAGTTTTTAACTTAGCCAATTCAGCATAAATATTCTTTAACACCAATTAACACAATCCATTCATTGTTATGATATTTTGACGACTGTGCCAGCTTTTGCAGACCTTGGAATAATACAGAAAAAAACCCCACAGCCTGAATGAAACATCATCTTTTTATGGAAATAGAATCCTGATATTTTTACATGTAATGTGATAATAGAGGATGAATGAATGCTTCAGGATAGATGTTCAATTAAATCTCTTGTTTACATTCCTGAAGTACCACCACTATATGTTTTAGGTTGTTCTACATTACTACGTTATTCAGAGCAAAATATATTATTAAGGTTATTTAAAGAAGTTACCTCTTACCTTTAAGCAAGTGGTACTGAGGGGGTTTGAGGATATTTTTTCAGCCTCAGTCATCTTATATCCCCCAAACAAGCTTTTAATTATAGTGTAAAGGAGAAAAAACACATTTATGGTTTGATGACAGTGAAGGAAATAATCCCAACAAATAGAAGATAGAGTCTAATAAAAATCAGTTATGATTTTTTGCTTTGTCCCTGACTATGTAATTTCCTAGTTCTATCTCTGGGAGGACATACACTGCACTGCCTGAGCTACTCCTGAGGCTCTCTGAAGTCATCTTTCACTCTTACATTTCAGCAGCAAGCACTTACAGCAAACTTTCATTCCATCTAGCAGCTGCATATTACCTAAGAAACCTCAGCTCCAGGATTGTTCAATGTGATTCTTGGAACATAAAAATGATTGTTTTTCACTGAAATGTTCTGGCCCAATTTGATCCACTGAGACCAGCAAGTAACGAATACCTGAAATAAAGCATTTTCAGATGACAGGATAAAAGGACTGAGAATTAGGAGACTGAGGGTATTAGTTCTTGCTCTGCCATGAGCTACCTACACAACTTTGGCCAAACTGCTTTCTTGCTCATGTTTTCTTTCCTCTGTCCTCTCCACTTCAATTGCAAGCTTTATGTATTTGTTTGCATAGTGCAATTCCATCTAAGAAAGAGCACATTTACAAAACCAGGCATGCTTTCTCTCTCTCATTAACTTCAGCGGTCTCATCTTGTTGTGGGGTTTGGTTTTGGTTTTTGTTTTTTTAGGGATGAGGATTTAGCACATCAGCTGCAGAAAATGTGTATTTTTGTTTGGAGAGAAAGTAATTTTCTGGGGTTTGATCTCACTCCCTCCTTCCTACTGAGTTGTGGGCGAAGATGTGTGTGGAAGAGGATGCTCATAATCCCTGTGCAGGCAGCTGGGAAGAGTTGCTGGCCTCTCTGTCCCAGACCCACCTAACCAGTACTGAGAGTGGATTTTCTTCAGCTTGCTTCAGGAAAACACTGCTTACTACACTCAGAGATAATTCAAACATGAATTTGGTAGACGAATCAGAAGGAAGGTGGTAAACAGAAAAAATGTGAAGGCTCCCTTGTGCCTACATTGTGTTTGGGTTTGTGTCTAGATAGGTTTTTAGCCAGCTTCAGTCATTACATTTTAAGGACTTGGGCAATTTTCCTCCATCACCAGACTGATTGAGACAGGGTGAATTTTCCCACCTTTTCCAGGAACCTAGCTGGGTCACTAGGAGTACTAAGTTAAGACTGGCCCATTTCAGCAGGTGACAAAAAGCTACTTAAAGCACTTAATCTGATGAGGCATCTGATACCTTGCTTCTTAAATCCAAATCAGATGAGAGTGCAGTGGAAAGCAGAGCTCCTCCTGTGTCACTGGAAATGAGAAAAACCTCCTTTTCCTAGGCCTTTAGCCTTCAAATGATCAGTGAACACCAGTGTTACACTGGGGATTTGCTAGGAAAAAGTCTCCATAGGACAGGGAAATGGTGGGGAGTGTGTGGTGGCAGGGAAGGAGAAACCAGCCTTCAAGCAGGTGAAAACAATTAAGGAAGAGACTGTGACCTATCCTGCACAAGTTATTAACAGGCATTCCCAAATGATTTTTATTAATAAAATTGTGGCCTAATTATGCCAGCTGACTTGAATTTTGTTTTACTTTCTATGCTTCTGGGACAAGAAGAAAAATATATTCAGGAGAAATGAGAAGATGGTCCTGGAGACAAAAAATCCATGACATTTTTAAAGACATATTAACAAATATACTAGCAACTTTGCTTATGGGGAAACAGACAAAATAATGAAAACAAGGAGATGAACACTAGAAAAATAGAAGAAATGGAGCAAAAAGGAAGAGCAGAGCAATGTGGAAGAAATGAAGGACACAGTGCAGCTTCTTAACTTCAGAGGGAAAAACATTCTTGTTGAATACTGAGCATAACACGTAGGAACAATGAATACTTGTTAAATCCTGTACAGAAGTGTGAAGGGTATATAAATGTCTGCCAATATATCCTTTCCTAAAAAGATCCAGCAAGCCAGGGCAAAATTATGCAGGCAGCTTCACAAAAGCATGATTTGAGGGAGCCACTTCTCTTTTCTCCTGTCTTTTGGTGCTACTAGAAGATGAAGACCTGGAAAAAAGAAGCTTTTTTTTTTTGTTTTAGTAATGCAGTATACAGGCTTTAATTTATAAAGTCTTCCTGCAGCCTCAGTGGACTTGCTGAAGTTGAGAAAGTTCAAAAACATCTCAGGCTGAAGTTGTCCTCTTGTTTTCTCATTTTATTTATTTTTAGTTTGCAGCTTGCTTTTGTAAAGCCTTGTGTTACTATGGTTATAACTGTGATGGTCAAAGGATGCTGGCAAGCTAAAATATGCAGATCTTTACTGGAAGAAAACTAATACAGTGGGAAAAAGGAGGTAATCTTCCTGGCATATAAGCCTTTCCTGTCTACTTTTTCCAATTGTACTGGTTGGTCTAATAAAAGATGCTATTCCCACCTACAAACTTATCTCCCCTGTGGAAAGACTGTAATTCATTTACCTCTCTAAAGGCCTCATAGTACCGTTTGTTTTAATGCTGGAACAATTGTGAAGAATGTGTCTGTGTAAATGGTAGTCTAGTTTTGAAGCACTAAAGGCAATTTGTGACATAACTCACTCAGAATTTTTTGGTCCCAAATGCATAGCTTAACTCACGTAATCAGAAAGTGGATTTACAGAAGCCATTGTGGCTTTAATAGTTGAAGAAGTATTAGCAATTTAGGAAAATGTAGTAGATAAAAAGACTGGAAAATTTAGCAAATGCTAATCCTTTTCCTTACTGAAAGACACTTGCCTCACCTGAGGCATCCCTCCTAGGGCAAAAAAAAAAAAAGAAAAAAAAAGAAAAAAACCCCAGACTGCATTAAGATTTAACTGCAGGGTTGAATTTAATTTTGTTTTATCACATTTGTACACAGGAAATGTATGTGAATAACTGGTCCTTCCTCAAAAAGAGATCACCAGAGCTTTGTCTGGCATTTTTGTAATTGTTTATGCAGAGACTGAGGAATGTGATGGAGAATGTGATGTCCCAGCGGTGATAAATTGTGTTAAAAAACAGTATAAAATAAACTATTGCTAATTAAAGTGTTTGAGGAGACTGGCACATTCATTGCTGCTTGTGCAAGAACAGTTCTGTGTTCAAAAACCAGGAGGAGGTGAACACAAAAGAGGCATTTTGCTCAGCAGAAGTACCAAGTGACAGATTATTTACTTTTGGGGTGGAATTGCAACCATTTTTTTTTTTTCCTACAAGAGTATTAAGCAGGTTTTTGATATTTGATCAGCAGTGAAAACCAACAATATTAAGGATATAACAATATATCCCAGGTACCTCTTGCTGCAGCAGACAAGCACTTTGGCAAGTAGGGATAGCAGAGACAGAGACATTACAGATTGTGCTGTCATTTTGTTGTATCAGCTTACCTTCTAAACCTGTCTAGACAAGAAAGGGAATAAACTGCTGTTTGACAAGCAAGCAAGAAAATTTTTTCTGCTGCTTATGTGCATGTAAGATTGAAGGTTTTCTTTTGGACTTATTATTAGCACAATCAGAAACATCGCATTCCATCATTTTTTAATAGTAATTTATGTTGTTGTTATAGGGACAAAAATAGACAGAATAGTAAATCCTTTGTTCACTTATGTTGGGAGAAAGTGAAACTAATCATGTTTCTAACAGATTTATGCTGGAGTTTATATCAAGGTAAATGAAATCAGAAAACATTGCAAACATACATGTATTATGGACAGTAATGGGTACCAAGTGTAGAAAATGCAGTGTTACCACTTGAACTCCATTTTACCTTTCACAGCATTATTGGGCTGTTTTTTCGCTCATGTCAGCTGCTCAGAAGGCTAGCATTTAATAGAAAAAAAAAAACAAAGAGAATTTTATATAACCAATATCTTTTAAGTCCTTGGATTTCCAAATTTCATGCTTCATCCAACGTGATTTCTTACGAGATCCAAAATCCAACACGTTTTAAATTGACAAAATTATAGCTGAAATAAAAGTTAAAGAGAACTGCTAGGACTGTATTAGCATTTTTTTCTAGCAGAGGTAAAATTATATTAACAAATTTTGCCAAGGACTGTGCTAGTCGTACTTGAGGAGCAGATAGTTTCAGAAGTCAGTACCTCCAAAGAAGCAGTTCATGTTTGGCTGGGTGGTTTTAAATGTATCATCTTTTTTAAATAGCAAATTATTTTGAATAGGAAAGGAGGATTATTCCAAGAATTGTTATATTGAGTGTTGCAAAATTGTTTTTTTCTTGTTTTTTTTCTTTTTTTTTTTTTTCCCTCCCTGAGAGCTAACCTTCATCTGTTTCTGAAAAAGCTTAGCATTCATAAAGTAACAAATTATATTTCAGAGCATAGCTCTTTATTACCAGTTAATGGGGCTAAGAAAAGATTTCAGAAGATTCTCCTGACTGTGGTGCAGGCTCAGAGGAAACAAAAGGAGCTTCCTGGAGATATTGTGAAGGTGTAGTTATTTGGTGACCACTTAACCCCGTGCAACAAAAGGACACGTGGCATTTGGGTCACTACCAAAAAAGATGCCATTAACCTGATCCTATTTCAATGGAGTTCTGAATTCTGAAACACTAATAAGGCAAGTAACATACGGGAAGGAATATAAAGAGCAAAAGCATTGAATAAAGCAAGAGACCAATAGCAAAGGAGAACACATTTTAGAGAATACAGTTTTCAGTTCCCCCACTCTTGAAGCTGAAGAATACAAGAAAGCAGAGATCAGTTGGTAAGTTATCAACTGAGATATTGCAGGGACTTGGGATTCTTTGTCTGTCTGAAAGCACTGGAGAATTTTGCTCTGCATTAACCACCCAACTCCGGTTTCTGCCTCTTGTTGATTGTTGTTTTGATGCTGATGGCTGGTTATACTATATTTGTGGTATATGGGAAGCAATGGGCCACCTTCTTTGTTACCTGTTTGTCTCTGAAAAGACCAATGCTTAGCAAAGTTCTTCTCTGTCTTGTGAGGGGCCGGTAGCACTTACATTCCTGAAACTTTTCAACTCTAGATGGTTAGTAATGGAAAAATTCAACCTCAGCCCTGAAAGGCCATTTTTAACAAAACCAATGCATTTCCACAAGAAGTCTCTACAAGTTGGTCTGACTCAATAAACATTTTGTTGGAAATCTACTGACTGGAACTACCTAAAAAATAGAAATATCTCTATGAACTTACATTTTTAATCTTATCTTTCCCCTGTCCTTCTACGTATGCATCAAAACACATTCTAAGTATGTGTCAGGTACTATTTTCCTTAGGTTCCTTGTCCCAGTTAAGATGTTTGAGGGAAGATGGATAACTATTTAGTGCATCTTTCTTATCCAGCCCTTTAATGGATAATCCTATGTGTTGGTTGGTCTGAATTTTGAATACTACATAGAATTTTTTCATTCTGAATAGGTTAACTTGTTTTAAAATTTATTTTCATGAGAGCAAATAAATATATTTATCTTTAATCTCTCTGTCCACAGCTAAGCTTGGTAACAGAAGCATTTGCTCCATCCCACCCCAAAAATCAAGCTTCAGACCTAAAAGACATCAAAAGCATGAAAAGTTAAAAGCAACTGAAAACCTAGATCTGATAATGGACAATTTTTAGCATAGCTGTCACTGCTAGTAATATGTTAATCCTTTGGTAAAAACTCCCACATAGTGTACATAACGTAGATAAATGAATACCACGTGGCTGATAATCACAAATGTTGTAAGCATGACAGTTTTATTAGTGCTAATGATACTATTTTACGTACTCACAAAACACATGGCAAGGAGGTTAATACTTTTAAATTTGCTGAATCTCTCTCAACTGACAGTGCTATACTTGCCCTGAAATTCCAGAAGGATTTATTGCAGTTTTGGTCTCCCACCTTCAGGGCAACCACTTAGAAGTGCCGTGGAGGGGCTCAATATTTAGCAGCAGATCAGCATTTCTAAGGGCAGCTCCTCCAAGGTAACTCAGTTGGCAGAAGTCAATGCATAACACACATAGCACTGCCAACAGCATAAGAACAGCTGCTGTACTATTCAGCTGAAACAGGGAGAAAGGATGCATTTAAGGAGACACGATACATTCTCCGCTTGACTTGGCATAACCTGATGTGATTTTCCTTTCAATTTGCTGCAGTCCCACATGTAAGTCAAACGGAGCAGTAACACATGTATAGGCAGGAGCTGTAACTGTAAACTTGCTTGGGCATTGCTAGTATGTTGGGGAGTTTTGTTTGGTTGCTTGAGGGTCTGTTTGGGTTTTTGTTTGTTTGGTTGGTTGGTTTTAATGTTAAGTTTTTGCTATGATTTCAGGATAGTGACACAATGTATTTCCCTTTTAATAGGGTGTATTTTGACCTGATGATGTGTTGCCCTTATGGTTTGATGGACATGTGTTTACTTGGACAACAGTAATGCTTGTTTATCTTAGTAAACTGTGGGCAAATGAAAAAAAAGTTGCATTTTGCTGCCATCTTTTTACTGTGAGAATTCTGGAAGCCCTGAAATCCTCTGGCTGCTCTACCCACATTCATTTGGAAGGTAGAGTGGAAAGTCTCATTGTTCAGTCTAAGATAGCATCAGTCTTTTCCATTGCAAAAGAGATCCACAAGAGTAAAGCCTTTATAGAAATCAGTTCACTAGGGTTCAGTGGGTGTCACTCATCCTTTAAACACCACATTGCGAAATTCCCCTAAATAAGGTGAGGAGCAGGGCAGTGTTTGTTCTTTTTATGTTGCAAAACCCACATTCCTGCTCTAGGAATGTACAGTCCACTTGGAAGAAGCGGCAGCTGGGGAACTCTGAAATGGTCACAGTCAACAACCAACACTCAAGAACGCTGGAAATCCTTCCTTAGAAATCTTTCTGGCTTTACCTATTTGTCAGGGATATAAAACCTGCTTCTGGAAACAAATAAAAAAAAAACAAAAAAACCCAAAACCCAACTCTTAAGTCATTGATACCCACAGAATGAAAAACAATGGGGAAAGAAAGCTTTTCATACTGTCCTGGCACTCCCAGTATAATTGGAGCACAAAGCACACAGGCTGCACTGGGCAATTCTATTGTTCTTTTGGGTACCTGTAGAAACAGCTGAGAGCACCCTCCTCCTCCTCAGCAATCTCCATCTTAAGTGTTCTGCAAACAAGAGTTTGTGTTATTGCTAATGGTATATGATTTCTCGTACGTTTTAACTCCCCTGCAGTGAGAATGGGGACAACCTCTAGAGACAGCAGGAAGAGTTTCTGAAATGTGGGTGATAAAGATGCTGACGTCTGCAGATGTAAATGGATTTGAATGATGGAAATTGAAAGCAAAAACAATATCAACAGAGGATGCTTTTGGTGTTCTGCAAATCTTGTCCTTTGTGAGGGAGAAGAAAGCAGAGTTTATTTTATATAAAATCAGAAGAAAGCTTTATGCTTTTGGGTTTTTTTATTTAAAGGTATACCTTATTATTATATAGAAATACTCCCATGGATTTCCTGCTAGAACTATAGAGATAAAACAACAACCAGCACCACCAAACCAAAGAAAAGAAAGCCCAAAGAATTTCAGACTTGGCTGCATTGTGCTGGTAAGTAAGAAAGTCTAACTCAAGTAAACCATGGATACTGATCGTGTTCATCACTGTCCTGATTGATGAGCACCATCAGTAAGCTTATGCCTAGAGCTAAACTAGAGTGAAGCATCAGTGCACTGAAGGATGTGGCTTTCACTAGCACAAGACTTCACAAGCATGAGAAATGCACTGACAGGACTCACCGGAACTTCAAAAGCAAATGCAAAGTCCTGCCCATCACATGGGGTAATCCTATGCTGTAGCACAGGCTAGAGGCCGGCAGGAAGGCAGCTCTGCAGAAAAGGACTTGAGGTCTTGGTGAACAAAAAATAGCATGGAGGTCAGCAATGCACCCTCCTGGAAACAGAGGTGGACCTCATTTTGGATTTTTATAGTACAGTCACAGCTAGCAGCCTGGGAAATGGAATTATTCCCTTCTACATAGCACTGGAGAGGCTGCACAAGAAATGCTGTTCTCAGTCCAGAGCCACCCAGTCCAAGGGAGCCATGAAGAAATTGGGCTGAATTCTGTGGCAGGCCATCAAGGTCTTTGGCAGCTGGAGAATATGACACATGAGGAAAGGGAGCTGCAGTTGCTGTGTCTGCAGAAGAGAAAGTCAAGAGGAGAACTAACTGCATTCCACTGCCTAAGGAAGAGTTACAGAGAAGGGAAACCAAACCCTTCTCTGAGGCACTAAGTGAAATATAATAACAAGTTGCATCAAGGGAAATTTGGACTGCTATACAATTTATTTTTTTTTTTCAGCAAAAATGTTAAAGTCCTGGAGTTAAGAAAGTTTGTGGAAACTCCATCACGAGGGATTTTTAAAGCTTGACAGGTAAAGGCTCCAAGCAACCCTGATCTGACTTTGAAATAATTTCTGCTTTGTAGCAGTAGGGTGGACTATTTGACCTCCCAAAGTCTCTTCTGATGCAACCTTTCTATGATGGTATGCTTCTTTGAAATGATTTATTCACATGGGAAATTCAACTGTCCAGGATGAAAGAAAAGCAAAAGTTTACAAAATCCTATAAAACTGAGCAGAACTGATTAGAACTAAAAAACTGTTTCTATATCACTGCCCTAAACTTCTGATTCATAACTATATAGCTAATTTAGCTAATGCAAGCACTCCAAAGACTAGTAGATAACAAACCAAATCCAGAAAGGAAGTTTAATACAACAGTATGGAGCAAGGGTCAGTCCAGTCACAGGGAGGCAGGAGATATTGATGTGTTCTGCCCTGTCAGTCTCTGCAGACTGATTAAATGCTGTCTGAGTGCAGGTTTGCATCCTAACAGTTCGTCTTGGGGCACACAAAATCTGAGCCCTAATTCCACTCTGCTTTTTGAAATGCAGTGAGGAGTTGCCTGTAGGCTCTCAGTGGAATAGGGATGTGGATCAGGGCTCCTAGAACAGAAACAGCTATGCCAGGAGACACAGTAGAGTTTTTTGAGCAGAACTGTGCCTTAAATCTGCAGTCCTTAACACAACAGTGGGTAAAAAGCACTCATATTCCTCTCTTCTCCCAGGGTTGACAGCCTGCCACCTCCTGAAGGCAGGCACAGACAGACTTTCCTTCAGAAAGAGCTAGGCAAAGCAGAGGACACTTACTTTATTTTCTCTTTGTACATGAGCATAGAGGACAGTGAGCTCTTTGTGGAAGCAGAAGATGCTTTCTCAAAAGCGATACTCTCCCTCCAACCCCAAAGCTTGAAGAGTGCCTCATGTCTCAGGAAAAGTCCTTTCAGTCTGCATCTTTGTGATGGGGGGAAGGAGAGAGGGAAAAGGAGGCATTGCCAGCCCTGCTATGAGAGCTCTTCAACTGCTGAGAAAACATGTATTTATTTATTTTTTAAAGGGAGAAGAAGTCATAGAGCAAATTATGTTTGATCACATCTTAGTGGCTTGTATTCTGCTTGTGTTCATACATGCTTCCAATAAAGGCTGAGTCTGTGGTTCTTATCAGTTTTTGACTGAGTAATTATTTATGCAAAGATATTTACTAACAAGCCAGAGAATATTAGAGGCGTGTTTAATGAAGCATATTCACAGAAAGCAGCACTCCCAAACTCAAATATACATGAAAAAAATGCAGATCCACTGAACTCATCCTTGCATGATCCCATGGCACCATCACCTTCTGTATTTACATGAGAGGCAAGAGCAGGTGGTCCATTTCACAGGTTCAGCCACATCATTTCTTCAGGGGTGCTTCTTCAGGTCTGTTCCTTAGGGAACTAGAGAAATTGCAGTGCTGGTTAAACATGTGATTAGTAACTGGACTACAGAAGAAGGGTGGATGTAGTAGCTTCTGCTGTTCTCTAGTAAATATATGCTTGAGTGTTTTTGCTGGTAGATCACTGCCTATACTAATGAATAGTCCAGCATATCCCTAGATAACTTGTTCAAGTGTGGCTTAGTTTTTTTCATGTTGACTTGATTATATTCAGATTGCAATTTATATATAAGACAGCATATTTACTTGTACAGCAAGCTGAACAGAGAAGTATTGTCTCTGTTACCAGACACTCGAGCTACTAATTCCCTATCACTCTGATAATACATTATTTCATATTTGTGATACCAAATAAATTCTTCTTCTGACTACACAAATAATACCATGTAAATTGAGTTGCTTCTTTGAAATGGCTTTGTGCAGCATTACCAAATATCTTGCATGCATTTTAGGAATTCAGAAGCACTTATTGATTTCAGAAAACTCAGAATCCATATGGATAGCAGTGAACTTGCCTGCAGTGGTTTTTTTTTTCCCAAAAAAAGATTGTCCAAGATGGTTTCTTAAGAGATGGGAATGAAATCCACACAGTCTTAAATTTGCATTTTCATGAAAGAATGTTCTTACTTCCAGACCTCTATCAAATCTGCTTATCTTCTTCAAAACATGATGTACCACAGCCTTTCCTTTGCAGAAGTGAAATCCTGAGCCTATCAAATGATGAAGAATGTGAGTTAAGATAAGAAAAGATGTATTTTTAAAACCCTCTGCCAATAGGCTTCAAGCTCTAACTTGCCCCAGTTACTCTGACAGTTTCAATTAACCTGGAAGATCATTATTTCTTTTCAATTTATAAAAGCTGCATCCACATTATAAAGCAGAAGATAATCCTTGTGAGTTAAGATAAATCCATGGACAGTGCTCACTTTAGTTCTAATTCTAATTAGAATTGCATGTTTATTGTGGAAATGTAAAGCGGTAGAATTTAATCTTTCATATTGCCGACAGTGACCATATTACTTTGGTATTATAAGTTTTCCTTTCACATATATAGCAATATAAAAAGGATTATTAACTTAAGTCCTGTCTTACAAACACTGATCCATACAGTGAAGCAATTATATTACAGCAGTAAATATATAGGGGCATAGAGCTCCTCCCATCACAGTGAAAAGCAATCTAGCCATTAACTTAAATGAGTGCAAGACTAGGTCTGTATTCTAAAGGACACAAAATGCATCTTTATAGCTACAGTTAATGACAATGTCAACTTAAAAATATTTGTCTAATAATAAATTGTATGCAACAGCCATTAGCATCTAAGAAACACACCCAAACCCAAAATCCTGCTTGCTATTGGTATTTATATCTTCAATCAGAACATTTACAACATCTGGAGAGGGTAATAATTGCGACAGCTTGGATTTAAGTCCAAATAGCAAGTAGCAGGGGCTCACCTTCATCAGATCTCAGACATCAAAACTCTGCAAGCTGCTGGGGACTTGTGCCTACCAGCTCCCTAAGTGTGAGGAGCTTAATGGGGTAGATGGGCTCTGAAAGCACCAGTTTTCCTTTGTCAGAGCTACTTCTCTACACAACTTGGAGTACTCACTAGTTCTCCTTAAAAAACAATTATGCTCCTTTCTTTCCATTCATATACCTGAGCCTGAAAGCTCTCACCTTGGAAATGAGAAACCAAGGTTTTGTTCTCTTCTGTGACCCTGATAAGGGAGTGTCTGAGTGTTCACTCATAAACCAGCTCATAAACTAATCTGTAGTAAAAGGTCCCTTTCCCCTTGCTGTTCAACCACTATCATTACACAGGTAAAGGAATTAGAAGATGCAAAGTGAGCACAAAAAAGCCCACCTGGAGATGCAGAAGCACCTGTGTGCTCACCTAAAAGTGAAGTGAAGGAACCTACATGAGAAGTTTCTTGCTAAGGGCTCTCACAAGTACATGAAACTCCTGTTGAAAATGAAATGTTTCCACCAAAAAAAGTGCTAAGGCTTTCCAGCTTTGTTTCTTCTTAGCTTTTCCATGTAATCAGCTTAAATTGAGCATGTAGCAGGATTCTCTGTGAGACAAAAATTTAGTTTGATTTTCACAAACTATGGCAATGAAATGAACTTTGTCTTAGCCAGTACTCAGACTCCTCCTGTTATACTTTCTGATCACATCAGAAAATCATCGCATTGCTTTCCACAATTTGAATGTCTGTCTCCAGCTCTCTGTGAAACAACCCTGTGTAAGTTTTCTCTTAAATTATTTGTAAAACCAGGGTCTAAAACAGCATAGCTTCACAGAATGGTAGCCGTAGGTCTAAAAGAAAAGCTGGGAACTACAAGGAAACATAAACAAGACTTGGCAAAACTGGGAGTTAAACACTGGCTTTCAGCTCTGTGCAGATTCCCAGAGGCTGTTAGGCATTTTGTATTTTTGTAGAACATTGTCTGTCTTTGCAGAGCAGGAGATGAGGCAGTCTGTTCAGCCAATAGAAAGAAAATCTGACAAAATCTAGTGTAGCTAAGAGGAACAAAAATGTTTTCTGCCCCAAGGAAAAGCTTGAGTTTAAATAAGAACCAAATCGACCTTTTTCTGTCTTTGAAAAAAAACATTAGCAAGAGGTTGTTTGTTGGATATTTGGTGGGGGTTTTTTGGGGTGGTTTTTTTTTTGATATTTGAAAACACCTCTTTTATTCCTTTTTTATGGACATTGCTGAAGCAATGGGTGGGTGGTGGTGTATTCAAAGCATGTCTTGTTACATCTAATTGGCTATATAGAGAAATCAAACAGCCTCCTTCTTCAAAAATATATAGCACATTAATAAGGAATTATTTTTTTTTATAGACCTGACTTTCCATTGGCTAGGAGAAAAAAAAAACCACCATCAATTGTTCTTGAAGTTAACCAAGACCCAGGTTTTCCAAAATATTATGGAGAACAATTGTCAGTCATCTCTCTAAAGCAATTGATTAATTGATTTAATAGAAACAATATTGTTTTAATAAAATATTGAAAAAGAATATGTGTCTTTTAGTTTGAAAAAACATTCCCCCTGCTTTATTTTATAACTGTTCATGATTTGTCTTGGGCTTTTTTAATCTGACAAATGAAGACCGTTCTGATGATAAAGTTCTAGCCAATTGACACTTTCTCTTAATTATTTTTGTAACATATTCATTGCAGAATTTGTTCAAGAAGAAGTTATTGTTTAATTTCCATGATGGATGTTCTAATTTCATGAGTATTAGATTAGTGGAGAGTATACAATTTGTATTAACATGCATGTGTCATGAAAGAATACATATTTTTCCAGCTGTCTTCAAACAAAAACAAGCCCATGAGATACTGATTTGCTTTTGCAAAATCTACTCATGTGGATAGTTCCAGTTAATATTCATGTAAGGATTACATAATTCAATCTGCAGGTTTTTTGCATTTATTTTGCTTTGTTTTGCCTGATTTTTCTTTTGCGTTCATTCTCCTAGAAAACATACACACACTCAATTTTTCTTGAGATTCCTTTCACAGCAAGATTAATTTTCATGTTAAATGTAGCCAGTAACAAAACAAAAGGGCAACCCTTCTTTGTTTAAATAGGGTGAACATTTCTGTGCTGTGAGGAACAATCCTGCACATCTAGGAAAAGTGAAGGGAGGGCCTAACCATAGGTCTCTTACTCTCTAAATCCCTTAATGTCAATTCCTATCACAAACAAAAGGACAGAGAGTTTACAGGGTGACAAAAAGGCAGCACAGACTTGTAGGATTTCATGCCATATTAGTAGTCCCTATACTTTCTACTGTAGTAGAAGTAGGAAGCCAGGAAGGCCCTCCTTCCAGAGTCATGGGTGCTCCTGAATCAGCCAGTCCATTGCTCCCAAGTGCATTCCCAAGGATCACATTTTATCATTCTTTCCATAAGGCTCATTTAGATTTACAGTTCTGGAAGATTACACTGATTTTGGACAGACACAAAAATCTGTCTGTCTTAAGTTTCTGAGGCTCAAATATGCTCCTAGCTGTTGGCTACGAGGTGAAAGTGATGGTAAAGATAGTACTTACAGCAATCTCAGTGCCCCCAGATCTCGGCTGTGGTACACTGAATTTCATTGCATCACACTGCAAGGAACTTGAGGCACAAAGGCACTCTGCAAAAGGATGGCAGACAGCAAGGTTTGTCTCAAAATGGCAGCAGTACACGACTCTGGTTTTCTCATCAACAGAAGGTGGAAAGAGCTCCTGACCTTCACAGTGCTGGTGTAATTTTAGTTACCAAAACAAGATCCAGCACCTAATTTCAAAACTGTGAGTGTGATCTCAACATTCAACACTCACTCATTCCTGGAGGCACCTTTACCAAGTACATCCTTTTTGACCCAAAATGTTGGGGAGCTGGGATCCAAAGAAGAACAATACCTCAACCACCCCAGGGGACCCTAGCTTCCAGGACCTCAAGTCAAGCTTGCTTTGATATTGTACCTTCCATGAATGTCACTTCTCTTTCTCCACCATTCCACCACTTCCACAGGAAGAGGTAAAAATGGGTATGAGAAATCTCAGCCTGAGGGGAAGGTTTCCTGCTCTTGGGTCAAACAGTAAGAATGTGCCAACACCAACACCTCATGTTCCTCCTATGTTCCAGAGAAAAACAGTGATCTATGTCCAGCTGAAGCAAAGAAGAAATGTTGGTTGCTGTCCTCATACAAGTGTCCTACCTGTCAGATCCAGTGCACAGCAGATCTTGCCTGCAACTTTGGTTCAGGCCACAGAATCTGAACTGGAGGCTGCAATCCAGACACCCCTCTGTGTCTGGAGTTTTCTATCAGCTGTTCTAGGCAGCTCCCATTCCCCTTGTGGGACACTGACCTCCCTGATGCAAAATATCAAACACTTTTTTTTTTTTTTTTTTCCAGAATGGTAGGGTTTGCTCTCCATGCAGGCATCCAGACACCTCATGATTACACATTTTAGCACCAAGGCTCTGCTTTTTAACAGGACTCATTTGGGTAAGCATTTGCCAGGATAGACATAAAGTGGTTACTATTCCTCTGTTATTCTTTTTTATGACTAAATCTCCAGTAAGTTTCCAGTTGGATTTGATGCTGGTTGCTGCTAGTGGAAGCTTTCAGCAGCTTTCAGGATAGGACTGCATTAAAAAGTCAGCTCATGCATTTGCAGCTAGTGGTAAATAAACAAGTATGTCTCTAATTAAAATACATCTAGGAAAGTCTAAAGTAAGTTAACATCTAAATGGCTGATGATAAAGGGGCAAGGGAAACATAGAAATATTAGCCTTTTAAAAAATTGGCATAAGAATCGTGAAATGAATGGACATAAGCATCAAGGCATCTAGCATGAAAAACAAAAATGAAAAAAAATGGCTGAGACAAAGTTACAGAAAGAGATAAAAGTCTGTGTGCGCTGCAAGTGCAAAGACATGGCAGAAACGTGCTCAGCTTCCCCATCATGCTATTAACATCTGAGAAAAAAACTGCTGAAATGTTACAAACTAATTAAATTGGGCATACGAAGAAACCAATGGGAATAAATTATTACGCAAATGCAAGGGTTTCTCTACAAAAAGCAACTGCTAGAAGTCAGTGTGGTGTTAAGCAAGGAGTGGGGTGGATATGGATCTGCCCAGGAGATGATATTGGCACTGAAGGACCCTAATGCTGCAGCATCGTGCTCAGGTGTGGATGGACCTGATCATAGAAAATGGGGTAAAATCCCACTGAAGGAGGGACGGTAGGAAGGAAAAATTTACCTGTGACTTTTACAAAGGGAAAAAAGGACTGATGCGGGATGTTGCTAAAGCAACAGTGCCATCTGCTGCATCCTCCCCTATAGAAGTAAACTGATTCTGGCTGCAAATCTGAGAGCTCCTAGGTAGCACCGAGGGCAACATCAAGTCCAGCCATTCCTCAGCATTTGCATCCATGTGTGTATGCAGGCCTCCTTAAAAAATATTTCTAGACTGTCCTTGTTAGAGACATTGCCCATTTTAAAAATAAACCAATAAAAAAGTATTTTCTCTCTCATGGCTTAGCAGGACCCTGTGCTCAGACACTGGTGAAGGCTCAGTCCACTATAAAGCAGTCCCTCAGCATCATGAATGTGTAACCAACCAAACATATGCTGTTCAATCTCTTTTCTATTATGTATTTCTGTCACCCAGTAAAAGGGCTTTCTGCTACTTGTGTAAATCTGGTATTGGTTTCAATCCATATTTTTATGCACAGTCCTTTTTACAGTGCTCATTGTATCTCTGAATGGCTTTATATATTATATTATCTGAAGCAATTAGGGAAATCTAACCAATATTCTGGATTATTACAATTCTTTTCAGTACACCTCTCAAAATTCATTACAGAAGAGTGAACCTGGCAGAACTCATAAAATAAAGGTGTAGCCACTCTGTGCAGTTCTCGTAGGTTCTCTTCAAAAATGTTTTTAGGCAAAAGGATATTTTTTACATACTCCAGCATCTACTCATTTTCCTCATTAGTCCATTGCTCAGGCACCTATTCTTTTTTGCATATGTGCTACAGAGTTGCTGCTCTTCGTTTGCCGTGGGTGTGAAACTTTGATTTTCTGCTAATTTGAGGACTTCCAAGCTGTTCACTATGTCTTCTGTTGCTGTTCCTAGAATCATTTACAACACGTGGAAGTGAGGCTTTTTGGAACCAGACAGTGTGGGATTCTGGGGCAACAGGTGCTTTGTGGTAACTCAGAGAAGCTTCATATTGCACATCTGATCTTTGTGATCAGGGGTCTCAATCTGAATTTTAGAAAGAGATAAAACTTGTGATGAAGTGTTTGCTTTGAAGAGACCTGCATTCCAAGAACTAGAGTCAGCTCCTGCATGGGCTTAAATATGAATCCCAGTCTCTACTGGTAATGAATGACTGCACACTCTATTACTAAAGCACCTAAATCACTGCCTTAGAACACATAGGCTGCATCAAGGTTGCATTTCTTGTGATTTTCTGTCTCCTTTTTTTTTGGCTTCTTGGAACTTCATATGATTACTTCAGATTGGAATAGCTATAAAATCTGGAGGCTTCACATTAATTATTAACCTCAGTGTCTGACTCCCATATTTTAAGACCTACAGCTCTTGAAAGAGGAGACACGCTGGCAGTAGCTACCTTGGGAAGGTTGAAATTTATTATAAATCAAACTAATCTATACTGTCTCCTGCTCAGGAAATTGAATTCTGGGAGTTTGTGAGAGTCAGCTCAGAGCTGACTGAGACTCCTAATCCACATAGATGAAGGACATTTACATTCAGATAAGAAAAATCTCTTGATCTGATTCTCATTACAAATGAAATTTAGTCATCCTGGAACTCAATCTACCATATTTAAGTTAGTTAGTGGGACCTTAAAAAATGGAGAGTGGAGTCTTTGTTCTTCAAAAATAGATGCAACAAGATTATCTGTTAAAAATAAGAGATACTCATTTTGTGCATATTTCACCAACAGATACTTACAATAAAAGAATGATAACAAGTTCCCATTATTTGGTTACGGGCCTCTACTGGCTGAAGTCCCATTGTGGCCATTTTTGAGAGACTTCTTTGTACCCGTGAGTCTAATCAAAAACAAGACTCAGCTCTGTGTTTTCCTCCACAAAGTCAATGGACTAATCTCATCAAAGTCATAGGGTTAAATTTAGCTCAATGTGTCTTTGTTAAAATATTTATAATTCAAATGGTGGCTATTCACAAAACAAGTAAGAGGGAGTCTGTAGATGGATTTGTTTCTTTGTCACCTCACTGAGCAGCTGGAAGATATATGCATAAAGAAATATAATATGTCTTCTTGTAAGTCTCAAAAAAACCCCACATTCCTATTGTGTGGACTCTTGGCCACTCCTTTCCAAGATGATGGGTATCTTTGTGTCATGCTTACTAGCTACAGCTAAGAACATTACTAAAAGCTCAAAGATACAAGTTATGCTAGCTAGTAAAAACTGAACACATAAAGTGATGTAGCACATCACACTCCTTGAGAAGCCAGAAGATTCAGCATTTGCTCTGCCTTACATCTGCTCAGAGAAATTAGTTGAACTTCAGCAAAGCCTCTGGTGGCTGTGGGAACTGCCTCAGGGAAGTGAGAAATCCATGTAACCCCTGCCAGACATGACCAGGCCCAATATCAGGTGCCTTTGTCCCTGCAAATGCCTGCAGGGATCCAGTTTGCCTGGAGACTGCTTTCTGCAGCCAGCAGCTCCCTACTTAGGGTGAAGGCATCCGACACTGATGTTAAATGAATGAAGCCTTTCAAAGCAGCTGTATCCTGGTGTCACAGGCATGCTCTCTGTTAGAAGCAGTGAGGGGTACTCAGATGAGGGCTAGAAGGGGGATGTATTAAGCTGTTCACAGCATCTCCATGGTCCTGTATGCTAAACCTGTGTGAGCACTGTTCCAGCTACTCCAGCTGCTGCTGCTTTTTGTCAGCAAAGAGTTAAATTCCTAATACAGACAAGGCTGAAGAGGCGAACGTTTCTTGATTTCCAGCTCTGCAAACACCTTTGACCAGCATCTCAAAGTATGACAGCCTGAGGGCATATTAATGAGCAGCTACTTCCCAATGGGAACTTTATATCAGCATTTCTTCTCCCTGTGCTGTTTCCTGCCCCTCTGTCCTGAGTGGTGACTTAGAGGTACATGAGCACTCAAAGATGACTGCAGCAGCATGGGTATCAAAATCAGCCAGGAGGGCTTGGTATAGAGAAGCAAACATCCTAACCTTGGAATGACAGATCTCTTTCATCTGCAGCTGGGGTTATGAGTATAACATTTACTTTTATCCCATCAAATAAAAGTGATAACATAATGGACCAGCAATTCTGCTGTTACTCTGCAGTTACAAAAGCACAAAAGGCTAGGGGAATGATTCTTTTGCAGTTAGCCTTAATTCCTCTGTAGATAGAGAAGCATAATGAGGAAGGCAGAAAGGGACCTCTAAAGTGCCCTATATAACCTATGGGAATCTATCACTAGAAGAAGGGATGGGCACACTGTGTCAGCAATTATATACAATGCTAATGATCTATTAGACGGAAGATAATAAACCTTTCAGGGATTCCTAAATGTATTACTTGTTAATTTAGGAGGTATCCTGGGTGTAACTTATGAGGTGGTACTAATTTAGAAGATATCTTGAGTAACTCTGCTTGCTGGAGGGCTGAAATGTAAATCTCATTGTTCAACAGGGAAAACGAAAATGCTCCTTCCATTAAGTCTGTGATCTGTCCTTCACTTGCCACAGGGAATAGCATAATTTAGAAAGCTGCCTTCTAGGATGTTGAACAATCATGCCTCATCAGTGAGATCTCTAGATTAAAAAATGTGAACATTTTTACATTACTAGAGGGATTATTATATCTTGCTTAATATTTCATATATCTGACATCAAACTACTAAGTCACGAGCATAATGTATTAAAAGCCCTTCTAGTCATATTATTTGCTTGCTTTTATGTACTAAGACTCTAATACATTTGTTCAGTGATATTGTACAGAAGTTTAATTTATGTTTTATAGTGCCAGGTTGAGAAGGAACTTTACAACTGATTGTCATAGGCAGTTCAGATCTGTCTCTGAGTTTCTATGGATCCTGAAAGAGGAGGTTCTCCTCTGGAGCAGAAGAGTTTTTCTATCATTCCCTTAAACACAAAACTTTTGCAGCACCACCTTCCATGGAAGTAAGCAACATTATTTTCAGCCTTGGTTGATTCCTTCCAGAACTAGTGGACAAATTATACTGTTATGCTGTTACCCTAACATCCCATAACACCTTGGGTACTCCAGGTCCAATCCTTTTCACTTCTGCATGCCACCAGTTCCCTCTGTTCTCAGTAAGAGTTGAGGCTCGTAGGAGCAGTTCCCTTGGTCCTGCTTTACTGGGGTGAATACCCCATGCAAGGACAGCCCACCCCCCCAAAAAAAAAATCACTCTACCATCATGGTGGGGCAGCATGGAGCTTCACTGCACATCAGCTACATCATTGCAAAACAGGCAAGTAAATTTGTGCTTATTTACAGGATCCTGTTGACTTTCCTTTCTCTACCCTACCTTTTTTCCTCCTGCCCTGAAGTTAAAGTGAGTACCTCTTTGTGAACAGCATAATTGTGGCTGCTCTCAGTAATCATGGCCATGCATCATTGATTCAGCCTCAGACAGGAGCTTCCTTTTTCAAGGACTGGGGCCAGAGAGAAGGAGTGCATTGCACACATGTGAAAGGGAAGGAGACAGGCATATTTCTACAGCAGAAATTGAGAACTAGACATAAATCTCACCATCTACAGCACATAGAAAAATCTGGATCTGGACAAGAGAATTTATTTCTGCTTTTGTATTTTTCTAAACCATTCTGTAGCAATATGACAAAGAGAGAACCAAAAGTCCTCATTTCCTACATACAGGTAGTGAATTCAGGTAGAACTGCACTGGGAACAGGAAGGGACCTCAGATAAAGACAGGAACTCCTTGTTTGTTCACAGTTATCTATAGACTCTTTCCTATGTCTTTAACTTTTGCACTAGCCCTTCAGTAGCAACAAAAACATCCCTCTAAAGTTGTATTGAAAACTGAGGATTTGTGAGTTACAAGGTACAGAAACATTTTACTAAGTGCAAAGAATATTCTGCTCTTTAGGCTAGTTACTGTTTCCTGGGCTTTGTTCACTGTTTCTCACTTACTCTGCTTGCTTGCTTGCTTGCTTGCTTTCTTTCTTTCTTTCTTTCTTTCTTTCTTTCTTTCTTTATTTATTTATTTATTTATTTATTTTCTTTCTTTCTTTTTTTCTTTCTCTCTTTCTCTCTTTCTTTCTTTCTTTCTCTCTTTCTCTCTTTCTTCTCTTCCTTTCTTCCTTTCTTCCTTTCTTCCTTTCTTCCTTTCTTCCTTTTTTTCCTTTTTTTCCTTTTTTTCCTTTTTTTTTTCTTTCTGTTACTCCTCTGTGTAGTTGATGAAGACAGGCCTCTGCTAATGATTAACTTGTTTTGGAGGGCAAATTCAGAAAAGGAAGGTTGAACTGGCATCAGTCAGGCAGTCAGGTTTAATTAAAAATGTTGAAACTCGTTAATAAGAAACAAAGAAGCAAAACAAAAAAAGGAAGGAGAGTGGGTAGAGACAGAAAAAAGAGAACATAATAAGGCAAGGAGGAAAGACAAATGAAAAGAAAAAGGCCACATAATTAATGAGAAAATGCAGATAGTAAAGAACAAACTGTACATCAGCTGTCTTGGTTTCTTCTTAAAATGATTAGATGTCTTTGCCCCTCACCTTCCTTGTGTTTATTATTTATCTGGTGTTTTAAAATATACTGTTATTGTTATGAACTGCAGCAAGGCAAAAGGCAAACATAGAACATTTCTGGCCTGTATTTATTGTTGAATATGCACACAAGCCTCCTAGGTCCTGCTGAGCATACCCAGAGTGTTCACATAACCTGTGAACATATCCAGCATATCCACTGCACTTTGGGGAGTGCAAGAGAGAGGGGACTGTTGCAGAAATCCCAGTTTGGTGACCCATACCCCCGGCAGCACTGGAAAGAGAAGAGCAATACTTCTTTTCATCTGAATCTAGACTATACTAAATGTGATCTAAATGTGAAAATTACTTACTGAGAAGCACTATTAACTTCACAAATAAGTCTTGAAATGTCACTGCTTTGCAACGTACTAGCCTAGCTAAAGAACATTCAACAGCCTCTCTAATGGACACCTGATACACCAAAGAGAAATCTGAAGCCCTTGTGAATTTCCACATCCTCCCCTGAAGCAGTCCTTATGAGAATTTGGACATGCTGGGTGAATTTTCTCACCCGTGTACTCTAATACCTGCCTGCCAGTCCAAAGACGATGAAACGTCTTAATTGCTGGAAATTCGTAACTTTGAACCAAATGAGAAATGAAACTGAGCTGTCCCTGATATGGGCTTTTTGAAACTGAAAACTTATCAAGTCTAACTAAAGTGTTAATTTGCTATTCTGTTCTCTCTTGCAGGATCACTTAGACCAGAGGAACCTCTGGTGCTCTAAGTAGGGCTAGAAAATGTAGTACCTGAAGTCTGGGAGACACTGGCTTTGTGTTTTAACAGAGTATAAGAACAGGGGCTCATAGAAAAGGCTGCTAAATTAATTTCTCTCAATGAAATATGGAGACTGAAGTGTTAAAACATATATGTCAGCATTTAATAAACAATCAACAAGTAAT
Organism: Phaethornis superciliosus; assembly: GCA_023637945.1. Classification (NCBI taxonomy): domain Eukaryota; kingdom Metazoa; phylum Chordata; class Aves; order Apodiformes; family Trochilidae; genus Phaethornis; species Phaethornis superciliosus. The sequence goes on along the minus strand of JAJQWJ010000002.1, from coordinate 50,472,754 downwards.
GTTCTTCTGAAGTTAAACAGAATTTTTAACCAGCTGCATTTCACTGCCTGTCTCTAGGAGCAGGTGCCAAAAAATAAGCAAGGAAAATACAGTGAAAATAACTTCATTTTCTAGGTGGCAGAGATTTTTTTTTCTCTGACAGTTTGCAGTTACACACTTGGTAATTTCTCTTAGCTGATTTTGGATTGCTGTTTCTGAAAACTGTAGCAGCTTCTTTTTAGTGTGTCCTGCTTACCCCTGTTTTAAGGTGAAGCATTTTAATATCCAGGAAGAAAGGATTTTCTGCCACGGAAAGCATCTGAGACAGGGCACTGCAGGTGTGTTGAGGTTTCTCTGATGTATCTTCCAACCCTTCTCAGCACATTGGAATGTTCTACTGTCTTGAGAGATAGTGCTTTAGGCTGCAGAAGCAAGGCCAGGCAAAGGGAGGTATTTGTACCCTGAAGCTTCACTGACCTTGCTTCAGATGCCTAAACTTGGCTGCAGTGTCCTGGGGCTCTCTCTGACCATCGGGGGGAGACTCTGGGACAACATGGGGCACTTCAGCAACACCCCTTTCCCATCACCTCCCAGGAGTGATGCATCCATCCCTCCCTATCAACCATGGAAACAATATCCAGACACAAACCACTCTCTGAAACCTCTAAGGCTGGTGCATAAAATTGTGTCATGAGAACAACACTTGCTTTGGGAAAGTTACCTCTCTCAAGACGGGTGGTCCTGGAGCCTGTATGCCTCCCCCATCCTCCTGTCCTTGTGTGGAAGGTGAGAGAACCTCAGGACATTTTCACACTCACAACTACCTGTCAGCAGCAGCTTTGCAGAGGAGGAGGAAAAAAATGTATTGATTCTGTGAATACAGCCATGATGCAAAGGATGACTATTGGGAAGAGAGCAGAGCAGCATGAATATGCCTCAAAGACTGGTATCAATAAAGAAAATTATTAATTTTTAATTATTATTTCTGGAAAGTGGAAATTAAAAACAGGCTATCCATCAATGAAATTATGGGATGTGAAACTCCTCTGAGCCCTAGGAAAACATACACCCCTGCCCTTTGGTCTTCTTTTCACTCTGCCTGGGCAAGCTCACTTTATGAGGCAGCATAATTTGCAACAACCTTTTCTGAAGCTGTTGCTACACTTCCTGCCTCACTGGAAACCACCTTTTTAGCCATGCATGATGTGACTCCTCACAGACGGAAGTAAAAATTCCAGGCTTTGTCACTAAAGCCTGAAAAGCAATCCAGCTGCCACCCCGGTGCAGGACACTGTTGGTACCACTGGGCTGCAGAAGATGGTGTTGGTCAGGGGATGGTTTTTGAAGGCTGGTTGGCCCTTGTTGCACTGCTGATAAATGCAAGGAATCTATGGAGGACGGAGGGAACGAAAGAACAGTTTAAAACTAATAATGTCAGCAGTCTGGTTCTCTCTGAATTACTGGGAGGAAAAAAAAACCACATTTCTGATGTAATTTCCAATTAAAAAAATCTTTGTATCAATTTGATTTCCTCTTGAGACATGCAGGGTGTTCAGATAACTTAATCCATTTCTGAGGAGAGATGTTTTAGTGTGTCTTTTTTTATCTTCCATAATTATTATTCCGCCTTTTACTTGTACAGTGGAATTTTATAAAAGTATTTTCACTTACTCCACATGTAAGCATGAAAATGTACCTCTGTCCAAATACATTTAAAGCTTCATACCCATTTTAACATCTACTGAGTTTTTAAGTCTTGTTTTTACTGTATACAATATGGTAAATATATATATTCTCATATAATTCCAGGCCCTTCTACAGCCAGGTAGAGGTATTTTTCAACCAAAATAATTACAAAATCTTAATCTGAATTTCAAGAGCTTCCAGCTGGAATCAGAAAAATTTTGTTTGCAAATGTCACTAAATTGGCCTTTGTAGGCTCTTGCTTCTTTGCTCTCATAGAGGGCTGGTGTTCCTGGCCAGATGATGCTGGGAGTATCCCACAGGGCTTCTGGGATGTTGATACAGATTTTGGAAAGACACCGGTCACAGGTGGAATGAGGGTTTGCCCATTTATCAGGCTTGACCAGTAGCACCACAGGAGTAGGTACAACATATTTCAGATTTAACTTCCAGTAAGGTGCTAAACTAACACTTCAGATTAAGATGTTTTGATTTCAATCACAGGTTGATGCCAGTAACTTTGGTTAGGGCAAGAGACTGAAACTTTCATTTTCAATGGCTTTTTTTTTGTTGAGTAGATGTTAAACTTTTCACAGAATGCAGCTTTCTTTTTTATTTAAAATAAAAATTAAATGGAAACTGTTCACCTCACCGAATGTACCTTCAGTGTATTTGATGGTAGCTGGAGAACACATTATATAGTCCTGTTGTACATTAGATTTATACCAGCCATCTGAACCCTGATCATGTTCTTTCTTCTTTGTTCTTATCTTTGTTTTGTCCACATCAAGAATTTTTCTAAGCTATTTGAGAGCTTCTCTGATCGATAGCCATAGAAAAGTCACCCTGACAAGAGAGTATCTTTCCCTGTGAGTGGATCCCACTCTTCTCATTTTTTGAAGAACACCCCCACCAATAACAACAAAAAGAATAGCTGCATCAAAAGTTATGCTGCCATGAATCTTAGGTGAGAAAACATCAGTGAATACTTGACAAAAGTGTAACATTCCTCATATAGTTATCTGAAAGATTTTAAGTCAAAACTGTATCATTTAATATACACATAGTCATGGTACTGTCATCACATATTACAAGATATAACTGGAGTCCCTGCATCATTTCAGCTCCTTTTCCCCTTGTTGTCCATATAGTTAATATCAGATGACAAAACTGGGATCCTTTAATTCGTTGCTAATACCCTGCTAAAAACTAGGGCTAGCATGTGACATCATGCTTTCCACCTCCCTCCTGCACCTCTTCCTTTCTTTCTCTATATTGCTCTCACTCTGATGTAAATATATATATCTTCATTTGTTTCTCATATATATTTCTATACATCAACAGTGATACACAGTTTTTTCTTTTCTCTGGAAGAATCCATAACACTACCTTTAGTCATGTGAGACCATTTTCTGTATCCTTGAGAAAGCTATTTATAAGGCACTTGAGTGAGGAATGAAAGAAATACTAAAGCAGTTCAATAGAAATTATCTTCCTAATGGTAAAATCTGAATTATACATTAAAGTAAAATTTATCCAATGACTTATATTATGCTGTTTAAAAAAGGCAGAGGCTTTTATGTGTTTCATATTCTTACAAAGGTTTATTAGCTTGAGTAAAAGGTTATTATTATTCAATTGAATAATTGAATTTTAAATTATTGGTATTGCACTTCATATTATAGCTGCTTTTCCAGATGCATCTGATTATGTCAAATTTGCCTTTTAATCTCCCATCTGGAGATCATTTTCTTGAATCATGAGCTGTTTCTCTCCCTCCATAGTGGTATCCTAATGAACACACACAGTCCAGCCTCACATCTTCCACATAAATCACAGTGCATACTTCTTCTAGTTAGATTACATTGGAGGCTATCTGGTGTCATATAATCCTAGATATTGATATGTGGAAAATCTTTTCAGGTGATTAATGCCATAGGCATCTGATTTTCCTACAAAACACTATTGTGGGACTGCAGTGTTTACATGAAAGCCACACTAGTGGTCTAAAGTGGACATTTAGAAAAGTTAATAATCTGAGCCTCATCCCCTCCTAGAATTATATGTTGATATTTCTATAATAATTGCAACTTTATTTCTTGATCCTAATTAAATGACATGTTAATTTATTAAGCATATTGTTCATTAAAACACCTGGAACTTTGCTATAAATCTTGTTGCACAGTGAAATAAGTGCATGTAAAGTCATACATAATATATCTTTTCATTTGAAGCATACTGTGAGCAAAAGGAAGTCACAAAATAACTGTTCTTTGGTGTTTGTTTACTTGCTTTGTTTGTTTGTTGGCTTAATGCTCAAGAAAATGTGCCCTTGAGAAAGGTTTCTTGTTTTCTACAAACGTAAGATTTGTCCTTGACTGCACGCTTGGAAATTGCAATTCCTTCGTGTAACACTGAAATTCTCAGTTAAGATAACATATAAAACACAAAACAATTAAATATAATAAAATATCAGGTTAGGCAGCCCTGGAGTAGAACATTCTGTGAACACTTATTTTTCATTGCTGTATTCAGTATACAATATCACACTGATAATGTTAGCATGGCCAAAGGTGCTGCCTTTGCTTGCATGTACCTATAATTTGTCTGCTCTTATCAGGCTGCTTCTACCTCTGCTGAAGAGTTTTTCCCTCAGCTTCCCTAGAAGCAGGATCAGCTTTCCAAAATTTTGAGCAAATTATGTTTTAAAATAATCATTGATTCCTGTTACCTGACATAGGATGGGAAGCACTTTAAAAGTGGCTTTGAATACGCTTAATTATCTCAAGGATTACAGACTCATTGCTATTTTACACTGCCATTACAAGCATGTATCTTAACTGATTTCAACTGAATTGCTTCTGTTTTACACTGGTGTGAGGGAACAAAAAAACCCAGGTTGCATAAATTGTTAACAGCTCTTTCAAACTGCCTCTTTATTACCAGATAAAACTTTGATGAAGGACATTCACAGGAGATCGATATGAGAAACCATATAAGACCTGACTTTAATTCCACCGGCTGATACTGAAAATCACGGAAATAAGTATTTGTTTCTGAAGCTCTTACTTAAGCTGATGATTGGTTTGGTGCTGCTTTTCCTGAAAGAAATATTTCACCTTTAGGAGACGTATGGCCTCCTGAGTAAAGTTATTCCACAGCTCAGATTGCAGGGATGCAGGAAAGGGAACTGAGTGCAGTCGTTCATCAAGTAATGAGCAACTTCATCTGACAGCCTTCTTCTGAGGGAATAAGGGCTCGTGTTCATTTCTCTGCTTGGTGTGGATGCTGCTCCTGGCTGATGTGCCACACCACTGCAGATACCCTAAGAGGGCTATGTGTCTCACGAGGGAAACTGGAAGCTTTGGGAAAGTTTGGGGTCTTCTTCCAAAGAACTGGAAAATTGCCTCCTCCCTGGCAATCTTCACCCGTAATAATTGACAGAGGAAAGTGCACAGCCATGAAATAAACAACAAATAGTATTGAACTGGCCAGAAATATACTGCCTGTGAGCTAATATAGCTCAGGATATATTCACTGTTGAAAGTAAATTAAATATGTTCCTTGAGATTCACTTAAATAGCAATGTTTGTTTATGTAGTAGTTTATCTGTGTATGAAGAGGTGAGCAGGTGTTAAAGTGCAACTGCAATCACATACAAAAACTAATTTAGATTAATATTTCTCCAACCTAATAGCTGGCAAATACACATTTCTGCACTTCGAGCAGTCTGCCTTAATTTGTTTCTGTCAAACGAAGAGCAAACATTTTATCACAGGATTGTGTTGGGGTTTTTTTTTTTTTAGAAAAAAATGCCCCAAACACAGCAACACTGAAGGTTACAAAGGTGGATATTTTTAGAAAGTTTGCTCTTCACACACTTAATCAAGACCATCATACTTTACTTGCTTTCCTCCAACTGTTACTAAAGCTGTTCACAGTCTTCAAAATCTGAGCATTCTGAAGTGGAATTGCCTGTGCAGGAAAGCTCTCCGATACAGCTGAGTCTTGATGACAGGTTTAATCCTAAACCCAGTGGAAACTCAGTTGTGCTCCTTTTTCTCCCTGAGGTAGCTGAAGAGGGCATCCAGTCCCTCCTCGATGACCTCAGGCAAGGGCCGGGACAAGGGGTTGTGAGCGATGTGGAGGCCTTTGTCCACTGGGTTCCAGGCAATGCGCGGCAGCCGGCGCAGGAGGTAGAGGTCATCTGGAAGAGTCTGTATGGAGTTGTAATCCATGTTCAGTAATTCCAGACTGGTGATGAAGCAGAGGGACCGTGGCAAGCTGCGTATGTTGTTATTCTCTACGATAAAGATTTGGAGATTAGCCAGATATTGGATGCTCTCGGCGATGTTTTCAAGCCTGTTGGATCCCAGGTGCAAGAAGTCTAAGCTCCTCAGCGCATAAACACAGAGAGGAATTTGCACAAAGCGGTTGTTACTGAGGTTCAGTTTCCTCAAACTTGTAAAGTCAGTGAAGCTCAAGGGTAGATGTGAGATGCAGTTGTGCGAGAGGCTCAAAACCTCCAGCTTCCTGCACAAGCTGAGCTCTGCTGGCACTTCTGTCAGGCAATTCATGTTGACGAACAAAACCTTGAGGTTCCTCAGCAGCCCAATCTCTTTAGGCAGACACTTGAGGCAGTTGCCACCCAAGTTCAGCACTACCAGCCTGTCCAGTTTGGCCAGCGAAGGAGGAATCACCACCAGCTGGTTTTGTGAAAGGTTCAGTTTCTGCACCTCATGCAGTTTCCATAAGAATTCGGGAGTGCTGGTCATCCCTTTCATTATGAGGCTCAAGCTGACATAACGCAATCCCCTTTTTAGCAGTGACTTGGGCTCTTTCCCCCCCAGAAGAGCATCTTCCCAAGCAGGCAACTTTGCACCTTTCCTCAGAAAAAACATGCTCCTTCTCCTCTTGTTCTTTGAGTGGTCAGTTCCCATAACACCCCAGATCCCTCCTGAGAGCTGAAATGAGGTTTTCTTCCTTACAAGTGCTACACCAAATGAAAATGCCAACAGGAGATGACAGCTTGCAGAAGGCAGGAAAGTCAAAGCAAGGAGACGAGGAGGAGCCTGTGAAGTGCATCTTAGTCCACCAGGGTGCTTTCCATAGCCACTGAGGGAAAGTTTCACTTTTGGGGGCTTATGTTGGACTTGGTGCACAGTCTGTAATGAAATACTTGCTCCTGACTTGTGAGCAAACCCATTCAATTCAAACTGAATGCCACAAGGCAGCTGTCACTGTCATTTGGGCTGGGCTTTATTGGACAGACGTGTATCTTCACTGCAAAAAGGTCACAAGGATGCTGTATATAACTTCACCATGTCAGCTTTCTTGGCTATCTGGTACATACCATGACTGCAGGACAATTAACAAGAGTGGTTTCAAAAAACAAATAAGCAAACTACATAAGCAAACAGATAAAAAAACAAGCCTTCATTTCCATTCAGATTTAAAGGACTTTTTCACAATGATTTTTTTTTTGCTGTTCCTGATTGCACTGGAATAGCTACCTATTCACCAGAAAATCTTGCACACTGCAAAACTGCTGGAGAAGACTTCATGTGAGTGCTGGTTTTCTCTTCAGTTAAAAATTATAAATAAAAAAAAATTTAGTTTACTTTTATATTCCCCCTTGCAGTGAAGCAGTGAAGGTAGGCTTCTTTCTTTTCAGAAGGGGTACCACCCTCACTGCAACAGTGACATTTTCCAGTGGTATCTGTGCCCACTTGGATGTTTGTTTGCTATACAGGTTGCCAAGTGTAAGCAGTCACACTGTGCAGTTCTGCCCAAATTACTCTGTCCTAAATGTCCTGTGCTACTTTCATATCCTTAAGAGAGATTTTGGGGGATCTGGTTGTTTTATGCTGCAGAAAATGTGGTCACTTAATGTCACTTTCCCTGTGAACTTTCCTGTCTTTCTAGACTATTCTGGGGTACAGGGGAACTAGCAGTCAAATAGCTTGAACTATAAATGACATTTAACTCTGGGATAGAAGGACTGATGGGAGAGGAAGGAAGCAGTGAGGTATAATAATACCCAACAACAGCTGAAGTTAGTTCTGCTGATGAAAGGAAATTGTATTGCTAAAGGAATATGCAGTGAGTTTACACTCAAAAGGTCCCTAAAAAGAACATGCAAAAACTCCAGACATCACCTAAACTAGGCGAAAATCTCAGCAAATAATACAAAACTTTCTGAGGTTTTCCTGTCTGGTGGATCTGTGGGACTGAAAATTCTCTGCTGCTCTCTGAGAGGTTTGGTGATGGATGTACTCTTCTCAGCACATCATTTCAGAGACACTCACCCCAAAACCCTGAACCAGCTCAGATGCCAAGAGACTATGGATGAAGCTGCAGGTAGGATTCAGGGAACTCCTGCAACCTCTTTGGAATCAGTCTCTTCTCATTACCAAACACTACCCAGTCCCTTTTTAATTTTGTTTCCCTGACAGAGCTGCACCTGGTTGGGAGGAGAGGGGAGTGCAGGGGTGTCACTGTCACTGTGTTTGGGAGTGGGATCTTACAACAGGAGAGCAGCCAGGACCACAGTGAGGAAGGTGAGATGGTGGTGAGCCAAGTGAGGCACACAATTAAAACGTGCACCTTAAAAAGGCAGAGGAGCATAAAAACGACAGGGCTGCATGGCGTAAAACCTATTGGTATTGAGGCTGAAATATTGCACCCCCTGGAGTGCCTGGAGAGGCCAAAAAAGGGCTGAGGCCAGTTGTAGCTGTTTACTTAGAGTGGGTTGGCAGCCTGATGAGAGTCACAGATCCCTCCCTCTCCAGGACTATCTGCCAATATTTGTCAGTTTGCAAACAAACAGTACATTAAATCCCATCGCAGCCATAAGCTCTGACTCAGTGTTCTTGTTAATCATCATCCAAACCTCCTGCCCAGAGTGGTGAAGATAACCCTGTCACCATAGGCAGAGAAGCTGCTCAGTGGGGAGAGCAAAACCAGCAGCAGGACAAGCTGGGGCCAGATTCAGCCTTGCACGAGTGGGTGACCTAAGGCTAAAGTGTGTCCCTTCAGCCCAGGCAGGTGGAGAAACAAAAAAATGAGACTTTCAGGAGTCCCGACTCTGGGTTGTTAAAAATGTGCTTATTATTAGACAGCCTAAGTGGGTTTGAACAAGATATTCCCTTCTGCAGCAGCAAACACAGAGGAAAAAAAAAACCACACTTTTTGAGAGCATTTACAAAGTTAGACATTTTCCTTCTTCTAATCATACTGCTGGCAGAAGGAACCTGCTGCTGGGACCTCGCCTGCACCCACATCCCCACCATCACTTCATCACCTCTTCTTTCAAGAGGTCATTTTTAGTAACAAACAAAAACAAAACACGAAGGAAGCATAATCTCCAGTCACAGTGTCCCACTTGGCTGGCCAGATATTTTTGGATGAGGGCATCGTCCCTATCTCCAAAATGCTTTAGAGTTCACTGCCCGGGGACTTGGCAGGGCCCAGTCCTGCCTCTCACCACAGAATTCCCCATTTCCTCACAGCATGACTCAGCCAAAGTGCTCCATGCCCTTCCCTGGTTTTGCATCATGCTGCCAATTTGAAAGTAACCCTCTGATATAGCCCAGTATAGCCTGGGTCAGTCTGTTTGTTGGAAAGCTTCACCCAGGGCTCTCAATCAAACAAAAATGCTTGTTCTGCTTCAGCCATGCAGCATCTCCTGTTATTGCACTGCCCTATCTCCACTGCCTGTCAGGCAGCAGCAGTAAAGGAGGTTTAAAAAAGAAATTCCACATCTGCAGCTTCCATTGTCCAGTTCCCTTCCTGACTGCATGAGCACCATAACTGCTGCGTGAAGGGGAAAAAAAAAAAAAATAAATAACCATTTCCTTTTCTTTGTTCTCCAACAGAAAAACAGGCTATTGAGCACACTTGCAGTTGTGGAGACGGGAAACTCTGAGGTAACAAAATTAAATCCCTCTCTTGTAATCGGGATAATAAACCCACAGTGGCCTCATCTGGGCATCTCAGGAACTAAATTTCTGAACAAAATAGTCCTTCCTCTGTTGGTGTGCTCAACGGGTTTTGCTCAAACACTTTTCATTTCCCCTCTGTCTGAGTAGCCTGGTGCCCTGCCCTACGCTGTGCTGAGAGATCAAGCTGATTCCTTTGGGCTGCTCTTAGGTTGCTGGACCAGTGAAACCCAGACCCGTGTGGACACAGCCTGGAAGACAGAAAACTAATTCAATGTGTACAAGCCTGGCAGGGGAAAAAACAAAAAAAATAGCAAACAGACCCAAAGGGCTGGGATTTACAGGATAGAGTGTAGCTGGTAATCGGTCTGTGGATTTAACAAAACTGTTAGTGTGCAAGGGAAAAAAAGTGACCCAAATCTTGCTGAAGAACTTCCTAGTAAAACTAATACAATAAGAGAAATGACACTATTAGCAATGATGAAAACCTGGTAAGGTGACAAAAATGACAAGCTGTATTTTCTGGCGTTCTTTGACTATGCAAATGATTAGTGGTTTTTTGTTTGTTTTTGGTTTTTTAAGGAAGCAGGATTGTCAGTCATGAAAAAAATTGTAAGATGAGTTCCCAAAGACCTGAAAATTTGAATTCTATTTTATAGGGGTTCTTTTATTTGCCTGCAGGTTTGGAATCTCTAGAACATACTTGTGAAACATTATCAAGCTTTTCCATGCAGCAAGGTGGTGGGCTGGACATCTGTATTGTTTTTAAATAAAAGTTGAGCTAATCACATAATACTTTTCCATAGAATTTGAGCTTTTAATGTAATACCTGGTAGCATTAGATTTTTAACTAAATTATAATAATTTTGACACACTGAATTTAAATTTGATACACTGAATTTAAATTTTTTTCCTGCAAAACCAAAATCTGTTATTGTCTTTTAAATTAGTGAATGTACAATAGATACCTATATTTTATCAGCGTATATCTATAGTTTCATAACTGATTTTGAAGAAAATTTCATGTTCTTTATGTAATCAAAATCCGATACAGCTTTATTAAAAATGTATTAATATAATAAGGAGTACCTTAAATCTTCAAGCATAAACTTTTCTAAAATCCTGGGAAGTTCAACCCATACTCTTTTAGAAAAAAATTTAGTTTTCATTCATTAACTAGGTGTTAAAATCAATACCCAGCTAAATGATGATGCAGAGACTACCTAATCCTTCCTCTGACAGGAAGAATGCTTTGAAGAAAAAAGGGTTAATTTGTTTCAAGTTCAGCAGAAAGCAGCAGTCATGCTGGAGAAATATTCACTACAAATACAACTGCAACTACTGAACCATGTGTGTGTTCCTTGTGCTGTTCCTTTCCTCTGAAGTAAATAAAGGGTTTTAAAAGCATCAATTCCATGCAGACTGTCAAAAGATATCCTCTGGTCTTAGGGCTAAGGATGCAAATTTTGTAGGTTTTTAAGTACTTTGTAGTGGTTTGTTGATCTTGCAGCTATTCTGAAACACTAAATCAAATTTCAAAGGTAATTTGATATTTAGAAGATGTGACACAAGACAGGAACAATTCTGTAGGCAATTCTAGATTTCCTGTTAATTTGTTTTTAATTATGGTGCTGTTAACAGCCTTTAGCTCCTGTGTGTCCCTGGAGCTTTCCTGGAATGTTTTATTAAGCTTCCATGTGGAGCTGCTGGATTGCCTGACCCATGAAGAATTGGACCTGGAGGTGAATGACTGCCTACACAGGGGCCCATTTAACAAGAGCTTTGGCAGACAAAGTTTTTCTGCAGACTTCTTGACAGAAGACAAGCTCAAATTATCCATACTATGGAATAAAAAAAGAGATTTGGTTTTGTTTGTGTATGCAGACAAGAAGTAACAGGCTTGGTTCCTCCCAGTAGTCAGCACCCAGCAGCGACTCTCATGTTGCATGGAAGCACAGGAAGTTTTATTTGCCTCCTGAGAATTTTCATGAGTATTTTGAAATTCCAGTATATGCATAAATAACTGGTTGGTCATCTCCTACTTATGCCACAATTTCTCTGTGTCTACACAAGCCAAATAACCAGTCTGTATGGCTATATTAAAGAGAGGCAAGCCACGATTCTGCTATCACTTGTGTTCTTGGGGGCACCACTTCAGCTTATGCCCATCATCAATGCTCCTGCTACTGCAGAAGCCACTTGTCTTAGGTGCTTGCTTACTCCTCTGCAGGCAAGGGATAGCTTAGCACAGACATATTCTAGGGCACAACATCATCCCATAGGAGCACACCGAAGCTCCTGTCCTGTTTAATTAGTCAGCTGCTCAGAGCCTCTGTGTCTCATTCTTACCCTCCCCTTATGGCCATCATGGTGCCATGTTTAACACGATTTATAAATGTATTTGGTCATTGCATGGATAATAACATAGCAGTATAGAAAGCATTCACTGTTCTATTATTCTCCATTACATTTATGAACAGTCACATCTACATTCACAAACACCCATAAAATAGCCTGTTAGCACTATGGACATTTCCTAAATGCTACTCATGGTCTGTGGCTTTCTGAATCAAACTGAAAGAAAAATTGGAACAGATTATTGAAACAGGATGAAGAAGCTTTTAGTATAACTGCTGCCACATCACTTCTGCCACAGATACTTGTCACAGAGCTCTTGAAGGTCATTTGTTACATTTTGAATACATCGTAAGAAGGAAAACAGTTCTTGGAAAGTAGAAGAGATAACATGAGTTCTCCTTCCCCTTGCCTAAATCTAATCAGATCTAAAAAGTATTTTGTGGTGTGCCTGCTGTCCTTCCTTCCTTCCTTCCTTCCTTCCTTCCTTCCTTCCTTCCTTCCTTCCTTCCTTCCTTCCTTCCTTCCTTCCTTCCTTCCTTCCTTCCTTCCTTCCTTCCTTCCTTCCTTCCTTCCTTCCTTCCTTCCTTCCTTCCTTCCTTCCTTCCTTCCTTCCTTCCTTCCTTCCTTCCATCTTAACAGTACCCAGAACATTTGCCTTGGCCCAGTTCTCTGAAGCATCTGGTGACCAAGGGATACACATAACTCTGGGAAGAGGGCATCTCCCCACCTCTCTTAAAGTTGCTGCTAAAATTAGCAAGATTTTCTTAAACATCCATGGGTGCAGACAGTCCAAAACCAAGCACGACTCTGTGATCTGCTGGCAGAACTCCCAGTCCCTCCTTCAAAGACTGTTTAAGTATTTTACATTTAATGGGTCACTGTAGTTACCTACCTTTCTGGAAGCTGAAAATCCATGGTCTGTTCTGGAAACAAAAGGCAAGCATGAGGGTCCTGAGCAGAAAGAATAATTTCCATAGAGCTCTAAGTGGAACCTGTAGTTTAGAGACAGATAGGATCTAAGCTGGACCATTAATTCTTTTTCTAATAAGCGTCTTACAGACTCTCCTGCTCAACCTGCCAATATGCTGATTTTGATAAACTGTCTTTAAAATCAGTGTTTCTATTCAGGCACTGCCTGTGTGAATGTGTCTGTGCCCTGGCTCCATGGGGTTCTGCATGCCACAGTAAAGACCAGGCATCTGAATGTTATGTATTGCCAAGTTCATTGCTGCTATGCCAATACCCCTCTTTTTAATTCTAATCATTTAAGAATGTTTGAAAATGCTGTTTTATCATAAAGTCTTAAGGGACAAAGCAAGAGGGAACTTGTAAAGTTATTCTAGAAATTAAATCAAAAAAACCAATTGTTATTTTTTCATGCTAGATTTTGTGTTTAAAATAAATGCATGCTTCTCCAATTGAAAGTGCAAGCGCTTTTCTATCTTAGTCCTGGTAAATCAGTACTGCAAATCAATGTGACCCAGTGTGAAGGGGTTTAGGTATTTCCATCCACAATAATGATTGCAAAAAAGAACTTAGGAAATAATTCAATCAAAGCTGCTGTGGAGCCTTAATCCCAGATCCATGACTCTTACATAAATTACACTGATATAAGAAGAAACTCTGCATTTACCTTCATGTGCCTGATAAATGATAAAAAAGAATCTAATTAAAACTCCCTAAAACACATACCAGTGTCTCAGTTTGGGATTTATCAGAGACATTATCAAGTGAAAGGGCAGACATCCCTCTAGACATTTGAAGACTCAATGCTGACAATTGATAGCTTGACTTCTAAATTTCTGAGCTCCAACTTAAGGAAATGTATTGGATGGTTAGCTTCAAAGGGCTTGAACGAACAAATAAAAGTTTTCAAGCAATCAGGAAATCAATGCATCTCAATATTATTATCATGTGAGTGACATCTGACATCCTGTGAAATAATATTGCTCACTGTATGGTGAAACAAAGGTTGGTGAGATCTGAGTCAAGTTGCAATTAAGTGGAGCTAAGGAGCATTGCACAGAGCACAGCCTGGAGGCAGGAGATACAGCCCAGTAGGTGAAAAAAAGCACATGAAAAGCGACCTGCATTAAAAAAAATTTAAAAGTAATAAAATAGAGCAAATGAAAGGGAAAATAAAATCTTCAAGCTCAAGTACAGGCAAAAAAAAAAAAAAAAAAAAAAAAAAAAAAAAAAAGAACCACTTATAATACTCATCTCTTACATTTTACAGTTTCTAATGAGCAACTTCCCAATAGAGAAAATCAAATATGAATCTGTTCTGTACCCAAACATCACAAGACATTAATTGTAATGTACAACTGTGGGGTTTCAGCAGTTACTGGACTGTGGGAAGACAGGAGATTGTAGTTAATGAATCCACCTGAGGTGGAATGATGGTACATTTGGCAGTTATGGATATTCATGGAAGGTGAGCACTGATGCTCTGATGTGTGGCCAGGTCAGCTAACAGCAAGGCAAGCTTTTTTGAAAAGGTGGAAATGTCATGTGGTTTGAAAAGAATGCAAGTGGCAGTGCCAAAATGTAGAAATGAAAGTAAAACAGGATGTTTGATTAGGCCATGAAGCTAATATTTCTGGACTCAGGAAGATGACAAGCTACATTTGCAGAGAATTTGAAACAACAGTGCCAGTCTGCACATTTGTCATGAAAATTTACTACTCAGAGATCTCAATAAAGTGATGAAAGGTGTTCATTTATATGGTTGCCTGTGAGATCTGGAGACTAGACCCATACTGTCTGTTCCCATGCTGTGGTCTTAAATCTGACCTCCTCTCCTGCTGTCTTCAACTACCCTACATGTGCAAAATTCAAGAGCCTCAGTCCACAGGCCACTGCATTCGCATTATCTTTGGTGCTGATCTACATGTTTTCTGCCTCACAGCATTTCATTTTTAGTTTATTGGATTTGAACAAATGCAGGCAATCAGAGGAAAATGCAATTATAACAGAGTTGCTGCCAATTGTTTTTCGAGTGATAAGAAATCTTATCTGTAGTCAGGGCTGGGGGCAGACATAACCTGGGCTGGTGGGCTCAGAGCAACATGCTGGCAGATGTTAGCAGAGGGTTACAATCTGTTTCTCTCTCATCCATGGAAATGGATTCAAGTTTTCTAAGGTTAATGAACTTTGCTAAGCTATTTCATGAGTCCAGGCTGAATGTACAATGTGTTACAAATGTCTTAATTGACTCAATTTGGCAATCTAAAAATGAGTATACATGCACATTCTTCATGAGCTGTATTTAACCAGCATCCTGGAAACCACCAGTGCTCTATGGGTTTAGACAGGTAACATTTCAGGAATATAGATTTCAGCAGCTTCACTTTAAAAGCCACTGATGGAATTGAGCAGCAAGAAAAATATTTCTTAATATGCTGTTTTTACCTACCCCTCAAATGATAATGTCATGATATTGAAGTAATATTGGGTAATATATGATGACAAAGGAATGGTGATATTCCCTCACTGATAAGTCTGAGTGAACATTTGTCTGCAGCCACCTATTCTTGAACTTCTCTTAACTGCACTTTTTCACTCTCACTCTGGAGGACATTATGTGTAACACAAGGAGAAAAGAGCTAAGTGCTCTTTCTTCCACAAAACTGATACAGAAATAGTGAACCTTGCTACCTGCCATAAATACTGATCTCAAAATACACTACCTTCCCCCCAAACCCTCACTTTACTTTACATAAATGAAGCAGAGACCCTAGAAAGATTGAGGCAGTATGTCTACTGAATTTATGATTAATAAGCATGTCAGGTTTTATAACAGCATCCTTATGTGGACACAGTTAATGGTCTTAACATTGCTTCCAGAATGAAAATTGAATGGTTGAGCAAACCTAGCCTCGGGAAGGCCCACGGTGATAAGGAAACCATCAGAGAAAATAGGTGTACACATTTTTCAACCTGTCAAATGAAAAAACATCACAGAAGATGGTAAGTCAAGGGTATGCCCTCATACATGTGTTGTACGACTGTTTGTGCTGAACAAGGTTGCCTCCTAAACAGGAGGGAAAAGGTGAAGTAAGCAACAGAAAGACTCGTGATTATCTTGTAAATTACACTCAACCCAAGAGCAGTAATTACTCTGAATCAGCATTTAAAAAGGGAGGGAGTTGTTTTGTGCTTCTCAAAGCTGTTGTAAATTGCTAACCCTGAAAAAAGCAAAGGAAGAAAGAAGGACAAAGGTAGGCATGGCAAAAAGGGGGCCACATATTTGGATAGAGCAATAGAAAGACTTAAGAATTATGTGGATTTTGGGGGAAGATCTCACCAGGCTCTAGGAACTGAACCAGGATGTAGCTGCTGAGGATTAGGAAACTAAACTGGAGGACAGCCTAAAGACCTGCCAGTCTGATGTTAGTTTGCCTTTCTCCAAAGCACCTGCTGCTGTCTTGCTGCTTAAGATAGAACTGTGCCAGCCAGGTCTCATACAGAAAGATCCAGATGCCAAGAATATTTTATTTCTAATTAGCCAAATGATGTGTAGAAGTATGGACATGGGTAAAATGGAAAGCACTGGATTTGGCATGGTGTCTTTTAATATTGATAAATCACTTATGTAGTCCTGGATCAGTCTTTTGAGAAAGACAATAATTGACTAGTTAGAGATGTTATTTGTGTCAGTCCTAACTCTCCCCAGTAAATCTCAAAAACAAATCATAGCCATTACTATAATTTTTACATGCTTAATTAGTTTTCAAATAAATGGTTTTAATAATAATTTAAAAAAAACAAAACAACAACAGTACTGGAAAGGTAGAAGTAATAAATTAAGGGAGATTATACATTAGCAGCAGAATACAAACATAACATGTCCTTTCAGAACTGGTATCCAGATTACTTATAGAATTATGCAGGCAGTCACTGAAAAACATTGGAAGAGGAGCTGTCATTTCAGTTGTCTATGTACAGCATATAACGTCTGCTGCAAAAATTATAACCAATCTTTTAAGAGATTCTGTTGGTATGTAATAAGCACGGATCTGTACCATTGACTTGTGAGAATATCAGCTGTGTCAGACTAACAGTTTCCTCCTTCTTTTCACAGCCAGGCAGACTTTTATTTTACAACTAAGTTGAAACTTAGTTTGCAACCAAGTTTCCTTATTAAGAAAGCTTCACCAATGCTCTCTGTGTTTTTAACCACAGGACAGAACCAGCAGCATCCCACAGTGTTGCAGAAGCAGTTTCCTCCTAACTAGCTTCTGAAGGATGGTTGTGCTCTCTAATGCAAGCAGGTTTATATTTCTTCCATTACTATACACACAGCTTGGAAGAAGTATTAATTTTTACTATTACAGATTATAAATAAATAAATCAATAAAATTAGGCAATGCACAGCAGTGGTAATCCCCTGGCTCCGCCTAATGTGCTCTGCAGTGAGTCCTTCTCAAGCCACCCAGGACCATAATTTCCACTGCAGAGCTCAGCTGAGGCATAAGCTTTGGCAGCCCTGTGTTTGCATTGCAAATCTCAAGTTCTTGTTCTGTGCTGGCTTGAGGGCAATAGTGACCCCCAATGAAGACTTACTTCCTAAAGAATTTAGGCAATTTGAGGGCTTCCAACACAAGCGCTGACACATGAGCTTCCTTTCAGACATTAAGAACAGAAAAGCAAACAAAAAAAAACCAAAGTGTTTTTTATTGCTTGCTTGGTTGGCTTTGGTTTTGTTTTTGTTGTTGATTTTTGTTGTTGTTGTTTTGGCTTTGTAAATAATATTGTGCTGTCACTTTATAGTTGTAGCTCTTTGCAGGTGACCACTGTTTCCATAAGGTACAGAGTTAAACTTTATATTTCCAGCACAATTTTTAAAATCCCTACATTCTAGAATAAAATAACATTTTCATGCAATCCGTTGCATTTAGGTAATTTGAGAACACCTGTGACTGTGTGAAGGTATTTTGTATTCTGGGGCATTAACCAGGCAAAAATATTTCCTAAACAGTGGGCCAAATTCAGAATCGATGTCAGTCAATCTTGTTTATTTTGGAAGTCTCACCTGTTACTTTTCAGCTGGAATGCAACCCTCTGGCTTTGCATTTTAAACAATTCACACATATCTCAAAGTCAAAAATGGGAGAGCACCATTTCACTCCCTCAATACTTCTCACATTAGAAAGAGTTCTGTCTCTTGATTAACAAAAAACTTTACCTGAATAACAAATTTCCTTCTAATTAAGCTCTCTGTTAACATTATTGGAGGAAATGATTGTACAACACCCCTTGAATTTGTTTAGTTTTTGTGGTGTTTAGTTTTTTGTTTAGATAAGACAAAAATGTGAGTCTCTATGTCTTCACTGGACAGTGCACAGATTGTTGAAATTATTAAATGTGCATGATATAACTTATCAACTGAAATCTCATTAGTTCTTGACAAAATCTAGGAAAAGGTGCGCAGTATAAATATTTCAAGTATTAATTCAAAGACTTTTAAGGAACATGTAGATGACAACAGATTATAGGAACCAAGCTTTGCGTAAGGCAATGTGTTTGTGAGATTTTTCCTCACTAAATCACTGAACATACTAGGAGCCTGAACTCGGAAGCATCCCAGGAGCCACTGAACATCCTAGGAGCCATTGAAATACATCATCAGTTATATAAGAAAAGACACTTAAATATGCTCAGTGGTTGTGATTATAATGATTACCTCAAATAATGGTTCAATTATATTATGCCAGTGATATGTGTTTTCAGGAATACTCCAATTCTGCTGGCATTCAGATTAGGAAAAAAAAAATGCTTGAAGCCAGTTATAATACTGTGGTATGTTGTGAGACTATCTTTTGTTCAGAGAGATACTGAAACTGGGATCTTCAGCATCATTTAGTGGCTTAGGGCATAGCCCACCACCCACTCTGACTGAGTTCTTTGGTCTTCAGCTGGACTAGGGCTGCCTGAGAAGCCCAACGTTTTTTTAAAAAGCTAAAAAAACATAGCACATGTATACTTTGCTCAACAGAGGATCCTGATCAGAAACACAGAAATAAGATGCCCAGCTCTCTGTGAATGAAAGGTGTCGAGCAGATGTGCTCTGGCCACAAGAAACATCTGGTCTGGCTTTCAATTATGTCCTGATTACAGCTGCCTCTTCCTCCTCTGCTTCTGGAAGTGAAGAAGGCAAATCCTGGGCAGGCAGAGAGGAGGCTGAGCAGATGGCACAGGAGTGATTGGTAACCTGGTAGCTTTGAGCAGAGCCTTTGGGTACTGGTGCCCTGGAGCCTTTATTTGAGAGACTTTACTCCTGGCTCACCTGGTTCATTTGCTTTATATCCATGACACATCAGTGGATCCCACTTTGGTTTTAAATCTCATCCATAAAGTAGCAATTTGAGACATTATCTCTTCAAAGAACCGGGGAACTCATGATAGCAGGAATATAAATAGGCAAAACCCATTTCCTCACAGTGCCTCAATCCTCATTCAGAAAGATCAGTTTTAGAGATAAAAGGATAATTCAATCATCATTTAGTTTCTCTTCCTCTGAGACACCCAGCCAGGAATGATTTATTGAAAATTGTCATGATAGCTGCTATGTTTCAGACATTCTTGGAAAGGCTCCTTCATAACACTTAGCCAATTTGCATGGGCATGAAAATGAACTTTATTTTAATGACAGGTGTTTTAAAATATGTATTAGAGGAAAAAAAAGACACTTGAATTTAAACTGAACAGTTATTAGCTTCCCTAGATAGTCTTTTTTTAGTAACAATTGCCTATCAATTATTTACTTCCAGAAAAAGATTTTATCTCGAGCAAAATTCTTTGGATTTTGTTGGCTTTGCTGCAGTGGTTCTGCAAAGTCTGGCATGTGGTAATTCTAAATTCCAGGCTCAGTTATTCACTTTTTTTTTTTTTTTTTTTTCTTCTGAGGTAAAGTTCATACTGATTTTAATGAGAGACTGACTTTAGGTTATGGAATTTATTATTTTGTCAGTATTACACAATATTACACAAAATATATTGAAGTCAGCCCCATTATGTTGGAAAAACAATTTAACCCATGAACTTTGGAGGTATACTATGTGCCAAATGCTAATAAGATAGATCAGTACAGTGCCAGGAGGAACAAGCCAGAAATTCTGAGGGAATAAAAGGCTCGACAAAAGTTGGTTTTCTTTGTTTCTGAAAGAGGTGAGTCTAATGTGGCATTTAGATGAAACAAAAGACAGATAGTCTCCCTAAATGCAGTGAATTGCTAAAGTCATGAATACCCACTGTACGTATATTAATTTTCATCCTTACAGGTATGGGGAATGGTGTGTGAAATAAGCCTGATACTGTCAATCTTCAGGCACTGTATGTCAGTCGCATCCTGGGCTGCATGGAAAGAAGTGTGGCCAGCAGATTGAGAGCTGATTCTGCCACTTTGCTCTGCTCTGGTAAGACCTCAGCTGGAGTATTGCATCCAGCTCTGGTGCCCTCAACACAGGAAGGACATGGACCTGATGGAATGGGTCCAGAGGAAGGTCATGAAAATGATCAAGGGGTTGGAAGACCTATCCTATGAAGATGGACTGAGAGAGCTGGGGTTGTTCAGCCTGGAGAAGAGAAGGTTCTGGAGGCACCTCATAGCAACTTTACAGAATCTGAAAGAGGCCTGCAGGAAGCCTAAGAGAGACTGTTTGCAAGGGTCTGTAGTGATAGGATGAGGGGCAATGGTTTTAAATTAGAGAAGAGTAGATTTCGACTGTATGTTAGGAAAAGTTCTTTACAGTGAGCATAGTAGCAAAACAGAACAGGCTGCTCAGGGAGGTAGCTGAGGCCTCATCCTTGGAGATATTCAAGGGGAGGCTTGATGAGCCTCTGGGCAACCTGATATAATTGAGGATGTCTCTGCTTACTGCAGGGGGTTGGATCAGATGACCTTTAAGGGTCCCTTCCAACCCAAATTATTCTATGATTCTGATTCTATGGTGAGGACATTCATGCAGCCAGTAAGTTAGATAAGGCAGGTCAACATGTAAAACTCATGCTTTATGCAACAAGCTAATGCTGAACTGCTCAGGAGCAGGAAAACTCCCCTGCAGACAGCCTGCCTCAGCATTTTTTCCATCAGAGTGACTGTTTTGTCTGCCTGAAGCATCCAGAGCCGGCCGGGCAGGCTCCCCGCTGGGTACCAGCACCACGGAACCCAGCTCCGCAGCAGCCAGCAGCAGGCTCCGAGCGAAACTGCACCCGGATTTTCCGATTTGCTTCGTGAAAGGGGTGAAAACCCCAAAGTGTTGCCTGTGAGGAGGCAGCTGGTGGGCTCTGTTTGGCGAATAGGGGTTTGATTCCAGCGGCAGGGTTAGGGTCGGTGTCAGGAGAAATGGCGCGAAGGTTTTGCAGTTCCGCAGTGCCACCCAGTGGCTGTTTTTAATAACTGCAGAATGAAATCAGGAAAACTTGGAATTTACTGAGGTTTTCTGTGTAAAGAATTGGAGATTCGAATAAAACACAACGTAGGTCTTAGGGATGAAATTCCATTAAATTAACTAAATTTTGTTTATATTGTTATTTCTTAATAATTAAGAATTTACATTTTATTGCAAGGTTTTATTTTTCAGTATGCTTCTCTACTTAAAAAAAAAACCTAAATATTTGTATTAGTATTAAAAATTTGGTTAAAACCAAAATCAAGTATCCTGTAAGAACTTAATCCACTAAGGCACGTCTTCTTCACAAATATACTAACAGTTTCTCAAAACTGAACTGGTGCTAAAAAAAAAAATTAAAAAACCCACAACTAATTAGGAAATCCTTAACTTACATGGCTTGGGATTGGCTCGGGGTTCACAGTTGTCTTTTTTGTTCTGTTCTGTTTTGGTTTTGGTTTTGGTTTTGTTTCCATCAGGGTCTGGTGAGTGTGGTTTCATTGTCATTGTGGTTTCACTGTCATGTCCATTGAATATTGCTTGTGTTATCAGGTTAGAGAGATTATAGAGTTCTTTAGGAATGTAACAATATGTTCAACAAAACAAATGGCATAAACTCTGTGTGCTGACTCGTTTATTTTATAATTGGCTTGGTTTTAGTCACTCTTTGACAGAGCATATGACAGAGCATATGTCAGCCCGCAGCTTGGACAGGAGCACTCTGTGCTGGGTTAGGAACTGGCTGGAGGGCCAGGCCCAGAGAGTGGTGCTGAATGGTGCTGATCCAATTGGCAGCCACTCACCAGTGGTGTCCCCTGGGGATCAGTGTTGGGCCCAGTTCTGTTTAATATCTTCATCAATGATTTAGATGAAGGGATCGACTCCATCATCAGCAAATTTGCAGCTGACACTAAGCTGGGGGGGAGTGTGGATCAGCTGGAAGGCAGGAGGGCTCTGCAGAGGGACCTGGACAGACTGGAGAGTTGGGCTGATTCCAACGGGATGAGGTTCAACACGGCCAAGTGCCGGGTCCTGCACTTTGGCCACAACAACCCCATGGGGAGCTCCAGGCTGGGCACAGAGTGGCTGAGAGCAGCCAGGCAGAGAGGGACCTGGGAGTCTGGATTGACAGGAAGCTGAACAGGAGCCAGCAGTGTGCCCAGGTGGCCAAGAAGGCCAATGGCATCCTGGCCTGGATCAGGAACAGCGTGGCCAGCAGGTCCAGGGAAGGGATTCTGCCCCTGTACTCAGCCCTGGTGAGGCCACAGCTCGAGTCCTGTGTCCATTTCTGGGCCCCTCAGTTCAGGAAGGAGATTGAGGTCCTGGAGTAGGTCCAAAGGAGGGCAACCAGGCTGGTGAAGGGACTCGAGAACAGACCCTATGAGGAGAGGCTGAGGGAGCTGGGGGTGTTCAGCCTGGAGAAGAGGAGGCTCAGGGGAGACCTCATCGCTCTCTACAACTCCCTGAAAGGAGGCTGGGGGGAGTCGGGCTCTTTTCCCAGGCAACTATCAA
This sequence comes from Phaethornis superciliosus, assembly GCA_023637945.1. Classification (NCBI taxonomy): domain Eukaryota; kingdom Metazoa; phylum Chordata; class Aves; order Apodiformes; family Trochilidae; genus Phaethornis; species Phaethornis superciliosus. The sequence goes on along the minus strand of JAJQWJ010000002.1, from coordinate 50,449,890 downwards.
CAAGATAAGAGGGCATGGTCTTAAGTTGTGCTGGGGGAGATTTAGGTTGGATATTAGAAAGAATTTATTTACGGAGAGGGTGATCAGACAATGGAATGGGCTGCCCAGGGAAGTAGTGGATTCTCCGTCCCTGGAGATATTTAAAAAGAGACTGGATGTGGCACTCAGTGCCATGGGCTGGTAACTGCAGAGGTAGTGGATCAAGGGTTGGACTTGATGATCTCTGAGGTCCCTTCCAACCCAACCAACTCTATTGTTCTATGATTCTATGATATTTCAATCTTCTGTAGTTCCCAATATTTTATAAAAAATTGCACACCAGTAATATCTATCTTTCCTGTTCCTTGCTTAAATCTTTAAAAAAGTTTTCAAAGTAAAAAAAGAAAAAAAAAGTAGTTTGTTGTATTGTGCATGTGATATCACTCTGTGATACAAGGATACAAGTCACAGGTTGTTTTTTTTCTTCTTTGTTTGGTTTGGTTTTTTCCCTACTTTTACAAATGAGAAAAACTGAAAAAGGAAGAAAGCACAGGTTTCATGGGCAGCTCAAGATGAGGTACAAATATTATCTTCAAGTTTATGATGCCCCTTACCAGAGATGTGCCTGTTCCGGCAGCAGTGTCACCTCAGGCTGAAAAAAAATTGGAAGAGTCAGGGAAAGTAGAAGAAAGTTTTTGCAGATGGGGAAGAATTTTAATTGCCACTCCCAGGATAACACCTCTGGCTGCTCCCTCCAGATGGTCAGAAATGTGCAGGAAGGAATCCAGGAGTGGTGAATACAGCACCACAGTGTTGCTGCAGATAACCACTGACTAGAGCTTGATGTTTTCATTTATTTAAACAGAAGTGTTTTTTTATTGAAATAAAAGCAATCTAAAGAGCTCACCTCCTAAGCTCTCCCCTCATCAAACTGATTGGCTTTGAGTCTCATTCTCCAAAACAAACTTCTAATTACCAGTGGAGTTTACATAGAAACACTACTTTAATAAAAACAGCCTGACAATCCATCCATCATGTGTACAATATTTAAGTAGTCACAGTTGTCTTTTCTTGAAACTCAATTCAGATTCCAAACAGTTCCAGTATCTCATGATTTTTTAATTATAATTCTTTTTAAACTAGAGCAGATATCTTGCTAAATATTAAAAGAATGTTAGAATGTTTATTCACAGATGAAATTTTTTTTACACAGCACAAAAGAGACAGCAAATGCTACTGTCAGGCTCAGTAGCATTTAACACTGACTTTGCACTGTAGATATATATGTAAGTAGAAAGGGAATCTTAAAATAAGTTCCAGACAGTGCAATTTAACTTGACAGTGATTAAAATAAGATTACCCCATAAACTCTTTCATTTTTCCCATATTTGTTTATTTATGAATTAATAGTGCATTTGATTTCCCTTATTTTCCAAGTCAGGGTATTCTTTCAACACAACTTATAGACTGATGCCATAGATATCTGTAGTTTGTCCAATGTAAATGTATTTAATTTAAAAATTAAATTAACTTCGTATTATGTAGAGTTAATTTAAAGGTAAAATGAAAGTGTTAAACTCTGTTTCCATTCTATATATTCATAGCAATATTTGAGTAGCAGAGGATCGCTCTAAATAGCACTACAAATGTGAAACACAGAGATTTTCAGACTACATAGTCCTTTTTTAATCCACTTGTGAAAATTCAATTGAAATACACATAAGGGTACACGTCAGGTAGCAGACAGGCACATTCATTTGCTTTTCTAGACAAGAGGAGCTTAGTGCTGGTTTTGAAATGATGCTCCCTTAACCTTACAATAGAACACTACTACTGTTCCTCAAATTAGGAACCTATCACAGCTTAGATTATTATTTTTAGATGGCTTCTGGCTTCAGTTTTAGACATGGCTAATTTCTTGAAAATTGGAAGTGATAAATTATTTATTCTGTTTGTAACAACAGCTTTCCAGAAAGGTGTAAGGTACTTTCTTGCAATAGCAGGAATGGAAGTTAAGATTAAAAAATAGCTTTGAGCTCCTGTTATAGAGATTTCCCATAGAACCTAATTCAAGAAGAAATTTAAGTGTATTAATGTGGGAGGAAATAGGACATCAAATTCCTGTTTCAGTGTATAAATAAATTACCTCATTTTAAGAGCTACAGAAGACCACTGGGGATATTAATTTTTTCACAAGCTGGACAAAGGCTGCACATTTAAGCTTTTGGCTTTCATCTTCTGCTTTCTCAAGTTTTGTTTCTTGAATTATTTCTAGATATTCTACAAAACAGAGAGGTGATAAAAACCTGGTTAACTTTACATCAGAATCGTGTCTTTTAGCGTATATTTTGCATAGGCAGATATATGTCTCTGGACAGTGACATCTCAGCACTTGCTGTGAAAAGCTCAACCACTGGAACAACTCTGATGTCCCATGGATCTTCTCCCAGCTGCATACCTGACAACAGCTGAGAAGACATTCAAATTCACTGAAGAAAAGATCAGAGGGTAAGATTAATTGATTAAGTAAAATTAACTGATTAACTCCTATTTAGTGCTTTTTGCAAAATAATAAGGAAGAAAAAATTAGTCTTAAACTTTACTTTGCTATCACAGATTAGCTGCAGTTTAAAAGTGTGAGTTAAGTTATTTTATAAATTGTCTACCCATTCAGAACTATCTGAGATGTTAGGAGCACAAATTAAACTCCATTCAGCTTGCACATCTGTGTGATGGCCAAGTTATAGTCTCTCCCTTTCCTAACCCAGATCTTAAGTGAAGGGTTTAGATCCTTTAAGTCTCACAAATCCTTGCCACAAGCTCAAGATCAGTTTGGAGTTTATTAGCAAGATTGTTCCTGCTGTTAGCACTTGTTCATGTCATGGATGCCTGCCTTGAACTTAACCATACTGTTCATTAGCCTGCATGGGCTACAGGAGCCTTCAAACTCTTGCAAATAGTTTAATCAAAATGTATGGAAAAGTCACATGCCCAGACTGGAAGAACAACACAGAAGGGTTGTTCCTAATTAGCACCAGTGACAGTATTGTATCCCCTATTGTCTCTGGGTTCCATTTTTTTTCAACATAAGAACAATTAATGTGAATTCACAGGGATTTTGGAGGAGCAATGTGGAGGTGTAACACAGTACACCATCCAGTCATTCCTCTTGCACAATAATGACAATTTCCAGCCCGTGAGCTGTACAGAGAAAATATGGTGAGTCTTGCCTTTGACACCATTGAAACCAATGATCCTGTTTTAGTAGGAAACCAGCAGAAACCGTTGAACAAGAAAACATCACCACATGCTTTTCCTTGTAGAACCACTGCAGCTCTATTAATCCATTTAAAAGCCATGACACCTTTTACAGTCATGGCTTCCTGCTATCCAGTATCTCCTGCTACCTGCATCTCCGGTTTTGGTAGCTATGAACAGGCAAGAGTTACAAGAAGCATCTTCTTAGTCAAGTATCTGGTATAGTCAGCTATGTGACATATTTACCACATTATAATGATTTAGTTCTATATTTATTTTCAAAACATGGGTCTGGGGCAATTATACTGCTTGCATTGAGTCTCTCTGATGTTCCATGAACACCGGCCAGTTTCACAGGATGAAGAGATATAAGAATTATTTACTACCTATATTCCTTTTCTTATTAGTATATCATTACTAAAGCACTTTTTTCACACTATTGCTGTTCCTTTCATATTGAGACTGGGGAGGGCCCTGCACATTCCCTGTGCAGTAATAACAGCCAGTGATGGTTCTTCTGTGCTTTCCTGACTCCTGCCCACAACTCCTTGGCAGAACTTCAGCCTCTTCACTGCAGACCCCGGTGTCTTCTCAGTAGTTGCCTTTAGCACCAGGCTAGATTATGGCTGGTCACAGGAGGAAGCAGCTGGGTGTTTAGAGCCCCCTGTGAGTCTGGAGGGAAGGGTACCACTGAACCTAGGGGCTGTCAGTGAGGGATGTGGAGGTGCATGAAGGTGGGGGCATGTACCACAGATATGTGATAGCCTGGGCATTAAAAATCCTCTGTGTTATGGGTATTACTTTTGAGGCATCAGAGGAGGAATTTACACAGTTTTCCTTATTCTTTCTCCTACTTCCCACTTTTTTCCAGACTGTCCCAGAGTGCCTGCTTCTGTCCAAAGCCAGCCCTCCTCTCTGGTAAGCACTTGAGGGTGGGCAAGTCCTGAGGTCAGTAAAGCCCATATCACAAAGCAGGTAAGCCCTTGAGAGACCTTGCATGTGGGACCAGCCCACACAGTACCTTTCTGACCTGGCTGGAAGAATTCAGTGCATTTGTGACCTTCCTGCTTCCCCATGACAGCTCACGCAGTCTTCTGGAGCAGCTTTTTCCTCAAGTTCTTCCAAAACAGCATATTTTCTTTAATCTTCATGGAGGCTTTTTTCATGTCAGAGCCAAACTATCATAAAATAAATTTGAAGTCGTGGCTTGAAATCACTTTCAGGAATAGATAAGGCAAAGACTTTTGTTGCCAATGCAGAGCATCGGACTGCTGACAGAGAAACACCAGGAGGAACTGGGGAGCTTCCTTGTCCCACCCCTCTTTCCTTCCATTGCACTTCCAGCCTGTCCAGCTGGTGTCTCTGCCCAAGGGAAGTCGTGGGCAGGGTGTGTTGTGAATTGCCTTTTGCTTTGAATTTACTCCTCTTTGCTCTGTCACAGCTCAGATTTATTAACTTCTGGACACGTTTTTCTGAAGGAGAGAGAAAAGCACTTGAAGAGTTATCTAAACTAGCTTTTAGTAACGAGTGAATGCTTATTAGAGGCAGACAGGCAGTTTACTGCATTGTATTTTTCCTCTGACTGCAAGTGGTAATTATTTCCAGAATGCTTTTTTCAGAATATTTGGGTAGTGCTTATGAGATAATGAAGCAGAGAGGCAGAATGGATAACAAGTGTTTGCAAAAAAACCCAACAAAAACCAGCTGAAAATTAGACAACCATTGCTGTACAGTACAGCTACTGATAGAAACCTTGTTTAGCCATTAAATGTAGGTCTGGGTGGATTATTGACTGGTTATATCATTGTACCTCCTTCTGGGAACTATTCCAAATGCCCTACCCCACTTTCAGCAGATACAGTGTCAGTGGAGTACATATTGTAGAAATGCCCCAGTATGCAGTGAGGAGAAGGGAATATTGAGAGTGGGATGGCTGGTAAAGTGGGATGGTGGGATGTGAAAGTTGTAAGATGCTATGGATGAGGAAAAGCACAGCACGGCTGCCAGCACTGAGTACTCCTGCTGCCCTCTGAGGTCAGGAGGTGACTGCCTATTCCTAAAGGGCCTGAAGGGAACCTGCCATTAACACAATAGCTCTGCCTTAAGCACAGCAACACAGACAAAAGCTGAAAAAACATATTTGGTGTTCACTTGGACTTTACAAAGTTGCAGGATAGCAGAGGGGTTCCAATCAGACTGTTTGTGCTTGGGCTTTCTCCAGTTTGAATTCTCCCAGAGCTCTGTTTTTGCCAAAAGCAACATTTTTATCTATACATTGTTATTCACAGATGGCTAGATTAACATACTCACTTTATGCTACATCATTGTAAATATTAGGATTTTCCATTCTTTTCAACCTAAATACTGCTTAACGCAGTTCAAATTCATGAAAGTATTTGAGGCAGAAAAGTTCCCTGTAACAACATCTCAGAGTATTTTCTGGGGGTTTATGTGTAGCTTTTTTCTTGTCTTACATAGCAAACTTTTCTTTTTAATTTATTTTGGTGTAAATTTTAATTATGAAAACAAATAGATGTGAGGTATTCAGAAATTATCCTTCTTAAAGTTTATGTTACCTCAGTTTTTCTTTCAAATGAATCTGGAGCAGTAACGAGTTAGTTGTTTTACAACGTAAAATTGTCCTGTGCCTTTTTGATTTGCAGTGCTAATGTCTATATATATATGATATAGAAGTGTTCAGTTTCATTTTATGCAGATGTTTTTTGAGGACTGTATAAACATGCATGAAAGTTCCCTAAAATGCTTTCATTCTCATGCATGTTTCTTTACTTATTCAAGATCTTACCTGTACAACAGCATTCCATTTTCTCATTGGATTAGTTTGTTAAAGACTAAGAAATTTTCAGTCTTCAACTTGTAACTGATGCACTCAGTCAGTGTAAATGTGCACAGTTACAGTTGCTTAAGAAGCTGGTGTTCTCTTCTAATGTAACAATCATTCAAAGCTCATTAGAAATGTAGGTTAGGATATAATGAAATTAATAGTGCCATCTCTTGATCCAAGAATCATTCTGATTGCCTGGTACTTTGCAGTATAAGCAATGAACTGTGGGAAAAGGAATGATAGGAAACATAGTAATCCTCTTCAAGAAGGTACACATTCAAATGAAATTTGAGAAGAGTCAGTTTTCTTTAGGAATGATTATAATCCACACAGAACAATGGTGATGTAGTCCTGGCAGACTGATTCAACACGTATGTTTCAGTTCCAAGTTGCATAGAGATGTTTAGTTGAACTATAGTAATCAAGTCAGATGATAAAACCCAGAGCTGGATCACAATATATATTCTCTAGCTCTTGTGGAATATTCTGATGAGGATAAATGGGTGTAATAATAAAGGGGCACTGATCATTGCATGAACTCTTGAGCTTGCTGTGATTTGAAGGAATGGTTAAACAGATTATAAAGCTGTAAACTGGCAGGGTTTTACATTGCACAGATGCTCCTTCTTTCCCGATTCTTTTATACTTGGCTCCCAACTGGTACTTGCAAACAGGCACAGAGGATTCCTTAACCTGACCTCTGATTTTAGAGCAAATGACATTTTGGCTCTTGAAATTTGTTGACTTTTCTGTCCACAGATGTTTTGCTTTCCTCCTCCTTGACCATCCTGAAATTTAAGAAGTTCCTGGTGTGAGCAAAGGAGGGATCTATTGGAAGGGACAGCTGTGGAGTGTTATTTATTTGCAGACTTGAAGGCCTTTGATAAGGTATTATGGCAGAACTTTTTCATTTTTATCTCCTTGACCTGTAGATTTTTCCTGCTTATATTTTGAAAATAAACATTGCTATGCCTTCTCAAGTGTAATGCTCAGTTATATGACAAGAAGTAGCTGTTTTCTACAAAATATGTAAATTACTATTCTTTTCCTGAACATCTTTTTCCTGATTAAGAAAAGTAGTCAGTCAACCAAGATGAAGTCTCAACACCATGAGCAGCTGTCCCCAATTTAAAAAAATTCACTTGCAGTCTAACTCCTCTCATGCAACTTAAGTACATGGTTGTACTTAAAAATGAGGTTTTAAATGTAATAGCATACAAAGCAGCACAATGTTTTCCTAAAAAAATAAGCAGCATGTATTGTCAGTGGGGATTCAAGTCTGAGTGAGAGTATCTTTTGACTCAAATTCCCACACCTCAACCAACTCATTTTGAACACATGGTTCTTTTCACAGAAAAATGCCAATCCTTGCTGCAACTTAACTGAGATATTAATTAAGGAGTAATGAAGGTACAAATCCTGAGATTTGACAAACTTTAAAATAGGAAAGCTAAAGGGAGTTAACTGTCCTGAAAGAAAAGTCTCTATCTTGAAGAATTTCTACAACCAGTTTTGTTGTGTTTTATCCTACTTTCAAGAGAGACCTGGTCATTAAAAAAGTGGTTTCTATGGGACTAAAATATGCAACTTGTTTAACAACTCGTTTCATTTACAAGAATGGCTGGTGGCTGTGTTAACTTGGAGTAGAGGCTTGAAAAATCGAAAGTTTCAAAGTCGGGGATGACAAACTTCCAAGCAAAGGCTCAGCAGATGAATTTATTTTTTTTTTCCCAAACACGTGGAAGTAACAGCCGTATAGGAATTCTGCATATTGAATTAGGTATTAGCAATGCTTTCTCTCCCCACGCACTTATACTTTGTTATTTCACGTACTCATCTTTCACTTCACCCCCTCCTTGCAAAGTATAATTAAAAAAAAAAAAAAAAAAAAAAGAAATAAAAAAATTCCCAGCTTCTTAACTACACCTTCCCAAAACTTTTTTAGTCACCGGTCTCGGGCTCATTGCACCCCGCGCATCTTCTGCAAGGTGCAGCCGGGGCTGCAAAGGCTGCAAACCTTTGGGGGAGGTTTTTTGGGGGGGATAGTTTTGTACACGTGTGGTGCAGGGTCCCTCAGCGTGTGAGTGTGTGTGAGTGTGTGTGAGTGTGTGTGAGTGTGTGAGTGAGTGTGAGTGTGTGTGTGAGTGTGAGAGTGTGTGAGTGTGTGTGTAGTGTGTGTGAGTGTGAGAGTGTGTGAGAGTGTGTGAGAGTGTGTGAGAGTGTGTGTGTGTGAGTGTGTGTGAGTGTGTGTGTGAGTGACTGTGAGGGTGAGGGGTGTGAGTGTGTGTGTGAGTGAGTGTGTGTGTGAGTGATTGTGAGTGTGTGTGTGAGGGAGTGCGAGAGTGTGTGTGTGAGTGTGAGTGTGTGAGAGTGTATGTGTGAGTGTGTATGTGTGAGTGTGTGAGTGTGAGTGTGTGTGTGAGTGTGTGAGTGAGGGTGAGTGTGTGTGTGTGTGAGTGAGTGTGAGTGTGTGTGTGGTGTGTGTGTGTGAGAGTGTATGTGTGAGTGTGTGACTGTGAGTGTGTGTGTGTGTGAGTGAGTGTGAGTGACTGTGAGGGTGAGGGGGTGTGAGTGTGTGTGTGTGTGAGTGAGTGTGAGTGTGTGTGTGGTGTGTGTGAGTGTGTGTGTGGTGTGTGTGTGTGAGAGTGTATGTGTGTGTATGTGTGAGTGTGTGAGTGACTGTGAGTGTGTGTGTGAGTGAGTGTGTGAGTGTGTGAGTGACTGTGAGGGTGAGGGGGTGTGAGTGTGTGTGAGTGAGTGTGAGTGTGTGTGTGGTGTGTGTGAGTGTGTGAGAGTGTGTGTGTGAGTGACTGTGAGGGTGAAGGGGTGTGAGTGTTGTGTGTGAGTGAGTGTGAGTGTGTGTGTGGTGTGTGTGAGTGTGTGTGTGTGTGTGTGGTGTGTGTGAGAGTGTATGTGTGAGTGTGTGAGTGAGTGTGAGGGTGAGGGGGTGTGTGTGTATGTGTGTGCCAGCGAGCCCCCGTTGGTGCGGGCTCGGGGCGGGGCGGGCCGGGGGCGGTGGGGGAGCCGATATAAGGCGGGCGGGCAGGCGGGCGGTCTCGGCGTGGCAGGCAGTGTCCCCTCGGCAGCAGAGGAGATGGGTGGCTGCGGGCAGTGGCTGCCGCTGGTGGCCGCTTCGCTGCTCTGGGTGGCGGTGCGGGGCCAGCCCCGAGGTGAGCGCAGCGGGGGTGCGGGGCTCTGGGGGTGCGGGATGCTTGCAGTCTAGTGCGGGACCATGCCTGCGGAGTTTGTTTCCAGCCGCCTGCAGCGGCCCGGGACAAACTTTCGCACCCAAGGGGCTGGGGGAGGCTTGGCGGAGTGCCCCCTGCCCCTGCCGGGCAGAGCCGGGGTGGGGGGGATGGGAATGGAGGGGTGGGCGCTGCTGTGTTACAAGGGGGGAGGCGGGATGGGGTCCGGCGGTGTTGAGCTCCTCGCTCCCAACGCTCTTCCGTCCCCCCCCTTTCTTTTAATCTCTCCTTTCCCCTCATCTCTGCTCTGTTCAGCCGCTCTCCCCCCGCCCCCTGTTCCTGGGTCTCTTTTCTTCTCCCTCTGCCATGGGGGCCACTCCGCTCGGCCGCCTCCGGGGCCGCCCACTCCCTTTGTGGGAGCCGGGAGACGCCGTGGAGCGACAGAAACCCGGGGGATGGAGGGGGGGGGGGTCCCGGCGGCACGGCCGCTGCCCCTCTGCCCAGGGTCGGGGGGAGGGCAGGAGGGGCCGCCCAGGCCCCCAGCACCGCTGCCCCCGGTGTAGCCCCTGCCTTGGAGGGATCTGGGCAGGCGCTGCAGCCCCGGGGGTCCCGTTCCGAGGAAGGGAGGGGAGCAGGCAGCCCCGAAGGATGCCTCAGGCCGTCTCTAATATAAACCAGGTTAAACTGTATTATACGGAGAGAGAAGGGATCGAAATCACGTTCCAGGTATGAGGCTGAGGTAGCATAAAGATGCGAGGGAGTCAGTTTACAAAAGTTTTCTTTTTTTTTCTTTTTTTTTTTTTTTTTTTGCGCGTGGGGCGGCTCCGCGGCGAGTCCTTGCTTTGCCAATAGCTTCATCACAAGCATCCTCTTTGTTCAAAGTGCAGTGACTTGTGTTTTCAGAGTGAGCCGGAGGTTAGTGAGCACAACAAGTTCACTCTCTATTACTAAACCAGCAGTAGTTGACTGCAGCTTGCTGGGTTGTGAGGGAAAGCACTGGTAGGCACCAGATGCTCTCACCTCTGCCTTGATTCAGCTCCCGAGGGCTTCAACAGCAAAACTTCTCCTGATCCTCACTCCCTGCATGTTATTCCCCACCCGCCTTGGGTGTCTCTTCAAAAATAAAAACATGATGGGAAATGGTTGGAAGGCATATGTTGTGCAGATGCGTGACTTAGTTTTCTTTATGGTGAAGCGTGGTGTTCAAGATGGATATAGTGTGGAAGATCTAGAATCTGGAAATACACACGCTACAGTAAGAGTGTGTTTATTAATATAATTGCGTGTACAAAACTCCATGCTCCAGGTAAGGAGGACAACAGTGTTCACGTAAACTGCTGAGTCTATGTATTTCAGCTTGTAAATAAATACACTTTTGGTTATGAAAACTTGGGTCTTGAAAACAAATGGAAAGCCAAACATAAATATATAAATGCTATAAAATTTACTTTTCATGGTAGGTTTGTGGGTGGTTGTTTTGTTTTGGTTTTTTTTTTTTTTTTTAAGGTGCCATCTCATGCACACCAAAAAACCTTAGTTCACTATTAACTTCGTTTGATTATGTTTGTTAGCACACAGCTTAAAAAGGTTGGAATATTCCTAAATCTGGTCAAATATAGATGAGAAGAGTTCATACTTTTTTCCTAGAAACTGGCAATCACACTGCAGTAATCTGCTGCAACTTTTGTAAATACTTCAGTGCTGATATTCCAGCTTCCATGTAGCAATTAACATTGTTAGAAGTATCTTGATAAAATGCATATTTTAAATTGGTGATCTAAGATACCAACATATTTGATTGCACCCAAGCCACCCCTGGGGATATTTAAATTCGTAATTATATTTTTCTAGTTGAAAGATCAGGTCAGGAGACCATTCTTCCTATTAGATTGATTTGACAGAATTTTTTTTTTCTCAGCATGAGAGCACAGCTCAGCCATGGAAGCAGTGAGTATCAAACCCCCCTGGTGGGTAGCTGCCTTACAAAAGCCAGAATTCAAGATAACTGATCCTAAAACAATGTGAAGAATGTGATACAGATTAGAATAGCCATGTTGCTTTTGAAGAAAGTAAACAACTGAAGCTCAAACTTTTAAGCACTGTGATGATGTAAAAACACTGGTGAAGCTGGAAAGATTTCTCAGAGGTGCATTGGAAAACTTTAGGGTAAAGGTATCTTGGAAAATACCTTGGCAGAACTTTCAGCATTTCTTTTTTCTCTTCATTCCTGCTTTTGTCCTGTCAGCAGATGAGGAAACTGGAGCATACAATGATTGCAAAGGTCTGTCAGAAAGTGCTGAATTCCAGTCTAAGAGCAAACCAGAAGAGTCAAGTCATTGCACTGAACAACTTTGAAGGTTAATGATTGGTTCTTTCAACTAAAGATCAATATCTACATAACTATAAAACTTAGTTGGTATTTTAATTGCAAGTGTTTTGTTAAAGTGTCCCTGGCCCCTTAAAAAATGGTTTGTATTGTCAAGTGAGTATTTTGTATCAGAGTAACTCTTCCTGAAGCACCTATTACTAGTGTTGGAATCCAGATGTGATATGTTACAACCTCAGAAGCAAATACCATTTCAGAAGCTTATGTAGAACTTTTGCTCCACTGGAATGCACCCTTAATTATACTGGAAGTAACATTGATACAGGTTTACAAATTAGAAAGGGAAATCAGTTCATGTTTTTGCACACTATTACTCATATTTCATTCAAGTGATTCTCCCACTGCCAGGTCATTTTTCAATGAGTAATGAAAACATCCTGCCAATGTAAATGTATGGTAATGGTAAATTTCAAGACCATAGTTCTAGACTAAATGGTTCCTCAGCTGCAGATCACCTTCGTTGTTTTTTGTAAGATGGTTTGCTGTAGCCTACTCTCTGGTTCCTGCCTGGGGTTTTGGAATCAATAGTGTTTTTTGGATCAAGTGCTGATGCTCTGGGGATTGAACGGCCCCAGGAAGGTGCCTGGGGTGCTCTCTCTGGACAGTGCTGAGCACAGGCATTTCTCACACTTATCATCATTTAGGTTTCAAACCAACCTTACTTCAAGAATCTGGTTTAGTAAGTAGGCTTAGGTTATGACTAATATACAAAATATGACCTTATGGTCATAAACCACATTTTTTGCTGAAATGCTGAAATGTAAGTGATATGTTCTGCTTGTAAATCAGATTGTTAGAGCAACTTGCCCAGGAAGTGGGAGACTTAGGTTAATCTTCTTAGTTTGAGATGGTCTGAGCCCACTTCTCTAATTTCTGAATAGAGTGCTGTGCGAGTTGCTGTGACAAGTAATTCAGGGGAGGGGAAGGGAAGGCAAGGCAAGGCAAGTATGAAATCTTCAAGGCCTGTTTGAAAGCAAGCAAGTTTGCAACCAAGAATGAAAGTTTAACAGGAGAATGAGCAAGATATAAGCTTAGGCTGCAGTTGGATCATTAAGGCACTCAAAGATGGAAGGGAGAATCAAATTGCAGGCCACCTTTATTTGCTTGTTGCAAGCAGCAATCAGGCATCTGAATTCAGGATAAAAAAAATCTTTAAATTGTACCCATGTGTGCTGTTTTTCTAAAAAGGACTTTTTGGTGCCTAATTCAGCATGGTGAGTTCCAACTTGGATATAGTGTGCTTTAACTTTATTTGCACTTGGCAGCAAGACTTTTGAGTCTTTCTGGGTTTTTTTTAGGGCTGACCTTTAGTTTACAAGCCTGGATAGGTACATGTTATACTCCCAGTTGCCTCACTGTAGCCTCATGCATCAGGCGTTTTGTGGGCTGATGTGGTTTCCTTTGACATAAAACTTTGTAGGAAGTCTTCTTATACCTTCAAGATGGACTTGACGCTTCCTTTCATCTGGAAAGCATTTGGCAGTGCAAAAATACATTGTAGGGACTTTACAGCTTCCATATTGAATCATAGGTTGTTATGTACTAATGGTTTCAATAGAGTTTGTTTTCATCAGTCTTATGTAGTGGATTAATCAAAGGGAGGTGGCACATGCTCAGGTGCCAGCAGCAGGGGAGACCTGGGATCCAAGGAGGCAGTTACTAGGTTGACTGTATCCCCAGGTTCAGCTACTGAAGGAATCTACATTGCATATATATCTGTATATGAACATATATTTTTCTATCTATGATTTTCATCCTCATCAGCTGGAGCAGGGAATGAGGCAGAGACAGCTGGTGATTTCATTTGTATACTTCTGTCATGCTGATCTATATGTTTGGTTGTATTGTATATGCACGTATGCATTATTTTATGGGTATGTGGCTATCTACGTGCCTGTTGCAACTAGTAGCTTTACTGATTGCTTTACTACTGACTGGACCTAGGAATGTGGAGCTGCAGCTCCTTCTTTTGTGCTACAGAGCTTGGCACACCTTGGTAGAAGTGTAGAAGAGAAGCTGTGAGTCTGAAGTTCTGGGCTTTGTTTTCTCTGACACAGGTGGATTGTTGAGGCCTTAGTGTAAAGGACATTCATATCAAACAACAGAAATGTATGTTGAAACCTTTATTAAGTAGAAAAAGTAATGTAAAAGGTAATAGATCTCAGCAAGGTGTAAAATGTTGTGAATGAGATCTCTCTTCTGAGGGTGAGGGAGAAGAGAGAACCATGAGAAATTCCAATTTTTTTTTGGTACTGCTGCAAAGATTGACATTTTGTAAGGGAAATGTCATGCCTGGCTTGAGTTTGAAATCCTAAATTTAAAATTTGCTTTGTTTTATTGTTACTTACTTTAAAACAAAGTCAGCACCAACAAGCCATAGACTATTTCTTTTTCTCAGAGCACAAAGGTATGTGAAAGAGAAATCCAATGAAAGCATCCCAAATAGACTAAAGATTAAGCTAAAACAAACAAAAAACCCCCAACAACCTGTCTATCATAAATATTTTCTCCGTTCCCTGGGGGCTTAGAAATTTGGGTCTATCAGTGTGCGTTGATCAGTTGTTGGTATTTACAGCACTCACTCAAGATCTTCAGGTTAGGTTTGCTGCCTTCTCATGAGTTTATTTTTGCTATCCTCTAGGGCATCCCTGCCTGAACAAACAGAAATAGTGTGATGGAGAAGTTTTGTAAGATGAGCTTGCAGGAACTGATTTGTTAGTTGACAAACCTTATAAACACATCAATTACACTCATTCATATATGTTTTTTAGGTATTGAAGTGGTATTTAAGAGGCTGTGTACAGATTCTCTGGGCACTAGGATCTGGGTACAGATTTTTGGCTTTGAGAAGAGTGCTTAATTTGCTTGTAGATTAGAGCAAAGAAAGGTTAGGTATGAGTTTTCATTCTCTTATGGGAAAATGAGAAGAGTTTTTTTTTTCAGTTACAGCAGATATAAGTAGCACTCTAAAAATGAGAATGCGTAGAAGTGTAGGACTAAAAATATTATGGAAGTGTAAGCCTTCAATATCCTTATTATAAGGATGTGTAGGTGCACATAACTTAGACTTCTCCTAATGTGAAACGGCAGTTACGATTCCCAAGTTTTCCTTTGTGTTTCTGGCAGAGCAAACCAGACTTATAGGATTCTTTTGTATTACATTCAAGCCTGACTTTAAAAAAAGTAAGTCTCCTTGGAAAAACCCATCCTGCTCTAATGTTAAGCTGAGTTCAGGGGCTGTTGGAAAGGAGTGGAGGGGATGTGTGGCAGGCAGTCTCACCCACCACCCACTCCACAAGTGGTTAACCTTGCAGGCTGTGTAAAGCAAGCAGATAAAGTGGGTCGATGGAATGAGTTTTGGTTTGTTTTGTATTTTCTGGGCTTTTCCTGCCAGGCAAGGCCATGAACATCCCACTGTTGCCTTGGGCAGGGAAAGAAGATTTCAGCCTTTAGCAATTTCTTATGTTTTATCAGCTTTAACTTGTTAGCTTTTCACATATATATATATATATTTTTTATTTTTAACTGTAATTTAACACAGCAATGACTTCATAAGAGATATTCCCTAACCAATTCTTTTAGATTAAAGTTTCAGATTTGAGAGTTGTTTTGCAAGCATAATGTAATACCTTTCTGTGAGCTCATTTATTGTGCTTTGAGATCCAGCTCCCTTCCTAATTCCTGTATGAGAATAAAGCCTAAAAAGTTATTTAAGAACCCATCTTTCTGAAGTGGAAACTTTACTTTCCCTTTGTCTCTGCCTGCATTTTTATTGTTGTTTTGCTTTAAAATGACCTTGAAGATAGGCCTCTGTCCACTGCCTCTCTCATATTTGTGTAAGCTTTTATTTGCTGAAAGGCTGATGGGACAGTACAGAACCTGTAAACGTAATTTGAAATAATTTCTATAGTCTTGATTTTTTTTTTTTTTTTTTTTTTGAGTTGACTAAGCAAGAGGTTTTAATAGGAAAAATTCTGTCTCTTTACAGTTCAGTGGCACAAATCATGCTGACTACGATATATCTTGGAATTTGACCACTGAGCATAAATGCAAACTGGAGCTAACAGTGATGAGTGCTTAGATTAGTATTAGTAATTTATTCAGTTTTTTTGGAAAGCACAACTGCCAGTTTTGCCTTCTGTCCCAAAACTCATCAGATCAAAGAAGTGTTCAAAGAAATGTTTGTGTGGGAAGGAGAGGAAGGAAGTAAACCCAGTAGTGAGTGGCACTTCCAGTGCAGTGTGATTGTATTGCCTTTCTGGGAAGGACTGGAGTGGGGGTGTGAGTTGTCCCACATTTTATTTACATGGGCACTGGCAGAACAAGCTGAAAAGCCACAATGCAAGGTGGGCTGGGGAGGATGCCTGTGCTGCCATGCTTCTCACCCCCCTCTCCCCAGGAAAGAGCTGGGGATGCTCTGGCTGGCTGGAGCCTCTCTCCTCTTCATTGAATTTCAGGCTTATTCCAGAATCGTCCAAGAGTGTGCACCAACAGTAGGCCTTGTGCTTGAAAAACCAATCAATCGAAGTATGCTTCCCCTGGTTTTGGCTGTTGCTTTACAGAAGCCAGAAAACCATCTCCTGAAGACCCTTTGCTACTAATAAAACTGGAAGAGAGTCACTATTTTTTCTTAACTAGTTTTCCCTTAAACCTTTCTCATTCAAATGCATGAATTGCTAATGTGTGTTTTGTTGTTCTCATTGTTGCATGGTTGCCACACCATTCATATATTTTACTTGCCTTTACAATGCTCTCTTTTGTGTGTGTCTTGCCCTGTTGTAAAAGGGGAGGGTGAAAAAGATGTAACTGTGTGCTAATGCCTCTGGTGATTAGTTGTTGTTTCTGCTTTATTGGCTGAGGAGGTCTAGATAGCAGAGGTTTGAAGTGAAGGTTCTTTGAATTGTCAGGATCTGTGGAAATCCCAGTTTAAATTAGAGTTCTGAAATATACGCCGTTGAAATTTCTAGGATTCCTTTTTGCTTTAGCCTGTAAAGTGTCTAAAATGTTTACTCGATTTCATCTACTAGAAAACACCCTTAAAATATGCTGAAGAGGTTAAAAACTCAGGGAAAATAAAGGCTCAAATGAACTCCACTGACTTAGGGAGAATTGATATGAATTTATATTTATTTACAGACAATTGTTCATTTATTACTTCAGCAGTTGCTAGCTAATGCATTGCTTCACTAAGGCTCTTTAAAATTGCACAAATAGTCTAATTTGCATTTCTGGGGTAGTATGTCTCATTTACTGGATTAAGAAAAGCATTTTATTTGCAAAAAAAGTAAATCTGCCATTTAGCTAGAACTTCATGATTTGTGAAAAGAATTGGGTATTTTTAAGGGTTATCTCACTAGTAACTTATGGGAATTATAGAAATACACACTTTTTTTGCTAATGCAAAAATGAGTTTGTTGTTAAAATCGACTTTAAAAGTAAGCATGAATTTTTTTTTTTTGTTATAATTTACAGGAATGAGTATTTCCCAGCTTTATCCCAATTCACCTCCCTTGAAGTAGGTTTACAGTGTGTCTGCCAATGTCTATCATTGCTAAAAGGCAGACTCAAATGGATCACCACTCTACTCGAGGGTGGTCACCTAAGGGATCACTTAGTTCTTCACGTAGTTGACAGTTTTGTAAGAAGGGCATTGAAGAGGAAATTGAAGCTTCAATTTTTCAAAGTTCAATGCAGGTTTTCTGGTTGTGTTTTGGTGTTTTTTTTTTTTTGTTTGGTTGGTTGGTTTGGGTTTTTTTTGTTTTTGTTTTTTTGCAACTGCTGAGAAAGAGAAGCATGTGGCTGGCAGGGAACTTTAAGAAGAGTTGCATGATGACTAAAGGGGAATACAGCATTTCATAGAGGGGAGTGAGAGCACAGGATCTGAAGGCAGCAATGAAGCAGTCGGTGCAAATTGTTACTGGTGGTGGGCAGCTGTATTCAGTGTGAGTGTATATTTGTTTGAGCCAGAGGTTGCCACGCTGATTTTTAGCTCCAGTGATGTGTTAGGTTGCTCAAACTTTTTACTGTGGATACTTTGTGTAATGATCACATTGTGTAATGACAACATTGGCTGTGTGGCTATGGCTAATAGTGGTAATGGACAAATCCAAATTTAAATGTCTCTGGTATGCTGAAAATGCTGCTGTAGTGATAGGAAAAGAGGGTAAGGAAGGGGCTTTTTAGTGGGCTAATAATGGGGAAGATGTCAGGATGTTTGCCCCAAAGAAGAAAAACCCTCCTGTATACAAGCACTCTATAAAACTTGAGCAGTCATCCTCATCTTTTCTGTTCCTAAGAAATAAACTGTCCACTCTTCAGCTCCATCTATATGATCACTTCATTTCCCACAGTGATCAGCAAAAAAGTTTTGAGGTGTTTCATGGCAGGATCCAAAATGTGCCTAGCAGGTTTTTTTTTATCTGTCACGGTAGCATTGCTGAATTTTAAATTGTTACTTGAACTCTTAGTCCTGGTTGTCAAACTGTTAGAATTTTCTTTAAAAAATGCCCTTTGGCCTGAAATGCATCATTCTTGTTTTCAGGCCAAAGGCAAAAATACTTTCAGGACACTGATTAAAATTACATGCGTCTGGCTGAGTTATTGAGCATTGGCAATACAGTAGTGAACATTTAAGAAAGTTTGCAATATTGGTTGGTTCCTGCCCTCCCCCCCCCCCCGTTATTTTCTTGTCCTTAAAATTACCCTTTTCCAGGAATTGATCCTGTCTAACACAAATGCCTTTAATTTTCTTCACCAGGGCATTTACTGTAGAATAATAAAATTATTTGAAAGTGGTGGCGTTTTGAAACATAGGAAATGTGCAACAGGTGACTTGCTATTATTGTTTTTTAAAACAGTTGCCAAATATGTGCCTTGTACATTTGCTAACCTGTGTACCTGGAGAATACTGGATGGAAGTAAACAAACCATGGTGATCTGCAATTTTACTTTTCCTAGAGTAATATGCCTAGGAAAAAAGTAGCAAGATGCATTTCTTTTTGCACAGAGCAGAAATCCACCTCTGCAGCACATTGAACAGTTGGTTATAACTGGAAAAAAGAAAAAAAAAACCAACAAAAAAACCACACAAAAAAACCCAACAACTAAAAAAAACCCCCCCAAAAAACCCCAACACACCAAGACCAACCAACCAACCAAACCCCAAACCAACCCCAAAACAAGCTACAGGGGCTATTTCCTAATTAAGCATCTAAATCCGAGGTTGCAAAATCTTGTTGGTAGAGATAAGGGAATGATGAAGTTTTGCACGTCTTTAGTGTTACACAGTTGCAAAACCTTTTAGTTCTATTCAAGCTGGAGGAAATGCCCTTCCTTCTATCCGGGAAGATCTGGCAGTGTGATATGTGCCCTGATAATGGCTTTGTGCATGCTGGAATGAAAACATTTTTCTTCCATGTCTGAAAAAAGCCCACTGCATTGTAAAATAGGAAATCTGGTAGATCTGAGGTGCCAAAACCTCTTCAACTCGAAATAGCTTTTTTCATTAATGAAATAGCATCTTTTTCAGCAATGAAAAAACCCCGCTTATTTTTTTAATTTTAACTTCATCTAAGGCAGCTGCAATTCATAGTATTATGATAGTGCATTCATATGAGGAGTTTGAAAAAAAAAAATCACTATTTGCAGTTAGGAAAGTGAAATAAATTTTAGTTTTCTATACAGCTAGTGAATAAAAAGCTTAAATGAACTAAGTGAAAAATACACTTTGCTTCCTTTGTAGTGCAGCTACTTTCTGTCAGACTTATAATCACCAGAAAATACCAGCTGCTTCAAGAGGTCCTTCTTTACTACCTCTTTTCCCATGTAAACATAATGTTTTGTTTGGTTGTGATACTGAATCACAGTACTGAGTGAATCAGACTACTAAATATTTAAATCTCCTCTTGAGCTCAGGTCTTAGACTTTGCAAGTGAAGAATATAAATTTTGAATTGGGAGAGAGCTAACGTTTGTGTAATAGCCTTCTATTTATTATAATAAATATTTCAGTGTGAAGCCTAAAGCTGCGCATCTATGCATGCAGATTTAATTAGGATTAAACCCTGACAGGATTTTCATTTACAAAGAAGACTTGCCTCAGGTTGAAAACTGGTGATAAAAGTGCAGAGTGAGCTGTTATCTATTGAGGTAGTCATAGTAAAAGACTGGGAGGGAGGCAACTTTATATCCAACGTGAGTAAGAACAAAAATATTCTGTCTTCTTGGTATTGGGACACCTCATAAGTGGCAAATGAGTGGGGTGCCTGGTCTTTGACATGCCCATCACACTGGAAGTAGTACTGTCTTATTGATCTAAGCTACTGTATCTTAGGCTGCTTATAAGAAAAACTGCTAAGACACTGAAGTGTTTAATTGCTGTGGCTTGTATTTGCTTCAAGTTTGAGGTGACTTCTGAAAAAAAAAAAAATATGGTGTAAAAGAGAGGACTAACCACAAACCAACAAACTTGTAGACTCTGCAATTTGTGGAAAAAGCTTTAGGTGAACAAGAGAGAACTAATTTCATGGTCTAGCAGGTTTGTTGTTCCTTGGCAGCCTGCCCATCTGTCAACTTCTTTTGCCTGTTTTGCTTTGGTGTAAATGCTGGGACAATTTCTAGGGAGGTTGCTAAACAGGCCAGCATCATACAAAAAAAAAAAAAAATCAATACCTGAAAGATGTGACTTAGAGGAAATATTGATTGCACCTTGAAAATTCATGATAGATGGAAAGTACTTACAAATTAGCCATCTTGTATATTAAGTTGTACTGTCTGGTGCTGAAAATTATCATGCAACCTTTTTTTCTTTTCATCCTACTTCCTGTTAGCTTGTACTAATTGAAAGAAAGTGGTGAGTTACTGCCAGTGTTGAAAGTATTAGAAATTTCAGTGATAAAAAGAGCTTTTTGATGCGCTTTTTATTTATTTTTTATCAAGTACTCAAGCTTTATTTTGCCTCAGTTCCCTGGAATTTGTGAAGGACCGAGCTGTAATACTAGAAAACACCTTCAGGGCTGTGATCTAAACTATTAAAGTTATTGTATTTACCAGTGTTTTCTTTTCCCTCACAACATTCAGCTGGAGGCTGACAAGGATGCTGTGCACTCCAATGGGAAAGAAGGTAGCTCACTTGAAGGAGTCTCCGAGACTAAAAATGAGTTTCTCAAAACTCCTGCAGCGTGAAACGTCTTCCCACTGACCCATGTCTATGCATCCTTATCCTCTCTATTAACAATTTTGAGTATATGTGTTGTCACATAGTCTCTATACCATCTACATTTGTGTCTGTAAGCTCAGAGTGTGAGGGGGACTCAGAGTCTGTTGTGAAGTTTGCATTAGCCAACTTGTTAGCATTTGATTTAAGAATCTAAAGGATGTTTTACTACTCAGTCTGAACTAGTGTCTAACCCAACTGTGGTGTTACCCTTGAAGCTGGGGTAATAAAGCATCAGTTACTGTGTAACTAACAGAGGTGGCAAGCTTCAGTTTCTTCTAGAAGTGCATTGCTATTGCTTGGCCTTCCATTTTGTTAATATTTAATCTGGACTTCTGGGTTTTCTTTGTTAAAGGAATTCTTCAGTAAATTTGATAATTCCCTAATTTTAATACTCTAGTTTGTCAGTGCTGCATATTGGGAAACTTAAGACTTAATTGGGATGTAGTTTACTTGTTTCCCTTGCCTTTTGCATTTAGCATGCTGCTTCTTAACATTTTAGATTTCAAATTTTGTTAATTTGAAACACTGTTTCAAATTATGTTAAATGCTACCCTTTGTGGATTCTGTTTGTTTGTTTGGGGTTTTTTTGTTTTGGTTTAGTTTTGTGGTTTGTTTTTTTTTTTCCTAGCCATTTTGCCTTGTTCAAATTCTCTGCTACATTCTGGCCATCAACTAGGTTGTGTGCTGGTGTATGGGAATATGAAGGAAGACATGCCAAGTTATGCCAGACTCTTGCTCTTTATCCCACACAATTATATGGAGGAAACCAGTGGGAAGAGAATAGTAAAGCTGATGTTCACTCTTGAGTAAGCAAACTTTTGCCTTCTGTTTCCAGTCTGAATTTGACAGAATGCTTCTTTATTAATTTGCTGTGTTGTACTTTTATCCAATACATTTCTGAGTGTTAATTAGTGCATCATCTAGCCCAAGGCAGACCATGGTTGGTAGATGCCTGTTGCTGCTACTATCCAGTCTCCATTAAGGCTCTCATTAATAATGCTGAATGCACATAAGCAACAGCAGAAAATATTTGCCAGAGAAGTCCTTTGCTATTTGAACAGAGGGGAAGGGTCAAGTTTTGGTCTTCTGTAGCTTCTTTATACTCAGACATCTTGCAGAGTTCAAGCAGAATGGTTTTAGTCACATCAACTGCTGTAGTGGATTATTTGGTTTTATTTTCTGGTGCTCCAGTTGGATTGTTTAAAGTGTGATTTGCAAAAGCTTGACAGAATCGGAGCTGTAAAATAATCCTCATATTTTTCTGAAAGGAAGTGTTTATGAGCACTCAGTAAATGGCTGCAAAGTAATCTGTTTTACAGATAACGTGGGCTCATCCCAGGGCCTGATGTATACTTCTCTTTCACCACTCATCAGGCTGCAGTACAAGAGAAATAGGTGTTTTATTTACCTTAGCCTGCAATGCAAACTGAACTGTGGTGTCTTGAAGAGAAAGCAAAACTTATTCTTGGGTGTGTTAACATAATAGTCAAGAATTTAAGAATTATTCTACTCCAGTTGATGCTGATGAGGTCTGAGAAGCCACGCAGTTGGAGAGATGCAAACTGCCAAGAATTCACAAGGATAAGAGGTTTAGAAAGTTGATTGTAGAAAGGTTGAAAGGGTTGTTTGCTTAGTCTGGAAAAGAGAAAAGTCTGGAAAGGCTGTATGATAACAGCCTTTCATGTAATTAAAAGCTGTAATAAAGATTGTGAAGGAACATAAATGCATCAAAAAGATTTAAAAATGTGGAGCTTTTAAAGTGATGAAACACCAGAATAGATTTGTCAGGGATGTTGGGGGATATCCCTCAATGGAAGCTCTTCAGAGCAGACAAGTTTAATATGTTCTTATGTTGAAAAATGGTTGAATTAAACGAGCATAATCTTCCCCAGCTAGTGTTTCAATGATTGACACATTAGTCCATTTTGCTCTATAGTAAGAGAAGAAATGGAGAACAGGTTTTTGGAGACCATGTTCTGTCATGGTAGTGTGGTTTTGTTTCAGTCTGAAGTAGTTTAATCTAGCCATTGCAAATTATGATTTGCAGGGATTCTGCCAAGAAAAATTGTACCTGGGTTAGCTCCTGTAAACTTTGTGCTATGCTAGGAGAAATTCTCCTCTCTGTAGGGCTACAGAGAGTGATCAGTTTTCAAAATAATTTCAATATCTTAAGTTGTAGTGAAGCTTTCAGCCTTCTAAAAGGGTTGATGCTGCAGCTAATGCATATTTTTAGGCAAGGTCTCCACAAAATGGATTATATAGCAGGCTGAGGGTTGTACCCCAGAGTTCTTGCTGACTCTGGAAACAGGGAATTAGTGCCTTAATTCCTGCATTAGAAGTTAGCTATTTTGGGCCATTTATTTTAGGGAAATCAGTGTGGATTTTCATGGTAATTACAGGATAGGATTCTGATGAAAATGTATAGAAAAGGTTAAGCTAGGGACATTCACTGGTAAAATATAATGAGGGCAAATCTATTGAGCAGGCAAGGAACCTGAATTGAAGCTTGATAGTTCCAGGGCTTTTGTTTAATAAACTCATTTAATCCAAAACTTGAATAAGACAGAACAACTAAACCAAATCTGTGCTACTGAAAACTATCTGAGGGTGCTATGAAGAATGTGATCAACTTCCACAGGGTAATACCGTAAAATATTTTGTACATTCTAATGCTCTGTGACATTTTATTACATTTTGTCCATAGCCCTTTGTTTTCCTGAAGTGTATCAAACTGTTCTGAACAATTGTGACTGGCTTTGTAAATGTTTTTGGTAAATGAAGCCTCTATTGCTTGTGAGCAAACTCCAACATTGCTCTCTTGTTAAGAACCACTGATTACTTAACATTTTTAAAAGCACTAACTTGCAAATTAGTTTAGTTGCTTTGAAGTATTTCTGTGTTCTGAGAACTGACACAATAAAAAGTTCATTGTTACTGCACATTTACTGCACATAGCACACATCAGCTATGTACGTTTTGAAGTCACTTCTACTTTGTTAACTTGGGAATTACTGCTTTATTATGCTTAGCACAAAAAAAAAGGCAATAAACAACAGGGAAAAGTCAAGCTGTTGCTTTGCTGAGTGCCTCAGTTGCTCACTAAAGTCTTGTTGGGAGGCTTCACTGTATACACTGAACAATCCAGAAAACGTGTCACCTTCTGGACTAAGTTCTTGGCTTGCTTCAGATAATATTTTGTCTTCGTTACCCATCAGCTCTTGTCTTGTCTTGATTGTTAAAAAAACCTCTCCATCGAACAACTCCCCGATTTATTCAGCTTTCAGGGGATATCAGGCATATATAAGTGAATCTGGACTTCCTGTAAAAAGTTTTGTCATCCTCACTCAATTGATCAAGATACCAGAAAATAAAGTATCATCTTCACTGTGTTTCTTGAAGATAATTCTTGACCTTGTGAAGTCTATGTAAAGCACAACCCTCATATATATCCTTCTGTTTCTTCAACTGTCTTTGTAAAAGAATTAATAAAATCACCTTATGCCTCTGCTAGGAAGATGGCTGTTCTGGGGAGTGTCTTTCTTTCTCTACATGCCATCTGTAATAAGTGAAGTACAGTTTAACCCTGCTTGTCAGTGACATAGTGAGAATTTGTAGAGGCACAGACAGTGCAAGGATTTTGCCAAAACTCAAATCTACTCTCCCTCCACATGAAACAGAGCAATGAGGAAATACTATTTATTTCCTCAGTGTAAAAATCATTATTTGGGAATTGAATTTAGGTTTCACTCAGATTTAGATATACAGAATGCACTCAAGGGTCTGAAACTGAGAATACTTCTTAAAGATGAGGAAGGTATTAACTGTCTAAAAGGCTTTTGATAAATGGCACACAACTACATGTGGTTTCCATATTTCTATTTGTGATGTGTGTGTGCTGTGGTCTGAGCACAGAGAGAAATGACTTTGGAGTGCAGTGATGGTTCTGTGCAAGGCTGGGCTCTCTGAGCTAGACAAAATATTCAGCAAGTCAGGATATGTTAGATCCACCATGCAAATATTATGGAAATGATATGTTTGTGTACAGTAAATCAGCTGTATCCAGAATATATCAACAGATGTGCATTAGAAATGTCCCAAATCATTGAAATTCTTCCTGGTAAAAACTTATAAACCTACAAGGAATTAAATTGAGCCAACAAAGACGATGATGCAACAAGAAGCTTGTGATGACTTCTGTAAGCACTCGTTTTGGATAGAATTTTGCACAAGGAAATACAGGCCATATGATCAGGCATAAACTTTCCAATAGAGGGATAGTCCTCCTGATTGCAGACATCTTTAACTTAGGCATCGATCTATCTTGGTTCATGATGAGTTTGTATGAATTGTCAGAAATTTGAATGTGCCCTGAAGTGGCATGCTTCAATTATCCCCATTCATTCTGAAGGATTAGAGTCAATAGGCATATCAAAACACATATATTAGAGGCTGACTGCCTCATCTGCCTAAAAGATCATTGGCCTGTCTTCCTTTTCCCCTGGCATACATTATTAAAATACCTTATAGCTGGCTTTGTTATCAACAAGCCTC
Organism: Phaethornis superciliosus; assembly: GCA_023637945.1. NCBI lineage: Eukaryota > Metazoa > Chordata > Aves > Apodiformes > Trochilidae > Phaethornis > Phaethornis superciliosus. Next base: position 50,424,470 of record JAJQWJ010000002.1, on the reverse strand, counting down.
TTGCCTGACTTTTGGTGAAACACTGATGAGCTGTATGTACAGCAAATCCATCTAATCTTTGGAATTCTTCCTTGTAATTTCTTTAAGAATCAGACATTAGAAATATGTAGAGTATGAATGGGCAAAATTTCCATATACACATTGCAGTCTGCCTTACTAGGGATTTGATTTCCTCTGCCTTGGGATATTTTGCCTCTGTAGGAAAACTCAATGATGTAGTTCTGACAGTGCCCAACTCAGGTTTTCAGTTTTCCTGTACTGAGTCTGTCATGCATCTGGCCTAAACCAAGTCCTTATGAATGAGAACAACTTGCTTGAGCATGTAACAAAAAAACTGTTCTTCACAGTTTTTTTGAGCTACCAGTTATATTTTCTTAAGGTCAAATTAGCATCTCTACACTATTCATTTTCTGGTATTGAATGGTGTGTGAATCTCTGTTTTAGGACAAATGGACAGCCTAGTAGATGGAAAGGATCTAGTTAAAGAATTTACCTGACCATTATAAAAGCTTGCCAACAGTTAGAATTAAATAAGTTTAATTTTAAAATTCTTTCAGTTTTTCTCTGGACTTTGCAAAATGTAGAACAGTGGTTCTCAGAGATGGGTTTGATGATGGAGAGATGAAGTAGCAAGTACTTATGGTCAAAGTTGGCTGTAAGGTATTTTAACAAATAGGCTATAGTCAACCAAACTATGTTAGTGATCTGTAAAGTCTTCTACTGAGTTCTGTAAAAATTCATATGTATCTGTTGCCATCTATGTGGGGAGATCTCAAAGTTAGTTCAAAAAGCTATGATCATCTAATGTGATAATGGAGCCTGGCAGCTCAGCAGTGAAACTAAGGAATTTATATGTAGCACTTACCTTCCTTTCTAGTGGGAATAAGTCTGATAAATCCAGTTTAGTGATTTGTTTGTGTTGGATTTGAGGTAGCAAACTATAAAAGTTATGTCAATGTCTTTAAAAAATGCAAATATAATTTTCTACAAGTTCAGTTTAATGAAATGCACTATCTTCTGCCAGAGTTCTACTTTTCTGTTATGGCCACTTGGATTTTGCAGCAGGATATGATATCCACCTAGTAATTTGTAAATGGCTTATTTAAGTGGCTGCTTGGTTTTATCACATCTACCTCTTCCTAAGAGAGGAAAATACGGTTTTCTTCTCTTTTTGTCTGTGTGTTAGTTGTGGTTTGTTTGTTTGTTTGTTTGGTGGGAGGAGGGGGAGGAAGGAGGAGGGGTGAAATGGATGGTGTTGTCAGCATCTAAGGGCTCTTGAAGTCACAATTCTAAGTACCCACCTTTTCTTAAGAAAAGATTGAAGAGATGCAATGCTCTTTAAAGAGGCAAGTAGTTCTTTGAAATTATTTACTTGAACTTTGTTTTTTGCAGATAGTTGTTTCTTCTTAATAAATTATCTTCTACACTAATCTCAGTTTTCTCTGAAATCAGTGGCTGCACCCATACAGATTGCCTTAAAATTTGGTTGCATTAAAGGGAATCGGGTAAGGTAATCAGCTTGGATTTGAAGAGATGTAGTATCTTGCAGGATGGATTCTGCAGCAAAACTTTACTACAACTCAGTTTGATTGACGTGTTCTTTTTTTCTTGTCTCTGTGGGATCCAGAAAACTCATCATGTGACCTTAATGTTGCAATACCATTATTAATTTCATTATCAGTCAGGAAATTTATTAGAAATCTGTGAGATGCTTGACAAACAGACAAAAGGACTTAGTCCAGTGTGAGTGTTATGGTGACTTGAATTTGGGATTTTGGAGTGAATTTTGGCCAGCACAGCACTTGCCATCAGAAATTTTTCTTCAGAGCTCTGCTAGTCCTTTGGCACAAGTCTGTTGACTGAAAGTTACTGCAGGCAAATTATGTCACTGTAACAAATGACCCTGGAAAGAAATGTTTGAGCTACTGTGTAATGTGGGTGAAGGTAATGAATGATCTGGGAAGTAATGGATAACTCTGGAAGACTGGCTGATAGGGCCCCCCATGAACAGTAATGAATATTGAAAAAGGAAGATTTTATGTCATTGGTGAGTAATTTAAAAAAGAATACCCCTTTCTACCACTGAGCTTTCTTGTTCAAAAGGAAAATGGAGGGCAGCATTCCTGCTTTATCTCTAGCTCTAGGTCTGGAGAAATTCAGCACCTATACTGCAATAAGGTAAGGACTTTGCAGACAGCATGTTAGTGGCAAAATAGCCTCACCAAAGTGGTCAGTAGGGTGTCTTCATTTAGGTATAATGAGAACAAGGCTTCTGACCTAGCCTGGATGTAACTTAAAGGAAGTTGGGATTTAAAAAAAAGAAAAAAATGTTTCATGTCTCTCCTGTTAAGTTTTGAGTCTAGAACAATTGAAAACATACGGTTGCTATACTGTGGTGCAGAGAGTTAGGATTCTGTCACATTTTCAATAGCTGAAGTCAAAGTTTAGAAAGCACTAAGACTTTCCTCCAGCCCTTCCTGGGTAGTGCAGTTACTAGGCAAATACACTTTAAATTAATGGGCTATTTAATGTTACCTTTTTGAGGTGGACAGCTAAGAAAAGCAAAATATTAATATTGCAAACTTTGTTGGTGTATGTTGTAGAAAAAAATGAAAAAAAAACCACCCAACATATAGTTTTGCTAGTGAAAAAGGTATATAAATTAATTTTATTTTTTTGGAATTCCTTATAACAGAAGAAAAATGTGATTTTAATATCTCACTATTGCAACAGTAGCAATTCTTGCAATTCTGTTAATGTGCCATATCAAAACTTCCAAAACATCTTGTTACGTCTCTAAAGACCGAGGTCTGTCTTCCCTTTCCCTTTCCCTTTCCCTTTCCCTTTCCCTTTCCCTTTCCCTTTCCCTTTCCCTTTCCCTTTCCCTTTCCCTTTCCCTTTCCCTTTCCCTTTCCCTTTCCCTTTCCCTTTCCCTTTCCCTTTCCCTTTCCCTTTCCCTTTCCCTTTCCCTTTCCCTTTCCCTTTCCCTTTCCCTTTCCCTTTCCCTTTCCCTTTCCCTTTCCCTTTCCCTTTCCCTCCCTCTCTTTTTCATATTTGCTTCTGAGTGTAAATGGAGTATTTCTGTCATGCTGTAACCATGTAAGAAATAAGAGCTTTTTAGCTCAGGAGGAAAGACTGTAATCTGATTGCAATGTTACTGAGAAGCTGTGCTTAAATTTGGTCACATACAGTGTTCTTTAATCTTTATCAGTAGCCTTCAAGCCAAAGTAAGACCTTACTCCTTTGAGAAAATACTAAGGATTCCCTGTTCTGTGACCATCTTGAAATGCTTAGTCAGTTGTCTCATTATTCCGGGGCATAAGCACGATGCTGTTTGAAAGTATGGTAAAGTGTTTGTATAAGATTAGTAAGTGGCAGGCAAAATATCCCTTAGACTTTACACAGACTGCAGAAAAGCCCAGAGCAAAGGTCTGGAGTGCAGTCCTTAAAACCTGTGAGCCCAGAGTATGTTGTTCAGGATGGTGGTGGTGGTGCTGCTGCTGAGGGCTCATTTCTGTTAAATTCCCTTTTCCAGACCAGTGGAGTGTGTGCTGTATGGTTCTTCCTTGCTTCTGGCAGTAGACCAGTTTTCCTCCTGGATTTGATCAATCCACAATGCTAAGAGAAGGTTTAGTAACTGGAAGAGTTACTTTACTAACTTTTGTTGTTCTTCAGCAATAAAATGACTGAAGGTGGAGTCAAATAGCAGGATTATTGAGGTCATGGTGCCACAGGGGCTTCCTGCAAGGTCTGCCAGGGAGGGCCTGGCTACCAGGTCCTGTCCCATTGTCCCAAACAGGCTCATTGGGGCATCCCCAGCCCAGGCACTGGGCACCTCCCTGGGAACAGTCTGAGTTGGGATGGGTTGTGGGCACATTTTGGGCTGTGGGCAGCTGGTGACAAGACCTGCTGTGGTGTCACTGAGATAGGGTCTCATGGCCTGGTCCTGGGCTATGGGCAGGACTAAGGGAGCCCAAGGGTGGTTGAAAGCAACAGGGTTGCAACACCCAAGAGCTATGATGATTAGTGTGCTGGTGTCAGTGTGGTAAGATAATATTTTCACAAAAGAAGTTGTTTTCCTTGTGTTTTTCTGTATCTCAGATTCTGAGCTAGAAGCTTGCCATGAAACCCTGGTATGTTCAGAGACCTGTCTGACACCTGTGTCTATGTTTTGCTTAGTTTATGGCTAATAGTTGGCATTTCTTTCAAGGTTTGTTCCCTGCCATTTTGAATCTGGCCAGCAATGCTCACATCTCCACCAATGCCACCTGCGGGGAGAAGGGACCAGAGATGTTCTGCAAACTGGTGGAACATGTCCCGGGACGGCCCCTGCGCAACGCCCAGTGCCGCGTCTGTGACCACCGCAGTGCCAATCCCAAAGGCAAGTTTCACGTGGATGTGTGTTTGCTTCATGGGTTTGTCTCGTTCTTTTTGACCCTGCCCCATGAATACAGGGTGCATAGGGGTTATATACTTCTTATTTTTAGTTTCCCTTCCACATGAGTGAAACTGCCTTTGAGCGAAGGGGCTGACAGAAAGCACGAGCATCTTAACTTGCTGTGAAGTGCTGCAGAATCCAATATCAGCCTTTTGGTCTGAGGGCCTCAGTGTGAAATGTGATGTGTGAGGGGAAAATGCAGTGGGATGTATTTTCAAGATGTTTTAACTTTTTTGCTTTAAAACAGAGCAGCACCCAATTTCCAGTGCAATCGATGGTACCAATAACTGGTGGCAAAGTCCCAGCATTCAGAATGGGAGGCAATACCACTGGGTCACCATCACCTTGGATTTAAGGCAGGTGAGTAACATTTAGGTGAGCATCATTTGTTCTATGTAGGATATGAACCAGTGCCATTCACTGTAGTTCTTCTGTGTTTAAATGGTAGGATATGTAGCAGTTATCTGTTTAGTAGCACATAGTTATACATGGGTAGTTATAGGTAATATGAACTGACTGCAAACAGATGTGTCTTTCTGTTATTGTTCTAGGGCATCTTAGGTTTCATTTCTATCAGACCAGAGTGGAAGTGACTATGCTTGTAAGCACATAGGTCACAGCTTGTTGTAATTCATGGCATAGTAACAATTGTTTTATGTGTGGATGAGAGTTTACACAGGTGCTCCTTCTGTCTTGGTAAACTTTCTCTACCAGACCCTGCAGTCTGGTCTCCCAAGCAGTCCTCTGATGCTGTTTTCGTTCACCTTTGATTTATTGCAAGTTACTTAAAGTCTAGGTTATCAAAGACTTAGTTTCAAGCAGCAGTGTTGTCATAGTATTGTCATAAGGGTAGATTTTGTATGTGCATCTGTTTCTGGTACCACCTATAACTATTATCCTGTCAACTGATCATTGTGCTGTTTCTTAGTAAAAGAGTAGATGTTTTGGAGTAGGATGTGGTAGAAACATTTGACATTTACTGTAAGAAAGCAACACAATATGCTTTGAAATAGAAACTTTTGATCCTTAGGTGCTGTAACTTAGATACTGAGTTTTGGAGAATGAGGGAAAGGTAAGTGACTGGAGGAGGATTGTATTCCTATCAATTATCTTGCATTACTCTCAGCTTGTGTTGCATAATTACATTAAACATCTGAACTTGTTAATGCAAAGTAATTTGAAGTGGTTAGGTTGAAGTGTAAAATGTCAAAGTACAATTGCAGGATCTCCAGACCCCTGGAAACACAGACTTTCCTCAGCTAAGAGAGAGATCTCAGGACTAGAAAACAAAACTTGCCTAAAATGAGGCAAAGTCAGTGTTGCTGAAGGAGAAGTGATTTGCCATCTGTTGGAAAGAACACTGGGAAGAAATGATCTTCTACGAAATTTGTCATTCAGTTATTCTGAAGAGTTTAGGAGTTAAATCTCAAACCCAGTAATTTCTGACTCTGGAGGGGATGACCTGGGCAGAAGTTGGCTTTTCTGTTTTGTCACTTTATAGCAAAGTGCTGTCATCATTCTTAGGCAGGAGGCTCCTGCTGTACAGAACATTTTCTAATTTGTTAGTTTGTTTGCTAAAGACAGAAATATCAGAAGCCTCCTACCCTACTCCAAAAAGGAGAAAATAATTTATAAAGAAAATGTTTTCCTGGGTTTTTTCTTTGTTGTTTTGCTTGGAATAGATTTGTGAGTTGGCCTAAGATGTTTGAAAATAATAGCTCAGCAATCCATTATTAATATGGAGATGCTCTGCAACTCTGGAAGATTTGCTTCTAAGAAGTGGACATTTGAAGTGTACATTTGTTAACAAGCTTTTTGCAAGATCTTCAAATTCTGCTTGAGACTTTTTAAAAAAATAAAACAGAAGGTTTAATTTTGATGTTTTAAAATGAAATGTGGGTTAAACGAGGTCTTAGTTTGCACTTTAATTAGAAAGCAGAACTTTTAGGCCAATAATCACAGGGTATCTTTTGTCACTGGCAGAAGGCTTGGATAGGAATTCCATGTTGTTTGCAGAGTTGGCTTTGTGTTTGGTTTGTAAATGGATGAACAGGAAGGAAAAATGAAGGAGGTGGAAAGGAATGCCTTAGTTTTTATCCTCCTAGAACATTTTTACTTTGGAAACAGATCAGCTGAGCTGCCCTCTAATATTTTTTTTTTTAAATTCTTCAGCCGTAGTGCTGTTGGTATTTCACTAAATACATCTTTCCGCTCCTGACCCATGCTCAGTTTCACTAATTCGATTTGAAAAGTTTCCCCCAAGGGGCCTTTCTTCTGTGTTTTCTTTAGAGAGTTTTAGAGAGGCAGAAGGCATCTAGAGCTATGTAAACTGAATGTAAATTACTCCTCTGTGAGAAAGGATTTGGTTAATAGAGATTGCTTGAAGTCAATGAGTTTAGAGCTGACTTGATGAGCTTACTTTGAGTTAGCACAAGCAAAGAAAATACGGAAGCATATGAAGGACCTTAATGATTTTAGTAACTGTTTACTTGATAAATTTGAGTTAAAATACTCTTTCATAATTTTTGAATGTATTCTGAAAGTCAGTACTTGTGTGTTGCAGTGCATCTTTAGCATTGGTACTTAATTTAATTTTTCAAATGCTGTATTAAAGTAAATGTCCTTTAACTTTCTATATTCTTTCTGGAATGTAGAATATCTTAGCACCCTTTTTGATGTGAAGGACCATCTGATTATTTGTTTTCTGAGTAATTACCAGACGTTCTAGCAGTAAAAGTCATAAATGGTTCCATAGGATTGTTACCAATGTACAGTTTAGAGAGATAATCCAGCAGTCAGGCTGGCTGGTTATGTTTTTCACTGGCTACATCTTCATTTTAGCTGGTGAAAACTGACTCTACTCCAATTTACCCAAGGTGAAGTTCTGTCCACTGTCTGTCCTTCCTGTGTTTGGCTGTATTCATGTCTTGGCTCAAAGCTGAAAGAAGCAGAGAGTGGTCTTTCAGTTAATATTCTACCTTGTGCTTTGTTTATTTAATCTAAACACAGCTGGACTGAAGAACAGTCTGGAGGAATCTTAAAAGAGGACTGGCTAGTAAAATCACTATTGAAATTGCTGTCTCTCTCGTTTTCAAATTCTGTGCTATTTATAATGAATGTGAAATGTTTTGTAAGGGTAGCCAGTGGCTGTGTAATGAGTTTTCAATTCCTATGTATCATAACTACATACATGTATTCTGGTGTCTCTCTAGTGTCCCTTTCAGTTTTTCCAGGACCCAGATGTGTGATTTTTTTTTTTTTTTTTTTTTTTTTTCTCTTGCCATTAAATGTATGGTAGAGATCCAAAACCAGGGAAAGAGTAGTTTAGCAAGGAGGTGTTGTATTGATGTACAAGATGGCAAAGTTTGATTTGACCTTGAGCTTCCTACACTGGCAAGTCTTTAGAAACAAAATGTACAGCAGCAGATTTAGATACTCTGCCTGAGTTTGACTCTTCTGGACAGCTCTTTTTGAAATAATAATTAGTAAAAATGCTCACTACTATAAATGCACGTGGGCCAGCTGTCACACCATTAAGTGAGGAATACTTTCAGTTTTATTGCCATGCTTCAGACTTCTAAAGATATTTAAGGGTACTTCATACATGACAGAAAGGTACACTTTTGTGTATCACAAAATTCTTGAACTGTAAAGCAACACCAGTTATTCTTGGAGTCCCGTAGTATCAAGTTGAGAAAACATCTCCACTTCTGGTGAAGTCATACCAAATGAATATTTCATGAGTACTGGGTTATCACTAAGGCTGATGTAAGACTAATTTGTAGTTCCCGCTATTGGTAAGTGGGGAGGAAAAAAAAAAGTAAATATTATACTACAGCTACTATAGAGCTCTTATCTTTAAATCAATTGGCAAGAAGAGATAGCTATAAAGTCAAATCTTTGGAGATATAAAGAGATACTCTACTGTTGACTTCACTGGACTAATGTTAATTTCTTGTGTGTGGCAAGGTTTCTTTAAACCATTGTGGATTTGTAAAACCAATGATGCAAGATTCAGAGTTCTCATCTGTACTTTCTTAAAATACACATTTTGAGTAAAATTAATTTTTCTTCTATTCAAAACCAGTGGCTACACATGATGAATCAAAATCTTGAAGAATGATAACTCAGGAGACTAGAAAAGGTGTTGTATTTCATTTAATTAGCACATCTAACATCAGACTCCTCAGTGCAAAATGTAACAAGCAATTGCTTGGCCTCATGGTCTCTAAGAGTGTGAAGCCATTTTTATCCCTTAAAAAGACATTTGTGTGAACAGTGTAGGCTGATACCCAGAATATCCCTTCAAATAGGCTTATAATGCTTTGGAGTTTGCACTGATTAATTTTAGACTTTGGGGACAATAAAATGAAATGTGAGTAAAATAGATTTTTCTGGCAACCAGGTTTGTATGTTTTGACAGCACTGAACAGAATAAGTGAAACTGCAAAATCGAATGTGGAGTAATGTTAGTAGTAATAAACATATTTGCTACAGGACTTGTCATGCTGTTTTGAAAAAAAACAACTTTAATTCCTTTTCTGCACTGATCCTGAAGGAAGGATTTAGATGAATTTATAAAACCAGGAGGAACCAGTCTTCCAAGAGCTTTGCATTCCTCCAGGCTTGTTCATTTTGCATTTTCTGCATAATATGCTTTACATTATACCAATGTGACTTCAATAAAATATTCAATAGGACACTAAATAATCCTGAAATCCTAAAACCATACCCTCCTTTCATCTTTTTTCAAGGTCAGGTAGGGTTTGGATTTGAATTGGGGTGCAGATTTGAAGCAGCAGTTGGTTCCTCTGTTCTTCATAGGTTAAACGATACTGAAATTTAGGGAGAACTTCTCACTCCTGGAGCCTGAGGCTCAAATACCTATAGATATGAAAAGACAGGGTATTCTGTTGTCTCCATTGATGTAAATTGAAATGTAACAGTTTATCAAAAAGACTACCAGGAAAACTGCTTGCCAGGGCATGTATCAGTGTGGGTTGTAGTGTACTGACCAGGCTTTTGGAAATGGAGATTTACGGATAGCATCTATTCGGCCACTACTGGCTGAATTTACAGTCTTCAGCAAAGAAATGTGGATAATTTCCTGATGAATGGGGAGAAGGATTAATTTATAAATCTGTTTCAAGTATAACACATTTGATATTGCTGGATCTGCTTTCACAGAAACAAAGAAAAGCTGAATAAAGCAAAAGTGACTTATGTTGATATTGCTGCTACAAAGGAGTGGTTCTTCAGTACAAGTTTATTTGGCTGGTCTTTACAGTCAGGATTAAAGTGCCTGTAAAATGACACTTTTAATCTATGGCTGCTTGGGAATTACTAACTTGCTTTGGCTTGCCCTTTTTACCCTTGTAGCACAATAAGGAAATGAGTTCTGGGAAAGCTATACAGTCAAATTACAGTGTACAAATCATTAGCTTTTGCCACACAGCTCAAGTTTATCACATGGCTGGTTGGTGGACAAAGAATGGATGTGAAAGGTGGTAAGAAACTGCCCTAAGTGATGTTCAAGCCTGAACAATTTATAAAAATAAAAAAATTAGTAAATTGTTCTAAGAATGTTGGAAAATCAGGCTGCATCATGTGGATCTCCTGGTTCAGATGCTTTTCGGGTTGCAGAGGCTGTGAGATATGAGGTCTGCAATACCCCTATTTACTGACCTTCCTTAAAAAATCTTCATCTGCAAATCCTGGGAACCTTTTAACCCTTTACTTCAGCTTCATTCCCTTGCTTAGGAACATAATCACTGAGAAAATCACTCCTACTGGTCAAGTGTCTTGACTTCTTGGCTGCAGTAACATTTATGCAAAATTCTTTAATGTCTCTATTATCCTATATTATTTCAAGAACTGACAATTTTCCTCTAGTTGCTCTGAATTTACTTAAGATTTTTTTTTCTACCTATGGGCTATGTGAGTAAATGGAAAAGTCAAAAGGATCCAGGAGAACAGGCTGACATGGTTTGCTACTCTGTTCACTGACTTTTGAATGGCTCTTCTGGGTTCTTCATTTCAGTTCTTGATGAACTGTAGGCATGCAGGAAAAATCAGTCACTAGATGTCTTGAATTCCAAACATGGCTGCTATTTTTCTGAATAAATGCTGACTTAAAAAGATTTCATTTATTGGATTGTGCATAGTACATGTGAATAGTTGCTGTGAAAATTTTTATCTTTAACTGGTTATTCCCTTCACTTCCTCTGCACTCAACAACTTGATATTTGAATTAAATTTAGCTTGCATACTTCCATGAATATTTTTTTTTCTGCAGCAGTGGCTTGCAGTTAATGTGTGATGAAGGATAGCTCATTGTTTGCAGTTGGAACTGGATTTAAAACTAGCTACATCAGCTGCAAACTATAATGGGTCTTGATAAATCTCAATGTAATCAAAAGTAGATCATTTGTTGTTCAGCCAACTGTGTAGTAAGTAGGGAAGTAGTTTAGTTGAAGACAAAGCAGAGAGGGGCAAAAAAATTAATAAAAAACACGAGTTTTTGAGGATGGATATTCTACCATGGCACTGGAAAACAAAAACAAAAACAACAATTGGGCATTCAAGTCTTGCATTTTCATGCATTTGAGAGAAATTACTGACTTCAAAGGACCTGGGAGGTGCAAGTCCTGAGCTTTCCTAGTTTTAATACTTTTCTGCAGCTCTCTTCTGTGATGGAGAGAATACTCGTAAGTGTCACATACAATTCCCTTCTGGTTAGGGGTCCCAAAATTATGATACCCCTGGTTCTGCTTGTGCATAACTGGATGTGAAAAAGCTATAATTCAACTACTGTTAAGTGAATTGCTAAAATCCAGGTTGTAGGTAGTTACTAGTTGTAGATACTAGACTTGGAGTCTACCCAAATTCTGTTATTTTCTCTTTAAAAGCATGTATTTCAGATTTTTTTTTTCCACTAGGAGCTTGTTGACATGATACCAGTTATATCTGAAAGGGGCTCTTCTCTTGACTGAAGCTAGATTATAATTCTTCGGTTTTATTTTGGTCAAATTTTAATACTTTGAGCAACAGAGGATTCACAGACCCCCAGGACAGAAGGCTGTGACTAAAGAGTGAGCTGGCTCTTCTTTTTGTTCACTTCTGCTTGCATTGCTGAAATGTTATAATCCAACAGACAAAATTCTCAGTTTGCAAATTTTCATGTTAAAACAACTAAGAATATTTTTTTTCAAAGGATAAAACTGGAGTGCCTGAAAAGAAAATCAGACCAAGTGAATGTCATGTATTAAGTTTTCTGATTTTAATCAAAACTAAAATTGACTTCTTTGAAGATAGTAAATCTAGTTAGTTATTTGAAGATAAGTCTCTCAAATTGTTTTCTTCTCGTATCTGCAAGATCTCCTAAGCAAAGCTCTGGTCACTTAAAGAATGCTTTGTTTCAAAAGTAGTTTCCTGCATTGCATATGTAATGTAGCTACTAATGGCAGTTACAAGTCTTACCAATTTGCAAAGACAGCCTTTTTTAGTGATGTAGTAGGTATTAGGTTAGGAAGAAAATAGTAGCTTTGCAAGAAGTGCACTTCAGTGTGTCTAATACTGTCCCAAGCTGGGGACAAGTACAGGTTATCTCGCTGCCATGACCAGGTCATTTAAAGGGGATGTAAATTTAATAGCTGCCCTGCCTACTCCCAGAGATGCTGTACAGTGTTGTGTGAATGGGGATTTTGATTTGGTTGAAGCATGGCTTAAAAAAAAAAAATAAAAAAAATTGAAGATACCTGCCTGGCTTAGAAAGTACACATCTTATAAGAGATGCTATTATTAAATAACGTTATCATGCTTGTATTTCTCACAATCATCTTACTTATCTCTGTGTTTTCAGCAGCATTTGTAAATAGTCTTCTGATTAAATAAATTCAACACACAATGAAAATTGAATGCACAGATTTTTTTAATATAGGGTGTTAAAAGCTTATCAGAAATGCTGTTACTGAGAGGATTAAATTCCCAGAGAAAATGGAAAACAGATCTGTTTGGGCTGCAGCTGTTTTGAAAGAAACCAACCTACTTTGAAGCCCTCTATGGTTCAGAAAAGCTAAGTAGCACATTTCCCATAGAAAGAATGTTATAAACCAGGAATCCTGAAATGGTACATTGTAGATACAGATTTCAGCTATTTCAGTAATGCCGAATAATGGACCAAATTAATTTGGTCTTTTTTTTTGAGTCACATAAATGTTTTGTTGTAGTATTTAGAGTTTTGACAAAAATGATACACATTTCTGTTGGAGATTAGATTGGCCTTTTGTCTAAAGCTTGCATGAAAATTTTATCCAGAGTCGCTATAAAAAATTATACCCGCTCCCCAGGAAATCCACATACTGCTTTTAAAATTTGAATTTAGTATCCAATTGGTTTCTTGTGGTCTTTTACAGGATAATAGTGTTACCATTTTATTCTTGATTTTTTTTTTTTTTTTTTTTTTTTTTTAGGTCTTTCAAGTTGCATATGTCATCATCAAAGCTGCTAATGCTCCACGACCTGGAAACTGGATTTTGGAACGCTCCATAGATGGCACAGACTTCAGACCATGGCAGTACTATGCAATTAGTGATACTGAATGTTTAACTCGTTATAATATTACACCAAGAATTGGGCCGCCAACTTACAAGAGAGATGATGAAGTGATCTGCACCTCCTATTATTCCAGACTAGTTCCACTGGAACATGGAGAGGTATGTTTGGTTTTTCATTTGTGGCTTGTGAGCAAGAACATGGACTGATAGCAGCTTGAAAATGTTTAGATTACGGTTAGTTCATCACCCACAGCACCACCCAGATGATCTGTTACTCTTCTTTAAAGATACTATCTTTACACCATATACCAGTATAGCAAACTTTTAAATTTTGGGATGAAATATATCTTTGGTTCTATGTATTCCTCTATTAAACACTTTGTTCTCTGTTTCCTAATTTGACAGTAGCTATTAGTGTGAATTATTAGTTGCTTTATCCTGAAAGACTATAACAGAGGGTCTGTTTTGCCAGTTTTTTCATTTAGTAAAGAAAACTCCCATATTAGGAGCACCTGGTTGTGTGAGATAAAGCTGCAAACACTGTTGAAGTGCTCGGCACAGCTGGAACTCCTAAACAAGCCTTGGCATTGTTTCAAGGATGTGGCATAATTAAAAGAACTCCAAGTTGTGCAGCCTCACTGTTGATTGTTCTTTCTTTTAACAAACTCTATTCATGGCACTTGTGTAATTTATTATATAGAGGCAGCCACATAATGAAATGATACATTAAAACCAGTGGTTTATGCTATTGTGAATTCTATAAAGTAACAGTGTGATAATAAATGCAGCATTATCCCATGGAGAATGCTATTAACTCTTAGCCTAATAAAAGCCAATATGGTTTCATTTTGTGGTTAAAAACAGGCTGCAGTGTAAGCAGCCGAAGTCTAAAGAGTATCAGGTTTTTGCATAAACTGAAAACTATATTTCAGCAAGAAAAAAACCAATGAAATTCCATAAGGTCCAGTTTGATTCACTTCAGTCAAATTTTTATTGCAGTGATGTAAATGTATGCTCCATGGATCAGGTGGAGCAGACAAGAAAACTTTACCTGTCTTTCCACACAATTAACCAGAAAGCCCTTGGGTTCACTCTATGAACAGCATCTCCTGTGTGTGACATATGTGATGTCTGATAGGTCATACAACTCCAAACTCAGGAATGCCAGAGATTAAGTTCAGTGCTATGTTTTTTCTCATCCATTTTCCCTGGTGTACAAAGAATTAATTGGGAGAAACTATTTGGAACATTGCTTTTTATTTTTTTATTTAAGTGACAAGAAAATAAGAACATAAATTTACACAATTAAATTTCTATGTACTACACAGAACCATAGAATAATTTACGTTGGAAAAGACCTTTAAGATTGAGTCCGACTCTAAAAACAGCGCTGAGTTCCCCACTAAACCATATGCCTAAGTAACATGTCTGCACATCTTTTGAATACCTCCAGAGATGGTGACTCCACCACCTCTCTGGGCAGCCTGACAGTGCCTGACAATCCTTTCAGTAACAGTTTTCCTATTATCCAGTCTAAACCACTCTTGGCATAACTTCAGGCTATTTCCTCTTTTCCTTTCTATTGCTTATTACTTGAGAGAAAAGACCAATACCCACCTTGCTACAACCTCCTTTCAGATGGCTGTAGAGTTTGATAAGGTTCTCTTTTTCTGCAGATTAAACAACCCCAGTTCCCTCATGTGCTCCTCACACAAGACTTATGGTCTAGACCCTGCACCAGCTTCATTACACTTCTCTGTACACTCTCCAGCTCCTCAGTGCCCTTGTAGTGAAGTATTCAAGGTGCAGCCTTACCAGTGCTGAGTACAGAGGGACAATCACTTCCTCAGTTCTGCTGGCCACAGTATTTCTTATACCAGCCATGATGCTATTGACCTTCTTGGCCACAAGAGCACACTGCTGGCTCACATTTGGCTGTCCACCAAAACCCCCAGTTCCTTTTCCTCTGGACAGCTTTCCAGCCACTCTTCCTTTCCAAAGCCTGTAGCTTTGCCTAGAGTTGTTGTGACCCAAGTGCAGGGCCCAACATATGACCTTGTTGAGCATTTTGGAACTGGACTCTGCCCACTGATCCATCCGGTCCAGTTTCTGCTCTAGAACCTTCCTATCTCAGACAAATCAACACTCCTGCATAAAAACTGTAATTCACAAATGTCAGCTTGCTCTTTGTAACTGGAGTGGCAGTCAGAAATATTCTCTGCACAGAGTATCCCACAACCTGTATTTGCGAATCTTGGCACTTTTTTGAAAATAATTTTTTTTAAATTTTGAAATTTAGGGCTTTAACTATTTCTGTCCAACCTATTGAACATAAATATGGGGCTACAGGAAGTCCTGCAGACCAGCTGATCTCTACAAGTACCTGCCTTGTACCCACTGTTAACATCCGAATGTTCAGTAGGCTGCAATTCCCTGGTGTGAAAGCTGTTAGGGTAAAACCACCACATGTCTAAATGTAGGTGTCATTTAATAACATTTGTAGCCAAATCAGACATTTTGCCAATTTGGCCACTAGATTTTCTACAGATTTCAAGAAGTTTCTGAACACGCTATCAGAAAAGTGAAATTCTTCAAGCACAATATATTAGAATATTGAGAAAGAATGGTGTTAACTCAAACATGGCAAAATTATAGTGTTGGAAGCATGAACTTCATTACTAGTCTGTTTATTACGGTTATTGTCTAGGAAGTCCCTAGCTCTGCTACAGAATAAAAATATTTTTGTTACACAATCATATTTAGAAATACTTTTAAGAGGAAAAAATTGTTGGGAGCAAAGTTGACACTGTAAATTGAAGAGCTGTATGAGACCAAATTACTCTTCATAAATGCATTCTAAAATGTAGTTAACAAGAACAAAGCATGACTCCTTATTTGGTGTGGACACAAGATGAACTGGTTAGTAGTTCTTTATGGTCTGTAGAGTCTCATTTTTCAGTTTCTTCCATAAAGTGGAGCAGGAGCTGCATGGTCATACAAGATTGAATTCTTGTGTGTCCCAAAGTGACTTTGGAAAGAACGAAGGGGCTGTTGCCAGAAAAAGCTGTGCAGCTGGATACCAAAAGCCATCTTAGTAGGGCCAATGGGGATTGTGTGAGAAAGATGGAGGCCAGGTGGGTTGCTTTGGAGTGTCAGCCCCTTGCTTTCAATTGTCATCTGGCTGGTGGCTTTTCACTGTGGTTTCATGTCACTGAGTACTCTGCTGTCTGGGCAGCCCTGTCCCAGCAAGGCATAGGATTAATGACCCCAGGTTGAGCATGGGTGCCATGTTACATTTTGCAATAAGATCTTTAGAAATTAAAGAGAAATCTTTAAGGACAAAACTGCCTCTAAGGGAAAGGAAGAAAGACAACAGGAACCAAGAACTAGTTGTGATACTGTTTTCATGCTTTCTTTGCATGTTTGCAAGTCCAGGAGACTTGAGACTGAACTGAGGGTGGTGGTTTTATAACTGTGTGAGTCAGAAAGCAGGAATTCTACCTGCAGATGCAACAAGGAAAAAAGATGAAAAAAAATTCTAGATAGTTTTAATATCTTGCCCTCCTCATATGTTGGAAAACAAGCTTAAATTCAATGCTGTTAGTTTTCACATTAAGTTGTTTTTTGCTAATGAATTGTGATTATGTTGATGATTAAGCCAGTCTCTCTTTCTAGATTCACACATCACTGATCAATGGGAGGCCGAGCGCTGATGATCCTTCACAAAAGCTTTTGGAGTTTACTTCTGCACGATACATACGCCTAAGACTGCAGCGTATTAGAACTCTTAATGCTGACCTCATGACTCTCAGCCATAATGATCCTAAAGAATTAGACCCCATTGTTACCAGAAGGGTAAGTTTGTAAACATTAATCAGTTTGATTTCATGGGAGAGCCTTTGCTGATCTGTTTGAGGAGGCAGTTCTTGATCATCATTTGGAGTTGTTTTGATTGCTTTTTAAAGAATTCTTGCTCTTCTCTGCAGTACCTTGTCAGAAATAACCTTTGGAAAAAAAAAATCTGTTTAGAGATTGTTTCTTACTTGTTTGCTTTTTGTTTTATTTGTTTGTGCAAATTATAAATGCCAGGAACAGTGTTTATAAGGTTTTGTCATCAAAATAATAAATATGATTTGGCTGATGGAAACATCACTTGAGGTTGCTCGTGATGCAACTGCAGTACCTTTTTTGGTGTATCAAGGATTTCAAGACGCAGAGCTCTGGCTCATAAAAATATTTTGAAAAACTTGCCATTGTGAATTTTGATGTCTGGTGAAAGTTTTCAATTTTTAAGGCTGTTGTAATCAGTTGCTTTAAAGCCCATGAATTAATAGCAATGTAAAATGCTCAGAATTCTGAGAGTAACTTATCTCTACATGCTTGATACTGAAACTAGGGCAAACTGAAGCACCAAGCCCTTAGACTGACTTTTTCAAGCTCTCACAGAGCAGCAACAGGACTCTGGCAATATGTGATTTCTCTGCTACAAACAATCCTTGTGAATTGACACTGCTTCCATGAGGTCTACCTGGATACAGAACCCCAAAAAGAAAGGCTTAACATGAAAGTATACAAACATACAGGGGTGTTGAGGACAAGCATTGCTATTACTCTTGCAACTCCCACAGTTGTACAGTTCAGGTCTTGGCACTACCCCACTCAGTAATACTTGAGTTCTTCATGAAAAGCTACATTTCATCTTGACAAGACTTGGGATTTATTGGGCAGGGTCCCTAAATCCTGATATCTCACCTTGTGTCTCACTGCACAAGCAACTACAGCCAAGGTATCCACATTCAGATTACTGGTTTGTGTTTTATTGTTTCTGAAGACTTTACATGCAGTTTAAAGTTGATGCCAATTGTGTTTAGAATCGCAGAATTGGTTGGAAAAGACCTTTAAGATCATTGAGTCCAACCATCAACCTAAATCAGTCCAGTGCTAAACCATGTTCTTAACCACTACATATACATGTCTTCTAAAACACCTCCAGGGATGGTTATTCAACAGATTTTTCTAATATCTGATCTAATCCTCTTCTGAAACAACTTAAGGCCATTTCCACTTGTCCTGTCACTGGTTATATGGGAGAATGACCCCCAACTCACTCCAGCTTCCTTTCAAGTAGTTGTAGAGAATGATAAGGTCTCCCATGAGTCTCCTTTTCTTCAGACTAAACAAGCCCAGTTTCCTCAGACACTGCTTCTGAGACTCATGCTCTAAAGCCTTCACTGGCTTCATTGCCCTTCTCAGGACACACTCCTGGACCTCAATGTTTTTCTTGCAGTGAGGTTTCTTTGCTAGTAGCTTGGTGTAAATAGTCTTGAAAAGGGCTGATGCAGTATATTTCTGTGTCAACAGGACCTTCATGTCTGTGTTCTTTTTATTTGTTTCTGGATGTAGCATTTGATTAGTATTGGTCTCTCGTTGAACTTCAAGCTGCACACAGCTGCTGTGAGCCATACACTGAGTTTTGAGAGTACAAGACAAAAGAGATGAAGCAAGGAATGCAATGACAAATACAGCTCTGCTTTTATACTACTTTTCTCAGTCTGACCTCCTCCTCTATAGTTAAGGACTTACTGGTTAAAAGTCCTGCAGTGCTTTTGGTAACTCAAGTCCATAACATTATAAAAAGTGTTAAAATACTAAACATAATAAAATTTTTAAACCCATAAAAATTAAGTATGAAATCAAAGACACCAGTTTGCTCCAGCTCCAAGATCCTTTAAAGAAATAACAGTCCAGGAATCAGCATGTCTGACCACCCAGGGCCACCTCTTTTTCCTGAACCAGATGACTGTAGGGTTGCTAGGCCTGAGAGTCTTGAACTCTTTCCTTAGAAGTATCTTCCAAAAGTCTTTCTTTTTCATTTCCCTGTAGTACATGCTTCCCAGGATTCAAACAGGCCGACCATGTTGATATTGCAGCTGTAACTGAACCCAGATGGTCATTTCCTGACTCTTTCTTGCCTTGAAAATTAAATCCTTTCCTTGTGTATCTTGCTTTTCTTAATAACCCAGCAATGGCTTGTACCCTGATGCATCACCAGTTTTAAGCAAAGAGTTGGATAGAATAATGCACTGCCAACACAGTAGTAGCAGAGAGGTGTTCTGGAAGAGAGAGTGCATAAACTGGTTCTAAGGGAGGGTGGAATTCCTTTTTTTCCTACTCCTCAGACTGAAATTAAATAAAGCAATTTTCTATGCTTCATGGCTTCTTACAGGATGAAAAAAGGATTTTTTTTCTCAGTAATTTTTTGCTGAGTTTACTTTTTATTATCTTTGCTGAAGCTGAGGAATTGCACATACTTATTTAAAGTTAAAAGTCAGTTGTTGTTTTGTGCCAGTGAGGAAAAACTTTGAGGGGAAAAAAAAAAATTAAAATCACAAAGTGGAAGGTTTCCCCAGCTGGCAAAAATTCAAAGCTGCTTTTATTTTCAAGTCTACATTTTATTTTTCAAGTCACAGAATAGCCAAGTGCTGGCATTTTATTTTCTGAGTTAGGGAGGAAGATATAATTATGTGTAAATATCTTTTATTCACTTCTTTTTCAACTTTGTTTTCTGTAGTACTACTATTCAATAAAGGATATCTCTGTTGGTGGCATGTGTATTTGTTATGGCCATGCTCGAAGCTGCCCTCTGGATGAAATCACAAAGGTATTTTTTTTATCTCATTAGTTTGTTTTCACAAAACAAGTTTTCCAGTTAAGAAAAGGACTTTGCCTAAAGACAATGGGAAAGGGGAGTGTAAAAGAGATCTCAAATATGATGCATACAAATTATTTGCTGTAATTTTCTTCCTTTTCTCTGCAAGCATGTCTATATCTCTGTTAATGTAAGTTTGTTTACTTAAACTCTTTTCCATTAAATCTGAAATGTTCAAAGGCCATAAAACATGATTTGTCCCACCTGTTCTAGAAAGGCTTTTCCCCAAAAGTTGATATTGTATTGTTGAGCAGTGTAATGCTAACTGTAAAGTATTTGTGGATCTTGACATTTTTTTGAGTAAGTCTGATATTAGGTAGACTTTTGGAAACATTTATTAAATTACACATTTTAAGATATTTCAAGAAAGTGAATTTTTTTTATTCCTAGAAATTGCAGTGCCAGTGTGAACACAACACATGTGGAGAGAGCTGTAACAAGTGCTGTCCAGGCTACCACCAGAAACCATGGAGACCTGGAACCATTTCTGCTGGAAACAAATGTGAGAGTAAGTGTGCACAGAGGCTTAGATGGTTTCATGAAGATTTATTCTTCTCTTGTTTGTGGTTGATTTTCCTTCAGAACTAAATCCCAAAGGAAAATCCACGAACTATTCTGTCTAGCAAATTTTCATCAGTTAGTTTGATAGCTATTTGAAATGCAAATTTCTTAGGTTGATCATAAATTTTGTCAGATAAACAACTTTGTTCTGATACAAATACTTTGAAAGAAACTCTAGTGGCCAATTGCATTTGAGATTGTCTGCTAATTTGACTTGGGTTGTCTCAGTATGGATAAATGTGTTGCTAGGACTAGTTGGTGTGTTTTCTCTCCTCACATCTCTAATGCATAGTACAAGCTGCAGATAATTAAGAACCTATTAAATAAAATTTACGGTTGTGAATGGACTAGTAGTCTTTTTAGCTGAAGTCTCCACACGATTCTTACTGTTACTCTTCAGAAAGTAGGTATTTATGACTGTTTGGGCACAACTATCCACTAACCTAAATCAAATTAATAGTTGTGTTATGGCACATAACTGGCATTTTTGACATCTCAGACTTTAGTCTCTAAAGCAGTAACAGAAATATTAGGCATATGTTATTCTGTAATGCGGAGGGCAGAAAACAAAATAACAGTTGTTGCTGACAGCACATATCACTATTAACAGCAGTAGTGACAAGATTGTTTCAGTGGGTTCTACGGATTACTGTTAGAAATGGTGCTATTTAAGTGGGGACAGTGGTTTTGAACTGTGCTTACTTGCTAAGAAGTACAGTGTATCCAGGATTACTGAAGCATAAAGCATGGTTAAAGAGAAAACAAACACTTTTGAGATTTATATAACCTTCTACTTACATTTTCCACATTGAAAAATGTCAGTTTTACATGAAATGTTACACAATGTAAACAAACAAACAAACAAATGTTTCTTTTCCATTCTTTTTCAGAGTGCAACTGTCATAACAAAGCAGAAGATTGTTATTACAATCAGAGTATTGCAGATCAGAAAAGAAGCATGGATATTCATGGCCAGTATGTTGGCGGTGGTGTGTGTTTAAACTGTAGTCAACATACTACTGGGATCAACTGTGAAATGTGTGCTGATGGATATTTTAGACCACACAAAGTAAGATTTTGGAAAATACTATTCTAATGTTTTGGTGAGTTACAACATGATACGATAATGTATACTTCAGATGACTGTAGTGCTTATATATTTTAATCAGTTGCAGAATAGTGAAGAACTGTAAATATTTGAGGTTTTTTAATATATGATGTACCACCAAATCTTTCACAGAAAAAAACCCAAGCTTGTCCATTTGGGAAGGCAGGTCAAGCTGTTTGAGAAGAAAAAAGTGAATATGAAACTTTTAGGTCCTTGTGTGGAAAGGTAGATGGTCTGATAGGAAACCCATTTCTCCTATGGATAAAGCTCTATTTTTGAAGTATGTTTTTTCAGTATTGAAATTTCAGTGTCTTCAGAAGTGCCAAAATTGTGTGCAGTCTTGTATCTGCCCATTTCAACCAGTGTTTAAAACAGATCATTATGTAGTTCTACATTCAGACTCTGTCTAATGAGATGTTGCAACAAATATTCTTCTTCTTGACACGATTATTGCAGAACATGTGTTCTCTGAGCCTGTGTAGTTTCCTGTTTGTTTACAAGTATCGCTCTTTGGAAAAATGACCTAAACACAAAAGACATTTGTCAAAGTCTTGGTTGAGAAGGTTCAGGAATACTTGGGAAACCCATGCTTTAGAAATCCAGAACATACTGGTACATAGGGAAAGGGTGAGTCTAGTGAGTCTATAGGAGGATGATTAGACAGCAGGCAAAGATCTGGATCCAAAGCAGTAAAATAGAATCACAGATTTTCTGTATCATGTACTGTAAGAAGTATTGAAGGAAATTCTGCAATCAACACATAGACATCTGGAGGTTGTTATTGATTTGCTTTACATCTGAAGCACCTCAAAGAAAAATTTTGCCTGAAATAAAATGCTTGCCTCATAAATTGCATTGCCTTAAATTTCAAAGATATATATAGATCTCGAAGTCTGAATGAATCTTCATAAACATATAAAGTCCTTGCATTGAACACAGAGCCAGGGATTTCTTTCATTTCCTTCCTCTTTGATCATGAGTATCTTTGCAAAAAGCATCCATTTTTGTCTTAAACATTTCCATAATCTCTGGCAAACCATCACAGTGGTTAAATGTTGTTTAAAAAAAGGCAAAAAGATGTTAATGCTGAATGTGTCAGGCTTCAGCTTCCAGCCATTAGCAGTTACTATGTCTTTGTCTGTGCAATTGAAGATGAAATTTTGTTCCCTCATTTAAGTTTTTTCTAAGCTGCAACCTCTGGATCTTCTGTTTGCTAAAGCTAAGCTAGGCCCTTGATCTATTGCTGCATATTAGCTTTTTCTCTTCATTCATATTAGTTCTGTTGATCCCAGACAAAAAACAGGTATTAACTTTACTTTTCCTGGTCACTATTTTGAGAATTTGACAGAGTACATCTGTTTTGTAGGTTTCTCCCTATGAAGATCATCCCTGCTATCCCTGTGACTGTGACCCATTTGGCTCTCTGAGTTTTAACTGCATTAAAGATGAGCATCATTCTGACTCGCAGCGTGGTAAGGGAGCAGGAAACATATTTTCTCTAAACTGATAATCTGGTTATATTTCTGGATATGGAAGTTAGAGGGAATACTGTCTACTTGTGAATGGCTGCCAGTTAGGTTCAAACAATGGCAAATATTTAGGAAGAAGTGAGGCATAACATACTTTTTAAGATTTTAAGGTATGTCAGGTCTCTGAACATGTTCTTGTGTGGGAATGGTGGACTCACGATGTGAAACAATGTGGAGAACTGAGATTTAACAGTGTTGTTTATAAATGCTGTTGCAGCTGTTACAAAAACCATTTTGCAGCAATTGCTGTGTATCTGGAATTCTGAACACACACAGAAAAAATAGTGAGACTGACATTATGCCAAGTATCTGTGTGGACTACAACACGGAGTGTAATAAAAGAGGAACTCTAAATTATGTGCACTCTCGGAAACATCTTGAACCCAGCCTACTTCCTGATCCTTTGTTTTGTTTTTGTGATTTTGCTTTCCCAGGGACTTGGCCAGGTCAATGTCAATGTAGAGAAGGTTACACAGGAGAAAAATGTGATCGTTGTGCTTTTGGGTATCGAGGCTATCCAAATTGCCTGCGTTGTAACTGCAGCATGATAGGTAGCATTAATGAAGATCCATGTACAGAACCTTGTCTTTGCAAAGTGAGTATTAAACTGCCTTTTTTTGTTTCCAGTCAAATCTGTGGGTTGATGTGGAAATTCTTATTTTAGTAAGGGAAATTACTTATTTAGGTAGAGAGGACTTCTTTTATAGGACGTAACCTGGGGTAATGGTACACCTGACAACCTAGACCTTACAATTACTAACTAATCTCTATACTGAAACATATGATAATTTGTTAAATAGCTTTGTGTGTTGCTGATGCACCATTTTATACTATAATGTGCCAGACTGACACTCATTTCTTGGAAAGAAAGTATGTGTTTATAACATCTGCCTTGTGTGTAGAAAAAACAACTATTTGAAGAACTATTGAAACAATTACATTAAATGTATGTGTGGAATATGATTTAATTATTCAATTACAAAATATAAACCATGAGAAATCTTTTTAAAAAGAGGGTAGTTTTACAGTTACCTTTTTATTTTTTGGTAAATATCCAAAACTCTTGAAGTATCTTGCAGCTGCGGATTATGCTAAACTTTATTACTAAGCTGTGTGTCAGTATTTAAAGATGTTACACTTACTTTTTTGAACCAAATGTTTGGCTAGTTTATGTGTTTTTTGCCAAGTATGACAGTGTACAGAAGCCAAAAAAATTGGTTTGACAATTTTTCTGAAACTTGCTTACTCCTTTTGCATAATTTATCTGATCCAAATACCAAAGATATAAACAACCAGAGTCTGAAACAATGAGATGGGTCCAATGTACAATTGGAATATGAAAAAGGAGATATGACCATTTTGCCTGATTTTGGTAAACAGTGAATTGGTCAATGCAGCTAACTGGTGAAAATTTTGGCATAAACTGGATGAAAAACTATCCCCTTTCAGTGCTGTTGTGGGCAGGAGCCTGGCATACAAATTTTTTAAGACAGATCACTGGGAATATCACCAGACAGCAGCTTACCCATAGGCGAAATAATAGAAGAAGAAAAGTTGTGATCTCCAAATATCAAATGAAAGAGACAGGATTTCTAAGCCTGTGCAGTCTCTGTGACACAGTAGTTCAAGCTATTCCCTTTATACTCTTGAGTATCGTATTTTATCTTTTGTGAAGAAAAGTTCATTAAGTCTAGTCATTAAATAAGATTTTTTTCTTCTTTGCAAAATATATATTAACTTCTGTCTAATTGTGCTACAAAGTAAAATGTGCGATCCGAGACACTGAAGACTGAGAAACAAAAAAGCTGAAAAGAGCATACAAATACTATTTCTGTAAAAATCCAAGGTTTTAAAATCTCATTACTCCAGGAGGTCCTTTACCTTAGATTGCCCTTAGTTTGGATATTAACAAACATAAAGCACTCATCCCCAACCTTAGAATCAGAGCTGGGGATCATAAATTTTTCATATAGTTTGCAAAAACAGTTTGTACTTTGCTTACAAAAGCACATTACCTACCTGTTAAGAGAGGTCTTATGTAAATCTGGCATGCCAAACTGGTCCAGAAGAGACAGTTGGTAGTGTTGCCACCAAAAGTCTCATATTTCTCTCTGGTTAGCCTGAATCTGAGTCTGTGGGATCAAATCTGATTTAAGTCTGGAATCTAGAGTGATTCTTTCACTGAAGTTATCCTGGTAACTGCTTATGAAGGCATAATTTGGTCTATATTGCATATTCAAATTGTAATGCAGAGGTCATACAGGCAAGACAGGTATACTTCACTGTGTTTTCTGCATTCTTGATATCCTAACCATATGTATCAGGGAACTTCATGATGTGCTTTGTAAACTCTTTGCCACTGTATTGGAGTTTTCTTATAGTGGAAACCAAAGGTTGAGATACAACAGTGATGTATGTCCACGTCTGTGAAGCTAGGGCATGATCAGTATTGTCCCTGGCAGCAGAAAATCTTCTGTATCTTACTGGGTAGAAATACTAACGGAGATCTACTATTTCAACAGCTTAGTGGGCATTTACCAGATATTTTTTTCTACTGGTTTACTTGTCAGCAGCTATTGTCTAAACATTTTGAATAACTTACTATATATTGTATGTATAAATTTTACAAGAAAAAAAAGAGGTTTTGGGTTTTTTGCCTCCACTATCCCCCGTAAATTCTACGTTGAAACAGATATACTCTGAACTACCCAATATTGATGATAAGGAGACAGTGATGGGAGAAAAAGGAGTGGAAC
Organism: Phaethornis superciliosus; assembly: GCA_023637945.1. Classification (NCBI taxonomy): domain Eukaryota; kingdom Metazoa; phylum Chordata; class Aves; order Apodiformes; family Trochilidae; genus Phaethornis; species Phaethornis superciliosus. The sequence goes on along the minus strand of JAJQWJ010000002.1, from coordinate 50,398,814 downwards.
ATCTCTACTTTTGGAGTAGGAGTTTTTGGATAAGAGAAATAGACAGGCAAGCTGGCGGGAGCTTTTCAGCCCCTGCCTGTTTGCTTAAATTTCACTCCAGTAGAGCCCTTGCCAGGGCATGTGTAGGTTTTGATGAACTGGCAAATTTTGATAAATTTTTCCAACTAGTTTTAGTTTTAAGCTTCAAGTCTTATTCAATAATCCTGCTGTGCTGAAATTTGTTTTCTTTCATAACCTCCTGGATGCTTTTATGCCTAAATCCTACCTAATACCCTCTATTTGTTACCATAATAATGCTGTTATCAACAATGACAGGAAAATGTAGAAGGTGAAAACTGTGATCTTTGTAAACCTGGATTCTACAATTTGCAAGAAAGAAATCCTCAGGGCTGCACAGAGTGTTTCTGCTTTGGAGTTTCTGATGTCTGTGACAGCCTAACATGGCCCATCAATCAGGTATTTAGATGTAATGTCCATGACTTAATACTCTTCCCTTAGGCAGCTGCAAAATGTACAGTATATCTGTTTGAAATGCACCCAAATTAAGACCAAATTCTGGCATGTTTCTTTTTACTGAGGGATGGATTTCAGTGTTCTACTGCAGCTCTGAGGTAGTCAGTGTATTATTCCCATGCAAACTTTGTCCCCACAGGCTTGCAGTAGCAGGGGTTCATTGGGTAGCACTGAAAAGATGCATTTTTTTCTGACCTTGTGCTGTAAAGCTTCTTTGCATATTGAAGAGATGAATCCAAACCTATTTCCTTGCTTTCATTCATGCTCGACAAGGCTTAAGTGACTTCTGGCAATAAGGCCAATACTCCTTCTGAGAAAACAGTGATTAGCAATATAACTGTGTTCTGAATAGACATTTGAGTTAAAGGGCTTTAGGGACACTGGCTTTCCACCAAATTCTTTCCTGATCTTCGCAGAGCTAGTCACGCTTTAGTCTCATGATTTATGTCACTATAAAAGGAGAGGAAAACATTAAACTGACTGAAATTCTGATATGCTTGTATGAAAATTTTTCTGTGAGAAGTTCTCTCACCTGGCTCTGTCTTCTGGGACTCTGGATTTAACTTTTCTCCAGATGACCTATATCTTTAAACGGATGGCAGCAGGCCTCAAAGACCTTGAAGGTCTTTAATTCTGTCTCAGGGAATTACATAGTTGTAATGCTAATTCTATTGGAAGGATGAAAATTGCATTCATTTTTTTGTTCTCATCTAATAGAGAATTAGACACAGTCTTAGTCTGAAATGGCACGAGTTACATGTATTGGATGTCAAACTAGGCTAATGAAAGTGTTAGGGATCTACCAGTTTGAAAGAATATCTACAGAGGGATTAAGTTTAGTGACTGCTTTCTCATTGACTCCATTAATATTACTGTTCTTGATTGCAGATATCAGACATGACTGGGTGGCTTGTTACTGATCTGTATAATGCAAGGAGCGTGCAACCTCAGCGAAGCCGATTTGATGGACCCCATCAAATAAGTATTAACAACACTGAGGCTGCAAAAGTACTGAAACATACTTATTACTGGTCAGCACCTGAGACATATCTAGGAAATAAAGTAAGTTCTCAGCTAGAGTCAAAACTCCTTTTAAAAGTTGCTCTTTTAATAATACTGGTTTAAACATACAGTTTCTGTAATTAAAAATTGCACGTAACGTCAAATATTATCAGACTTCTCAATCTTTCTCTGCTTTTCAAGTCATAATATTCCTGGCCAGATGTTCTTGGTTCTTGTTCTTTGAGCTCATTCACCTCTGCATTTCCATCTCTGCCTATCCTTGACACAATGTAATTTCTTTTCTCTTGACTTTTTTATAGACTCACATTGTCCATGCTCTTGTATCCTATTCCAAGGCTTACACCCTTCACAGTTATCCAATACAATGGGCAGGACCATTTGATTCCTTTATTTGGCTCTTGGCCACCTCCCGTTTCATTTATTAGTTTCCATCCAGCTAGTCTTCAGTTTTTACCCTGCCTAACACCTAAAGCTTTGGTTCTGCCATTTTTTTACAGCAGAATCACAGAATAGTTGAGGCTGAAAGGGACCTCTGGAGGTCATCTTGCCCAGCCTCTCTGCTCAAGAAGGGCTACTTAGACCTGGTTGTTCAGCAGCATGTCCAGAGAGAGACTTCTGAGTATCTCCAAGGATGGAGACTCCACAACCTTCCTGGGCAACCTGTCACAGTGCTTGGTCACCCTAACCATAAAAAAGTGTTTCCTGATGTTCAGAGAATCTCCTGTGGTTTAGTTTGTGCCCGCTGCTTGTAGTCCTGTCACCAGACACTACTGAAAAGAGCCTCTGTCCCCTTGGGACCCTCCCTTCAGGTGTTTGTATATATTGATGAGATCCTGCTGAGCCTTCTCTAGGCTGGGCAGTCCCAGTACTCCGCATTTTTCCTCATGCAAAAGATGCTCCAGGCTCTTAATCATCTTAGAGGCCCTTTGATGGGCTTTTTCCAGAATATCCATCTCTTGTACTTGGAAGCCCAGAACTGAACTTGGAACACCAGCTGTCACGTCACCAGTGCTGAGTAGAGAGAATTTTGCAACTTTTAATTATCTCATTTTTAATTATTTTTGGTTTGGGTTTTTTGCCCATGCAGCCCCATTTCTTAGTATAGTGACACCGTAAATGAAAACTAAGCTCAGAAGTGTAATGTTAAGGAGTAGTTTTGCATAGGACAACACTCAAATTCTGATCTTTTATTAATTTAATATAGGCCTATCTGTTGGTACTACTCTTTAACTTACTTTAGACAGCAGCAGTAAGGGGCCAAAGGAGCCTGAGAGGTACAATATGGAATGTGACTTAACTCCAACATGCTGTGCCTCTTGGCTGAGAATGTAGTGTAAACCTCTGCTGTTTGCTGAGAACACCTGTAAGTGTTTCACTGAATGAGGGCAGCCTTCAGCTACCTTTCCCCACCTGCACAGCAACAAGCCAGTGCTTGTCCCTGTGTTGATGTATGTGGCATGTTAAATTTTCCCTGAAAATTGGTATTTGTAAGCCATATGCTCCTATAATTTTGACATCATACTGTCCCGTGTCACTTCTTTGTGTTGTCTGGAAGTTTTTGTGTTGTTAAGATCTTTTTTTCTGTCATTTCAGCTCCCAGCTTTTGGTGGAGACTTGAAGTACACGGTATCTTATGACATTCCAATGGAGAGTGTGGACAGTGATATAGTAACTAGTGTGGATGTCATTATTCAGGTACATTTTTCTTTCAGTTTGTTTCTGTTCAGACATTATCAGGAATCTGTGATGTAGTTAAAGAAAAACAAAAAACTATAGTAGCATCGGTTTTGTGAATTTTAAGTTCCTTAAAAGTAATTTTCACAATTTTACTACCACTCATTTCTCTGATTTTTCAGATCAGTTTATCTGAAGTTGTAGATATATACCAGTTTTAAGTAACAAATACTGAAATGTAAGCTTTGCCTAAACAGTTGAGGTACTCATTAGCAAATCTGTAAAGCTCTTTTTACAAAAGAAGCTATAATAAAACTGGAAGGACTTCTATTTATGAAATAGATGAGTGTTCTTGCCAATTGCATACTTCTGTAGATTTGTTCTAAAGTTTGAAAGTAAGTATTGAACGCAGGCACCTCCAAAAAAAATTATTTTGTAAAGCATACTTAGCATTGGGATAAAAGAAAGATTCTGGTTTGTAGAAGAGTTAGATTTTTTTTTTAATTTTTTCCCCTTTTATTTTTTAAAATTTAATTCTTTTTCCAATAGAAAAGATTTGTGAAGTCTGAATTGAAAGAGAATGTGGTTGTAGTCCTGAAGCCATGGCGAATGCCAATCTTTCACTTTTTTCTAGTGTAAGAAATCATGTTTAATTGCCTCTTTTCTGTGTTATCTGGATGTACTTAGGACATTAAATGAAATTTCTAAACAAAACTTGCATGAGAATATAGCACATGTTTTCTGTCTTTTATTTTCAGGGTAATGGGCAGATTTTGAGTACAAGAGCAGCAGGCTTGTCATTACAGCCATATGAGGAATACTCCAATGCAGTGAGATTTGTATCAGAAAATTTCATTGACTTCAATACAAAAAAAGCTATAGACCGGGAAAGGTTGATGACTGTTCTGGTAAATATGACCCATCTTCTGATCAGGGCCAACTACAATATTGCCAAAAAAGCCATTTACAGGTGAGGAGCAGAAAATATTTAGGATAATCTATGTACTTCTATTATTTTTGTGTATATGAATCACTTCATGGCTGCAGCATTCTTAAGGTTTTAAGTTAATAATTTCTTGTAAAAAAAACATTTTTAACTGATTTAACTCAAGATCAGACCTGTCCCCCAAATAAATTAATGTGGAACACATGAAAAAGAGCTTTTGATTGTTTTCAAGGTATCTGATAGTAGAAACATTGTTTTCTGCCTTAAAGGAATAATGCATAAAAGCCTTATAACAATGGCCACTTTGTTAGAGGGAAATACTTCAGAAACTCTCCACAGTATGCTTATTTTGGTATGTGGCAGGTTAATCCCTCACTGCTTATTGAAAATCTGCCAGTAAAGTCGTTGGCTGTAATTTAACATCTACAAACAGATGTTAAAAGACAGACACTCATCTCTAAGAAAGTGCTTGATAGGAAAATGGGGCTGGAACACATTCACTGATCATTGCATATTCTCAAGTCAGCATTAACACTATTTGCATCAGTCCCTGCAGATCTGTTTTACCTGTTCACCAAGATACACAGGGATAAGAAATGTATTGGTACACTGCAGATACCATGGCAGATAGAGAAAGTTTTTTTAAACCTTTCCGCAGGAGAAGAGACAAGAGTAGTAACTAGTGATAACTGGAGGAGGGCAGGTCTACTGACAGAATTGCAAATGTAGTGAAAAATTTATGATCACAGTCTTTTTACAAGCAGAGATTTGTTCCTTAGCTGCCGCTGCTGGGGAGTATCAGTGGGCAGTGTTACTCCCCTAGAAGCAAATAATCTGTTTCAAAAATAAGTTTGGGAAAAGAAATCATGTGATGTGTTCATGCTTTATTCTAGGCTGGACTCTGTGACCCTGGATACTGCAAGTGCAAATGTTATAGATCTTTCTTCAGCACCAGATGTGGAATTCTGTGAATGTCCTCAAGGTTACACAGGAATATCTTGTGAGGTAACCTCTTGTAGTGCTTTATGTGTGCAAAATTATCTCCTAAATGAAAGGATCTAGGCTTTAAAGGCAGACTGCCTTTAATTGTACTGCCATAAAAGTGCGTGTTCTGTGGTGAAATGCTGTTTCACTACATTGTACACAATGCTGTAGATATTTCCTTCCTGATACACTAAATGAGTTTTTAAGTTTATGTCTTAAATTCTGCTTGGTGACACTGTAAGATGATGAAACACTTTAGGTTATCATGTTGCAGAGGGAACAGCTGTAGAAGATCTGTGAATCTGTTTTGAGCTTACCTTTGTTGTTAATAGCACTTTTGCTGTATCCAAACTGTGTACGGTTCATTTCTGGTTTATGTCGTTAGGTTTATGAAGGCAATAAGGAATCTTAGCAGGGAGGAATGCGAGCCTTTGGAAGATCCCACAAGGGTCAAATGTGTCACACAAAGTGAACAGAAGATTAGGGAGGCAGAACACCATCTGCAGAAGAGCAGAAATTATTTTGGTGAATAATTACAGTAAGAAGCCTTGTTCCATATAGCATCGCTAATGATTCTGCAGAGGAGGTAGAACATCTGGTTTATTGTCCCATAATAAAGAACCTCACATATTCAACTGCTCAAAACTTTTACGTGCCTCCAGGGAAAAAAAGGCTGAATCAAAGTTTCGTGGAGTGAGTTCTTATCCCCTTTATCCTGTGCAAATCAAAAACAGCCACGAGAAAAGAGCTGCAGTGACATCAATAGAGATGAAAGAGCATTCAGTTACCACAGTGTGAATGAGTCAGAGAGTGGGTGGTCAGATGTCAGCTCTTTGAAAATGTTTTAATGTCTACTTTTAACACATATAATGCTACTGCTTTTTTTCTGCTTTTTTTTTTTTTTGGTTTTTGTTGTTGTTTTTTCAGTCCTGTCTCCCTGGGTACTACCGTGTGGATGGAATACTCTTTGGAGGTATTTGTCAACCCTGCAAATGCAATGGGCATGCAACTGAGTGTGATATTCATGGTGTTTGCTTTGTAAGTCATCCTTCAAAGCATTTGTTTTACCCATCTAATTAGGAATTAGGAGAGCATTTTGGCTGGGGGCAACAAGTTTACAGTATGTAAAATTCAAGCTATGGGTGCTAAACGTTTCTTACTCCTCATTGTTTACTTTGGAATATATTTAGGGGGCTCCAATAAAATGTTCTCCAATACAGGGCTTGTTTCAGTTTATCATTTCAAGTGGGGAATAATCAGAACCAAAATTAAAATGTACCATATACTAGCTGATAAAAACCTTGGCTTTGCTTGCTGAACGTGATGATAAAACTTCTCCTGAAGGAACAAAATTTAGTAATGTTTTGGGTAGCTCTCTCTCTTTGCACATTAGTGGAAACTACACATTACCTTCTGAAGAGAGAATTCCTCTCTCAGATCTCTTCTGAATTTTACAAGTCACAGGAATACAATGGTTAAGCACCAGCAATAAATGTATAAGAAGTCTGTTATTGTAAATGTGTGCTATGAGGAAACTAAGCTTAAGTCCTTGTAAAAGTAATGTGTCTGGTTTCGTGGCACTAAGTATATTCCAAAATATAGGAAAGAAACAATTAGGATTTGTGTTACAACTCCAAAAAAGAACTACTTATTTTTGAAGTTCTATTGTATTCTTCATGGCTGTATCCTTGAATGTTATGCTGCATGCAGACTCCTTCAAGCATCCCTCAAGGGCTGGAAAATCAAGAGTAAATGTATATAGATTTTTCCCATGTCTTACAGGCTTGTCAACATAACACGACAGGACCTTTCTGTGATCAGTGCTTACCTGGTTTCTATGGAAGTCCATCCCAAGGAACTCCTGAGGATTGCCAGCCCTGTGCATGTCCTCTCAGTACTGCTTCAAACAAGTAAGATGCTTTTATGAGATTTTCTTTTGTATCTTCAACAAAATCAGATAGTGAGATGCAGAAAAAATGTAGTGAAATCTGAGAGAGAAATGTTGCTCAAGAAAATGAGGAGCTCAGTACAGAAATGGGACAGATTTGCTAGAAAGAGAAGGTCAGGGTTATAGGAATTATAAAAAAAAAATTCAAGAAGAGTTTTTGACAATTACAAGTATTTTGACATTTTTTGATGGTTAAAGCATTGATGTTCATATCAAAAGAAAAAAACCAAAAAAGGAATTACATGCTTATACAGATAGCTGAATGGGCTTGTAGGGTGGATATTGAATATCTGCATAGGTCTTGTGATTCTATGTGTTGACACTGACCACCATAAATACTGTTCATAGTTTCAGTCCTACTTGCCAGATGAGTGAAGGAGGTGGAATTGTTTGTGACAAATGTCTTCCAGGCTATGCAGGATCTCAATGTGAAAGGTATGTGTGCTAGCTTTGGGTAAAATATCTGTATCATTGTCATCACTTATCTGCTTTGAATTGTTCATACCACATGTAAAGAATATTCCTAATATAATTTTCCTTCTCATTTTGTCTCTGCAATTAATACAAAGACATTTAAAATAAAAATTTAATAGGAAATGCTCCCTTGGGTGGGGACTATGTTTGTATTTTAGCTGATAAAGGTTTTAACTCTGCAGGTGTGCTAATGGTTACTATGGAAATCCAGTCATACCTGGACAATCATGTGCTCCTTGTGAATGCAATGGTAATGTAAACCCTCAAGAAGATGGCTATTGTGATACCTTCACAGGCCAATGCCTGAAATGTCTGGGCAACACAGCAGGTCACCACTGTGAAAAGTGTGCTGATGGGTATTATGGGGATGCAGTGACTGAGAAAAATTGTCATGGTAAGTATTATTATTGCTCTCAACATTTAAAAAAATGAAGCTGTAGTATGCATGCAGTAGAATGGATAGGGAGAAGTGCACCTTTGCTGAAAGGGTTAACCTTCAGGTTGTGATTTGGCAAGTGAAAGCTGAAAACTATGGGGTTGGGTTAGCCTGAGGAAGGGGTCTAACATTTGGTATTCCTGACACTTACTGGCTTGCTTAATACTGTCCCTTCAGTGGCCTCCTAGATACTTCCTCCTTATGAATGCTGCATTCTAGGGCTGTAAGAAGCAAACTTCTCAATTATATCTTTCTACAAGAGGTGTGCTTCTGTATCTCTTAGCAGACATATATAGTATGGATATTACTGTAGAATCTTACCATCTGTAGGGTATAAACAGGTGAAACACATTTATGCCAAATTTGGAAATCTGTGTAATAATGAATATGTGTAGCTACGTATTGATAACATTTTTAATTTAGTTTCTTTTTGTCTAAATGTAAGCCTGTGAGTGCCATGTGAATGGCTCCCTTTCGAGTACTTGTCATCATGAGACAGGATTCTGTCATTGCAAAGCAAATGTGATTGGAGAAAGATGTGATAAATGCTTGGTAAGCAAATATTTGTCTATTCCTAATATCTGCATTTTCTTATGTCTTGATTTTCCTGTTATCTATAGACATTGATTAGAAGAGAATAGCAGCAGCTTTGTTCAGGGGTGAGGGTACCTATTGCTGGAACAAAGGCCAAAGGTTTCTCTGAATGTTTTTTTGCAGTGGCAAATTGCTCTGCCCTATGCTCTTTTCAGATGTGAAGCTATGTGGCAGACAGAGTACCCTTCTGAATAGGGCTGTTCAGGCTAGTGCTGCACGGACAGAATGCACTCATGTTTTCTTACTGAAAAAAATACCCCCAAACACTGGTAACTTGAAGAGATCTTAGTGCTGGACTTCTGCAAAATGAAGTTGGAGTGGGAATATCTGAAGAATGCTCTTGGTACTAATACATTGTGGCTGAACACCAGAAAGGCATTTAGCTAAAAGACAGGCCTGTTATAAGAACAAGTAGATATTCACTGGTGATACAAAACGTCAGTTTCCAGGCTGTAGAACTGCCTCAGAGACCAGAGCAGGAAATCTGTGCCCAGTTACTGTCCTTGTGCCAGCCTGGCTGAATGCCTTTCAATCCACATGTACCATAGGTCAGCAACATTCTCTCTTCTGGCCTTCCATTCACATTCACAGAAATCTGTGCGTGATCAGCACAGCCCACCCTCACTTCACGGAACTCTTTAAATAAAAATAATCTCAGACTTTAAAACATAATGTCACCAGTGGGATTAGGGGACCACAAAAGCATTTGAGCATTCACTTTTTCACCCAAATCCATGCTTGTGCATAGCTGGAAACAGTAGAGATAAGGCCGGGGACTTGTCTCTCAGCAGTCGCGCAGTGCCGACCAATATTCACGCGAGGTAGACGGCAGAGAAAGAAAACAAGATAAACTGAGTGTGTGTGTGTGTCAGATTGTTTTCAAAAATTTCTGAAATATAGCTCAAATGTATTTCCTTCCTGTCCAACAGAATGGGTATTACGGCCTTCTTATTGGGCTTGGCTGCATTCCCTGCAACTGCAGTCAGTTTGGCTCCGTCTCAGAGAACTGCGATCCGCAGGGGCAGTGTCACTGTGTACCAGGAGTGGCTGGAGAAAAGTGTGAGCGTTGTGCTCATGGCTTTTATGCATTCCAGGATGGTGGCTGCACACGTAAGCTCTACTCCATGATCCTTTCAGGGGTTGTCTGGAATTTCTGTCAGCGGTATATTTTATGTTAAAATCTGGCAAAGGTCAGTTGCTTCGATGACTGTGTGCAAAAATCTGTAGAATAGTCTTCCAATACTTTGATTAAGCTGGGGAACAAAGCATTTCTTTGATCGTTTAGTGTGTGGCTCCTTGTAAAAGGTGGTGACTATGAAATAACAGCTCATAAAGATTGCAGGAGAGAAATACTGCATCCTCAATAGCTTCTTTGTCTTTTTCTTTTTTTTTTTTTTTTCTTTTTTTTTTTTTTTTTTTTTTCCATAAAACCCCTTCAGTCCTTCAAAAAGAATAGAAACTCTTCTTTTTTTTTCTGCAACTGTAAAAGAGTCACTGCCTTTACAGATTACCATGTTTTTTCATTTCATTCTTAAAAGTATACATTTTACTTTAAGAGGTTATTGACTCTATTTTCCCATCATCACCTGGGTATGTATAATTTTTAGTCGTGATACAGAGGAAAATGTTAATCCAAACAGGACATGCTATCAAAAAACCTAATTTATCATATTAATAAGATGGCCTTTTCAATACAGTGTAGCTAAAGCAATGCCTACCTTTTCTCCAATCTGACAAAAATATTTTTCATGCCTTAAATAAATAAAAGCCTTTTCATACCTAGTATGAAATCACCAGTGAAAATATGTCATAGGGTTTTGGAACATATATCCTATATCTTTATTAACAATCAGATCTCTTGGGTACCTTTAACCATTTCAGTGGCAAAAATGTTGTAAATTTTATTAAAACAGTGAATAAAACCAGTTTTCTGAACTTCTGGGTTTTATTTTTTTTAAAGCAAAAATTCTCTATTTCTTAAATAGACAGTGCTTCTTGAAGCAGTTATTATAAAAAGATAATTCATCCCTGTTATTCACTAAGCACTTCTTTAAGAAGTGCTACTTCCTGAGATTAGTCCTTTCATCTGCTTGAAAACATCCTATCTCCTGACGAGTTTTGTATCCTGTATAATAGAAATATTTTTTACTAAAATTTCCTCTTCTCTGCAATAATTTTGCTTGGCTTTGTTGATTCAGCTATGGAAATGCAGCACTGGTTTTTAAAACATTGAACAGGATAAGTCAAGAAGCAATAATGGGTTTTCAATAAGAAGATGAAATGTCACTTTTTTTTCTCAGCAATTAGGGATGGCAGGGAGTTCCTAGTAGAATGGATAAACTGTGCTGAGTAATTGAGAAAAGTAAGACTATCAGTAGGCTTGGAGTTTCTTCTCTGCAGCTAAGGCAAATATTCAGTCCTGTTATTTCTCTTGCAGCTTGTGACTGTGCTCATACTCTGAACAACTGCAATGCTGATTCTGGCCAATGCATTTGTCCCCCTCACACTCGGGGACCAAAATGTGATCTCTGTGAAGAGAATTACTGGGGACTCTCTCCTAACCTTGGCTGCAAGGTATGGTAAGCTGGCCCAAAAGCCATGGCTGTTAAAATCATTTCACCCTACATTGCTGTCAGAATGTGACTCTTGTTTTGAGAACCTCAATTTTTATTCTGTCTCAAAGCATTAGTGCAATGTGCTCACACACACACAAAAAATTAAAAGAAAAAACAAAATAAGCTAAATTGTTTACTGAAGGACTTTCTAAGAAAGCTGTCAAAATATTGATGGATGGGTGCATAGATCATATTAAAATTTCAGTGTGTGTGCTCTAACTTTTAATTGCTTAAATAGTGATACTAAAAGAGATTTGCAGCAAACAAGGAACACAGTTTGTGCTGATCAGAGAGTAACAATATTATGGTTTTAAGAACAATGAAATCTAGCTTACCTTAAAAGTCAATTCATCCTTTTTTTTTTAAATATTTAAAATTAAAACAGTATAAGGTAGCAAATGCTTCATGAATGGAAAAAGAGTAACTCCCATCATCTCAGATTAATATTTATGATTAAGCAGTAAAATGCTAACTCAGTGCAGATCCAAGGAATAGCAACCATTTACATAGTTAAGTTCATGCAGTAAATTCATGACAGATGTGGCCTTGGGCCAACCTTTATTTTATAGAGTTTAACATTTATAAAAGCCTTAGAATTACATAAATGGAATTGGGTAATTTTAATGGAGAAACCACAAATATAATCAACTTGACAAGGTCTGTCATTATATGCAGTAAATGCTTGACAAATATAGGTATCATCCAAATTATTTTCTTTTTTCTCTCTTGAAATCTGTTAGGGTAAGGATGATAAAATAGTTGTATAATATCTCCTCAGAGTTTGCTATCCTAGTGATTTATAGGAACTGACGTGGAAGCCTGTCTTTGAACAATTACTTTTCCAGCTACCAGCCACTGTCATTCTTCACTAATACAGTGTGCTGGTTTCTGTGCATTTCTCTTGAGGTGTTCCTCTCACAGGTTGATTCCACAGCACTTTCCAATGATAAGTTTAATTAAAGATGTCACAGATTACTTTTGCTAAGTTGTTTAGCATTCTTTTGGAATTCCCAGTTTTGGATGCAATGACCTTGGTTCCTTATCAAATAGTGATTCTTGAGCAAGATGTAATGTCTATTAAACTGTCTTGAAATCTTGAAAGAATGTTGGTATTAAGATTTTTCCTTCTATCAGATTTATAAAATTATTTTATGTATGGATTTCTCTTCTCCAACCATTAGATGAAATTATTTTAAGTTACTTGCAGCATTCAACACATAATACTTTAAATAAAGCCTTTTTTATTTTATTATTTTACTGGAACATGTTCCTTCTGCTCCTTAGATTCGCAAGATTTGGGAATCAGTAGAGCTTCATACTTTTTACCATCCACTGTTACTAGAATTGCAGTTCTTTCTTCAAATAAAAAACAAACAACCTCATTTCTATGTGGAAATTTTTGCCTTTTAATATTTTATAGTATTTTTAGGCAAATGTGGACTTTTAAGGGCCACCCTAAATTTACTGCACTCTTTTTGTTGTAACAAAAATGTTTTTAAAGATTTGCTATGTATGAGCATTTCTTCTTTTAATCTAAGGCTTGCAACTGTACTGACATTGGCTCAATAAGTCTCCAGTGTGATGTATTCACGGGTCAGTGCCAGTGCAAAGCTGAATTTGGAGGACAAGACTGTTCCAGATGTGCATTAGGATACAGGGACTACCCGGACTGTGTTGCTTGTGACTGTGACTTGAGTGGAACCAAAGCAGAGATGTGTGACACTGAAGGACTTTGCAGCTGCAAAGAAGAAACTGGCATCTGTACATGCAAGGTATTGAAGTGTTCAGACACTTTTGGGGACACCATTAGGATTTTTAGTTAGTAGATTTTAAAGGTGCCAGATGGGTTTCTACACTTTGGACAGACAACAGAGCCATGGAAAGAAGAGAGAGCAATGTTACCAGCATGGCACTGAAATTTCTGTTCTTATACATTCCTCTGATAATACGAGATGGTTTGACTCTCCTACCTCTCTTTGTTTTATTTTACATAGCCAGGAAATTTACTTCAAGTTTGTGGTCATAAAATTATTGTAGCGCAGTACTGTAGTTCTCTTCTAAACAATTCGTGGAATTTGGTATGAATGTGTGTCTTAAGAAGTCAGGATCAAGATCCATGGTAGACCTAATTACAAAGTCATTTCTATCTGATTAATGCTGAATCCTTGCTAAGTTTACAAAACAGCCACTGTGCATCTGATAGAAAAATGACAGGTGTCTTTCTAGTTTTGTACAGGATTTTGCATATTTTATGACTATGGTCTCACCGCAGTCCTAAAGTCCAATTGATTGCATTTTCTCAGTGTTTATTCTGTACTAAGAGAAATTCTGTAACTACATCATTCTTGTAGTATATTCAATTTTCCCTTTTGTGGATTAGTACTGTGAGGTGTAAATGAATGAGGGTGCATTTGTCTTTTCCTTTTGCTCCTAGGTATATCTCTGCCTACTTTTGAGTAGGACAAAGCACTGATCCTAACTTCTAGGATACGATTCTTGTAAATTTTTTTAAATATATGAGAATGGCACTAGTGACTGCAATGTCTTTCTGTGGATTATATAAATATTTTCTGGTACCAGGAACAGTACTATATGAACCATTTTTAATGGTATAATTTTTACATGCTTTGTAAAGCATGTAACCCCACTTGCTTTTTTCTATAGTTCCATTTTGTCTTGCAAATAGTTCCAATAATAGTAGTTTAACTCAGATGTATTATTCTTAGCTGCTATTAAAAAATGGGATTTTTTTCTTGGTACACATAGAACACTGGAGAAGAATCATCTATAATAGATAACAGTATTCTGATGCTCATCTGTAACAGATAACAGTATTCTGATGCAATGAGCAATACAGAGAAAATGTTTTTACTTCAAGCTGGACACAGAGTCAAGGAATATTTTGGTTCGAGGGTTGTACTTCCGAGTACAGGTCACATTAATTGTTATCTTGAAGTTTCTGAGAAGATTATCTGAAAAAAGATTGCTTTTTTCATAGCTTAAAAGCATAAATTCCCTACATGCTGTTTTGGCAATGACTTGTTTCATTCTCTGTGTAGGGAAAGAAAGACAGCACTTCTGTATCTTCTTCCATCCTAAATGTGAAAACAATTTAAAAAGCAATTAAATGTTAGAACTAGCGAAGGAGCTATTATATTCCAATCCTCACTATATCAGTGGAAAAAATAGAGTAAAGTTTTTTTCTGTTCATGCTCACATGGTTTTATCAGGTTTAGGAACAGCACATTGATTCAGATGATGTAGCCTGCTTTTTTGATAATCCAAATAGTAATGATAGGAAGAAACCAGTAAATACAAAACAGAGAATTTCAGCACTTTAAAAAATGTGGCATTGTTGCATATTCAAATTGATCTTGTGTTATAACCAAAAGCAGTGCTTAAGAATAACTCATGTATGTTGTTAGTAGTGAAGTATGAATTTACATTCTTGTATGAAGAAAGGTAACATAAGTAGAAACTTAATAGTATAGATCTTTCTGAAAGGGTAGTAATCTGTTCTTGAAAGACTGAGTGATAGAAAAGAATGTAATTGAGGGCCACAATTTAATGCTTTCATATATCTCTCTCCAGTTTTCTAGTTCAAGGTGCCAGTGGGCACTGACTATAGTTTTCGGTGTTTCTTCAAGTTGGTCCTAGCAGTTGGGAATTGTGTACAAAAGCAGACACTTGGGAATAGGTTCCCTGATTCCTATTCAGACAGCACTTGCTTTTGCTTTGAGAGCCCACTTTCCAGATGGAGGAGAAAAAAAAAATCCTGTCTGAAATGGCATCTCTAGCTGCTTTTTTTTTCCTAGAAAAACAAATATGGATTCAGCTTGAATACTTTGTTGGTTTTGTGTGGTGTTTTTTTCTTTTTTTGTTTATTTTTTGTTTGTTAGGTTTGGTTTGGGGTTTTTTTGTTTGCTTTTGGTTTTGGTTTTTGGGTTTTGTTTTTTTTGGTCTTTGGGTTTGGGGTTTTTTTTGTGTTTTTTTCCAACTTTGTAAAATAATTAAAAAATAAAAATGTACTGCACAGTAAAATAGAATAGGTACGGTAACTGACTTTATTTACTTTACATAGCAACTAGTTTTTTTCCAAAAAGAACCATCTTTCATTCAGCTAGCAACTTAACATGACTGTACTGCTATGTTTTAGATTTTTGGTTTTGTTTTATTTCCTCCAGGAAAATGTATTTGGTCTACAATGCAGCGAGTGTAAACCTGGAACTTTTGCTCTGTCTGCTGACAATGCAGCAGGTTGCACTCCATGCTTCTGTTTTGGGATGTCCACATTTTGTTCGGAACTAGCAGGTCACGTGAGAATTCCTGTAAGTAAAGTGATGTAAATATACAGACAGAGTTTGGTGTGATCCTCATGTTGTGCCTAAGCTTGCAAACGTTTTGTCAGTCAGGCTGGATGCAATTGGCTGGCTTATGGAGGAAGTGGCATATGGTAGAACAAAAAAGAAAGCAAATGATAAGTGGTCACAGCCTTAGAGTGAAACACAAGTTTTCAGAAATTTGCTTGTTTTTAAAAAAAAAAATAAAAATCAAACATTTCACAGTTTTTTTGTTTGGGCATTTATTTCTCTAAGGTGGACTACTGACTGTCTCTAAAACCAGCTAAAACTGTTAGCAGTATATTACAGTGAGGCACAATATTTTTGTTCAGTGATTCTTTTGATCTTTGTGTTGCAGATAACCTTAACTTCAGATCAGTCCATTCTGCGTGTAGTAGCTCAAAGCAACCTGACTGGAACAGTGGAGGGAGTATTTTCACAGTTTCCAGATGTTTTACTGGATGCTGATATAGTCAGAAAATACTTAAATACAGAAACGTTTTACTGGAGGTTACCAGAGCAGTTTCAGGGAGACCAGGTAAAATAATGAAATTATTTTAATGCTTTGTAGGTAACTTATTTATTGTCTAGTAGTCACTCCTTCATTGTGTAATGGTCACTTTATCTTGATAACATTTTCCTGCATTACTTCTATTCTTGTAGCTCATGTTATTAATTCAGTGAGTGAACTGATAGCAAGCACAAGCAGTATGTTTACATTACTCTTTCCTAGTGAGATTTTTCTTGACCCTGTAAATTGGTAACACCTATGTTTAAGTTCCATGATACTCTTCAGAGATTGAATACATCAATTGCCTCCCTGTACAATTTTACTTTAGAAACCTGAAAGAATTTTAGGTCTTGTTCAGTGTATAGACTGTGAAATCCCTATTGCTTAGGAATTAAATTAAAACTGAGCGCACACCTCAAAAGGGCCTAACAGAGGAAACTCAGACTGGTTTTTAGAAATATGCATTTAACCTTGTTGCAAAACCTGCTGAGTTAGTAAGTGTCCATGTTTTACTGCCAGCTCTTCACAGAACTGACAGTTTTCAAGTCTTATGACGATGTTAAAGTATTTTCAGCTGGTAGCTCTAGCCTTGGAATAAATAAAACTAATATTTTATCTAATAGCTCATGGCCTATGGAGGGAAGCTGAGATATACTGTTGCATTTTATGCTTTGGATGGCTTTGGAACTTCAAATTTTGAGCCACAGATTCTAATGAAAGGAGGTCACACAAGCAAGTTGGTCATCTATGCAGACATCCCTTCTCCAGAAAATGGAGTAAGAACTGACAAAGAAGTGGAAATGAAGGAGGTAAGCAAAACATTGGTTTGGAAACATTTCCTTTCTTCCATGAGCTTGTAAAGAAAATCTCTATCTAATAAAATACTTTGAAAAATGCATATCTGATTTCAAATAGATTGAGTAAACAGAGTGATACTTTAAAATGTATCTCTTTTAGGGAAAAAATGGCTGGAGATACTGCTCTATAGCAGCAGATAATATTTTAACATTTTTTCTTCATTTGGAGGTGCTGAAGGTGTTGCTCTGGCAAGCTTTTCACTGACTCGTATTTCAGTCATAAGTGACAAGCAGACAGGTATTGTCCTTCTTGGACAGTCTCATAATTTTGTAGCCTGAATTTTACACTCACAGCTCAGGAGCATCGCAGTGGGTGTGAATCTCTAGCTTGGCAGGAGCAATAGGTTGCATTAGTGCCCAGTGGATGGTTTCAGATGAGATAATGATGAGCTCCTTTTATCTCTGGGGCTGAGGTGAGTCCTTGTCTGTCTTCTTGACAGAAGGCCAGACACAGTTACAGCAGCTGTTTCTTATTGCACATAAAAAGAGTGCTGTCAGGTCCTGGTCTTTTGGCTATCTGGATTCTGCAGATCTGGCCAGAAAAAACTGTGCCATGCAGACCTCAACTGCTTTCTGGTAGAAATTGCTTATGGAAGTTGAGTGCAGGGAACAGAAGGAGATGGAAACTCCTTTATATCAACAGATATAAACCAATTTCTTCTAACACAAAGATTTTAGGTTTTTCTGGGACCTTGAGTTTAGACACAGTCACTAAGACTGCATTTCTGAAAAGAACATAAGAGGAGGAACAGAGCGTTACCTTGAAGTGAGTTTGAACACTAGTGGTTTTAATAATAGGTCTTATGTTTCCTAGGATTCTTGGAAGTATTTTAACTCTGTGTCTGACAAGCCTGTCTTACGTTCTGACTTCATGTCTGTGCTAAGCAATGTTGAATACATCCTTATCAAGGCAGCTTATGGTCAAGGATTACAGCAAAGCAGGTAAAGAAATTTATGATTGCATTTACCTATTGCATTTACTGTAATTTAACCTAGAAATGGTCTCAACTGAGCTATCCAGTAAAGATTTAATTCAAACTAGAGAAGTTTCCAATTTTGTATTTATAACTTTTGTTCTTCCTCTGATAAGAAATCTTTTATGACCTTTATTGGTAGCATAATTGCTCTGTAATTCTCTCTGTGAAACATTAAATGTCTCTGCTGCTTACTTTGATACAAAAGCCCATAAAGAATCACAGAGCCTTAAAGGCTGATGCAGTGTTCTGAAAAATGGATGATAGTTAAATGTTTTTAAGTTCTTTCTTTCCCATCTTATTTCCATGGGTAGTGAAAATTTTGGCTTTTATCAATTGAAGCACATGGTCTTCTGAGTTGTTGGGTTTGTACAAATGTAGGTCTCTCCCGTAGCTTTATGCACTCTGGACAGTGGTAGTAAGATATTCCCACCTCTGAGTGGTAGATTTTACTGCCATTTTGAAAATAACTGGGTTACTAATGGTGAGGAGATTGTGTATGGTCATGACATCTGGCAGTCTGGAAACTAGCAAGACAAATACAGATACATCTAATGAAAACCCAATATCTGTACACCTTCACAGCTTCACACCCACAGATATGGGATTGTTTTGGATTCACATGCCCTCAACTATCTTTTTGTTAGCTCTGTCCAAAAATCTGTGGGACAAAGAAGATGTATTTCTTTCTAGTGTTTGAGGCAAGAATACATACTTTTGCACAACGGATTTGTAAAATTTTGCACACCAGTGGGAATCAACCTATATGACTTTGAAGTGCTTCTGATTTATTTGTTGTAGGTCCTGAAGTCCCATAAATAAGTAAAGAATCCTTAGATTTTAGAGATGTTTGAATGGGGAAAGGGGCATCATGGGACATTATGGTAACCTTAAACTTTGCAACATAAAAATGTTTGGATCTCAGTTTTGCTTCTAGGATTGTTCTAGATGTTCATGCTCTGTTTTGCATGTATCTTATAGAATTGCAAATATCTCAATGGAAATTGCAGTGAAGTTTGAAGAAATGCATCTAGGCAGAGCTAGGGCTCACCTTGTAGAGCAATGTAGATGTCCCACTGGCTATGCTGGATTGTCCTGTCAGGTACAGAATGCTTGAATTATTTTTGTGCGTGTTAGAGTGAAATGATAAGAGTTAAATGTTTTTTAAGTTAAATCATTTAAGTTAAAAAGTTAAATCATTTGTATGGTTAATAGCCATGTGGTCACATGTAATACATTTTTTTTTACTCCCCTTACAAATAGACCTGTGCTCCGGGATACTACAGAGGAAAGCATACAGAACTCAATGTAAAAGAGCCTCACAGTCTGATAGCACCTTGTGTGCCATGTCAGTGCAACAATCATAGTGAAACCTGTGATCCTGAAACTGGGAAGTGCTTGGTATGTACAATTAATTTTTTAATATTGGTTTCACCTGAGCATACAATGGCTGTAACCTATGGAAGGGGTTATTTAGATGTGTTATTTAGATGAAGCATAACTCCTCCCCCACAAGCACTGAACAACAGAAAATCTGAGATTTCCTGTAGGGTTCTTTAAGTAAAGTTATCACGCTTTTTGGTCACTAACATCTTCAAAATAATTAATTAATAATGTTTTAATTTTACTTCAAAAGTAACTTGTGTATCAGTTCTGTTTTTCTCTGAGGTTTGTTGAGCTTCTGTCTTTGATCAGGCCATAGGCTGCTTAGTTACAAAAAAAAGAAAGGAGGTAGTAAGCCGTACCATAATACAGACTAGATCAAAGTCAAATTCTTTTTCCCTCAGGAAGATAATTATTTGGGAATCTTTAATTGGGACTTTTTAATTCTCAGAGACTAAAAGAATATAATGGTATGCCTCAGCTAAGTTAATACGTTCACTCATTTTATCTCAAAGATTGAAAAGAGGGGCTACATATGACTAACAAATTACCCCTCTTGTGGGGTGAAAGCCCCGTGAACAGCAAATTCTTAGCTAACCAAATAATATATATTGTCTGTTCTCCAGTATGGCTCAATATTCTTTCCTAAAGTGTTTCCAGTTGTTTTATTTTTCCAATAGTGTGTTGGAAGTTGAAAGTCAACTTCTGCTAAAGTAATTTTTGAAGTCAATTTTTAAAGAGAGTTTCCTTATTTCTTCAGGCTTTTGTAAATACATCTTTTCATTTTCATGTTTGTCCTAAAGTGTGTATCTTGTGACTAAGAACTATGGCTTTCAATTCTCCAGGACCAAAACACATGGGTCCTTCAGTCTAGTGAATGCTAGTGATTAATTCTTCCTCTCGGTCTCTTTTTGCAACACCTGTGTATTGAGATAACTACTTAGACATTTCCAACTGATAAGCGTAGGCAAAAGAGGTGGTTTTCATGTTTGGCTTCTGCTCACATGTACTAGGAAGATGCATTGCTGCTGTCTTCAACTGACTCTAAAGTATTAACACTTGAAAAAATGTGAATAAAAAAAAAACACACAAAAAACCAACCAAAAAGAGAAACCAAATTGTATTGGCTTAGAGGGTGAATCAGTTAAATTTTAACTGATTAATTTTACAATAGCTCTTTAGTGTTTTAATTATTAATTGCACTGGCGGTTGATTAGTGCTGTTGATAAATTAAATATAGTATCTGTGAATTGTAACTGGGAATATCCTGTTTTGTTTTACCATCAGTTTTTGTTTTGATTTGTTTTGTTTTGTTTCATTTTACTGTGATTTCCTGGTCTGAATAATTGGATTACTAGAAGCAGAAATACATAAAACTTAATGGAAATTTAGAACAGAAATTGGGTCAGCCCGCCTGAGGGGACATTCTTGTAAGAGAAAATGTTCTGGCATTTTGGGGTTTTTTTTTGTGTAAGAAGTTCCTTCACTCAGTGAATTCTGAGCAATGGGTAGTGACATTTCAAGATGATAGCTGAAAACTGTATGCATTTATTGATTGGAGGGACGATAAAGTTTGGTTGGTTGTTGTTTTAAACTATCTGGATTCCTTTTTGTGCCTCAGAACTGCAGAGATAACACAGTTGGTGATTACTGCAGTGCTTGTGCCCCAGGCTACTATGGGAAAGTAAATGGATCTGTCAACGACTGCTCTCTTTGTGCCTGTCCCAGAGCCAACCCTGCTAGGTAACCAGAATTTACTAAACCCAATGTACATTTTAACATTCCAGATTTCTTGTGCTGTATGTCCTACCTTCTACTTTCCCCACGTTATGACAACAGGAGTTAATTACCATTACATGTTCTTAATTTTCAGACATTTGAAAGCTGCCTATTTTAATAAATGGACCTTAAATACTGAATTGTTCAAAACTAGCAGTAACTCTGTGAGGTTTTGAAATAAACTGACTTATCTATCCGTTAATCTTTTTTTTTTCTTCTCTAAGAGTAGATCAGCCACATAGAACATTATATGTTCTATTATGTTCATAGAACATTATATTATGGATAATGGAGTAGGCTGGTCTGACATGTTTTAATTTCAAATGTGAGTCTGTTTCTTTATTCGGAAAACAGTGCTTTTGTATTTACAAAGATTCCGGCAATCACCAGTCAATGCAGAAATTTGTCATGAGGACATTCTTAGGGAAAGAACAAGTACTCTTTTGTTTGAAATTGTTTGAAATTTATACATCTGTTGATTTGGTAGAGAAATGGTTAACTTCTTATTTTGAAAATCAAAATGCTGTGCAGGCTGTTTTTTTCTCCAGAAGCTTGAAAAGCATATTTGTTGTTTGTTTTTGCATGACAGAATCAGAATAAGAGTCGAGCAACTGTTCTTATGCAAGTCTCTGATACATACCATAACCATATCATGCAGTATTCATTTTTCATTGTTTTACCTTTCAAAAGGCCACAAGGTACTTTAGCATGTTATGCAGTAATGAGCCACATTTGGAAAGGAAACTTTTTCAGAGGCAAATAATTTCAAATACAAATTCTAGACTACTGCAACAGATTGAGCAGAGGATGCTATTGCTTGCATTATTTAATGTGTGGTTGAATGTTCTCTTTCTTAGTAGCCTTCCATTTATCTGCTAGCAGTTATTTTTTTCTTTCCTTCAGTTTTAGTCCCACTTGTGTCCTGAAAGGTGTTCAGGATTACCACTGTGATGCTTGTCTCCCAGGATATGAAGGACAGTACTGTGAAAGGTGAGTAATATCCCTGTTTTTCCTCAACTTCCAAGGACAGTTTTATTAATATGAACCAAGTTTGTATTCATAATAGATTATTATAGAATAGATTATTCAGAGGTCATAAATAAAAAATGAATGAGCACTCAAGGACTTAGATTTGTTAGTTACCATTAATACATTAATTAAAGACCTGTCCGTGATTCTTGGAGATAAATATAACATCTAATTTCATTATGAATACTGAAAATAGATACGAATAATCAGTGTCTCATTTCTCCTCATGTAGGTGCTCCCTTGGCTATTATGGTGACCCTCAGCTTCCTGGTGGCAGCTGCCACCCGTGTCAGTGCAACCCAAGTGGTTCTGTTCATGTTCATTGTGATCGTGCAACTGGACAGTGCCTCTGTAAGCAAGGTGTGACAGGACAGCTCTGTGAGGAGTGTGAACCAAGACATCTTCTTGTGGAAGACGAGTGTGTTTGTAGGTGGTTTTTAAGTTGTTCACTTTTCCATTGGGCTTTGGTCTATTCCAGTGATAATTATGTGCTCATGATTATTCCTTGAATAATTTCAGGCCTCATTCCCTTCCTATGGAAAAAATTCCAACAGCTTAATATCTCTTTGAAACAGAGTGGGTTGCTAGAGAAACTCCAGAGGCCCTTCCAATCTCAACCACTCTGTGAGCACAGAAAAAGGCAGTAGAGATCGTAACATCAGACAAACAGTTACTCCTTAAAATGACTTATTAATTTACAGACAAGTTTAAGAAAAGATAATTAAATAGTTTTTTGCTGTCTGTAGCATAACTTTATTAATTTGAAGATGTTGAATTCCTATGTCATTCACCCTTTGGATGCAAGGTTGTTGTAAGAGTACTTTTGCAGTTATCTGTGGTACTTAGGCATTCTGAGCAGATAATCAGTTATATTCCACCAGTAATTACTCATGTAGTTTCTTAGCTGAAAGACACAGCAACTACAGTAAGCTTCTTTTACATGAATTGTGACTTAAGACCCAGATTTTGCTTTGTATAAGTAAAAAAAGCCAGAAGGAATAAATGGAATGACACCATTATAGACTTAAATTTTCTGTCTTTCTATAGTGTTTCAATAACTGTCAATGCCATCACTCTGAATTTATAGCAATATAGCTAAATGTTTTCAATAAGTTTATAATAGAGCAAGCATCTCAATAGCCATTAGGATCAATAAAGTCTGAATTCAAAGTAACCTGAAGAGAGTATGTTAAGAATAGGTCCATTCTTGGGGAAGCGGGGAAGGGCAATATTACAAATCAATATACACAAAATTATTATCCTTAATTACTCAAAAGATGAAGGCACATACTGCGCAAATTAAAATAAATTTTGGGATTTGCTGTCTTCTTTTTAATACTAATATTACTCCTTCCTCTTAAAATGTTTTCTTTAGCTTGTGATGACAACTGCACAGGAGTTTTGTTGAACAGTTTGGATGATCTCAACAAGGCCATGCTTTCAATGAACCTCACTGGTGTTGCCCTAGTGCCATATAGGGTATTATCTGAGTTGGAGAATACAACAAAGCGTTTAAAGGTAAAACAAATGCACAAAGAGTAGAGATACTTAGTCACATTTTCAAAGCCACTCACAAGTGCCAGTAATTTAGCAGAAGCCCTCCTGAAGTTCTTGGATTGAATGTGTGTATGGGTAAGTGATACCAGATTAAGACTATTATGGTTGGCATAAAAGTATACCTTAAGTTGTTTAGGTTCCTGTAGTGCTTTCTTTTGATTTGTTGTACAAGCATTTAAATAAATAGTTTAATATAGTTTTCAATCAGTACTGTGATTACCAAATATGCTTCACCCATATTAAGTGCATCTCTGAGACTTACAAGACCTACTGAAAGCAAGAGGAATAATTTTAAGTAGTGAAATAGAGGCATCAGGACAGGTCTTTTCCCTTTTTTGGTCCCGTTGATAAAGAGCTGCCAAGGCATAGATCTTGAGTCTGTTCTTCCTTCTAATCCTTCTAGGGCTCCTCTGGAGTACTCCCATAGAGTGACATTCTGCTTTTCCAGTAGCCAGGGTGTCTGGGATGCAGCAGTTCGCTTTACTTTTGGTTGTTTAAGAGTCCATCTTGGGACACAAAAGCCAGGTAGAATGTTTAATGGACAGTGGAATTGAATGCACTCTCAGCAAGTTTGCTGACAACACCAAACTGTGTGGTGAAGTCAACACACTGGAGGCAGGGGATGTCATCCAGAGGACCTTGACAGACTTGAGAAAGGGGCTTGTGCAAACTTCATGAAATTCAACAAGGCTAAGTACCAGGTTTTGCACCTGGACCGAGGCAACCCCACAGACAAATACAGGTTGGAAGGACAAAAGATAGAGGACAGCCCTGAGGGGAAGGACTTGGGGGTGGTGGTGGACCAGAATCTTAACATGAGCCACCAATGTGCACTTGCAGCCCAGAAAGTCAACTATATCCTGAGCTGCATCAAAAGAAGCACAGACAGCCAGTCAGGGAGGTGATTCTCCCTCTCTACTTTGCTTTCGGTGAGACCCCACCTGGAGTACTGTGTCTGGTTCTGGAGTCCCCAACAAAACAAGGTCATATTGCTCCTTGAATGTCTCTAGAGGAAAGCCACTAAAATAGATGGCTGGAGCATCACCCCTATGAAGACAGGATGAAGAAGCTGGGGAGCCTTGAGCAACCTGATCTAGTGGGAGGTGTCCCTGCCCATGCAGGGGGACTGGAACTAGATGATCAACTTGAGACCATGCCCTCTTGTCCTGCTGACGGCTGCCTGGGAAAAGAGCCCAACCCCCCCTGGCTCCAGCCTCCTTTCAGGGAGCTGTAGAGAGCGATGAGGTCTCCCCTGAGCCTCCTCTTCTCCAGGCTGAACACCCCCAGCTCCCTCAGCCTCTCCTCACAGGACTTGTGCTGGAGTCCCTTCACCAGCCTGGTTGCCCTCCTTTGGACCTGCTCCAGGACCTCAATCTCCTTCCTGAACTGAGGGGCCCAGAACTGGACACAGGACTCGAGCTGTGGCCTCACCAGGGCTGAGTACAGGGGCAGAATCACTTCCCTGGACCTGCTGGCCACGCTGTTCCTGATCCAGGCCAGGATGCCACTGGCCTTCTTGGCCACCTGGGCACACTGCTGGCTCATGTTCAGCTTCCTGTCAATCCAAAATTAGAGGTTCTAGCAGGGGAGTGCGAATGGTAGGTCTCTATCGGGGAAGGTTGTCCTCTTCGACCGAGCGCGCAGCTTCGGGAGGGACGCACGTGGAGCGGTGAGGGAGGAAGGGGACACCCGCCTAGCCAGCCAGATCAGCCAAATCAACCCTGGCGATTAATGGGGGGACAGATGTCACAGCCAGATCACCCTCACATCCAGACAATCAGTTGGTTCAGTTGGTAGTCTCAATTTTTCTGTTTGGAAGCAGGTGTTCCTCTTGTTCTGGCTAATCAAAGGTTACTTTCCCTTTTGCCTTGTTACCAGAGCAACTGTAGCTGTAAGCCGGAAAATCTCCAAGTTGCTTAATGTGAATTACAGATCTTCTCTGAAGGGTTGTTCCCTGCACTATAGTGCATCTTTTCCTCAGTCTGGTCACTCAGTATCACAAGTTTTTCGTCTTTTCTGTGCATTAGGTGTGGGTCTTCCAATAATAAGAAAACTATAAATCAGAATATGTACTTCTCATGGCTCCTGCAGGACCAGTCCATTTGAGAACTTATGTATTTCTCTTTTTTCAAGTTAAAGGCACCTGCTTTACTCCTCCTGGCACACCTAGGCATACCTTCTGTCCTCACCATGGGTTTTTGAACTGGGCTTTAAAAAAAAACAACTTGCTGTACTTTATCCCAGAAGGCTTAAGAGCTTCAGCTTCTATTTCTCTTGCACTTGTTCTTTCCTCATTCTGAGAAAGACTTCGAAATTTTCATTTGACATTTTCATTTGACATAAAGTTATTGTATAATCCTGTGTATTACATCTTTTAAAGTTAGGAAAATTATACTTATTATAGTTTTTACAATATTTGGCTCTGAAATATCTGAAATCTAAAAATAACTTTTTCCAGACTTGCTCTCTTTGTAAAAGATGTTTGTAAAAGTGTTTCATTCTTCAGAAACACTGAAGTTTCTTTGCAGCTTTAGTGAAGTGGCATTCTATTGCAGACCTTGACTGTATCAAATATGATACATTTGTGTACAATGGCCTATTTATGGCCATATGGAGCAGTTTTGAGGTGAACTTGAAACCAAACACAGCCTGTTATTCTTTCTTATTGGTGAGAGCATCCACAGGGCTGCTTGTCTTACCTCCTAGGTGTCTGGAGGGCCAAAATCCTGAACTGGCTTTTGACATGGAAATACAGAGTTCTCCAGGGTCATCCTCACAGATATGCCACAGATGCAGCTGTTCTGAGAGGACCACTTGTTCAAACAGTAGCAGCTGTGGGACTGGATGGAAGCATTTGATTTAGTGTGTCTTTGAGCTTCTCAAAGTAGCTTAACTAGATGGCTCACATTCTGGTGGAGTTAAGAATCAGGAAAGCAGAAATTACGGTTCTCTTCGACTATTCAGTTTAAAGTAAAACATGATCGGATTCAGGGATTTGTTACCTTATTTAAGGAAATGCTCTATTGCATCCACTGTATGTATGTAATTCCTTTGTCATCTTACCTGCTTACAAATCAGTAATTTAAAATATATAAATAATCTGAATAGGATGGATAGTTAATGTCTTTCCAGAACTTTTCTGGACACAGAATAAAGTCCTTACTGTTTCTTATAGGGGTCTATAGTTCCTAGAGAAGATCCAGCTTATTCATTAGCTACAGCAAAAGAAAGTCTTTTGAATTTATCAGGAGGAATCGATCATCTGCAGGAAGAGGTGAGTGCTGGCTTCTTTATTCTTGGCTCTTCTGAAGAAATCCTTTGAGAATTCATGGCATGCTGCCTGATTATTTTAAATCCACAAAGGTCAATGAAAGATTCCAGTCTATTTCTGAGGAAGGGAACTGATTGGTCTGTGAAGTTCTGGAAACTACATTGTTTTATAATACTGTACAGGAGATGTACATAGGTTTTTTTAAAGTTCAGAATCTTTTAATACTGTGATCCTAAAGGTAGAGAAAGGGAAGAACATATTTTCTTTTCACTGGTTCTACATTACAAAACTTATGCTATAGCTGAATGTTCTCCAAAAAGTCTTTGATACCTCTAGTTGTGTTGTTGAAATGTACTCAGCAGGAATAAATTTGTTGAAAATACACATGACAAGTAGACAACATTTATATTCTTTATTCAGCTTTAATACAAGAAAAATTGTAGGAAGAAAATTGACAATAGTACTTGAACTATTAGATCTCATTTGCTGGCCATGTGTACCTATAATTTTCTGACCACGTTTACATAATCTAACTAGATGCTTGAACTAACAGATGTTACCGTGAAAAGAAATGTATCTGAAAGAGTGAGTGTCTTGAGATACATTAAATGTAGCTAAAATTTGAAATGTTTACTTTGCTAAAGAAATAGCTTTGGTAATTATTTTCTTAGTAATTGTGAAAATAGTTTATAATGCAGTTCTTCAATAATATCAGAGGCAGGAACTTTCTGTATAATAAAGGTGCCTGCAAGCATGGAAGCATCAGAGTTATATAAATCAGCTACGTCTACTTATTAAAAAATCATTTTCCTGTCACAAAGTATTCTCAATATAGGGGGAAAAATTGTAAAAACCATAGACAGAGTGATAAACTAATCAGTGTTTTAGGAAAAGTGTCAAAAATATCTCTGATTTTATTCTAGTCATCTAGAATTTTGAAAAAAGCTTGGCAGCTTAACACAATGACTCAGGAAACCAGGAATAAAACTCAAGAACTGACTGGATTTATTGACACAGTACATGCAACCACCAAAGGTATCCTGCTTTTAAGATATTCCACTTCCTTACAAAATTTAGAGAGGGGTTTTTTTTGGTTTTTTTATTTATTTATTTTTTTGCGACACTTAAAGAACTACTTACATGGTAAGTGCTGCATTTTGCACAGAGAGTTTTTATATATTCTGTTGTCAATGATATGACTAAATTGCTTGTTGTCTCACTTAGTACTTGTTGAAGTTGCTAAGTCACTAAATGAAACACTGGGCCTGGATCTCCCGCTGTCAAACGCCACATCTCAGAGCCTGCAGGATAATGTATCTTCCCTCTTGGATGTATTACGCAAGAAAGAGTTTGTTCAAAAGCACCATAATGCTACCAGTGTCTTAAAGTAAGCCTGTTCTACTGACAGTTTAATTTTGTGTATGCCTATACTAAGTAATAATATAACAAAGCCTGTTCATTATGACATTTTGACAAAAGTCCATTGTAATAAATGAAAAGACTCGTTATTTTTTATTTGGTTTGATCTGACCCTACTACACACCTCCTTTATGTCTTTAGTTGATTGACACTGTAGAACTATCTCAGTCAATTGAAAGCCTGGAAGATGTTAGTTCTGCCAAAGGTTGATTTCTTGTCACTGGAATATGTATCATGGAGATTTGCAAATGAAACCATGGCATTTGCTTCAGCATTCTGAGCCACTTTTCAGATTGTATTCCATTGTCTTGATTTGTCCTCATCTAAAGACTGTTTTGAAATGGCTGAAGTCTTGCCCTAGACCACCAAAATCTAAATTTGTTATCATTGTCTTCAAGGGACAAGAATTTAGAGCAGAGCAGAATAGTTCTGAAAATTTAACTTCTCTTTAGGTGCTTTGGATCAGGCAAGGTAGAATGTTGATATTGGTATATTATCTGATTTTATTCAACAGACTACTGCTGTGCTTGTCCTTATACTGAATGCTAGATTGTATAGAAACTAAACGGACATGAAAATGGGCTAGAAATACACCATTTACTATATTTATTAGGAACTATGATTAGATTTTTTTGCACTTACAAAAATATCTCAAAGTACTGTTGCATAGTAACGGAATGTATCAGCTTTTGAGTTCTTATGCAAGGCATTTGTAAATTAACTTTTCCAATTATGGGCTCTGTCAAAATTTCTGAAAGTTCTCTGATAAGTGTTCTTCAACAGATTGAAGAAGAGAGTTAAGATTTATAAGGTGGTTTGCTCTGCAGAATTTATCATGTGAAGCAGCCATAAACTCAAAACTGATAGAAATAAGCAGCTTGACAGTCCATTTTTCAGGGAGCAGAAGTTGCCACATGGCTCACAGTGGACTAAGCTTGTGATGACATACTGTTAAACAGTGTTCATAACTGATGTCTCCCTCCACATTTACTCCTTGTAACTATTTAAGGCCATGGTTTCTGAATGTAAGGACTCTGAATTATGAGCTTTAAGAAATACATTGGGGGGGATTTGATATTTCCAAAATAATATCTGTCACTGATTTCAAAATATAAGTGCAGAGATTGCTTATTTCAGTGTTCATTCTAATTAGGCTATTTATCTTTATTAGGTATTTTAACTTTTCAAGACTCTTGGATTTTATTTTTGTTTTTCAGTTCTGGTTACTTATTTCATCCCAGTGTCAATCCTCATAATCAATGTTTTGATCTTGCATTCAAAATATCAACCACTATGGTTAAGACAGAGCAATCCCAGAGGGATGTTTCAGAAAGGTTTTGATGTGGAGGATGTCCCAGAGAAGTCCAAGCAAATGGGGTTTAGACTAAATTCCCCTTTAAACACTATATAAAAAGGTTATAAATTGTATTTCTGCTCCATCCCCCAGGCAGTCATTTTTGTGTAGTAAGCCAATAACTAAGCTAATGTGTATGTATGCTATTATTTGAAAAACTTTTATAAGGCTTTTATAAGATGCATGGAATTGTATTTTACACAACCCTATTTTCTCCTCAAGGAATCCAGGCTTAAGTTTTGCCTTCACAGTTTATTTATTTTCTGACTCTTCCCCTTGTCAGAGCTGCAGAAAGTTTGTTGCTCCGTGTTCAGAAAGAGTACCTTAAACCCCAGCAAGAGCTTGAAGAACTAAAAAGGGATGCAAGCCAACTCTTATCAAAGCACAACAGCAGACTCCAAGATGCCCAGAACCTGGTGAATAAAGCACTCTCTGACATCAATGAGACCAATTGCTTGTTTCCTCTTATCTCAAGCAACCTGGCAGAGTTAAATGTAAGACTGGATAATCAGTGTCATTGCTTAAGAAATATTAAATATAAACTTGTGTTTAAAAGCTGCTTTTTAAACTGGAATAAATTTGTACATGTTTAAACATGTTAATACATGATACCTTAAACTCAAAGGAAATCATACTCTTGTTTGAAAACAAAAAATTGATTATTTAATATGTGAACTGCACTACGTGAATTTATGGACAAGTATAAAACATTTGCTTTATGCTTTAGGACAAAAAGCATAATATAAAGGAAGATAAAGAAGTCTTGGCCATGCTCATTAAAGAAGGGAAAGTCCTTGTGAATGTTGCTGCTGCTCTTGCCCAAGATGTAAAGAACTCTACATCTGTAAGTTCTCAAGTTTTAACATCCCTTATGACATTATCAGGTAGATTTTCCTATTGAAAAAAAAGAGTAAAATACCTATTTGTGCAGAACCTAGAGGTCCACCAGGATGGGTTAGTCCTATGGAGCACCAAACTGCGACACCATGTGGATGAGCTGGTGATGCAGATGTCTGTGAGAGGAGTGCTTGACCTGGTATACAGAGCTGAGGACCATGCTGCCCAGTTCCAAAGGCTTGCAGATGCTTTAGAGAGGTAAAAAGCTTAAGAAATATAAAAGTGGGGGAGATTTACAGAGATGTCAGATTTAATTCAAATCGGTAGTACCTTAATCCATTTAAGGAATTCCATGCCTACAGCAGGGGAATTGTATGGAATGATCTTTAACGGTTGCACCCAACCCAAACACTTTGCAGATTCTATGATCAATATATATTACCAATTTCAAGTGCTTTTTATTTTGAATGAAGAGAAGAGGGGCTTGATTAATCTTGCATTTCATGTGACTGACTTTACAGAGTAACAAGTGAATTATTCAGTGGTTAATAAGTAAATCATGGTATGACTTGAAAAGCTTCTGGTCTGTGTATGAATACCTCTTGAGAATATATCTCAGTCTCCTCAAGAAGCAATTCCTGCTATGCCTCTCTTATTGTTGCTTTCAAACTTCTTGCAGAAATTACTGGGTTGCAGTCTCAGTTCAGCTCAAATGCACTCTTAAGAGTTTATAAGTTGAGAAGTCATTCCAGTTAATTCAGGGGAGATTAATCTTCTGTCCAAGGAATCCTGTGATTCTCACTGTTCTTTTAAAACAGCAGAGATGTGTGTTAAATCATATCAGACTGGGAAATGCACATGTGTTTTGAGTCTGAGAACAGAAAATTTTGTTCTGTGGAACACTAAGAAACTCTGCTGACTTCACTGCAGACAGATAATTTCAGTAAAGCAAAATTTAATATAGAATAGATTTTGTGTACTTACAATTTTCTTCTAGTTTCTGTATTTCTCTACTCTGCTTTTAAGTTCCAGCTAGGAAACTAGTTCTGTTCTGTTGAGGTGGTGTGATTTGTTTGTTCTTCATGCAAAATGTGGCTAAGTAGCTTTATAAATTGAAAAACTGACCACATGCAAAAAGGAATAAAATAGGAAAAAAAATACTCAAGGTTTCCATCTGACTTTGAACTGTTTTTTTTCAGTTCAGAATAGCATACTTAAAGCCCTTTACACAGAAGATGAAAGAATTGTGGTCATTTTTTCAGTGCATCACGTATTCTGAAAAGGTGTACATGTTGTGACCAAAGATGGTGAACTTAGTGTTTCATTAAGATATCCACATGAAAACAGAATTACTTGTTAATTCTCTGTTTAGTGGCCTCTCTAAAGTAAGAAATGTGGCTCTGAACAGAACTGCAGATGTCTATACCCACTCCAGCATTAGAAGTGTGATTGAAAGAACAGAAAGTTTGGCAGATGATGCATCTAGAGTTGTCAATGGCCCCTTGGATTTAGTAAGTATCAGAATTAGTATTTTATATAACAACTTTCCCTTTCTCATTTTGAGAATGTTTCTTCTAATTTTTTTTGTACTTACTGAACTCAGTGTTCTTGATAGAGGCATGGAACTAGTATATACTGTCTCGAATCTGTATTTCAAGGAAGTACTGATGCCAGATTTCATCTGTTGACCTTTCTTTTCTCTCTATTACAGTACCATTTTACCTTTTTTTTTTTTTTTTTTTTTTTTTTTTGGAGGGAGTGGGGTTTTTTGTTTTTTGATTTGTTTTTTCGTTTTGTTTTTTGTTTGTTTGTTTTTGGGGAGTAGGGGGAGGTGGGGCTTACTGTTAAATGCATCGTTAGTTGGACTGGATTTGATTTGTGTGTTTATATCAGTCAACTTACATGCATTCCATAGAACCTATCTTCCCAAATGTGTGGTGCTCCCTTTCACCTTTGGCATTACTCAACCATCCTCCTTATTTGCTCTATTCCATCTTCAGTTTCTAATCTAGGTATTTCCAACCACAACTATTCGGCTGTTTTGCTTAGTTAAGGACACTTTGTAACCAAATGTATTTTTGTGTGTTATCTCCTATCCTTCTGCATTGTAACATATCAGGTTGTTATTGAAAACTGTAAATTAAAAAGCCCTGATCGGTTACCAGTCTGACCCTATTTCTTTTGTATTATTCTATTTCTCTCCTTTTATCTCATTCTCCTTTTCAAGACTGTAAACTCAAGGAAAGAATTGACAGTGCTTTACAAGTGTCATTCACATTATGACTGGAGAAACAAATGTGTGACAATGCATTTACATGATAGTGATCAAAATAGTTGGCATTTTTTTGTGAGCTTGTATGTTATTTTATAGAGCTCTGTCTTGCTAAAGCTTTGAATAGCATGAATTCTTCAAGGGACTTTATCAGATTTTCCAGGTGGAGAAATGGATTACAAGGATACTTTAAATAGTAGAGTTTTGAGATGTCTCACTTTAAAGTGTTAGTGTGGGGAATTTTGACTTGAGCCTGGAACTAGAATTACTCATGTTTCAAAAGGCAATACTGAGTCAGTTGCAGTGTCCAAACTAAAATTTGGTAGATTTTCATTCAGCCTTCCTTCTTTATTAACTCACAAAGAGGTTTAATATAGTTTTTTTTAAAAAAATTATTACAACTTGTATTTTTTTATGCTTAATAAATAGAATATATTGTAAGTAATGAGAATGTTTAGCAATGTGAGGTAGACATCTGCACGAACTTAAAAGTTTTCAATTGAATTTCTGTTTTTCATATGTTTCAACTCATATCTCTGTTTTTCAGCCAGAGGAGTCTCTCAGTCTCCTTGGAAAAGAAGCTCTACTGCTTAGCTCCAAATTTCAGAATGAAACTAAAAATATGAAGAAAAAAAGCGATGGTCAGGTTCTAGAGTTCACATTTCTGATTCTATTTCTTGTAAATCCTGTCTTGTGTGGGTTTTTTTTTGTTTTGTTTTGTTTTTTTATGTGAGGGCTTGGGGGTTTTTTTGTGGTGTATTTGATTTTGTGGGTTTTTGGTTTTTGTTTTTAAATAAGCATAAACTAAGGCAAAATACTGCATGTGACTATCTTTATACAATTAAGAGTATTAAAGTCACATATCATTTTACTTTTATAGGTAAGAATATAATCTTTATTTGTTCATATGTAAAAAATCGGTCTTAACTATAGATTATTTTTCTCCAAATTATGCTTTCTTTCAATGGCTATTTTCCAAATGTTATGAATTAAATTATATGAAATTGTGCAATAGATGAAGAACAAACATCCAATTTTATCTAATAAATTATGGATTACACAAGTATGTAGGATAATATATTGAAATAATAATGATTTTTACTTGTTTCTTGTGCACAGCTGAAATACAGAAACAACCTGACCTTTTTTTTTTTTTTTTTTTTGTCTGTACAAAGGGCATTTTGGCTCAGAGTCTATAAATTCCAGTATCTTTTTTGGTTTGTTACTCAAAAAATCTCAGCAAGGTGTTGCAGCCTGCACTATGGAAGTTCAGAAAAACATTTGGAACACAAACTCCATAGGAGCAGAGACTGGTCTTGAGGGAAATTTTTGATGAAATTGGACAAAAAGTTCATTTTTCACAGAGATAAATTGTAACTGAAATGTTCTTTGCTTCTCATATCAAACGTTTTACAGATATATATACATTTTATGTTATTCAGATGGACAGACTACACACCTTTGTTCCTTCTCTTCTACAGTTTTTTATTTTTAGTGGGAGGATTCTGCAAACAGATGACAAATAACTAAAAGACAGATTTTTCTTTGACTCCTGTCAAAGTGAAGAACATGATAAAAATTAAAAGAGTTTGCAATCATGGAATAATTTCAATATGTAGCATTTTCTTGACTATTTTTGCTGTCAATTCAGTATGATGGCATTGGCCAAAAATGAAATTTTGAGTGGAGCAGTGCCAGTGCCCACAGAAGCTTATCTGTGCATACTGCATTCATTCTATATTCCTGTTGCTAAAATACCCTTTCTGTTTAAAAAAAAAATAAAAAAAAAAAATCCATTGGTTAAATAAGTAAATGTTTGTTATCCCTATGCATAGGGCTTGTGTGGGCTGTATGGCATTTATTTATGCATGGAAAAATCAGTTATTTCTTCCAACAGACCTGTTATTCGGATTGAATGGAATGAGCAAAAAAGTAGAAAAGATTCAGGGAAGTACTAAAAAAATTGTCAACCAGCTTAATGTTTCCTTGTTGGCACTAAGAGCATTGCCTAATGGTAAGTGAAATTTATATTGACATTTTTCTTGTTACCAAATTGTCTAGTAAAATAAAAAAAATCCTGGTCATTTTCTGATTGCCGAGAATAGTTCCCATTTTTTTTAGTAAACCACAAAACAGAACTGGGTTATCATATACTGTCTGTAGTCTTAACCCATTTCACACTCCTGTAAATAAGGAGTGTCTCTGAAAGCAGTATATTTTCACAGACAAGACGAGAATGAAATTATTGAATATTAAATCCCACATGGAGAGAAACATGGAACTGTGAGGTTTTGATTTCTTTTGATTCAAAATCTTTTATACTGTGCTGTGAATCTTATCATCTGCATCTAATTGCTTTCTTGTCATAAATGCTGACTTAATTTGACTGATTAATTTATTCTTTCTGTGCTTTTCTGAAACAAAAGGATTTCCTTTAAAATAATAATAAAAAACCCCATTTTTTGGAAAAGGGCAAGGCCTAGATTTCATGGAAACCAATAGAGAAAATGTCTTTGAAGCGATGAATGTGGCAGTCTGAAATACTATGCCAGCCTTAATGAAGTGCCTTTTTTAATGCAGAAAACCACTGATAAAGACCTCCTGCATGAGTTGTTGGGCTGTACTGCATGTCAATATAAGAACCCTTAAATTGAAAGCTTTAAAATAGCCAGGCTCTTAAGTCACACTGAGTGATAAAAGCTAGTGATAAAGTTACACTGGATGTTAGTTGCAGGATGCTATCTGACTTAAAGCTACATATTGAAAATTAAGGCATTACTAGCTAACAGTTTGCCATTAATTTCATTTTGTTGCTACCTTTTTTGCAGGCAGCAAGGTGCACTTGCTATTTAAGTGATCATAACCCAAAGCAAATCATGTAATAGACCTTCTGCCTTGCCAAATTTCTGTATGATTCAAAAGAGAAGTCTCGGACTCTAGGGGCTCTGGGTACCAGCACTCAGGGAAGTGCCCGATTTATTCATGTAATCTTGGGACAGCCATAATCAAGTTCCCAATCACTGCATTCTGTGCCTATGTTGTATTCAGAGCTTGTCATGAAAAATAAAATATTATTCCTAGTATTCAAAATTTGGATTAATATAGTCTTCTGATGAAAAGACTTGAAAATCTGAACTGATGAGCCTTAATTAAAGTTGCTGCAAATCCTATTATTTATATATGTGTGTAATATATTTTATTATTATATACCTGTGTGTGTCTGTGAACAAACTGAGCTGCAGTCTATAGATATATCCATATCTTAATCCACCAGCTTGAGAGTGCTTACCTTGATTTTTATTCATGGCCACAGCTGTTGCCATTTTCCAACTTAAAACTGGGCAAGAAATGTTGCACCAACCTCCTGACAATCCAGTTTCACAGAAAGTAAACTTTCCTGTCTAAAAGCCACAGCACATTGAACAGTTAAGCAAAGATAGATCACTGATGATCTTGTTTTGCATCTCCTATCAGGCTGAAGAATACAAGCAACTAGAAAAGCAACATAAATGACATTTGCCTTGTTTTGACTGTGTTTGCAATTATTGTTACAAAGCCAGGCATTTATTGTGCTCAAGTAGGTATGAAAGCTGTGATTTTATTTTTTAACCTGGGAACTGTGTTTCAGATACAAAGAAATACGTGCTTGAGGTGAAAGAGCTGGCTGTGTCTGCAAACAGCAGTGCTGCGGTGGGTTTAAGTCACTTTGGGGATTTCAGTCAAAAGCTGCTGAATGCTTCTTTTACATTGTCCCAAGTTAATGACACATTGAGGAAAACTAGTGAACTTATAACTGATTCATCAAAAGCTGGTAAGTTTGCTGCTTCGTTGCTTTTTAGAAATGTCACTGCTTTCATGAGCAGTAATAATATTTGATTTTAATAGGCATTCAGTGTGACTGGTGGACTAAAAGTTTCTTTGTAATTCAATGAAAATGTGCTAACTTTTAAAAGTTAGAGGAGTCACATGGGGACAGATACTCTTAAGTATTCATATTCTTTACCAATGTTTAAAATTGCTGGAAACAAAATGGTGAGAAACAGGCCACCTTGGCTAAGAATTTAAGCAATGAACAATGCATTTTTCTTTCAACCTAACTCAAGATTTCATTTATGTTTTGTCAGCAATCACAGCTGAAAAACAAGTTAAAGAAGTTGAAGCACAAGCAAGTCTTTTATTGGATAGGCTGAAACCTTTGAAAATGCTAGAGGAGAACCTAAACAGAAACTTGTCTGAAATTAAAGAGCTCATCAGCCAGGCCCGAAAGCAGGCAGCATCTGTAAGTTCCATCATCCCAGACTTAACTGGCTTCACTTACACTTTTAGCAGGGAAGTTCTTTGAGATAAAGTGCCTAAAATTTTCTGTCAAAGTACCTGTTTTTATTTCCTAAAATCCAATAGCACTGACTGATGCTACAAGCAAACTGGTAGGACAGTTGGTACATTTTATAGTTTTACCTTCAAGTATCTTCCAGAGTTTGTGAGTTTGTCAGAACAGGAGTGCAGTAATTTATATACTATTTCCTTTTGTTTCCTATAAAAATAATGAAATACAGTATGTCAGAAAGCAATCACAGATATTTGAATGAGAAAGCAACAAGTGAGGGGTTAGTACTCTCATTCTTTTGAGGACAAGACATAAATTTAAGTTTATTTTAGGGATTAATTTGGAGTGCCTCTAAATAAAATTAAGTATTGTTACAAATTTTTTTAACGAGGATGTTATTCTATCAATATATTTGCTCCCTATGCTCTTCCATGACCATATGTTCTTTGTAAGAAGCTGCTGTGCATTCAGAAAACTTTAGGACAAATAATCGTTTTTAAATCTCTGCTCCCTGCTTAAAGACAATAAAAGCGAATCAACTGTATAATGGACTTCATTGAACTGTGAGGGGAATATGAAAATTACTTTGCACTCTGTAATTTTTCATATGCCTTTAGGTTTAGTATGGGTATGCTATTGTAAGGTTTAGGGAGGTTTTGTTACAAAAAAAAAAAAAAAGGCTTTCAGTTCTATCCCCAATTATATGGTTATTGCTTCTCTGTCACAGTCTACTGAACCTTAACGAAACCACTGCAGAAAAGAGGGAACAGTATTTGCTGAAGTGTCATAAACCACAGAGGTTCCTGGCAGGGTGAAAGGAAATATTAGCAAAATCTCCTTTTCCAGTTTTGAGAGCTTGTTCTGTTGTTTTGTAAACTTTTACTGGAGGGAGAGAATCTTTGTAAATCTGAGTCCATACATATATGCCCATTTGCTTTATCTATTGAGATACAGGCGTATTTGATGAAGTTAAGGCTTGTCTGTTTTAAAATGAGGTTTTTGTCATTATACTTCCAAGCTCCCTAGACTCAGACTTGAATCAATGTCCTGTCACTACACTAGTCAGTTTTCGACGGAGTTAGTGGTATGACAACAGGAATATGAATTTTTAACTTGCAATGTAACAAATGTATTTTAGATTAATCATGTAAACTGTGTTGTAAGACTTGAAAATAACCAGAATTATTGCAGACTGACTTTTTACATATTAAAAAAAAATTCTCTCAATGTGGACCAGAAATTTTTTTTAAAGATTTTAAATTCCTGTGTCTTTATTTTCTGATATTATTTCAGTGACTCACTAACATATAGGCTTCTGAATCAAGATATATTGGTATTTTCTGTGCGACTTGGATACTTAAATTTATTGGCTTCAAATCTCCCAATTGAATGAGTGAATTATGACAGATTTAATTCTTTTGTATTTGGAATCTCTACGAGCTTGCTAAGATCAAACCCAGATAACAATATTTAGATTGCATGAAAGTATCTCAACAAATTGCTTGAATTTGTTGGTCAGAAACTAAGTACAGATTTCAGAAATATCTACATTGAGACCTGTTTAGATTCCATTTCCTCTTTCCCCTCCAGATTAAAGTTGCTGTGTCAGCAGACAGAGATTGCATTCGTGCCTACCAACCTCATATTTCATCTATGAATTACAACACCTTAACACTCAATGTGAAAACTGCTGAACCAGATAACCTTCTTTTCTACCTGGGTAGCAATGGAATGGTAAGTTTCCGGTGTACATTTACTAAATATGATGGTAGTCAGATGTTTTAAATGACAATATATATGTTTTTTCCTATTTGACTTCAAACTAAATATCCAAGTGAGGCTCCTTGCAGACCAAATTTCACTAGGGGGTGGAAATATTTTACTGCTTTAGAAGATCCCAGAGATCCTTGAAGGTAAAGAATAAAAGCACATGATTTGTTAGCATTGCCTTTCAGCCATATCATGAAATTTCCCTTTGCTTTTCCCATCCTGTGCACTAAATTTATGGAGTGTAACACTCTTATATGATGCTTTCACTTAGCATGCTGGAGCGTATCAAGCAATTTGCCTGGTATCTCAGAGAAAGTACTTGAATTAGACCCTTATGAGCATGGTGTATCCACTCACTTGAAAAGGAGCATGGTGGCTCACAGTCACATTGGCCTCTTCTTCATTTCCTCTGTAGTACTAATCGATGCACAGTTCCTTCCACATGACACACTATCATATGATAATACTTCTTCACAAACTGGTATGTCACTTAACAAACACTCAAACGTGCACATTTCTTTAGGTCTACATGTATGTGGATGACATGTTTTTATATATCTATCAAGAAAACATTCACCTTATTGTATATAAGCTGAGTTTTGGGTTTCATGTAAAGTAAAAATGACTGAAAACTTACTGGGCCTGATTTTGCTGAAGTCAGCTCTTGTAATATGGGATGTGCGGACATGAATCTGGCAAGATTTACTCAATGTTACATGTTAAAATACACAAAAATCCCCACCAACTAAAATTTTCATGCCATATATTAGAATGAGCCCTGCTGTTTTTCAGACAGACTTCCTTGCGGTGGAGATGCGACGTGGTAAGGTAGCACTTCTTTGGGATTTGGGCTCTGGATCAACAAGAGTGGAATACCCTGATTTTCAAATTGACAACAACAAATGGCACAGAATACATGCAACCAGGTAATTAAAATGAGAATGGCATAAATGTTGGACAGGAAAATTATTATTTTTTTAATTAGATAGCTGTATTGTAGAAATGTCCAGCTATGTGGTGAGTGATCTTGATTTAAACAGCATAAACCACAAGTTTTTCAGTGGCAAGATTTTTTCTTGTCCTTAAAAAGAGAAGCCAATATCATATCTTGATTAAGCCTGGTGGTTTCTAAAACCTGTATTTGTTCTTGGCAGGTTTGGAAAAACAGGTACACTTAGCATAGAGGAAATGAACTCCAATCAGAAGCCTTCAAGTAAATCTGCAACCTCTCCAGGGACAGCCAGCATACTGGATGTTAACAAATCTACCCGAATGTTTATTGGAGGACTTGGAGGGCAAATCAAGGTTAAATTCTGAGATCACAATTTTGTAAAACTTTTTTATCATGTTTGAGATACACTCTTGACTTAGAAATAATTGCATGAATTTGTTACCTCATCAAGAAATGCAGGGTACTCTGAACATAAAGCAAAATGCGATAAGGATGTTCTATTATCCTGAAGTTAATTTTCTGTGCAAATTTTTGCATGAAGTATTAAGCAGGACAGGATGTGTATGCATGCATGATGCACAGATATAATTAATTTGTTTTTAGTTTTCTCCTATGGTTTCTTTCAGTTTGCTGTTATTATTCATTCCATGAGGCATGTAATAAAGTCAAGGGCATAATTATTTTACTTCTCTTACTTGCAGCAAAACTAGCCTATTATGATTTAAAATGGTAATTGTTAATAGTTATGCTGGAACATGTTGTTCTTTTATTATGAATTGTATCTAACAAAGTTAAAGTTCAAGAAAAACAATCAAGCAAAAATTTGGCTGCATAATTTTCACAGTACTTAACATTAATTCTATTTATGAAGTATTTTCTTGTGTTACAGAAATCACCTGCTGTTAAGGTGACCCATTTTAAAGGTTGCATGGGAGAGGCCTCCCTGAATGGCAAGTCTATCGGTCTTTGGAACTACATGGAAAGGGAGGGCAAGTGCAATGGCTGTTTTGGCAGGTATATTGTCTCTTTTTTTTTTTTTTTTCCATTGATCATTAACTTGCAGTTGTGAACACTCTAATCTGAATGTGCCAATAGTGTCTAATAATTTCATTGTATGGAATTGTGTCACTCAGTAATCATTTTTTTCAGAGAAATTCTGTTGATGTTGTCTATTTTGTGCATTGAAAGTTGGGACTGCCAGAGAACAAAACTAATTTGAAATGTTTGCTTAAAGTAGTTTCCAGCAAGACAAATTTATACTTTCCTGGAATAAGAAACAGTATAAAGCACCGAAATCCATAGCAAAACCATAGTCACTGAGCTTGCTACTGTAATCGTTTTGAAATGGGTTTGCAAGCTGTAGTGGTTTTATTCTTAAGTAATCAAAAAAAAAAAAAAAAAAAAGCTCGACCATATATTCGCTTTTGCAGAGTGTTTCATGTAGAAACAGCAGAGGGTGCTGCTTGATTGCATGAGAGAGTTTTTGCAGGTATTAGATGTCTGGGAAAGGGGCTAATAGAACATTTATTGTAAACACAATTATGCAAAGCATTTTCATAAATGGATTACATTTTTTATGTAAAATGTAAAAGGGTGTATGTAGTAACAATTATGGTTTTGCCT
Source organism: Phaethornis superciliosus (assembly GCA_023637945.1). Classification (NCBI taxonomy): domain Eukaryota; kingdom Metazoa; phylum Chordata; class Aves; order Apodiformes; family Trochilidae; genus Phaethornis; species Phaethornis superciliosus. The sequence continues at coordinate 50,357,352 of JAJQWJ010000002.1, read as the reverse complement.
TAAGTAATCATTGGGTTTTTTTCCATATATCAGGGGAAAACAGGTTTTTTTATCTTGTATACATCCTTCCCTATGGCTAAGTCTAGTATTGTAAGATTCTGTAATTAAAGTGGCCTTTGGCTGAAATTATTCATAACATCAAGATTCAAGTCTCTTTCCACACGTATTAATCATACTGCATGTGAGCTGCACCACCTCATCTAACTTTTCTTATATTTTACATAAAAATTACATGAATCTTCAGTTAATGTTTTTAACTCTGTTTTCTGCTTCTGTAGCCCACAGGATGAAGATACCTCATTCCATTTTGATGGCAGTGGCTACTCAGTTGTGGAGAAGGCACTGCGCTCAACAGTGACTCAGATAATAATATTTTTCAGTACCTTTTCACCTAATGGGCTTCTTCTCTACCTTGCTTCAAATGGCACTGTAAGGAAATTAATCAGTTTCTTATGCTGTCAAAAATTGTTTTGATCACTTGATGGTTTCTTGTTTCTTTGTTATTTTTCAGCTTACTTTTATTAAAACAAGTTATTTGTATGTATTATCATGAGTGATTGAAATCTTAAGCCAAAGGAGTAAAGACAGAAACTCTAGATACAAGTTTTTAGAGCAAATATTCACATATACTAAGGAAAAAAGTAAGCAATGAAAAGAATTCTCCATAATTTGTTTTAATTCTAGATTCTAAAATCAATGGCAATTTAGGCAAGAAAAAGAAACACTAGGGACTCAACTGTAGGAACCTTTGCAGGATGTAAATTCTTTTGGAACTCAGCTTGCAGAAGGACAATGTAATATTTAATAGGCATACTGAATTAAACCCAGGGAATTCAGTAAACTGAAACAAATGAAATAAAGCTACCTGCGGCAGTGATATAGCCTGGACACATCTCCACACGTTCATAATCACATCGAGCAGTTTACTGCATACTTAGCTGATAGCTTTGTTTTCCTGAGGGGGAGGATAAAGCTCCCTTTAGATACAAGTTGTTTCATAGTCTATGATTCTATGATTCTATAGTCACTGCATTATTTATTGGGTTTTTTATGTACTCACTGCCCGAATACATTGCACAATGGTATCTAACTGAAGTGTTACAGTGCAGAGGGGGCACTTCTGTTAAAATTCAGAAAATCTTCTTTTAGTGTGTGAAAAACTTCTTTGCTTCTGAAGAAAAAAATATTGTAGTGTTTGATCATTATGCTAACAGTCAAATCAAATCATTCTCAAACAAAAAAAAGCAAATCTGACATCTAACCTTCTGCTGAGTAATCAAGCCTGATGATGCATTTACATAAGTATAAAACAAAAGAAAAAGACATCCTTGGTGAGGTACATGTAACTTAATTTTCCTATGTCTAGCAAAGTGTCTTGGGCCTAAAAATAGCCCAGTTACGAGAGTTACCAAACCCTTTTCACACAGTATTTCAATATGCCAAGGACACATTCTGTTGGAGGACTTTATTCCAGGAATTTAATATGTTGATTTTTGTTTGGGGTTTTTTTGTTTGTTTGTTTTAAGGGGTTTTTTTGTTTGTTTTATTTTCCCCCCAGAGAGATTTCTTGTCCCTTGAGCTTGTTGATGGCAAAGTGAGACTGACTGTTGACTTAGGTTCTGGACCTCTTGCTCTTACAACAGAAAATCGATACAACAACGGAACATGGTATAAAATTTCATTCAGTCGGAACAAGAAACAAGGTAGGCTATAGACTGAGCAAACCAATTGTCTGCATATTTACAAATATGAATATCTAAGACACATGGAACATCACTGAAAGCTTCCGGTGCAGTTTTTCCAGCAGCCACAACTATGCCACTCAGCTTTTATGACAGTTGTGTAAATCTTGTGCTTGGTTTGGAACATCCTATAAAGACCAGGTAGTGCAAAAGTGGTAGTCTTTAAAGAAAGAATGTCTGGTTTCTGTTTTAATAGTACCTAGTACAGCAGTATTTAGGGCCTAAATTTGGGAAGTAATGCATTACAAATAACATGTTTATAACTAATAATTATTCAGAGGGTTGTGATCAGTGGCACAGAATCAAATTGGAGGTCTGTGGCCTGCAGTGTTCCCCAGAAATCAGTACGGGGTCCAGTTTTGTTCAATATCTTCACCACCTGGGTGAAGGGATAGAGTGTAACCTCAGCAAGTTTGCTGATGATATGGAGGTGGGAGGGGTGTCTTGCACACCAGAAGGCTGTGCTGCCATCCAACAAGACCTAGACAAACTAGAGAGCTGGGCAAAGGTGAACCTTATGAAGTTTAATAGGACAAGTGTAGAGTCCTGCATCTGTACACCAGTACAGATTAGGGGACATACTGCTGGAAAGCAGCTCTGTGGAGAAAGACACTGGAGTCCTAGTGGGCAGCAGATTCTCCATGGGTAATAAAGCTCATGGGTAAGCAGTAAATTTAGCCATGTGCCCTTGTATCCTTGAGTATCCTTGTATTCTGGGATGCATCAGGAAAAGTGTTCAGCAGATGTAGGGATTTTTTGGGCTCTGTAGTTCAAGACAGCCAGGGATCGACAGGAAAAAGTCCAATGGAGAGCTACAATCATGATTTAAGGGACTTGAGTATCTGTCCAGTGAAGAAAGCCAGAAATGGGGCTGTTAAGCCTTGAGAAAAGGCTAAGGGGGGGATCTGGTTAATATTTGTAAATATCTAAGTGGTAGGTGTCAAGAGGAAGGGGCCAATGTCTTTTCAGTGGTACCCAGTAATAGGACGAGGAATAATGGGTGTAAGCTAGAACATAGGAAGTTCCACCTCAACATGAGAAGAAACTTCTTTACTGTGAATGGATGACAGAGCACTGGAGCAGGCTGCCCAGAGAGGTTGTGGAGTCTCCTCTGGAGACATTCAAAACCCACCTGGATGCAATCCTCTGTGGCCTGCCCAAGGTGATCCTGCTTTGGCAGAGGGGTTGGACTAGATGATCTCTAGAGGTCCCTTCCAACCCCTATGATATAGTCTTTCCTGTACTCATCCCCAGGTTTAGTTTTGTCAGAAAAAAAATGAATGAGATTGATAGAATAGCTGGAAGTATAATAAATTACTCATTCTGAAAGATTGCCCATATATGTTTGAGTCAACAAGTACATTTTACTCTGTTAGAGATAAGATTGCCAAAATGGAAAGAAGAATGTGTATTTGTGTCCTTCTCCAGATCTTTACTCTCTGTTCTTTGCAGGAATTTTGGCAGTCGTGGATGCGTATAACCTTAATTATAAAGAAACAAAGCAAGGAGAATCTCCTGGGGTTGCCTCAGACCTGAATCGCTCTGATAAGGACCCAATCTTCATTGGTGGGCTGCCAAGATCAAGGACTGTGAGGTAGTGTCCTCTTGTTTTTTCCCCCTTGGCTAACACTTGTAAGTAGAGGGAAAGACTTTAGCAAACTGATCTCCACTGATATTAGTGAATACCAGTGAAGCCTGAAGGCTTGTTCATGGCCATGTATACCACAGAATTATCTGTCCTTTGCCTTAAAACTCTAATAACGTGTTTTTCACTGGTAGGTATTACACTGCAGTTTAGATCAGAGACAAACTTCTGGTTTTTTGTCTCCCTGGGTGATTTTCACAACAGCAGCTGCTGCAGCAGTTTCCTGCTTTTTGTGTCAGACTGGCAAGTGTTCAGCGTGGCTGCCTGGAATGATGTACCTTTGATCTCTACCTGTGTGAACCCTGTGTTTTCCAGCTGGCATTTATGAAAACTGAGCTTCAGAATAAAAGTTCTATTTCAAAAAGGAGTTCTTGTAATCCAGTTTTGGAACAGAGAAAACAGTATTGTTGACAGATCAAAAACCGTATATATACACACACATACATATACACATACATATAAAATATATATATAAATATATACACAAATATATATGCTATAGCATGTCTTTAGTTTATACTTTTTGTATTGCACATCCCTTCTGAACTTTTAAAGTCACATTTCTTCCAGTAAATTCACTTTGAAAGGATAAACAAGGCAAAAGAAAAATCTAATTAAACTGTCAGCGTGCTCTTGAAATTAAGGTAAATTCCAGGAAAGTACTGGTCTCTAAGCAGTTATTGCAGAGATGTAACTTTTTAGTCTGAGCTGGCATAGCAGCCTGTAAGGGATTGTGTCAAGACAGCCTTAGATTTCTCTGACTTAAACCTGGAACCAAATTAGGCATTCTCCAGACTTCAGTAATAAAAAAGAATTGCTAGGTAGTAGGGAGCTTCAGTCAGCCTCTCACATAAAAACCATTACATTTCAGCTGAAGATTCACCTTCATGTTTTGGAAAATGATCCGGCCTAGCAGTGTTTCCATTTGGGGACAGTGTTATCTGACACTCTTTAGGATCATAATTAAGATCTGCTAAAACCCAAACTAACTGTATTTTCCCTTACACTGGACTGACTACTTTATTTAAAAGAGCTCTTTCTTGTTGAAAAGAACTAAATCTTTTCTCCCAGGAGATTCCAAGTACTACTTGTTGGAAAAAAATACCTTGTTTTGTGTTTCAGGAAGGGTCTTAACAGTAGAATGTATGTAGGATGCATCAAGAATCTGGAAATATCCCGTTCAACCTTTGACTTGCTTAGAAATTCATACGGAGTAAGAAAAGGCTGTGTATTGGAGGTAGGAAATTTCTAGGGTTTGTGATCTATCTTTCTTGTTATTGAATAGTGAATATTTTTCTATGTGACTAATAGTTTGTGAAAGAATATAATGAGTTGAAATGGGTTTATCTTGAAAAATTCTAAGGCTATAATCTAGAATTGTTTTTTGGTGGGTTTTTTTTTTTTGTTTTGTTGTTTTTTGGGTGTTTTTTTTTTTTTTGGTGTTGTTTTTTGTTTGGTTTTGTTGTTTTTTTTTTCCCCTGGGTGCTATGTAGGACAAAGTAAATAATTATTATCTTCTTCATAAAATAGCCTATTCATAGTGTGAGCATCTTCAAGAATGGATATATTGAGTTGGTACCCAGGTCCCTAAGTCCAGAATCAGAACTGATGGCAACTTTTGCTACAAAGAACAGTACTGGCATCATCCTTGCTGGAGTCAGCAGGGGACTGGAAAAGCGACGACGCAGACAAGCACATTTGGCAAGTACTGAAAACAGTCTTCCTGGGTGTGGTTTTACCATTTTTGGATGGTGGTGGTGGTGGTGTTAATAAAAAAACAACAATAAAAAAAAAACCCTGCATTTTAACCTGAATTTTTATTATGAGCAGAGAAATTTACAGCTTTCGTATTTTTCTTTTAGAAGGCTTTGTACTCTGAGAGGTGCCAATACATGCCTACTAGTCTTAAGTTTCATTAAAATGTTTATAATCAAGTTAGAGGTATTTTTTTTCCAACGAATGTCCTGTTTAAACACTGAATGTGTGACAGCAAGTTGAATTATAGTTAAAGGTAATCTTCTGATTGAATCCACAGCCCTTCTTTTCAGTCATGCTGATTGATGGTCATCTTGCAGTGCATGTTAATTCTGGAGATAGAGCAAGTACTAGAAAAGTAATTGTTCAGTCTGCTAATGGAACATACAGTGATGGACAAGAACACTCTGTCATCCTAATCCGCAATAAGAGGTACATGTGACTGCAAACAGGTACTACCTGTTTTAATAACTGTATGCTCTTGTCAGTTCACTGCACTCTCTGAAGAACCATTTTTGCTAGCTCACTAGGTGGAAAACCAGTGGCTGTGTTTTTCTGCTGTGGAGGTGTTTTGATTTACATGGTAACTTTCAACAGCGTACAGCCACTGAAGTGAAAACCTCCCAAAATCTATAGATTGCTTGGGCCATGGGACTGAAGTATACTAGTAGTAATATATAAAATATAAGTAGTATTAGAAAGGAATGCAGCTATCAAAATAATTTTGGAAGGATACCTATTAACAGGTATTCTAGTTTTAAGACATAGAAGGGTTTATCAAAGTGATGTAATCTTTATTAGAGCAGGACATTTTTGAGGCCAGAAGGAATGCTTGTCATGTGAAAATTCTAAGGTCATTGTTAAATGTTTTCTGTACTTTATCTTTTTCAGGATCATAACTGTACAGGTGGATGAAAGTAACCCTGCAGAACTGAGGCTTGGTGCATCAGCAGAAATGAGCCCCATGAATATTTCTAACTTCTATGCTGGTGGCATTCCAGCAGGAGAGGGTATCCTGGGGCTGAAAATGGCTGGCTCCTTTCAAGGCTGTATCAGCAATCTTATTTTTAACAAGGAGTAAGTCAGAGGAGTAACTGGCCTGTTTTGGAAAATTGTGTGCAATGATTATTAATTGCATTCTGTAATCTCTTTAGTGACATTGTTTATTAGGTTTTTAACATAGAACAAGCACAAATACTGATCATCTGGGTATTATAAGATATTACCAGCTACATTTCCAAATAGCATAAAAACATGTCTTCAGTGTGTATAGAGATGCTACAAAAATATGCACCTTTCTCTTCTATAGCTTCACCAATATTCACAGGCAGAATATTGTCTATTAGTACTGTTTTTCAAACACATTATTTGCCATTTTCTCAATTTTTTGTCCTAGCATGGCACTTTTTCCCCTTTCTCCTGTTACTATTGAAAGATCCTATAAAATACACTCCTTGTACTTGGGAAGTGTAGGGATTTGATATTTCGCTTGTTAAAATGTAGGATTTTTTTAAAATACAGGCTTTTGTATTTCACTACTTCTATGAAGTATGAACATGTGGATATGGGCAGCTGCTTTTTGTCAGAGAAGCTGAAACCAGCCATACAGCTAGAAGACATGGAGATTCAACCTGAATTTCAGGTTATACCAGTTCCCCGGAGGCCTCTTACAGATACAAAAAAAGTATGTACTACAACAAAGCTCTATTGCCTCTTCTAGGAAAGTGTTCAACTGCAAGATGCGTTTTAGCTGTGTGGAGTATTTTTAAAGTGTACATTTGGTTTTTCAGTAGTGTGAAATGGTTCAATGAATGTGGATTTAAATTAATTTTTTTACAGAAAAACTGTTATGAACCTTTGTGGCACCCTGTTGGCCATTTGAAAGGGAAATGTAGTTAGGTTTCTCATTGTCCAGGCAGCAACACTAAAAAAGAAAAGAAAAAGTGGAGTGATAATCCCTTGGCAAAAGGACTTTTACAGTAACTACTATCTTTAGTGTGTTCCTGACCAAGTGGCTCTGTGCTGAGATTTGCATTAGCTGTGCAAGTCAGCATTCGTATTTTCCTGGTCACACACATGCAGTCTCTTCACTGTTTCAAAGAGGAGGCACAAACCATTCCAGAGACACACAATGTCTGAATGCAGCTTGCACAGCACCTGTTTCCTCTCACATGGTCCCTGTTCCCAAGAGAGAGGGCAGCATTACTTCTCCCCTTTTGCAGCTGCACATCTTTTATAATGAACTGTTTCCAAAGCATCCTGAAATAATTTTTCTGTGTCAAGAGAAAGCAGGATTTTGTACATTTCATACAACTGTGGCTATAAAAAGAAATAGCTGTTCTTCTTAGAACTTAAGCATAGGTTTGGATCATACTCTGCTACTGCACATCTTCTCTAAATGGGGAAATATTTCTACCAAGTCCGTAAGATTTTCACACTGAAGTTATACTCTCTCTTCCAGCATTTATTATGAAAATGGCTATTAATTAGACTAACAGTGAATTAATTCTTCTCAAAATACATTTCTCAGTAGTTACTAGTCCATGAGACATAACTCAGTCATTAGAACTAGTTCTTTTTGAGATAAAAGATGGCTAAGAATGATTAGAGTTTTAGCTAGTTGATGTTGCTGTGTACTTTTGTGGGCAGAGGGGAACAAAATGATATTCAAAAAGGGCAAATGCATCAGTATGGGTTAGGGACTGACCTGCAGGAAAGCAGCACTGAGGAGAAGGGTCTTGGAATCTGGGTGGACAATAAGTTAACCATGAGCCGACATGGTGCCCATCTTCAACTTCTTTGCTGTGAGAATGACAGAGCACTGGAACAGGCTGCCCAGGGAGGTTGTGGAGCCTCCTTCTCTGGAGATATTCAAAGCCTGTCTGTATGCCATCCTGTATACTGTGCTATAGGCAATCCTGTTTTGGCAAAGGGGTTGGACTAGATGATCTCTAGAGGATCCGTTCCTGTTCCTATGATTCTGTGATCACGTTGCTCAGTTTTGCTGCTTATGAAGTTTTGTGTACTAAGCACATTGCCGTTCAGCGCTTGCTGGTCAGTACTTGGTATGATTCTTTATAAAGTCCTTTCATTAACAGGTAGTTTGTGCAAAAGATGAGCTACCTGATCATATTCAAGGTGCCTATCAGTTTGGACTTGCTAAAGGCAGCCACTTGACACTGCTCTTCAATCAGTCTGCTGTCAGAAAGAAGTGAGTATATCCTGAACCTTGTACTGAGCTACAAGAAGTGCAATGGTTTTCATGAAGGATGCATTAGCAGGTTTGAACATGGCCCTTGCCTCAGGTTTCTCTGTCTTTCCCAGGTTTGTGATGAGTTTAAGTTGTGGTTGGAGTTCTGCATTTTTTTTCTGTTAGACTTAAGAGCCCCACTATACCTTCTCTTAAATATTTTGATTTCTGTTTTCCACGTGCAGAGCTCAGCTGATCCCTGTTCTTTTGACTGATGCAGATAGCGCCTTGCGCTCTCCTGAATTTTCTGCAATTACACCTTCTGTGTTTGCTTCACCCCCCAGGTCATGGGAGGAGCTAAAACTACTGAGTCAGAAGAATCATTCTGTTGAGACCTAATTTGTTGTAGGCCCTCTGCCACTCTGTTGTGTTTGAGAAGCTCCCAGCAAGGTCCTCCAACCACAGCCTTGCCAAGTGCATATGCTGCTTTCAAGTCAGGAAGCCTCTGCAGGCATTGAGAAAAGAGCCTTTTTGGCTTCTAGCCCTTCTGTTGTAACTGTTGAACATAAGGACATTGCAGAGGATGAATTCTGTGTAGTCTGATTCTAGAGCTTCCATAATAAAGGGCTCAATCAGTTCCTCTACCTTTCAAGCCTTCCTCTGTTCTCAGTCTGCTCATTATATCCCAGCAAGGCTGACTGATAAAAATGGCTACCATCACATTATCCTTGGAATCTGTTCTTTTCTTGGGGCAATAGGCAGGGCTGCAGTCACAAACAGCTGAGCCTGTCACTCTTAAAGCACTACTTGCTCTGTCATAAGCTCTTTTTCTGTTTCTGACAGGTAGGGCGCTGGTTTCCACCGTGAAATGCACTATAGGTCATGTTTTCTTAGAATCAATGCACATTCTACTTTCCTGGCTTTTGTAAAAGTAAATTTCCTTTCATAATAATAAATTGGTTGAGGCTGTTTTCTGTCTCCAGAAAAGCTTTTTATCAATTTGAAACAGGTATTTTTCTGTAACACTGAATTTTTATTGTCTAGGCTTTCTGTCCAGCTGAATCTCAGAACGTTTGCCACCAGTGGCCTGATTTACTACATGGCTCACCAGAACCAGGTTGATTATGCAGCCCTACAGCTCCATGGGGGACAGCTCTATTTCTCATTTGATCTAGGAAAAGGAAAAGCAGTAGCTTTTCACCCTGCTGTTATCAGTGATGGAAAATGGCATACGGTGGGTAGTCTCCAAACTTGTCCTCCATTTTCGCTTCCTTGGAGTTACTGGGATGTTTTTTCCTGCCTTTCCTGTACAGTTTCTGTGTTGCTTCTGTTGTAAAATGTTTCAACCCAGTCATGAAACCATTTGGATAACTTCTGTTTGAATTTTCTTTTTAAATTCTTACTAATTAGGCACCAGTTTCAGCATCCAAATAGTGTCAAGTGTCTCAGATTATTTAGAAATAAAATGGATGACCACCTATGTAATAATGGTCATCTTCATCGGAGAAAAATGCAACAGAGGTCTAGAAACTGACTTTCCACAGGGAGCTTCCTATGCACTCTGTGACTGAAGATATTCAATGTGTGTGTAATACGGTGAAAAAGGTATGTGGGAGCACATATTCTGCTCCTACTTAGCCTGCATGAGTTTTAAGAGTAACTGACCACATTACTTTTCCTTAAGGCAGGCTAAGATGACAATATTCATTCTGCTAAGCTTCCATCCCCTTATCTAAATATGGAGCCTCAGTTCCAGGAAGTGGCTTAGACAAAGTGACTGATGACACAAAGCTTACCGTATCTCCTAGATGCCTTCGGAATCAGCAGTGTTGTTTTTGCTTTACGTACATAACCAGAAGAATTAAAAACAGCAATAACTAACATTTACGTAAAGCAAATGTAAACTGCTGGACAGGGAGATCCCAGTCAACCTCTGCTGCCTTCCCTGGAAGGAAGAATGCCCTGGGATTTACTGTTGCAAGTTTAAAATCAAATATACTCATGTAAAAATCATACTCACACTGTCCACTTTTTAAGAGATGAATATATTCTGTATGAGAGCTGACCTACCTTTACTACCCAGAACATAGAAGTGTTTGCTTGAACCTTTTTCAGATCTTAGGGTTGAGTCATACTGCTTCACAGCTGGGGGGGATCATTGCAGTAGCAATCAGTGTAAGCTAATATCCATTGCTGTGGAAAGAAGCACTTGTTTCCATTCTGTGCCATCTGCTGCTATCACCCAGCTATACCAGTTTACTCCTTTACCTACCCAGATATTCATGAAGCCTCATGTTGAACATGGCCATGATTCTCACTGGGGTTAAAAGTAACCAGGGAAGAGTAAATGGCTAGTTGATTGTGGGAAAAAGTCCTTCCTCTGCATGCAAGTAACTGGTTTAGTGCAAGGAAGGCATAGGAATGTCAGTAAACAAAATGGACAGATCTGGAAAGCTTTTTGGTCATAGTAAATCCAGCACTGCCTGTCATAAAATTACAATGTAGGAGTGTGTACTTCAGAGAACTAAATTGGCTTAGCTGGTGGGTAACCCAGTAATCACAGAAGACCAGCACAGTACTCCCTTCTTCAAAGTGATGTGCTCATATCCTAAGGCAATAATGAGTGGCATTAAATAATGACTGCTAAGACACTGAAAAACTTAGCAGGACAACATGCAATCATTGTGAGCCCTGGGGGAGGCAAGGAACAGTTTAGGTGTTCACTTGCCTTCTGAAATGGCCTCAACTTCACAATGAATTTCAAGACGATGCCTCAGGACAGTGGGTCAAAGGACTCTAACCACTAAAAAATTGTCTTGTGTACTTGTGTAGCAACTGATGACTAGGTAACTGATTTGTTTGCATGCTCTCATTTTTTTTCCAGATAAAGACAGAATACGTTAAAAGAAAAGGTATAATTGTTGTGGATGGACAGGAAATGGTAGCAGTCAGTGCTCTGGGAGATGGTAGCACTTTGGATGTGGAAGGGAAGCTCTATGTGGGAGGACTCCCCTTGGACTATGTGCCAAAGAATCTTGGAAATGTAAGAAAGTTTGGGGTGGTGGAGCGTCTCTGACATTGAGATATTAAAATATGCATACTGCATCAAACCCATCTAACTCAGTATCCTGTCTCTGACAGAAGAAAAAAAAAAAAAAAGTACTTAAGGGAAGAAGCAACGAAGAAAGTAATGATCCTTTACCACATAAATCCTAGTTTTCTCTGGTTTAGTGACTTTAGCTAGAGCTTGTATCCTTGTAATTTACTAACAGCCCTTCTATCAATCTCTGATAAAAATGGATGAAGAATATGAATTTGTATTTCCTATTGCAAGATAAAAATATGGCATAGAATCTCAAACATTTTGGTACCTGAGTCCTATTGCATTCAAATAGAAATTAGGTTTCTTAAATATCTGTGAAAGTCTGTGTTTAGTCTCTCTGTGTGAGACTAGACCTTACTATTTATGCAGTCTGTTACCTCAGGATTCCAACAATGATAAAAATATTTTTCAGTTCCTAGGCATACGTTCTTTGCCCATGATTTTTAATGGAGTAATGGGGATAACAAATATTTTAATACTTTGCATCTGCAATTGCTGAAAATAGCAGTAGTGAGAAATTCTAGTGAATCACTGTGTTAACTAGAAATCTGGTGATTTATATTGGAAAATGTACAAAATCTTGACATACATTTTAATTTGCTGAGGCATATTTAGAATATCTTCACATTCAAGCAAATACAATGCTGAGTGTATGTTACAGAGAGCGTATACTGGGTTACTAAACTATTTATTTTGACTCTTAAGATATTATGTATGTTTGTGACCTTATATAATTATACCTAATAGTAGCAATATAGTTACACAAATATTTTCAATCCTGCTGTGTTTTGTTCAGGGGGACTTTTATTTACAATAACATCAGGTGAATCACTAAGAGATCATTGCAGCAGTTTGTGTTACACTCTTATATTCAATGTGCTTAGGTGACTCACAGTATTGCTGCCTGCATTGGTAATGTGATGATTAATAGCAAACAACTGGACAATGAGAGCCCTGTCTCCATCTTTGCTGTGAATAAATGCTATGTAAAAGCAGAGGATGGTACTTTCTTTGATGGCAGTGGCTTCGCTGCTCTTGGTAAGTGTCAGTAAATGAAAGCAGTCCTTTCCTGAATTAATGTTAGTGAAAACGTACTCTTTATAGGTCTTGCTGGAATTGTGTGTAATTAATTGATTCCTCACACAAAGAGTGCATGCCCTGCATATATATTTCTAAGTGAGTCCCTTTAGTCCATTTAGTCCAGAAGTGACCATTTTTGCAAAGGTCAGACTTCCATAAATGAAAGAGCTCATAATTATAGTGTGGGGAAAGAAATTAAATTCCTGTTTCTTCACCTAATATTCATGTTAAGGTCTATTAAAAGGTAACTAGAAAAAAGTCGTAGGGGACTTCCATCTCCAAGTTGGATTGGGCTTTGAGCAACCTGGTCTAGTGTGAAGTGTCCCTGCCTGTAGCAGGAGAGTTGGGACTATATAATCTTCAAGGCCCCTTCCAACACAAACCATTCGATGATTCTATGACTTGTGGTGTAACGTGAAGGATTGCATTGTTCTTATTACTGTTTCTTACAAATGAGCTAGGCTTTATTAACTCTAAAATAATTAAAGAACTTGGGAATTTCTTTTCCAGTAAAAAATGTGAATTATGGCTTTGAAAAACTTACTTCCCAGAGGTTCTGCAGCAGAATAGTTAAGCTTTTTAGGCCTTTTAATGACAATATATGCATTCCACTCTGTACTGTGCATAACAAGTTTTTTGTTAGAAGCATTATCACTTTTTCTCAGTCAGAGAAGGTTACAAAGTCCGGTCTGATGTGAACATCACACTGGAGTTCCGTACAACAACGATGCACGGCGTTCTCCTTGGGGTCAGCAGTGCTAAAGTTGATGCCATTGGACTGGAGATTGTAAATGGAAAGGTAGGCTACCCTGTGCTGGCACACTCATTTTACAAGGCTTGCTTAGACCTGGGCAGCTAGAGCTGTTGTGTAGCTCTAAAGAGACACTGATTAAATAGGACTGAGGCAAAAATGTCTGAAATATATCCCCACAGAACTAGTACAAGACAGATTTTCAGTCTTAAGGTTTCTCATCATCACATGATAAAATGGGAAACTGGGAAAAGTCACTGGGATTTTTTGCCTTTTTAATGAGTGCAGTTTGTTAGTCTGCAGCCACTGTTACCTCCTCTACTAGATAACTACATAACTTTGATGTTAGACCAAATACATGGCTTTCTTGTGGAATAATACTTTTCCTGCCATAGAGCTACACTTGTCTTTGATAAACATATTAATGCATGTATAGAGCTCCCTGTTTTGTAATCTCTTCTTCAATATTCATGAGCAATTAGCTTCCACTCATTACTTCTACTGGCTGTTGTGCTCCATAAACCATTTAACAATCAATACATAGTTTTCCACTCTTCTTCTGCATAAAAAATGTATACTTGATTGCTCTTAAGTATTTCCTTTTCTCAGAAATAGCTCATTTTTTATTCAGGACTTCCTAGCTAGAAATGGTTTTAAGTAACATTCTTTCTGTGGGATGTACTTTCTTAGTTAATACTCACATATTAATCTTCATCACAGAGTTAAGGAAATCTCTACTGCTTTGAAAAACAAATAAAATAAATCAACATATAAAGCAATGACAAGTGCTTTCAGCCCATTCTCTTTCTCATGAATGAAATACAGTGGATCTTCTTTCAGATCTGAATTCTCTTAATTTGTATTTGTAAGAAAGATTGAAATACCAAGTGAGGAATACCCAACAGCTAAGCCAACAGACCATTCATTGCACTGATTGATCAGAGTCTTTTAGATTACAAAATTTCTTCAATAAGGAAACACCCTAGCCATAAAAGAAAACATTAATTTAGCATATTTATCAAACATTTATTAAAACAAAATCTCTGCACCAGGATGACTCTGCTTCTATCTACATAAATTAGTCCATGTATTCTTACTTGATTGGTATCTGGCTATTAATACAGGTTTTATTCCATGTCAATAATGGAGCTGGCAGAATAACGACTGTGTACGAACCAAGAGGCACAAATAGTTTGTGTGATGGAAAATGGCACAAGCTTCAAGCAAACAAAAGCAAACATGGCACTTGGCTGATAATTGATGGGAATTTGGTTCAAACCGATAATCCCTACATCCAGTCAACATCTGCGGACACAAACAATCCCATTTATGTTGGAGGCTATCCTGGTAGGTACAACAATATTTCTCTTCCCTTATCTCTCTCCTGCTCTCACTCTCCTAAGAATGATTCTTAACACACACACTTTTTCTGTCCCTCTCTCTTTTTTCATCTCTCTCTCATAGCTGCCATTTCTTACCTTGTCACTGAGATCACAGCATGTTAATATTTGTATGTACTGTCTTTGTGAGGGACTGCATTTAGCTGTTGAGTGTATTGTCAAGATCAACTGAATGCATATCACTTTCCTACACAAAACTGGTCCTTAGTTTCTGACAAAAATTTCCTCTACATTCCTTGTCTTCAGTCTCTCTTCAAAACATCCCTTCCTCTGTTGTTGAGGTGCAATTCTCTTGCAGTCAAATTGATATTAAAGGTTCCTGTAACATTACTCTGAGTAAGGTTTCTATAGTGCTTTACTCTGCTTTATTTTTGTTTATATTTCATGTCAGGAGATGTGCAGGCATAAGTCAAGCTGCTGCAGGTGAACATGTATTTCCTTTTTTCAGTGCAAATTCCCTTCTGAGTTAACTGTCTGTGAGTCATACTACAATGTCAATACAAATATACAGTAACCAAAAAAATAATCCAATTACTTTTCAAGTAATGCAATTCAGTTGCTAACAACAAAGTTGAGGTTGTTCAGCCTGGAGAAGAGAGGTGCTCCAGTGAGACCCTATTACAGCCTTCCAGTAGCTGATGGGGCCTACAGGAAAGCTGGGGAGGGTTTTTTCACAAAGGCGTGTAGTGAACAGGTGATGGATTTAAACTGGGCGAGGGTAGAATTAGATTAGAAATTAGGAAGAAATTCTTTCTTGGATTAAGGGTGGTGAGACACTGGTAAAGGTTTACTAGGGAGGTTGTTGGTGGCCTCATCCCTGGAAGTGATCATGGCCAGGTTGGATGGGGCCTTGAGCAACCGAGTGTAGTGGGAGGTGTCCCAGCCCATGCAGAGGGGTTGGAACTCAATGATCTTCAAAGTTTCTTCCAACCAAAACCATTTTGTGATTCTATGAAGCTGAACCAAGACAATGGGTTCATTAAGAGGACTGAATTTCTAGCATCAGGAGTTCGGTCTTTTTGCAGGCGTACTTCTTACGGAACACACCTGTACAGAGAGTAGTGAGCAGGCTTCTTATGGTTTTGAATATCTCCTGCCTTTAAACATAGCATGCCTATATACATTTGTCTCTGAAGCAGCTCTTCTAGTTAACCAGTTCAAGTATTTTCATTTGTATGAAAACTAAGTGATGAGGTGTGAAGGGCATACTAGGCTATTAAATACTTGGAAAGCTTTAGGGAGAATAGCTTGAAATGTTACAGAGACATCTGTAACATCTGGACAAGGCTTTGGTGCTTCATGACAAATGAATTAATGCTAATTAATCAGATATTGATTAAAATCTGGTGTTTCTCAAATACCAGAGCAGCTTTGTCTGCATCTTGTGAAACTTTTTTTTTTTTTAGTAGGGTAATGTGATACTAACTGTCCCTACAGTGATCTGTCTGTGAAGATTAGGGTCTATAGAGGAAAGAGGAATTCTTCAGTTTTGTTGAGTACTACAGAGGTGGAATGCATTGTTTCATAGGTTGTATGGAAAAGAGAATGGGACTCACTACTAACTTCATTTTTAAGTGTGCCAATGAAGTCCACGACTGTGTACAGCTCAGCCATTTCTTCATATTGTTCTAGTTTCGGTTTTAACTTGGAAGACACCTGTGTACAGTGGCTTTTTCCTTTCTTATCTCCCTGTCTTATCTCCCACTATCCCCTTGGACAATTTTTTTCTGCAAACTCTGCACAAGTTATACAGGGCATGGCTTACACTTGAAGGCAGCAGTAACTGTCTGTGGTGGGACATCCCAGATCATCCAAACATGAGTGAAACTTGCTGCTCCTCAGGTGCTGGTTGTATCTCTCATTTGGGAGGAAGGGGAAGCAGGTGAATAATAACCTGGATCTTTGTATTGTTTCAGTTCACTAGAAACAGATTCTACAAATTTCACATTTGTTTTTCAGCTGATGTGAAGCAAAACTGCCTCACAAGCAAGACTGCATTCCATGGCTGTTTGAGGAACCTCATTCTGACTAAGGGCCAACAGGCAGAAGTGTTTGACTTCAGCAGAGCTTTTGACCTGCGTGGAGTTTTTCCTCATTCCTGCCCTGGGGCTGAGCACTGAATTGCAGCAAAGCCTGTCTGGACTAAGAGGGGTTTTTGTTTTGATCTGTTATTTTTCATTCTCATTTTGTAATGAAAGAATTGGTGAGAACCTGCATCTCTTTGATTTTCTGGTTGTTTTCCAACTCAGGTAATTTTAATTTTTTCTTTTTTTTAGTCAGAGTTCTACATCTGCATTTTAACTAAAAGGTTTTAAACAACAAATACCTCTACTATAATGTTAATGGCATTAATTGGGTACTCTGGGGAATTTTTATTAATCAGTGTTTACAGTATGCTTTATTTTGATTACTTGACAGTATTTCATTTTTATTATGTTGGTCATTTTATAAAAAGGTAATAATTTTGAACCACATAAAAAGACTACAATAAACTGTGCATTATTTCATGTAGTTCAGTTGTCCATACATTTCAGTTAGAAAAGAAAGAACTAGAAGGTTGGAAGTGAAAAGTACAAGCAGGTAGAAGCCAGCAGAGGGAGCAGGAGACTAAAGACATAATTTTGAAGGCCTCATTTTGGAGTCTAATTAGTAGAATTTTCTTACATATGCTATATGTAGCAGCTCCTACTCTTTTCCTACTGATGCAATATCCAGTGTTTCTGGAACCCTTTTGTATCCACATTGTCTAGGAAGGTTATGATCCTATTTATGCTTTCATATCATCAGCTTTAGGAGAAGCCACAACTCTAAATCAGAGAGATGCACATAAACTGTGTTGGTGAAGAAATAGTTGGGGTCTGGCTTGAGAACAACTATGTGTTTTGGCAGTGAGAACTAATGCATCTTTGTCAGGAAAGCACCCTTGGTGCCCTGTCTAATTCAAAGACAAGGCAGCAGGTATGTCTTATACCCATTTTCTTCCTGCACCTGCCTCTTTTTTTAAAATGAGGCTTCCAGTACTTCTGCTTGAGCCAGGTTTAGGGGACATGCACTCCATCTGACTCAAGTAAGGACATCCATTCATCAACTGGCCAGATCTTCGAGCAGTCACAACCATGTCTTACTTGAGGGTGCCCCTATAATAAACATAGTTCCTTACAAGTCACTTCCATCTCCTATTTTCTCTTTGAACTAGCAGTATTTTTGTATTCTCTTTGCAATTTTGTTTGGCTTTTAATATGATTTTATACAACTGGTTCCTAAGTCTGCTTTGATCGCTGTGTTTCATACTAGCTTAAAAAAGGCTGGCTCAGATGAAAACCCAAAGCAGTTTCTCATTGATTTCAGTGAGGCAGTATTCCAAACAATGCCATTTTGTACTTTCATTGAGATAGTCCAAGAGAAAAGCTCCCGGAGTTCCACTGGAGCAGCGATTGCAGGATATGGTCCTTTGTGTAACACTTGTCCACATGCTATAATGACAGACCTGCTTTTAAGACAGATTCACCGCTGCTTTTTGCAGTTCCTGTCACCTGCTTCTATACAAAACCCATGTGTTTAGATTTGAGGAGACTTCTTTGTTGGTATTGGTTTTATTTTTGACACAGATACAATACAATGAATGCATCCTGCTGTACAAATACACCTAATGTCTGGCTTACTTCAACAAAACACATAACATAATGAGGATTGTAAGGGAAACGTACATACAAACACTTTGCGTTGATTAGTGGCATATTATTTTCCAGAAAATACACGTATTAATGGAAAGCCATTGAAAAATAAAAACCTGAAACACAGTATGTTTGTATTTATTGTCTATTAACCCAAAGATCTGATCTCCTAGAGTTCACATTACAAGCAGTAGTTGAGGCAGCATGATTTGGATAAAATTTCATCTGTATCCTGAAATATGTCTTTTATTATATATTTTTTATAATTTCCAAGTCTTGCCCCTTTCAAAGGAGAAACATTTTATCAATATAAAAGAGTAGTGGAGAGGTGAAGTTAATAAAGTTTTGGAACAGTAAACCTCTTCAGCCAAATTATTTTTCCTGGAAAATGCAGAGTGAGGTAGTTAATATTATACACTTGACACATTTGCACAAACACACACACACACATCCTAATGACATTAGCTGCATAGACAGGTTAGAGCATTCCAGTCTGTTTCCAATACCTACCTTTTGCAACACTCTCTCTGTTAATATGCAAAATGATGTCTTTGCAGAACCTTGGGGTTCTTAAATGCCTGAGGCTTTATTGGAGTTTACTGACTAAGTTTCTTCCTCCTGGCTACCATTTTATTACTAACAGCTTTCCACATAGGTTGTTTTTTGCTGGGTGACAATAGTAGCATAACTTGGTTTTGACTTAACTGCTGTTAGAAAGAATAAAATTCCAGGTGCCTCCAGCACTGTTTTGAAATACAAGGCCTAAAGTTGACACTTCATACATAGTAGAGATTGTTCAGTTTGTCTGGTCCATATTAAATCAAGCTAGTGTACCTCAACAACAGAAAGCAATTTAATGTGTGACAGTATTAAACAGAGTACTCATGGGTCATTAGGTCTGTCATTAGGTCATTATGAAAAAGACTTTTGCCATTCTTTTTCAGACACAGCAGGTATTTGGCCATGCATAAACTCTAGTTCATCTACTAATATGCATGTCTTAGAAAGTTAGAGGAAATTTTAGTATAAAACAAGTGTTTGCAGGAGGGATTTCATTACATCAGATTTAGCTTTCTTAACTAGGAAATTTGCCAAGTAGGAGAAGGTGAAAGTCTTCCAAAAAACCCTTTTTCTCTTGTATGGAATACAGTGAGATCTATTTCAGGAATAATTTTGATGAAGTCCTTGTTTCAGGTTCCAGAACATGCTGAGCAAGTTACTGTTTGAGCACAAGGATGCTCTGTACTTTCCCCTGTGTGGCCACTGAGAACACAGAGTGAAATGAGTGGGCAAGACGGAGGAGGTCAAGGTATTTGTCTAAAAGTACTGTAAAAAGTTCTCATTTGCTACAACATTTTGAATCCTTTCGATGTTCAAGCTTTCTGTGTAGTCATAAAAACTCTTTTAGTCTCTATAAATACAATAATGCCTGGCATTTATGTGATGCTCTTCATATTCAAAGAACCTTGAACATAAAATCCCTTTGCTGAGTTTGTCCTTCCTAGATGGATGTTTATAACTCCTATTCTGCTCTGGGAATTGTTTGGCTTGCAACTGAAAGCAGATTTTAGCTCAACTAATTCTCATCTTACCTTTATAAGGAAAGTATTGGTCCTGTTTTACACCTAAAAGAAAAGGGCATCATAGCAGAGATTTGTCCATTGCTACAGTGGGAACTAAAGGGAATCAGGAACAAAGCACTTGACAAAACGTTTATGCTTAGTCCTATGAACAAATCACTGGTCCACTCTCTCTCATATACTTAGAATAAAAAGTTGTCAAAACAACATATTTTATAACATAATTGTCCTGGTCTTAACCTGGCTGTCACTGTGCATTCCTTACTGTTGAGGAAAAAAAAAAACAAAACAACAAAAACCCCCCAAACTGGATAGTTAAAAACTTCACTGTTTTAAAAAAGTGAAAGAATAATGTGGCTAGGCTTTTTAAATTTTTATCCCAAGAATAACAGAAAGACAGACAGGATCTGCCCTCTGTAGATATTGTTGCTGGTAAAAGTACTGACCCCAATGCTGATTTCTTTCACTAAACAATAAGAAGTTAACTCCTGGAGAATATGATTAACTTTGAACCAGAAAAAGGCTTTCTACTGTGTGAAAACGCTAATGGGACTGCTCCAGCAGAGCATCATAGGTTACAGATTTCTCTGCAGGACAGTGTATTTCAAGCTCACCTGGAGGACTTGGTTCAGAACACTTTTACATTACAACCTCGTAAACAGAGAAACAGCACCTTCCTTATCTGTGAGACTAGGTCAGGACAAAACACTGCTCAGACTGTGGGTGAGTTCATTCTGCTACATGGCCATCTAACAACAGAGACATTGCAGTGCAGTTGAAGGCATTAGTTCCCACATTTTTGTGTAAAACAAAGACTAAAATAATCCTTGGGGTTTTCCAGAGACTTGCGATTTCCCTACACAGCAAACATGCTTGAGTTCTATAAAGTACAGCCCCAAACCAGAGGATTAGGTGAAGAATAGCTCTCACCCTTGTGACTAGCTACAAACTAGGCATTCTGTCTAACATTTCCTGTGCTGTATTCCCAATGCCATCACAGCCCACAGTTCTCTTGTCAGCCTGTTCATTTTCATAGGCCATGTGCTCTCAGTAAAAGGAGGTGCAATACACCTTGTGTTTGCAGAACAGCTGGGCCTAGTTTGGCTATGGTGTTAAGGCCCTCATGTAAATGTTAAATAAGAGTATTAAATCTCTACTCATTGGAAGCTCTTTTTCTTCTCCATGCTGTACTGTACAAGATCCAGACAAAGATCCCTCTTCTCAATGCAGCTGAATAGTATAAAAGTTGCTTACATATTAAAGCTAAAATAATCAAAGGAAAAAGAATTAGGTTACAAATTAAGAAATTATAATGTTTAACAAAAAAGGCAACAGCTGTAAATGGCACCATTAACACATCTGATATGAGAGTATCAAGTAAAAGACTGAGCCAAGAGAATATGCCCCTTCTAACCTAAAATTGTCTCCCAAAGCTTGTGTATGTGACAGGGGAAGGAAGGAGAAAATGGTTTGTGGCTCTACAATTGCACACAGTAATTTGATTCAGGCAGACTGTTTTGGAAAAATGGTAGTAATATATACAGTGATACATACATAAAGCAGTATATCTGCCTATACAATAGTTCTTCTGCCTGCCTTTCTCCCTCCCTCCCTCCCTCCTCCACATTCAGTGTCTCCTGAGGAGTGACTAAGAGAACTATATATTGCAGTAATACACACTGTACAGGTTTGCTTTCAGCAGAAATGTTTGATTCTGTCACACAACTACATCTTGGCACCATTGCAGGTTGAGGTCTTCCATGCTTGACAGAGACCTTCTCTTCTTAAATGGCTCTGTGATGCTTCTACGTTACACCGTCGTCTGTAGTGTTTTGGGCATCAATGGATACCACTGGACTCTTTCAAAAAAATCATGTTCTGACTCCAGGTCAGGAAACACAATTCCATATACAACAGGTTGTTTTCTGTGCACCGTACCTTGGTCTGTCCTCCTTCAGTCCTGGGCCACCTGGCACAAGTGTAACCTATATGAAGCAAAACCAACCTGTGCTGTTTTCAGATGGTCTCGAAGCCGGAGAGGTAATGCTAATACCAAAAATAGTACATGGCAAACATTAGTTGGACAGTAAGCAGGCAGGAATGATATCCTGTAGCTACCACTTTGTTTCATCTCTCTCCAGAGCTTCTTAAAATGACAGGCATCACTGTTGTCCATTTGTGTTTTGTCCAGTATGCCACAGCCTTCTGCTTCAGCTTGCTTTTGGTTTTATCACCCATTCTGCCTGAGGATTTGCTCGGTAAACATCTAACATGTATGCATCCGGATCCAAACAGTGCTGACCTGAAATGGAAGTTGCCCACCATGAATCATAGTGCTTTTTGAGAATGTTAATAAATGGGACAGAGCTATGTTAAAATGTCCTTAAATGTATTGCACATAGCAAGCCCAGTTTGGTGTGTCCAGTTGACATCTTGCCTGGATACATGCAGGAGCATTGGTAAATTTGCCAGTTACTTTAGTCACAGGAGAGTCATGAATTCACTTTCACTTCCAGACAAGATGCCCCATGTTAACACTGAGTTATGGACAAGGCATTTAGTCAGATGGTGAACAAATATTATGGTTTTAATAGAAGCGTTAATAACATTGTTATACCTGTGGGATTTACTTGGCTGGAATTATGACTACATGGCTTTGTTTCTACATTATTTTAAAATGCTGACAAAGTGACTCTGTAAACCATGTATACCCATCCAGATAGAATCTTGCAAAGAAATATAGGGACAATATAAAATTTTTTGGCAATTGCTGTTTTGCTGCTTAAAAAAATAGAAAGAGAATCCTCTGAAGTCTAGCAGTTTACAGGTTTCATTAGGGGGTGACTGGGAATAGGAGTTGGCTGAGTCGTCCCTGCTGCCTTTGCCAAAGAAGGAGGCAATTGGTGCTTAACAGAGTAATAAGGCAATAAATTCTTGAGTTAAGTTGATTTATTGGACTATATTGCGTTTACACTGGGTGATGAAGTCATTTATCTGGTGAGGTTACACTGCTGTGACACAAAAGGTTGTGGTATAATTTTTGTAGTTACTTATAAGGTCAGCGAGGTCCTAATGATTTTATTAAACTGAAAGCAATATAAATGAATTAATGCATAATCAATGTAATAAGGTACTCTGGATGATCTAGGGTTATAAAAATAATTTTAAATTAAGATGCAAATTAAGCATCCAGATTTTTGAAAGAGAGTGGTGGGAATACTTGGGATGGTTTCACAAGGCCTTTAGGATCTTCTCTTGGTTTAGGATCAGTTGGTCATCCTGCTTAACCAGGAAAAAACAAATCACTAATCAAATTTAACTGTGGGTATCCTCAGTAATAAAAACTTTGCTGATTGACTGCTGCTGAAGCAAGTCTGTGATGTTTTGTAATAAATATATGAAAACTGTGTAGAGCTGAATCTAGAAGAATCAAAGAATAACCTAATCAGACAGTTGACAAAAGACTCCAACAGAGCATCCAGAATTTCTGTATGAATAGAGAAAGGAGTCAGGGCTGTGCAATATCAAATTAAAATCTGGTTTTTGACCTTTAGGCCGGGAACTTGTGTGGCAAGCCACTGTTGTTATTACAAGAATGTCACCACATGCAACAAAGAAGACGACAAATTCCTTTCCTACTGAAAGGAATTTACAATCTAAATAAAGCACATGGGTTAGTATGAGTATAGTACAACCATACATGCAAGGGCTGAATTCTTGCTTTGTTTTTTATTCGGAGTTTAACACTTAAATACAGTGAGGAAAAAACAGGTCTTGGGAAAAGACTTGACAGAGAGGTGGAATGTGCTTACAAGAGGAAGATCTCTTAACCATGGAAAAATGCTCAATTATAAGAGTGAGGGGTAAGCAAAAGGTCAGATGAATTTGGCAAGACTTTAAGGAGTGCTGCTGAGATCCAGCCACTGAGATCAGGTCACTGTCTCCTGCAGGGTGCCCTTGCAATCACGCTGGAGTCGAACGGAATTATTACATTGCTTTTAACAGCTTTTGGGTCAGACATCTCTCCTGCAGATGGACTGGAAGGTAGGAGAGACCCAGCTGTGTGAAAACAACCATGCCCTGAGGTGTTTTGGAAAGCTAAGGACATTCAGAATTGAATTTTCAAAAATGAGACCTACCTATATTTCCTCCAATTTCATGTAAACTTTGGATCTGGCTTCTCATGTTCTGTGATGAACCGCGGCTAGGATAGAAAAAAACCTTTTGTTTGTCTGTCTGTTACAAGCACTACTTTATCAACCACCAGCAATATTAAGCTAAAAATCAATATTTTCACCCGTGTGAACTTGCTTATCAAAAGCAAGAACTTCCACCAAATGGTGCTCTGCAGAATACTGAATCTACTGCAGAGATAGGTTAATGTGTCACAGTTAACTAAGTCTTCTACTACACAGCAAGTCTATAAAAAGTGTGTGCTTTTAATAGTGGCATAACAGGGCAAACAGAAAATCATTAAGTAAAATATACAGAATAACATTAGTGGTAAAAAAGATTTTGACAAACGTAACCATAAATTAGCAAATTGAGATGAAAAAAAGAGTTCTTCTAACACAATGGTCTTTGAAAAGCGGACAATCTATTCATTAATGGTTCTGACATTATTGTTCAGGAAAAACAGAATGTTCTGATTTACCCACCTGTTTTCACAGTGGAATCGAGCCAGGATATCTTTGGCTTTTGTTTGGCTGTTGAGTTGAATTGCCATAGAGACTTTTGAATGTAGTGGAGCATAAACTCTTATCACCCCCTCGGGTATGTCACACTGAAGGTATGGGGGGAAAGTGACAGCTCCCTAAAATAGGTATGCAGTTGAGTAAGTTTAAGGCATATATTGCTTGAGCTGTATTCAGAAACAGTTCTGCATCTCTTTTGATGTTACTTGCAAAAATCACTCTCTTGTATTCACTTATTAATAAAAAGTATTTACAATCATACAAACACAAATTCATAGATGCAGTGTAATAAGATACAACACAAAAACTCAAATTCCTTGGTAAGCATCACATAAATGAATGCAGATCTAAGTACCGGCTCTTGAATTTTAATTGTTTGCAGTAATATTGAGTCAAGTTGTTATCTGAGATCTTTTAAGTCATTTCTGTCAACACTGGTCATGGAACCAACTGCTCATTTAAAAATACATCGAAATGACTTGGAGTACCGGATCATCCATTTATAGATTAAATTCTTCTGAGGCATAAAGACCCAGTTCTCTCTTTCCACTTCCTATAGTTTCAACCAAATCGAAGCTTATGTACAGTAAAATATCTAAACACCATATGGTTTCTGTTAATTTGAAATTTGACCTTGCACAGAGTTCAAATGCTCATCTATGAAGTTTATGCACTCTTCCATGATTAATGGTGGATAAATCAATTAGCAAGGTTTGCATTCCAGTTCTAATCCAGTTAATACCATGCTGAGTAGAATACAATAGTCTCTCTAGTCTGTCCCTGTGTAATTTAGAACATCTGAGACCTGGGGTTTTCGTTAAGTGCTCTCAAAATTCAACTTAGTTATCCAAATAGAGTTTGCTTCCAATTTGCCCTTCATATTTCAGCTACCTGCCATGCCCAGTCTCATTTTCATTAGATGCAAAGCCAATTACTGTGATCAATGAACATGCCCTCCTGAAGGTGCAAGGACTGCAGTAATAGATTCCACAGAAAGGCTCTCTCTGTCCTTGTTCCAGGGTGAATACAGTTTGGTAACACAGTTGCCTATACCACTATTTTAATCAAACATCTATGTCTCATTCTGCAGCACCAGTGTGTCCTACCCACAATATCTCTCAGACAGTGCTAGCAAATGAATTCTCCAAAAACCTGAATTAGCATGGATTCACAGTTCATATCATAGAATTCCAGAATGGTTTGAGTGACAGGACTTTAAAAATCATCTAGTTCCAATCCTTCTGCTATGGGCAGAGACTGGATCCTGATCCCACTGGATCAGGTTGCTCAAAGCCTCATCCAACAAAACCATCATTCTAACCCAGTTAGTTTATAGCTTGGGCTGCCAGAAACTATTCTGTCTTCCTCACTTTTTTTCTCAATCGATTCCCAAAGCTTTCTCTTATCAGGATGTTGGACCAGGAAGCGTATCTTTCAGTCAGCGTATTTTGAATGTCAAAATCTCCTGTCCTTCCCCCAAAAGATTTTATGAGATAAGAAATGAGGGAAGATTGTTAAAGCTACCCATGAAAAGGATATATGTTTACCACACCTCTGGTCTTTCAGGTCTTTCTCTTTCCATGGTCTTTCTCCTCAGAAGTTTCCTCACTCCTTTGTCAAACATCAGCTGCCTCTTGCTGTTGCTCATTGCTGCTTCATTCATTTTTCTCACCTGGGAAATCAGGAAGGATGGAACCTAATGGGAGGAAAACAGAGATGAGAATATGCAGTCATTTTTTTCCCATATAACATTGGTGTTGGGGTTTTATACAGGAGCTAAATTTTAGGCAGCAGAAGCTCTATTTATTCCCAGAAGATACATGCCATTAATAGCTCCCTTTAACAACCCTCAGTTATTCCTTTGGTGAAACTGTAGGTCACCTTTCATACCATATGAAACTTCTTAGTGATATTTCTTGCAGTTTTAGGAACTTTGAGGTTGTCTTTGCAATCCCCATCATACTCTCCTTTTGTATAAGGAAAAGAGCTGAGAATATAATCTTCTTCATACCAACCTTTCAGATTACAGCAAGGAGTACACACTTTTGGCCTAAATTATTATGTACTAGTCTTTGAACAGACAGTTAACCTTAATCTAAGTTTAGATAGTATCTAAACTTAGCATCACCCAAGCATCTATTTTGAATCATTCTCCTATGCATTTCTCTGAATAAAAATGGTGTGGGATTGGTACCTCCAGAGGGCAATTTGGGCTAAAATGGTTGTTATAGGTAAAGTAAATCTCCCTCCAGAGATATCTATCACTTTATCTTATTCTAGATCTAGAAGGCTCCATTCAGTTTCCAAAGAATATCTAACTGTTTCTCCTAGGAACTCTGATTTCCACTGAGCTGCTTCTGTGTACAGGAACCACAAAGAGGGAACCAGCATTACTCACTGTCCACAGGATGTCCTGGTACCGAATTAAAAGCCGCACAATATGCGCTGTGGTGGCAGCTGCTTGCATTTCTTGTTGGTTTGCACGTTTCCCTTTGTAGATGAAGAGGTTTGGTGCAATGATCATTGAAACATTCCACAAATTCATTTTATTTTTCCCTTCATTAGCAACCACCTTCTTCAGGAACTGAAGAAAAGCCTGGAAAAATAACACTTCTTATGCTGAGTCTCACAAAATAGTTTCCTTCTTAAATGCAGTGTTTTCAAATGCACAACAGGTCTGGTTCAAAAGCTGCTGTATTTGCACTTTGAGGTGAAATTTAGGTTTATTTGTATTTTAATTTGGATTACTCTGATATTTGCTGGCACAACCACCTATGTCAATCACAGAGGAATAGATAATGTTATCAAAATACATGTTAATAAGTTATCTGTCAAAGCATAAACCTAAATCTGTATGTCCAATGCAGTGTCTGCACTAAAGCTCTGAATGCTGCAGTAGAAGATATAAATGTATTGCAATGCAACAGTTAATTTCTTCAAAGTGTCCATTTTGATGTATCTGACCAAAGCTTTTTATATTGCAATCACCGGGCTGATCAGCCTCTCTTCAAATCTGCAACAGTCCAGTATGTGATATAATTTGAGGCATTCCTGCCAGCAACCCCCAGCCTTTTTTTTTGGGTTAATGAAAGCAAGAAGAGTTCAGTGGTTGTTGACGTCACTTTTGCACATGCATGGCAGAGTCAAAGGAAACTCTTTTTGCTTTTGGGCAGTTTATTCAGAATTTTATTTGAGTGACTGAATAGGATAGATTGCAGCTGTGATTAGAGTTGGGGTCTGCCAATGAGTCCTTTTGCAACAACATACCATTAAAACCACTGTCTTTGTACCCTGACACTGCAATTAAAACATTTTTACAAACCCAGGAATTACAAAACAGAAACTGCACTGGAGAAATTCCCAAAACCTGATTATAGATATCAAGTAAGGTTGCTTTCAGTTTTTCATCACTTCTATTTTCATATAAAAGCCTGGTAAAAATTAAGACTACTCATCTGGCATATGTTTCACCCAGACTGCTCTGGATCAATACGGACTTCAGTAGAAGAAAAAATCCCCATTCCTCACTGAGAATTAGTACACCTCTAAATGCTTTAGAGAGGGATGCTACTCTTGTCCCTTGTTATTTTTACAAATAACCACTGGGAAAGAAGGCATCTGGACTCAGGAAGTTGTATATAAGCTGACCAGTGGGAGACTTCCAGAGGTGGGTGACCTCTCGGGTTGGTCATAGTGAGCAGGGGACTGGACAAGGTATCTGGCAGCTCCCAGGCAACTTTTCACCCAGGTTTCCTTTATGTGAAAACAGGTCCAAAGAATCTTTGAGTCAGGATATAGCTGCAGTCATATCTGGGAACTCCCTAGCACCCAAAATGGTTGTAGCCACTGTGTCTATATCAGGCAGCAGTACATGGGTGTGGGTGTGAGTTTGGAAGGCAAAACAGGGCCTAACAACATCTGTCCTACAGATGTATGATTATAGCATTTTTTACTTTGGACTACTTTCTTCAGTCTACTCCAGTTCCCTCAAAGCCCTTCATCACTGGAAGTGCACTAGGCAAGCTCTTGGAGGGCAGCTTGTTGTTTACCTTGATCTAGGAGTATTCCAGTTATACAGAAACCAGAGAAACTGGACCTTCTTTTTCCAAACTATGTGAGGAACATGCCTTTTTGAAATGGATGCTGCAAAATAAATGATGCCTAGGAGACATTTACCAACACCAGCAGCTGAATACCTCCAGCAACCACTTCTTAATTGCTTCTAAATGAAGCTGCATCCAGAGAATTGGAACATCATTTCAAGGAAATTATAAAAAACCCTTTCACAGTGCAGCATCTGATCATTGGCTGTTAAGAAAAAACTAAATCTCTCATTTAAAAGTCAAAAGCACTACAGATGGCAGGTGATAGCAAACAAAGAACTTGCCTTGGCTGTGTCTCTGTTGGCTTCAGGCAGCAGCATGATCAACAGATGCAAAGCTTGTAGCTGTAACTTGATCTTGGAGATTTCTAAGAATATGAATAATTAATATTTTTTAAATCCCAGGTACAATTTTTTTTTTCTAAACCCCTTGCTGGTCAGCAGTTCTAGAAACACAGCAACTGCTGCCCAGCTGAGACTAGTGTTATTTATATGTATTTTATATATATATATATAATTACTTATATATAATTTATAAATAATTTATAATTATGTAATTATTTATATTGTAACTAGTCGTTATTTATTAACCATAACATTTTTCCCAAATATAAAACTAATTATAATGAGAGGATTTTTCCTCATCATCTTAGATGTTTGTCACAGAGGAAGACAAACCTCTCTAAAATTCTGTTTAAATACCAGGGAGCAAATACTTTTCACCACTAGCCAGTTTCTCTTTGATTACAAAGAATATGTTGCAACTCAATGAAGTATTCTCTTCCTTTCAAACTGAAACAGATAAATATTTTCAGAAAATTTTCAGACACGTGGCATTTGTGTGGAGATTGATTACTTGGGAACTATTTTTCCCATGTTTAGAACTCTACATAAATGTAGAGCCCCTTGTCATTTACAAAACACTATCCTGAAAAATTGGCTGCAAACTTATATAAAGATTCTAAGATTCCTGTTCCACTCTGCCTAGTCTCCATCCTGATCGTTTCACTCTGTCCAAGCTCAGGTGAATTTACAATGAAGTCAATAGGTATTGCAAGGTACTACTTTGTTCTTCCTGGTAGAGAAATGAACAAAATGTTCTGAGAATGAGAGGGTGTATGTACACTGAAAACAGGACCCAACTGCCTGAAGCTTTCTGTGATCACATTTATCTTTGTAAGAATAGTCTGACCTCAGCATAAACCTGGAGAGAAGTAAAACAGAATCAATAGAATGTCAGCTGAAGGGCAGGGACCTGAATTTACCTTGCAGAAATTTGTATTTGTGGAATTTATAATTTGTGTGAATCAGAGTCTATATATGAAAGTCATTGCTCAGCCAGTGTTCATTCAAAGATTTCAAATGTTAAGATAAACAGTTGTGTCACTCACACAATGAGTCTAGGCTGCTAGACAAATGTAGAGACATTTTTCCATTTGAAAAGGAAAAATTGCAGAAAATTTAAATGTTTAGACAGTGCATCAGGCCTTTTTTTTTCCTCTCTGCTTTAGAGAGAGAAAAAAAATGTAGCATCAACCATTACATTTTATCTAAGTCAGTCTGTATTAATTCCTTTTCCACATACTTTCCACTAATGTGATGAAAGCAGGCAGATACTCTACTGTGAAGAGGGGGCTTGGGAGTTCTCTTATAAACATTTTCAGCAGTCCTGCTGCATCATTATTTCGTACTTGGTCCCAGTCAAAAGTGTCTTCATAAAATTTTGCCTCAAGCTCTTGATGGAGATTCTGAAAGATAAAAGGAACAGCTGACCTTTAATCACAGCTTCTGACCTGGCAGTTTGAGATCACTTCAGAAATCCCATTACAAACAACAGGCAGGTTTACACCATAGTTAAATTAAAGTAGCCCTGAACAAGTAGCTGGCTCGGTACAGCCATGTGGAGTTCAGAGCAGGTTAGCAGATCAGGTTCCTGGGTATATTTTGCAACCCAGGCCAAATTTGGTTTGCATTAGCTACTTTTCTGCTATTGACCTATTTGAACAACTTTAAAACAAGAAAAAAATGTTCAGTGTCTTAGAACTAGAAAGACAAAATTAAGTTAAACAGGATTTTTAGCACAGCCATTCTTTTTGTTTGAGACACTCTCCAGACATTTTGACCCTCAGATCACAAAGGAGTGACATTTCTTCCTCACTGCCAGTGAACTTGGAGACAACCTCTTGGCATTGAAGTTCATGAACCTTGAGCAAATGGCTTTAACTTCAGTTCTTTTTGTCTTTAGAAAGATGTTTTCTTTTTTGGATAACTATAAATAGATTTGACCAGCTCATAGAAAAAAAATCTAACCATTACTGTTAGAAAACCCGTACTTACTACATGTCAAAGAAGGCACAAACCCTTAAAACTCACAAGAGATATATAAGACAAAACTGATAATACCAATAATTTTGGGGGGCCCATTTAATCCCATTGTTCTCAATGTCAGCATCTTGCTCTAAAACAAAAGGTCTGTTTAGTTCTAGAGGGTAACTAACCAATGTTTCACACGTGTGAGTGAATGGGAGATATTCAGTAAGGTTTCTAATAGGAACAGATTTTGGCTGCAAACCGAGATCACTGTTTGGAAAATGCTCCTCAAAAAATCGGGGTGTTTATATGATTGTAGGTGTCTATTGTAAGAGAAGGATATAAATAAATAATGCAGCTTTCACAATTATTACTGGGCAAACACTGCCTTAGCCATAGGAAGCTTGTTGCTGCTTTTTTTGAAACCATTTACAACAAATCACAACTGTAGCCATTGTCCAGGTTTCAGATGATGGTTTTGTTAAATGTTATATAACCTTATATGTTATATAAATTTATATATAAATATATATATTTATATATATATATAAAACCTTATATATTATGCAGAAAAGTTAAGTCTACTCAGACAGAAACTTTAAAGAATAGATCAGTTTTCCGTGCCTATTTTCCTAGAGGAAATCATGTATCAAATATGATCACCCATAATGAAGTGAAATGGTTGGCACAAAAGGAAATAGAAAGTCATTCAGGATTTGGAATATAATGTTAGCATCTCATTTTTACTAGCACATTTTACTGGTTGTAATCTGGGCTATCTCAGATTACTCTGTATTTACATCCTTTGCACATAATCTGTACAAACACCTGGATTAAATTCTCTCCTGGTAAATGACTGGGAAATGTGGAACAGAAATCCTCACCTCATCAGAATCAGAAGGGGAGAGAAAAACTACATATTTTTCTGCTGAGAACTGGAAAAAAATCCATAGAAAAGAAAGCAAGATTTTTGAAACATAAGTATTTAGTATACATATATCCGGACATGTAAGCACAAATTTATATTTTATACACTCACCTCCTTCCCATATACATCTATATGTATGAACCCAAGTACTTTTAAAAAACACTTTTGCCATTTTTTTTTAAAGTGACTGATCCTACAGTAGACTGTCATGAAGTTTGGTTCACTGGAGCTCTTGTTACAAGCCAGATTACAGAGGAAAAATTGTATTTATTTGTGCTATTCTTTGTTTTATAGAAGAGTAACATTTAATCACTTCCATATGCCTTTTCATTCTCCAAACAAGACTGAAATAAAATTGGAATGCCCTCAAATCCTAATCCCATAATAATGTATGAAGGCTTTGAAGGGTGAAATCTGTATCTGCTTTGAAAAAATATCTCTCGTGCTGGTTGCCTTGTTGGACAGACTGAAATGAAGCCAAAACTCAAATAATTTAAAACTTTCATATAGGCAGTTTAACTTACCACCCGGTATAGGAAAGCTACATATGAAGTCCTATCTCACAGCAGCTCCCTGGATATATTTTGTGTGTAAGAAGTGAACAAGGCACAGTACAGTATATACAAAGAATAGGATAGTAATTTAATTTGGTAGAGCACAGCCCTGCTGTGTAATGTCCCCAGAGAGGTTGGAAAAAATTGAGATTGTGTGAAATAATACTTCAAGTATGTTCATGAAAAAAATGTAGATGAAAAGTGCAGGCCAAATGAATTCCTTTCCTCACAATATGGCACTTTTCAAGGTGCTGAGTGCTTTTATCAATCCACAAAGTCAGAGAGAGCTGGGGTGCTACTGCCTATCTTTGATGTATTTCAGGTAATGCCACTGTGTCTTGTACAGTCATTTTTCACTACTGTATGATTCCTAGCCCATCAACATTTAGCAATCCCCAAAACTGCTCTTTGTGTGGCTGCCAGGATGTTGAGACTTCCTGCCTCAGAAAGCAACACTAGCTTTCCTGAGGATCAGAAAATAGGTTTGGGATGAACTGTAAGAAAGTGCTGGAATCAGATTCTTAAAAAAAGACAAGTAGAAAAAACAGAAATCTGGGAACATGATAGACACTACTAAGCCCAGAATTTATTTTTTTTGTTTTCCTAATTTGCCTCTGCCAAAGGCTTCCAGTTCCTGGAACCAAGTTAGTCTAGAGAAACAATTGCAAGTATT
Source organism: Phaethornis superciliosus (assembly GCA_023637945.1). NCBI lineage: Eukaryota > Metazoa > Chordata > Aves > Apodiformes > Trochilidae > Phaethornis > Phaethornis superciliosus. The sequence goes on along the minus strand of JAJQWJ010000002.1, from coordinate 50,324,171 downwards.
ACTGTACTACATTGTCAGGTTATTTGGTACCAACTTGACTGTGTTCATAGCCCACAAATAGCCTGTGAAAAAATGCAGCCCTCAAGGCTGCCAAACAGTGAATGCAGGCCAGATTTCTCTCACTTGGAACATGGAATTGTAAGATCATAGAAGATAAATGAGAAATAAAATGACATTAAGGTTAAAATGACATAGAATAAGATCTTTATCTGAAGATCTCTCAGTTTAGCAATTCTGGATTTCTGAAATAAATCAAAACAGAGATAAGATCACAGCAATTTTGGATGACAGAGATAAACTTAAAGGATCCCTCAATGTTTAGTGGATGAAAACTGCATTCAGTGTCAAGTCTGTGCTTTATATAGAACATTAACAAATGTAAAGCAATAGACCATATGTTCTGTGATTTATTGGTTCCCAGGAACCAATCTGACCTTTCACTGGCAGGAAAAGAAAGGCTGATCTACACAAATCAGTATTTAATGTGCAGTGTTCCTTTGCATGTGCTATGTTATTTTACACAGGGTCTCTGGTCCAGAAGACAGAAAACTAGCACAAGTATGTACCTTGACTCTGGAGGCAGATCCAGGCACTCGTAGAATTCCTTCCGTTTCTAAACCTGTTTCCTCAAGCTTGAGCAGTAACTGGAAAAAAAAAAAAATAAAACCACCGGAAAATACTCAGAATTGATTTGAAAATACTATTATCTTTTCCCAGTCTAGGTATCCTTGAAACTAATTTGAAAAAGATACATTTTCTAGGTGATCTACTAATGAAAACAGGACAGCTCACGTAAGTAAACCTTCCTAATTTCTTCTCCATATTCCTGGCTCTGAAATAAGGAGTATGCAGCATATATAAAGCTGATAATACACTAGGCCCCTTTGTCCTTGATTTTAGACTTGGCACTGCATACTAGATACATAAGTGTACAAATAAAAGGGCACATACAGTGGGTAAAACACAATGGTGTTTTGAGGGAAAATTAACCTCTGAGAAATGTTTAATTCTTTCCCTGAGGAGCACAATGGAAAGGTCTATAGATAACATATGTTTCTGGGAACTGGAAATTAAGATTAGCAAATGATCCCTGTATATTTTAGTTTGAAATTTTTGTGAATAGAGGAATAGGCTTTCCACACTAATTCTCTATAAAAATCTGTTTTGATTTAATATAATTTAGAATGAAAGAAAAAAAATTAAAATTTCCTAACATTTTTTATACAGCTCTGGATTTTCACCAGCAGCTCTGTTTCCTGACTGTTGGATCCTTCTGATTTCCCATGGTATCTTGACAGGGGAGCTGTGGAGCTGATTGTAAAGTCATGTAAGTATTTGAGTCATGTCAGTCTTTCCCCTGACACTCCACACCACTTCTCCTTTTGTCACTATTTACAGGGAAATTGGTTGTGGTTTTGAGTCCGTGTAAACCTGTGTAACTGAGTGTTTGCTTACTCGTTTTCAAGACAACCACAGATATCTTTGGGTTGCCACATAACTTACATAAATAATGTTGTCTTATCATATAAACCTCAAGGAGAAGATGCCACTCCCAGTCTGGAAATAATGACTAAATAATACCTAAGGTTTGAATTAATCTGAAAGTAAAACTCTTGTGACAAGCCATGTCTGGCACTTCTTCATTTTGCCACATGTTTTTTTCCAAAAGTTTTCTGTATGGCATCACATAATTACAAAATCTGAAAGAGATCCCCACCTCTTTTACACACAAAAGGAACAAAATTTGTCTCCTCGTCACAATGTTTTAAAGCCACAGCATACAGACAGACTGCCAGTAAAGCCTGCATCTTCTTTCATCTGTTTCATCTGATGACTGTTGTGAGTGTCAGCGCAAATGATGGAGAAACAAGTCTTAGTGGTTGAGGAGGCTGAGTTATACTTACTTTTTGAAAGATGAGGGGAACTTTTATTCCAGGAACCTTCTTTTGATCATTCTCCAGCAGGATTGTGAGAGGAACACCAAACAGGCCATTTTCTTAAAAACAAAAACAGCAAACATGAAAGAGAGAACACACAGCCTCATACCTGGCTTCTCAGCTATGCTGAGCAGTGCTCAGGTGGCTGCCACAGGGATGCCACAGAACAAGTACCTCGTCCCCGAACCCTCTCTGCACGGTTCCTCTTCAGCTCCACCCCCAGTGCATCATAGAAGGCTGTTAGCTCAATGAGGGAGAGGTAGCGGATCTTCTTCATGTCTTCAGGAGAGAGGTCTCCAACTTCTGTCAGTCCAAAACGGCTTTTCCGAACAATGAATTTCTACAGAAGAGATGAGTTGCATTTTGATTCGCACGAAAATTACAGGATGTGACTTTCTGTTTTGAAAGCAATGCCTATACATGATAGGAAGTCATATAGAGGAGATGGACAACACCAAAGGGCTGAACTACAACCCCACATATTGGCCTGGTATGTTGACATAACTTGCATTCATCTGAAACATGAAATAGAGCTTCCTGTTCATCATGTTCCTTTGCAGTTTGACTTCTAAGCAGTGCTGGAGCAGAGCTCTTAACCTCAATGCCTGTAATCCAGCTGAGTAAAATACCCTACGTGGTACTTGAATATCCACCCAGTTTCAGCAGAATGTAACATCTTGCTCTGCTTCTGTCTCCTCCAGAGCATCTTTGAATGCTGTTGAAGTACCTGACACATTTCATCATGGGTATGATTGTGGATCAGTCGTGTGTGTTTAATGAACCCATACCTGCTTTACATATGGCTATTAATTTTTGAGGGTCTTATAGGAGAGTTCAAACTAAAGATCTGAGGAAAAGCCCAGGAGCCAAATCACTAAGTCCTGATGCCAACCTGCCAAGCTACTGGTACTTTTTATTACTCAAGGAGCATTTAGGCTTAGAAACAGGACTCCCAGCAGCTAGGAAATAATGTACTTAAGTACGCTTGAACTAAATGATACGAAATAATCTGGGGGCATATGGAGATGTCTACATATTTTAGAAACTGCAGTGTAATGGACTAGATCCAGGAATGTTGTGTCATGACAGAAGCATTTGTACAATTGTCAAAAAGAACATACCCATCTGTTTTTGACATGATCGTTAGACATAATAACCAAGTTATAGTAAAAACCATGCTTTCCAAAGGACTGTGGATCTTTGGTACTGTATATTTTTTAAATTTAATTGTAATTTAAATCAGTCATTGTTACTCAGAGGTATAAATAAATAGCATTACAAATCATCTCCTCCCTTTAGGGAACTGAGTAGAAACCCAGCCTTTAATGATGTTTTGCGTCTGGAGATTACAGCCCAATCCTCTTTTTTTTTAACAAATTTGGACTCCATAGGTTTAACCCATCCTTAGATGAAGCAAATCAAACAGATTAAGAAAAAAGCAAAAGAAACAAACAAAAAAAGAATTAAACTTACAGCAAATTTCAAGAGTAAGAGAGGTCAAAGGACATGTAGGTCGCGTATGTTAGGACTGCCTAAATCACATCGCACATGGTCTTTCAATAGGGGTTAAACACGACTGGGGGATAAAGAGTGTACTGCATGAAACAGCCAATTTACATGCTGTCTGAGGCATTTTAGGCCAGAATCTTCCCTCCTCAGAATGCAGCAATACCACTGTTACTTGTCTGTTGAGACTTAATGATGTAATAAAAACTACATGGAGGACAGTCTTCTGAAGACACATGAAATACTAAGGACTACGAATGCATTTTAATTCCAGTGAAACAGAATTTCAAAAGCAGTCATAGCACAATAAATCATCTTGAAAAATGAGAAAATAATCACAGACTATGCATGTATTTTCTGAGGGGATAGAATGACAAATACTCAAAAAATGACAAATACTCTAAAACTAGTAACAAAGGGTAGCTAAAGGCATTTTCTTTGGTGGCTGATTGACATTTAGGGTCACTATGATGTGATGCAGCTTTCATACAAGGTTTGGGGCTGGGCTCCTTTTTTCTGTCTTGTATCTCAAGTTTACAGTGATTTTTCTCACAAAGAGTGGAGTCATAATATACAGATCTCAAAGAGTCTGTGCTACCATTAAATTAATTAGCTAGCATTTTGGCTAACGATCACATCTGGCATTGCTTGACATGTGATTTCTATCTGGAACTGCACAGTGTACCAAGATGGGCCTGAAATGCTTATTGACTCTTAGTTCTGAAATATCTTGGAGAAACTGCATGTAACCCTATGCAAGCAATGATGTTGAGCTGGCTCTTCTGGGAGCTGAAGAGGACGTATGATTTTATGACATATAATGTCTATCTGTGCAGCTCAGCATATGCTATCCATGAAGCTGGTTATCTTAATAGGTCAGACCTGCCCTGGGGAACCCACTAGGACTGGAGAACCCATTGCATAGTCTGCTTTCTGTCCCTGTTGGTCCACTTTTAGGAATAGGGGACAGTCCTTCAGCGTGTAGGTGAGTGGTCACTCTGTCTAACAGAAAAAGAGTTTATTTTTGATGGGGGCCATGACCACTTGAGCTACTGTGGGAAACAAGAAATACTACAAGTGGTAGAATATGAAGCAAGAGAAATACCAATGTTTGTAAATGTTATTTACAAACTGTCTGTCCTAACCAGGTATATTTCTCATGTTTCTCAAAATCTTACATCCTGCATGCAAAATAGTTCATCTCCAGCACAATTCTGGCCTTTTCTAAGGCTAATTAATTATGCATCCATAGGTCCATGGTATTCAATGTGGCATCTTCTTGACTGAGGTACTAAGTTTGCAAGGAGCAAAGATGAACCTCTGGTTTGTAAAAATCCCTACCACCAGGAAAAAAAAAAACCCTGACAATAAAACACAGGGATTTCACACAAGTTGTAATCTAATTAGAGTCTTGCCCCTCTTTTCAACAGGTAAGCTTACTTCTGCATCTCAGGTTCTTCTTGCTTGGTGGTGCCTGAGATGGACAAATGGATAATTCTCATAAAATTCAATGTCTGTGTAGACAGCAACAATTTCCAATTAATTCAGTAACTCAGGACAATGTAACACTCATCAAAAACTTCCAATTAATTTGCAACTATTTTGGTGGTGTCCGAAGCACAAACTTCCAGTTTTTAGTAATGGAAGTTGTGAGGGCTGATGGAAATAGAAAACTGACAATATGAATACTCAATTATGAATTGAGTTAAAATGTGTACAAGGGAAAACCAGGCACGAGTATCCAGTTTAGGGTTGGTGCCTTTCTGGGGATCAATCACAAGCAGTGGGCAGGGACAGCAGGCAGGCAATAAATCCCACATAGCAAGGGAATGCTCATGTATCTTAATGGACACCAGTGTGCTGGGGATATAAAGCAAGAATTTACTGAGTTAAAGGAAACAACTGAGGAGATAGGTCAAGAAAAAACTTACAGGCAAGGCAGAGTCTTCCTTTTTGAACCTCTGGTTTTTCGGCCAGTCTTGGGTTTTTGGAAGGACCATAATGGATTCTGAGAAAGAGACTTCATAGGAGAGCTCTTCTGTTACAGATGGGTTGCCTTTATCTAGTCTACAGTCTAGACAACTATTAGCTGAAAACAAGGGAAAAATATATATGAAAGCTGAATGCATGCTTATGTTCAGTACATAGACATTAAAAATTGAACTAAGATGACAAAAACTTGAGAAAGTAATAAAGGAAGTGCTTCAAAAGGGATTTCAGTGTAAACCAGAGCATCTTTCTGTTTTGGCTGGAGGAAATAACGCCCTAGAAATAAAATCCCTATTTTAATTTTAGATTATTTAACTTGTTGCTTTTCATCAGAAAATCAAGCCGAAACTTCTTGTTTATCAGAAATTATCAAGTCTTAATACTCCATCCTTCTCTACCCAAACCAGCAAACTGCGTTGGCATTTGTCTAAGGAACAACTGAAAATAAAAGTTCTTGACAGAAAAATGCTGCTGATGCTGTTCCTTAGGTCACTGTTAACATATTTACAATAATAAGACATTGTGCTTATATTCTATTTGCTCACATACAGATATTTCTCACATCTGCTAGTTTAGGTGTGTAGCACCAAAACAGGACTCAGTGTACAATCTTTCAGTTTGAAAAACACTATATCTACTGTAATTTCTGGTAGATGTTGTGAAATTACTTAATAATGTAGTCTCAAATTTAGTCACCTTTTGAAATCAGTGGATGACAGAGGAAGATTTTTGAAACCAGTACAATCAAGTACAGAAATACCCTATTGTCATGTAGTCCAAAGTATGACATTATGCAGAAGTTCCAGTGTTGACAGCTTTCATGACTGATCTCAGATCTCAGGACAGTTTTATGTTTTCCCTTAAGGTCCAAGACTCAGGCAATTGAACAGAATCATAATTGTCATTAGAAGTGAAGTAAAATTTCAGCCCCCAGGACTGCAGAGAAGAGTTTACTAACATGACCCGGGTCCATTCAAGAGCCACAGAAATCATAAAGGGCATTAAAAAGTATTACATATCTTATGAACATGTATGCCCCATGATGTATGAATCATTGCATTTACAGATACAGGGACTTCAACATTTTTTTGCAACAATCTTTGGTTTGCAAGCCTAGTATGAAAAAGCTAAAGTATTATCAAGTGGCTTCTGGTTTCTGAACTGTGGCCTTAGATGTTACCTAAGCCCTGTAAAATGCTTTCCATCTCTCTTTCCATCCTTGCATCTGGCACCACAGAGGGTCCATGCTAGCCCTGGCCATTTGGTTCCCTATTTGTTCTAGTACAACTGCTTGCACAGCAGAGGTATCAGCAGAGCAGCTTTTGCAACCAAGGAAAATATCTACGGCATTATATACAAAGGAAAACATCAAGTTTAGAAACTTGTTATCTCTTCAGTAAAGCCCTCAACAATGGTGATGGAAAGAGCTTTCAAAATAAAAGATGGACAATCCCATAGAAGGCTGCTCACAGTTATCCAGACCCTGAGTATAGCAGAGCTATCATTTCCATTAGCACTGACAGTCACTGTCAGGGCAAAGTGTTAAAGGGATGTTCAAAATAACATCATTAGTAGATAAAAATAATAGGGCAGGAACAAAAAAATGATAAATTTCTGTTGCTACAGTTTCTGCAGTACTGGAGAAGAAATATGAATATGTGTATTTCTTGTAATGATTTGAAACGAGAAAATACACTGCTGACATATTTTGGACAGTATTGTTAGAAATAAATCATACTATTTTAGATTCCTAGCCCTACAACCATCAATACTTTTTAGACACTGATGCCTCAAGGGCAACAGTCTGTGTCTGTACAACACTGGCCTTAAATGGGAAACTTTGGTTCCTGCATGACAATAAGCTGACAATGATTTTAAGCTATACATGCAGCAAGGCCCTAGTAAAGGAGAGGGGACTAACCTCTGAACCATAAAAGAATCTTTCTGTCTATCATTTTTCTAGGAGGAAGTGAACACTGGTTACATGTTGTCATACTCACAGCTAACTGATTTCCAAACTGGCTTCTGCCCAGGAAGCTGGATACCATTAGAAGGAACTGGTGACACTGGAACTGTCTCAAATGTGGGCTGATAGGCAAGGAAAAATGATCAGACTGCAGTGAAGGTAAATACCTATGGACAGAAACTGCTACAGTTCAGACAACAGCGAATCAGTCTCAGCTTACTCTCTTGCCAAGTTTAAACAACCTGTTGTGATTCACCAGAGTACATTTTTCAAAGCAAAGCCTGAGAATTAATCTTCCGTAGGCTGCACAAATTTGGATCATATTGAGACCAGTAATATTGCAGCTCACTGCAGCTAATGATTCCTGTCCTATATAATGACTGAAATTAGCTAAGTAAATTGCTGTACATAATTTTACTAAGCGAAAGGTTCTTGTCACATTGTAATCCATCTTGATTTTGATAATTTTGCCCACAAATCTTTTTGATGACTCTTTGAGTCATCAAACCAGGCTGTTCACCACCTTTAGGGATTTAGGGACCAGCAAATTATTAATGGATGGATGTTTTCCATCCCATAACCATAGGTTACATACTAACATTTTATTAATGAACTTTAAAAATTATTTTAGGGGGAAAAAAGACCTTTTCAATGGTGATATTGATTTCTTTGCACCCTAGAAATCATTCTACAATGTGTGAAAACTGGGGCAGCATGTGTGGCACAGCAGAGAAGGGGCTCCATAGCCCAGGGCGTGACTTTCAAGCACTATCACCTCGTCTTGGTAGATGAGTTCTGCTTTTGTTCTCAGCAGTTTTGGAACCCATCAAAAGACAAATATGAGCGCTTGTGCATCCAGAGGGCTGTAGCAGCTCATCTGCATGTTCTTGGGTTAAACAAAACACAACAAGAAACGGATAAGAATTAAAAAAATGCTCTGAAGGGTACTCAGTGAAAATAACTACAGTGGCCCAAACCAGCCTTGGCTTCTTCTACTGTCCTTTGTATTCTAGTGAGAGCCCCTGCAGCTCCTCCTTTCTCTAACCTGGAATTTCCAGCTGAACCTGAAGCTGAGGGGGCTGATAAACCCACAACAACCGCTCTTTAAATCACTTTTTCAATTGCTAAATTGCCTGTTTATCAACAAGCAACAATGCCTCAGGGCAGAAATTTTGTCTTCCCTATTTGTAGCCAATGCACAGGAGCAGCATTCAATGCTAAAAAATGCCATATATTTAAAAGGCAGCAGCTCTTCCAATTGGAAGCCTGAAATAATGTTGCAGTTGTTTTATTCTGCTTTACCCTCTAAGCTATTTGGGCGACAAAGTCAAATGTAACACGAATAAAGTCCCTCCTGAGGGAGTGCATTCAATGGCCCAATAGCTTCATAGCAAACAGGATCTGAGTCACATGGACTTCCTCTGCCAGAAGACTGTAAGGACCACTGATTTTTTAAAAAGAAGAACTGTATGATGCTTTTATGATAAAATCCCATAGCGTTTTCACAGAATAAGACATAAAAAATGGGGATAAATTCCAGGGGGGAGTATGGAAGTGGAGGGGATGGTTAAACTTGCCTTAGGAATTTGGCAAAATCAAACATAAAAGCAGCCCTCCTGCTGGTTAAAATCCAGAAGAACAAATTAATGGTAAACATTAGCATCTGGCTCATCTCCTTTCACTGCTCAAAATGCCTGACCTGGAGAACAGCACCCAAAATAGATTGACAGTGAATCAAGTTTATTAAGATTAAAAAAAAATCCTTCCCGTCTTGTTACACAGGTGAAATCAATAGTGAAGTGACTGCAGTGACCAGGTTTGACAAACCACGGTGGAGCTGGCAGAGGGGAGGTGACAGCACAACCCAACCTGGTCCCCAGCACTGCCCGCAGCAGCCGGAGGGATGCTCCAGTGTGTGGCAACTGAGTATGGGGAATGTCACACACTGTCACTGTCAAGCCAAAAAATGCCATGCTCCTGGTTTCCTTTCCCAGCCTCCACAGGGAAAGTGTATGAAAAGCCTAATCTATGTCTTCTTAGTGAAAAATCTCTTCTAAAAGGATCAACACCCCTCCCACTTTTTTTTTCTTTTTTTCTTTTTCTTTTTTTCTTTCTTTTTTTTTTTTTTTTTTTTTTCCAGGTCTTAGGATAATATGATAGCAGTGGGAATAAAACCATTTTAATGCATCAACTTTAAAAGCCCATATTGTTTCTTCAGTAAAACACTGGAAACTCATGCCTTCATGAAAGGCCAAGAGTCAAATTTTGTCCTTAACTAAATTGGGACATCTTTATTCATTTGCCTGAGACTCCAGTGAAGGCAAGACTTCACAATTTCTGATTTCTGACTGAAAGTGATTCATTAGACAGTTCTCATTACCCAAAACTAAAAATGAGGCCAGTGTCTAGTGGCACAATGCACACAGGAATTTCCAATGGGAAGAAGGAACCAGAAGAGCAAGGAAAAGATGGAGATGAGGCAGATAGTTCTTTAGTAGCTGCCCTCATTGTAGAAAATGTAAAAACAAATCATTGGAGCACCAAAGTGACCAAATTCTATTATCAACCCTTCAGCTAAGGGAAATAAAGGCAAAGGAGGATAGCTTTATAGCTCAGGTCAGGATACAAGTTGCCCATGCTTTGGTTATATTCATCTTTCCAAGCACTGTCATCACAAATGCCTTTTCATGCAATTAGTGATGGGTTACTTAATGATTTTTCTTTGATTAGGACATGATTTTCTCATGCATTGCTCAAATAAAATGCTCGTAAAACTCTTGAGAAGCCTAGCTGATCACAAGGTGCAGAGTTGGGCTGTTAATGACCATGATGCTTCATTTCCTCCCTCCACTAATAAAATCAGCGTTCCCCACATTTGTACTCTGCTGTTAATTTTTCTAGGCTTTGAGCACCAGCAGAACCAATAGCTTCTGATGGAAACAGCAGGGTACAAGCATTTAGGAAAATCAGGCCACTTTGAGTAACAAAATATTCAACTTAAATCTCCATCTGCATGTAATCATGTATCATGCATTAAATCCGCATGCAGGTCTGTCTTGGGGCAGGCTGCTCCACTGAGGCAAAGCTCTTGAAGGGATGAAGTACAAAGTATGGCAGGTGCTGCATTTTGCCCCTGGGCACATTTCCATGGTGTGCACCAGAAAACAACCCAACAACAAGGAAATACACAACAAACAAACAAAAAAGAAACATGGTTTCATTTCCTTTCAGCCCACTTAGTCTGTAGAGTGAACAATCATACCCTCAGGGAATGGACCTCAAAGTGGGATGAGGGAAAAAACACCCTTTGCTCCATGTTAGCTCACACAGAGGCTGGCCACCAAACAGTAACAGCAAAACATCTAGAAAGCAGGGGGGTTTTTTTCAGAAAAAGAAACTAAGACAAATCTCATCCCTCACCTCCTGGATGACAATTATTTATGTCTCCTCAGTGGTCCTCTAAATCTCATCTCAGGTGACCCTACTGAGATAATCACCTTTTCTCTATCATTAGCCACAGAAGAGAGTAATTAATTCTGTGACCCATCCTTCCAGGCTCCTGCAATATTTAGGTTGTTGGGAGGAGGGTGTAAATCCATCCTCTTAATAGGGAGGATTACAGAGTTATGTGAAGCAACCGGAGCCCTTTTGTTATTTGCAAAATGTTTACTCCTTCCATTCCCAACAGGATGGGAAAACAAAACGCATGTCATTTCAAGCAGCCTTTTTGCCAGCCTGTCTTTAGCAGCTGTGCTGAAAAGACTTGCCCCTCCCTGTCCCCTGTTGCTCTTCTTTTTTCACTAGGTTGTTTTTAATGTGGGTCACTTTCCCAAGCTGATTCATCAGAGTGATTCACTGACAGCTGTAGTGCCATGCCCAAAGAGGCAGCAGAGGATGGGGGACAGCTTTGGGTGTTATCTCCCTTACAGAGTCAATTGGGGAAAGCCTCAGCTTGGGGCAAAACGCTCCCCCCAGCAGAGCATCTGTCCCTGAGGAGTTGATAATTAGGGTAAAGTTTCTAAATCCCATAATAAGCAACAGAGATAGAAGCAATGGTCAGTGGGAAAGCCCTAGGGGTGTTTGAAACCTTATAAGCTTTTAGAAATCCAATCTATTCCTCAGCCCATGGGAGGGAGGTGATGGTGTATTCTGGAGCTGTACTTGTGTATCTGTGTTTGGCATTTAGGTAAGCACACTACATATTTTTAGGGGAAGAAGAATTAGAAGTCTTAGTTACTTTTTGAGGCTTATCTTTTCAGACTTTCACAATGCAGAACTAGTAAGCAAGCCGAATTTCAGAGGAGGTAATTTGAAAGGCAAAGGGTCTGAAGCTCCCAATTCCTTTAGCAAGTGAGAAACAGAAGTAAAGCAGGTCAAAATCAGATCAATAATGTGCCCATCTGTGAGAATGAGTACAATACTGATTTGGCTCATTGAAAGTAATTAGGAAACCTAATTTTTATTGTATTTGTTTAAAAATTAAACACATTAAGGCTTAAAAATACTTGAAATGGGAGAAATGTGCTAATCCAATAAGAAATGCCCTCAGCTTTTTACTCTTCATGCAAACATGCCTGATGATTTCTCATGCAAGAAAGCCTGCCCACAGGAAAGTGCTGGATGCTTCTAGATATATCTGTGGGATATGTGCAAAAGTTTCAAAAGAACCCAGGTACTAAAACTAGACACAAATAAGTTAACTCCCTAACCATCATGTCTCTGTAATTTTAATATAACTATGCAACTGCAATTTTGTTTCCCAATTTTTTGTTTTAAATTCACCCAGGATGCCAAGCCTTGAGAAGAAGGTGAGACAATAGAAAAGGACAAAAGCATTTCATAATACAAAAGAGTTTCTTGGAATTTTGTAATGGCAAGAACATAATATTATATTTCAAAGGTGAGTTTGTGATCTTAATGGTGAATCTCATTTAAGATATCATATGTGATATATGTAAAGTCATGCATGCTGCTTTGAACACTGGACTAATCTCCCCCAGTTGACCACATTCACTAAAATCAAAACGTGTAGGAACAGGAATTGGTACATTTAGAGCTCTCCTCAGGGAAAAGTGTAAAAAACCATGAGAGACAATGCTCATTTCTGAAGCCATGAAGCAAATGAACATTTAATAGATTTTCATTTGCTACACAACTGAAATGTAACTGCCAGTGTACTAGTTGGAATCATGCTGGCAGGTGTTTAATTGTTTATGCATATTTCAACCCCAGTTGCTTCATTAGAGAAGTTTTACTTTACTGCTGAGGCTGCTGATTAAATAGCAAGTGTCCCCAGAAGCCAACAAAAGTTTGAATACCTGACAAGAGTAACTCGCCAATTTCCAAAAAAATAAGGGAGCAAATGTTAGTCTTGAAAAGAGATTGTAGGAGGAAGGCTGGCAACAGATAAAACATTATGTTACAGGTTAGTTGCAAAACTGTGCTCCATCTATTTTATTTGGCTTCTTCCTTTTCTCTCAAAATGTAGTACACACAGCACTAAAAATATGGAACTTAGTGTCAGAAACTGCTACTGGCTGCCTGTACATTGTCAGCAGAATCAGATTCCTGACTCATAGAGGCTTTGAAGAACTGCTTGCAAAATGCATAAAAATTAAACTCAAAAGAATTTGCTAGGATGCATTGGCTACTTACAGAAGAGTCATTGGTGCCAAAGATGTCTCGCACATCCCGGACTGTGTGTTTATTCTTCTTCCTCAGGGTCTGAGTGTAAGTGTTGTACCTCTTCTGTACTGCAGCAGCTTGAGTTCGAGTCAGAGTAGACAGAAGGGCTTGGCCATCCTCCTCTTCAGCTCCCGAGATCAATGTAGACAAACCCACATCTTGCAGCCATTCTGCCTCCAGCTCCCCTTCTGCAAAGGAAGAGAGTGTGTTACCAGGCCTGGCATTAGAGGGAGTGGGGGCTAAAGGAAGGGAAGTAGCAGAGTGGACCACTGTCTTAGCCTTTACCTCAAGAAGACTCCACTTCCAATCTTTCTTAGTCCAATCTTTCTTAAATTAGCTTAGTGTAAGTTAATTTCGTTTTGCCAACATACTTTCAACTTTCAGTTTGGCAATCTCTGCACAGAAGTTTAGGAGAAGAACAGAAGAGGTATTTTTAACCTGTGCATCAACACATTGATGTGAAGGAGGCAGTACACTGACTAGCCTGTCACAGCAAGGTTGATAAAACTTCTTTTTCATTCAAGGGCATAAATGCCCTTGGTTACCATTTATACCATGTTATACAGGATGAAGCGAATTGACAAGTGGAAGTTAAGCTGGTATTCTAATTAAAACAAGCAAAAATACTGAAGTATTCTCTACAAGAGAATAATGTATTTGCACACTAAGGATGAGATTTGAGATGCCAGAGAGTCAGCTGATAATTAGACACCTAGTGAAGATTACACAGTAGGAGAAGTGTGACGTCCACCTATGCCTCTTTTGGACAAGCTGGATAAGAGCCAGTACCACTCACTAAAGAGCCAGGTTCAGGTAGGGGTAAGTATTCAAGGAGGTCATGTTGGGGTGGAAGTTGCAGAAATAGCTACCCTTGCATGCTAGGTGTCATCCCGATTTCTATTAAAGACTGGCTAGCACTCTACGTCCTGGGATTCCCTGATATCCTGATGAGTGACTAATACCTTCCTGAATCCTGTTCAAAACTTGTTTCTCAAATGGCAACTGACTCCATAGTGGGATTATGTGTGGTGTGAAAAAGTTTTTTCTTTCCTCAGATTTCGGCTTGCTGTCCGGTACATTAAATGAATACCCCTGATCACTGTCAGACAGGGAGAATCTCACAGACTATTGTCTCCAAGTAATTTTAATTTTTTTATCATTGCCTTTTTATTTGTCTGCTTTTAAAGTAAAGAGTCAGAGTCCTTTAAATTCTCTCTTCACACAGGAGGTTTTGAGGGCCTTCATTTTAATTCCGTCTGTGAACAATCCTAGCTCAACAATGTGCTGTTTGAGACAAGGCAATAACTGCATTCCTGTTTTGACTGAAGAAGAGGTATTAGAAACAAACATGTCAAACAGGAAATGGATTAATTTGCAGCATGTTCTATAGAATAACTAGTCAATGCACTTATTGTTCTTGTTCCAGCACTGGTCCTAATGGCAGGTTGGTATTTCTACTCTCCCTTTATTGCCTCTTCTTGACATCAGAAGGCAGGCAGATTGACAGATACCAGTTTGTTTCACTTTGACAGTTAAGATACACACAAAAAAGAAAATTACAGGGCTGGACTGTAGGGCGTGTGAAAGAATTTTACACATGTGCCTTCACTGACTTAGTTGTTAACTACTTTGTCTCTTTATAAAGCTCTACAAAATATATCTGCTACTAAACCCCGTGTTCAATGGGGTCTGGCAAGTCCTATAGCCCATGAAAGAGCTTGTCTCCGTTCTGATCCTTCCTGTATTCACAGATAAAATGTCAGGCTGCTCCTTTCACTCTTTGAAGCAATGGCTCTTCTACCATCTTCACTCTTCTTTCTATCATCTCCTTTCCATGTGCCACTGTTCTAGATGCATCCATTAATGTTCCAGAGGAATCTTAATATATTAATTTCAACACATTCCTTCCAAAAACGTTTCTTTTAATCAAACTTGGTTTTCATCATGCTTTGAAAAATAGTAAAGCAGACATGAAATTGTACCTGCTTGCCAGCCACCCTGTGACTTGTTTTCTCTGGCTTTTGCCCTTTTCCTGTTCCAACCACTTGCGAACAATAAACAAAGAAATAATAATGACAGAGGAGTAAAACTACTACAGAGAATGAATTTCTACATACAAAAAAAGTCTCAAAAATTTATGACACATAGGTTTAAATAAGGGCTAAAAGAAAAGCATGTTGTTTCAGAAAACGTAATTTTTAGAGTGGTAGCTACTTATACAGCAGGGTCTTGATATTGTATTCTATTCTGCTGCACCAGAAGACAAACATAATCAAGAGGGTTCCCTTTGTTTTTTTAACTCTCTTTTTCTCAGAGTTTTCTGGGAAAAACACGGGCCTTTCTTAAGATTTCAAATCTAACTATAACTAATTTACAGCGTCCCAGCCTTATAACATCAAATGTTAAAGCAGTTTTGCATATCTCTGCCATCTTATACGTGACTTCCTCTTCCCTATATTCCCATTCTTTGTATCACGCGTTACAATCTGCTTTTCTTTCTTAACCATAGTTACTAATGTCAGAAGAGTAAGTGTTCTCAAGTTTTCTTCTATCATATGTGATGTGGCAAAACCCAGCACTGTGATTTTGACAGTATCAGTGGAGTCTGGCTGCTATCATCCTTTGGCTTCCTTCTTGAGGACTCTACACCTTTTCATCTAAAAGACATCTTGAAATGGCGCTGAATATTTGTTTTTATTTTTCCTTGAGGACTTCCACATTGATTTTCAGTGGCCTAGTCCTCAGCAAGGGGTATTATCCTATTAGGAGCGTAACAGAATATTTCCAAGATTTATAATCCTAAAATAAATGTAATCTTGAAGCTAACAACTAGGATGAGTCCTCCCTGGTCCTGAGTGGGTGTATGCAATATATACATGTGTTTAAAATAACAGTATGAAAGTAAATGATGCATGAAGATGTATTGCATTTTACCTCACATCTTCATTTTGAATTCACAACAAAGGGGGAAAAAAATCAATGTAATATAATGAAACGTAATCAGACAAATGGTGCTATGGCACTGCAGCAGAGTTTGCACTGTTTTGAAGATTTAGGTGAGCAGTCTAATGGAAATCTAATGGACAAGTTTCTGAGAATGTAGAAAATAGCCTCCTGTATTGCCTTGACATACTAACTTACCTGGCTTGGTAACTCACATATATGTAACATTCCCCTGACCAGGCAGATCAGTCAGGGACATCCAGTTCATGCTGACAATAGTATGAAGGAGACACTGAGATATTCCCCAGTCTCCTGGGGTCTCCAAGCTAGAGAGCATGATGAAACTGATTTTCACAATAAGGACAAACTGAGGCAAATTGCTTTTTTGCTTTTCCATAGCAATAACTGTAAAGTTCCAATGTTACACCTCCACCTTTTTTTTTTATTTGAGACCACAGGCCAGCACAAAGAAGTGCAGTTTGGATTTAAGTTGCCAGATCATAACTCTCACAGCAGACCAAGACTTCTGATGAATGGAGGTGGTCTCCTTTTGTTTCTAGGAGAGCACTATCTGAAACTATTGAGTAGGAGGTAATCCCTGGGAAAACAGTACATGGTTGGAGCTAGGTATCACCATGTTGGATGCATGATTGGTTTAATAAAATAGCACATCCCTCCCCTTTTCACCCTCTTTCCTGGTAGCAGAGTTAACAACATCCCACTGCACATCAAGGTAAGAAAAATACACTGTCTCTCATGCTAATAATTGTATGGAAAAAACACACCAATGTTTTAAAATCTCTTCCTGGATCAGTAGTTACCAGAGGAGTGACCATGGTTCACAAAAAGGTTACAGCAGTTATCACTGGGTCATGACCTCAAAAGAAATCTGGTTTCATCCTATAGTAACACCTGGTATTTTGTGTTGCACAATATAATGCATTTGTAAGAGGGGTCATAACTGCAGAAAAATAAGAATTGCTGTTCTAGATGTTATCAAATCATCTAACACAAAGCTGCATTGCAACAAGCTAGTTCAGACTATTGCATGTGTTTTGAAGCATGCTATGAGAAAGCAGATAGGGAAACATTAACATAATAGAATGAGGCAGTATTATCTTAAAGATAAGTAGTACAAATGACAACTGAATTTTGACATGTGAGGGGTCTGAATGCTGTAGGAAGCTATATATTCGGATTTATCTCTAATCTCTCCTTGAATTACATCTAAATTGGGCAATCTAAGGGAAACAGGCCTTTAACAAAATTGTGATAGCACCAAACAATATCTTTAAATCTGCCTTAAGACTTTCAAAGCTTCTGCATCATCTCCAACTGAAAGACAGAAAATTGAAAATTCCAGTATTCTAAATTAAATTTCTGTTTATTTTATACATTTTAATTTAGTTTAGTTAATTCTGGAGATGAAGTTTTCAGTCCCTCTCTTTTCTGCATTACCTGTCTTCCTGAAGAACAAATAAAATAGATGCAAAAATACTTACTTCAGAAGCCAATTACCAGCCCCAGTGCATAAAGAAAATTGAATTGTTGTTTCTTTCCAGTGACATCTCAAACATTGACTGTGATGTTCAGAGGTGGAGCTACAATGATCCTAGACTTAGCCTAGTACTTTTGCTCATCCTGGATGACATGAGGGAGGGAGATCTGGACACCACTAAACAGATGAGGTAAAGCTAAGGGATGAGAAAGAAGTGGTGCTCACCATCAGCAGGTTTGAACTCCAAGAGCGTTGCTTCTTCAGATCCATCTTCACTGCTCTCCTTGATACTCTCCACTTCACACCAGAAATCCTCCATGGAGGTGCTGTCCATGGAGGCCTGCGAGTTGGAACGACTGAATGCAGGAGGAGGTGTTGACTCACTAGAAAGCATCCTGCTAATTCTTCGACAACGAGGGAGGGACTTTCTGCAAACAGATAGTAATGAAAAGAGAAATATCTTTCTGTGTTCAAGAAAAGCCTGGATGTGGCACTTAGTGCCAAGGTCTAGCTGATGTGGTGGTGTTAGGTCATCTGAATTAATTCAAATGTATTTTCCCTTTCTCTTCCTTTTCTTTATGATATTCATCCTGCTAGGAGACCTTTGTTTAAAACCACAGGCATCACTTTTACTCCACCAAAAAAAAAAAAAAAAAAAAAAAAAAAAAGAAGACACTGCCTTTTCAGTATTTCCCTCCTTGTAAAAGTTTTTGTAGTGGATGTATAAATAATATATTATTCACTGAAAACAACTAGATGTGCTTTTCTCCCTTTGCACTACTGCCTCTGCTGCAACCTTCTTCACAGCAAAGGGCTGGCTGCTTCCCTGAGGCTCCAGGAGCCTCCTTGCTTCATCTGGGTGGTCTCAGGCCATTCCTTCTCAGGGAGATCCGAGCCCCAAGTTCAGAACAATGAAGCACAACAAGTACAGCTTTGGACATTATCAGTGCTTAGAAAGAAGCAAAGCCCAGGACTTTTCCTCTTTTGAAACACAGGGAGGTGTAATATGGATGATTCAGCTCTCAAGACTGCCCATGGACTCTGGGCCAGCTGCTGGGAAGCAGAGATTTCAGATGGGTGACAATAGTTTGGCAGAAGAAAATGTACTAAGGCTCAGTGGAGACACAGGTTCCCCAGGAAGAGCAGTGCCATCTTCAGTGTTTCTCTCTTTGTTTTTATTTTCCCTCAAAAACATTGTTTGCTTTTAAAAACAGCACCGAGAATGTTGTTTTAATTAGAACAAGCCACAGTCACCAAATCGGAGAAGAATTTGTGACACAAGTGTGGTTAAAGCTATTTGAGTGTTTTCTACATCGTTCTCCCTCTGGGGAAGCACGAGCTTTTCAGTCAGCTTTTGTTTGCAAAGCCTCAAATGACTGAGGTTCCTGATAAATCATAATTACTGGAATTACGAATCTGGGAGATTTTTTTCTTTATTTGTTTGTTTGGTTTTGGTTTTGTTTTTTTTAATGGATTGAGTTCTCTCTCTTCTCATCAGCATCATCAAGGAAAAAGAAAAAAACAAAACAAGCCTCACAGGACTTAAATATCACAAGTTAATGCTGAACCAAGCACCCTCAAGCACATTTTTTTTTTTAACTGCCAGAAGCAGAACCCCCAAGAAGCAGCCAGAAACCCCCATTTCTTCCACAGGGAGCCAGTGGGGACTGGGGAACACAAGGGAAACAACTCCTGCCAGCCAATTGCTTACTGCTGCGAAAAGCTGCACTCCTTTGTTTAAAAGGTGATAGTGAACATAAATAAGGGAAAAGGCAAAACTTCCTGGCACTCGAACTGCACTTGGGGCCCCTTTTCACTGTACAAGCAGAGAGGAACGCCCAGGCCTGGTGTCAGGGCCGCAGTGGGTGCCCAGCACTGTCCCTCCCTGGGCAGGCTGGGGCTCTGTCTCAGCCCCCCATGCTGCTGCCCACTGCACAACTCCTGCCCCTGCTGCGTATAAACCTCTGTGAAAAGTAAGTGCCTACATCTGCACAGCTCAAGAGGTCCCACACCAGCAGGAAGGTCCCACACTCATAGGAAGAAATGCTCTCGTCGGTCTGGAATCAAACACGTGCTGGGATGAGAAGAGGGCTTTTTCTCTGATAGCCCCACTGGCTGTCATCATTTAGTCATGGTCAGGGAATTTAAAGATTTCCTGCCCTCCCAGCGTGAATCTCAACCATGACCCTTGTGCTCTTTACACCAGACTGATCCTTGGGCTTTGACTGCATCAGCACTTCAAGTGAGCTCAAACCAAGGCTTTTTATTTCACCATATTAGGAAGAAAGAGGCTTGGTGGATTGTTTCTTTTCCCCTCATACTGAGTATGCTGTTTTGTATATTACCATACCAAAAAGTTAAATGGAAAACAGACTATGTAGCATGGCAACAAGTGCTGTGACAGCTAGCTTTACCAAATATGTCTAAGGTTCCTGGGTAATTATCATGTCTTTATGGCAAAGTTAAAAGTACAGAGCTTACCTGGTAAATCGGATGAACAAAGTCACCCAAGAACCTCAGATGAGAGGCTTGTTATCTCAGCCTGGATTAAATCAAGTTGTGTAAAATTCCTGCAACAAGTAAGCTTAGGCAGAGGTGCTTTTTCCTTATTGGTAAGCAGCTGAAGCAAGCTTCCAGGTGGTCTGGTAGAAGCCTTCTGCAATTATTCTGAGACTGCCTATTAAAAGCTCACTTATTTGAAAAGACCTCCAGCTGCTGTTTTGACCCATATACCTGTGACTTTTGTCCTGGAGGAAGTGGTCTATGCTTTTATGTGATAATGGCAGTTGTCTCCATTTCCTCCAGCCAAGGCTGCTCAAAACAGTTTCAGGAAAAAAAAAAATCCTAGTGCAGAATCAAAGCATATTCTTCACTGCTTTTAATTTCTTCTTGAAGGACACTGGATGATCACTGAGTCAGCAAGCTGCCTGCCTGTCTCAGAAACAGCTGAACAAGCCCAGGTTACCTGGGAAGTTTCAGGGCAGCTGTCTTCCTGATACCTTTTTCACCCTCAGGCTTTTTTGCTTCTTTTTCTCTTTTTCTCCATGTTTGTAGAGAAGTTTAAAAGGATAAAATGTCCCCATTAAACCAATCTGCTGTTCTTACAGAAAATCTGAAAACCAGTCTTATTTGGTAAGTAGCAATCATAAAGCTAATGCTCATTTTCATTTGCTCCCTCACACACATGGGCAGTGGCAAGCTAATCTGAAAGGCTTGCACAGGACGGATTTCAGATCCTGGCTTCCTAGGTGGAAAATACTGCGAAAGAAGGACAAACCTTAAAGCACTGAGCAAAAATTAAGGTGACTTCACTGAATAAGCTGAAATTGTTTTCAGGGTGGAATTAAAGACCAAAAAGCAAAACCAACAAAAACAAAAGCCAAACAGATAAAGGAGAGAAAAAGAAAGAAGGGAAGAGTATACTACAATGGCCAGTGTTACCAAAGAACACCTCTCTTACTGGATATTGGTCTCAGAAGACAGGGTTAAAGAGTGCCAGCAGGGAGAAATATGATATGCAGAAAGTTTTCTGCGGAAAGACTTTTGCAAAGGAGCAGGGTATTTCCATGGGGCACAAGGAGGATGATTCAACTGTGCATGACTCTGGTTTTGTCCTGGTGTATACTTGTAACACTGATGAAACACAAATAGGAAACCAGGCCCACTGAACCTATATTTTCTGTTCTGTGTATTGTGCAGAAGTATAGTGTTCAAGGTTTGACAGCAAATACTGACTTGAGGATAGCCAAGTTCAATAAGCAATTCTTACCCTATTTCCAAAGCAAATTTTTGTCAAAACATACGAAGAGCTGGTTCAGTGACACCTAATGATTGCTCACAGGCTGACTGAAGTTAAAGCCAAGCTTGTGCTTTCATTTTAATTAGCTAGTGGGTGGTAAAGAATCTATAAACCAAACAGAAGCAATAAAGCAATCTTGTAGTTAAAACCATCACTTAATCCTTGTTTACACAGAGAGACAGGGCATCTTAGTCCTGTGGTCTGTTATGCTTCATTTCATTCAGCAGGTCCTGAACCTGCTTCACAACAATTAGTCACATAGAAATGATAAAGATGAGAGAAGCAATGTCCTCTGGTCATTTTAGGACCACAATCCACCTTTATGTACTGAAATGTTTCTATCAGTAAAGTCAGTAACACATGAAAAACACAACAGTGTCAGAGTACAGTGCTGTTTCCTGTACCCAGAACTTTCTGATTTTCAGTTTATCTTAACAATTCACCAAGTTCTGACAAAAAGTAATTACTCTCTCTCTACTCCTTTGCTCAGCTCTTCCCAAATGTAAAAAACAGGATGCTAGATTGCATCGACAGGGAAACAAAATGTATTCTTCTTTATTAAGAGATGTATTTTTCTCTGTTCTGAAATGTTAGGAATCAAGTTGGTCTTTTTTTTTCTTTGTTTTTTAATAAAATGCATACAAAATCTAGGAAAAAGAAGAGTCCAGCAACTGGAAATAGTATCTATGTGCACAGTTCAAGGTACAGCTCACTCTTGTCACAAATCTCTTGTCTTCTGGCTCCTTCCTGACAACCCTATTCCAGCTTGCTGCCTACTTGTTTCATTCTCTCTATGCTTGGTGGGGCATATCTCAGAAAAAATCACCCCAATTCTATCTGCACACTTCTGCTTCTGATTATCTTGCAGATGTTAGGCAAATTGTAGGCAGTGTTTCCTAAAGTCTCCCTTTTCTTTCTCTAATATCTAGCACAGCAAATATTTAATCTATTGTGCTCACTGATTTCACTAAGGTGTCAACCCAGCCTCCTTTTATAACAGTATTTGAGTGAGAAGCAAAACAGGATTTTATTTCATTATTAATTTTCTCATCCTTCTGCCTCACAGAACTACAACATTGTCTTAACCTTACTGCTCTTTGTTAAAAAGCTGGGTTTGAAAATAAGCTGAATCATCACATACCTGTATCACCTAGACTTAAAAAGACAGGAATTCAGTACTTCTCATGTCTTTGTATCCTACAAAGTATTCCACTAAATATGCTTTTTTCAATTATTATTTTTATTTCTACAGGTGATTTTCTGTCTTTGCAAACATTTTTTTGGACAGAACAAATTTGTTTAATGAGTCTTAATATTTAAAGAATTTAAAAAGACAAGATTCAAAGGAATTAAGAGAGTTTAATTTATTTATTCATAACTCATCTGCAATTCATCAAAGGACTAACAGGAGTGAGGAGAGCCATCTGTAGAGCTTGCATGCCAGTGTTACCTGCCAGCATTTAAAAATGCACTTCACCTTGGATGCTTCAGCTCTCTCTTACGCAGCTTTTTCATAAGCAGTACGGAAATCCCCCATCTGAAACAAGGGCCACATTATGACTGCTCTGTGGCTGAGCATGAAGATTGCAGAAGAATCTCCCTCTGTCTCTGCATTTCAATGTGAGGGCTCTCACAATCAGACCCTTTGAGCCAGGGGAGGGCAGGGAATATGCTCTCTAGGTATTGCCTGCTGGCAATGATGGCCTTTGGGGACATGACCCAGACCTCTCCTCCACACTGGCAATCATATCACTTCAGTAGTGGCCTGATGGGCCTGAGACAGTGCACTACATGGCTTCAGTGTCTGTCAAAATCTGAAAGGAACTCTATTTTGTCTTCATCCTCCTAACAAAGATGGTCCTAAAGGGCAGCAGGGATTCCCAAATGATTAACGCTAACAACAGTATGTTCTGTTAAGCATTTTTTTTCCCAGATGAATTGGAATTCTTTTCACACAGAAATTTTGAATGCTGAAGACTTCAAGACACAAGCAGATCATGGCAGAGTAGGTTAGGTGTAATTTTCAGTGGGTATAGGCAAAATAAGAAGCATCTGGACGTGGCTTAAAGCAGGCAAAAGCTGGTTGTGGGCAGCCAGTTTAAACATCTTAAGCATTTCTGACACATTTTTATTGTTAGAAGTGCCAAATTTTTTCTGTTGTGTTGGTGTTTGCTTAAGTCTAATTTCTTTTATATGGAACAAAGCCATGTACATAGGACAGACCAAAGTTTTCCAGGAAGAAGCACAGGCATGTGGGCCATGTACTGTAGGGTTAGGAAATCCTGTGCTTCCATGAAATGTTTGATCTATTGTGCATGTACAGTACAAGGAATTTGTGTCTGAGCATTGAATGCACTGAATTTGACAGTTCACTGTACATATGCCCCAGGGCTGATGAAGGCCTCCAGGAGTGTTGGGCTCACTGTGCCTGCATCATACAATTTATCCACTCATACTGAGTAGATACCTCAAAAAATTCCGGATGCCTGGCACTCACTCAGAGATCACTAGGTAGCTGAGCACCTCAAAAGCCAAGATAAACCCTTCAAAAAAACCCTTCTTCACATGAATTTGAATCAAAACGTATGACAGCCCTCGATACAGTCCTGTAACATTACCAATTGCTGGGATGCATTACCTAGTTTATCCACACAGCAAGCATGAGGCAGACACATTTGACCTGCAGCTTGGTGCAAGCAGCTACCCAGTGTCTTACCCCAGGTTAGAATCAGAGTTATATGAATGGAAAGGAGGGAGGGAAGCACAAATGCACTAGATTCATGGTCTTAAGTTGTGCCAGGGGAGGTTTAGGTTGGATATTAGAAAGAATTTCTTTACGGAGAGGGTGATCAGACATTGGAATGGGCTGCCCAGGGAAGCAGTGGATTCTCCATCCCTGGAGATATTTAAAAAGAGACTGGATGTGGCACTCAGTGCCATGGGCTGGTAACCGCAGCAGTAGTAGATCAAGGGTTGGACTTGATGATCTCTGAGGTCCCTTCCAATCCAGCCGATTCTATGATTCTATGATTCCATCTAAACTCTGGTACTGCATGATGTTTAAGGCTGTTCACTGCAATCACTTGGTCCCTCCCCAAAGATCCATCAGTATTAGTGAGAAAGATCCCACAAAAGGCAGTGGAAAAGCTGTATTTCTCTTTTGCTTTCTACTGCTCTGACAGGGCCTCTGATAAGGTAAGCAAGAGCCCTGTAAATCCTCCGTGGGGATAGCATCACCTCGAGCCAACTGGTGTACATACATGCACGTGTGTGCAGCTACAAATACCAAGGAAATTGGGGGTAGGAGGGTAATGGGAGGACTAATCCAGAATCTTTTCTCACAATAGAATTGACTACCCTTTGCCAGTAACTCACACTTAAGCAGACTCATAATTTATAAGACAACAGGATACAGTTAAAACTGCAGGAAAAGCACAGGTCTGAGAGCTCCAATGAGGCTTAAATCATTCAACAAGCAAAGAAGCAAACAAAATAAAACCCAGAGGGGATGTAAACTGGGCAGCGTTAAAAGATTTTTGGCTCTAGTAGCAGAAATTAAATTTTATAAAGAGAAAGAAATATTAAAATACTCATCAGGCACGATGAAAATGCTGAAATATAAGTGATCAAACTTCCCACAGCTGTCAGTACAGCTTCTAACTTCAATTGCAGTTATATAGCAAGCATGGAAGAATATATACTGATTTTTAGTTCAGAAGATTCTAAAGGAGCTTTTGACCAGCACAGTTATTACCATTATGGAACTCACAGTATTTGAGTTTCTTTCTGTCAAACACTTTAAAAGGCAAATTAAGTAATTTTGGTTGAATTAAGGTAACAATTAAGGTTGAATTAAAACCTGGGCTAAACTATCTACCAGAAGAGATCCAATCCAACTACATACCTTGCAAATGGAAGCTCTTCACAGTCCTGACATAATCTATGACAGAAGACAAACTTCTGGTGGTGAACATGTAAACTAAACAGGAGCTTGAAGTCATAAAACAGAATCATAGAACCATTATGGTAGGAAAACAGCGTTAAGATTGTCGATTGCTTTGTGCTTAGTTTTCAGTGAACTCCATCCATTGCTTTCTCCCTTCCTATAATTAATGCACCCTTTCAAGTAAATGCCACCACTCCACCCATTACAATTTTTTCAAAGTCATCAGGATCTAGGCAAACATGCAGTACTTATTTTAATGAGTTATTTATTTTCATGAGTTACTGCGTTTATTAGGAAAGATTTTTTTCACTGAAAGGGTTGTCAGACATTGGAACAGTCTTCTCAGGGCAGTGGTGTAGTCACCAACCCTGGATGTATTTATATGGTGTGTGGACCTGGTACTTAGGAACATGGCTTAGTGGTGAACTTACAGTGTTAGTCAAAGGTTGGACTGGATGATTATGAAGGTCTCTTCCATCCTAAGACATTCTGTGATTCCATGTTTTCCTTTATATGTGTTCTAATGTATATGGAAGACAATGGTTGAGCTACATAATATGAATATGTAAATTCTCTAATGTATTAATTTAGATTTTAGTAATAGATGCTATAAGTTATCCTGAAATTAATGAGAAATAATTTTAGACATTGTACTTGACAGTATTCACAGCTTCACAGGACAGAAATCAAGTAAAACAAAGCAATACATTGAACTTTGAAAGCTAAACAATATGCAACTTTTAAAGCTTTTTTCTTGAAAAAAAATGCCTATGTGGAGAAGATACAGTTAGATCTTTTGACAGAGTGAGAAGCAACTCCTGGATCTGATTCTCAGATAGTTATAAATTGTTACAACCCCACTGGCTTAATTAAATCCTTTATGTTTAAATTCAGAACATCCTTCTTTGTACCATTGCTATTGTTGAAGTTACTACAAATCACAAAGATTTCATGAGGAAATGCCCTTCTCATCATTTAGATTTTCTCAACAGTTCTGTGTTGGCTGTCAGGCAATTCAGAAGCCTCAGCCTGTATTTTCCATGGTGTATTGCACTTTGTGGCATATTGAATCATTCAAAAGTAATAAAAAATTGCTGGAAATTGTTATAACTAAATACAAATTGAGATGAGCACATAGTTCTATTTTTGTGACACAAGCACGGTAGTAAAGAATTTATGAGTTACTTTGGAAAGAGTTCTAAATTTGCTGAATTGAATGTTCTTTTGTTAATGAGACTGCTTAATAGAGCAGACTAGATAATTAATGTGTGATAAGTGTTGACAAATCTTGGAGAATATCTCCAAGTTCCTATTTTTACCTGAAGAAAAAAAAAAAAAAAAGGTTGTGCATTAGTTGGAAACTGATGGGCAGTCTGAGACTGGGTAACCTGATTCAACATAAGGCCTCATCTCTACCTCAATCCCCCTTTCCATCCCTCCCTCTGCAGCCATCCTTAAGCCCTGTTACTTTCCTCTCCTTTTCCACTGTCCTGAAAACAGGTCCTATGGAGCTGGGTAAGAGCTTCAGGTAGAGGTGGAGCTAGCAGGGAAGCTGGTAAGGGCTTTCTGTGCAAAAAGGAGGTGATACCAGTGTGGCACAGGGGGACCGGACACACAGGGAAAAGCATGGGAATTGCAGCTGATGGGTGTTTTTTCATATGTTTCTCTAACAGCATTTGACCATCTTATCTCCTCATCAGAAGAAGGCACATAGCAGCTTCTCTCTCCATCTAGTTAAAAATATTTACAAAATGCTCAGACTCAAAGCAAACAGGTTTCTTTATATTCTGGAAAAAAAATTTACTAAAAATCCCTATCAGCTAGGCAATATTAACAGACACAAATCCTCTCGGTTCTGCTGAAGCCAGTAGTAGTTTTGGTAATGCCATGCACATTTCACCTCCAAGCTAGTTTTATGAGAATATTTTTTTGACCTACATTTTTGAGGGAGAAAAGGAACAGCTAATTTCTTGCTAATTAACTCATCTTCTTTTTGGTCAAAATTTTAGAGTTGTTCACTCACATTATAATTAATAGGGCTAGATTATTTGCTAACCTCTCCCACTTAGGACATGAGTAACAGTGTAAGCATAAGGCTGAATTTAAAGCAAAAGCTGGTAGATGAATGCTATGGCAGATTGAATTTTCATTTTTAATAAAGGCACAGAGATGTGTTGACAAGAACCTCTTGAGCTGCTGTATGTGTGTAGCAGCATTAGCAGTACTATGATAGGTCATGGTGAGATGATAGAAAATATAACCATAAGAGAGGACAGAGCAGAGCTGAAGATGAAGAGCAGAAACTTATTTTGGTGAACACAAACACAATGGACAGGAAATACCAAATAGAAGATCACATGTCCAAAGAGCAGACATTCTCATTTTCTGAGGAAACAATGGAACACAAAATTGAATTTACTTTATTATATACTCAGGCCTTCAACAGAGGAATGAAGGGGAAAATTTAAAAAAAAAAAAAGAAATTCTTATACTTTAGGTATATAATTCCAGTCAATGGGGTATAAAAGATTTTCTGTGATCTTAAACTGATTTCTAGGCTTATGCTAAAGAGATACAGGGAAGATCTTAAAGAGAAATGTCAGAGCTACAGACTAAATTTCAGGTTTTTTTCTAATTTGTGTTCAAATGTTCATACTACATGGCTATGAAAAATATGATTTTTCTATGGAAAGAGACAAATGAATCAGTGATGCTTCCAAGCCACTTGGACTCCAGTGAGAGCTGGAATGTTTGACTGTTAGACATTTTAACAATATCCATAAAGAAGACAAATAGCAGAATAAGAAAAAACATGTCTTAAACGAGAATACTGGTACATGATACACAGCAGCTTTCCAGTGTCCTTCAACTACCTTTTTCTCCTTCTGCTTATATTCTTTTAGAGGTTTTTCTCAAATATTTAATGCATAACCACTGAGGGAAACTGCAGTATACCAAGTATTTCAAAACTAACTTTTCAAATAAACTGCAGCTCCTGAAGCTTATGGAGCTAGAAAGACCACTAATTCACAAAACATGGTGCCTTTGTTCACAGTTCCTCTGTGATATGAGTTATTCTGCTGAAAACAGCCAAATTACTCTTGCACATAAGGTCTGGAAATTTAAATGCCTTAATATTGATACTGGGGAAATAAGAGGTAGCTTTTGGAAATCTCTGAGGAAAATGGGTTCATGTTGGAGGGAGGTCTTCAGGGCTCAGAAGATGTAGAAGGACAAAATAACCTTAGCTTCTAGCATCTTAGTATGTGTACAAAATGCCTGTTCATGTTCTCCTGGGAAGCAGAAACCCTAGGCAGCCCAGAACCTTGCTAGGAAGTTCTGTAACACCTTTTGTAGACTTAATGTCTAACAGGAAGGGATTACTTATGTCTATTTTGAAAGCTACTGGTTTGTTCTGGCTTATTCTAAGCTGTTCTGTGTTTGAATCGGGTCATGTTCGGAGAATGGGAAGAGGATATCAAGAAGAAGTTCTTTAGTATGAGGGTGGTGAGACTCCAGGACAGATTGCCCAGAGATGTTGTATATACCCCGTCCCTGGAAGTGTTCAAGGCCAGGATGGATGAAGCCTTGAGCAACCTTGTCTAGATGAGAGGTGTCCCTGCCATTGGACTAGATGATCTCTAAGGTCCCTTCCAACCTAAGACATTCTCTGATTCTATGATTCAAGCTGTGTTGAGTTCTCTTCAGTCACAGCTGGGAACCTGAACCAGATACCGAATCATGTGGTGGATAGTAATAAGAGAACCAGGAGTTTGTAAACTACTAAAACACCCCACCCTCCCTGCAGTATTTAATTACCTATATAAGCAAGAGCAAATTCATCATAGCAGCACCATGGAGATATTATCAAGTAAGTATTACAGAGGGAGGCAAAGGAACTTCTGTAAAATCACACAGATGTTTTGCCACAGAAGAGGGTTAAAAATATGAGAGCAAGTTCGTGACTTAAAGCTATAGTACACAGTGAGTAATAGAGCCCCTAATCTTCTGTAAGTCTTGCAGAGTTTGGCTGAAGTTTCTAACTGATCTTCACCAGGCCTGTACATATTCTTGGCTGGATAGCATCTAAAAAGCAATTAATACTGCTACACAAACATATTAAATCATGTTTGAAAGCACACATGCTCACGTCAAATGAGTACAACTAAGCTTTTTTTGTGCCCTCTGTTATCGTGAGTACATGCTCCTCTTCCCACTCCTGCCCCAATAACAGCCATGATCCATGATAGGAGGTGAAGATTCACAGGGCACTCATCCATCTTTTAATGATCATGTTAGATCTTTCACTATGCAGGCACTTTACAAATGTTGTGAAGCTGTAATGCAATCCTTCCCACGAGGACACCAAATTACTTATCCGTGCTTCTGATATAAAGCATCTTGGCTGAACTGTTTCAGCTTTTGCTCTGGAAGATTTCCAGTCAAGGGCTGTATTTATGTCAATTACAATTGATTCAAAATGCTTCCACAGGATCTCAAACAGACTAGCACATCTTCACAAGTTGAATCTGAAATGGAGACAATAGATGGCTTTCCAGTAAAACAGGGGAATAATCATGCTTGTACCTCTAGTTCTTTCATTTGAGTTTGCATACCTGATAGGAATTCAGCCACTGCTTACACCAGCATCTTTTCTAGACTTCCAGAAGAAACTCTCTTCCAAAAGAGACTTAGGATGGTTTTGACCTAACTCCTATTGTCATGAAAGGACTGAAGGATTCGGGGACACAAACCTATAGCTTTACAGGGAGAGCAAATGCTCCTGCACACAAAGTCAGTTTTGACGGTGGTACTTAGGCTTTTAAGTCAGAGAAGCACTTGCAAAAATTTGCTTTCAACTTAATTGTATACCATTATATTGTATTTGTCTTTAAAGATCTTATTTTTATGTGAGAATTAAGCTTTCCCAGTTTCCTGGGATTTTGACCACCTAAATTCAAGCTTCATCTTTTAAATTTGGCTTTGATTAACACAGCTGTTATTTATTCTTTTGCTTGGCAGGAGCTTCTGCAAGACTGCCATAAAGTCAGCCTGTTTGTATTGCATTGTCGCGTTAATCTCCTTTTCCTTTATGACATACTTTACACAATATCCTAAGGGGAGGATTATTATCCATATATATGGATTCATACTGGCACGTAAATGTATGTGTGAATACACAATAAAGATGGGAGCAAAGGGAGGAAATATTTTAGTAATCTCCTAAAAGTCTTTGTGCAAATGTCTAGATAACACATAAAAGGGGATGTTTTGTAAGGCACAAACCAGGGGATCAACATGAATTTTTTGCTAAATAGAGGCATAATTCAACATAAAAAAAGAACAGATTATTCAGAGTAGTTGGAATCAATTGGGTAGAAGAAAGATCTGTCAAATTAAGAGGCTGCTATGTTATTATGATTACTTATGCACAGCTCCCCACCTAAGGTTTTCCAAAATTACACATTCAAAGAGTCTTTCTAATAAGAAGCAATCAAAAGAACTGAAGAACATATAAAATTGTTTAGAGTTGTTAGGTACATTTTCATCAGAACTTGGTCATTATCTTAGAAGAGCATCAACAGCTGAAAATTTCTAGCTATCCAGGAACATCTACAGTTCTGTGTTTGACAGAGACATTCTGAATGTCTTTTCATTGCATGGACAGGATCACCTTCATATAGAACAAACAGGAATAAAAATAGTGATGGGAAATACCTCAGAATTCTTCCATTCATATGAAAAAGGAGTTATAAAGTCACAAAATTGGGCAATTGTTTATGCCAGTAAATCCTAACTCCTGTCCTGGCAGAAGGAATATAATCTCATAACGAGATTATATTTGCTGAAGAAATTAGTGCTAGGAGTGTAGCAGTCTGGTAGAAATTTCACAATAATCCTGTTGAGCTGATTCCATCTCCTAAATAAATCAGTCAAAAATCCAGGTACAAAAGTCACATCTCCAGGCATACTAGTTGCCGGGGTTTCCTTTCAGTGAGCCTTGATGTTTGACAAGGGAAAAAGAAAATCCTTGCTCATTCATTCTGATCAAAGATGATTAAAACCTATTATATCCTCATCATATTTGACTGTGATCATTAGATTGTGTTGCTCTGCAACATCTGATGCCCTTTCAGACTTCTTTTTGATCCCCGGCATAGGCCTCATGCTTCCTCTACACAGGGAATAACAAGAAATCCTTGAAAACTTTTCCCCAAGGCAAAGAGTATTATTTCTGCTGACTGTCGTGACCCCAGCTCATGATAGTTTGCTGCAGGGGGACTCTGGCACCAGAAAGGTCGTGCTGGCCATTTCAGTGTGTTCAAACTAACATGAGGCAAGAACTACTAAATGAAACTCATGAAACACTACTGATGTTTACTCTTTCAAGTTGCAGAGCTGTGAGTACCATGCCAGCCATCCAGCAGAAGAAAAACACCCTGGAATCCCTCCTTGAGGGATGTGAAAGCCTGTCCTTGAGTGCTGGATTTATGGTCTATTGTTTACCTTTTCATTTATTTAGACTGTATAAACAAGCTTCCAGTTTCCTCAAAAAAATGTGAACAAGTCTTGGTGTCCATCTCCCTTGATTTTTCCCAGTTTTCATTACTAGGTACACAGTTGTAGATGCTTTTCACCACCAATTTTCTGTTTCTCTGGATTTTTAACTGGACACCAGGCAAAAGCACTTTCAAACTGAAAGTAGGCATCAGAAAGAGCCTATGCTACCTGTGAATCCCTGCCTGCACAGAAAAGAGCCAAATTTGAGCACAGTTTTTTAAAATTGGACTTGTATAATATATCTGTGAATGCAAAAACATTTTTAGCTCATTTAGTTATGCAATCTGTATGAACAGATCACTTAAATTGTCAGATCTGGCTTTCCACCCATGGAATGACAGAAGTCATAGGTTTCTTCTTTCCTTAGAGCTAGGTTTATACAAAGCTCTACTAGTGCCAGTCAAATTATAGACAGGACACCAAGCTGCAATATGCATGAGTATCATGAACATTATATGATATCAGAAGGCAAAAGCTGAAAAAGACAAATCTCCGACCCCAAATCAAATTAAAGTAAAAATGAGGAAATCTCTGATTTAAAGCAAATATTCCCCTCCCTCTGGGACATTATTCTAGTGGTAAATTTTTTTAAACAGAATAAATGGTAAGGAAAGGTTCTATTATAAGAGTATAATTTTCTAGAGGCACACCTTGCTAATAAAGCCTTGACTGAGTTCACGTTTTTAGATTGTAGAAGCATATTTTTGTATAACTTAAGTCAATGCAAAGCATGCATAAGCCCATCCTGCAATCATTTTAGCCAGCTCTCTGTACAGTTGTTTTTCTACAGTGTAACATTTTTTTTGTTGTTCCCCCCTTTCCATCCCAGTAATGCTGGAAAATTCTGCTAGTGATAACTCTGACAGCTTGCTCCCCCTCCTGTCACTCCTTGTTTAAGAAAACAAGAGGGAGGGAGCAGTTAGCGCCTGGAAGGCTGAGAAATTACTGATTTAGTAAATTCTGTGAGTCTTACCTTGGAGCAGAACAAAGCCTTGGTGTTATCCTTAAAGGAGCAGAGCAGAGTCCTTCTGGAACCAAACTTCTTCGTTCATGCTCCTAGTGGCAGTGAGACCCTATGATCACCAAATTGGATATTCTGGGAGCTATCTGACTGCCTGTGCGTGATAGGGTATTCTGCCTCTAATCATACAAGGGTTGCAGGAACAAAGAGCAGTGGAGCTTTTGGCCCTTATGGGAAATGGACTGACTCTGCCCCATCGCTATTTAAAGAGTAGATGCCTTCAGGATAAATCCTCTTAGTGTGTTTTCCTGTTTGTGTCAGACTTAAACCTTTTATCCATTTCCTAAGAGGAGAAATAAAAAAGTAATCAGCACTAAGCTGCACTGTAGTTCAGGAGAGTCCCTGTGGGGTGGCTCAGAAAAAGGGAGAGCCAATTTATGGGTTTTCTGCTAAAGGGATATGAGGCACTGCCATTAGCATAATGAAAAAAAAAAAAATTGCAAATGACCAGATGCAAAATGAGGAGCTCCCTCTGCATGGAGATGGCTGCTCCACCCAGAGTAGTGCACAATGCCAGCAATGAAGGAGAAGTGAGCCAGAGTACAGCTGTTAAGAAATCAAATATTTATGGAGAAGTCTTTCTCGCTTTTCCTACACTGGGATGATCAGTGGGAGGCCGAGATAACTGCTGACAAAAGCATGCACCAGGCTTTGCATGAACAGTGGCCCAGAATTGGGTTTGGGCCATGGCACAGATAAAGTCTTGTAATTCAGGGATGATTTTGAGTGCAGCTGGGGGATTATGAAACAAAAAGTGGAAAAAGTTCCTTACCGTAGTCTGTAAATGCAGTCTAAGGAACCCTAAGAAATAACTCTCAAGCACTGAAAGCATATGAGATGGTCAATCTTTACTCCCTCCTTCAGACCTTTGTTTATCCATTGAAATGCTTAAACTGGTCTATCCAATTTACAGCATTCCTGCCATCATTCCTCCAGCCAGAAATACAGCACGAAAAGCTGACTTTCTGGTTATAAGCTTTCTGATATCCTTCACTTCCTCCAAAAACATGGTGACAGCCCTTCGGCAAAATAAAAGAAAAAGAAAGCCTTGTTATTTAAGCAGAACAGACAGAGAAAGGAAAAAAAAAAACCGGGGGGGGAAAAAAAAAACGTTGAGAGAAAAAAGAGAAAGGAAAGGACTTCCTGAATCAGTCACATATTTCCTAAGGGGATAGAAAAGAGCAAAACCAGAACTAGTTTGGTTTTACATTTCATCTTGAAGTCAAATTTGCTTTATGTTTAAAATGGGAATTCATGTCACCTATTTCTTCTAGTGAAATTCTAGAATTACATATATCCTTGAAAATTTTGGAAACTTCTAGTGATTCATGACTATCTATAGGTCTATTCAGGGACTGACTGATCATTTGGTAGAGGATAAACTGCAGAGAAAAGGCTGTCTTAAGAATTTGGTAGTGGACTGTAGAGAGGTTTATGCTACAAATCTAGCTGGTGTTAGGGGGGACCAGAAACTGCTTGGCAGCTTGGCAGCTTGGCAGCTACTGTTTCTTTGCATGAAATGGTACAGTGATGCTAGTTCATATTATCTGTGCAACATACCTCTCTAGTGTTACTTCTTGCAGATTCATAGGTCATCTCCAGGCTGAACAGTCACCACACTGCCCTCCCTGCTGCCTTCAAGGATGCCTTCTCTCTCTTTTTAGTTAAGTGATACATTGCTGGTGCTATTATGCTCCCTGAGTTGTTGCTGTATGAAGAAATTATAGTCATTTTATACTTAATTCTAGGCTTTGTCTGAACAGTCAGATAAATATAGTTTTAAGATTGCCTCTCCCCAAAGTTTCTCTCTGATGGAACATAAGCCTTGGTAACAGTGATTTAGATTTTCCTAGCAATTAAGGTGAGATGTGGTTGCATTTGGTAAATATGAAAGTGGGTTCCCATTTGCAACCCAGGCCCCTTGCTTTGGCTGTGCAGTACAGAAAAATGCAGTTGAGGAGGAGGGAGGGGAGGAAGCAGAGATGGGATCACTTGCAGCAATTCACAATGAACCTGTCTTCCCTCTGGCTGCTGTTGGCAATTAAAAGTCTCCATATTTCAAAAAGCACCTGGATCCTCTCATCTAACATTAGATATTGAACCAGGATATGTGAGTTAGAACACTGCTTGTTACAGGCTCCTGATTACAGCCAGTGGAAAGAAAATCACCTCCAAAGAGCAATTCAGCTCACCTGTCAATGGGATGTCTCTCATTCCCCATAAAGGGAGAGGAAAGTGAGGGACTTGCCAAAGAGATATTAAATGGAGCTGGAAGTTGCTAAGTGCTCACTGGGCATTAGGTACACTTAAAATTAAGGGAAATGTGACCCTCTCCCTGCAGTGTCCTTGCACTTAACATCTTTCACCTCCAAAAGACAGTATGTTCCTTACAATTTAAGCAAAGCTTTAGGTTAAAAGTCCTGCCATAAAACTATGCTTAAATATACTTTTCCCCTGACTCTCCAGAGCAGCAGAATGATGAACCTTAATCACAGCATTCCTGTGAAAAATAACCAGTGTTGAACTTGTATAGGAAGGTGACACACCAAAGCCAGTGGGTATTTGCACGACAAAGACATCCACCTTCACTGGTGCCTTTATTCACATTTGAGCACTCTCTTTCATGGTTTGTACAAAAGTACCTCTGAACTGATTCCATATATGGGACATAACAGTAAAGTATTTCAGCTGATAAATACTGACACATGTAGTTTCATGCTATTCTTTTTCTGAAATTAAATTCTAAGACATAAAATAGACATGCTGTTGATCCCATTTTGTGACTCTGGAAATACACAGATTATCCTTACAATGAGACAAATGTTTAAGATTTTGCTGCATTTGAATGTAAGAACCAGTCATAAACAATTAGCTATGTTAAAATGATTTTTCATGGCTTCGGCCAAACAAGTCATTGAACAAAACCTTCATTTAAAGTTCATCTGAAACAAACCCACTTGCTTTTCCTGTAGAAACTCAGAACATAAACAGTTTGATCTTAAGACATTTGTATTACTTTTCTGTTGAAAGTTAAACCCACATAAATTGGAACCAAAATAGTTCCTTTAGCAGAAGCTGCTATGAGATGTTTCAACTTTTTCTGATTTTAGCTTATTTTTTTCTTGGCTCAAAAAAAATTGCTTTGTAGATTATTTTGATCAATCCACAATATTTTTTTTCCCCTGGAAAAGAAATTTTCCTTTTTTCCAGTCCCATTACTAAATACAGTCTCCTGTTCTAACAGGTCACTACTGCTGGAGAATAGCTTTAAGTGCATGTCTAACTGATGTCATTTGCCAAGCATGAAAATAAAACTACAAGGAAGGAACTGGAAGAATTATTGCTGGATTAATTATTCCTCCAAAATTAAACTGGCATGGTCATAATTATGTGGTGGTTTCTTCTGAAATATTACTGCTATTTCCAGGGTCTCTATATATTGATCTATTCCAGCTGTTAGTGAGCAAATATCAGAGGTTCTTCTCTAGGCTGGATTTTACATTAACACTGGGATACTTTAAACCACACATGCTCCATATTTGGTTTGTTTTTCATGGTAGAAAATGGCAACGTACTGAAACTTAATAAGTGATGTATTTGAAAGCAACTACGTAGATAGGAAGAAGATAGTTATTCATGGCCAAGCAGTCCAAACTTGACATCAGCTCCTCAAATGCCATGAGAGATTAAACCTTCCCTTAGGAGATCTCTGAAGATCTGCTCCTTCTTGGGCTTTGGCAAGGGATCTCCAAAATTTCCTAACTATGTTTGTGATTGATTAAGATTTAATTGCGGTTTTAGCTCTGCCTAAGAGACCATTAGTTTACAGAATAGATTTTTTTTCTTCAAAAGAAACTACTTAACCTCAAGACCATTTAGACATAAAACCAGTCAGGTGAGAAAAGAGGGTTTACAGAGCGTGACAAAAGCAGCACTGCAAAATATTCAATGCCGACATATGAAAACTGTGGAATGGGGAAGGCTGTAGGAAGGGGCTTTGTTTTGCAATGTCCCTGAGCCTCGCAGGAGGCCCATGGGCAGCTGCTGAGCTGGGGTTCACAAATATGCTGAGGTGGCATTCTTTATCTGCAGTAATGCTCGGTGTTGGCTGCGAAGGTCACCTTGAAAAATGAACTTGTCTAGTGGGAAAAAAAAAACAACTTCTCCAGGAGGAGGGGAATGGACTGAGCTTGTTTCCCAGTGACCACTGTGATAGCAGTAGATCAGGACCGTATGTACACTGGAAACAGTATGTGGAGCCATGTGATTGAGGAGGTATTTTTTGTGTGGAATTAGCAAATGCAGGTTTGCTGGGTTTTTTTTTCCACTTTAATCTTTGGAGAAAGTCTTTATTTCTCACCTTAATTTTCAGTCAGCTGGTGACTTGACTATATTCTTATATTAGGTCTCTACAAGAACAGCCTATCTTGCATTAAACTAAATCGTAGATAAGCTATTAGTTATTCTAGTCCCAAGGATTTACAGCACAATTCCCAAAGGAAGCCATTTACTCTCCCTTAGACCCACCATTGCTTTCAAAGCTAAACAGGCCAAGAAGGCCAAGAGTAAAAAGATGACAGTCTGGTGGTCAGGGGAGGAAATGAGTAAGAAACCCTATTAGTCATGTGGCAATAACATTATATAAATTAAAATAGTATAGAAAATAATTACTTGCTAGTATCCCTGAATTTCAGTGTATTTTCACCTGGAAAGAAGGACCTGAGCTGATGGTTTGTGACACTGTCATTTCTGGTACCCACTAGGCTTTTCCTAGCTTTTCCTGGCTTTTGCTCCTCTTCAGCAATATGACCATGTTCACACCTTCAACCAGGTGTGGCCCTGAAGAGGCTTTTCTAGATGCAGTTTGAATCACACCTCAGGAGCAGTGAAATTTTGACACTTAGAAGTTTTGTTTGTTTTGGTTTATTTCCTGACCCTTCCCTGTTTTTCTCATCCCAAACCATCTTTCCAAACAGGTTTTTCTGCTATTCTTTTCTCCTTTATGCTGCTCCATATCTTTGACACACAGGGAAATGTGAGGGATAGGGTCTCTGCAGTCTAAAACAATTGCCTGTCTCTCTTGTCCAAAAAAAGAATATTCATAACATATGGTGTGGGATAAGGGTTCAATGATTATTATAAAGAGTATGGAAAACCCAGAATGCATGACATCAAGTGCTGAAGGATTACTGAAGTTTAAGCAAAAACAGAGGAGCTTTGTCTAAATCCAAACAAAACCAAGCAACGGGTAAAAGCCCTGGCTTACTGATTGCCAATTTTAAGACATTTACTCCCCCTTCTGCCTTAGATGTTAACCAAGCACTGCTAAACTGACTACAGCTAAGCCACTGTAATGTATCACAGATATTTTTATATTAACAGATGTTCTTCACTAGTCTGACTTTAAAATTAACTGTAACTGCCAAATTCGTATTTGGCCAGTAACCTTTATTTTAAGAACTGTGGTGAGTTTCTACAGTTTCGAATGGTCTATCAACTAATTCACTTCTACATAAAGATGAGGATTTTATTTAAAGAAAAAAAACCTTACTGTTTCCACCCGTTAGATAATGCCAATTTAATCAGCAATATTACTTCAGGAGGACTCTTAAGTCATGAAACACGTCCAGGCAAAAAGACTTTAAAAAAAATCCCTAAATAAAAAGTCATTACAGCTGAAAATTCTGTTGGACACAAATAGACAAAGGCAAAAAAGAAGTTTTTACTTTCTATATATAATTATGGCTCTGAATATGCTCGTTCTGTTATCAGTCTTCAATCCCTAAAACTTGTTTCTTTAAACAGAAACATATGCAAGTCAAAGACATATTTAAGAACCACGTTAAATATAAATATTAGATTAGTCTAAAATTTTGTTAATTATTTGACATGAAAGCAAAACTTGGCTCGGCACTCAGGAAGAATTTGAGATGCAGCAAAAGGAGGGTAGAAGAAAATTTTATTAGCAAGTTTAAAGGAAGGAATTCAAGTTAATCACTCCACTGTGAACTATCACAGGCATTTCAGCATAAAATATAAACATGAGAGACTAAAAAATATTAGTGTGAGACTAAAAAGAACAAAAAAACCCAACCAACCAAACAAACAAAGAAAAAACCAGTGGCCCTCCTCAGAAGTACATGTAATACTATTGTTTACCATTGCCACAATTCGATGGTATTGAGAGAGTGACAGTGGGTGAGGCCACAGATGTCCCTGGACTGACTTCAGTCCATAGACTTAAGAGACCATGATGTTCAGTGCTAGGCATCCAGTGTGGGCAAAATCCTGTCCATGCCATCTGAGGAACCAGGACAATCACCAGCACTACTGGGAGTGATCATAGAATCATAGAATTGGCTGGGTTGGAAGGGACCTCAGAGATCACCAAGTCCAACCCTTGATCCACTACCGCTGCGGTTACCAGACCATGGCACTGAGTGCCACATCCAGTCTCTTTTTAAATATCTCCAGGGACGGAGAATCCACTACTTCCCTGGGCAGCCCATTCCAATGTCTGATCACCCTCTCCGTAAAGAAATTCTTTCTAATGTCCAACCTAAACTTCCCCTGGCACAACTTAAGTCCATGCCCTCTTGTCTTGTTGAAAGTTGCCTGGGAGAAGAGCCCAACCCCCCCCTGGCTCCAGCCTCCTCCAGGTCTCCCCTGAGCCTCCTCTTCTCCAGGCTGAACACCCCCAGCTCCCTCAGCCTCTCCTCACAGGACTTGTGCTGGAGTCCCTTCACCAGCCTGGTTGCCCTCCTTTGGACCTGCTCCAGGACCTCAATCTCCTTCCTGAATGTTTTGACCCTGCCTGTGCAGGTCTGAATCGCTGCAGTGAGTGCAAGGTAGTGCCTACAAAGGCACTTATGTCTCCTTTTGCAAACATAAATGCCTTCAGGAGTCTGAATGAGGTTCCTGCTTGGTCTCAAGAGCAAGGCTTTTATCAAGATTTAGAAATCTCTGGCTTCAACAGCACTGTCTGAACAACGTATACCCAGACCCGCGGATTTTATGAACAGCACTATATGGAAAAGCACTTCTTCAGGGCCAGCTGTCACCTATCATCTCCAGCTTTTCTTTCTCAATCTCTCTTACACTTGCACAAACCCAACTGGGAGACTCAAGGACACCCGCCATGTGACAATGTCACAGGTTTCATGCAGTCCTGAGAGATGTTTATCTGACAGTTATGACCTCTTGCAGCACTCTCCCTGTTCATCTCCCTGTTTTCCAGGTAACAACTGGTACTGACTCCAACACCAGTGGTTTCACCAGAAGGGCTTTTTTGGCATTGGTAAGACAGAACAAAAATGCTGGTTATGACTAATAGAAAGTGCAGGATCAGAGAGAGGGAAAAGTCAAGATTTTTCATAGGAAACAGTGTTTCAAAAAAAGCTTCCTGACAGCACTGTCAAAACAGCAGTAACAGCCTCCTTTGATAGCTGTCACAACTTTAGGCAGCCTCCTTGGATGCTCTCATGGATGGATGTTTTGCATGTTTTTTGTCTTTTTTTTTGCAGATACACATGGTCTGACAGGGCAACTTACATCTTACAGAATATGCATTATTAACTTACTTAATGGTGGGTTATGGAAGATGTGAAAAAGCACATTTTTTGAAGTGGAGGCAATGAAATCTGACAATGTCACTTGCACAGGAGACACAAAATGTGCACTATTTGATGAAGAAGCCTTATTTTCTGACCCACCAGCATAGCTATGTGGGTGCAAGAGACCTCCCAGTTCACCCCATGAGCCCATGCCTTGGTAGGAATGAAGTGCTGTTTCTAGTATTATGGCCCAGCTCCAGTATATATTGAGGTCTGTCTACAGTACTCATGAAATTTCAGTCTACTGCTTATGCCACTTCTGCTCTCCACAAAACACATTTGTTTCTGTGTGCTGTGAAAAGGTTGTTATTATTATTACTATTACCATTACTATTATTATTATGCATTGGAACTGTGAGAAGCAGAAGTCTCCTGGGTGCTGTGCTTCATACCAGCCATGCTGAAAAATGCCATTTATCATCAAAAGCCTCCAGCCCATCTCTGCCCATACAGAGCACTCTACTCCCTTGGCTGGTTCCTGATTGCAGGTCAGGCAGAAAGTGCCATTTCATACACCTAAGACAGCTGCATTTCTGGGATGGAATTACTTCTTTCTCGCTACATAAACTCAAAAAGGTAAAGGTATAAGAAAAACAGAACTGGAACAACAGAAAGTCAGTCTTTCCCATATTCAATTACATGGCAATTTTAAAACTGCCATCTTGGGTCCTACAAGGCACAGTGCTCTGGTCCAGTGAAGAATCATTTCTAGCCTCAGAGGGTACAGATATATGTGCAGACATACAAAGCTTTAATCTAATCACTGATCCAGGACTAGACTTCGTCTTTTTCAGCCCCTAAGGCAATTTTACAATTGGGAAAAGGTGTAAATATTTCTTTTATTTTTCTTTTTCTTTCTGACTGGCAGTTTAGAGAATAGAGCAGCTATTTGAAGATGAATGGAAGTTTGCAATGCCAGTGAAGTTTTGTTGTGGGGGAAACAGAGAGCGAACAGGGAGCAGGTGAGGGGTGGTATTTCTGGGACATGGGGTTTTCTACATGTCTGAAATGCTGGTTGTCTGCATTTTGGTACCACAGCTGATGCAGTGCAGGTGACTCACATACACTGCATAAACACATATATGTATTGATGCCCCAAAGTTTACAGAGCATTGAAGAGACCATACCACACTAAATGTGCATACCCCAAGGATTTGTAAAGCACTGAGTAATGATCGGCTGATAAGGGAATTCTGTAGCTTGACCCTGAAACTAAAGCCTTGAGCAGACTTGCCATGACAGCAGAAAGTGTCTCTGCTTGCTTTGTAATCCCTTTTTCATTATACTCTTCAGACTCATTAAAGAGCTGGCTATAAAATTTCAAAATTTGCTTAGGATTTGTAATTTACAGCTGCTCTTCTGAGAGATTCACTGTTATTGG
The DNA here is from genome assembly GCA_023637945.1 of Phaethornis superciliosus. Classification (NCBI taxonomy): domain Eukaryota; kingdom Metazoa; phylum Chordata; class Aves; order Apodiformes; family Trochilidae; genus Phaethornis; species Phaethornis superciliosus. Next base: position 50,282,326 of record JAJQWJ010000002.1, on the reverse strand, counting down.
AATTAGATGGAAGTCGAATCCGCAGAAGGTGCACCTTGTGGTGACAGCTGCGTTTAGAGTTACTGATTCAAAGTATTTTATGTCAGGCACACAAGCCCTGGTTTTCTAGGGATTTCTTTGGTTTAATTTAAAAGCCCATTTCCCCTTTGGAAGATATGCTGACAATGCCCAAGAATTTATTACACACTGTCCCTTCTCCTCTGAAGTTTTTCTTTTTTTTTTTTTTTTTCATAGGTTGAATAAAAGGAGTTTTGAATAACTCCAGGTAGGGCCTCAGTTCAGGCTAAAATATTTTCCTCTAGAGTTTCCTGAGAGGCCAAAGGTCTGCACTGGAATTTCCACAGTGAGCAACCAGTGGCCTAAACCTGCTTGGCACTGATTATTCTGAAAAAAAAAACCAAAAAACCCAACATGGGGGATGCAGTGGATTGGGGAAGGAAAATCTTGGTCAGAAGTGCCATGGCTCAGAGCTGGAAAGAGTTTTCTTCTAAATACCAGAAAAATTAAGCAAGGTCTGAGTCCTATGAGGTGCTCAGCACTTTGGCTACAATCCAGTAATGCCCTTAATACTAAGCATGCTCTGGAGATTGGAGTAGGGGACAGCCCAAGCACTAAGGTCCCAAAAGCATCAAGCTCTAAATGGGGAGAGACATGAACCAGATGGGATTATATCAGCTTTGCCATACTTATAAGTTCTTTGGTTTGCGGTAGTATCACTCTCTTATTTTTCACTTGCTTGCTCTGCCTTTTCTATAAAACAAACCATATATACACTGGGAGTAGAAGGCAATGTACTGCAATTGCCCCTTATCTTTTCACAACCATGGAGATAAAGCAAGACCTGGGAAAATTGCTGTTTGTTTCAAACACAGATCTGCCTTAATCAGCAATACCTGCACAGTGACCATCATGAGTTCAGAGCTGATAAAAGAAGGAAAATGCTGATTGTCTGTTCCAATGAGCTCCCCAAAAATGTCATGAGTGAGCTGTTGCATTTGAGGGCATTAGCACCTGGATCAGAACCTATTCCAATGCCTTGGGGATTTTTTTTGGGGGGGGGAGCTGGAGGGAGGCAGGAAGGATGTCTGAGCAGGGACAACAGAAGGCAGCTCTCTGCCTGTTTATAAGCTGGGCTCAAACCGAACTAAAGTGAGAGTCCTGCCATGCAGTGCTCAGCCCTCATACATCCACTAAGGTCACCTGCCAGAACCCAACAGGAAGCAAATAAAACCCAAGCTGCCGCTTTGTTTTTGGTTTTTTTTTGAACAAGATCCCGTCATTCTACTTCTTCCTTTCCAGCACAGTTACAACTATCTCCAGAACTTCCTCAGACCTGTGATTTGTTCAGATGCCAGCTTTTTTACATCGATGTTTTTGAAACTGAGCACTGCCTGCTGGAAGCCATCCCAGCTGGAGCAGGAGCAGGAGCAGCCGAGGTGGGATGTGTGCCTCTGCCTCTCCACTTCTGGCACTGCTGAAGCCATCACTTGTGCTGGAGCTGTGCACACGTGTGGTTTGTGCAGTGAAACTTCAGAGGAAATTTCTGTGATTATTTTAGCATTTGGGCAACTGGTAAAGGAGCTGACAGAGGCGCCAGGCCTTTGGTTTTGTGACTGCATAAATCTTCTTCTGGCCTGGGAGGGAAATTTTAGATGAACTTAGCACATGTTCTCAAAGAGCTTTCTTTCTCCAAGTTTCTTGTGCTGTGGGTACCTGCCCTATGGTAATCACAGAAATCATAATCATAGAATCATAGAAACGCCAGTGATCAATACAAGTGGTCAATATAAATAAAACTTTGATCGATAATCATCATCATAATTTAGGGAGAGTGTCTGATGCTGTTTTGCTTTTTAAGAACTTTTCAGTCGGCTACCATGGTACAGAACTTTTGAGATACATGGATTAATTTTTTTTCCCCCTTATATTGGAAGTTGGTAGTGGGGAAAGGAGGAAGCATTAATACCCCTTTTTTTATATCTATGTATCACCCAAGAAAATTTCTTTCTTAGGTCAAGTTATAGAATCCAGTGGAAAAGACTTTCAAATGTAGATCATTTTAAGAACAAACACAAATAATTGTATTGCTACTGATGATAAAGTAGTTGGTTGGCAACTGAGCTTTATTAACTATCATGTGAAAACTTAGTCCGTGCCAAATGTGGCATAATTCAGAGTTACTCTGCGATGAAAGAGGTAAAATCCTTGTGAAGTTACTGTTTATTTGCCTTCTGCTAGGAGCAGGTCCTTGGAGAGTTACAAAAGCTCACATTGTAAGTGGTGGCTTGTTAAGTGATTGCAACTCACTTGTGTTTCTGAAGAGTCCTAATAGGAGGGAATGAAACTGCTTTGGAGATAAATGACTACCAGACAGTGCCTTTGGGCTTGGTGAGAATTTGACAATAACTATTGATCAAAAAAGAAACAAACTGAAACTAAGCCATATTATGTTTGCAGATTGCCTATTCTTCCAGCAAATGCTCACACTGATGTAGTTGTCACAGCTCCAAGAGGTACATGAGTCAGTGGGCTGCTATTTTGTTTAGTTTTTCCTACCCTTTCTGTCCATATGTTGGACATAGGCAGAGCTCCATTTCTGAAAACTGACAGGGAAACTCTTCTGGCCTCACCATAACATTTTAAGACAATGATCTGAGCTGTGACATGGATCAAGAGGACCCCAGAACACCCTCTAGCACATCACACAATCAAGCTTAGGAATCACCTGAGACAGCACAATTCCCCCAGGTGACCATCTGTAGCAAAAGTAAAATTAAACACTTTTAAATAGAACATTCCTATGTGAACCAGAATATGAATAATAATGTATGAACCAGGCCTGGTAAATACTGCAGGAAACACAGGGCAAGTGCTACTACGAGTAAGTTTGTGATAAAGGTTGTGTCCAATGAAATTTAAACAAATACAGCAACTCAAAGGAGCCACAGAGCTGCTCTCAATGTTTTCATTGTCTTTCGGGTTAAAACCAGCCCATCAATCAAAAGATATTTGAAGTGCTTAGAAATAGAGCAAAAGAGATAACTTTCTATGGTACAAACTGTAGAAGTGTATAGGTCAAGAATTTCCTTTCAAGATAATATCTGATTGGTTTCTCCATGCAAAATAAACTAATTCCATTTCTTTAGGGAAAGCATTGGATCATTGCATGAGGTCACAGCTAACCAAGAAGCTACTCTCTTATCATACTTGCAAGGGAAACAGGACTTTCCTATTTACATATGGTATAGAATAATAGTATTAGAGTGTAATTACAAAATATTTGACCTCAGGCATCTCATGGGTTGCATGCATCAAAGAAATGTACAGGCTCGACCTTTCAAAAAATTTCTCCCTTCATATCTGGTATAACTGTGTCTTTTCTTATGTTTTCTTTGTTGAAATGCCTGTTGACATTAGTGTGTTTCAGTTACTTGTTTAGACTTCTGAATAACTATTTTGATTTAACAAATCAGTATTTAATAATTTTCTATTCACAAACTTTCTTTTTCACATAATTCAATTTCAGAGTTTTTAAACAGTTTTAATTTCAATAAGAGCATGGTTAAGTCAGTAATTTAAATAAAGTACCACATAAAACCCAAATGCCAAAGTGAAGATTCATTTAAAATAGGGTTCAACAAAAGAATTTTCTATGATTTTTCATCTACTTTCATAATGGTTTTGATCTATCCTGCACTTCAGTCCTTAGTAGTGGAAGAGCCTATCTACTCAGCAAGATCTCTTCTAATGCTCTCAAACATCTCTGATTTACAAAGACTGACTAGCTAAGTTTTGTTTGATGACAAGACAAATGCAAAAAACCCCACAACCCTCATCTGCATAGCAAAAGCATTCACATGAAAGAATGATTGTAATAAAAGTAGATTTTAGATGTTTCATTTTTTACTTATGTCCTTACTATTTCCATAACTAATTCCCTCTTTATCCATAAATTTTGAGTTTTGTCTTGAGTTCTTTTAGAATCTTTCACTGACTGGAATATTCTTTGGTAAGTTTTCTGATTGATCGGTATGCTGTTTTGTTTTACACTCACATAAGCTTCACATGCTGAAAACAGAGTTAGGAGAACATGAATCTCCACCAACCTCCTTGACTTAGGCACCTTAACATTATATTAATTTAAATTGCTGTCTGTGATCAAAATCAGTTAAATCATTCAATCCTAAAAGACACGCCATCCACCTGCAGAGACCTAAATACCTCTCCATTCTCAAACTCTATAGGATTTAATGTGAAACCATGGAAGAGCAACTCATCAGCAGTCAAAAGTAGTATGAAAAGCATAGACAATACTGCAGGTAGAGGAAAAAACCCATAACTTGATACTTACAGAATTTCTTAAAATCTAGCCACTCCTTTCCAGCTCCCAGCCAGAGGACAGCTGAGTGTGAGGCAGAGACAGACACAGTACATCCTTTGTTACCTGGCCACACAGCTATTTGAAGTCTGCTGAAGAGCAAACTTCTGAGCAGTTACACAATGACAAAATAACATGAAGGAAAAACACCTAACATGATTATGCGTCAGCTCTTTTGCTTTCTGCACAGCAATTCCTGTGAAGATCACAATGTAGAATATTTCTTTTTTGCTGTTAGCATTGCTCACTTCAAGTTTTTATAGCTGCTTGGAGATCTGCATCATTGTATTTGATTTCAGCTAATCAAGCATAAAAATGAACAGGAATGCAGACACACAGCACTGTAAAAAACAAAGAAGGAAGTTTTTTCAAACCAAATCCCTTTATTAGGCAGTGGTTCCAGTGATGCAATCAGAATAGGAAGGAAAGTCTGTGTTGCTTCATTGTTTTGTTTGGATTTTGGGGTCCAGTGCTAACTTGTGATAATATTTCCATTTGCAAGTGTATTTCTCTGAGACCAATCCAAAAAGTGACTATCATGAATCTAATAGGAAAAATATCCCATTGAACTCACTAAGTTTTCCATCATGCATGACCATTGCGGAATTGCCCCACTCAGTTTTCTTTCCTGTGTAGTTTGGCAAAGTTTATTGGTTTTTATCAGTCTAGTAAATGCACAAGGTGGTTTCAATAGAAAGTTAATTACAGAGAAATTCAGTAACTGATTAATCCCTGTGAGATTTTTAAAGTAAGTGAATAAATTGAATAGTATAAATGACCAAAAAGAAGATCTGCAACATGTATTGAAGGCACAGTTGCTTGCAGGGACATTTAGATCTTTAGAGGCAAGCCCAAGGCCTATTGCTGCCAGGAGGAGTTTTGGATTCAACCTTAAATATGATTACATTTGTAATCCAAAGATTCAACTCTCTATAACCTCCATAGTTAAAACAAACATGTCCTCTCTGCAGACATGATTTATCTGATCTGCCCATCACACTGCATAATTCTAAACAGGATTTTCCAGATGCCTTGTACAGAGCACACTATCATCTCTCTAGCACTAGGCAGAATGGGTTAAGTGTGAGAAAGGCCAATGGTGGCAGAAATGTTAGCTTAGGAAAACAGAATTTTTCCTTGTCTCCCAAACATAAAATGTTTAACAGCAGTTTTGCAAAGTGAGCAAATTCTTTTCATCAAATGTAAAATTGATATTGAAGGTTAAAAAGTTTCCTCCCCTTCTGTAAGAATATGTTACTCCTCTCACATAAATATGTGTGGTTCGTTGTTTAATCCTGAGACCTCATCTCTCTCAAGTGATCTTCAGAAGATTCTAGATTTGGTCTGCTTTAACCACATTATGGGGCATTTCTCATTTTATAGGTTGTCACAAATGATTGAAAAGTGGTATTAAGTCTTAAACTAAATATAGATGACAGTAAAGCACCGAGAAGTAAATACAAAGCTTATTATCTTCAGCTGTACAAGTTGCTTAAGTATTTTGACGTCAGTGAATGTTGTAAGACCCTGAGAAGATGGCCAAAGCCATAAATATACACTTTCTGTAAAGCTATTAGAAAAACTCTTCCCACCATCTATTGTTTTCCTGGTTGTTTCTGGTACTTGTTGCAAACCACTTAATTTCAAAAATAAATACAATACTATGTTTAAATTTCTTTAGTCTTCAAAAGTTGCCTATCAAATGTTATTGCTACTGCTACATTCAGTGGATTCATGGGGTGTAGGTATCTGTGGGCTTTAGAGTAGCCCCACAGATGAGCATCATTTCAGTGTTTGGCTCATTTCTGCTGCAACACAGCCTGAGGTCCCCTTTTGCCTGAATAAAATATAAAATCTATCCCAGTGATAGAAACTCATCACCAGTAGTCTCAAAGGAGGTAACTTAATCTAGCTGTCCACTCCATTGATATAATTAGGAATGCACTTTGTCAGCCTTTGAGGATTTAGCTACAGCTGGCTGGGTTCAAGGCAGTTTCAGAAACCAATCTGTTCTTAGTAACACCATCTCCTTCACAGAATTACAGACATACTTTCAGCAGATATACCCAGCTAACTGCTGAATGATGTTTTTCCACCCACTTATGGAGTGGTCAATATCTTTTTCAGCATAACTGAAGTCCTGGATCAATGCCATGAAATGATTCAGAAACCAAAGACTGAAGTGACAGCTCAAGAATAAAGGCTCTGAACCTTATTTACCATGTTTGAATGTGGTTCCATGTAGCTGCTGAACATCATCATATTCCTGATCCAGCTGATGAATTTAACTGGAAAAGAGATTCTAAAGGACAGTCAGGTGCTAACTGTCCCATCTATTGTTTAAGAAAAAAAGGATATTTGAGGCTCTTATTCTCTAGAAAAATCAGAACTTGACTCTCCACATTGATTAGCAAAGTTAGGAGAAAAAAATCTAACCTAATAAAAATTTAAAATCTTCCTCTAATACATTCAGCTGGACTACTTCTGCTTCCCTGCTGTACCCTTCATTCTTCTGTTGGAGTCTGCAGGGCATCAGAAGGTTAATACCTTCATGGTATTGCCAATAAGCTTTCCTAACTCAGTATCACAAGCACCACTCCTTTTTCATGTGTTTTGCTCTGGTAGGAATCTGATTTGCACAAATCAATTAGATACTCTGGTAGGGTTCAAGTAAGTTGGATAAAGCTTCCCCTCCAACTTACAGAATATTTGACAAAAATGCAGTATATCTTTCCACCTATTTACTTTAAACACCAAGACCTGAAAATACCCAGGCTAGCCTATTAATCAGCAGAGTAGTCTGCTCAGAAAAAAACAGACTTTTTTTTTTTTTTTTCTTATCAGTCCTGAAGCATTAGTCTAAACACTTCAAATTCCAGCTTTCAAGGTTCCACCTACAGCTGTGTCAGTGGGCTGGGCACAGGCTCCCCAGGCCAGAAGCCCTACAGCTGCCATTGCACAGTGCTCTGCCTTTTTCCTTGGCTTGGGCAAAATGCTGTCCTAACATTGCTGTACAGCTCCTGGACACAGGCAAAGGGAGGTTGGATTGTTTTGCAGCCACTCCATAAAAAGATACCCTGAACCTCTCTATTGTCATTACTGCCTGGAAATTGTGAAATTCAATAAAGCCATTGATTTACTAACTTGATGTTAAATTGATATTAAACCTTATGGTACTGAACTTCTTTTCTTTTTTTTTCTTTTTTTTTTTTTTTTTTTCTTCTTCTTCATTACCCTATTTGATTTCTTTTTGTCTGTAGTACAGAGTTTCAATAGATTTCAGAACCGAGGCATCACAACTGGGCCTTAAAATACCAAAAGCACATAAATTTCTGAGACAAAAAAAACCCCACCAGAACTAAATAAAAGAGCAAAACACCTCCTTCTTGCTTCGCTAGCTCTCCATGTAAGCAGAAAAATGTTAACTCTGAAAAGTACAACTTACTTTACCTTTTAGAATTCTTGATAGCACTAAAAGCATTAATTACAGACATCCTCATTACCCACATGAATATCATACCCCTCTTTGAATCTGGAAACAGAAAATGGGCCTTGAAGAACATCCTATGACAATAAACACTGCATATAAGTGGGCAATTACTTACAACTACAGAGACTTATTGTTGCATGGCATGTAATGTAATTAACTGCAGATTTACTTGTGTTCAGAGGCAAGATGGTTTGGTTTGCATGGTCTTCCAGCATTGATGATTGTGGCATAGTTAACTTCAGGTCTTGCTTAGCTGAGTCTTATTAAAAAAACTAAATCAGTAGTTAAAAAAAGCTGTAGAGCTGGAGTCCATTACAGATGAAATGCATCTTGACCACACAGAACAGCTGCAAAGTCAGCTTTCCTCCCAAAAATTTGTGGTGTGCTTCCTAAGAAGAGAACATGGATGGCCTGTATGTTGAAGAAAGCTATTAAAAATTTGATATAGTGGGCATGTCTGATTGTTTCTTTTTAACTGCTACTCTTTGTCAGAGGCAACAGACAACTTGAAGAAATACTCTTGAAAAAGTTTCCAGTTGATTATTGACTTATGGGCTAAATTATTCTAATGTTTGCCATGTATTCTGTGTGTTGCCAATGCCACATGCGCAGCCCTAGGCTTCATGTGGCATCTATGGACTTGTGAGCATTGCTCTCACATGTCAACAAGAATAAATTAGTATTTTCCAAAAGCTCACGTTTCCTGTAATGTTACCCTGAAATTCTCATGGCTTAATTGCTTTTGCTAATTGAAAGAGAGCAGGAGGCAAGCAAGCAAGGAAGCAAGGCAGATCCAAGGACTGCAGTAGATCACTGGGGATTATGGGGAAATGCATCCTCTGAGTGGAAGACACAAAAATGGACTTTACACAAGGCAGACACAATTGTTTCAGCAGGAGACTAAAGACTACCATATATTTAGAAGATCCCTCTCCTGTGCTTGGCTAGCTATCCCTGCTTCCTTCTGACCACCCTCTTCTCCAGAAGTGAGCATTCTCAATGTGAAATCCTCCTGCAGCCTGAGTACAAAGGCTTCCCTTGTCTCTGTTCCTCAGGATAAGCTTGCTGCTTCCTTTCACTTCCTTGCACATGCATGATCTGGGCACCATCTGGCTCAGCAGAGCAGACAAGTCTGCGAAACTTCTTCAGAGAATGCCCTAGACTCTCCTGCTCCATATTTCACCTGTAACTAGAACAAAGATTTTATTTTAATCTCTGATACAACCAGACAAATATTCAGAGTTTAGTTTTCAAAGTATTTGAATAACAGAAGGAAGGACTGCAAAAGAAGACAGGCATAGTCACCATTCATCCTGATGTCTTAATGTGCACTAATACTGTCATTAAATAAGAAGTCACCACAAGATGACACAGGAGACAACATAATCAGATCATGCCCTGTGAAAAAGTTATTGACAAAAAAATCTGAGTTCTGATGGCTTGGTCCCATTTCCACTGAATTCAGAGGTAAAACCTCCAATATTACTTCTAAGTATGTGCTAAGTTTGTTTCTGTGTAGAAACAAGGCTTGTATCACACTTGATGTTCCACTGCAAGGTTTATTATTGACCTTTTATTAAACTGGAATATATAAACTGGAATAAAACACAAAAGAGCATTTTGTGTTAGCCTGAATCCTAGAACTATCCAGTTCTTGCACTGATACTAAGGTTAACTTTTTAAAGTATCTGACATTCTCCATTTTAAGCTTTCCTTTGACCACTATGTATGATTATCACCAGGACAGAAAATAAACTGAGGAAGTATTTGATTCCAAGTTTTTAATAGCCAAAGAAAGAGAAACAGACAGGAGGGTCTCCATCACCATATCTAGAGTTTGCAGAGACTAACCCAGAGACTAGGTAGATGCAGACTCTGATGTCTACAGGGGTGTAGTTAGTGAGGAACCTACTACTCAGGGAGTCAAATTTTTTATTCCCTGCCCAAATTTGTCCATTGGAAGCTAGTATTTTTCCAATGAGCTGTAGAAAAAAATGAGGACTTAGAGCTCTAAACCTTTTTTCCATCTCTGATAACAAACTATAAAGGTGACCTTATGTCTGAAGTTTCACACCCATGTACTTAAAACATGGTTCCCTTATTTGCTTCTTGCTTTACTTGTAAATGATGGTAAATTATGTCCACCCAGCTGCTGGACTTCTACATTCAATATAGGTTTTCAATAAATACTCCTCACTGTCTTTCTGCACTGATTGGACTCTTCTACCCTCCACAAAAAACCCCAAACTTATAGACATAATTTTGCTTATAATATTGTCATAGCACCTTTAACAGAAAGAAACATTATAAATGGCTTTTATAGTTCTCAGATAGAAATTCAATACTGGCAACACTTCATAGCAGAGATTTCTGTCTGTCTTTTGTTCATCCTTCTGTCTAAATATCCAGCATAGGTCCACCTCCAATTGGATGATTTTATACATCTGAAAATCCCCCAGGCTTACTTACAGTAGCTGAGTATTACACATAGGATCCTAAATAAGAAAACATAACAGTCTTCAACCAAACCAGCTGATAACAGGCTCCCTGTTCCAGTGCTTGTTCTACTCTCCTCAGAGACCAGAGGCTTTAGCAGTGTCTGGAAAGTTAACAGATACAGGCTGGGGAAGAAATGAATTACAGAGGCAAGGGATCCCTCACAGTAGATCAGTCTTTCCCTTGCATCAATTGTGGTTCTGCTGATCTCTGCTAAAATAGTTCTTCAGGGTAATAGAGGCTCTTTTTTTTTTTCAAGCAACCTGTCTTTTATACCACTTCATATTTTGTCTTCAAAATCACCCTTTAAATGCCATTCCAAACCCCATCACCACGTGCCTGGTGGGACTCAGGGGTCAACTGTAAACAGTGCTACCAGATACTTTGGGACACAGTTCTTTTCTCACTCCAACCCCTTTATTTGCACACAGAGTAGAATCAAGTCATATACCTGTGAAGATGGTCCTTCTGTCAGCCTTTGCTTCTTTGCTTCCTCCCACCCCCCTTGGAGTCCCTGGCACATACAATAGGACCTGAAAGACCATGAAGAAGGCAGGTGAAAGGTCCAAAATCCTGGATAGGATGCCTGGATTCAGTCACCAGCTCGTGACATGACTGCAAACACTCTTCTCTTGGATTCCCCTCCTGTGTTCTTTTAATTCCCCCATCCCTGTGGTGCAGAACTGCACAGAGCTGGGTCCAGCCCTGATGTGCTGGGTGGATGTGCTGCCTGCCAGCCTTGCTCCACCACACTGCCTGGCCAGCTGGAGCAAAGCCCTGCAGTGGGCCAAGTGGCTGCTAGTCCTATGGTTAGCCAAAATCCAGGATGTTAACTTGACTGTTTGCTGTGGATACTCTTGACTATTTAAGGATGTGATTCTGTATTTGTACAGGGCTAACCAGATGCTTTTCAGATACTGTCCTAGCTAGGACTTTCACTGGTGTTCCACAGTCATGTCTTGCAGTTCCCACTACTGCACATTTTCCACACATTTACACTGAATTATTTTGATCTCCTGTGCAAAAATAACACTTTACATTTCATGATTCCTGGCTGTTAGCTATGGCAGTGCTGTCAGTCTGCCAGATGCAATTTGATGGTGTCTGTGCAGGGCACACAGGGCTCTCAGGTCCTACATATTTTTTTGTGGCAGCTCCAACCCTCATGTAATCATAGATAAGTTAAAGACTTAGTTAAAAATGAATGAGGCAGCTGGCTAAATGCTCCACCAAACAAAATGATCAAAGAGACAGTGCCAGATGTTTTCCATCAGCTCTACATATGGAGGTACCAGAGAGAGCAGCAGGAGCACCAAACTAAAAAGAAACCAGAGAAGCCAACTTTAGTTTCAACCATAACATGAGGAACTGGCTATAAATACTAAATTCCTCAGTGAGGCTCCCAGAGGACATTCTGTAGGTATTTCTAAAACCTACAGGAAAAGCAAGTCTACTATTGTCTGAATTTGTTATACGCATCCTCCCAGTAAATGTTTTATAAAGAATTATCCTTCTTAGCATCCATAAAATGTATCTAGAAAATCATATTTTAGAAAGCTGCTAGAAAGTATTTAAAAATCTTTTTTTCACAAGAACTATTTTTGTCCAACTTGTGCCAGTACAGTCTTTTCCTAGACTATTGGTTTTTGGGGTTTTCTTTTGCCTCTTTTACTACATTTTAATATTTTAATTTCATAGGTTTTGAGTTCAGGTTGCTGCAAGAGGTCCAAGTCATTTTAAGATTTACTGTGGAACAGGAGACAGCATTATATTTTTGTCTTCTGGGGAAGTTTATGGTAGAGTGAGAGAGATAAACCTAAAAAATCGTTAAGGTTGTTTATCTTGCATCACTCAGAAGACATTTTTGACATCACTTGTATACAACTGAGCAAGGAAGCTGCTCAGTAAGGGCTGACAGAAATTAAACCCAGGTCACCCAGCCGCAGGGCATGCAGTCTTCATTTCAGTGTGATAAAATCTGCCTCTGATGGGTTAAAAACAAGCAAAATTTTGGTGAATAAAGGATCCTCCACTGGGTTTTTTCAGTTATTATTTCAAGATACTTTATCTCATCATGACATATCTCTGTAGTATCTTAGGGCTTCCAAGAGGGGATGAGTATTGCAAAAGGATCTAGAGCCATACTTGTCCAGTGTAATGACTTTACTATTGTCCCCAAATCTGCAAGTTTTAGGCTTGGAGAGCAGGGATCTTAAAAGCTACCAGCAGGTAATTAAATGCAACATAGACATCTCAGAATTCTTTCATGTATTTTTTTTTTAACTTCATAATTTAATGATTCCTGCCTGAAAGTCTCTGCTCCTTAGTAGTAGGAGGGAGACATGCCCTACATGGAGAGATTGGAAAGGAATTTCCCTGAAAAAAATGGAAGTGCCAGACTTGCCCTTGACTAGGGGAGAAGCTAAGAAGTGCTCTTGCCTGCCTTGTTCTGTGGTTGTGAATCTATGTAGCATGCTCCTAGATTCAGTAGTACATATGCTGCTCCTTGTATGAGTTCTGATTATAAAGATGTTTATCCTATGTATGAAAAGCTTGATGTGCCCTTTAAAAGCTGCTCTAAGCCCATTCTGCAAAAATGTGAACTTGCTTTTTATTTCCTCCGCTTCTTATCTCAAGCACATACAAGTGTCAGCCACTCATTGGGGTGGAAATATCCGTGATTTGCAGTGCAGGATGAGTTCCTTGCTGGTAGATATGGTAGGAACAAATGGGCTGAGGAACTCACAAACTCTTATACTTGAGTCAAGGAAGGCTTGGGCATGACTCACTTTGGAATGCTTTGTACTCCCGTAATTGCATAATTACTTTAGAGAACTCACTGGCCATTTGGTAAAGAGGTCATGCCTGTTTCCTCTGAGCACAGGAATAACTCCTCCTAACTTCTCCTAGCAGGATAAAAAGGAGATGTGAGGAAGACATATGGCCATGGCCCCAATTTTCCTGTCTATAATCCAGGAGTGATATTTGCACACAACTATGCAGTCCTCCATTCTCTGAAGTGAGGATGGAAAAGTGGGCCATAAAGTCATATAAATCAGCACTTTCACCTTTGCACTGAGTCAGTATCTATATTGAAAGGGATAGTAGTGTGATATTCTGAGGTGTTTTGTACTGCTACTTGTGATATCTGAATTCTAGTAAACAGGATTAAAAAACAAATAGGGGATACCACAAGCACAGGAACATTCCTCATCACAAAGAAAACAGAGAACTCTCCAAAAGCAATAAATAAAAATGGAGCAATAAAAATGCTATCAACAATTTCAGTCACACAAAGCAGATGACAAGAGAAGTGAAGGGACCTGAATGCTCCGTGAAAAAAAATGGAAAATTAATTTGCTAGTTAGTCAAACGGAATTAAGGGAAGATTTGGATGGATAATTCTCCTGGATCTCTAATGAGCTCAACAGTGCAGTTTTCAGGGTTCACCCCATGTGTGGAACTGGTAAAGTAAGTAAGTACGCAAGAGAGAACAAAAGAAAGACAAATACAGAGAGCTGAGAAGGAGGTATTTAAGTATAGCTATCTTTAGTCCCCCTGATGCTCTCTTGTTCTGGAGAACGGTTGGAATTTGTGTTCCCTCTTCTTAACCTTTTTATTAACATAGTCCAACAGTAAATTTGGAAGCTAAAATTCTCCTTCACCAACTGGTGATCTCATCACTATGTAGGCAAACTTTCATCCTGCTCTTTCTTTCATCACGCCTATGAATTCACCATCCTTCATTCCACAGTGATTCACCTTCCACTCCAGACAGCTAATGCCCATCTTCTCCTGTCCTCCTTACAGCCCACAAACTAATACCCATAACATATAAAGAGGCAGCCAATACCCCTAACATATAAGAGGCATAAACACTCTCCTCCCCCTGGGCTTAGGAATGAAAATACTTGTGGCTGCTCCACTTCATGCTGATGCTAATGCTGCCAGCATATGTTTCAGACATATGCGTGACTGGGTCTTCAAGAGGTGCAGATGCATGTGAATACAAGTGCTCTGATGCCTCTAAGTTACTTTATTAGTTAGTTTATTAGTGTAAACTTTGGTGTCCATGGGCTTTGCAGATGTGTACTTGGATTGGCAGGAGTGTTTAAGATGACTCATTTGTTTAGAGGTTCATGATGACTGCTTAAATCTGCCCTTCTCCCTTTATCAGTGCCTTTTTAAATAGTGGGAAGCAGATCAGTTTCATGAAGACTGAGGCTGCATTAGCTTCCCCTTTCTGTGAGAAACCTCTGCTTAGGAGGTTCCCAAAGTGAAAGTGCAAGAGAAAACATACCTGGGAGACACTCACTTCCCATCTTGGCTCTAGCGAGTGGAGCTGTTTTGCTGATATTAAGGAGAGCATCACTCCACACCAAAAGTAAAGTTTTTGAGAGTGGAAAGAAAATGAAAGATCAAGATTCCTAAATTCAGAGGAACTGGTCAGCATTTTATCAAACTGAAGGCTGATATCCAAGTCTGCTTCTGTTCTCACAGATATATATCTGAAGTATGGACTTCATTAGAGCTACATCTAAATAAACACAACCAAATTCAGAAAACAGTCAGGCTCTGGGTCTCATCTGCTTTTGTTATCAAACAAAAAATAGACAACACCTCTGTTCATTGCATGGTTTTTCAAATCACCCTCCTGGAAAGGAATTCCCATGCCAGAGTGGGGGTAGCTGCCCTAGGGACCAAGGAACACCAGGCAGAGCCTACAGCAAAGCTTCTTGCATTAAGGTGGCAGCAGAGGAAACTGTACAGCAAATGCAGTCCAGAAAAGAGTTCTTAGAAGATGAAGTAGGGATTAAGCCAGAGCCTATTTTACCATTTGCTAAAATGCTCAGTGCATTTGCCTTCATGGATTCTGCATTCCAGAGGACTGCATGCTGGGTTAATAAAACCCCTCTCTTGAACAGGCTTTGGAAACAGGCAGTCACTGACTGCCCATTTGGCAGAATTTGGCTATTGCTGTTAGACAGCTGCAGGAAGCTGAGGACAAGAAAGGGGAGAAAACACCAAAATATTACACACACCCAGGCATACAGAGAGACACATGGCTTTGCCTCACGGCAGGAGCTTCCAAAATATGTTAGTCATCAAAATGCCAGGATCCTCTTTTATTTATTTTTCTTTCAGGAACTGCAATTTGCACTTCTGCTTTTCTTAGGTGATTGGTATGTGATTTAAACTCCCATACACCCTAAGCCTCAGTTTCGAAAGCATTTAAAAGCAATTAGCACACCTCTAAGAAAAATAACAAAACACCACATTTCCTTTGCTCTGTGAGGGCTCAATGGGAAATTCAGTTTAGCATTCTTCAGTGGGGAAGAAATGACATGCTCCCCAGCAACACAGTGCCAAACCACTGCTCTGTTTTGAGTAGCAAATCACATTCTTACTGCATCTAAAAGCCCAGATTATGTTTCTTTCCTTGACATGAAATTGTGTATTTTGGTACTGCTCTCAAACAGCAGTTTAACAGAACAAAGGAGTTATCTTTATGAGACAGGCAGGGAAACACACAAAGAACAGGAAGATGCAGCTAACCTAAATAGTGACATTGAAAACAAAATAGCTATGAGGCTATAAATAAACAATATGGAATAAAAATAATTATTTTTATTAAGAGGAGACAGACTTAATTCGTGGGCATAAACACTTCTACTGTTTCCTCAGACTTTAATTCTCATTTTTTTTAGTTAAGCCCAAGACTAACATATCCTACTTCAACTTTTTTCAGTATGAACTTTCACACTGCTTCTTTTGGAGAAAATTGCAAAATCCAGATACGTATGTTTAGGAGAAAGGTCAGATCTTTCTAAAACAATAAAATTGCCCAAACTGCTGTTTTTGAACTGTACAAATACATCCATTCTCACAGGGCAGGGAAGTAAACATATACACAACTGCATTAATTAAGACAATACCGAGTTTCCTGAAACTCACAGGAATTTTCTTACTAAGTCTTTAAAGACGCGATCTCCTATTGTGTGTATGTGGGTAAAGCAGCAACTACAGTTTCACAGAAAGGCAAAGACTGGTCCTGACCTAGCGGATGAATTAAATAATCCTCTAAACCAAAGACAGAATCAACTTTCTGAGCGCCAGAGTCACTCCAGCCTCCTCACTTTTGCAGTAGAGTTCTAAACGACCTGAGCAGAAGCCTGATTCGCGTGTTTATTTTTTTTATTTTTTTTTTTTCCCCCTGAGGACTGTCTTGTTGCCTGTCTTGGGCAGGAAACCAGCCTGCTCTGTTGACTTACAAGATTTTAAAATAAGCACCCGTGTTCCCCCCTCCCCGTCCTGCACCAGCAGCGCTCGGCTGAATCACTTCCCCGGTGGCGGCAAGAAGCATACAGGACAAAGTGCTCACAAAGTGGCCGAAGGATCAGGAAACACCCTCGGGCTGACATCCAGTCAATAAAAAACCCTACGGAGCCCCTCAAAACGTCAGGGCATGAGACTGCTCCCCATCCCTCAAGCTTTACCTGCTGGTGGGCGAATGGCTGGAAGGTACGTCCTGTACAAAGCTCTGCTCCATGCCTGGGATCCTGGCCGGGCTGTGGGGATGGTAAGCTGTCAGGACCACGCTTCCTGAGTCCTTCATCTCCATGGTCATAGGCACATGCCGGCCCCGCCGCTGGTGCCAAAAGCCCTGAGGAGAGGGCGAGAGGTCCCTGTCAGGAGCTCATGGCCCAGCTCCCCAGCAGCCTCCCGCCAGCGTTTGCTGCCAGGAGAGCCGCCTCTCTGAGGCACGGCTCCTCTCCCTGTCAGGAAAGCTGAATTAGCATATATTCAAAAACACCGCCCACAAAAACAACCCACGGGGAAGTTACTACGTTCCTCGGAAACCTAGAAACCTGAGATAATCCTGCATGGCACCGCCGGGTGACCACAGGGAAAAGTTCTTGCTTGCTTTCTTTTTCTTTCCTTTTAAGAGCTGATTTCTTAATACTCCTCCTGCTCCTGAGGTAGGCTCAACTAAGTAAAATTATTTGCTGGTTAAGAAGCAGGATGAGTGGAGAGCACTAATCAAACACGAATACAGTTTGGCAGGGCAGGGAGTGACATTTAAGCTGTTTACAAGAGAGATTCAGAAAGCAAATTTCCTCTGCTCTGTTTAAATTATCAAGGAGCAGGAATCTTGATTTCCTACCTGCCAGGTCATTTCTGTGGAAGGGAGCTGCACTTGCTTTCTCCTGAAGAGAGAGTAAAGTTTCATTTTGTCTGATCGGGTTGTACACATAATTAGAAGGGCACTGGGAAACTATAATTTTTATAATAGTGTGTGTTTATCTGGTGTAATCCCACAAATAAATACCCTCTGCAACACTTGATAATTTTTTCAAGCTTGTGCTTGATCCTTGTTTGACAATTAAATGTTTTCACTAAAAAGACCCGAAACAAGCAAACAAAAAACCAAATCAGCAAACAAAAAGATTGGGTCCAATTCTGGAATAACAGTCAGAGAAAACTCTCAGCAAAGGGAGAAAACTCAGAGTCCTTTAATGTCCTCTTCACTTCAGCATTTGGAGTTTTTCTGAAAATAAATGTTTCTGATAAATGCCTGTTCCCTGAAAACTATTGTCCTGCCTATGAAATAATGGGAAGGCTGTTCCTTAATTTTATTCTGACTGCTTTTCAGCCACAGCTGTCTGAGCTCCTTGTGAGCACATGGGTGTAACACCAGGCTCTGCACAACTTTGTCACAGCTTCAGGCAGTGTCCCCACCACAGGTACTCTGCGAAGTAAATCACTGTCAGGTTCCTTTTTCTCATGCCCCTTCAGCTTCTTTCCTTTGCTCTGCTATGGGATTGCCTTAATAACACTGTCCATCTCAGTAGAAGGCAAAGTAGAGCAGGTTTTGAAGGGCTCCAAAATTACTCATCTCATCTCCACCTTTTCCCCTGAACTGCCTGGAAAGGCAGGACCATTTCAGTCAAATATGTTGCTGAGAATCATGTAGGCAGTGCACAAGTTAATTTTAAATTAGCCAGCACAGGACACTGATAACAGTACCCTTGGCAGCACTTCATGCCAGACTCACCCAGGAAGCATAAATATTTGAACATGCAGAGTTTCTAGGCTTGCTTTTGCTACAGTGTTAACATGTTCTGGATTAAATATTTTAAATCCAGGTTGCACTGGGTAAAATAGTGTTTGCTCCCTCTGGGAACTACCTTGCAGCTGTGTACATATGTTAGAAACAAAGGAGAAGTTTCTAATATAAATCTGGAAGCATCTGGATGCCCATGGCATCAGGACTGCATCTCCCAGTGCCACCAGTGAGGACTGGGGTAAATGCAATAGACAGTGAAGATCTCATGTGTTCTGGGGTCACCGGGGTATTCAGGAGAGAGCTAGACTCTGAAAAACTGGGATAAACACCATCATGGATCACATATCCCAACTGTGTGAAGCTCTGGATGAATTCCAGGTTAATGCCTGGGTGATGGAAGACCAGGGATACTAATACCAATATAACTTTTTCCTCTTCCTACCCTGCCCTTACGTACCCCTTCCTTAACCACAAGGTGGATACCCTTCTCCTCTGATGTGGATGAGTATATTATGAATATAAATTTGTATTTGGCACAAGTGCAAATGTGTATTTTGAAAATTAATCAAAGTATAATAAGCAAACTATGAGGAAAAAAGTTATAAATATCTGCTCATACCTTCTAAGTACACTGTCCCCAATTTACTTCAAGAAACTCAACATCTGAAAAACACACATAGTGGAAGGCACCAAATCCTATCAGAAATGGAGTGCATGTCCTTTAGGTGATTAGGGTGCAGAACAAGTATTGGCTGCAACTCCAGGAAAGTCCTTTTTCTCCCATTCCCAGAATCCTAGAACTAGGCTTTCTCCAGTACCACCAGAACATAAAATGATGGTTATGTTCTTTAGGCTATGTGTAGATAAAGCCCACAGCAGAAATATGATGTATTTTTCGTATTATTTTTATTTCTTCTCTTCCCATAATAAAAAACCCCCAATAGCCCCAGTATCAATATGACTTAGAATAGACTACAGTTAACCTCTCAACAGCAAAATATGTATAAAGAACAGAGGCCCACACTTATTAAATGGGATTTTCTCTCTGAGAAAAATAAACAGGGAAGATTTTATTTGGAAATTTATAATGAGTGCATAGACTGAAAGCCTGTATGGAAATGGCAGACTGTTTGGCTCAAGTATAAATAGATATTTTGAAAATAATCAGTCAAAATACATATATCAAACTGGGAGCTAAAAATGTTTATGAGTGTACAAGCTCTTGGGGTTAGTCATCTGCATATGATTGAAAACTAAAAAAAAGATGCTAAATCAACTAGAGATACACATCAGCCATTAAATGAAGTTTTAACTGGTCTAGTAATACAGCCATAGGAAGAGTGTACAGGCCAACATGGGCCAGATTACTCCTTCAGTTGTATCTGTGCAATTTGATTAGTTAAAGGAGAATTTATCTCCCAGTTTCTAAAGCAAGTAGGAAATATTTTAATTCAACATGTTTGTGCTTTTACAAGATCCTTTTCAATACTAGATCATGGTGTACTCATGATGTGACAGCTCTAATTGTTTTTTTTTTCATCTAGTTGACAGCTCCATAGACCTCTCAAATATTCTGGAAATGCTGGTTTGGTGAGAAAAAATATTGTGAGAATGTTTTTCATGGCAACCAGTAAATAGAAGCTACAGCAGAGAATAATCTGTGGGGAGTCTGTAGCCAGTGAATCCATGAGCAGCTCCCTTGGGTTTGGTGGGGAAAGACCTTGTGCTTTCAGATGTCACGTTGTACTTGTGCCAAGGGGAGTGCTTTGCACTTTCACAAATTTGGCAAGAGAGATGTGTGTATGGATCAGTGGGCCCAGACTCTGAGAACAAGGAGTGAAAAATCTTTATTAAGGTATTGTTTCAGAAACATAAGTCACTGGCTATATAACTGTATGATGTTCTTCTGTGGTGAAATACCTGTGACAGCCACATGCCAGAAGTATAAATGGACAGAAAGCCTCTACATAAAGCTTACTGAGGTGCAAAAGAAATTGTCACTGTTATTAGTAATAAATGTTAATAGCAATTACTTAGTAATCATTGTGGTAGTAACATGATGGGTAACCCTTTTGTAGCAAATTTAATGTCTGTTTCTTGGAAAGAAACTCTTCACAAGAAAGTTCTTCACATGGATTTTAAACAACATTTGCTGGTTAAGTCCAAGAGGGGCTGTCACCAAAGGGAATGGGATTTGTCAGCCAGGCCTTTTGTCCCAAGATGGAGGGGCCATGCACCATTGTATCAGTAGACCAACAGGGCCCTGGAAAGAACAAAATTCCCTTTTGAGCTACAAATCACACAAAAACCAGAGTGCTAAGTTTCTTTGCTGGCTTCCAGCTTAAATTATCCAGGACAAAGTTGGATAGAAGTTGAAAAACTTTCAAGCTAATTTTGGATGAGTTCAATGTTATCTTAAGTTTTAAAAAGAAGTTGTATAAAAAGCATTTTTCACTGATCAAATCAAATACAATAGACTGTAGCAATACACAGAAAAATGTTAGCTAATCTCTGTGACTAATTTTCCTCATCCTTCTTGTTTGGTCAGCAGCACAAAATAAATTTTCTATCTGTGTGAGACAAACCAAAGCCAGAACCACTGTATTCCTCTATAGTTTTGGAAATCTTTTGTCTCTAGTTTGTAATTTGGATAGAGAAATTCTTGAGGGGTGGAAGGCAGAAAGACTCACCACACCCCAGAGCTGGCATGGCAAAAAGCACCTGGACACTGTGAAAACAAGCAGTGCCACAAAGTCACATAAAAGTCAAAGCCAGTGGTTTGTGAGCCTTCTGCTGCTCAGCACCAATACCTTCCTTGAAAAAAATACTCTGAGAGGGAGCTGGCTCTTGTGGCAGAAAAATTTTCACTGTGGCCTGAGGTCTATTTCCCTTTAGAATTTTAAGCATCATGAGAGATAGTTTCTAATGCCTGATTTAGCCTCTGTGCTTTCTGCTCCTGTGATGCCAGAAGAATTATAATCTTTGTGTTCTTTCACTATAAGGGTGAGGTGTTTGTGTGCCTCTGTGTGGGCAGCTGGGAATGTGAGCAAATGGGTGAGAATCATCAGTAGCATCAAAATACATCCACTGCTTTTAGAACACTGAAAAATTCATGAGCCTCCCCAACCCTAAAATTAGAGGAAAATATTATTCTGCTTTCTTTGTCTTCTGAAAAAGGTTAAGAACAACACTGAGAAAACTGTTGCTTGTCTTTTACAAACAGGTTAAGTAACGAGGTTATTTAGTAAAAGAGAACAGAAATCAAATATTGTGGCAATTATTGGTGTTTCAAAGGTTTTCAATTAGCATATGAAACAAAACATTTGTCTTATTCATTTTTGTTAAATATAAACTCACATATTTTAGTCTCAGGCTCAACTTAATTCTACATCATACTTTGGTGAACTTTAACATGGTAATTTTTTTAAGTGAATGATTTACTGTGGATTCTTTTATCTTAAAAAAAGAAACAGCCTAGAAAAAATGCTTTAGCGAACCCTGTGTAGCTGCTTGCTTCGTAAGGACCATCATTTATTTTTTAGGAGTTCAAAAGTTGGTTCTTCTTAGCCTTAGATTAGACTGCCCATATATTATTCCCATGATAATTATGTACTGAAAAGGAAACTTCCTTAATCTCTCTGCCACAATAGGGCTTTCTGGAGGTTTACTTTAAGAAAAAGCTCATATCCTTTCATTCATCCATTAGGTTCATGCTCCTTCATGACATGTTGATCTAACCACTTCAGCTGGGACAACTGCCATTCACAGCTGAATGTTGTGGTGTGGGGTTTTTTTTGGTTTTTTGTTTTTTTTGTTTTTTTTTTTTTTGTTCTGAGGCAGTAAGTTAAAATTACGTGAAGGAGTGGTAATGTTGCTAAGTCAGGAAAAGTAGCAGTTGGAGAGGTTGGCTGCTTCTCTGAAATGTTTCTGTAGGCACAAGCTGAAAATGGGTATTGGTCTCTGCAACATGGGAGAGGAAAAGTGGCCAGGGATAGACAGCAATCAGCATTTTCAGTACATGTGTTTCCATCCCGATGCCTCTTAAAATGCAGAATTGGATTAGGCATTCACATTTGGCACAGACAAAATGAGTCCTCATATCAACATTACACATATATATATATATTCATACAGTCACATCACACAATTAGGGTTGTAATGTGAAAAAAAAAATTAGGAAGATAGTTTCTTGTATAAAAGTCCAACGAGAAGAGCTACTACTAAAGAGAAACCGACTTTGTAGGTTTTGTAGAGGTCACTTAAATACTTAAGCAGATATATCTTAGGATGTATGTATATACACACATAACCTTTCTCCACCTTTAGCCACTGTTTTATTATTTAGGAAAGGTGCTTTAAAATGCTATGAACAAGAAAATACAGTTTTCTGAAGGTGGACTTATGCATCTACCTTTATCATTGCAGCATCACTTCGGTAGGATACCAAAGAAAACATTAAAAAGATTGTATCCCTTTTCTTCTTACAATCCTAAGCAATTACACATTCAGCAGTTTTGTAACATTTTTAACCCATTAACCACTCCATCACTAAGGAAGGCTTTATCTAAGGTACAGCTGGTATTTCTCTGTATCTATGCCAATGATTTCTTTCACTGTGCTGTTTTGTAATCGAGTGTGTTTCCCAAGGAGCAGCCGTAGACCACAGCTCTGCTGGCATATTGAAAAGTTGTCCCAAGTGAGAAACTCGCCAGAGCACTGCTTGGTTAACTGAGACAGACACATAACAAGAGACATGTCAATTGCAGCTATCTTGTATTGATTGAATCCCATTCATTTTAAAGGCAAGAGTTGTGGTTTTCAAACTTAAAGAGCCCAACAACACTGTTAATGGCATTCCCCACAACTTCAGTCAAAAGGAGAAACTTCAAAATCTCCTTTCTATCTAGAGAAAATCAGCGTATTCTGAAAAAGCCTAACTTACATCTTCATCCTGCATTGACATTCTGGAACTTGATGACTTGAACTCCTGAAGTTACTAAATTTACCTTTGCCCGTCCTGTGCGAAAATGAAGAAACTATTTTTCTTATCTGCTGATTTCTTCACAGTACTCCCATATCACCATTAAAGTAGCAATTGAGGTTGTTGGAGGAGTCTTATTCTGGCAGAATGATGTAACTATTCAAGTAGTGGGTCTGAGTTGGTGGACCTATCCATCTACCCTGCATAGTACCCACTTCTGGGAATTCTGTGAGTGTGTTGCCATCACTGTCCAGCCAAGCATGGTCAAGGTGGCCAGAGAACTTCATGCAATATTTCTCAATTTTGAAAAAAACTCAAAGGTTGCCATGGACATGAATAGGAATCTATGAGCTTCTGCAATCTGACCTAATCAGACCTAAATTATTACAAAGTAAGAGAGTTCTACTCAAAAGTGAATTTCCTGTTTTGGCAGAGACATTTTTATAAGTTAATAACTTCAAACTTAGATCTTCTGCAAAAGTGTATGGGTGTTTATTTGCTCACACCAGCTCTAAATCTAAAGATTTTCAGTAAGAGAAGGAATAAATTAATCTAATTCCAATTTCTGTATATGAATTTAAAACTATAGTTTATATAACAAGTTCTTTATAATTTTAAATCCTAATTCTAAGGCCTCTGTAGTTTATGAACAGTAAGAAGACAATGCTTGCAAAAAAAAATTAAATAAGTTTGAGTATACCTTAACAATTTAATACACAACATAAAAGCGGTGGAATGTACAATTATTAATGGTCATTTGCATGCTGACATAGTATTATCAAAAGAATGTGTTTACTTTATAGCATTGCTAAGTTAAACATATCAATGGGAAGGGCATATTTCATTAATCTCTGTACAAACACCCTGTATTTTAGAACAAAGAATTTGAATTGACGTTTCCAGGAAAATGCAGTGGCATAACCATAGAGGGAACCTAAGCTGCCTGACTCAATCTCCTGTGCCCTAATCACATGCAAGCTTTCAGCTTAATTAATTAATGGTTTGGAAAGTACTTTAGTAAAGGAATGGCTGAAAAAGACAATGCTTTCAATTTGCAACAGAAAGAGATCCATGACAGGAGATGTGGAGAACATACCATGTGAGCCAGAGAATTGACACATTTTCCCTGCAAGTGTCTGTTTAGTATTTTATTTTCTGTAGATGTTATCTGTTAATTTTTGTGGGATGTCTAGGAAGGCTAGAGAACATTCTACCTAATGTTTGTTAAATCATGAAGATTATTCCAAAACAAACCCACAAAAGTTAACATAACTTTGATAAGCACATTATCAGAAATATTTCTAGGCTACTATTAAGGCACAGTATTGACCACCACGAGCTTAAATATGTTTTAGAAACATCAGAAATAATATTTTACTCTGCTCCAGGTGGATGGTTGTACCATGTTGATCTAAATGAGCAATGAGAATCTGAGGTTAAAAGCACCTGGGAATAACTGGTTTAGGACATTGTAAAGAGCATTTCCAATTTTTTTTCATAACAACTTCAAACATGAGCTTTTCCCTCTGTGTTACTGGGACCGTGACTTTTGTTTCATATTTGAAAGATATACTGGAGTTTAAAGACATGGAAATTTAACATTAAATTGTGTCATTGTACATTGTTCATAGAAAAATAAGGATTCCCAGGGTTATTGTGCCAATTTTGCTTGTGTAAATTGCTAGCCTGCTTAATGCAACAGAAAAAAATTTGCAGTTATCCCAAAGGCACTTCTGTTAGAGGAAAAAAAAATAGCGTGTGGTTATTATTGATTTGTTTCATTTGGGTTTTGTTTTTATTCACATGTAATTTATTGGTGGACTCAATGGGCTGCAATCCATGGTATGCAACCCTATTAAGACAAAATAATGTCCCACCAGGGATGAAATGGATCCATTTTCTCCAGATTAATTCAATAGATGAATGTTTTACACAATGAAGAAGCCACGACTGCAGAGGACTTGGTTTTGGCTTAGAACTTCAGAGAACAGATGGGAAAACAGCAGCATTAATTTACCTTAATGGGTCCACAGGATTGTTTGGCTTCAGTTCAGATTTTTTTTTCCCAGTGATTTGCTGAATCACCTCAGAGCCTTTTTCAGAAACTTTTTCTATCGTTTCTCTTCTGTGCTTTTTGCCCACTTCTGATCCTATCTTTATTGTCATGCTTGATTATAGGTTTCAGTCTCAAAAAAGCATGGGCAATCTCCAGCTCTTTTTGGAAAGCAACATGAAGATGCTTGAAGGACTGAAGGGCACAGGCAGTTTCAGTGACTGTGGATACTGGGGAGTCCAATGAGAAGGGTCTGAAGACAGCAACTGAGTTCAAGTCCTCTTCTAACCAGTGGAGTCCTCTTCTAACTGCTGGAGGGAGAGGACTGGGCTAGATAGGCCATGAGACTGGCCTCGTAGGTTATTCCTTGTGGTATTCTGTTTTTGGAATGAATCTTTATTAGTTACTGAAGAATAGAGTAGTCACAAAACTGGAGAGGACACACGTTACCTATATAGGATAAAGTTTTGTTTTCAGTACAGTTTTGGTCTTCCAGTACACAGATACAGATTATTATTATTAAATTCTTTTATCCTGGGACATTGTAATATAAGAATCAAAAAAACTCCAAAGGGTATTATTTATGACAAGATTGCTTAAATCCAGCCCATTATGGTGTTCTTGTGGAGTTCTAATGAAGCTAAAGTATGGGTGTCAGTCAAAGAAATGAAGTTTCAAAGATTTTTACCTTTAGAGATGGAGGATAAACTTAAGAGACCCTGGAGATCAGGTGCAGCTTAGAAATAAAAAAAAACAACTTACAATGGTTCTGCTTATTTTTGCTTTTACCATCCTTGCCTGAGCCAAGCAAGTTCCTGTTATTGAATAGAAAGGCATTTATCCATAAGTATAATCATATATAATCAAAGTCACTGATTTGCTGCCTTTGAACTTTAGTCTATCAGTCATCAGTGACAACAGCTTGTGAAGGACCTCAAATTCAACTTGAAGCTGTTTTTGTTATCTTGTTCAGAAAGATATTGAATTGACGTACATCTTGTCTAAGAGCACAGCTTGCCTTCTATATTTATGAAATCTCGTATTTGCTTCTAGTTTTACCAAAAGGCAGCATGAGTGTGGTCCCCCACAGGGACCCATCTACCGTGGCCCATCAGATGTGCTATTATAGCATTACCAAAATGCAATGTTCCTGTGCAAGGGGCTCTTGTGTGGTATCAGTCCACAAAGTGCACAGTAAGACTGTTTACTTTTACACATAGCATCAAAAATCTGCAGACTGATACTAATAGTGCTGTCTCTTTTCATATGTTTCCTGCATGTTATGTGCAGCATAATTTTCTTTTATTTCTTGCAAACAGCAATTTCATGGCATCTCTCTGGTTGTTCTGCTCTCTGACATTTCAATTTGTCCTACCTTGTACTGAACTGGAGAAAAATAAAGTTGACTGAAACTTGACAAGAAAAGGAGAAACTAGCAAACTCCTAATTTGTTAAGTGTAGTTCAGCATGACTCAAATAAAGACAAGGAAGCATGTGAAAAAAAAAAAAAGAGAAAAATATTAGATAATGGTAAATAGGGAGTGGTTTATTTTCCTCAAATCTCATCAGCTGATGAATGAAACGCTACAGGTCTTTTACAATAAAAAAATACAGTATATGTGTAACCATGCTAAACCTGTGTATCTCAGCAAAGATACAATGAAAAAGATATGCAGATAAATATGCATTACAGCAAGTACAGGACTTTATTTAGTCATCCAAGTTTTTACTCAGCAACCGCACTGGCATGGAAAACCTGGTATTTGGTTGCATAAAATAGATAACCTGAGTAAAATCCCATTTTGCTGGGAAATTACTGGTATTGCAACGAAGAAGTAAAAAGGCTTTCACACGCAGAATGCAAGGCCGTGCATTTTCCTGGATGATCCATTGTATCTAGTGCCCAAAGTGTGCCTCATTCTTTCTCAAAACAAGAGCTATAAATAGGCAGGGAGTTTGTGCCATTTTAATGCTGAGTATTACACATTCCAGCAGCTTCAGATTTTCAGCTGGTTATTTTTATTTTCCTTTGTTGTGACTGAGCAAGTCAGACCAGCCTACTGAAATGCCACCCACTCCTGGAAAAAAAGTCTAGGAATAAACTCAAACATCAGCAAAGGGCTCTGCCTAGACATACTCCTAAAACAAGGACGTGAGAATGTAGAAAGTAAATGAAAGTGCTGATCTGCATGGAGTATTTTGTTTCCAAGCAGCAATGAACTTTGTCTGAAAAATACTGCATTTTCTGGTGTTTAAATCTCAGTCCCTAACTAGAAACAAAACCAGACTCAGGAGGGATGAATGAAAATTTTTAATTCAGAAAGCTACCTGGAAAAATGTTACTTTTTTTCTTTTCCTCTTTCTTCCCCCCTCCCCCTCCATCCTCCCCCATATTTTCTCCATACTCTCCCATATGGCATTTAGGGAGCCAGTAATTTCCCTTACAAATAGTCTCAGTTTGAGAGCATGAAGACATGTCTACAATCATAGAATGGCTAGAGCTGGAAGGGACCTTAAAGATCATCCAATTCCAAACCCCTTGCATGGGCAGAGACAACTCCCACTGGACCAGGTTGCTCAAGTTCCCATCCAACCTGGATTTCAACACTTCCAGGGACGGTGCAGCCACAACTTCCAGCCTGTGCCAGTGGCTCACCATCCTCACAGGAAAGAATTTATTTCTAATGTGGAGCCCTCTTCAAGATTTAGACCATTTCCCCTTGTCATCTTAGTACATACCTATGTAAAAAGCCCTTCCCCAGCTTTCCTGTAGTCTCCATTCAGAATCCATGTATCACAGAGTCTTCCCACCAAATTATCTTTAGCAATAAAGCCCTCAAACTTGCAATCACCATCCTTCTAGCAAATAATTCCTAAATCTGCATTGTGTCAGCAGCAGTTTCCTGGATGCCCTTTGTGTTAACAGATCTCAGTGCAATGCCATGCCCTTAGTTTTCACCTGACTGCTGAAATCTATTCTGGATTCATGCTTTGGTGACAACCTGGCCCTTGCATCACCTATTTGGGCTGCCTTGACTCTGGCTGGCTGGGATTCCCACATCCCTTGGTGGCATGTGATGGCAAAACCCTTCCAGAGACAACCACAGACAGAGCCATCTGCTTAGTCTTAGGCATAGTATTAAGGGCAGATGCAATAAAACAGAGTGTCAGAAGAGCTACATCCTGCTGGGGATATTTGTTGTGAATGCATTAGTGGAACTGTGTTTTGGAAACCCCAGGGTGTACACAATGTTTTTCTGGGAGATTTACCAGCTGGTTTGCCCAGCTTGGTCTGTGAGAGTGCTCTAGAGAATAAACATTCAGCAAATTTGACCTTGAGTTAACAATAAATTGAATAGCCTTACTGTCCTTCTTCTGAGGATCTGTAAATTTAATAATAAATTATGCAAAACTCCTGTTCCTGGGAAACATTGTCTATGTGGAATCATAGCTATTCTGTATACTGGCAGACTGTGATCCTTGTGTATTGATGTCACTGCAGCTTTATTTTTGGCTGAATTTCTCTGAAAGAAATAGAATTATTCCATATTGATGCCACTGCAAACAAAATCAGTACCAATGGTTGTTCAAAGCAGCTGCTTCAGATTCCAATGTTTGGTCTCGGAACTGCACTGGGAGCTGTGACTCTGTGGTTCTGTGCTGCTCAGGTGACCCGTTTGGAGCACAAAGCTCCAATACTCTCAGCTTCTGCTACAGATTGGGTCCTTCACTAGACCACCCTCTGAGGTTCGTGGCCCTCCTCCATCTCATCAGTAATTCTTCCAACCCCATAGACAAGGTTTCAGATTGTGTTGTTTTAGTTCTTACTTTTCTCTCTGGTGAATTTTGTTGCAGCAAACACCGCAGGCCACTGGATATCTGGACTTAAATACAAGACTTGGACATGACAGCATTTCCTGTGCTGCAGCCCACACTCTACCAACGAGTGTCTGTGAGTGCCAGATTTTCCACCATAAACTGATGAAAATGGGTATTTGTGCTTGCAGAAACTCAAAGGGCAACTATCCAAAGGTGGTCTGCTGTGAAAGACATAAAGGGCTTCCTCTGGATGCACAGCAACTTTGGGTTCTGCAGACCCTTTGTTAATTTGCCCTTTAATGAGTAATCTAACTCCTAGTCTCAGTATGGATGTGAGAGCTGTGTCCTCATTCAGTTGATGAAAAATCAACCAAAACAAATTGAAGAATTTTTTTTTTTTTTTTTTTTTTTTTTTGTGATTGGTAATTACCAAGATTTTCTTGCTTTACAATTACTTTACTAGCCAAGAAAAATTGTCTCCAGCAAATCACTCAATAAAATACCATTCTATCAGAGAAGCTTGCTCACTTGACTTTGTTTCATTGGCACAGATTAAAGAGATTTCTTACGGGGAATGGTGTGCTAATTCTATTGGAGGACAATGTAATTTTGACATGTATAATACCATTTCAAGTTGCAAATAATCCCCTAAATGGCTTTAAAAATGTCTGTTTCACAGTGCACCAAAGGTGCTAAAAGGGAGGCACAATCCCCAAATTTTTTTACCTAGTTTCAAACTTTGGCTCTCTCACTGCCTCAAAACATGAATTTTGTGCTAATGCTTTTGGGTCAGATTTTTGGGTCAGAGCAGGAGTAGTTATCACAGGTATGGAGAGAAAAACACAAGAGCAAAGAATGCTCTTTCACCTGGAGTGTATGATTAGAAAACAGAGAAGGTAACATAAGAAATGTTACAAGGACAGGAAGAGCCTGTCCGGCTCTATATGCTTGGTCTTTTCTTTGTGCCCTTGTTTATCTGAAACTAACTTCCTTTCTTTTTTTTTTTTTTTTTTTTTTCACTTTGCTTCTCTAACGCATTCTGAACTTGTCCAAAATTTGCAGCACTTTTTCCGTTAGCACTATGCAATAATCTTGGCATAAAGTAGTTGTGATGGAAACATTTCCCAGTTTTGTCTGAGTTTTGAGCTTGGGGGAAGCTCTAATCAAGGTGCCTGCAGTTTTGAAGGGGAATGGAGACAGTGAGCCCTCAGCTTTAGTCTGCTAGCTGGCTGTGCATTGCCACTTTGCTGAGTTTTAAAATTCTTATGCCAAATTAGATTAACCTGACAGTGGCTTTTAAATAAAGAAAATAGATAAACTTAAAAAACACAAGCACGGCATGGATCTGTCCCATCAGTCTTCCTTCCCAGCTAAGCATTGTCAGGACAAGGGAGTATTGTAAGAAATGCATAATTTTACCTATATCATCAGGGTTTAATCACCTTGGAAAGTTCTGCCACATTGCATGAAGCAGGACAGTTTGTGGTATCTGTGAGGCACTGATATGGAGTGGATATACTCCATCACAAACCATGGCCATTGATTTTTTAAACTCTCATTAAAATTACTCATAACTCAATATTTTCAGGATGTTTAAAGCATACACTTCAGCTAACCCCGCCATAAGCAGTGACCTCTTTTCTTCTTTAATAACAGTTGTGCATTGTTCTCTGTTCTTTTCTACTGTGACATTTTTTATCCTACACTAGCTCTTAGCCTTTCTTGTGTACCTTTTATTCAGCAATCTTTGATGTGGGGTTATGTTAACTATCTCCTGAAAACCTAATGAAATTAGAATTCTTCTTATCTATCATGACAGCAGTATCTTCAAATAATTCACAGAAGTAAGTTAAGGTTGAATTCTGTTGCTTCAGTACAGTCCAAGCGTCTTGACATGTTTTCCCCCTAACAGAGAGCTCTTGAAAATAATTTGAAAAAAAATTTTAACAGTCTTCAAAATCATTGGATCACCATCCAGTCATACCTCTCCTGTGTAATCTTTTAAATGATTGACCTTAAATTGCCTTTGTTATTTTATGCAAGGACCTCACTGTAAGTTAATGAACCTCACATCAAAATTAAAATAAAATAAAATGTATGTTCTAAGGTTCTCTTTCTCTTCTTACCCACAAATGCTCATGGACATCTCTTTGATTAAATGAAATTCTACTAACAAATTACACTCTCTTCCTAGCAGAATATGCTCTTTCCTCTTCAACTTTAAAGGCTTTGATTCCTAGTTGAGAGCAGTTTGCTTTTTATTTCTTTTGCAAGGATGGAAACATAATATGGATTTAATAATTTATTACTTTTTATGCCATAGAAATCTCCTTTTTATCCCCCTAATTTTACCTTTTTAAAATTCCAATCAATATGCAAACTTAATATATAGATGGAACAGGATCAAGTGGATTTGTATGCGGCCTTAGTAATTAGAACTATCCTATCAATTATGGCTGGTTATTTTTTGCTTAAATTAAATTTAAAAATAATTTTTAAGGGGTTGTGTTTTTTGGTTGGTTTTATTTGTTTCTTTGGTTGGTTTTTTTGTTGTTTTTTTTTTTTCTTTTGTTTTTCCCATAACATTCTCCATGTTCTCCGTTCTCCAGCTCCTCTTTCACTGGCGTATTCATGCACATACTATAATTTTACATCCTGAACTAATTTATTTTTTTTCTTAATAATTTCACCTGTGCTTGCACAGAAATTACCCAGCTGTACTGAACTAAAGGGCCAGCTGGGCTGACTCCATTTCTGTGGCTGCCTGTTGCCTCCCACCATGTGGTGAGCTGCCAGTGCCTTTCCTATACTTGCCACGCTTACAGTGAGGTTCTGTGCTTCCACTAGCAGTGAGTTAACCAGACCTCAAAGCACCAACCAGTCTTTAGGAGAGATTTTGCTGGGCTGTCTGGAGGTTTGTCCATGAGCTGGGAAGTGTGGGGACACACACATGTAGGAGAGGGAGATGTGAGGATGTCAGGAGATGTGCTGCTTTCTTGCGGTGGGCAGAGAGGGATGAAAGTGAAAAATGCCTCCTGAAAAAGAGCAAGGGCCACAGCCTAGCTTCTGCCAAGCTGTACTAGTACAGCCTTGCAAAGCATGGACAGCAGGCTCAGTTTACATGCCCAGGGAGGAGGAATGCCCCATCAGTGATCCTATTTAGGGGCCCCATCCTCTCCTCCCCTCTGTCAGGGCACAGCCTGGCTGAGCTTGCAGTGCTCTCCATACCCGATGGCTGCCACGGTGTGGATTGTGGCACTGTTTCTCATTAAGCTTCACATAACAACTTCAATTATGCTCTTGTTTAGTTTAATGATACTCTCTAATCATTAACATGAACTAAACAAGTTCTGAAAAAGTCAGGGGTATCTTGAACTGAAAACCCACTTTCGGGGCTAACGTCTGTTTTGTTTAAGTAGGATATCCTTTTTGGCAGGTTTACAGGCATGTGTCAGATGAATGTTTTACAACAAAAACATTTCACTATAATCATGGGCTGATAGAATGACTGATTATCATTTAAGAGACCCTTTGTTCTGACTCCTCAGAGGTCTCCTCATGTGCTTACAGTCTGAGATTCATTTCTCTCTGAAATTGAATTCATATGTGCTGGAGAAAAAAAAATCCATCTCTTCATTCTTCTACTATGAGGTCTTTTTCTTTCCCCCCATGACTTATTTTCATAGTCCTGTAAGTAATTTTCCTAGCCTGAAATTACAATTTTATAACTACAACAACTGTAGCTCACAAAGCATAGAAATTTAGCCCCAGGAAGCAGGGAATTGCCTGGAGTACCCTGTGAGGGAACCCTGTGAGGAGACACCCGTGTCGACTTTGAAAGGGCTGCCTTGGGTGCAGAAAACAGCCCAGCTTCTTCACAGAGGGGACTCCCTGCTCTCATCCCTCCTAACATAGACCTCAGGCACAGAGATTAATTAACAGCAGCCCAGTGAGGCAGTGAAATACTATCCCTAGAAGAGCTGCCTGCAGTCCAAAGCTGCAGCAGAGCTAGGAGCTGAACACAGCCTGGAGTTCCAGCCGGACTCCTTTTACCGCTTCCTTCTCTCACATGACTACTTACATTGCTGACCTTTGGAAAAAAAACCAACCAACCAAACAAAAAAAGAGTCCAGATATTTATATACACTCATATTTGCACACAAGGTTCTTGGTTCTGAAACATCTTTAAAACTCCTGCAGTCCAAAGGTCTCTATAAACCCTGTTGTGTCCAAAGGGAAAGCACAGGCTGAAAATCAAAATTTGAATTCTCCTAACATTTGAATAGAGATATGACCAGTCTGGTAAATCCTGTTTCACCACATTGATTCCCTCTGGCATGGAATAAAGGAATGCAGGGGTAACTTCTGGGAAGCTTCTAGGAAAAGTAAAAGTAACACTGTTTAGGTGGTGACAGTGGCTTAGCTCTTACAGGGGTTTCAGAAGCATGTTCTCTACTGCAGACCCCAAACTAACCAGCCCTTAGAGCAGACCAGTTCCTCAGCAACAGATTTGTCTTGGTGGCAGGATAGATGTTTTCCACAGCTATAGAATGCTGGGATGAAAATTTGGTTGCTCCTTATTTTTCTTGGCATTGCTATATGGGCAGTGCAATGCTCATTAGCTCAATTTATCATTTGCACTGTTTTAGCTATAATAAATCATTTATACTTCACAGGATAATAGCAGCTCTACATTTTCAAATATATATCCTATTGCTGTATCTTCTTACATATCCAGACAGAGCCTTTTTTATTGTCTTTTTTTTTTTTTAATTATTATTTTTTATTTTTATTTTTCTGCCAACAGCTAACTTTCCTGGGTTAGCTTGGGTTAGCTGGAATTATAAAGGCTTGTAAAAAGAGAATAATAATTTCCAGGTTTTTGGACATCTATGTAAAATTTCTTTGCCCAACCAAGTCAGTACAGGTAATTTAAAGAGAGCTAAAATAATGATCTCACAGGCTTCACTACCCAAAAAAATAAAGAAATCAGAATGTATATATTTACATACTTTTTTACTTTCTTGATGTATTGCAAACCAAACTGTGATCCTTCCTCTGCATTTGCCTCTATTAACATGATAAAAGATGTTCTGAATCCTGTAAGACCAGAGTTTAAAAGTAGTTTTAGTGGCCTCAAGCAATATTGGTTCACCTGTGATGAACAAACTGTCTTAATTACTTAATGGAAGTAAACCCACTATTACTTGGTTGTCCTCTTGATGCAGATTTGTAAAATGTTCAATTTAATGGCTTTATTGGCTTAAAATTGAAATTTTAAAATCACTTTTCTGATCTAAATGCCCTCTTTTCTGAGCAAATACTACCTGTTTTAGCCTAAGTGTGCTAAGCACAGTCCCAGAAGACCAGCCTCCACTTTCAAATAAAGGATTTTGACTTGGAGAGGATATGAAGGGAGCAATGAACAAGTGTAGTGCAGCAGTCCTGCAGTTCCCAGACAGCTTTGAGGTCACTAGAAGCAACTGTAATTTAGAGGATTCTTTATATTCTCCTGGAAAGTGGAAGTGCTGTAAAAGCAGAATAGTGATGTACAAGATGCTCAAACTAAAAACACAGATAAACAAGAAAAAGAATGACCTACCTCTCTTGATTTTCAGAGCCAAGCCATCTGGAAGCATTGTTTCATGACATAAATAGGATATGTTGCCCTTTTGCAATGTTCTGTAGCATAAATTAAACTGAAAAAAATTACTAAATCTGAAATTAAGGGACAATTTTAGTTACCTGCCTCCAAAAGAAGCTTTCTCAGGGAATTCTGTACATGGCTACATTACCAGTTCATATGAAACATGAATTGATCAAGAAATACATATAAACCAAAAATACTGTGCCTTTAGGCTCCTACTTTCTAATGAAGGGTAATAGTAGTCTGAAAAGAAAAAAAAATCTCTATTACAGAGGCTGAAATGCACAGATAATCTTCATACATACCCAGAAAAATCAAAACACAGCTGTAAGGCCCAACTTTCTGGGCCACTGACCTTGATCATGCTCTTTTAATAATCTTCCTATTTGTGAATATTCAAGGAGGGCATAACCTTGAGGGCTTTAACCAGCACTTGAAACTAGTATTCATAATGTGTCATCTGAGTTTAGAAACAATACTATCAGGCTGCCCTGGTAAACAAAAGTTTGACCATGAGGTCTTTCTGTAGTGTAGGTACAGAATTAGAATATCCTGGAAGCTGAAACATCATTTTAAATATAAATAACGCAGAGGGTTCCACAAGGATGTTTCAGCTGAAAGAAATGTGCTAGGGGGCTAGTATCACATCCCTGTGCCAATCATAACACAGATAAAAAGCAGAAGTAAAAATCTCCCCATCCTTCAAATCTTCTGCCAAGCTTCCTCTCTTAGTAGTTCATACCTCTGAAGAAGAACTTCGTTAGGATTTTCTGGTAAATGAATGAGGAATTGCTGAAAAAATCCTGAAATAGACCTCATGCTTGATTTTACACTCTTTCCCTTCAGCATTCCCAGTTGAATTATTAAATTAAAGCTTTTATACAGATTGGATTTCCTGCTGGTTTAAAAAAAATGCAGAATTTGCTACTTTCAAATGCACTTTTTATTGTAAAGTCTTATGTGACAGCTGACTCACAGTAAGCAGACAAAAAAATGTAATTGAACAGTAGCTCTTTGTGTAATTTTATTCAGTTAGAGGAGCCTATGATATGTAAGAGCAATGAAATAAACCAAGTGCATGGATCTATTAAAACATAAAGCACGAAGGAGGTTTCAGTCCTGTCCTGCCATGACAGGCTGGCTCCACAGCAGCATTTGAATGAAGCCCTACACAACCAGTCTCACAGTGCTAAAAGGACAATCCCAATGTTCTGTATTTCTGCTGTAGTGAAGAGACCTAAACTGAGGTTGGGTTGAGTCAAATCTTAGCTTATCACATACAGTATTTTCTCAGCAGCTGTTAAAAATCAGATGCCTTAGTAATCTGAAATTTTTAGGTTTGCTTGTTATGGCACAGATGAATTCTATTCCAGGATGGTGGTAAAGGAAAGTTTTATAGAAAATTCCATTCCGTATCACTTTTTCTGATGACCACAACTCTGTGCAGTCCCTCCCACATAACTGCTTGGTTGTATTTCAAAATCAGAATGATTCCCTACATTCCTGTTTAGCCCATTCAGAGGTTAAACATAAACCAGAAACCAACACTGACTATCATTAAGCATTCCTGGACCAAATACCTTGCTGAAGTAAAATGATAAAAGCTCAGCATGTCATTCTTGGCATGTATGACAGATTTTTTTTTCTTTTTTATGCTTCTATTAATATTCTCATTTTACTATGGTCTCACAATTACTTTTAATAGAGAGTTTTATTATATACTCTTCCATAATCCCACTTTGTTTAGTCTTGTGAGCCTCTATTTCTGATTCAGTCCTATGTTATGTACGAAAAAAAAATCTGCAGGAGTTCACAGCCCATTATAAATATTGTAAAGAACTGCTGTGGACCTAATGTGATATCACGTGAGCTGGAAAAATGTTGGGTGAAATCTAATTTTAAGAGGCAACCAGAGGAAACTGACACCTATTTACTCCTGTATTTTTCCCATTTATCCAGAATAGGAAGAGACTTTCTGCGATGGCCTATAGTTCAGTGTCTGCTTCCTGACCAGATTTATATCTGTTAGCACAGATTGCTCCCATCCAACTGTCAAACATTTTTCCATTGATTGTTTTCTTCAATATGTAGAGATATTATTTTTCTTGCTACTCTCTTCCAGGGGCTGCAGACATGCAAAAAAAAGGGTGAAAAGGGATGAGCCATTCACATGCCCTGGTCTGTGCCGCTGCAGTCCATGGAGCTGAAATGGATTTCAATCATCCATTATATATTTAGTAATCCCATGATTAACAAAAAAAAAAATTCATTCTTAATGGTGAAAATTCATGGGCTTTTCTGAACATATTTGAAACTAGCATGTGAGATAAAACACAGAACTAAAAAATATTAAAGGTAGCCTGTGGCAGTATAGCCATGTATTGAATGATATACCATCCATCTTTTGTGTCATTCCTTACTGTTCCTGGTCTTCACCATACTCTGATGAATCAATGTAGATTACAGGCTTCCCAACAAAAAGGAGTATCTGTCTCTGGAACATTAACAGATATGATTATGTCTCTCCAGTACTCAGAAATGACATACATTACTAGAATCTTTCCCAACCACATTCCTTCCAAAGTTTGATAAAAATGAAAATAGGGTACATAAAGCACTTGATAATACAATCTGTTCTTTTCCTCTCCTTTGATAAGTACAGTATTACCACAAATTCATATCACAATGGGTTCTATTTACACAATAAAACTCATCATCTTAGCCATTCATTTTAAGTTCAACAAGGGTTGGGAAATACAAGTTCCAAGAAAGGCTGTCAGATATAGGTAGAATAAGTCATGGGAAAAGGTGGAATTTCTCTGGTTTTCTTTTCAAGTGGGAGAATTGAGAGACTTGCTATTGCCTTTGTGTTTCCCAACAGCTAAACAAAATTTTCATATCTTCTTTACAAGGACCACTTAGTAGAGCAAGAAACAAAAGAATGAATGAAAGTGTATAATAAATAAAGTTATGAAATCCTCCTAAATATGTGAAATAGCTTTATTAATTTTGACTAGAATTCCTGAAATATGATTGTCTGCAACAGGAGATCACTGAGATCCTACTTAAAAACAATAATATTTGATAAATACGACTTGCTTAGTTTTTCCTGTATTAGTTCAAAGAGACTGCAAAGGTATGAAAGCTTGGCAAAAAAAGACAGTTTACATAGATACAGTTTCTTCAAAACACTGATTTCACATCTAATTTTAAGGCTTCTTATGAAAATAGTCAACCAAAAAAAAAAATAAAATACTTCAGATAGTTCCCTTATAAGCAAGAATAAATGAATTTTGGTGTAGCAGGGATTTTTCATCTCACCTTTCTGATAAAAGTATTTTGCTTAAAGACTTGACTTTAAGCATTAAAGAGCAAAGATAATCTCTCCTCACTTTACCAAGATCTCTTTCTCTTTTTTATACTCTACCAACTGCAGATATTCTGTTTATCTTCCCAGAAAATCAAACAACAACATTAGAAAAAATTCTTTTTGAAGAGATTTTTGTGATTCTTCTCCCTGATGGTGTTTTCAAACACTCCAAACTAAAGCAGAATTTCCTTGCCATACAGAAATCCCCCAGAACACCACTGGAAAAAGCTGAAGGTGAGATAAAAACTCCCTTTTAAGTTTCTTTTTCTAGTTAAGCTCCCCACTTAACTAGGACAGACTAGTTCACCCTGCTTCTAAAAGATATCTCAGCATTAGTGTTTATTGATTATTTTGATTATACATTGATTATTTTTCCCTTAGAAGAAGGAAAATTCTGGTATACTTTGCCCTTTCTTATGTGTTTTCTTATGATTGCCTGAAGTTCCCATCAGTCTCATTAGACTTTGTTGTAGCATATGGGTAGTTTAGAACTTAAATCCTGGAGAAATAACCCCAAAGCAATACTTTGTAATCTGAAATTCTTCTTTTATGCACCCCTGTTACTTGTCATACCAGCTTTTGAGACTATCAGCACTGATTTTGCAAGATATTCCGAGTACCTCTGAAATGCAAAATAAAGCGAAAAACATTTGGCCATGGACCATACTTTTGGAAAGTAGTTGCCTTTTGAAATAAGGTCAATATTCTCTGTCTGTAAATCCTAATTTACATTACCTTTCGGCTTTGTTCAGGCATGATTTCCATCACCATCTGTTTATACATTGCTTGCTACAATGTGAAAAAAATAATCTATAATCCTTGAAAGGTACAGATCACTGTTTATGGACTGTCTTGCATAGAGATAATTTTCGCTTGTTTATTATTCTTCCTATTGAAATCAATATTCTAAACAACATGAATGAAGGTAGATATTTTGATCTCTATTTAAAGATATGTATATTAACCTAACTATTGAAATCCTGTTCTCATTGAACTGATGTTAATCAGAATAACTCAGTTGATGCACATGCACTGCGAAGCACCAGTTGCATGGTGTATGAAAAAAATTACTGAAGAATTGATCAAGAAAAAGCATATTGACTTTGCAAGTAGTTGAGTTTCAAATGCAGCTTGTGGGATGCAAGTGGCATAGTAGATAAACTTTTAACACTGATTTTTTTCTGAGAGCAGCAGCAGCTATTAGGCAGTCAGGAGACACTACCCTCTTCCTGTGAAGCAGATGTGGGGTTTCTGAAAACACCTCTCTGGCTATTGCTGGCTGTGGACAGAAATACCTGTGACAAATATAAAGCATCTGCTTCTGAGCAACTGATTCCTCCGTCTCGTAGGATACAAGAGGCAGTTGGAGGAAATTCCACATATCAAGCAGGAGATCTTGCAACAGAAAATTACAGTTACAAGATGGATTATTGAGCACTGAGTATGTTCTTGAACTTCTATTGTCCATACTTGAAAAAAAATAGAAATTGATCCTTACAAAAGAGTTCTAATTGCTATTCTTCCTGTAAAAGTTGATGTTGTTTACATTTTTCTGATGGTATTCAAGTCTCCTATACTTATTTATATTTTCTACTTGCAAATGACCTTAACAAGACCATGTAATTTAGCCTAGTTAGTTCTAGTCCTAATTTAATCTAGTTCATTTGAGAAGAGCAGGGATCCATCTGTTCACCTTGTTTACATGAGAAACAATTTCATGACCTAGTTTTGCATGAAATATTAGGCTTAATATACTTCTCAACATCCCTAGGCTGAAAAGAAACTTGAGCTTGTAAATGTGGAAATAGTTAAACTCAATATAACTACTGCACAGTAGCCTGATATGCTGTGTTTTGTAGAGGACAGTGATATATGTACAAAGTTTAAGGACATTGTGAAAGCATGTTTTCCATTTCTAATCCTAACAAATGGTTGATGTTTTCTGTCCTGCTGCTTGTAAAAACATGGGCAGATTTATCTCAAAGTAGGACAGATCAGTCAATTTTGTCAAACAACAAAAGTTGTGATATGAATAACTTATAAAATGAGATCAATTGAATATGAGACTATAAGAACTATGATGAAAATATAAATTAATGTAACAATATTACTCCTCCACCATAAGTGATCTGGTAGCCAACAGGACTGATTTTTTTTGCTTAGCTAACCCATACTATAAAAGAATTACTAGTGAAAGGCCTTTATAGCCTTTATAGTTTCTTACTGTAATTAATCTTCAGACAGTTATGAAAAAATTAAAAATGAGGTTGCTCTGAGACCAGAACTGCTTTCTTAACATTGCTAACATGCATGCAGTGATCTTTATTGGTCTTAAGAGTAGTTTTCTGAATGGACCTCCAGCAAGTATGATTTTTTTACCAGACCCCAAGGAATGAATTACCAGGATGACAACCTTTTTAAAATGTGATGAAAGGATCAGAAAGCCATAACAAAAACAAGTTTTCTACATGAGAAGTCCTTGTCTTGGAGAGGGAAAAATTAAAATGCAAAATATTTAACCCATATTACTATTTTAAGTATTGGCATCTCTGGAGTTTAGAAGATCATTTTAGAAAGGGAATAGCAGCTGCTGATTTGAGAGCTAGAAAGACAACCAAAGGTATTTATGGTAGCTGTAATAGTATGAAATATGACCTCCACAAAATCTCAAGAATCTGCAGGGAAGCACTCCAGAATGGACTACTCTAATTATTAACAAAGCTTCAGTTACAACCCATACCACATGCCAACAGCTGTCAGTGGCTACCCTATCAAGGATGCTTACTGCTCCTACAAAGGTATAGTATAAACATGTCACTCTGTACCCCCAGTGTCAGAACTTATTTAATATTCCTATGTTACTACTTAAGTTCAACTACAAGAGAAGGATTTTTTTGCCAAACATAAATGATGATAGAACTGCTTGATCAGATCAGAAATGTAGGGAATTGTCCAGGAAGAGGGAAGAGAGTATAGTGTTTTAGAGAACTTAATGAATGAATTCCAGGTTAAGTTTTTAATTTTAACCAGGATGTGCTTCTCTGACATCTACTGTCTCCTAAATGCCTCTCCATATGCAGAAACAGCTTCTGAAAAAGTGGTTTGCCTGGTTCCCAGGTTGGGTATAATGATCAGATATCACATTTTAATTAGGAGTTACAGAAATGGCACTATCTTGAAAATCAGATAGCCCTGTCCTACACACACCAGAGTGGCCAGTTTGTCTGGAGGGGCTTCTGAAGCCACCAAAGATAGAACAAAGAGGCATAGAGGTAAAGCATGAATTTGAATAAGGATTCATGAGAGGTAAACAGCATGCAGACATGAAAAACTTTGGACAGGAGGAAAGTGGAAGAGAGTGGACCAGCTTTCATGGTAAAAGAAGCCCAGTTTAACAGTTGGCTGATATCAGCCAAGTCAACATGAATCTCCTTCCTGAATATAGTTGCTGTGCAAGATTCCCTTGGGAAAGGCAAGTTACCTTTTATTTTCAGGATGCTAGTTTGTTTTGTTTTTTTAAAAATTATTTGTACATATTTGAATTCTGTTTTTAGACAAGAGGAAGAGCTCAAAGACACCAGAAAGACTCAAAACTCAGCAAACAGCACAAATATCCTGAGGAGTGTGGATAAAGGGTCTCTCTGTGATGTCTGTACTAGACTCAGTATCTCAAAGGCTTAATTGTCAGAGGAGATGCTAGGTAAAAGTCCAAAACTGAAGAACAAAAAGGCCCACAAAAAGGGAATGCCTCCTGCTCATTGGCTTAAGCTGGAGTGAAGATTTTCAGTGAGTGAATTTTTTGTGCCAATTTAGTGCTTATCCTTTAGGTCTAATGGGCAAGATAATGACTGCTTACATTCCCTTCCATGTTCCATTCATGTATATTTTGTACTCCTGTAGGTTTCTCTAATGCTGCAAAGCCTCTTTCTGACAAGACTGAATTATCTCACTATAACCTATTAAGCTAAGCATTTTATATCTACTTTATGGGAATTTGATGCACTGGTTGATTAGAT
This sequence comes from Phaethornis superciliosus, assembly GCA_023637945.1. Taxonomy (NCBI): domain Eukaryota; kingdom Metazoa; phylum Chordata; class Aves; order Apodiformes; family Trochilidae; genus Phaethornis; species Phaethornis superciliosus. The sequence goes on along the minus strand of JAJQWJ010000002.1, from coordinate 50,240,008 downwards.
GACTGATCTGGTATTACAGCCAACAGACCTGTGGGAGAACTGAAAGCAGAACATCTTATAGCTTATTACCCTGTGACTTTTTATAGCAGCAAGTCAAACTATTTAGCTTGTTTTCCCATCAGCTCATATCCTGTGTACCTCAGCCTCAGGAATATACCTGCAGGTCCCCTCAGTGCCTTCAGATTCATCCTCTTGCATCTTTTCTGAGGATTCTCAGAATTTCTCAGCTGCCTTCTTTTCTCTTTCAGTGGTCTGTGAGGTATGTGCCATAGTTTGAACAGCAGCTTATGTGCCAGTTGGCTCATCAGCAGGCAAAACACATGAGGTGGATAATTAAATTACAGGGTTTTTTCTCAGAAAGACTGCTAGCTGGATTTCTCTTCCCCAGCCAGGAGACAGTCTTCATGTGACCTGTATGAATTCACCTATCTTTATGATTTTCATTCTTCTATCACACTTGTCTAAAATGTCCAGTTAAGTCAAATTGATTCAAAAGAGTTTGACATAGAACATATGATTGCAATATACTTCGCTTCCAGAGAAATCAGGTAAAATCAAACCTAAAGTTCTTGAAATATAAGGTCCATGCATTAAGGAACAAGTTAATTTACAATGAAAATGTCGAAATTTTGTGGGATTTTTCCTAAAACAACGTAGTACTGAGATTATTTCAATTTCCCTTGAAGCTTCTGATAGCTGTAGATATCTGAGGTAAGGTGAGATTTAAAGGTCAAGGCACAAAGCCTTGGGCTTTTTTCCAGTCAGAGGAGAAACTAGATTCCATACAATGACTGGTCTATGAAGCTGAGCTAGATATTCAGTCTTTCACCCCAAATTGTTTGATAGATCCATTACACACCAGGTTTTGTCATAGGCAGTTTTTGACTAAGGGAAAGACCACTGCTTGACAAATGGTTCTTCTGTTCCTCTTCTGTCTGAGCCTCCTGATTGCCTTGTGTTTCACTGCCTGGCTTTATTCTTCTGCTTGGCTGAGGTGCAGGTGGGCAGTGTTATTACACAGGGAGTTCTTGGCTTGGGTAGCTACATTTCTGTCAGTATTTATCATAACAAACACTTTTCCCCTTTCAGTGGCATCCAAATTAGAGTCTGGAAGCTGGCTCAAGTCTGTCTTAATATATCAAGGGCCCAGTTCTTCTTCCAGTTGCATAAAAGTTCAGGGCAATTAATTGAATCAATAGAGATTTATATCAGTGAGATCAAAGTCTAATCCAAGTTTCCGCTAAGGAATATATTTGCAGCTACTCGGGGGTGGCAGAGGGGACATAAATAACTTGATGTATTTGTTGTGCTAGTAGCTTGATGAAGAAATGACAGTTTCTTTGATGAAGATGTTTTTCCTGATGCTTTATTCCCACAAAGGATCTCAGGTCATGATGAACACCTGCAGGTGAGAAGGGTACAGTCAGCATTACTGTAGGATCCAAATTATCTGTCTGTAGCCAGCATGGGTTAAACCCATTCAAAGAGCTGCAGCAAGGAAAACCAGTGAGGACAAGCTCATTCCACAGCTAGTGACAGGATTGTCCAGAGGCACAAGGTATTTTAGGGCCTCTGTTACCCCTTGTGCAGATAATGTCAAGTCTAGAAAACTGATAAGGACATTTCTTGCAGGAATGTCATGTCTCCTATCCCAGAAACAGAGAGCTAAACTGAAGATCTGTTCACACGTAAGCAAGCATGCTGGAGTAAGGGCAATAGGACCCAGGGCTTTGCTTTAGGATAACATAATACCACAAAAAAACCTTACAGGATTTCTAGCAGCCTGGTGGGAATCTGGCGTATGAATCGTGTAGGTTATTTTGACTTTTATTGTGGATTATTTTTTTAACTAGGAGACACAATATATTTACAGATATACCATGAATGAATCCACTTAGGACTGGAGGTAGTTCAATCTGTTATAAACACACAGCACAAATGAAGAGCCTGGTCCTTTTAGTCTTCACAGGTGATGCAGGCTTGCCCAGCACTGCCGTGCTCACACTTTAAAGCAGTCTGAGAGGGTTTTCTTTAATTGAACTAATTAAAGACAGTCATAGGTGATTTTTATTATTTCCCATTACAAAATGAAGTCATGCTGTCTCTATCATGCAATCATAAGAACTTTGCCTGTCTCATATGGAAGTAGTTTCTGAATAAGATATTTCTGCTTCCTGAGATGAGTGTGAGTGGAGCTAATAATTCCCAAAACTTTGCTATTTTTCTGTTCCTCACATTATACTTCAGTTTTTACTGCCAGTTTAGTTTGCATATACCAGTTTATTTTAGTTATGGGACATCTGAGGTTAATTGTAGCTTGGTCATTGACTGCAACTTGCAAACCTGGAATTAGGGCAGTAGAGCAGAAGAGCAGGTGTCCAAAAGTTTGCTGCCAAACCAAGGCTTAACTGTGTTAAGTCCAATAGAAATGCTTAGCTCTCCTTGATCCTTCATCTGTCTTCTGATCAAAAGGATCGTATTTAGACCAATACTGTTTTTTCTCTGTTAGGTAGAAAAATCATAACATAAGAATCGGTTTTTGGAAAAGCATGAGAAGGTAGGAAGAAAACCAATGTGTTTACAGGTTTGATCTACAGAGGAACCTATGAAATAAGATGTTGCTTCACACATGGCTTGTATTTTTATTCCCAGTACTTCAGAACTAACTCGTGTGTTTAATCCTGATACATACCCCATTTTACCACGTTTGGGCATTTACTTTTGTCTGCTGTAAAAAACTTTCTGTCGTGTGGAATGTTACAGCTGTATCTGTACCGAACAAATTTGAATATGGCATTGATAACCTCAGGCACGTGAAAAGCCATGAGTGTTGATATGAGTGTTGATATTTTTAAACTGCTAGAGCATTTGTCAGAAGTATTATGTCCCAATTAAGTGATTCATACCTGAGTGTACAGGAATCATTAATACCAGAGAATAATATGGTGAACAGTATATTCCTGAAAGAACTTTGCTGATTTGTTAACAAATTATGATCCCAAGGTATCCTGCTTTAAACTTAAGCAAGGTTTCTTTTCCACTGAACACTTGATATCATAGCCTCATTTAAAAGGGAGGCTGATTCCTGAGAAGTAAATGAGTGTAATAATTTGTAGAACCAGAGTGGCATCTTTACAGAGGCAGCCAGCTGATGTGGCAGGGTGTTTTCAAAACTTTCCTTGTAGACAGATGTTCAATTGAGAAAGCTCTGTTTTTTCTGCAGACTTGCAAGAGGAGGCATAGGCACTTTGGGAAGTAGATTTGTTCACAAAATCACTTCTGTTTGATGCTCTCCCTTCATACATGGATAACAAACAAGACAAGTAAATGATCACGGCTGTTAAAAAATAACTGTGTCAGGAAAAAAGGCATATGCTAGGAGTTTCCCAGAGAGATGTTTTGAATAATAGTTACATTGCTGTCTATAATGCAGATGCCTTTTGTCAAAATTCTACATGCAATATAAAGCTTTTTCACATAAAATCTAAAAAAAAAATGAAATTTTCATTTTTTAAGAGTATTTATAGACAGTTATATAGGACCTTTCTATCACAGAAGTGGAAGTAGGTAGTTTTAACAGGATTTTACAGAAAGCAACAAGCTTTTTATAAACAAGGCAGGGGTAGTTAACTATCTGAGTGTCAAATTAACATTTGAGATTAGAATGTATAGCTGCATATTAATTTTAAACTTCTGGGATGCAAATTTCAGAAAATCATTACATAGCATGGGTTTCCAACAACTATGGATCTATATGACTCAGCTAAATTCTCAACTTCTTTGATAAACTGGTGTTGATTACAGAATTTTTCAGTGTCATTGCAGGATCATGAAACAGAGACCTTCTGTTTTCCATTCCTTTTTTTCCTTGTATTTATACTTCCAGTCATCTTGAAAATAAGATGTCAACCTTCTTCTGCCCAGAACTAGAAGGGGGATTTTGGCATGTAGTTTTTGAAGTGCAGAAAAAAAGTGGTGAAGTATCAAGTAATTTTCTCAAATCATGAATGAAAACTTGAGGCTTTGCAAGTTTCAGAAGGTGGTAGCTGTGTGAAAAGTACTGATATTCTTATAGTAATTAAGCTTTGCAAGAAATGTCTGGTGTCTGTCAATAAGTTTATTGTGATCCCTAATGAAGTCCAACTAATCTGGTATCTCAGTGTTTTTAATAGGTTTGTTCCCTGTAGTTAGATTTTCTTGTTGCTCAGAACTTGTTAAACTTTAAAGCATGTTAAACTTTAAGTCTTATTTGAAATTTAAGGTAACTTCCTGTCTTAGGACTTTATCAAAGGGTGTGGGGGAAAATATCTTCCTGATTTTCATAGGTCAAGTCTTTTATCTTGGGTAAATTAATTTAAACAAACTGTTTGGTACTTTTAGAATCATTACATTCATTTGGGTAATTGCTGTGCACATACCATCATAATTTAATCAGGTAAATATTTCACCTCTTCAGTGGGGAAATGGCTGGTCCTGTTATAGTCAGACAATGCTGGATAGATTTCAAAATGCTTTTTCATCATCCATCATGTAGCTAAATCCATCTAAATGGAGCTAAACAGAGCTAAAGCAAGATGGAAAATTGTGAAGCTGATTGTGTTCCATCTTATGCTGCAGAACGAAAGGGAATACATTTCTCAAGGGTAGGCATAGATTGCAGCTTTTTCTGGCCCCTTGGTACATGTGGTACATGGAACTTAGTTTAAATTTTATCTAAAGTGTAAACAAATGTGAGAGTGTCTCTGAGATCCTGTGTAAGGATGCACATTTGTGAGATCTTGTCTAAACGTTTGGATGGCAGCATTTGGATGAGATGTGAACTTATCCTTTTCCATCCCAGCTTGGATGGGAGCGTGGGCACACGTGCAGTATAAACACAATTTCTGGGATTGAAGTCCTTGAAGGAAGTATATCTTCCAGTATAGAACCACTTGCACGAAGAATTGGGCTTCTTAAAAGCTAAATTGGATAAAAGTAGAGATACAAATCACAAAGAAATGTAAATAAATGGTCTGTGTGATATTTATAGAATTAAACAATAAATCACCTGGGATAGCTTTTTTCTATGAAGGAAAAAGATATAATGTGAAAGAAACTGTACAAACAGAAGTACACACACTTTGGTAAACATCAGAGCCGAAGCTGCACAGACATCCAGACCAGGGGTGAGCATAGACAGGTATAAAAATACCATCTGGCTCTGGCAAAAATAAAGGTAATGATGGCCTGAAATGTGTTACACATAAATGTTTGTAATTAATCACAACATTATAATGTTACAATAAGTAATTACGCAACTCTTTCAGTAAAGGACATGTTTACAACTGGTTGAAAACCAGCCAGCTTTTTTGTCAAATACGTCTTCTTTTACTCTTTTTTGAAGGGAGAAAAGTGTAAGCTGGGTTTGTTTACCAAGCATGATAACAGTCAGCTGGATGCTGTTAAAAAGCAGCTTGTTTAACTTCAGCTGAAGCCAGTGGATTCAGCAGAAATAAAAAAATCCATAACTTCAAAATGCAAAAATCTATGAAATGTCTACCTTAGTTCCTCAGATAAGACATATTTATATGTATGTTAACTTATTTTAATGCTCTAAAACAACGTAGCTGCTTTAAGTTAGTTGTCTGTGTTGCTGATTGCTCCAGGTCAATGACAGGTGAGAGTCAAAAGACAAGTACATCCAAAAATGTGCATCCCGGGTGTAAAAAAAAAAAAAAAGATTTCTGAATTGACAAAATTTCCATTGGATAGGTCAGGAAATGAGCCACCGGATCACTCAGTATTTGTTCAGCGAGGCAAAAGAGAAAATTTTCCAGACATTAAGTCTTATAATCAGTGCTGAAGGAACAGTGCAGTAATAATTCAGATTTGTTGAGTTTAACCCAAAACAAAACAATAAAACATTAATTGCAGAAGCATATGATTTAATGTGGCTACAAACCTACAGTGTAATATTATTCTAAGGAACTTATTTTTTATTTTAACTATGTGAAAGGCAGAGAAGCTTAAAGCAAAATTTGTTTCATGTTCTGGATGTAAAAGCAGTAGGAATATGTGTAATTATTCATATATACATATTTAAGTGGCCCCACTGTCAAAACAGGTGTGGTTGTACTTCTGCTCTTACACTGTTAACCTTGTGTTCAAGTAAGGCAGTTAAAACTGAGTTTGTTGATATGCCAAAGAATCATGTTTAGTATGCAGAGACCATATTCTACACATCCTAATATTTTCTAAATCCTAAAATGTAGTTTATTCCAGTGATCCTTCTCCAACAAAAATTTAGTTTCCTTCAATCTCAAGAGTAAGGGCTAATTGTGACAAAATGGGAAAGCAAAGATCTTTATGAATGAGAAGATAGAAAAGCCCCCATCTTGAGTTAGTTGCTGATTGTATTTGCAGAAACAAAATGAGGCTGAGTGATGCACACACAGTTTAATAGAACTTTACAGTTTAAACATTATTTCAGAGCATTCCCTGTGACAGTACACAACTCCCAGAAAGAGAATTCTCTTCAGTAAATCTAAGTACAATGTACTTGAATTTAGAAAGACAGGCTACATGTTCAAGTTGGCTGTGCTGGTTTAATGGATGGACCCTTTTTCAATCAAAATGGTTCTATAATTCTATTCGAGTGTTCTGCATTTAAGCTAAATTCATTTGTTATGATTGTTGGTCATACTGTATACTAAAGAGCAATCATACAGATCTTGGAGTGCTAGCTAACAATGAAGTTACAACAAAAATGTACAATATGTGTTAGGAAACATAAAGACACACTGAAGGACTGAGGCAGATTTTCAATGAATAAGAGAAAAGCAGTAAATTAAAAATCAGTCTAAAAAAGCAGTTGAGCATACTCTTATCTATTAGACACATATTTTGAGCAATGAGAGCTTAACTGGAGATAAAAGTACAAGCAATAGGTGATATATCTGAGAAATCTTCAGCAAGTGCTGATGGCAGCAGAAAAGGTAAAGCTGCAGTTCTGCAAGGCACAGATAAGGGAACACATTCCCTGCCAGGAAAATCACTGCAGGCATCAGCACTGTCGTGATCCTTGGGTACAGAATTATTCAAGAGATCAAAATGACCAGCGTTGTCAAGTTTGTCTAAGGGTAGTGGAAATTAAACTCTCATCAGTTTGCTTTTTGTGAAAAATGTTCACAATAAGTTCACATAGCCAGTATGTTGGTGCATCTTTAATCAGACAAGTGAGTGTAGGTAAACACCTATAAAATTAACTATATTCAATACAAAAAATGTGTTTCCAGAAATGTGTGCTTATACTCTGTTGACTGATACAGTTTTGGTGCTTGAAGGGTTCATAAAAGTGACAAAGCATCCCTGATGACATATCTGATCGCTAAGTGCCTACCTCCTGATTCCCATGGGCTTACTGAACGTGACATGTGCCACATGTAAAAAAATTTCACCACATCTGATATAGGACAGATGGATTTCAGAAAGCATGGTATGACTTGTTAGCTGCCTGTGTCTTTACTACGTTGGCCAGACAGATTTCTAAGTAGCACACAAAATAGTTCCTATGGTCCAATAATAATAGTAACAGTAGCAGTAACAGCTCTGAGAGGAACTTTGACCATTGAGTTCATCCCTTTACTGAAGTGTTTCAGATAAGAATTTTAGCAGAGAGTTAAAACATAGCTTCCTATGTCTTATAGAGAATATCTTTTACAGATCCTACTTAGGCATTTCCCACCCCTGTTTCTCTTTCAGGAGTATAATGTTGCTACTTTGGGTTCATCTTGTGTTCACTCTAACCACTCTAATCTTTTCCTTAAATTCCTTTCTGTATCTCTATTTGTTTACGTAAGCAGTCTACTCTATTGTGATTTCCTTATTGAAATACATTTGAATAATTTTAGAACATTTTATACTCAAATTTTGTTTTCTAGAATGTTTGAAAGCCCTTACAGGCTTAACTTGAAAACATCTTTGTCTACTGTCCAAACCATTAATATAAATGTGTAATAGTTCCAGGTCCACTACAAATTATGGAACCTTTCTGATTGCTATGCTGTTTATCCTAATTTGTACACTCAAAAAAAGAAAGCTTGTTTATAGAAAGACCTGATATAGTTTAAGTGCCCTCAGAGTAAACCTCTTGCATTATGGCAATAAATCCTCATCAGTCCTGTGGGTAAAACAGGACCATGTACGAGCTGATGGATTTCTAAAAGAGAGACACCCAGAGGAGGAAAATGAAGACTGAAACCTGATGAACTCTTAAACAGAAACAGTTGTGTTCCGAGTACTGACAAAGACTCTAGATGGGATTTTTTGTGGTTTTTCTTAGTTTTTGGGTTTTTTTAATGTGTTCTAGTCTGTCCCATTTTACAGTAGCATAGAGCATATTTTTAATGCATTTTTGTTTTTTTGGGTAAGAGTATCAATGCTAATATTTCTATTGATGAACTTAGCTGGTGCAAGAAAGCTTAGAAAAAGTACAAAGACAATATTGAATACAGCAACAGCATGCTAAATAGTTTAGATAAAGATTAAAAAAATAATTTTTGGAAGAGTTCCCGATGAATGCATAAGCCAATTTGTGCATCAAGGAATCACTTGTTCTTTGGAACATAAATCATAAATTCTTAAATCCAGAGTTCAGAAAGGTAGAATAAGAAACATCCAATCCAAGCTAGAGACAGAATATAAGAAAAGATAGAGTGCTGAGTTTGCGTTTAATCTGATTAAAAATTAAACAAAAATTGACTTGTAAAGCTGCTGAAAATTTTATTCCATCTGGCTTAGCAAGAAAATGTCCCTTTTAACTTCTAGATAATGCATCCCTTTTAGGAATTCCTGCTGATACACATCTGCAAAACGTAAAAATATTTTAGTATGATTTCATTTGTCAGACAGATGACCATCCCTGTCACATTTTTCATTTCTGTTTAAGTGAATAATGACAAAAACCCCCTTTCTTTATCATTACTGTAAACGTTTCCAAAATAACTTTCTTCATGTAACTATATACTGGTACATAGTGTTTTGTGCAATTACAGAGTTAAGACTGCAGTGAGAGAAACAAATTGCATTTAGTGTTCACACATAGAGGAACTCAATCTCTGGTTTAGTTATCTAGGAAAAAATCTACACATACTATATATATAATGTAAATAAGAAAAAGTTAGTTGTTGTTGTTATGGTATATTCAGTTGATATTGTTATGTGCTGCTTTCTCTAGCAGCATTGGTGTCCCTAAAATTGGTTGTATAGTCTGTCAGAAGTATATGAATTAAATAAGGTTGCTGTATTATTGACCAGAGCAACTCTATCAAAAGCCTCCATTTGGATTAGGCCAAAGAGTGTCTCTACATTTGATATGCTAAAGCTGAGAGAAAGCCTACAGCATTTGCAAAGTCTGGGGTCAATATGCTGGACACAACTGTGTGAAACAGTCAGTTTCATGATGACAACTGTGACTGATAGATGGTGATATTCTGTGTGAACTGGTAAGGACAGTCAGACCATCAGTGCAGCCAAAATCCTTGTGGAGATCCTCTCTTTCTGAATATTTACCTACCAAATGATAAAAATGCTCTTTCTCTGACAACCTATTGCTGGAACTGTTGAATTGATGACATTTCCTAGTGCAAAGCCTTTACTAATTCTTTCTTTTCCTGAAGAAAGCTTCGCCATTCATCACCTGGACTCAATCTGTTCCCACTGCAGACTGAGCAGGCAGCAAACCTGTTTGCCAAAATAACGTTTGCCAAGTCCAGCACGGGACTTGGCTAAACTTTTTACTTGGGTAAAAAACAAAAAAAAAACCACCCCAAATTATTTTAGAGAATGGAAAGATATTTCATAAAAAAGAAAACTCCTTTGCACTTGTAGTTCTTTAAAGAGTATGCTAATGTTTAGTGACTGATAACACTAGTTGATACAATAATAAATAAATAAAACATGCCATAGTGTTAAGCTTTTGGGCCAGGGATCCACAAATTTTCGTGTAACTCTGACCACCTCAATATCCTTCTATTTCTATGGGGAAAATCTTGTAGAAAGGATGTGGAAACCCTGTATAAAATCCTCCCCTTTCTATCTTCCCCAGGATCTGAGGACACTGCCCCTCAGCCTGTCCCCCCACCTAATAGATGTATTGGGTCCTGGGGGCTGATGGTTCTTTACAACATCTCTGTCATGCTACAGATCTTCACTGCTTCTTTTTATTGCTGGAATTTGCTCCAAATAACATGAAGGAGAAAGCAATTTTGGAAAGCAAATCACAGCCAGTTCCAGCCCTGGCTAAGACACAGAGAGGTACAAGACTGTTCAGAACAAAGCAATAGGATCCAGGCCTGAAATGTTGTTTAAAACCATGGTTAGAGAATTACAAGAAAGGTATTTCTGAAAAGGGAGCTTTAAGGAAGCTAGAAACAAAACATTTTATTTATTAGCCAAACAGAGCCTAATTATGAATTCTTTCAAGCTATTTCCTCTTGGCCAGCCTAGCTCAGCTGGAGGGATGCTTCAGGCTGGAGACAGTAGAGCTGGAGCAGCTTCACCTCAGCTGAACTTTTCAGGGGACCAGAAATGCAGGATAGTCTGCATCTTTAAAGCTGAGGCAATCAAAGTGTAAGGTGGAATTGCAACAGCTCCAGTCTGATTTCCTGGATAAACACACACGATCAGCTCCCCCATCTCCCTACTTCCCCCTAGCTCAAGCTGGCACCTGGAGTTTCCTTTTCTTTGTAAATTAGTTTTAAAAACCTGAGATAAATATAAAGATTGCCTATTTAAATAAAGGAACAATTAATGTAAGTAAGTGTAACAAGTGTATAATGGTTGATTGATCATAGGGAGAAAGTAGATTGACACAATTATAAGGTTATAATCTAAGTCTTCTATGTTTTCAAATCATTACAGGAAATCAGTGAGCATTTAGAAGTAGGGAAAAATGTGTCACCTTTGCAACCCACACTGTCAGGAGACGTCAATAAAATAAGAATCCTAAATGAAATATAGGGAAAATCATGAGGAACTGCATACCCCAAAAAACTGGGAAGGCTCTTTCTCCAGCCCCACCTGCAGTACTGAGGCATCTCAGCACAAGTGAAGCTGGGGTAGCTGTGCTCATGCTGGAGGGTGGAGAGAGAATTTTGAGAAGAGGAGAGAAGTTATACTAATTGAGGTAGGGCAGCCTTTTTTTTTTTTCATTAACAGAATTAGAGAATGGACAAGGTTAGAAGAGCCACAAAGAGCTGCTTGGTCCCAGCCATGTCCAGATAGCTTTTCAATATTGCCAAGGTTGGAGATATTGCCACAATCTCCATTGACAACCTATGCCAATGTTCAGTCACCCTCAAAGTCAAGAAGCATCTGCTGATGTTCAGAGGGGACCTCCTATGTGTCAGTTTGTGCCCTCTGCACAATGTCCTGTCAATGAACACCACTGAAAAGAGCATGGATCTGTCCTCTTTGCACCCTCCCTTCAGATATATATAGGCATTTGTAAGATGCCTCTGAGACCTCTCCATTCTGAGCAGTTCCAGCTCTCTCAGCTTTTCCTTGCATGGGAGGTTCTTAAGACCTTAGTAATCTTCTTACCCCTTCTCTGCTCCCTCTCCAGTATGTCCACATCTCTCTTGTACTAAGCAGCCCAGAACTGGACACAGAACTCTTGGTGAGGATGTTACCAGTACTGAGTAGAAAGGTGGGATTGTCTCCCTCAAGCTGCTGGCAATGCTTTGTCTAATGCAACTGAGGTTACTCTTAGCCTTTTCTTAATTGCTGGCTCATCTTCAACCTGATGATCACCAGGACCCCCCAGGTCTTTTTCTGTTGGGCTGCATTCCAGCAAGGTGGCCTCCAGCATGTACCAGTGGATGGAGTTGTTCCTCCCCAGGTGCAGAACTTAGTACTTGTCCTTGTTGAACTTGATGTGATTATATCCTGGAAAGAAAAAGAATCTGACCTCTTAATTTTTCTGCTACAGGAATGTCTACTCTTAAGATCTTTGAAAAAAAAAAACCAAACTTCTGTAATGTACTATAATATATGAGGGGAAACAAAGTTTTTCTAACTCTTAGATTCCAAAAATATATTGAAATTTATTTTGCTTTTGGATATTTTCTTTTAATGTGTTTGGGGGGGGGGAAAGAAGTGTTTCTGTTTGTTTGTTTGTTTGGGGTTTTTTCTGTTTGGTGTTTTGGTATGGTTTTTTTGTTTGTTTTAAGATAAAAGCAAATGAGAATTGTAGGTTTTGATTTGTATGGATATTGTTTAACAAAATGGTAAATATTCACCTTGCTGAAGCCAAGCTAGCTTTTCCTAGGCAGCTCAAATTTCTCAAGGTAGCCACTAATTCTACACTTGATTCGCATTTATATTTATTTCCTCTATAAAAAAGTCAGACTTAGAGGTTTCTTGGTCCTGCTGCAGCTTTTGAAAAAATGTCTGATGTCATGTTTGCCACACTCCAGTCCTCAGGCACCATGAGAGTCTTAAGCCACAACTTAGACTGAGCTATTAATTATATAAATACATATAAATAACATCAAAATAGGTGTTGTTAACTTAGTAATTTAATCCCTGCTATTTCTTAGAGATCTTGGGGGGACATGATCCAGGCCTGGTGATTTTTTCAGTGTTCATTTTGCCAATATGTTCCACATCCCCTTCTACAATCACCTTGGTTTCAGACATGCCAAAGAAGGTTACAGAGGGTGATTTTCTCTTATTTCCACAGTGAATGTGAAGGCAAAGAATTTATGTAACATTATATCCTGACCATCAGCTGTTCCTACTAAAAGTGTGTGGGTTCTCCAGATGTGTTTGAGGGATTCAGTATTACCATTTTTTTTTCTTTTTTTCCTAGTTATTAGGTTCAAGTTCTGTTTAAGTCTCTTTAATTTTTCATTTCATTAGATATGCCTTTCTGTCCTCTCCTTTGTTATGTTAATTTGAATAAGCATGATTTCAGCAATCTGAAAGATATTTTTCTATTTCAAGAGAACTTCTTCCTTGCCATTCTGTCTTGTTCTCATCCTTATTTCAGACTTTCTTGTTGCAACGTAATATGCACATTGTGCATAACAATTTAATTTTGTTAGCTCCTCCTTCCACCCTCATTTTCAGAGTCTCCCTCATTTTTATATAGTTCTGTTTCTTCATGACTTCATGAAATATTGGATGAACTGGAATAATTGTTTTGCACGTGTAATCCTTTTTGTTGTTGATAGTAGAAATATATACAAAGGCACAGATTATTTTGTTACCATAGCACCAGTTCCTGTATGCTAGAAAAAACATGAGTCAATAGACATCAACTGAACAACTTCTTGAATGGTAGTTGTATCAGTTGTGGTGGAGAATGATGGTCCAGATGTGGCCTCCAGCTCAGGAAGCTGTTAGCTAATTGCTGGAATCTGAGATGGTGTACCAGGGGAAATATTACCCTTTATGCATTCTCCATCTCACATATACCTCCCTTAGCATACCAATCACTGTCCAAGACAGGATATTGAAACAAATGGGGTTTTTTTTGCTAAAACTCCATGTGCCTGGTTTTCTGAAAAGTGAATCTGTTAAGAAGGAAATGTTTCATAGATTTCCCAGAACTATGTTTAATAGGAAAACAGGGAGAAGTCCTGACATTATGGAATTATTCAATTTTAAGAAACTCTAAATTTAAACATATAAATGTATTTAAAAATCCCACAAAAATTAAGTGAAATAATTTTATAGCAACATAGTTTTTCCTGATCCAAAATATTTTTTCTCCCAGTATCTCTTTCAGAACCATGTTACAATGGTCAATGTTTAATCTTTTCAGAGCATCATAGATTTTGCAGTCTTGAACAACTTTCACAAATCAAAACATTCAAAATTTTGAAAATACAGACAGCCTCAATACACAAAATATAAATTCCTTCCTGTCATATGAGAAGAGACTTAGTTATACTGAAATGAAAGGCTACTGTGTTTGGTGTTTTCCTGAATACTCTATTTTAAAATTTGCATTAGGGCAAAAGCAGATCAAGAAATGCAAATTTAAAAGCAAGATATAGCCAGAAAGTAACTCAAAATGCTTTTGTCCTCTATTATGTGCTTCCCAGTCACACTCTGCTAACCTTCATTCCATCTTCATTTCACTTTTGTGTCTGAGTTATTGTCCTTCCTTTGAAAAAGCCTGGTTACCTCGCCCAGCTTTCATCCTGTTAGCAGTGGACACAGGTTTTTTTAACTTTGGAAAGGCATTTGATTATTATGTGAACTGACCTTGAAGCTGTTTGGTGGTCAGAACCTTGGAAGAACACACACAGTTTGTTGTGATAATGGGATGTTTCTGATGGTCTGCCCATACAATCTGATACCCTGGACATTCCTATGAATTTGGGAGGGCCTGTTCCTTTGGCCTGCTGTGGAATGTAAAAATTCTGAATTACACGGTAAATTGTAACCATTAACTATGATTTGTTTATCAATGCATTCCTCATGCTTAAGAAGACATCTTGTACTCCTTAGTGGTTTATTAACTGCAAAGATATACTGACTATTAAAGATAATGAAATAACGATTTTAATTTATAATTTTTCATTTTTTGACACTAATATACAAGCATATGAAATCCTATGTAGAGAAGAAGAAATTTGATCATTCAGGATTACCTGACTTTGAACAGAGCAGTATAGCTGAGACAAAAGATGCATTTGAATTGAAATACAGTACTGTGAAATTAAACTCTGAGACTGAATCAATTTTATTATGTCCATTGAGCAATTAAGTTCTGGGAAATGGTCAGTACTTGTACTGAAGGAGCTCTCATCTTAAACTACTGGGAAACAAATAAATATCATACACATGCTTAGCCCTTACTGAGGCAAAACACTGGTAGAAAACTTACTGTGTAGGTTTAGTTTGTATGGGGCATTCCCTCCAAGAGAAAGAATGACATTGGTAATTTTATAGCCAGTCCTGAATTAATAACTTGGGTGCAGATACCTGATGTGATACGCGTATTTCAGAATCCACAGTGCTGAGATAGTTTTCCTTCTGGGGTATAGCCTTATTTAAAAGGAAGGCTTTTTTGAAAGAAATTAATTTATCCTGGTAAAAAATTCTCAGAAGTACTGGATTTTCCCTCTCTTTTTTGTCAGGATGTGAAGCCTGCCTTTATATATCTCCGCATTTTCTGTGGAGCCCTGAGCCAGCTCTGCTGGTTTGGTAATAAAGCTGTTACCCAGCTGTCAGCTTGCATGGTGATATTTTTAATAGCTCCAATATCTCATGCTAAGTCCTCTTAAGCTGCCAGGAAATATATGTTCTGCCTTGGACGCACCCAAGCACACAGAGGATTTGTTACAGTAGTCACTCCATACTAGATATCATCATGTCTGGTAAATTGATGGCTTCCCTTGCAGTCATGAGAGAAGAAAGTGCAACCTCTCAAGTCCCACTTCAGTTTATTGACTCCTAAGTCTTGCACCTTGCCTAGTTCATAGACCTTCTTCCTTTTTCTCCTTGTTTTTGCTGGGTCCATCCCTTTCTTTTGCCTTTGCTCACAAGGGTGGCAGCAGGAGGTAGGGGCAGCAGTTGCAGCACGTTGATGCACAGGAGGACACACTGTTGACATCCATTGCATAACCCCAAAGAAACAAGAGTGGTTATTGTCTGCCTCTTTTTTTGGACTTACAATTAAAGCTCTCAAGCTTTTTCTTCAGACAGAAAGGAATGAATCATGGGTTTAAAACCCAAAATATTGCATAGTCATACAGCTGCAGTATCAAAGGTTTTAAGAAAAGATAAAAAAAAAAAAAAGTAAAACACATTAAACTGAAAGCACAGATGCAATATGACAATAATATTTTTTTTGCTGAAAGGAAAAAAATATTTTTTGGAAGAAAATATTAAAAATACTGTTAAAAATTAGACCTTCTCTATAAAGAGAAATATGTTATAACAACTATTTCTAATTGGGAGAATCATCTTTTCAAAATGTTTTTTACCTCTATTTTCTTGTTGCTTCTTCTAAACAACAGTAAATTTTCTTATGTCTCAAAAATACAATGTAATAATTTTTATGTGCACATAATCCCTTAACAGGTACTGACAAAACATACTGTTTATTTAGATATACCTAGATTTAGTTTCATACCAAATTTCAGATTGGATGCAGCCAACCCATTAAGCACATGCTTTGCTTGGAGACAAGGATAACTCCATTGACCTTAACAATCCTATTAGCAAGTTTACCTTGATTTTAAACCCACAGATGTCTCATTAAAATAAATAACACCAACTCTATAGACTTGTAGCTCACAGCACAGGCAGATATACATGATTAAACATTGCAGGATTAAAACCACAGTATTCACTGTCTGACAACTTTATCATTTATGTGTGATAAGGTATATAATAAAGTATAATTATAGGTTCTCATGACTGGCCTAATTTAAAAAAACCAACAAACAAACAGTAATTTCTGCACTGATCAAGTTTTGAAATTATCTATTTAGCTTGTGCAAAGAATGTTTTCTTTTGTCATCCTTCACCCAGCACAAAATTGTCTCTTCATCAGATCTTGACATGGATTCTTCCCCTCTCTTACTTCCCTTAGATATTACTAGATCTTTTATAGTTGCAACAGCTAACAACTTAAAAACTGGAATATACTAAAATTGGAAAAATACTACGAGTTTGCAGAAAGTGTAGATTTATATCTCAGAACTTCCAGAATATATATTTCATGCCTTGCAGGGTGAATGTATTCCATCTTTGAAATCTACACCCTTTTAATGACTATTGCTAGTCCCTAATTGCAGTCATAAATTTTGTAACATCAGATAAAGCATCTTTAGGTGAGTTGTGAAAGAGGAACTCAATAGTAAACAAGATGTACTGCTTACATAAAACATTGTGCTAACAAATGTACAGAATTTCCCAGTTAAATGTGGTACAAATTGCATAATGCAGTGGTCAGTAAATCCATTACTGTCTCAGGAGCCAGACACACTAAATTATACAAGATGATCACCGGAAATTAAAAAAGAATAAGCGCAAGTTTAACAATCAAACAGAATATGATTAGATGTATGCTCAATTGCTCTTTTAAACCCACAGGTTTTCAAAAACACTCTTTTAAAAACTATGAGAATGCAGATAGAAAGCATAATACTGTTTTTACCAGAATACATGCTTTTAAATCTAACACTTCTGAGGGGATTTTAGTCATTAAAAAACCCCATAAACCTGCAGTCACAGGAATTGTGAATGAAATTCAGTCCACAACACAGGTGGCTAAAGTCAAATGAGAACCATCAGCTGCTCTATTTGATAGAGAACTGCCACTGATTCTTACCCAGATATTTATTTTTTGCTAAGGAGCTCCTTCAACATAGAAGCAATCAGGCAGAAAACTTGTGAGTATTAGAGCTGCAAGAGAGATGGTTATTTGTTCTGGAAGTGTACAAACTTTACAATGGGCATCTGCTACTGACCTCCAAATCAAGATGACAAGGACAACGAAGCAATATTTGGGTCACTTAAGTAAGCTTAGAGTCAACAGAACACGGTTCTTATAAGTAACTTGAGCTACCCAGGCATTTTTTTGAAGTAGCAATACAGCAGCTAATATGTCATCCCTCAAGTTCTTGGAATGCATGGAGGACAGCTTCCTCATACAAATGTTAGATGTGCCAACCAGAAATAAGGCATTTGCTCCTCACCAACCTCCTTTGGAGTATGGGATCTTGCTGAGCACTGAAGATAAGAAGTAAGACAAAGTTTAGATTTTAGAAGAACATACTTCAACTCAATTGAAAGAGATTCCATGGGAGCCTTCCAAGGAAGATAAAGGAACTAGTGAGTTCTGAGTGTTTCTCAAGAATACTCTCCTTGAAGCAGAGAAACAGTTAATGGCCTTTAAAGGAAAGGGAAGTAAGAAGAGCAAAGAAGCTTCTGAGTCTGCTCAAAACCAAAAGAGAAACATACCAGAGAAGGAAAATTGGACCATTGAGAACTATAAGGGCATTGTTAGGGTGGACAGAAATGCAATTAGAAAAGCAAAAGCTCAACTTGAATAGAAATTGGCCAGAAATGTGAAAGGATTCTTCAGCTATGCCAACTACAAGTCGAAGCAGAAGGAAAATACTGGCCTAGTGTTAAAAAGGAGAGGTGAATTAGCTAGCAACAACATTGAAAAGTCAGAAGTTCTCAACACTTTCTTCTTGTCTGTCTTTACCAGCACTATCGAGCTGAGGCGTGGAAACAAAAATCCAGGTCAATGCAAACCAGATGCACCATAAGTGAAGGAAGAGTTTGGATGTGAACTATTATAGGAGTCTGACCTGTACAAATCGATGGGAAATGATGTTATCCAGTCAAGAATCCAGAAAATTATAGACCCAGCAGTCTTACCTCGGTCCCCAGGAAAGTTATGGAACAAATCTTCCTGGGGACTGTCACAAGTCGAATGAAGCATGTGATTGGGAAAAGTCAGCACAGAATTACCAAGGGCAAATCATGCTTGACAAACCTGATTGCCTTCTACGATAGCATAAACTGCTCATTTTGTGCGGGATAAGTGGTGGACATTGTCTACATGGGTTTCTCCAAGACATTCGATACAGTTTCACACAGACTTCTAGAGAAACTGATGACTTATGGTCTAAAAAAGTGGACTGTGCAGTGAATGGTGAGCTGGCTGACAGGCCACACACAGAGGGTGATGATAAATAGCTCCTTTTCAAAATGTCAACTGGTCACAGGCCAGGACTCCTGGGGATGCATACTGGGCCCAACACTTTAATCTTCAGGGATCAGGTGCAGCCTGATGAAGTTTGCTGATGATACCAAACTGAGTGGAGAAGTGGATACTTTAGAAAAGACAGCTACACTGAAAGTAGACATGGGTAGGGTGGAAGAGTGGGCTAACAAGAACTTTATGAAGTTCAGCAATCAATGATATATGTAAGGCTCTGCACCTGGAAAGATATAATCCAGGACTGCAGCACAGACATGGGATCCATGCTGTTGACTGGGAAGAAGCTCTCTGGAAAGGGACTTGGGGGTTTTGCTGGACAGCAAGCTTAGTATGAGTGAACAGTGTGGGGCAGTGGCAAAGAAAGACTACAGGATGCTGGATTGCATCAACAACGGCATCACCAGCAGAGATAAAAAAGTTATTATCCCTCTATTTTCCCTCTGCGTTCATCACTTGTCAGGCCACACCAGGAATACTACGTTCAGTTTTGTTCCTTGCTGTACCAAAAGGATGGGGACAAGCTGGAGAAGGTCCAGAGCAGGGCCACAAAGATGATCTAAGGACTCAGAAACCTGCCATATGAAGAATGGCTGAGAGAAGTGGTTTTTTTCAGCCTTGAGAAAAGAAGGCTTAGGGGAAACCTCATCACCATTTTCCAGTACTTAATGGATGGCTACAGATATGGAGACTCCCTTTTTTACAAGGAATGACATGGAAAAGACAATGGGTAATGGGTGAATGTCACTCCTGGGGAGATTCCAATTGGACACGAGGAAAATTTTTCATTCTCAGAAAAATCTGCTATTGGAATAATCTCCTTAGGAAAGTAACCAACACTGGACACTTCTAAGATACAGCTGGACAGGGTGTTGGACCATCTTGTCTTGACCATCCTTTGGTCAAGAAATATTGGGTCAGGTGATCTTGGAGGCCCCTTCCAACCTGGTACTCTATGATTCTATGAAATGATTAACAGGAGTGGTGGGAATTCTTAGTACTTATTGATATTTTGTGGACAATTGGCATTAATAATGGATAAAAATTCAATGGATTATCTATTCACTAACAGTAGCAGGTGAATGCATGTCTTAAATGTCATTTTAGAAAGACTTAAAAACAAAGCAAAGGAATATTACATTTGAACAATGCAACATACAATTTATACTGACAGAATGGCAAGTTAGATTTTCTGCTAGATAGGAGTCGTTTGCTCTAAAGGAGGTCATACTCACTGAAATTATTATCTTAATGTTCTAATTTGTGTGAATTAAAATAATGAAATAAAGTGTGAATTATAAAGAGTCAGAGTATGCATAACAAAAAAAAACCAAACCAGTTATAAAAGCTTAGATTAGATGGTTCTAAGGACAAAACAAGGACCTCATTTTCTGCAGAGATGAGAGGTGTTTACAGTGTAGGGAAAGAAGTAAAGCATGACCTGTCCATACATGGCATTTTTTATGCTTCAGCATTGGAGGAAAAAGAAAAAAAAAAGTGATAGACAATTTATAGTCCAGGGTTCTTTCAATAAGATTTGAATTATATATTTACCTCTAAGAATCCAGTATATTTTAACTACATATTAAAGATTAAGGTGCAGTATTTTAGACTCCAAGGAAATAGTAAAGATCCAATAGTAGTTGAGATATCATCTGGTCACTAAATGTCCATATTTATCTGAACAACATCTGCATGCATTTGACTTCTGGGTTTTCTCCTACACAACCCTTTTAATTTCCTAACGACCACTTCTGAATTATTGCCTCATTTTTTAAAAAATGCCTATATAAGGACAAACTTGCTGCCTTTGAGTAGCAGCTATTTTCCAGACAACATGAGCTTTAAAAAAACCGCTCCTTTTATTAGTATGCCAGCAGCACTTTTACTATTACTATTTTTTGTACATGTTAATGTACAGATTTAAACATCAGCACAGAAAAGGTGAGAGTACATGACAACCGTCCTTCATGAAGGGACAGATTTAGTTTGCACAGATAAAATGTATAACTAGAATTAATGAAGTAATGTAGAGTAAGGAATAATTAAGAATTAAGTTTACAATAATTTGTGACGTACTAAACTTATCCATAATTAAATATTTGAGTTTAATGTGATATGTCTTAGGAGAGAACATGAGCTATTGGCCATGTCTTGTGAAAAATTAATATTCTGAAAGTCCAGCAAAATGATTGTTTCTAGTCTATTTGCAAAGCAAATGTTAACTGTCCTCAGATTTCTTTTCAAGCAAGTATTCTCAATATTCTTTTGGAAAAGGTTTTCAGGCTAAGGGCTGTGTAAGTGCTTTGCCTGTTCTTTGCCAGTAGTAGATGATAACCCCCAATTTTATTAGGTGAAAGTACACTGAAAGATAGGTGAAGATGCTAGTTTTATGCTCTACCAACAAGGATGACACAAATCTATTTGTGCTTGACTCAATCTCACAATGATGTTTGGTTAAGCAAATGATTTTCATTAACTGGAATGCTCATCTGCTGAGTGACATGACCTCATGAATCTTTCAGAGTTTATTATTCAGAGAGCTAATGCAAGCAAAGGGTCTCCTTGAGACAGGACTTCTGCTGGACCCCAGGAATTTCCAAGGAGGTTAAATGCACTCTCTTTATGCAGCCTCTCCCTTGGGCACGCTCTTGGCTGGGAGCTGAAAGGAAGCAGACCTTGCTGTTCATGCCTGCCTTTTCTGCTTTTCCCCACCCATACCCTCTAGATGACTCTTTACTTTCATTCAGTTCAGTATTTCTTCAGTGTCTATGTTTTTTCTTAGTCATGTGAAAGTGGGTAAGACCTTGTCACAGACATAACAAGGGGGCAAGTTTTCTGGGAGCAAAATGATGTGTCGCTGGACAGTATATTTCTATCCAGGCAGCTTAGGATAGGTTCCCTACATCTGAGGAAGTGGAAAGAAGACAGAAGTGGATGCTACAAATGCTACCAGATGACAGAAATGTCTTGATCATGTTATTGCCAGAAAGCCTAAGAGAGTCTTAATTTTTTAAAATTTATTTTGATTTTTTTTCTGTGAAAGGGTTATGAGGTAAATTGCAGATATGTGTCCCTTGTGGAAGGAATCCTGGATAAGCTGGAGCTGGAACAATATGAAAGATCCAGCTATTTTTGAGGTCTAGTTCTTTGGAGGAGGTGACAACTGGTAAAGGTGTCACATTGAAACCACTTGTTAATGTAGTAACAGTTTAAAATAATCCCCACAGCAAACTCCAGAAGTACTTTGGTGCAATTTCTGAATTGAAAATTTTTGGCAAAGATAAGATGATGAAGTGGTAATACTAAAGCAGTTTTGATAAACCATGTGACTTGGTTAATTACTCCAGTCTTTCTTTCACCAAAGTAAATGGATCTTCCCTTGTATTAACTGATAGCTGATTCATTTCTGAAATAAAAATCTGGAATAATATTTGCAAAACAGTCCTATGGAAAATTTAATATTTTCTGATAGAAGCTCAGGGTAAAACACCACTATATTGCAAAGATCTCTGCAACAGCAGAGTGTGAAATGAAAGCTGAAAGCTTTGCATTTATAAGCTATAAAACTTACACTGTTTGTATTATATGAATTGCCTTGTAATTGCACAAAAATAGTGTGTACTTATTTGCAAGAAAATACCAGGACAATCTTCTACACATCATTTGACATGATAATATTTCATTCAAAGTTATTTACTCATTGCCATTATATGATCCACGATGTGATTAATCATTTTAATTATCTACAGGTTCATTTCATGTGAAAAAATTCAAATATCAAGATGTACTTTCACTCAGAAATGTTTCAGTCTCTTCATTTAGTAGCAATGAAGCATAAAGATGCTCTCTTAGGGAGAATGCTCTATATGTA
Source organism: Phaethornis superciliosus (assembly GCA_023637945.1). NCBI lineage: Eukaryota > Metazoa > Chordata > Aves > Apodiformes > Trochilidae > Phaethornis > Phaethornis superciliosus. The sequence continues at coordinate 50,217,401 of JAJQWJ010000002.1, read as the reverse complement.
AAGTTTAAGTTCCTCTAGGCACAGTCCTGTAACATCCTGACTTATGTTTCCAAGGCCCAGACACAACATGAGACAGTCCTGCTCTCTCTCAGGGTGAAACTGCAGATTTCCTTCCTGCTTTAATTTCGGAAGCTACACACAGCAGCTTTGGCCTCCTGAGTGCTGCTGACCCAAGTGTACCTAATTTGTAATTTAAACAATGTTTTGTAAGTTTTAGTTTTATACTGAAAAATCAAAATCTCTATTTTAATTAAAAAAGCCCACTCCAAACAAAAGAACATTCAAGATGTGGTATTCTGAGACTTGCATCTCAAGATATTTATTGCAGCAAGTATAATTAACAGAATTTAGTAGGTTTTCAGTAAAGTGTTACCCAAGAGGGAGTGTTACCCTGATTTCAGAGTGGGAGTGAGGAAAGCAGCACAAAGGAAAGTTTTGAAGAAACTTCAGCAGGAGATGTAACCAGAGCTGCATCCTGGCACTCTGAAAAAAGAATTTGCCTTTGTTTTTCCATCTCCCTGGAGCTTCAGAAGGTAAGGCACTTACCTATGCCAGGGAGTTCTTGCAGTGGTGTCATAAAATGAGGATATCCATGTGTTCTTCATGTGCTGCAGAAATAATTCTGGATGCCTCATTACCTGCCAGGATAATATAGTAATAGGACCTATGTCCTCTATTATCAGAACTCAAACAAAATCTATGTCTGCTGCCAAAAGTTATTGCTTGCTTGTGGCAAATCCTTTGTGCTCCTCATTCACCCACCACCTGTAAATCATGAGAGACGAGGCCCTGTAAATATGAGCTATGCTAAATAACAGCATTGCAGGAGCAATTTGTGTCCCAGAGAGGTTTAGCTCAGGTTTATTTTCATCTGCAAGCAGCTGGCAGACTTGGCTCTTTTACTAGTGGATTGGTTCAAACATTGTCCAAGCAAGGTCTGACCTCTTGCCTTCCCTCTCCCCTCTGTCTTTGCTGCCTTGGTGCCTGCCCCCTCCTCCAATGAATCATCTGTGGCTGTAGGACTGGCGAGGTCAGCTCTGCTATTGCTCTTGTAATAAACTCTTCTAACACTGACACAACTTCTGCTGTCTGGTTTTTGCCATGGCAGCTTGTAGGGGCTTCCCCACTTGAAGTAAGCTGAGGGAGAATTTAAGATTTTCCTGGTCCAAATGGCACACACAAAGCGTGGACTGAGGTAATGTACCAGTAAAGTAGTTTTATGTATAGACATGACTGATGTGAACCTTGAAGTAATAAGCAGAAAAGTACCAAAATGGGTAAAATGGTTTGTCATTAATACTGTAGGATAAAATGCTGTAAGATAAGACCCAGGCCAAGCCCAAGGTCTTCTCTTCCTCCTTCTTTCTGCAAACCTTTTCTTGCTGCCTGTATGCATAGCAGCCCACACATCTGATGGCCTGGGACATAACACTAATGGTTTTCCCACCCACCTTCCCCTTCTAGCCAGCTGTGCTCATGCCTGCACCCACATCCCCTCTGCAGTGCAGCTGCTATGAGCATGGATGGTGTCCAAAGTCTCCAGTGCTCATTGGAGTCAAAGTGAGAGACAGAAAAGGCTGACAAAATCTGCGAAACCTGTTAAAGAGGGGTTAAGGTTGAATTTTTGTTGAGTGGGCATTAGAAAATAGCTCTCTGATTAGCTGTTTTATCTGAGATTAATAGGACTTTGTATTGCAAAACAGCCTGAAGAGATTTTCCAGTGCTCTCTGCATGTGTGTATAGAGTTAGGTTCTCAGAGAAGCATGTTAACGGACACATACTTACACATAAGTACGTACTTTTGGAAAACATCTGACCTTTAATTTGGTATCTCTTTTGCTTCTGGCTTTTGCTGGCGATCTTTCATGATGTTACAGTTAATTGAACACAGGATCACCAGCTTATTAGCAAGAAAGGTCATAGGCAGACCTATGAGTAGGTTGGCATTCTCAGTAAGCAACCATATATTTCCTGATTTGACTTGCCACGCACTATTTTATGATAAAGCTGATTGACATTCACCTGGTTACTATTTAGTTAAATACTAACATCCTATCAGTGACTAAACAATGTATAATCTCTACTTCTCTACTGAAGTCAGATGTGAGGTAAAATGGAGAGTTTCTGATATTCTTGGCTCAATAATATGCAGTCAGGATAATTTCTACCAGCATGCCCATTGCCTGTGTGTGATAAAACAGAAGAGGCCTTTGTTTGGCTATTTCTCTTCCATTAAGAACATGATGACTTAAACCACATTAATGCAGGCTAGACTTTCTGTATCAGAGAAGGTTTTGCCTGCACTTGAGAGACAGAGGAAGTGTATGAGGAGTGTTTATAAACAAAATGTTTTATTATGAACATAGGTATATGAACATAGAAGTTGTTATTCTCCCACATCTTCCCCACTTTAATGGCTCAATACAAGAAAGAGGTTGCTAAAACATAACATTAAAAAGAAAAGAAAAGAAAAGTAAAGAAGAGAAAAGAAAAGAAAATATAAATTATAAAATAAAATAAAGTTCAAAAACTCTAAGGATAACAATTATTTGAAAATTAATTAACCATATTAACAAATAATTGTAAAAATAAAGTAGTATCTTCTCAGTTCCAAGTACATGACTAGATTTGTTAAAATAACACTGTATGAATGAAAAGAAAGAGTTTGAGTTGTTTTTTTTAAAATGTTTTTTTGTTTCTTTGTTTTCTTTTGTTTTGTTTTTACTATCATTTTGGCAAGAAGAAAGAGCAAGAAATACAGAAAAAAAACTTTCTTTGCATGCTGGTGAACAGAATGTTGGATTCCTTTACTTTACAAATGTGTGAAGTAGAAGATGCAATACTGTCTTCACAGGAAAAAACCAAAACCAAAAATAAAACAAGAATTCAGGCAACTTAATATTTTCACTTAGCATAGAAAGTGAGAGCAAAGAAATTAGAATAGTATAAAGCTTTTTTTCTTCACCTAAAAAGAAACAATATGAACAAGAGATGTATAATTTCTTTGCCAGATATGATATTCTTATTAGATTTGCAAGAGCTATCTAAGTAATAATTTTCTTTCTATTGTCATAGGCATCATTAAACAGAGAACCTACAATTTGCCTGGAACACATATTTCCAGAGTCATAATAACCATTAACTTGAGTTATAACTATTCATATCTCAGAGCATTCATTCATCATAGCTGTTAATATTTTTTAACACCTACTAATGATTTGTAACATAAACATTGTATAAGGATGTTCTTTGGTCCAAACAATTGACAGCAAAAGTTGAATATTGGAACATGCCTAAGGGTAGAGTAGACATTTACTGAGAAACAGGCATCTATTTCAGCAGACAATAACTAATTTATGACAAATATTTAGGTAGTTTACAACACTAATATAACCCAGATGAAGGTGTTGTAAATTCTGTACTCCCCAAAACAGCTGGGCACCCATACAAAGATAAAAAATACAAGTGTTGAGATGGACTGCTTAATACATCTGAACATTCACATCCCTCAGGGACTTCCAATTTTTTCAAGTTCACAAAAATTATGTGATGGGCAATGTCCTGACAAACTGGCAAGTGTTAGTGGCATTTTGCAAATGGCCATACCCACGCTCTTGAGTATTTATGTAGACAGTGGTGAAACAATAACCACATTACCAATGTACAGTTTGTAGATATTAGGAGTATTATTTATTGTTTTGTGAATTTTAAAGATTAGTGAAAATGCTGTATATTGTATCTTGGTATTCTTATTATACAGGGTTGTGTGTAACCACACTGCAACTTTATGTCAAAAATATGTAAGTTATTTATAAAATATTTCCCATGTGTAAGCACATGCTCTCTCAGAAAGCCTCCTTTTCACAGTGGATGTTTCTGACCATGACTCATCAGTTGGCTGAATAAAAAATCTCAAAAGATAAAAGAAACAAATTTTAAATACAATTTAAGTTCTATGAGAGCCCACTAATTCTTTTGCATACTTCTGAAAAGTTTGTGTAAGACCGTGGTTATTAGGTTGATTCAGCTCAGAGAGATGTGATATTTTGCTTTTATGGCTCTGTATAATCCTTTCCCCTGCAGCTGAAGATGCATTGTCCCCTGACTCACTACAAGCAATGAATTATGAGATAGCACTGCCAATTTTCCAATACACACAAGATAAGAGATAAAACCAGTCATTTCCTCATGGCAGCAACATGAACTAAGCTGGGTTCAACAAAATCAAAGCAAAACCTGCACAATAACAAAACTAATAACAAATTTTTCTGACACACTGTGATTCAGTATCTCCTTAGGGTCCCATATTTGAAACTGTGTATAAAAAAAGCAGAATTCATTTCTATAAGCCACCAATCAACTAAGGCCAAGTTTGAATAGCATTATTCCATACATATGCACCCGTATGTACCTTTCAGTATGAACATGCACACATGCATAAGTCGTCAGTATTATTAATAACCCACATAGGGTGATAATATAGAGTCCTAATTTCTTAAGGCCTCACTCATTTACCTTCTCATGGTGATTTACTTTCTTTTTTTTTTTAATTGTATTTTTAAAATTCAACAACCCTGTACCTTAAATCAAGATCTTATCTTTCTTTTGCCCCGAGTTCAACTTCTGCTTAAAGCTCTAAGAAACCTTAAAAACATTTTCCCTTTCCCCAGATCCATATTGTATGTTGCTGTAAGAAAACTAGCACTTAGCTGTATGTTTTTTGTGTGTCTTAGATTTTTAATTGCCATAAGAGTCAGAAGCTCTGGGGCTGCTTTGAAAATTTTCTGTCTTCACCACTGTTTCCTTTGACATTTGCAAAACTTTATGATTTGTGGGTTCAAGAATTCACCTTATCCTATAAACTGAGACATGCCAAAACCCAGGACAGAGGTTCAGTAGGGGAAGGGCTACGGATATGCATGAATATACCTATACAGAAAAATGCAGAAATGTTGATACCTGTACATGCAAAATTTGGAAAAATTCCACTCCATTCATGAATTTTCCTCTCTCTGGATTCATGGTATATTTTTTTTGGAGTAGCAAATGTCACCTTTTTTAATTATGCTTGACTGTGAAGTATCTCTGTGAATATCTATGAAAGGGTGTAACTACTCTTTGTTATTAGTCATAGGTACCAGAATGTTTTCCAGGGCTGCTTCTTTCAGCTCAAGAGAGCTGAAATCTCCACGCAGAATGGAATTTCCCAATGAGGACAAGAGGATAAAACTGACTCAAAAGTCAGAATGATGATGAGCTTTGAAAGTGAGATAAAACAAAAGACTGAAAATAGTAAGGAGATTTGAAGAACAAGACATACCACTGTAGACTAGTAGGAAACATAGATTTTTGGCTATGATGCTTTGATTGGTCAGAAAAGATGACTGCAGAATAAGGACCTGAAAGAACAGGTTACAGAAGGTGCAAGTAGCGATTAACTGTGCAGGAGAAAGTGGTTACAAAAAAGGAGAGACTGATGTGATTTACCAAAAAGGACCATTTCAGAGGAGGTGAAGAGACAAGCGTTGGAGAAAATATACAAAATGAGGTAACCTAATAACAAAGAAAAAATATTAATAGTATAAAGAGATGAAGAAAAGGAAGGAGAAGAGAATTATTTCAGGTATCTTTCCATTTTAAGCAGGCCAAGATGATTAAATCTACAGAAACCCTTGCAGACTACATCATCGATTCAAATCTGGGAGTTTGGAGGCAATGTATTCCCTTCACTCCTATAAAATAAGCGACATCACATGAAGGGAAGATAGTTAGGCAATTTTGGAACAGACTGCCCAGGCAAAAAGCAACATGAAAGCCATATGTCTTCTGAACCATGAAGCAGAAATGAGGCTGAGCAGTAGGAAGTTCATACTCCAGTGCTCAGAGGGGATCTTACAGCAGAGATCGTTTTGTAGCTCACTGTGCATGTAGCTATAAAATGTTGCATGCAAAAATGAGAAGGAGGAGTCAAGATATTGGATGTGCTAGGGACTTATTGAGTAAATGCTGATAGGAAATTGGGATTGGAATGTGTTTGTTTCCCTTCTGTACATACAATTTGCCATAACACTAGCAGATGTCTGGCTCAGCTCTTTTGGTGACTCTCATTATTATGCTAATTTTTGTGAGGCAACAATTTTTGTCTAGCATGTCCTTGTTAAGGTGAAAAGAAGACAGCAGAATAAAGGGCTGAAAGAAACCAGCTGAGAGATCAAAATAACACTGCCAGGGGATTTGTACTTCAGAAGGCTTCCCTTTTGAATAAAGCAAAAGGTTTACTTAAATCTTGCTCACAAGCTGTCTGCAGGCTCAAACTGAGATCTTGAAGTTGTTACTCTTGCCAGAGAGGAAATGTGCACAAACCATCACCTCTGAAATTCTGAAAGTGAAAGATGGCAAATGATAACAATGCATTAAAAGCCGATGCTATCACTATACCTTGTAGCATCTAGTGAAGCTGTCTGCACATGCACTGATAAAGTAAGCAGAAGCAAAGTATGGGTGCAAATGTCTCTCTGTCATCTGTGTGTATAGACTGCCAACGTTAAGTTGCCCTCTCCCAAATACAGCCTGGACATAGTTTAGAGGCAGCCTGGACCAGGGACTTACCTGAACAATCTGTCTGGATGAGGCCATGGCATCTGTGTGGAGGATGCTGGTTTGCTGTTGCCTTCCATGACCCTGCCAGGCCAAAGGCTGCCTTCACTGCTCCAGCTGTGGGAGAAGGAACATCCCCCTCCTTCTGATTTTGTTTAGGTAATCATGATTCATTTGCTCTTAGAAATGAAGTTCTCTCTTCAAGGAAAGCTGCAACCAATTCCTTCCCTAAACTGAAACCTCTAAGCTGTGTAATGGTTATGTTTAGAGTCTTGTCAAATTTTTAAATGCATAAGTTTATTCTTTATAAGGGAAAACAAAATGGAAATGATGCTAATAAATGCATGAGTGAAGCTGAAGTGGGAGTAGTATTGGGCATAAACATTTCTACATATAGACATCTGTGCAGTTATTAATAGTAAATAATTTTCTGGAGTTTCTCAATTTTAGAAAAAGTTTTTAAGTTTTGTATCTAATGCTAAGTCTCATTTAAAAGACAAAATTCTGTACATTTTCGAAGTAAAAATGCTCAAGGTAACAATACTCTGAGATTTCTATATATCTACTTTTGTCACACCCAGATAAGTGGAAGTGAAAAGAACCTTTGTTTATAGTCAGCAATGACATATGAACTAGTTGTATCTTTCTTAAGCTTTTTTTTTTTTTTTTTTTTTTTTTATCAAACTTCCACAGGACCAAGAGAATTTTTCCTAAGAAAAAAAATCTTCCTCAGAAGTTGAGCTTGGTAAATACTTCCACCCATGACTTTACCATAGCACTACTAACAAACAATGTTGTAATCAGCCAGGATCCTCCCTTAATTCTCTGCAAAAATACTACTTTGTTTGTTTACATGTTTGGGTGGTTTTGATGCCTGTCTTGTTTTATTTGCAATTTGGGGAAAGGCACATTCGTTAGCAATGACATACTCTTGGATTTAGCACCAAAAGTGCATTAGATTGCACAGGATGTGTTGTTATCTGCTCTATAACACATAGACAGTAAACTAACTAGTATCAGCCAGACAACAGATAGCTAAATTGAAGGTTTTCATATAGTTTTCTTTAATTGGCTGTATTTCTTGATACCTGTATTTTCTTATGTTGCTCTCACATCAGATGTGAGAAGATTAAGTCTGTCAGAACATTGTTATGAACAGCAAAGATATGACACTCCATCAGTGGCAGGCACTTTTCAAAGCAATGCCTTGGAGTGTGTATTACCCACATTCACAAGACCTCATTTCATGGTTCTATGAAACAACAACAACAAAAAAAAAACGATTCACAACTTTCTCAAGCATGCTTTGAGTCCTTAAGGAACATAAAGCAATTGTATCTTGAAGTGTAATATTTTTAGGAATGCACAGAAAATATGAGAGCACATTAAGGGGGGATGTGGATTAATTTTTAGAAGGATTTTCTGACTTCTAAATTCAATACCATTGGATTCCTTATAAAAAATGGATTTTAATATGTACCTGAAGCTGAAAATCCTGAATGTGCAGAGTATAATTTGGGATAATTATTATTATTTTCAATCAAAACTAATAAGTAAGGAAATTCATTTGTCAGAAAAATGTCAAATGCAGTCATTCACTGAAGACTAAATGATATTTTCAGTGAAAGTTTGCCAGCTATTAGCTTACTGGAAAAAACCCATAGGCTCTGGTAATATTCACTAGACATTTATATAGATGTCTCTCTAAGAATTAACAAATATCAAGATTCAGAGTATGCCACCTGTCATGCAATTGTGGAGCAGAATCATATGACCTGAATATGTATTAGTGTATAAAAATTTCTGCCCCACTCTTTCAGAACATGTGCTTTGTTTTATAGCAAGACAGATACACTCTTTCTACACAGCTGAAAGATGAAAAAATGTTATCTGCTACAGAATCCAAATAAGCAGAGATGTTATGGCAATTATCTAGACTGAGGAGACCTGTTACTGTCATGAGCACTTATTTCTCCATGAAAATAAATTTTCTGAATCCCTGTGTATGACAGTCCTTTACTAGTTGGTTTGCAAAGCGCCTTCAATGTGGAGGGGAAGTAGCGATAATTTTCCACAATAACTGTATCATAAGCAAGTTTTTGCCTTATATAATGTTTTTATGTTGCCTCAAATATTCCCAGAAATCACATGGAATTTTGGAATGGGCAGGAAATCATTGCAAAATCTAAGGGAAAGACTCCATAAATCAGAAAGCTGCATTTTTACAGAATGAATGTTAAAGACAGATTTATACAAGGTCATTTAGTACAGTGTATCTTAGGACAAATGTATACAGGTTTTCTTTCTCCATGTTGTAATCAGCATCTCTTATTAAACTGCTTTCTTATTTCTGCAGCCTCTTAGGTTCATGAGAACATAAAGTGGTAACTTTTATTAAATTCTCTTTTCCTGTAGTTGTTGATATATATAGTTGTTGTCCTTCATGGCCAAGTATATTGCTACTTAATAAGTGAATCTGTCTTGCTTGCTTTTTTTTTTTTTTTTTTTTACTGACATTTGAAAAATCTGATTTCCCACTGCTTACATTTGCATCACAATTTTTTGTGCCAAAAAAAGTTCTCTTGCTCTCTGTGTCCCCTAAATTATGAATTATTCAACCACTACACTTAAAAACATTATCTGTGTTTTTAGTTCACAGTACATTAAATGCTGCAGTGACATCAGTCAGATGCCTTTATTGTGTCACCCTCAGAAACATAAATTAACCAGATTTCAGCTGCAGACCTTGAGTACAATTTCTGTACAGCAGGACAAAAAAGATCATAATAAAGTAGCTTTCTGTAGAAAAAAAATCAACACTCAGATAGAGAAACAATTTCATAAAAATGTTAAGAGGGCTTTGCAGTTTGATGTAAAAATCCCTTAAGACTAAGATCATCATTAGCCTTGGCAAGTACGTTGGGCTACATTGGATAATCTCATTAGCCAAGCACAGTTTACCTCAAGTCACAGATATTTTCCGGAAGGCTAAAACTGATAATCACTTTTTGATTGTAAGATTGATGTTGAAAGTAAAGGTATGTAATTTTTCTTTGGTCAAAAGCTGAGCATTTCTTATATGTTTTATAATTTTTTTCCTTTGTTCTTCTGGAAGTAAAAAGCTAAAGGTTGGAAAGAGAGACGGGAATTTAAAATTAATAGTGCCTTTTCTTCTCAAAATATTTCTGTTGATTTTGTATCCATGTACTTGATAACTCATGAAAACAATAATCATTTCAGTGCCAAAGGACAAAGAAGAAAAAACAGCCCAAGGTAATGGTTTTCCAGAGCTACAGATGCTATAGATGTTGAAATATGTGGAAAAAAATATGTTGGCAGAACATGGAGGAGTATGATTAATCTCAGGAAGAAAGGGGCAGATGTCAGACATTCACCAGTGTGCAACAAAAGTGAAAAGCATTTAGAAAAACAAGATGCTTGTGTTGCCCCAGGATAGCTCATCTTTCAAGAAAATATGGTAAGTGTGACCAAATCCAAATTTAGCTCCAAAATGGCTTCCATGATGGATGGGACAATTTTTTACTTTAATCCTTTCTGAATTTCTTAGGACATGCTGATTTTCTGCAATGAAAGAAAAGTCATTTGATCATTGTTAAATTTACTAATGTTAACTATGCTTTTCTGTTTGCTGATGCTTGCAGAGGAAAAGAAGAGGACTGCAGAGTCAGGGGCCATGAAGCCACCTCTGCCTGAGCCAGCTGGGGCAAGCGTGGCATCAACCTTTGCAGCCCTCTCACCTGCCAAGGCTGAGGTGTGGGTGGTCTTGTCAGGAATGTCCTTGATGCTGTGGGCCGTGATGACAGATGGGGTGTGAGGACATCCCAGACATGGTTATTGACACCACAGCAAGGACAGAAGCAACTGAGCTACACTTTGCACATCCTAGCAAGTCAGACATCTGGAAATGATGCAGGCATCATTCTTGGCTTTGCCTTTGACATTTCTTCCCTTCACTTCTTGCCCTTTAGCTGTAAAGTGAATTCATGGGTTTTGCAGTGATTTGTGGGTCCAAGCTGCCAGACACCGCAGCAGGCTTCATATGAACATGTCTGAACTTCAGTCGTGTACAACACTAATAGCTTTTTCAGAGAAAAAGCACTGGAAGAGAATAGTCTCAACCTACACTTGGTATCAGTTTTCTGTTCCCCTCCAACCTTTCTGAGACCTCTCAGCTGGATGAATGTGGACTTTTACATTTACTAACCCTTTCTATAACTTACAATGACTGTACCTCAAGTTTCACAGAATTATGCCAGAGACTTATGAATCAGCCTTATGAGCTCATCTACATCCCCCAGTCCTCTTGTAGCAGTGGTGGTGAACTCCTGCAGTTTTTATATAAAATAGTCAACAGTGTGGAAAGTGTTTTGAGGATATATCCAAGGAATAGCCTTCAAATTGGCTGTTCTTAGAAAGCGAAACCTCAAAAGCAGGATATATAAATTTGTGACAGGGATTAATTTTAATTCACAACCTAAAAAAACACCTCTGTTAATTGTTGGAAATAACTTCATCAGGGCTATGATATTTGCAATGTGGACACATGAAACTACAAACTCCCCTGATAAAAGGATGAAAGCACTCAATAAGATATTTAAAATTTCTGCTGATCAGATTAAACCTTATTTTTTGTAAATAGGTAAAGTAATACAGGCTGCAGAACAGCAGAGGAATTACTTGCCTGATATATTGCTAAATGCGTTCTGAAAAGCATAAATTTGACATAATCTCTCTGGCTGGGAACAAACTGGTTTGTGGAAGTCCTGTCAGATAGAAAAATTTTACTATGTTTATATGGATTCCTTTTGATGACATCAAGTCAATCTCTGTACATGGAGAAAGCAAGTACTGAATTAAAAGAAGACCCGAATGTGTTTTCATGACAGAATGCAGAATGAAATACAGTTTATAATGACTGTGAGTTGAAAAAGTCTTTAGTCATTTCTCTCTACTTCACAGGAAATAGAATAACTTTCTAAACAGTTGTGATTTATTTCTAGCAGGCTAACTATGAAAATTGCATCTCACTGAGCATCTTATTTCTTTTTTTTTTTTTTTTTTTTTTTTTTTTTTTTTTTTTTTTTTTTTTTTCCATACAGGGCTAAACACTTTTGAAGTTAAAATCAGAGCATTCCAGGCTGTGCTTTTCTGCCACATATTCCTTGATTCTTTCAGCAGGCAGGGATCAAGGTTCACACACAATCCTGCAAGTAACACACATCTGGAAATCCAGCAATAAATGCTTATACCATGTAACACTTGCTGACTACAGAGCTTCACCATGGAGTGATAAGAAGTCACACAAAGACCTCAAAATCCAACTCTTCTTCCTATATCTCTCCCACTTCATTCGCACACTGGTAAATTTTGGCATCTGTAGTCATCCGGCCTCAGTATTATATCCACCCAACCTATCCACTCATCCCATGTGCTTGTAATCTGTAGTAAATTTAACCTTCATTATTGGCAGAATTTATGAACTGTCTTTGTAGCAAGAACTAGGTGAATACTTCTGTGGCAATATACTATGAGCAGTTTTCTGAGGGAATAAAACACTAAAAGTCACCCTGGACATTTTGGAAGGGAAGGCAATATTAAAATTCCTTGGAAACAATCCCATAAAATTACTGGAACTAATATTATTTTTAGGGTCTAACTTTGTAAAGACCTCTGAGCAGTGTGATACCAGGCTCTGCAAGCCTGTGTCCATTTTTAAATTTGATTTAGGCACTACAGATGAAAGAAACAAAAGAAATCTAATGGTGCAATGGTAACTTGAGGCCTTCAGCAGGGAGACGAGGGGGATGAAGTCCTTGCAAAGAAAAAAATGACCTGAAATCAAATCTTTCCTATTACAGGAAGGTACTCTGACTTCCTTACAGTTCACAGGATACAGGTGTTTATCTGCTCTGCCTTCAGCCTTCTACACCCTGAGTTTTCCTTAAAACCAAATCTGGTAGGTGTGGTCTGAGAAATACATAATAGTTTGTGCCAGCTCATCTTGTTTTGAAATCTAATGTAGTTGAAATATAGGGGAGCTACCTTACCCCTTAACATTACCAAAGATTTAAGTTGCTCTCAGCTTGTCAAGAAGCAATATGGAAAATATTCAGGGAAGGATATGGATGGCCATTTGGCAGCATTCTATCTGAGCTTTATGGCATACAGATTTGTAGGTGCTGACTAGACACATTTGTTCTTTCATGGACCTATTCCTAAGTTTTATTGAATTTCAGTGGGACTGATTCTCCTTCATGACCAAGTCATGACAAATAGAGAGTCTGGCTCATCTAAATCTCTTTGATCTTGTAGTGTTAGGTGATCTCAGAGTGTCTTCCCATTTGCTCTCAGAAGGAAGTATTCAGGCAAAGCCTGATCACAGAAGAGATAAATCATTTCTTCTGATAGCTGAAAAGATTTTTTTTTTTGGTGGGGGGGGGGAAAGGAACAGTCCAGAAGATCTTGAACTTATGGTAGAAGGAAGAAGAGCAGATGACCTTAGCAGGAAGTACCTGCAAGATCAGCCTTCCAGTTCTGATCCAGTCTCATTCTCTGAGGCTGCAGTGGCCTACACAGATCTTATATTTCCTTTCCCTTCAACCTTTGTGGTGCCCCCATCCCCCATAGCCCCCCCCCCCCCCTCCCCCAGTCCCACCTACAGCAGCTCTGAGTGGAGCAGAAAAGAAGCCAATTCCCCTGCCTTGCCTGCAACTCCCCTTCTTTCTTCTGTGATGTGCATTTTCTCTGTCTGCCCATTCAGACCTAGTCCTGTCTGGTATACCCAGAGCTGCTGATACAGCACATCCCAAGTGCACAGGAAAGGACAAAAGATGCTATAAAGGTTTGAGAGGGCAGGAACACAGTAACCATGGGTAGTAGATTGAGTTGCATCGTGTGCACACAACGTGAACACTTGGCATGTTCATGCCTTCAGCAGCAAAAGCCCAAATGGCATACTGAACATTCTGTTACATTGCCTGCCTGGTCCTTGATGTCCCATTCCCAAGCAGAGGAACAAAACATCAAGGCAGTTGTGCAGGGATCTAAACTTCAAAGGATGTGGAGAACATTTATGTCCAGTCAGTCACATAGGCACCATCACCTTGTAGGAAGCTCTGTGTTCACAAAGGCGTCTTCCCTGCCATCACCAGAAGAAAAAAGTCACCAGTTCCTTTCTCATTACCCTCTACTAATATGTGTTGGGTTGTCAAAGCATAAGATGTGAAGAGAGGAACAGTGCAAGCAGCAGACATTGTAGATTCACTCCTTAAACAGCAGATAGAGAATGAACAAGAACAGAATTATTTTATTGTTTCATGCCAGGGCTCATACAGGAGGCAGAAGTAGGAGCTGGTTCTGACTCCTTGTCCAGAGAGAACAGTCTCCTCCAGCCCATGAAAATTAATTCTCTGGTCACTAAGGCAGATGACGGTTGTGAAAATCTGAATTTCATTAAGAAAGCCAGAGCAGCAGCCCTTGGAATTATTGATGCCAAAACAGCACTGCTCCAACCTTCTGCAGTTGCTAACAAAATTCACAGCATGCTGTGATAGATTTTGGCATAGACCCTGACAATCTCAGAAGTTCTGCAGATACTTCAAGAAGGCAGCAGTGATTGAATTGCAACAGAATGAAATTTTTTTTCTCTCACCCATCTTTAAGAGAGTGTACACCTCAGCAATGAGGTTGTTTGGCAATGCATACCAGTGCTACACTACAATACAGAAGAGAGAAGATAGCATTATAGCATTGTAGGATGGACAGTGTACAATTAAAGAAAAAAGAAGAGCAATAATTATAAGTGCTTTTAATACTAAAGCTGTCACAGTTTGAATGCTGAATCAATGCCACCTAGTGGTGGTAGGGTTGGAGCTTTCTTTTTGTTTTGGTTTGTTTTAAGGTCATGAAGTTTGTAGCCAATCTGTCATCATCAAAGTTCCACCTAATAAGTAGCAAAAATTCTCAGTGTCTTTCATACGCTTGTGCAAATGGTCATAATATTCCTCTAAGCAACTAAAAGCCGTTGATACATAATGATCAAGATACATGCATTCAGAAATACTGAAATTTCCACTAATTATAATTTCCACTAGCTGCTTCTATCAAAAACTGTCTCTTTTCTCTCGAAGGCAGCATTACATCACAACTTATCCAGCACTCCCAATTTCAAAATAACAATGGCGTAAGGTGATAGGAACACCAGGCTGAACAGCACCAACAACCTTATATCAGTTTGGTACAAGGCCTCTGATGATGGGCCTTACAACGAGGTGCCTTTTCTTATCTTTCGATTATGAGCATCAGGTTTCCATGTGTCCCACCTGTCCCCTCAGCAATAAATTCCTGTGTATCAACAAGAGGCAACAAGAACAAGAGTTAACAAACAGGATTCATTTCAAAGTTTCACAGGGAAGTAAAGAAGAACTGCCCTCTGCAGTTGCATATGTATAAAAATGGCACCACTTTGGTGGTGTTGTTTGCTTGCTTGCAGAATACAGGGAGAAGTAAAATGTAATAAATAAGTGCATTTTTATCTCATTATCCCTACAAGTTGACTGTATTAGTGAACGTAAACTACAAGACATACGTTTGTTGTGAGTGGTTTACTTTATCCTTGTAAGGCAAGAGTGCTGAAACTGCAAACTCTGTATCAACAGCTTATTTCCTTAATATATTCCTCACTCAAAGATTTATAGTGTGTAGATATATTAATAAATGTTTGGTATATTGCTCAGTGCATTAAATACAGCTCTCAGGTGAGCTGTTGCTTTAATTTATTCCTAGGGTCAGAACTGATTTACAGCTTACGTACCAACAGGTACAGAAGAGATGAGAATCATATAAAATGTGAAATAGAGATGTGCTGAGTACCAAAAGACTGAGGGCTTGAGACACAACTAGAGGTGATGAAATCAAAGACCCTCTGGGCAGGAGATCAAAGGAACCCTGGAAAAATTACAGTGACAGCATTATTTGTTTTTTGTTTATTATATTGTTTTTTGTTACATCTTCCTCTTTGTATGTTTAACCACATTTTTTCTCTTTCAGTTAAGAGTTCCGTAAGGCTCTCCAAATGTGTCTTTTTTCCTGAGATGCAAATTCAGACTTATTTTGGAAACAGAGCATATGTAGGACACGGGGTTTTCATAAATTAATTCCTGGTGCAAACTTTTCCCCTCTTGTGAAAAAGCCCTCTGGGACTATATTAAAAAAATATGCATCGATAGTGCAGCTACAGGTTCTTACATCTGCAAAGCTCTAATACCTTTTTGTAAACATAAGTGAATGAATCTGAAATATAGAAATTTTGTAAGAGCAAAGTATTTTTAACTATCCTGTACATAAAAAATCTGTAAGTGTGCATGGAATATCTGCATACATATATACATATATACACGTATCTATAAAGAGATAGGCTTTATATAGAAGGATGAAGTCATATACTATCCTTGTTTTCTTTCCAAATTATCATAGTTTTATTCTGTTTCTGACAGTACATGGAAGAATTAGATACTGATGTGTCTACCATTGCAAACAGGAATAAATCAGCAATAAATGAAGAAAAACACCATCAGTGACACATTTCTTTAGTTTATTTCCATCAGAGGCAATACACTACTGACCAGAATTACTGTCACCTTTCAGTGAAGTACATTTTATTATGGGAATTTGATATCTGAACTGTATGAACTGTCTGAACTGTATGAACCCTCACAAATTATCAGAAATACCAACATCATTGGGCTGTAACATCTTCTCTGCATGTCTTCTCAGCTGCATCAGCTGGGGCTTTGTAAGCTTGTGAGCTCATATTGGTCTCAAACACTTTGTTTTTCCTGGGCATAAAGTCATGGATTTCACAGCTGAACTGGATGATTAGGATTTACTTCAGAGGAGGTTTAAAGCTTTGGGAATGAGTCCCTGGAGATATGTTTGTAAGGACCTGGTACAAACACAGTAGTGTGAACAGGCTGTATCTCTCTGTAATTAACCCTTATATTCCTTTCAGCAATTATTTTAATATTTTACGATTTTACAATAACAGCCTCTGAATATCAATTTTTTTCAGGGCCTAAGAAATGCAAAATACTTTCCCCCCCTCTTTAAAGCTATGTAAGTATCATGTTTGAAGTTTAGGCTGGGCTCAGTATTGAACCTTCCAAATGTTCAGTTTAATCTCAGGAAACCACCTCATGAAAATCTTAGGGGAAACCTAACATGGGCTTGGTCTTCCTCTGCTGTCCCCTCTGCCTTGCAATGACCTCCAGAATACAATGCTGGGCAGATAAGAAGGGCCCTGACTCTTCCTGCAGCGACTGTCACATCTCACAGATGAGGCTTCATGGTGAAGAGAGTAGAGACCACTCACTGGTGGAAATTTCTACCAGAAGTTGACCCTTATGTCACTATTATTCTCCCATGAAACTGAAGCTCTTTTTTGGTGTGTGCCATCTCCCACCACATTACATCCTAACATTAACCTGAAATGGTGATGCCTGTCTGTAAGTTAGATGATGCTGTTTGGTTTTGTCAGCTGTACTAGCCACCATCATGAAGCCAATCTTAGTCAGGTCTGGGAGGCAGCTCTGGTCACCCTTTGGCCAGGGTTCTGTGAAGCTATTCATACATATTCATTTTTATAGGTGGGGGCTGTGTAAGAGCACAAAAGTGAAAAAAAGAAAAAAATAAATCCTGTCATTGCTAAGGTCTCATGTAATAACTGGTGAAAGTTTTTTGTTTTTCAAAAAAACCTCCTCTATCTTCTCAAAGCCTGTCACTGACATTTTTAGCAATTTCATCAGAGCAGCGAGGGATGCTGTGCAAACCACCCCTGCCATTGATGATGGCTATTATGATATAGTTGGTTAAATAACACTGGCCTCTTTTTAATATGTTTGAAGATATATTTAATTATAAAATCCAATAAAATGTTCTTAATGCTTTATTAAGAAGCAAGAGTTGGTAGTTGCTATTCTGAAGAATTTTTTATTGATGAAAGCAAATGAATGTCAAATAAAAGGATAATGAAATGGCACTTACTCTTCCTCTCCTCTGAATGCACATGATGTAGAGTTTCAATTCTGCAGATCTTCTGAGAACTCCTGGTATGTCTTTGCCCTGTGGAGAGCTCATGGCAGTTCCCTAAAGAATTACATCATAAGGATATTATAGGGCTGCAGACGTGACCTACTTCTACACAGGATACCCTGAGGCATTTTCTTGTTCCTCTTCTAATTTTCTTGTGCTTAATATTTGATGGTTTATGGAAAGTCCTAAGAAAAAACCTAATTCCTACATCTCTGGGTGATCAAACACCACTGAGAATCTGAATGGAGTACAATTTTGGTCAAATGTATTTTTGTTCTATCACTGAGTATCAATTGCAAAGACTAGTGCTACGTTGCTATCTTTCTGGTAAAGCACCCACTTTTGTTAATGGAACAAAACTCAACCACCTGAACACAATATTGTCGTTTTTTTTCCCAGTCCCTGTTCCAACACCTTCCTTTTTCACCTGGTGTTTTGTAAGAAATGGCTGATTTCCTCCAAAATACCATACAACTTTAAGCAACTGGTGGCCAGTCAGGAACTACCAAGACAGAATGTTTTTAAACTACACATTAACATGTATTAATGCAGTTTAATGAATGGTGTTTTGCGGGCAAAGGATATGTGCAAGTGTTCCACTCTTCTCTCCCAGGTACTATTTTTCATGTGTAAGACAACTTATCAAATGCAGTGTAGCAAACCTTCAAGCCTCACTGAGAAAAGATAGCACTAAATATGAGTTTACAAAATATCCCATCTTTTGGGAAACAACTCTGTCAGAAGTGGAATATACTTTCATTCAAAATCCATTTGCACTGTTATGTTGAGCATCCACATGATTCCATGATTCAAAAGCTGACTTGAGACTGTCAGGTGACTCTAGGGTTGAAGTGTTGGACTCATGTAATCTGTTTCTGCCACTAGGTGAGGTACATAAGATCTTTGCTGCTGCCTGATAAATGATTTTTCTTTTGGCAGAAGTGCAGCAGATATAACATTTCTGATTTTACTACACAAAGAGACTGCAGTACATGCTCATCAGAATAATAGTTGTGCTTGAATATGTGTATGTATAGAGGAAACTGATAAAGTAAATAGGGTTCCTTCTTCCCTTCCTCCATTTCTTCCTTCAGGTGAGGAACTGTTTAATGTTGTCTTTACCTCTAATTTTTTCCTCTGTGAAGAAAAGCTGCAAGGGTATGCCATGTGGGTTGTAAGTATACCCTGAAACCAAGCACAATCTGAAAGCACAATGAGAAAGGTTTTGATTTTATTGGGTTATTTGCTTTGAGCTAGGCATACTTAAATATTATTGAATAATGAAATCAGAAAGGAAATTCCAACTGCATTAAATGATACATTAATTTATATCTTAAGTGATAGAAAAAGAAATAGAAAGGTGTGTCTAGATTAGAAAGGTGAGCAAAAAACTCTAAGAAAATGCTGCTAATAAACACATCTGGCAAATCAGTCACATCATTGCATGTTATCCATAACAAAAGGCAGTCTTACAACTGTCATGAAAATTCATATACTTGCAATTCCTATAGACATCTTCCATGACAGTATTTATAGAATGTTTTTTAATTAAAATAAATAAAATCAGAACTGTATGCTAGCTGGTATGATATAAGCACTAAAACTCTAACTATGCTCCAGAATTACTCATAAATAGAATCTAACTGGCATCACACTCATGGGGAAAGAACATGAGTCGGAGTCCAGAGTCAATGCACTGATTGACAAGATCATTGCAGCAAATCAGAGCAAGAAATTGAGAAAACAGGGAAATGTTACTTGGTAGGAATACAAATTTTAAGAGTTTCCTGAAAGCTTTTCTATACTGGACAGGATCAAAAGCAGCAGGGAGAAGAAATAGCACCCAAAACACAGGAAATATTGTGCAAGATACCACCTTAAAAATGCATATTGTCTGCCAACAGTGTTTACTTAAATAATCACACATTAAATGTTCATTAAAGTAATAAAGTCAAAGTAGATGGAAGGTAATACAGAAAATGTTGAGTATTGCATGAATTCTTTGTGACATTGCAGATGGATGGCCACCCAGCTCAATAGTCTGTCTTCAGAGGTGGTTAGCTACTGATTCTTCAAGGGAAGACTAATAAACAAAGCAAATGCAAAACAGAAGTGATGCTGTAGGAAAAACATCTTTTTTATCTCTTCCAATACATTGAATGGAACTGTGGAATTTGAGGTTTAGTTGCAATATTTTTTAACATAGACCTAACAGACTCAGGAGCATGTGAGGAACTCCAAAGGAGGCAGATGAACATGGGGACTCAGAATCCCAGATTTCAAATCCAGACAGACCATGATTATTATTTGTCTAAGCTTTTGCCTGATCCATTTCTTCACACACAAGTTAGATAATGTGTGTTCCAGTCACCTCCTCATCCCCAACCCAAACAAAGAGCACACAAGTTCTTTCTGAAAATTCCTTTTTCATGCTAAGGGTTCTCAGTGATGGCCTATTCATCACGGTCCATGATTAAACTGGATTAAACCAGATTAGTTTCCATAGCTTCAAGCTGCAGCAGCTGGTTCTGCTTATCGGCTCATTAGACACTTAAGAAAACCTCATATTTGTTTCTATACCTAAACACAGTGGCCAAGTTTCTTGCAGTCATTTTCTTGGGAATCTGAATGAACTAAAGTCCCTACATGCCAATTAGAAGTATGTCTTTCCAACTCCTGCATCTTTCAGCATATTTGCAAATTTTTCCAGTTTTTGTAGTCATCTTGAAATGTAGTCAACTGCTGCAAACTGTGGGTAGGCCTCTTTCTTACTTTTGTGACCACATTCCTATTTTGACAGCAGGAAGTCCTCTTCATTATAAAGACAGAGTCAAGTAATGATATTTCCTATAAGAAATGCTGATGTGTTTACCTCACACTTTCAGTTACTGCTGTCTATGACTTCATTTTCCATCCCATAAGCATTCAATGTTCCATTTTTAAAATTATTACACTTAAAAGGTGAAACTGTACTGAGTGTTTTCTTAATTGTTTAGTTTTTCCAATAACTGAAGACATTTTTAGACATACAAGTTCATATATGGGGAAAGATCTTATTTCTAATGGAAGTGGTTGAGTTTATTTTAGATTTTTTTTAATCAGAAAAAAGAGGTTGTTGGAAGAAGACACCTATAAACAACTAAACGATTTGATTTTATGCTATCTCATTTCTTAGTTGCTTTTTCCAAGTTACATTCTGTTCATGTGGGTCATTATATGGCTTGAAAAGAAATTAATCTTTCTGGTCATCTAATCTTATTTTAAAGTCTTTGCTATTTTAGAGCCAGAACCGTGAAGAGCTTGATGAAATAACTGCCCTTGTTTCTAAAGCTGTGTTAAAAATGTGTGGAAAAAAAACCAACAACCAAAACAAACCAAAAAGATTTGGTTCTAAGTGATGATGATTACTCCACAGATTAACAAATTTACTCATTCCCAGTACAGATTCAAGTCAAGCCCTAATTTTCAGTTAGAAGATCTAAGGCTGAATCCCTACAGCTGTAGCTCATTATACACAGATACTGAGTTCAGTTTAGTGTCCTGTTTACTGCAGGAATCATACTAGCAATAATATTATTATTACACACAGAAAACAATTTGACATCTTTGACACAGATGAGCTTTAATCACACTGTATATAGATGGAAAATGTCTCACCTTCTTCATCTTTTCCACATTTGACAGCTAATTTAAAGTACTTTGATTTTATATAGGACCTACATGCTTATTTAGTAACTAACTATGATTATTTTTTGTAAATAGACACCAAACCTAAGGTCAGCTTGAGGTAATTTATTCTAATACATTTGGCCTGAAAATACTATGCTGATTAAATGTTTCTAAGTAGATATTCTACATCTCACTAAAAAGCCTACAATAAAATCAGATTTGTGACTCTACATGATATTTACACAAGATAAACATTATGTAGACTGCAAATATTTAATCATTCCCATTTTATTTAGCCTCTCGAGTTTAATAGATTACTTCCTCTTTTTCATTCCAGATAAACTTTGAATGCTAAAAAGCCAACGAGACTAGAAGCAACTACAACCATAAGCAGAGCTGAATTTTGGTTATTCAGAATGTTAAGAAAACATGGACAAGAGAAGGCTACTGTAAGAAGATGGGAACTTTAATTTACTGAGACGAATGATCTGATCACCAGTGTTGATTCACTAGACCATTAATACCACGTGAATATAGACAGAGCAAGATTATAGCCTGTTATTTAGGACAGTCAGTTGGAAAAGGGAAAGCTAAAACTTGGGTTTCAGTCACTTCTACAGTTACCGTTCCATGTCAATACTTTCATGTGGTGTCAGATCCTTTCTGCTGCTGGAAGCCTCTTCCATGTTCTTTTTGAAGAGTGGGGTTTGGTGTTTTTTTTTTGTTTGTTTTTGTTTTGGTTGTGGTTTGGTGTTTTTTTTTTTGTTTTTTTTTTTTCTTTCTTCTTTCTCCTTATCAATCTTTTTCCTTCTACTAGTTATGTTATCTTTTACTATGAACTGTGGATGACTGACTATTTGCCTTTCTTAACATGGACAAGCAGGATTCATACTTGTGGCCTCAGGGATGTTCATTAGGAGTCAAGACTAGGAAGGAAAAGGGCACGCTGCGGAAAATAATTTTAACAACTCTAAAAAATTAGACAATCTAGGCTCTGGGTGGACTAAGTAAAAAGGTGACAGTGGCATAAGGCAGAAAAGGAAAGAAAAACATACCCAGGAAAAGCAATGAAAATTATGGAGGCATGCATCAGTTACCTAACTAATTATACATCTGAATAATATACTGCTATGAATATTGCACTTGCAGGAAACTTTATGATTTTGAAAATAGCATTAAGGGCTTTTCTGTACTTACAGCTTTCTGATAAAATTATTGTGGGATAAAAAACGAATCCAGTTACTAAACTACATCTGAATGTGCAAGACATGGCACATGAGCATCAAGAACTACTGAGGTCAGCAAAGCAAAACAGTGTAGTATGTGTGAAAAATCTTACTGTTGCAAGTTTTCTCAAGTAGTTACGTTATGTTGTTACTGCTGTTGTTACTAAGTATCATCATAAAAAAGATTTATATAACTCAGTCTTTTTGTATAGATCATTTTGCATGAATTATTAAAACTCCACAATTCATTTGAGTAATATCTACGCCAGAGGTGTACAGAATTAAGAATATTTTTCAACTTCAGCAACTATTTCTGGAGAATAACAACAATAAGTATAATAAATAAAGCATTAATATACCGAAATGGGGAATGTAGTTTCAAACTAGAAAAGAGCTATTACATAAAGATATGGCTCATACATTTTTCATTTTACAAGAATTCTTCCTCTAACAGGATACATATGAAGTATAATCTCATACTTCAGAGAATTCCCATCTTTAGAAATTTTGTTTACTAAAAAAATTCTTTAAAAGCTTTGCACACAAAGTGCTTTATATTTAGTTAATTTTCCTAGAAAAAAGGTGGATTGAAATTTTCTAACAACTTCAGAATTTTTTAGTTTTCTTGGGTGTTAGCACAAGCACTATTTATGAATGAGGTCTGTGAAGGGGTGTTCCTCAAAATTTTTAAAAACAGGGAAACATCATACCCATATTTAATAAGGGCAAAAGGAGGATTCTGGGAACTACCAACCAGTCAGCCTCACCTATGTGCCTGGTAAGACCATGGAACAGATATAGTGAAACATATGAAAGACAGGGAGATGGTTAGAGACTCCCAGCATGGCTTCACCAAAAGCAAATCATGTCTGAACAATGTATTGACCTCCTGCGTTGGTGGATAAAGGAAGAACAACTGATGTACCTATCTTGACTCTGTAAGGCCTTTGATATAATCTCACATAACAACCTGACAGCTAAGATGAAGAGATATGGATGTGGTGGATGGACTGTTAAATGATTTAGTTATTGGCTGGACAAAGAGTTACAGTCAATAGCTCAATAGCCAAGTGGAAATCAGTTTAGAGTGTTGTACTTCAGGGTCTGGAATGGGGCCAATATTATTTAGTATCTTTATAAGTGACATAGAGAGTGGGATTTGGTGCACCCTCAGAGTTTGCAGTTGACACTAAAATGAGTGGTGATGTTGACAAGCTAGAGGGACAGGATGACATCCAGAGGGGCTTGATAAGCTTGAGAAGTGAACCCATGTAAACCTCATGAAGTTCAAGTGCCAGGTCATGCACTGGGTTTGGGGCAATCCTTAATTTCAGTGCAGACTGGGGAATGAATCAATTGAGAGAAGCTCTGCAGAGAAGTTCTTGGGGATAACAGTGGATGAAACATTGTACAAGAGTTGACAATGTACATTCACAGCACAGAAAGCTGATCAGACCCTGAGATGCATAAAAAGAAGTGTGGCTAGTAGGTTAAGAGAGATGTTTCTCCCCCTCTACTCTACTCTTGGGGGAACCCGACTGGAGTATTGTGTCCAGTTCTGTGGTTCTCAGCATAAGAAATACATGGATCTGTTAGAATGGGCTCAGAGGAGGGCCACAAAAATTATCAGACAGCTGGAATGTCTCTCCTGTGATGAAAGCTGAAAGAGTGAGGGTTGTTCAGCTCGGAGAAGAGGAGGCTTTGTGGACATCTTATTGGGGCCTTTCAATATATAAAACAGTTTTATAAGAAAGATGGAAAAAGTATTTTTCCTAAGGACTGCATTGACATGGCAAGAGGCAATGATTTTAAATTAAAAGAGGTTAGGCTTAGATTGCATATAAAGAAGCAGTTTCTCACAATGATGGTTGTGAGACACTTGGAAGTGTTCAAGGTCAGGTTAGATGGGGCTTTGAGATACCTGATCTAGTAGGAGGTGTCCCTTCTCCATGGCAGGGAGGGTGGAACTATATGGTCTTTAAGTTCCTTTCCAACCCAAAGCATTTTATGGTTCTATGAAATGTAAATCATCCAAAGAAGATATTTGTTTAGTAGGTCAGACTCATATGTTATTGCTCACTCTATACCCCCAAAGCATTTGATTGGTAAAATTTGGTTTCTAAATTACAATTCAGTCAGTCTCATTCACTAATCTCTGTTGAAATCAGAGAGAGTGTCCCTCTGGAACATACTTCTGGGCATGTAAAGAAGATGATGAAGGAGAGCTTTCATGGCTATACCAAGGGTGCTGTCTGAGCAGCCCGACTGACCTTGTTAGAACAATGCCTGTTTGGATGGATGGGGCTGGGCAGCAGGTGTCATTAGCAAAGTGGCTTTAGCAAAGCTTTTGTCACTTTGTCCTGCAGTGTTCTTGTATCCAAGTTACAGTCTGGATGAAGGACCAGCAGGATGGCTGGGAATGGAGTGTTTTCCCTGTAGGATGAGACTCAGGGACTGGAGCTGGTTCATCCTGAGGCTCAGGTGGCTTTGGTCACAACTAACAGCATCTTCGTGTACATGCGAGGTTACCCAGGAAACAAATGCAAGCACTTCAGAGTGGCACATGGTGGGATGATGAAAGACAACAAGCATAAATGAAGAAAAGAGGGTTCAGACTGGATTTAAAGAAATTTTTCATCCTAAGGAGATTCATCCAGGGGCACAAGTTGCCCAGGGAGGTTGCTGCAGTCTCTGTCTTTATCCAGATCTGACTGGATAAAGCCCTGAGCTACCTGGTTGGATATCAGAGATGAACCTGCTTGGATCAGGAGACTGGACCAGAGACCTCCAAAGGTGCCTTCCCACCAATATTACTGTGAGATTAAAATGGATCTGTGGCTATCTAAAATACCCACTATAACTGAAAAAACTTAAATTATTTTAAGAAATCCTTTTCTTGTTCTCTCAGGGCTCTGAAAGAAATATGATACTTGCAAAGGGTTCTGTTGCTTACTAAAGCTGGTACATTATCTGCAGCTTGATCTCTGGAGGAGTGAATGTAGATGGCTTTGATATAAGTACAGTAATCAGAATTCATTTTTCTGACAGTGTAACACGACATTTCATTTTATGGAACAAAAGAAAGAAAATATTTCCAAGGGAAGAACAAATCTTAATTCTCCAGAAAATGAGCACAAAGTAGCACCCACAATCACAGCTTTAAATTAAGTGGAGCAGTGTTACAAATAAATGGGTGCTAGTGTCACAGTGAAATTTTTAAAGTTTTTTTGTTGTTATTATTTGGAACCCAGAGAAGAAGGAAAATATACCTGGAGAAAAGTGGACTAATTTTCAAGCATATACTGAAGTGTTTGCCTGTTTCTTTCCACAACCTCTCAATCATGGGTGCACACAACAGGACCTCTGCTGTGTTCTGTACACATAGGGCAGACACACATGTAGCTGAAGCACTCTCAGTCTCATTGGCACGTGTGGAAGCATGAAAGCAAACAAGGTAATTGTATGTGGATTCAGTTTGTGAGCTTTGGAAAAATGCCCTTGTCTGTATGCAATGGGCTAACATTAAATTGTTGAGTCAGACTGATGCCTGTCTCCTCAAATAAAACTTTTTTTGTGAAGGCTGTGCTGTGGCAGGAAGCATATGCTGTTGGCAATACTACTTTGGCATTGTAAAATATGGGCCAGGGCTGACTCTGAGTCTTCCAGCACTAAGTAACCACCTCCGGAAAAAAAGCACAGGCCACACAGTTCTCTATTGTGCTCTTTCTTTTCAAGCCTGTAAGTGGCACTAATTGTTTTTGGCCAAGAAAGAATAGTTAGGAGCTTTTAGCTCAATGAACTGATCTTGGCAGAAAACAGCATTTTTGAAAAATATTCAGTCTGTAGTATTTTCACCAGTTGCTGATCTGTTAAGTAGACAAATGGGAGAAAGGATTGGACTCTGAAGGTATCACGGGGTGATAATCACAAGGCTACTAAAACAGACATACAGCAGTACTGGTACTTGCTGCCAAAAAAGCCCAGTAATCCCAAGTATCCACGTTTTGTGCCAAATATATTAAAAAGCTGTAGCTGCGCTAATTTTGTTTTTACATAGAATACAGGAAAAGTGTCATGAATAACAGCTGAGCCATCTTTCTAAGGATAACATTAATAATGGAAACTTCTATTAACGTAGATCCACTGAATGAAAGAGATGTTAAATACTCCTTGAAAGACAGCTGCTTCACAAAAATCTGTTTTGCATTCAAAGTGCCCTTTGATAACGCAAAACTGAAATGTTGAGTGTAAATTTAGAACTGTAGCTCGATGAACATTGTTTATTATTGTTCCAGGATCATAAAAGGGACTTTAGGGTAGATATGAAGAAGATGGCTGACAAACTGTACAGCAGGGTTCATTTTTAATTGAATGAGGCTGTGAAACATAAATTCATATAATCAAGAGCAGTTCTACACTATCTTTAACAAAATTAGCCCTGCTGTATCTTTTTAGGCATAAGCAGCTCTATCTATATATTAATTTTTTAGTAAACGAACAGAAAAATAGGGTATTATGAGGGTATTATGGGAATAAGAATTCTATTCTTATTAAAGAAAGAGCTAAAGCCTTAACAATAAACACAAGGAAAATGTATTAGTAGCTTGAACGTTTTCTTGTTTTCACTTAATGAATCTCCCTGAGGAAGATATTTTCCATTTTTTCTAAAACAGCAGACACATAAGAAATGAATTCTGAATTGAAGGCCATGACAGAACTCTGATTTACTTCAAAAGGATCAGGATTTCACCCACGCTTGTTTTATGGGTTTGCTGGAAAGATTTCCAAAAGATACTGAGAAAAAGTCCTAGGGGTTATGCAATGTGATTGCAGACATCCTTCTGCAGCAAAGGCTGCATAGCATATTCAACAGTGTGATCCAAGAACTTCTCACTTATCCATGAGTCTAAACTGTCAATAAGCCAGTATTAATACAAGTGATTATTATAGATCCATTTTGTTTTCTTATCCAGCAGAAACTGAATTTTAATCAAAATACACTTTGATAGTCATTGGTGCACATATTTAGAGCAGATAGTTGTCACTAGATTTACATGTTGAATACAACAGCATAGCATAGTCTTCTACTTTCCTCTCTTCCTTTATCAACCATGTTATTCTTTGCAATCAATAAACAAAACCTAAATGGCCTCATTTGAGGGGATACCAAATTATTCTGTGTTTAAATATCCTAGTTGTCCAGGTGTAACCTTATACTCCTCACTCCTTATATAGACATGAGAAGAATAATTGGCCAGAAAGGAGAGAAACATTCTTTCTCAGCTGATTCTATCAATTTAATAAATGAACCTTGACTAAATGGACAGTAAAACTCTGTTTGAACATGTGTAATTCACTGGATACTGAGGAGTGATTTTAAAATTGATCAATTTACATTAAAAAAGATTTTTAAAAATTGCTTAAAATCTCTATCAGAATGTTTTTCTATTTCCAGAAATTTAGTGTAGAGATTAGGCTGTCTTGTTGAGCTGTTAGTGAGCTGCATGAAGAGAAGCATAGAGACAGTGAAGGCAGGGCCATTACAGAAATAATTGATGTTTTTTCAAAATGATAGTCTATACGGAATTTTGGTCACTACATCAAAAACAGCCCAAAAGAAACAGAAGCAGCTCAGCAGCATTGACAGACAAATTGCAGCTCTAGAGATTTTTCACATAAAAAGATGAGACAAATGCCAACACCATCTCGTTTTGAAATGAAGTGATGTGACTGATACCAAGGAAAATGCATGTTACTTGGGCTGTCATTCAGATACCTTGGGAAAAGAGAAATGTGAAAACCCATGATGAAATAGAAAGGAAGGCAGGAAGGCAAGGTCTCTTTAATGAACTGTATAAATATGAGGAAGAATTAGATGGAAAGAATAATTCTTAATGTTCTTCATGGTTTCAACGATAACCATAGGAAGGGACAGAGGAGCATTTCTTCCTAGTGATTTTTTGATTAAGGTGACCTCTCCACAAACCCTAGCATGATGCTTGGACGATTCTGAGCCACCTTCTACCCACCCTTAGAGCTCCTGCTCAGTTCTGTGTCCCAGATTCAGCCTTTTGCCCTCAGTGGTGACTTGTTGGACCAGGGGTGCAGTGTCAGCCTGCAGCTCCTCTTGAGGCCAGACAGTATCACTAGAGGATCCACTGTCAGTCGCCACTTTTGAGACTAGCAAAGATGAAATCCGAGCAGATGCTTGAAGGGTGAGCAGAGGTAATGCAGCTGACCTCCCAGCTTCAAAGCTCTCCAGTTCTAAATAATGAGTGAGAATAGTTTCAGACTGCTATAACTCCCCTCCAGCTGCCTGTCACCTATCAGGACAATTTTGGCAGCTAAGAACAGGTACAGCATAAGGGCCTTTGACTTTACTTTTTCCACCTCAGCCTTTCCATCCACTGGTTCCATTTACACACTGGAAGTTCTCTGATATCAAGTTCAGCTGCCTCTCTGATGCTTCACTGGATAAGCAGCAGGCTCCAGCCTAATCCTATACACCGACAAAGGTTTTCCCATATCAGTTGTAGTACTACCAGGGAAATCTTTTGTTCTCTTTTTCATCTTCTTCTTTGCTGATATTAGTCAGGGTTTCTCGTTGTATCTTGTCTTCAATTTTGTCCACAGTCTGAGTAATAATAAGTGTTTGCAGTGTACCTGCATCCCACTGACATCCATTATAGTCAGCTCCTTGAATCTCTTGTGATCTCACCAGTGGACTGTTCCTCTCCCCAACAGCAACATTTGTAACAAAATGGAACAATTAGAGAGGAACTTTTATAGAGCTATCAGCAGAAAATATATAGTATAAACAACTGCACTGTGCAATCCCAAGATCCAGGTCATAGCCTAGCACCCACTATGTACAGAAATCTCACACACAGGGGATTCTGAGCCTGTGTGCTATTTTTAAAATAAAATCACTAGGAAACTTTAATTTTAGACAACAAATAAATTATCAGGGTAATTGTATTGAAATAAGATACGTGAAAGTTGATTTTTTTTTTGTTTGTTTCAGGCTCTTAATATCTATCACTAAACAGTACACCTCTTTTCCAGTGAATGACAAAAGCAGTCCTCTGTTCTGTCAGCCAGGGCAAACATCACATATATACAGACATGCCCAGTGATTCTAAACCTAGTTTTAGATACAGCTTTGGACAGATGATGAACTTTATAGGTACAAACAATGTTTTTTGCTTACTGTTAAATCCATTCATATGGTTGCAAAGAAGGCAGGCACTGTCTCTTGTGTGTGGAATTTTTTTCCTCTTCATTATTTTTTTTCAACCTTAGGCCTACTTTGGACTGAATTTATGTGAATTCTTTCAGAAGCAGAAGAACATAAAGCAACCTTTCCTTAACCAATTAACTTTGACTTGTGTTCAAACTGTAATTTTTCATGACACAAATGTATTTATTATAGTTTTGAGAAAATAGACATGCAGATAGCTATTCCTATTTAGAAAATTTATATTGAGAGAAAATGAAAGGTGACTGATTTGTATCTTGACATATACACTAGGCATAGTTGGTTTTGATTTTTGAAAAACAAAAGAGGCTAATCTAAGAATATTAAGAGCTTTTGCAACCATCTGGCTTGCATCTCCCTTGGTATTTATACAGGTGGTTTATATTAATCAGCTCTGATGCAACCTCATGCAAGAGTATTGGTGAAGTGAAAAAGTCTGTGAAGAGTGAGCACATACTGTAGGCTGGTGAATTACAGAATAGAAAGCAAAGCAGAAAGCAGCACCAGACAAGTATCTGGGTGGCCATGAGCTGTGTGGGTTTTGCTATCTTGGAAGACTTTTGAAAGTAACCACACTTAGACTGTGTCAGGATGCCAGCTTGTTTCACTTAGTGTTAGATGTGGAGAGGAGAGGCAGAGGGGAAGGAGGGTGACACAAACTGATATTGCTTCCCAGGTGTCCTTTCCCTATAAACACACTCCTTATCTTATGACTTCCAGATCACGGTGCTAGAGCCTAGCTGATCCTGTTCTCTGATGTGGATAGCACTCACCTCTTATTTTCCTTAATGCAAGGTAGTTATACACTTTTACTAATTACTAATATACTTGTACTAATTACTAATTTATTTAGGCACTGTTAATATTTATTTGATAAAATTTATTAATAATAATAAATCAATTTCTTTGTTTAAAAAGGCATTCATACTGCAAAAATGAATTGGAGATTCAGACACATACTATCTTTCAAGGATTAACCCACAGAATTCTGTATTGTTTTTATTCCCAGCAATTTTCTGAACTAAAAAGGGAGAGAAAACTTCAGAAAGGATCATATGGAAATCTTACAACTAGTGGAGCTATGTTACTGGTGTTTTCCTGTCAAGCTAAAAAGTTCAAAGGGAAATAATTGAAAATTTCTGTACTGGATGAAAAGCATACATCAAATGCCAAATGCAAGAATGATACCTTATCTCACGCTTAGAGTCAGACTCAAGTGGAATTCTTTTTACTGTAGTGGAATATGCATTTGCTTTTCTGAATATTTTAATGATATTTGAAAATGCCAGATGGATGCTAGCCTTTGAAGTAAAGAGATCCTCATCGATACCACTGTTAGTCAGCAAAACACATTGTTAGCGAAAATCATGCAAAATGACACTGAGATTAAGTTTTGTTTACAATGAAAACATCAAAGCAAGTGTAAGTAACATGCCTGAAAGAATACTATTAGATGGTTTTCTGCAAAAAATTAAATTTGGGTTTCAGCTGATAGATATTTTGCTGCGCATTTTCACTCTCTGCTTTGAGAGAAATTTTATGGCATGAAGGAATATAAATGTAAGCAGGTAAGCAATAGATTCAGTGGAGATGCAAAAAGAAGATGCCAAGAAAGGCCTGGTGTTTAATTCCTCTTCAGGGCAATCTAGGTTTGTAAGCTCCAGGGCTCACCATATCACACATGTACTTTGATACAGCCAGAAAACATCTGACTCAAAATATGCTTGTACATACTAGGTACTTTAAAAAGTGAGCATAAATATTATTTTCATTGAAAACAAAAATTCTGATATGATGCAAGCTGTGTATCTGTGCTGTTCACTGAACTTTAGGGTTCATGTTCTGATTAATTTTTTGAAGCATTTTCTCTGCATTGTTTTCCAGTCAGGCACTTGAATAATTGCAGTAGGCTCATAAATTCCATGTGTTGTTTTTGCACAGGTACCTGCAGTGAGAATGGCTTTGGGGACTGGTCTGTGAGCCTACAAATGCACAATTCAGGTCTGGGTTAGCCTTTACACTGCTGATACTTAGGCATTGTATCACCTGGCACTGCAAATTACATGCAGTCAGCTTGTGGCAGAAAGTTTAATAAACCTCTTGTTCTGTTCTCAGTTGAAGGAATGCCATGGTAATTAATCACAACAGACTTTGCTTTTTGTAGGATGGAAATGAACATTCTGAAAACAAATACAGATGGAAAGAACTGAAGAAAAAACAAGCACACATATATATATATGTATGTATGCTCATATTAATAAAGGCTTTAAGTTTCCAAGTGAGTATCTAGTGTCCATATAGTGTACCATCATCATAAGTTGTCTGAACATACATGGTCTCTGTAATTAGATATGAACCCCATTCAGATTAATGGTCATCAAACAAATTAAAAAAACCCCAAACCAACAGGTAACACATGCAGTGTGGTCAAGAAGTAATTTTATTTTTTTTTTTTTAATTGAAACTGGACTTTCCCCAGTAGTGTAAGAGTTGTTCCCACATAAAGACCCTCCTCTAAGCTTTAAAACAGTAAATATCAGTTTTTTCGGCTTTAATGATGAAAAAAATACAATATCCACAGTTAGGTGGCACTATTTCCTTTTTTCTTATTAAAGCTTTTAAGCCTTTGCAGTCATGAGCTCCAGAAACATCAAAAAAGTAAAAGCCTCTCTCTGAAAAGGAACTGGACAAACATTAGCCTGTCTCACGGGTCTGTAATTATTCCCTTCCCTTCTCTTTGAAGCTGACATGTGTTTCCTACAGTCTTTGTCTACCAGCTTTTATAATGTGCTACAACTACTGTGGATATTTTCTAGCTTGGAGAAATGCTTGCGGGTGAAATTTCCATCCTCCCCAGATGCCCTGCACTTACTGCTGAGCCCTGCTTTCCCTTAAAAGAGACTTATTTTCAATGCATGTACATCACATTGAGGATCCTCAACAGTAAAAAAGTGCTGTTTCCATGACCATGCCTGCAGTGATATTATGATGGGGAGGGGAAGAGGTGTCTCCACCTTACCCATGGTTTTGGCACGACTGATCCTTCTAAACTGTATTATAACCTTTGCAAACTGAACTGCTTCTAAGAGAAAGAAATTGAATGTTTGGGGGGCAGGGTGGTAGAAGGGCAGGGACAGGACACAGTACTGCCATGCAGCAACTAGAAAAAAATCAAAATTCTTTCAGATCCCAACTGAAAGAATTTTAATCTCCAAAATTCAATTTTTTGCTCTGAAATAGCCAGTTCACATATGATTAGGAACTAGGCTGTCAACTATGTGAAGACAAATGAAAGTAATCAGAAACCACAGTATTTTGCATCCGCTGTAGTTACAGTATCAACAACTGCCTCATGTTACTACACCAGTATTTCAATTTTCCCCCTGTATTCTCTATTATTTTTTTCAAATGACTTTATAAAGTGTTTAAACATTCCAAAATCAAGTTTTCTTAAGACAGGGGCTGGTAGCTGTGGTCCTTCGGAACTGTACAAAGAAGCAAAAAGGAAGTAAAAAGCCCATGTTCTTTCTTGAGACAAAAATGTGGTTGAAATTGGTGATAAAGTGAGCTGAGCTGGGTTGGAAAGTACTGTCTTCTCTTAAGTACAGTCCTATCCTAGTGTTTATAAAACAAGTTGAAGTGAGCAAGTTGGCACCTCTGGAAATCGTGCAGTATCTCATGTCAAAAAATCACAGTTACTAGTAAGCATGATCCTCCTTTTTATTTTCTAGGCAGCTCCAGAAGTGACACCACTGTTGTTCCTGGACTTCTTTGGAAATTCCTTAGTAGTAATTTATAATTAAACATTAAAACATTTTTTTTTCAGAAAGGATACAATTTTTTTTTAATGATAAAGTAAATAGAATAAAACCATATTGTTCTCCTGGAATATTAAGATAAATATTTACCTTCAAAATGTCATGTAGGGAATACCATAGTATTTGAAATGGGTTTCCAGTGTTTGTAAACAAAAAATTTGCATCTGTACTGACTATAGTATATGTTAAATATTATTTAATGCAGATGAGCTTCCTAACAGCTGTTAGATAGCAAAGCATAGAAGGAATTACAATGCATATTAATAGATATATATACAATAATATCAGAGTCCCATTTTAATTTCTGAATATATTACCAAATCTGCAAAGCTGCTGAGTTCTGTGTAATGTAAGAAATTATTCCCTATGTCTGTATGAAGCACCTGACACAGAAGGGTTGAAATATTATGTAAAATGCAGCAATTTATTAAATAAATAACCATTAGGTATACTGTGGATGGTTCTCAATATGCTCTGAGGTCCTGCATAATTACTGTGCTGTTTGTTCTTGTCTGATTCTGTTGCTATTTCTTGATATCCGTATGCATGTAAATTAAAGTAATTCATCAATATGACAGCTGAATTTTAAAGCTGGGGCTGTTATTTCTTCAACAGTTCAGCTGTTCACTTTAATGTCAACAGTGATGCGGGCTTTGCATTATGTGCTTTCTGACATCTTTAATTCCAGATTTAAGTGGCACAGATGAAGAGGAATATATACACATATATATATATTTCTCAGGGAAGGAGACATTTTTGTTTTCTACAGATCTCCCTCAGACAGCACCCTAAGCTCTTCTGAAGTCATGAGATCATCCATGTTTAACTTAATCTTCTACTGATTCATCAAGGTGACATGGGAGGTACTCTACGAGCTGGAAAGCCATGCCTCCCCTGCCCTCCCCCAAAAAAGAAAACCAACCCTCCACCCAAAATAAAACCAAACCAAAAAAGCCCCCTGAAGTTGAACTGAAGCCCAGCTCTTTGTCTCCTTGACATCAAGATCTAGCCAATTGTCCTGAATCTCTCAGCTTCCTGCAGGACATAGATTGTAACCACATCCCTGGATTGCAAACTCCTTTTTGGTATTTCAGTGGAAGCTACTGGGAAAGTAATTATATCAGCTTTCTGTATGAGTATCACCTTTTCTTCATTTCCATTTCACTGAATCTGCAGCAGAGGCACAGCAAAGTGATACCAGTAATTTTAAAAGAGTAAACTTACCACAAAACAACAGCTGTCAGGCTTACCATATGGAAAAAAACCTCTACAAACAAACCTACAACAGAAAATGTATCTAGACTTGGTACAAACATTCTGATAATAAGGTTGCAATAATAAGAAAGCAGTTTGCTAGCATGGCTACAAATTTAATTATCAGTATAAAGAATATTTTTATACTTTGACTTGATGATCTCCAGAGGTTCCTTCCAACCCCTACTATTCTATGATTATAAGTTATTTGAAAGCAGTAGATGCTTTAAATTTTTTTTTAAAGGTATCTTAATTTGAGCTATCAAATTGATTCTTGATTTTAGAGTTCTGTATGAAAAAGGACCTTAGGATGTTCAGATAAACATCTTCAATTAATGACAATGGCCGTGACTGTATAACCTTACAAACTTCTCTATGAAATATGCCACATAACAAGCTATAAATGAATATATGCAGATATCAATATAACAAGAGGTTGATTAACTCCATTCTATAAAAAGCTACATATTAATTTCCATAATGCTTAAAATTAGATGTATTGCATCTGAATTGTAACGTTTTCCTTTGCCAAATGAAGATGCTAATCACACTATTCAAATGTTTGAAGAGAGAATTGGGAAACTTAGTGAAGACAAAAAATCTATAGTGTTACCATTTTAGCAATATTCATGTGCCCAACTTAATCAATCATGAATGAAGCCATTTTACTTAAATATTTGGGAAGTGTGTAGTACATCTCAACAAACCAAGATGTTCTATATTCAGAGAATTAAAATTCAAATTCTATGCTTTAGAAAGCATGGATGCTTACTAAACAGATTGCCATGGTATTTATTCTTCTTGACAGAGAATATCAGCACATTTTTCTTAAATAAAAACCTACCTACATTTTAGAAATTTTTAATCAAAATATTACTTTACAGAAAACATGCATGTTTTGATGTATTGACTGTAATTGACAATTGGTTATTTTTTGGCACAAAGTAGTTGTTCTAAATATGGATGTTGGATCATCCACATATTAGTAATTATTTGATCAAGCCATCTCATTTTATGATCACATCAGTCAGCACAATACTAGAATCAAGATTGCCTTTCCAGCAAAAAGATGCTAGTATCCTTTGGTTTCACTGAGTATTCTGTTGGTTTCACCGAGTTCTATGTAGATAAGATACAAATATTCCACACAGCTTGTTTATAACCCAGTTTTCAGGGATGGGTTTGGCTTGGGGATATTTCCTGCTGAAAATTGAATCTGCCAGATGCAAACAGGTACAACTACTTTCAAGACCTTTTTGATTCTGGTACTGAGGGAAATAACCCAGCAGTTTCATTCCCAGCTGATGTCATGGGGTTAAGCATTGCAGAACAGTAAAGTGTTGTTTTATTTCTTCTGGAGTTACTATTAAGTAATGTTCAATGAGAAGCCTGTGATGATTTCTTAGTGTAACAACAAATAAACCAACAAATGTCAGAGGAAAGATACTGTGACAGCTGTAGAGAATTTACGGTTTGCTCATAGTCAAACCTCTCACCCAAGAACTACAGCTGGTTTGAATCCTACTATTTTAGGCTTTTTTTTATTTTAGGGTGCAGTCTCCCACTCAAGAGCTATGTCATGATGCATAAAGCATTATTTGAGAAGATGTAGCAATGATTGCAACCCACTAGAGAGCAAACCAATTATTTTTATACTGCTCCATTCCTTGTGGATGATATTTCAGCTTATTGATTTCAGGATATCGTCAAATGCCAGTCATTAATTTAAAAATCACCATGTCTGAACAAGTGCAATACCACATAAATGCTATAAAAATTACACAGGCTTTTGCTAAATCTTTATCACTGAATTTCTAAACAGACTGATGATGACAGCTATCATGCCGAAAAATGTCACAATTTATGACACATGGTATGTGTTCTCTGAAAGACTGTAAACCAGTACTTCTGGTTTTACTAGATATTTGGGATGCAGATTGCAATTTTTACATCATTATGGCTGCCTCAAAAGATTAAACTTGTACTGGAAATATGGTTTGCTATCTAAATACAAAATGTGGGCTCTTTTCCATTGCTTTTTTTATCTCTTGTGTCTATTTAATCCATATCTCATTCTCTTTTTGTTCTGCCTGCATTCTCTTTCCCATTTCTTCTTTGCTTTGTTCTGTGTTACTTCACATCTGCATTATTTCCCACTGCCTCTATGTTTCTAAATCATTATTTATTGAAGGGAAGAAAAGTTCTTTTCAACCTTCCTCTTCTAGTTTAGCATAATTCTCATTTCTTTTCACTTGTCTCCTTTGTTTCTTGGTATTATTTTATTATACCAATTTCACCTCTCTGCATTTTGAAGTTCTTACTTTTTCCAGAATTCCCCATTTTCTGTATTTCCTCCAGACATTTATTTTGCTGCTTCTTCTATTTCATGGTTGTATGCTCTTCTGCCTCCTTCCAATAAAATGTGTGAGGATTTTCTGGTTTTGTTTCTGCTTTCAAAATAATACATCACTCATCATTTTAATATGGTTCAAATAACCTAAAATGTCTTATATCAGATTGGGTGTACTGCAAAGATTGCCAAACAAACCACATTTTTCACTTAAGCTTTGTTAAATTTTAAAGTACTTAGTACATTTCTTTCAAGTCCCTATCTAATCAGTCCTTCTATTGTTTCAAATTCTGCCCTTGAGCTTAAACAGGAAATTAGTTTAGCCTTCTGAGGCCTTTATTTTATATATTGCTTAAATGGATCTAATTATCATTTCACTGTCTTCATAAGGTATTTACAGTTTACTTACTATTTGTAAAGAGCACCAAGATTATCTGGTTAAAGATAATTTAAATGCAAATTATTATCATTTCCAATTGAACCTGTGCCCTCAGAATTAAGTAGCTCATTACTCACTTAATCATTGAGTCCTCAAAGTGATTTATGGTAGAAAGATCTATTTTTGCTTTAGGTGTTGAGTTTACATAACAGAAAATTCCTTTGTTGCTTGCCAACTTGTTATTAGTATGTCATATACCAGTTCTGAAATATCCACTTCTTGTTAAGCAATTGTTAAACATAGGAAGAAACAGAGTTTGCGAAAATCATGCAGGTCTTAAGTTTTGTCTTGTGATTTCCTTCCTTGGTGCACTATCTGTATAGCAAAGAACAGGAGATAGAGAGACTGTTTTGCTGTATAGAAAAAAATCTATAAACCAAATAAAATGTGCAGTCTCTGGTTGGCACTGGCAACTTGCTGTGACTGACTGCAGGATGAACAGTCTGGTAGCTGAGCAGAAGAGTCACTACTCAGGTCTTGCATCCTGTATTGACTTCTTATCAGCAGTTTAAAAAAAAATCTCTTAGTACAATCCCTGTTTTAAGACAATATGGAATCAGGTTAATGGCTCCATTTGATTTTTGTACATCCAAGCAGTCTTCATAGTGCTGGTCAGTGGGATTTTTGGCCCTTTTGTAGTATAGTCATTTAGGTGTTCTCCAAGAATCAGCAAAATGAGATGGACAAGCAACCACATAACAATGTCACCCCAAATTATGCACCACAGGACAGGGGAACTGCCACCTAAAACTGCAGTGCTTCCTTCATATGCCTGCTTGACTTCTAAATACACACTAATTCAGATGAAAAGCAGCTCACCTCTAAAGCCAGTTTCTATTCCCAAGGTTTGTAGTTATTTCAGCAGTTGAAGGAGGCAAAGGGTGAGGACAACAAATGTTAATATTCTGCTAATATTGCACTGAGGTCTGGATAAAGCCTAAATCTTAGATCCTTTGTCTCCAACAAAGATCTTGTCCAATTTATTCAGGTTCAGCAGCCGTGCTTGCAGATGTTTGGTGTCTCCATCAGCCCAGGGCTGCCAGTCTCCCTGATGACACGAGACAACTGTAACATGGAAGAAATTGTAGCATTGAAACTCCCAGCTCATTCACCATCAGTAAAATAGTCAGGATATCATGAAATGACTTTTGCAAAACACAAGTACCTGTTCCACAGTCTGTATCGAGTTTGAGAAACTACACATGAATGTTACTGCATATGTAACATTGATTTTGTGAGGGAAAATAAATATGCTAAATTTCTAAAAGGGAATGAAGAATAAGACGACTATAGCATTTGATTCCAAACCCTTCTAAATGAGTGAGTTGATGACTTTGAGTTTGGTTCAAAACTTCACCAGAATTCAACTCATAACTAATCTTTTTAGTCACTGATAGCAACTGTTGCATGGTTATAGAACTTCAGTTGCTCAAGAACTGATGTTAGTATTTTAATGCTTTTCTCTTCACCCTCATGATTATCTGTTTATGGAGTAATAAATTTATGGTCATAGCTTATATTTTTATTTTTTATTTTTTTTTTAGTATATGTGTGGAAAAAAGCTTAACAAAAGAAAAATAATAAATACATAGATAGTACATCTTTATGTACCTTGTTTGAAGTGTTGCTTGATAAATGTGGGTAAATTTAATGTGTTTTGTTAATTATGAGATAAGTCCATAGGTGATATCTAATAGTGGCCTTGAATTACTGTCATCTTTATTTTCTCTGTTGTGCCATATTCTTTCAAGTTTTAGACTATTTTGGGTTAAACCAAATGGAATTAGTGCAGAATACAAAGGGGTTCAGTCATGCCTAGGAAGCTGCAGTTGGGTTTAGAGTAGGAGAAATAAAAACAGCCTAGAGTAATTCAACCTCTCAAAGCCTTGAGAAAGGTGTAATTTTAGCAAGTTGCTGTTATTCGGCTAATTTGTGTGAAGCAGGGTGCCTTTTCCTTTAGCATGACAGCAATAATTTCATTCCATATGATGTAGAAGAACTTTGAGCTGAGGTAAATCCAATTCAGTGAACTTTTTTCAGAGATGACAATAAAGCTCCAAAAATACTTCTGCTGAAATGAAATTTTCTGTGGTAGGCTTGTGATATATTCCTTCCTACATTCCTTCCTCCAAAATGTTTGTAAGACTAATACACTCATTCTGGGTTAACTGTAGATTTGTGTTTTTAGATTAAAATATAAATATCGGCTTGCTACAATTATTTATTTTATACAAACTGATATGGGGTGCTAACTATTATTCCTTTTCAAAAACAGCACATCATCCACACTTCAGCTGTTGTATTATCTAGGGTGATATAAAATCACATCGTAAGAGGGTCTCTGTTATACCGTGTATTTAACCTTTGTTGCATCAATATGGCTTTGGCCTCACTGTCATCTTTTATTATTCCCCTCAGCCTCATGCAGAAACACAGCTTCCAGATGATTTAGCTGTCAAGTAATTTTCCTGCAAGCATCACAATAACCAAAGAAGTCACAGCACACGGGGCTGAAAGGCCTCCAAAACATCATTTGGGTTGTTAAAATTGATCCAAAGCATAGTCAGCTGCTCCTAAATCACAAATATCTGTCTCTAATATATATCTGTCTCTAATAGATATCTGTCTCTAATAGTAACATTCTGTACAGTATTCTGTAATTCCAAAATGATGGCTCTGCATCAGGGTAGATATTAGGAATTTGTTTCTAACTATAAGGGTAGTTAAGCAAGGACACAGCTGCCCAGAGAACCTGCCAGATAGGAGGTTTTTAACTGCAGCTGAGACAAACATCAGCCAAGAATGATGGAGTCAGGGGCAGCTGAGCTTGCCTTGGGGCAAGGAAGTGGACTGGGTGAGCTTGCCAAAGCAGAAAAAAGAAAATGATTTTGCACAGTGTTCATTATCATCAGCTTTTAGCACTCTCAATATCATGTACCAGGTAGCACGTCCTTGTCTCAAGTGTCCAGATTCCTCCTGCTGCTTTTCTCTGTGTGTTCTACCAATGAAGTGATGTCTTCGTGCTAGTATGTGCTGTCTTCTGCTGCAGTAGCTGAGACTTGGGGTAAGTGTATGCTGCATGACTTCTGCTTTTGAAAACATAGCTAAGTTAGCTCAAGTTGCCTCCTATGTGTTTGTCTGGACCATGCTAGTAGGTACCAAATGCGTTTGACAGCAGCTGCACTATGTTGTCCTTGGTATCCAGGTCAGCAAGGTTAAACCTGTCTGTGTTACTGAACACAAGCCCATGGTGTGGTCCTGCAAGGAAAGCTAAAGGCAAATCAGTTTGCTGTGGTGGGTCAGTGTGTGTGTTTTGATAACAGAGGAGTGGACACAGGGTTGGCTCCTGGGACAAGATGCAAGATGCTTCCCAGGCTCCAAAACCAGACTCATTTCTGGCCAAGGCTGACCTCATCAGGGATGGTTGATGTGTCTCTGCTATTAACATATTTAAGAGGGGGAAAACAAAGTGTCCTCCTTTGGACTGTCTCCAGTCTGTCTGCAACTTTTTTGAATTATGGGGACCAGAACTGGACAAAACACTCCAAGTGCAGCCTGACCAGTTCTGTGTAGATGGGATGATCACATCATGGTCGCCTACTAATGCCCCTGCAGATGCAGCCCAGGATCTGATTTGCCTTTGTTGCTGCATCAATTTTCTTCTGTCTCACGTTCAGCTTGTTGTCTACCAGGAACCCCTGGTCTGTCTCAGGGAAGGTGTTCCCAAACCACAAAGATGTGAGCCTGTCTGGGCTCTTCTGTTATGATGTCCCATGTGCAGGACTTTGCACTTGGTAAATGGCTTATACAAAATAAACCACATTGTATTTTTGTATATGGGAGCTCCTCTAGCTGGATAGGTGTGGGAAGAGAAACCATGGGATGACTTCTCTCCATATTAGAGCATACAATAGAATCCACTAATTCCTAGGACTCCTGCAGTGTATTGTAGGATAAGATTATTAATAACAGTAACTCTTCTAACATTCTGTTAGGATCACATTCATCCCCCATAGAATAAAAATAGCTGTGTTAGGTTAATTTTGAAAGGATTTGGCTTGATCTGTTTATGAGCTAAGAAACTGTGGCTATGCCAGAGGAAATGAGAAATCAGAGTCTTTTTAAGAAAACCACACTCAGCAAATGATTCAGAGTTCAAAGTACTCTTTGCCTCATTTTCTGGAGTTCGTAGTCTCTCTGTGCCATAATTCATTAGGAAAAGGCAAAGGGTTTTTTATTTATGGAGCAACCTAACAAATGTCTCTGGGTAGTACATATAAGGTTTAAAAGGCAATTGTTAGTATATGTATTTATCATCAAACAAAAACTGTATCACTCTTCATTGTTGCAATCATTATCTCTTGAAGTCTGAGGTCCCATAATTGTCCAATGGAAAAATGAAAAAAAATTACTTCTGATCTACTTTTACCTTAATGTGGAAATTATACTACTTTTTAATGTCAATTACACTACTTTTAGCAGTTATGATTCTACTTCTCCAGAACACATATTTAGGTATCAAAGTTATTTTACGCTTCTGTACTAAAGAGATTTCTCTCTTTCTGAGAGTTGAAAAATCTGCCTTTGCTTGCTGAAAAGCTTTGGGTGAAGACCACTTTTGAGGCATGACACTATTCAGGCTTCCTTCCATCTACTGATGGTGCATGAGTGAGGTGACAGTTTTGCCATATACCTACTTTATCTTTTATAAACCTTCAACACTCAGGAAGTGTTTCTAGAAACTATCAATTATTTTATCAGCACTACAACAAACAAATATTTCCCTTTTTTTCCTCATAAATATTTATAATATTTGCCATTTTAATCAGTGCAAAGGCTTTTAAACTGATAGTTGTGGTGGTGGTATGAACAGCATATTTTTTATATGCTTGTCTCCAGCAGAAGTTCCCATTTTATCTTAGAAACTTCATCATTCAAGCAATGAAAACCATTTATCTCCTCTGAAAATTGCTTTTGGTTTGCAGAAGTTAAATGAAGCTGAAAAGGCTCAGTAGAACTGAGAACTGGCAGAAATTTTTTTTCATTTGCTTAGATGTTTGAATGTTCTGTGCATTTCTGCCAGCATGGTGAAAAGCGTACTTATAAAAAGGCATGTATATACTATATTTGTAACTTCAGCTAAACATCTGAGATAGTAAACCCAAAATCTAATACATTTATTATTTGATACCATTTCAAATTGCCATAAATTTCTTGTGGTCATTACATCTGAAGCTTATGGGGACAGCTGGGGAACTGCAAGGCCCAAGATGGGTTAAACCAACATGAGGCAGTGCCACCTCACAGGTTCCAAGTCCGGGCTGACATTTGGATTTTGCTGATATTACACTCCTAGGAAAATTATTAATATTACACTGGAGGAAATTATGTCAAGAATGTCCAAGTTCCAAGTATTTGGGAAGGTATTTGGGTCACTCAGTGGTTTGGGGTTCGTGACTGCTTCCACAAAAATGTGGAACACAAACACTTTTTTGCCTCCGGCATCTTTGCTAGTTGCTCAGTCATGTTTACAACTCAGATCTGGGTCCAATAAGGCAATGATCCAATTTCATGCTCCCTAAAATAATAAATACAGTAATTTCTAGTTGTTGTTTGGCCAGAAATGGGAGAAAAAAATGCTATGGCAGGAGGTAAATGGTTATTTTTCCCATGTTGCAGATGCTGTAGTTTATATATTCAGATATATTACAAAGATATATACACATATGGAGTTCTGTATGGAAGATTTCATTTAAATGAGCATGTGTATGTGTACTTCCACACATTTTATTGTGACATTTTCCACCACGTTTTCTAAAGAAAAATGTATTTCTAGGCCTGTAAATAGTCCATCTGATTTCAGCAGCACAATTTAAACACAAGCAATCAGGTTCATGGTC
Source organism: Phaethornis superciliosus (assembly GCA_023637945.1). Classification (NCBI taxonomy): domain Eukaryota; kingdom Metazoa; phylum Chordata; class Aves; order Apodiformes; family Trochilidae; genus Phaethornis; species Phaethornis superciliosus. The sequence continues at coordinate 50,173,781 of JAJQWJ010000002.1, read as the reverse complement.
ACATCCTTTGCAATCCTGGCCTCTTAGAATGCAACCCAATGTTGCTGAACCCATTGCAGAGATGTTGGCTGTTTGTCAGTGGTTTTGTGTCCCACTGTGATCTGTGATTTTTGTCCAGCCTTTCTGGTAGAGGGCTGATAAATCAGCAGTGATTTGGAGGCATATCAAATGCCTATGACAACCTGCATCCTGATTAGCTGCTTCCAGACCAGAAGTGTCACAGCTGTATGTCCTCAAAGATGGTTTAATTCTGTCTCAGCAGGGCCAGCACAGAAACAAATTAGTCTCATAGGGGAGACAGATGCCTGTGAGCTAATGTCACCTGTTATCCAGAGATGACATTGAGGCAGATTCAGACTTGGATTAAATTACATAAAAAAGAATGCATGAGTGGGGGGGCAAGAGCTAAGCTGGTTGAATTTATACCCACTTCAGTAGCTCTCTCACCCATCACCCTGCCCAGAAACTTAGTAAGTCAGTTTACAAAACAATGGAATATTTGTCTGTCCAGATACAAAAATATTCTTTGCAGATGATTTGAAGAAACTTGAAAGTATCTCTTTGAGGGAGTCCTGAGCTTCATTAAAGTGAGACAGAATGGTGATAATGAATAGTTCAGGCAAAAGACTAATAAGTTACTCAGAGGCGATATAATTGGGGAACAGCAACAGCCATAAACAAATTACTCATGCAAAGTTGGCACAGTCATAAAAGATGTTGATATCTTGCATAATAAGAGAATATAAGAAATTTCTTAATGTTAGCTACCAATATTTTTTATTAAAAACTTTCGGCTGACACAATCTGATGTGTTTATTGAACAAACAAGTCTCTGCCCATGCTCTTGTGGAGAATGTGACTTATTTTATCAATTTCACTTGGAAGAATGTAGTGAAATCTGACTTCAACCACCCTTTCTTAATTTTCTGACTGGAAATACTAAAAATTAATTTATTAAACTAGCTCTATTTTCTTCCCAATTTAGTACCGAGCAACCTAGAAGGCCTTGCTCAAAATGATGCACCACCGACAATTATAACTTTATTAACCTCCTTATTATAACTTAAAACCTGTATGTAGCTCCTCCACATAGCAGAAGCAGATCTTCAGGCTGCATAGAGAAGAGATTTAACTGAAGTTTCTTAAAAAGGCAAACACGGATACCAGCTTCTGGAATGTCCTATCCCTACACAAATGAAGGAAGACTAAGATGCTCATAAATGCTTTTGAGCTACTGTTTTTCAGTTATTCAGAGATGATAGAGAACATTGCTTGTTTGTCAGCTCTACTGAAATGTTTTCCTACTAATAAATACACCAATCACACTTATGTTGTTAAAATAAACAATAGACACTGAGGAATGGATCAATATGTGGAAAATACACCTATTTCTCCCTGGTGCCCATCAGACTTTTTGTCAAATTCATATACATTTTTATTATTTTACAATTTTACATTTTAAAGTGAGTTCTGATGAAAACAGACAGTGCCAAGTCCTCTACTTGCTGTATGAAATACAGGACTTCTTCCCAAAGTAGATTTTTTGTAGAAATGCCCAAAATACTGTTCAGTAGTTAGATGTGAAAGTTACAGACAACTTGAAGGCTTTGCCAGATTTCATGTTCATATTCCAATGCTGAGTGCAACATGAAGGAAACAAACTCCTGAAAAATTATTGTCTTCCCAGGATAGCTCAAATAAATAGCCCCTAAAAGCTACAAAAGTAACAAATATTCTGTATATTTACCTAAATATATTGGCATTAGTAACTGAATATGAAAACACGTAAGGTACATTTTCTTTTCTGGTGAGAAGGTAGTTGTAGCTCATTTATTTATTTATTTTCCCTAACAGTTAATACCTGAGCTCTAAATGGATATTCAGAAATCAATTCAAGTTTGAAATTTGCTGTCTCTACCACATACTAAAGTAGCTTCCTTCTAAAATTGTACCACTCTACCCATCATAAACTTCAGTGTTATATGATAGGTTGTAATTGAATTCATTTATTGCATCATTTCATGACACTGTATTCACAAAAAAAAAAAAAAATAAAAAAAAAAAAAAAAAATTAAGGTCTGTCAATTTCACCTTACTTTGCCTATAGCATTTTATGTTGCTCCTCTGTTCTGTTCACCAGTAGCTTTGCAGTTGCAACACACTCGCTATGGTCAATGGACCATGCTCTGCAGATTTTTAATTGACATGTAGAAAAATGGGCAGATTTCAGATACACTTTCCTGGCTGGGTGATCTCCTTTGCTCCAGGTCAGCCTTGAACAGAGCTGAAGTTGAAGAATCAGTCCTTTCAATGACCATACAAAATGTTAAACAATTTTTGCTATCATCTTAAGGAAATGTATCTCTGTATCAGGAAAGAGCATCTTTCAAGCATGTTCTACTGTGAATTTAGCCAGGTTGCATTCTCGAATTGCACTTGCTTGTGCAACAGGTCACAGCATTGCCATCTTTGTTTTCAAAGATGTTTCTTCTTTGTTTCTTCTCCCTGGTCTTCTATAAATAGTTTGGTTTCAGTCCTCCTGCTAAAGGGTAACTCACTTAGTATCTAAGGGCTCTTGCAAGTTATTAACAGCAAGCTTTCAAACTCAGGGGTTTTACGTAGGTAACTCCAACTCACAGAGAAGTTTGTGTGCCATCTTCATAGCTCATTTCTTCCCCTCAGAGTAGAGAATCAAAGTCTAGACTTTCCATCCATTGTCTGTATTCATTTTCTCTTATGACAAACTGGGGACAAAAGTTCAGACTGTTTCAAAGTACTGTATTCCTTTTTGCTTATCTAAAATTTAAATCTTCTACTTGAGATACTTGGGTAACTATTCTGTCTCTAACATTTTTATGTTCAGAGGACTTTGAACTAAATGGTCATACTGATGCATCCTGTAGGGATCCTCTGTCAGATAATCAAAAAGTGCTATACTTTGTAGCAGGGCAAGAATTGCTTTCTGCACCAGCATACAACTCAATTGAAAAACTTCATTTAAAGAATAGAAATACTCTACTCAAATACTCTTGTCCTTATTTTCAGAGTGCCAGCAGTTGTTACTTTTTCTTCATTCTTTCTGTTTAGCTGGAAGTGTTTTCTAATGCCTTGGGAAAAAAAAAAGATGTCCAGCATCCATAGGAACACTTTGCAACCAACTATCTTAGCTGAGGCCTTTCCCACTCAATAACAGAATAAAGAAGAAAAGTGAACTTGAAACTGTGAACATATTTCTCTGCAACCATTGCTAACTGGTGAGACTGGTGATCCCTCTTGTTCCCCTTGTTTCCCTATTGTGCCTGAAGAGCTCTCCTCATGTGAAACATCATCTTGTTTCACCAAGAAGCAACAGGTTGTCAGATGTTTCTTGGTCTCTTGGCTACGAATTTGAAAGGCTGAGTTTCCTGTCTTTGATTATTTGTTTCAAGACAGTGAAGGCACAGAGAATAGGTCCTGAATTGTGAGAAGGACACCTCTGTGTTGAGACCTCAAGCTTAAGTTTACTGCAAGACTTATCTGCTTTCCACTCAGCCTCATGATGAGTGTTACCATGGCACATTTCTTTCTATGAATTTGCCTTCAAGAGTATCAGATAATGTGTTTATGATCTTAAAACAATCTTTCCCTGATTTATATTAATTTTTTTTTTTTTAATGAAAAAGGACTAGGCACAAAAAGCGTTATTCTTCTCTCCATTAACAATGGTTTATGTTTTAGGTAAGAAAAGGATATCATAAACTAAATGTCTTCACAGCTAAACAGTGAGTCTTGAAGGTATATAAAATGGAGGTTTTCCCCTGTGTACCACACATTTCATCTGAAGCTTTGGTATAATCATCCACAGAGAAAGTAAGACAAAGGACTGTTTGTCTCACATTCTCAGAAACAACATCTGAAGGAAGTGGAAGAGAGATCCTCAATGGATGCACTCACATCAGGATTTCAGTTCAGATAGTGAACATGGTTTTGAAGTGAATCTCCCTGTTGTTTCACAGCACTTTAGGTTATGCTGTGGAGAAGACTTTGAGGCCTAGGATCCCCCAGTGTGAAAAAAAAGGCTTATCCTAAGTGAAGGCATAATGTGTGCCAGTGGCCACGAGGTTCAGTCCAAGAGGCCAGGATAGACCCATTGTGAAGTAAAAGTCCTGGTTTTGCATATTACATAGATTGCAATATGTGAGCAACAGGTTTTGCCCCTTCAGATCATCTCCTGTCAGGAGATTCTACTGCTGTGTTTCTATGAAGATGATTTAGAGATAGACTCAGTTATACAAGTGACTAGAAGCATTGTAACAAACAAGATGCATCAGGAATTTAGGCAGCGTGTATTTCTGCACTGTAAAATCTAATCAAAGAAGTAGAAAAAACTGTAACCCTGTAAGTCACATGTGAAATTTTCTCATTTAGATTTTAAGGCTGTTTTAAGCCAGAATTCCTCCTTAAGTATAGGTTCTCAGAGCATTATGGCATCCAAAAAAATTCAAATGCTTTCTGAGCTCTTCCACAGCAACATCTTTGGGAACTCTGTCTCACAGCAGACGTTAGTACATTGGTACTATGTCTTAAATGGTTTAATTCCCTAATGTGGAGCCAAACCAACCAGAGATTTAAGATCTTGTGTCAAAATCTCATTAAAATATCATCAGTTTTATAAAGGAGAAACTCAACTTTATATCAGTTTTTGTAAACCCACGCATGACTAGGATCTGACTGTCACTTCACACTTCCCAATAAATCTGGCCTATTCATTATTTGGTGCAAATCAGTCTCATCTCAGATTATTTCATACTATCAGAAAGACAAACTCACAGAGTGGGAAAATGAGGATTCACTTGTGTCAGAAGAAGTGCTTGAATGCTCTGTAAAAATAACTGATCATTTTCACCTGTGTGATATAAAGTGTTTCATGCAAAATTAGAAATAAATTTGAGTCTTAATTATTTTCACATTATTTTCACTTCCTGCTCTATTCCTCAGTCTGTGACATTAGTCAATGCCATAGCCATTGTCTATACTACTCATGTGAATTCCTGATGTTGGTTCATAATCAATAGCTTTAGAAAATTGTTTCTAAAAGACATTCATTGATGCTTTACCTTGCTCTTCATAACATTTCTTCATTTTCTACTGGCTACTTGGCACATTTTCTTTGGTCCTTTTTTAGAGGGCTCCAGCAAAATGGCTTGGCTCTGTTGCTATCATCTCATGGGCACTTGGCAAAGCCATCGTTACATTGTGGTCACTTTTTGGTGGTGACCACAGTCAGACCAAGGCAGGCTTCACTTTTGCCCTGCCCTGCCTTGCTAGTTGGGTTCTGCTTTAGCTAAGGGGAATTAACTGTGCTTCTGGGACAAGAAGTAGGAAAGTAAAAATTGTGGTTTGTGTTTAATGCATTAATGTCTAAGGACAAAGGAATGAGAATGTGCCAGATTTTTTTTTTTTTGGCAAAGTTTCCGCAATATGATTTTTTTTCTCTTTTTTCCTAATAGCTAATCACTTTAAAGGAGAAATATTAGCCTAAAGGTATGTTAAATGAGTTATCTTCTAATTTCTGCCTTTATGCTTAGAGGCCTGAAGGTATGACCATGGAGTACTTGTTATATATTGTTTTTCAGTGTTATCAGTGAAACTGCTTTGTCTTCTGCAGCACTCATAGATTTGTTCTTTCTTTCTGAGAAAGCCCTTTGGGAGTCCTAAATGTTTCTAGCATGTCCTGGATAAGCTCGAAGGAGGAAGAAGGAGATAAAATATAAACAAAGAGTCTCATTTCAGTGTGGCCATCATTAATTATTGAAAGCAAGGGAGGCACCAAGATGTATTTCTGACACATGGCCCACAGTTGGCAATTGAGTGCCACAGGCATATGTTTTAAATTGTTCCTTTACGAAGAAAAGCTGGATTGATAAATTTTATTTAGACAGCATGAAATTAATCTTTCGTCACTATATTGAATTTATTCAGCCTTTGTGTCCCCTCCTTATCCAGTAGGGAGTTATTCAATGTAAATAATGATTTAAGATTAATAAATATGCATGCACAGAAAAATCAAAAGTAGCATCTTTAGACTGGGATGTTTCTCTGATTGAATTTTTGGAATAATGACAGTATTTTGCATGGTTTTTTGTACCCATAGTCACTGTTCCCAAGGAATTCTGTGCATGGACCTAAAAGGGTGTATGCTTAAGTGTGACTAGTATTTGTGCTGTCTGACCACTATCACCAAAAAAGAAAAAAGTGGATAATTCTATAGGTTTTCAGTACTTATTGTATGGTTTTTTAGACTACAATGAAATAATGGCTCTTTGAAGCTGTACACCATCTTCTGCAATATGAACAGCAAGTAGCATTATTAATACTCCTCAAATTTAACAGCTAAGTGTGGTATTTTCTCCCAGAGCTACATCTTTCACAAAGAATTTGCTAAAAGGTTTGTGTTCCATATCAAGAGGTAAAAGAAACTGAAAGGGTTTATGAAAGGACCTGAGATGAAATTCCAGTCTTTTTATTCTTAACTGGATATATTCTAAAACATTACTTTATCCTTAAAACAGATGTACAACACAAGGAAATTAAAATAGGTAAGCAATTTGTGGACAAAATAATGAGTCTCTCATTTTTTAGTAATCTTCTTAAGCTGAACTTTCTGATCATTCAGATGGAATGTAAACACTGAACAATAGAAAAGAAAAACAACAACAGCACCACCAAAAAGGAAAATGGATTACTGCTTGCTAATTTGATTTACTATCAATTCAGTTCCTTGAATAAGGCAAAAGACCTTTAGCAATAAGAAATAATACATTTCCTAGGTAAAGATTGTTAAAGTGCTTGAGGACAATGGGCATGAATTCCAACTGTGTAATCAATATATATTAATATTTCTAAACACTGGAGTTTAAACATAGAGTTTGGTGTTTTGTAAGAGCTACGTCTTAGCAGGACTATAGGGAAAAATAACTGTCTGAAATCAAAGAAAACAAACAAGAATATAAGTACAGAAAGAAATTATATGAACATATGATTCTCATTCTTTCAAAATTTACAAAAATCGCAAAAAAATGTTACAGTTGTAACATGCAACATTATTCAACTTAATGTTTCTTTCCTTACTCTGCAGTTCATTAATACATAAGTGCATAGCTATTTTTTCACCAAAATGCTAAATATAGCACTAAATATTGGTCTGTGTAAACCCAACTGAGTTAATAGTCATGATAAGAGATAATTTGTCAAAACTTTGTCTTCTTTTTCTGTACCGAAGCTTTTTTTTAAGTTAGTCACTCTAGACTCCTTCAAATCACATCATTTTTGATACAATTATTTAGATGAAAAGAATCTCACATCACCTTCTGAAAGTGAATTTGATAGTGATACATAAAATATTTTAATGGTATTAAAATAATTAGTGCAAAATATGTAATGCTATGGGTTTCACAATTTCTTGTTTATATTAATATTTGTGAAAATGTGCTTTTGTTATCTAGTTAACCTAGATGCATATTAATCAACCACTCTGGAAGTGAAGAACTGTGTTTGATATGCTCAAAAGCACAAATGGGAATTAGGAATGTAGGTCCTATGAATTTTCACTGACAGTCACAGAATCTTGGTGAGAAAAAACCCCATCACCTGTTTTTCTCTTATCTGTTTACTTTTCTTCAGTTTTCCTTTTGAAGACAATATGACTTAGTGATAAGCATCTATTGAAAATTACTTTGTCAGTTTGTAATTTCTAGTACATATATATTGTTTTTTGTGAACAGATATACAGGAACATATAAAAATTTCCTATGTAACACTATCCATACCATATTCATTCTAGGCCAAATCCTGGCAAGCACACTAAACTTTATAGTTCTCAGCTCCATAAAAATGTGAGGTACTATGATTGCTTATTGAAAATGAGGATAGGTTTTAAGCAAGACAGGTTTGTAAGAAGGTACTGTTGGAAACATCAGACAAGAATTTGGTCACACAAAATCATCATCAATTTGGGAGCTATTTTATGCCTGTAAGTTTGTTAAATTTTCAAGCTATTCCAATCTGCCTAACAGAAGATGTTATCCTTGCCTGAAAATATTACCTTGCTGGTGCTCTTACAGATTCCTCTAATTTTAAATTCTTTTTTCATGCTTTGTAGCTATTTCCCATTAAATACTTTCATAAAATTTGCTATGAAGTATTTCGTTAGTACAGCACAGTCCTCTTGTCCATAGTGGGGATTTAATTGTTTTCATTGCTTGAAATTAGAACCAGAGATAACAGAATTTATAAATAAGTCTTCTCCTGTTCAAAATCTTAGCATGACAAGAACAGGCTGAAATCCAGCTATCTGAGGGTAAGAATAGCTTCTACCAATTTCTGTTTGTGTTTCTTGGTTGTTTGTTTTGGGGTTGGGGTTTTTTTGTTTTGGGTTGGGGTTTTTTGCCGTTGTTCTTTTGGGTTTTTTTTAATATGCACACTTCTCAAGCATTACCTGTATCAGTGGAGAAAAGGAATTAATTAAAATTGCTGTTAGCAGCAAAAGTCACATGTCCACTGCTCAGAAAATGAAGTGGGTCAACCGTCACAAGGACTACAGCTATGTACTGAAACTTTTTCAAAAATTTGATAAGTAGCATCCAAGAAAATTAGTAGGATTTTACCTGGTTCTAATTCATCCCAGAAGCAGGTATATTTTTCCCAGATTAAAATCAGGATGGGGCTACCAGTGATGGAGATTTACTCAAGGTGATCAGCAAGCTCTTGGACTCCTCTGTTAAATAGCGAAGTTGGCCCAGGTATTGCAAAATGGAACAATACTTCTAGGAAATCAGGAAAATGAATCTGTTTCTCCTACTCCTTCAAAATCTTTACCAGGGCAGGGAAAACATGAGCTATCAAGCTGAAAATTTGAAGTACTGTCTAAAACTGGAGATGTGGGAACATTTAAGTCCCTCTACTCAGGCCAGAAAAATCTCTTCCAGGATCCCAGCTGCTTCTCTCCATGTTACACCACATGGAATCTGCAAGGCCCCTTCACCAGCAAGGGGGAAGTCAACCTTGCCAGCAAGCCATCTCTAATGATAAGCATACTTATAATTTTAGAAAATGCATGATAATTCATATCCTTTATAATGGAGAACTGCATCCTGATAACCCTAGTGACAGGAACAAATATACTTGCCATCCCATTACAGACCCTTTTGAATGCTCTCAGGTCACAGGTGCTGGAGAAACTAACAGAGATTAGGATGACTAATTATGGTGACAGAAAGTTGCACTGAAAATATAATATCACTGTTATCTAAAATATTCAGTCTCAGTCTGAATCACTTTGTACCACTGTGGTTGTCACAGAGTGCTCATGTCAAATACAACATTACTTCCTCCTCTCAGAAGAAGACCACTCTTGTTATTTCCAAAAAGAATATGAGATACATACATATAAATTAAAATACAGCTTAAAAACTTTGTCAGAAACTCCCCCCCGCCACCCCCCCCCTCATTTACTCATTGTTACGTTCAAATGAAGAAGAACTCCTCCTTACATACATATGCTTGAAACTGATCAAGGAAACGTGTTTATTCTTTACAAAGTTTTGACATGTCTGTGATTTCTTGTCATAAGATTTTAGTGAGGTGCAAAATCAAATAAGTAGTGTATGGAGAAATTCCAAACCTCTGTTCTTCTATATATGGGAAAGTGAGAAATTTTTAAAAATAGTTTTGTTGAATTTAAGCCATTTTATAGTGTCGGAAAAGATGTAGCTTTTGCAAAGTCAGCAGTAAGTGTAGAATGAGAACAACTTCTGAATTCAGAACTTACTAAGAGGTGTCCTGTTTCAAAACCTATTGATATCAAGGTGAAAACCTTTGCTTATTTAGATATATATGGATTAATTACTCAAATATTATTATAAAATATTACTTTAATTATTTCCATCTTAAAAGTGAAGTTTGAGGGTATTTTATTAACTGCTTTACATTTAATTGTCAAGCAAAATATGCCTCTCTTAGAATATTAGATTTAGTGCTGAAAGCCTGGCAGGAATTGAATGGAAAATTAATACAACCCTTAAGCTACAGAAAAACTTTTTAATGGTGATCTCTAGGTACTTTTACCAAATTCTCTTGATTATAACAAGGGGAACTATACAGCCCCACAACCAGACTGATGAAATAAGAAGTATACTTCAACTTCCAGGGTCACTAGAGAAATATTGCTTAGTGTAAAAAGTTGTGTAGAAAGATTTGCAAACAGTTTTTAGTTTTACTTTCATCCTCAGTGTGTAACATTTGTGAAAATGTTCACATAAAAAAGCCATCTACTCAACCTTTAATTTGAAATTCTGATAAATGAATAGCAGACACATTTTACATAATTTCATCTGACAGTAAGGTACTATAATATATTAAGTTATATTTTGTATGTCTGCTGAAAAACCAGTGTTTAAAGTACCTTAAAATGTCAGAGATATGAAATGCATTTCTAAGTTCCTGATTTTCATACAGAAGGAAAACAATGACTATGTGATTAGAGAACTCTTATTTCACAGAAACCCATAAAAACTTAGTACTGTCAGCTGGCAGTGAATATCTTCTTGATTGCCCTGTTTCAAATGTAATAATCTTTCTTAATGTAATGTACTGTGAGTGGCTTTAAAAGAATTTATTAACACCCACACTTTATTCCTTTTAAGTCAGCTGTGTTGCTCTTAAGTCAATCTGTGTTGCTCTTTGGATGGATTCTCTGCTCCATTTTGTTTTCTTCCAACAGAATTAATGCCTTATACCTGAGTCTAAGGTGGGTTTTGAACTTTCCAAAACTTTTAACAGAAATTCCAGCCCTAATAGAACAAGAAATATATTTTTTTAAAGATATACAATGCTGACAGCAAAATACCTTTGTGTGTGTTTTATAGGTCATAGCAGGGTTTTTTGCAAAGGTGTTATTTTTATTTTTATATTGCACATGAAAGAAAGACCTTCAGGGTGATTTTCTTAAGACATAAATATTTCAAGGATTGAAAGAGATTTTTCATTTCCTGTACCCCCAAGGAAAACATAAAATAAATGTGTGGCTCCACCTGCCACTGCCTTTTGGCACTCAGCATGGGGGAACAGAGTGGAAAAGAGCACCTCATAAAGCACATACCTCCTTGTGTAACTTTGATTATCAGGTCATAAACTACCACGGTATTCTAACTATAATATATAGCACCATTCATTTTTCATTACAGGAGAGTTTCTTTCTCTTTAGGTTACAGTAGTCTGTGCTCTATATCATGAAGAGCTTGCTTCTCCAGCAGATCTCCCTGTGATGGGGGAATCCAGGTTGTACTCAGGAATTCAACACACCTTTGGAAACACCTTTATACTGTAGGCAGCTATACTTCTTCCATTTCCAGTTTCTGCTCTGCTGTAAGTAGAAGTGAAGACCTGTTGCCAAGGCAGAAATTAATTTTTCATGCAGTTTATTTTCCTACATAAATGTGAGTAATGCTCTTGATGAGGCAGACAAATTATTTTCCGCTGATTATAGAGCAGATGTTACACAATCCGTGCGAACCATCACAGCCCATGTTTTCTTTCATCATCTTCTTTCCTGCACATTTGAGTAAAGTGTGAAGCTGATGATATGCACACATTAAAGCAGAGTGCACTGATTGCTGCTGGGCATTTTTTTCTCTGCAACACAAGTCAGGAACCACAGAGAGAATTGGTGCATGAGTCTACCCTAAGTAAAGGGAAGGAAAGCAGCCCTTCTGCATAGCACATCTAGAGCAAAACTCTCCATGTAGTATGGGTGATCTTGGTTTGGGTTTGGATGGGAGGCTGAATGACTTAGTGAGATTTCCTTTAAATTTATTTTCCTTTGATAAAATGGCAGACAGACTTCTGTGCTGTGTTGAATTTTTCCCAAGAGATGAGGTTGTCCCTAGAGCAGATAGGACACACATAATCCTTCCTTGGCCTGTGTCCCACCTACCACATACAGCTCAGCTGTCCTGAGTTATTTCTGCATATATGCAATAGTGTGAACCAAACAGTTTATCCTGGGGTATTTCTTTATATATACAAACGCTTTCCTGGCAGCCTTCTGCCCACTTAGGTGCAGAGAAGCAGGCAACTGGGAATACAGTGTGCCAAATAAATTTAGGACCCGTAAAGCAAGGCATGCCCTGGAAGGGGTGTCCTTCCCTGGCAAGTGAGACATAATTTCTGAACTTCTCTGAGAGATAAAGAGGAAGCTGAATCTCCATTCCCCTTTCCTGGAGGGACATACTTGCCTCTGGCTGGACAAATGCAAGGGCAGGGATTCTGCCTTGGGGATAACACTTTTTTTATCCTTTATCTCTAGGGTTGTATGTGAAGGAGCATGCAGGCATTTCAGCATACACTGTTGATTATGCATGCAAAGGGCAGTGATTATGTAATGGCGTACATTAAAATACCCTAAAAATAGCAAAAGGTTGACAAGAAAGAATTCTATAAACCTACTGCAGCTATGTTTTGCAATATGTAGCTTAGTGAATTTCCCAAGAATTTTGGGCTAAAATTACTTCTGGCATCCCCTGTACATGTATTATTTATAAGAGCAATCTAAATTGGGAGCGTGGTATTGAGACTTCTCAGAAACTTGGAACCTTATAGGTGTAATGTCTATATAATATTAGTTGTCATACTGCGACTTTGAAGGAAAAGGTGGGGTAGTATCCTATGCTGACTTTAATCAACTGAAAAAAAATGAAGAGAGGTTGAGTTTTTCAAAACCTACAATATCTAAAAACGTCTCTGGAGCACAACTCTGTTCCTAGCCCTTGGATGTAGATACATTCTCAGTCCTGCACTTAATTTTTCAGTGCAGCTGCTCAGAAACAAAACATTAGAATTTGTGTTGCTGCATTTTTCATTATAGATGCAATTAAAAAGGAATTATGGAAGCAAGAAAGAACTTGAAAAATTATGTGGTCATTATGGATGGCTTTAAAATTGTAGCCATATATTTAATGTGGTTTTGCATCTCAACAAATCTTGAGGGAGAGAGCTGGTCTAGAAGTACAGATTTTGCTTTGTTAAGTGTCTATGTATAAAATGGTCCATGGAATGTTACTGTGTTATTGTTAGACAGAACCATATGTTACAAGGCTTAGGAAATATTCTGATTTCAAACATTTCATCAGGTTTGTTTTCTCAATCACACAGATGTTCAGAAAAAGAAAAGAAAGTCTCTTATCTACTGTCCTTCACTTTTTCAGGTCAAAACCTCTTAAGTCATGTATTCTTGAAAACATTCAGTGATGAGGAGGAGCAGTTATGTGTCACAAAGTAGCCACAACTTACCTTGTTATCCTATTATAGGATTTCATGCCTGTTAAAAACTGATTTTTAGTGTCACTCCTACTCACTTGATTACTGGCACAATGATGGAAAGACCTAAATACACTTCATATTTCCCATGACAGAATGAATATCAGCTAATGTATGATTTTTAAGATAAGTAATAACGTATTTTCTTTTCACCTGTATATGAAATCCTAGCTGCTTTGAAATCAGTATGCATCCTGCCATTGCTCTTAATGAAGACAATTTCAACCTTTACATTATAGAATATGGCATATTTCTTGTTTTAAGATACCAAGGATCTTTATTTAACTTTCTTGGCCCCCAGAAGTCTGTTATGCATTCATCTTTCAGTAGGGTAAACCACAGAGCTGCTGCCAAAAGATAGAAGAATAGCTTTAAAAGTTTCTTTTTACAGCTTTAAATATTTTAGCTCGACCACAGGAGAAGCCACAAATCTGCAGGAGGAGCCTATCTGAGCCTCAGAAACCAGATTCATGCGACACCAATTTTATGCCTCTCCTGCCCCTGAGATGGATGCACATCAAGGAAGTTTTGTGATCACTCATCTCTACTAAATGAGGGGAAAATATACATTTTTTTTTTTTTTTTAAATACAGGGAAAAAGTTAAAGCCTTCCATATTTTTCTTCTACAAAGACCTGTCAGAGGTTTGGACAAAAAAAGCAAAGGTTTAAATTCACTTAAATTTCATATTTATTTGACTTAAAATTCAGCTATTCCGAAAAATGTTTTGTTAACAGTGGAATACAAAAAACACTTTTTCCTCTCTTAACTGAAAAATGTAATTCTGCACTTTATCACTTCTTTTTCTTATTGGACTGTCCTTGAACTAAAATAAATAAATATGAAAGTTTAATGTTATTGCAGTCCTTCTATTCCTCATACTTGGTCATTTTGCTCTTTGTTACCATGTTATGGAACATTTTCCTCTAAAAAGACAAAAAAAAACCCCAAAACAAACAAACAAGAAAAAAAACCCCAACCCCACAGAACTAAAAAAAAAAAAGAGATGAGTAAATTTGGCTTGGCAGAATTCAAATATCTTCTGTTTTTCAGTCCATAATTTTCCTTGTTACATAATCTGATATTGTGATTAGAATCCATATATGTATTTCCTTACTTAAATTTTGTTTCCTTTTTTGCTTTGTTCATGCTGCTAGCCTCCCATTGGATATGACCCAAGAAGGGAAGCCATGTTAAAGCCCCCTAAAATACTTTTCAGGGCTTCCAGAACAAGGGCTGTTTCAGTGGAGAGTGAGGGAATCATTCCTGGCCCATCACAAAGCAGAGTGGTTCGTTTGTGGCTTTCACAAAAACTTTGCACCAGATGACAGGGCAGAGGATGCTATTTTTTTTTTACTGCAAGGCTGTTTGAAGGAAAGACATCCTCTTGCTGAATAAACAGTAACTGGAGAGCTGAGCAGTGATATTCATTAGTCAGTAGGAAAGAACAAAGCAAAATAGTCACTGCCTGATGGATTGAGTCAAAACCCAGCTACCCCAGCTAAAAACCTGATGTGGTTGTGTAGGCAAGATGATACTTTTTCTTTGACTAGCCAACAGCAACCAGGACAAAAAAGGACAAAATCTCATTTTAAAACAAAAGCTCCAAACTGGACATCTTCCTCTGTGAAAGGTTTATGAACATAGGTTTTCCGAGCTTTTTGTCCAGGGAACAATGAATGCAAATTTTCAAAATTAAATTCATATAAAAAAATTCTATGTGTCAGCTACTCTGCTCTTTGAGACAGAAAAAATACAGTGTGAGCTGTTAACCATGTTCATAAAACTGTTTTTCTTCCTTGTTGTAGGATGTCTCTTTGAATGCCTATGTAAGTCTGAGGAACAATGTTAATACCCACTTGCTTTCTTTCCATATCTTCAGACGGGGCTGTCCCTTCAAGAGGCAGTGTAAATTCTAGGGAAGGTAAAGGTGTAAGGGAGACTGTGGAGAGGGTAAAGTATTTTGTTGAATAAATAATTACATAAAGTAGGACACAGGATGAAAGAGATTAATCTATTTAAAAGTAGTTTGTAAAACAGAACAAGTTTATGTCCCTAGCTGAATTAATGAGAACTGATTGGACCATTTGGGTCACTTGACACATCCTCTACTTCTCATAGACACAGCTGTTCCCCCTTTGTATCTGCCCCATCCCCAGCCTGCTGGGGGAATTCCAGAAGGTCTCAGGTCAGTATGGCTTTAATACATTTTTACCTCGTTCTCTTAAATCAGGATGCTCAACTAAGTTGTCTCCATGTCCATAATATATAAAAAATCTGCATATGTCTTCAGGTAGGCACACTGAAGAGTATGGGTTTTTTTGGATTATGAAATGTGGAAGAACTCCTTCCTGTACTCTTTTAGTTATGCACATCACATAGTTATGCAATGCTTTATCATAGCTACATATTCTACATGTCCTAATACATGTTCAAGCTCCTTAGACAAGAGTTGAATACAAACTTCTTATGTAATGCAACATCAGCCAGTGTATTAACAATGAAGGATTCCCAAAGAATTGTGCTTGGAATTGTTTCAGTGGTAAGCAGCTGTAGTAGATAGATCCAGTTATAAATATGTATATAAGCTAAAAGACTGATTGTGATGAACAATCTTGGAGAGTGAAATATTCCATAGCCCAAATTGTGGATGGTTTCTTACTCACATTTCAGGAAATGCTGTGCTTTGAGAGTGAATATTAGCCTAGGGCTGGTTATGTATACTGAATGTTCTCATTTTGAGACAGTGAGATGTCACCAGTGAAGTCTGTCCTTGCTGGTGGACTGAGGGTATGGTGGCATCTGAAATTTCTGCTGACTGGGATTTATTGTTTGATCACATAAGGACTTGGACATGAGTCAAGAAATGCCACATGGCTTTTTGCTATAGCATGGACAGAAGAAGCAGACTGCAGTTCAGAAGAGGGGACCTGTCAGAAATGTGATACAAGGAAGGATTCTAGTGGATTGGAAGGAGACCTGGAGCAAGGTCAGAAGTTTTCTCATGAATATTCCTGTGTGTTTTATTTTATTTTGAAATTATGTTACTCTCCTTTTCCTTGAAGCTGTTTTTAAAAATTCACCTTCATTAGGGGTTATAAAATAGCATTTAAAAGTTAATTTTGTGACTGAAGTCTGGCAGCATTAGAAAAACAGCACCATCAGTGCAGCAGAATTTCCTTTTTGTCACCCTCCAAGAGTATGTATTTTTCAAGAGGAGTCATATTTTATGCAAGATGTTCAGAAACTCCATTTGCTACAGAGTATGTGGGGGCTTTTTTCTTTTTTTTTGCCTTTACCAAATAATTCTGCTCTCTTTCAGCCCAAATTTTTCTGCACAGAACATTACTTTCCTTAATTATAGTTTTAAATATATCTACCAAAGTGTTAACCAGTCATATTTTGATTGTCAACTAAAATGGTTACATTCTCCTGTAAACCAGGTTTTTTTTAAGGATTTGTGTAAAAGAATAACTGTTTCTACTTGGATTCTTCCCAGATAAATCACAGGAATAAAAGCCTCCCAGTTAATGGCAGTATATTCTCATCTTTGCAAAACGAGTTGTTTAATCAGTGTATTTATTTGCCCTTCAGATCTCAGGTCAATTGCTTGCCAAAACATCCTGGCTATCTTCACCCCTCTCTTTTAACAAACTCTCAGTGACTTTTGCACCTGAGTCCTGGTGGTTGTTTGGGGCAAACATGGTAACTTGGTGAATTCTCAAAAGTGAAATGAGTGTGTCAGGTCTGGATAATTTAAATGAGCACAGAAAGCCTCAAGCTTGGAAAATTCAATAAATTCTTGCTTTGCAATAGGTGTTCTAGACCTATCTTTTGTTCTGTCTTTCTCATCTCACCACAGGACATGTATACAGTCATTTCTCTACAATGACTGAAATTAATGCCTCAGTTCCCAACTCAGTCTTTGGAGGGATGGAACTGGATTATTCATTCTCTGCAGTGCCCTAAAGAAATAATGTATCTACTTGTCCAAACTGACAATACAGCTCCTATATGCCATCAGACATTTGTTCATATTCATTTACGTGAATTTTTAGGTTGATCTTCCCCTAAGGGACTTATTAAGTGGTTCATCTTATTTTTCCTGGTTGCTAATATGTGTCCTCTACCCATTTTTTTTCTGATTTTTTTTTCATCATATTATAAATGTCTTTATTGTTTTGTGGCTGCTGAGGGAAAGAACTACAAAGTCACTGCTAGAAGTTTTTCTTTTTTTCTTTTTTTTTTCTTTCTTTCTTCCTTTTTTTTTTTTTTTTTTTTTTTTTTTATCTTCTGCAAAGTAATGTGTAAAAGACCATCCCTACAGAAATTACCACCTTTAAGATATCATTCTGACTTACCTGATATGTTATGCTTTTACATATGTATATAAAATATACATATATATATACATATATATTTTTTCTTCACATACCGTGTTAACTGCATCAAATAACTGTTGTAAACTTATTACTGTATATAACACTAATGGTAAGCAATTAGCAATACTTTTTGGATAATAGCATTAGGGATTCTAGACCTAATGAGTATTTCATCTCTTCTGTATCAGCAATCACCATAGTAAGGGCTTTATATGTGAAACAAGCAGATGGCATCATGAAATGCGTCTCTTCTGCTATCAGATTTGTATAATGTCCTCCTCGTCTGTTTCCAACGGGTACATAATGTGGTGTCCATCTCTGATACCTGATTTCTCATTTGACCCTTTCAAATTTGTCAGTGATATGGCAAAATAATCGATACCTTGGAAGATAAGAATAAAAAAATAAAAGTTAGAACTGCTGGTGAGGGAAGAAATCCTTAGAGAGCTGCTCTGAGAGAAGCAGTGTTACAGAATCACAGCTTGCCAAACCATGCAGCTTCAGCTGTAAGATTTTTCAAAAAAATTTTTTCTAGAAAATGTCATACTTGTTTCTGCTACTAGATGAAACACAGCAATGTAAGTCTGAGCTTAAAAAAAAAAAAAAGGTGAATTGTGAAATCCATGGTCTCTATCACTCTTCATAAAAAAATACTTTGTGAAGCAACAATGGAGATGAAGAGAAACAGAACAAGTAGTGAGTGTTACAATACCTTCAAGTGTTTAATATAGACATCTACATATAAACTGGTCAGCTAACCACCTCTTATGGTATGGAAGAGACATAAATACTTCTAGAGCAGCTATCATCCTATCCTAATTTAGAGCTGTGCCTTCTAGTTGTTTGTAGAGATAGAAATTAATCCCACCCTTGACAATAATCTTTTATGTATTAGCAACATGTTATTTACAGTGTTCTGTTCAACAAGATAAATGTACCCACACAAATAAGTCAGAAACAATTCTACTCACTTTGATTTCAGTAACATAAAAGCATTGATGCTAAATTCAGTGTGTGTGCTGAACAATGGGACAACAGAAAGGAGTTAGTTCTAAGAAAAAATGCATTTAGAACAGGGCAGCTCAAATGGTTGATCTGCATGGAATGGAAAGCAAGGCATTTTCAAGGACAGCCAGCTATCCAGAGGCAAAGACATGAAAATACAAATGATGGAGAGCTATGAACACAACTTAAATGACCTGCCAAATTTTAATCTTGATCATACTGGTTCAAAGATACCATTATTTTAATTGTATTGAGCAGTGAACTGTGTAGGAATATAAATTAGTTTTCCACCATTTGAGCCAAAACTCAAAAAAGTATAAATAAATTCGGTGATATTTATTGTTTAAAATTTTCTCCTGCTGTATCATCAAGTTTTATTTATTGGTTCCCTGTTGTGCAGATATCTCTAGTCAGTGATATCTAATGTTTAGCATTACTCTGTAATTTTCCTCTGGTTAACCAAAAAGCACATTCCAGAGTTATCAATAATATAACCATTATGCATCTTGCTTTGACTAGTATGAATAGGAGAAAACAATTCAGTTCTTCTGCTGTGAAAGAACTGTGAAAGTTTTTGAAAAATTATTATGTAAATTTAGAGCTGGGTTATTCAAGTGAGCAGTCAACATGTGTATTCTACTAGTAACTTTAACAGTGACAGAAATTACTATTGTTACTTCTTTCTTGGGTCTTGTGAGCATCTGTTAATCAAAACAACTTTAAGAAGTAAGCTAGATTCTATTCTTAATTTTATATCAATAATAGAATAAATCACTTAATTGAACTTCAGCCATCTAATAATTAGACATCCAGACTATTCAATGCAAGACAATATTAGGTAGTCAGAATGTTTCGTTAACCATCAAATATTTCAGCTTTTTTACCCTACCTGCTACAATTCCCTGTGCTGAGTTAAAAGAATGATCCTCATGATGTTTCCACTGCTGTTAAAGTTAGACCAGACAACAAGCTTTGACTAATATTTGAGGAGTTGAAATTTAAGAGAGAGGAATGTCTCCTAGATTATCATCCTGCAAGCTGTTCCACAGTGATCTATTACTGTGACTATTCCAAGTCATTGAAGAGATGGGCTTGTAGGCAACGCCTTTCAAAGTATTGCAGTAGGTATGAACAAGATGATTAAAGACTCTGGCATCCTGGTGTTTGAATTGATTGAGTAAATTTGGCACTAAAAATACTACTACCACTACTACTACTAATAATAAAAAACAAAAACAGAGAGAGAGAGAGAAAAGAAAGCTTTGATTTCTTGTTTGGAAGCTGCAAACCCACAAAATATTTTTGTACAAATATATTTTATAATAAAACTTCAAAAGCTGCATTTTGTGGATGAAATATAAAAAGAAAATATAAACACAGTGACGTCTAAGCAAAATTTTTGGGTTTCCAATTTGAGCAGGCCAGAGTTCTTACCTTTACAGCAAAGACAGAAGAATCATTTAACGAGGCAGGTATATTTGAGTGTACATCATCACTTGGCAATTCTGATTTTGCAACCAATGATACTGTTCTAGAAACAGATCTTCCTAGAGATGGGTGACAGCTGACTTAAGAGGCCAGCTGGAAATTGGGCATCTTAAAGTAAAGAGACTATCAGAGCATGCCTGATGCCCAGCACAGATATAGGGGATCAGCAGCCACATAGGTGGATGAGAAGAACATTGTTGAACCACTAAAGAACAAGGTACTAATTACAGTAGTTTCTAGGTAAAAATTTCCTAGTTCAGGCTGAGTTAAAAAGGCTACTGCAAAGTGAATGATTTTATGCATGGCCATTTCCCCAGGATCAGACAAGTTGATTACTGAGAGAAAACACCGGATGCGAGTAACCCCCACTGCTTGTCAGTAAGAACTGTATTAAGGCAACATATATTTTTTAAGACAATAAAGCTTATGTTCTTTTTATGGTACCTTATATTGCACATATGCCAATGTTTCTTTATTTCAGTTGTAAGGATCCTGTAGCTCAGTAAAAGCTTTCTGCACATTTAGTTGCAGGTTAATTTATATTTCAGAATGCAACTGTGGATTCATGAAATACTTAAATCGTCTGCAGTGGAGCAAGAACAAATTTTGCTCTCTCTGCTAGATGCGTTTGGAGAGCACTGATGGAACTCAAATAGCATAATGTTCTCAGGGAGATTTCTTTGGGTAGGCGAAGAGCTCTTATGATGGCACCTGAACATTTCCACCACTAATTTGGTCCTTCCCCATTACTCACTTCTGCACTATATTATCATGAACAGCTTTATCACCCTCTCTAAAAGTCACAGAAATTAATATTTCAAGTAGTCTCTTGGCCTACTGTTTGCACATGGTTGGGCAGATGAGCACCAAGGCCACCACACCAATGAAATATACATTTTTTTGAGGGCTTCAGTGCCTGAGGACCAGAGATTTGAGGCTTTCCACACACATTCTGCCACTTGTCCTGTAGTAATGGTAACAAGTTGGTTGTTCCTTCCCTGCCAGCCATGCCCTGCAGAGCCCTGACACATTTCCAAAAGCAATGACATTCAGGCACCACCTCCCACTGGCTGTTGTTAGTATAAACCAGCAGAGCAGCTTGAAAGAATCACCTAAACCTCACAATCTTCTTCCCTAGGATGGCAGCACACTGTGCTGTAAAGTTTTTCTTAGGACAATAGAGTAGCAACCATCAGCTCTTTTCAAAGTAAGGTTTCAGAGTGTCAGGGGGATTGCAGCAATTACACTTCCAGCATAAATGCAAAAGTTTCAGCTCAAGTTCCCTGCAGAAGTGGGTCTCAACATGTTAGGGATCTGCTGACCCTGGGAAACCCGAAGGAATTTCTTTGCTCTCTGGTTATATGACACATAGATCAGTACAGTTTTGCATTTCTAATTCATTACTTTACAGGGTGAAAATAGTATTCAGAAAATTACCACTGACTTTAAGTCTTTGAGCTGGCTTCTATGACCTGAAACTTGGCAAAATCAAAGACTGAGCCCACTGGGAGAGGTCCTGGTTTGCTAATTGCTGGCAATGTATTAATTTTCTTAATACTCCTACCAGACACCTAATCTTGTCCTCTTTCTTTCCAAGGAGTGTTGTCATGGCCCCTCATAACTACCAATATCTTTCCTTATTTTCATTTGTCTTTTTATTCATCTCTACATCTTTCTTTATCTGTATTTTTGTCACCAGACACTTCAGAGACTCAGTTGTTTTAAAAAAGCCTATTTTCTTCCCAGTTGCTAGACTTCATTGTAACACGCCTCTGGCTCTTTTTTTAAACTTTTTATTTTAAGATTATTTTTTGTCACATTATATGAAACATGATTTATTTCTGTCTCTTCCTGTCACGTAGACAAAATTTAGGAAGAGTGATTTTTATTTTTTTTTCCGACAAGATACTGCTGTTCATTACAATAAGGCCTAGTACCAACAAGTTTATTTTTCTGTTTTGGCTACTAATTAACATCGATTCCTCCTCAGTACTGCTTTTAAGGACTGGGACAGGGCTTGGTTGAGCACAACATATCTGATGGGGGAGCTGTCTGGGCTGAGTCTCACCTGGTAATGCAGGCAGTACAAGGGGGGAGGGTGGCTTCCTCGCTGGCAAATAGCAATTATTCTATTTTATAAGAATATTCTTATGGTTTAAGAAACGATGAGCCAGCAAAGTTTTCACATTTCCATTCCTCTTGAGTTCTAACATATCGTGACATAATGTGGCAGAGCTTTTCCAGTTCACTCATATTGCAGGCCCTCTGTGTCATCTTTATTTGCTGTATAAAAACAGTAAATAAATGACATCAGTGGATGCCGAGACATCATCCCTCCTCCATGGATCTCTGTACCTCCAGTCATGCCATTTAGCTGAAGTTTAATGAAGCCTAGTCTCTTTGCATAGTGCATGGCCTTTAAGCACATGCACAAAAAACTTTCATGTTTCATGTTGGCATTAGCTCTGGTCTTCATCAAAAATCTCCGAAGAAAAGTAAACCTCAAAAAAGCTGTGTCCTGGGATGAAGGGAACACTTTGGTTGTGTACACCAAGCAGCCTCAGGTTGTGCAGTCTTTAGTACTGTTGGGAAGTCCAAAATCTGCCTGTTTTACAGACATCACCTCTCAAAGCCCATGAATTAGGTTTTCCTTTGCCTCTAGCAGTGAGCCTTAGCTTTTAGGTCTCCCTTCCAGGAATGCTGAGGTAAACTCTGTTTCCTTGCCTCTTTCAAATAATGGCAGTGATTATCTGTGAAAACAATGCCTGCAGTCCCTTTTGTATTGGCAGAGTCAGCTGAAGTGCTCTCTAATGTGAGCATCTCTCTTGTACCTTCTTTCTTTAAAAATTGTGTATATTTGCCTTCATGGGGCAGGGTCAGCAACAACCTCCTGCAGGACACTTCAGACTCGGATTGCTCTGGCATTTCCTCTGGGTCATTAGGGGTCCTAGCTTGGAGCCTGCTGGCTGCTGTGAATCCCAGTACACCTGTCCTAGACACATAATAACAAAGAGTTTAGTTGCCTTAATTAGCGTTACATGTTCCAGTCCTTGAACTGGCCATATTTTTTAAATTATGAAGGCCATCTAGAAATACCTTCTCTTTCAAAATACTTTTCCTCAAAGAGGAAATCTCTCAAGACTAAATCCCCCCCAGGACTGTGCCTGTTCTTCTGAGACCACGTGGAATTTAACAAATTGATCTATCTATAGTACTGCTGTTAGGATCTGAGCTTGTTTTGTAGATACCTTTTGTACTCATCAGAAAAAACAGGCATTTCTTGGCAGTGACTCATCTAAGTATAAAATAGGCCTGATGAATTATATACTCTAATTGGGTGAAATGAACTCATACAAACTTCATAGACTATTCCAAGGGCCTGATGCCAAATTTGGATGATGCAAATGTCACATAAGCTTCTGCCCCTGGCAAGTGAAAAAGACATAGTCAGTTCTTAATTCCTCTGGAAAGTGACTCACAAGCTGTAATAAAGAGATGAACAGGGAGCTGCCATCACCTCAATAAAACCCATAAACCACAGGGAACTGGAGGGAGTGTGGGCTATCTTTATTTGCAAACAAATATCCCTCAGAGGGAAAGGGCCTCTTGCTCCACAATTGGTTGCTGCAGCTGGGGCAGAGGATGCTGAGCATAAGGGCAGGTTGGGAGAAGCAGCAGCATGGATTGCCAACAGCCTTAGTTCAGCCCCAGAGATAATGTTGCACCTTCTCAGCCTTAAAAGAGGGGACAAGGTATCTTTTCTGTGTAGAAAGAGCATAGCAGCTTTATAACCCCTACCACATTCTTAAAGAAAGAGATATATCTGTTTCCTCTGTGTAAATAGTTTTATTTTGTAAAAGAGGAACGGGAGAGTATTTCCTTTATCCTCAGGGAAAATGGTGTCCTACTTCTATCTAATGTCATCCTCAGAAAAGCACACAGTAGTAATAATGATAATTTTGAGGAGATAAAGGTTTTCATGACTGTTTCAAATGTCCAAAAGTCTACTTGTTAAAGGGCAGTTACAAGCAAATACTCAGCATTTTCCTTCATTAAATGAATCCTTCCCAAACTGTGAAGCCAATCATTAGTCGTTCTGAATATCTCAGTCCCGATTGCTCCACAATTGCCTTAGCACTGTTGCCTTTTTTCTAGAACTGGAGGCACCAATGTGCATGGCAAAATTGCACTGTGTCAAAGTGTACTAATGAGAGAAATATAAGAGAGATCTGCTATACATTAAGAGAATCCCCCCTGAACTCGTTGTTTCAAAATCCAAGCTTAATCTTCTACTACTTCCTTTACAGAAAAAAACCCCCAAAACCAAACCCCCTGATTTTTTTGCTTCAGCAACTTACTCTAATAGGTTATTCTCCAGACTAGACTTTTTGTGAAAATGTGTCCTTACGATCTTTACATGTAGTATGTTTGTAGTATCCTACAATCAGTGAGACCATAATAGTAACTTTGGTTGGCATTTGTGTTGTGTAAGATTTTACTTACCTCATTGACATGTCTCTTAGCTTGGGTATGAATCTTTGATTTGTGGTCTGTCATTCTAATAATGCCTGTTCATTCCAAAAGCTTGTTTGTATCTTTTCCCTGTTAAATTTCAGAACAACTTCTACATGGTTCAGCCAAATCCACTTCTAAGGGTCTAAGCCTGCAAGTCTCAGCTCTCAGAAGTTCAGGCCCTTTGACACCTACAAGCTACAGTCTATTTTCTTTACTCATATGTGTTGCAGTCCCTGAATAAAAAGGTCAAGCCACTCCAGCTGCACACATAAAGCATCAGGAGCCCAATGGTCCCCACACCAGTGCAGGGGCTTGGTGACCTGCCCAGCAGCTGCTGCAGCTCATGGACTCTCCTGAGCTTTGCTGCAGTTCCTATGCAGGCACAGGGTAAAATCACTCAGGACTCTGACCCAGAGTCCCCACTCGAAAGTGCCAGAAATGGTACCTGCCTCCTAAAAGGTCAGACAGACACTTTGTCCAACTTCTTTTCTATTCTTACTCAATTTCTTACCGAAAGGATGTGACATTTTTAGAACTGGTCATTTCTAAAATGATATCTTCAAGCTCTTATTTATGCAGCAATTATTCACTCTATACATTCATAAGTGGAGAAAGTTGCAGTTCCTTTTAACTGTATTTTGGATGTGCCAACTTACTTCATTTACTAAAGCAGATATAGTTAGGGAAAAAATTAGGCTGTCCATTTGAACACTTCCTCTTAGCACAATTAAAATATGTATTCTATTAATAATAATTCATTTACGGTTGGTCTCCCTGGAAAAATTATTTGTGCAGACAACAAACTGTAAAGGTCTAAGCAGTGAGTTTTAATGCACTCACTTAAATCCTAGTCCCATCTTGTCCCATCTCTGCTTACAAATATGACCTGTTTTCTTTCATTAGCATGTCTCTATCTGGCATGTTTAGGCATCCATCAAAGAGCTACAAATTTACTTTTAAATATTCAAATATGTCACACCTTTTTTTTCAAGACTTACATTTGGTAAGAGATTGTGTTGTCAGAAGAAGGAAGACAAGCTTCAGTTGGCCCCTCTGTACCACAGAACGATTAAATATTATATTAATCAGATTGAACCATTTTAATGGACTGAGTATGAGAAATGAAAATTATGTTTCCTTATGGATCTTGAGAGCTTCTTTGAACTTGATAGAGCTTTTGGTTTTGTTTTATTTTTTTCTCAGAACTTGTGACGTAGAGTGGTTCATTTACAAGCAAACTGCCAAGCTGTGTCTGGCAGCATTGGCTCAGGAACTGAGTGCTTTCTAAGGGGATTTGGAAATGTCTCATGTCTCTCACACTTCACCATTATCAGCTCCCAGCCATGCCTTAGTTTATATACAGCATCACCAGAATCACCTTATCTCCTTGTGCAAACAAATTCAGAAGCTCCATTAAATTTACCTTTACAATGTGCTTTATTTTCTAGAAGTCTACATTAGCTGCAGTTTACTTTTTTTCCCACTGTGATAACAACAAGGCCTGTTATCTGTTTCCCAAGAGCTTCATTTTCCTTGATGAGTTTTATCTTTTTTGAACATACAGTATTGTGACTAGTGAGCCATAATAGCTTGAATATAAATACTCAACCGTATCACTTAAAATTATTGGGTGTGATATTAGGCAATGCAAAAATATATCCTGGTGTGGGTTTTTTGTTTGTTTGTTTTCCAATGGGAAAGGCCACAAGAGACAGTCTTTTAAAAAAAAGGAGAATATCTCTAAAGATTTTTTGTTCAGTTAGTGCTTTCTTTTTGTTTGCTTTTATTTGAGAGAATAGAAACTTTTTGTGATGTTCCTGATCCAAAAACCTCATGTTAACTTTCAAACAAGGACTTTTCATGCATGTTTGAATATTTTTGTAGATTTTCAAACCAAAGTACAGTATGAACTGTTAGCCAAATGATCCCAGATAAACAGTGATATCCTAACACATTTTACAAGTATACCCACTTAGAAACTAGACACACAGTGCTGAAATGTTAAAAGATTTGGTTTTATTAAAACAAGTATTTCATGAGGGATATCATCCATGTCCTAAAAATCTTTGGATTAAAATCTATCCATCTATTGTAATTTCAAAGACAACCATATCAGCAGCCCTTCAGAGATCTCTAAGGAGAATATTGTCACTGAAGGAGGATTAGGGTGGAGAAGATAAATTAGTCCAATATAGTAATATCAGGAGTATTATCATTTTGTAAGGAATCTAGTCTCTTCACATCCCTAATAATCAGCAGAAAGGTGGCTGTAAGAACTCTGTGAACACCTGGGAACAAGATGGGTCAAAGTTTCTTCCTTGAATAAGCAACTTGACTGACTGGCGATGTGTTAAATTGGCATTTACAAAAATGGCAACTAATTATTTAACAGAATTCCTTTTTTTGTCATCTCTTTGTAGCTCTTCTCCTTTCCCCTGACAATAAGGAAACAGACAAGTTCCTGAAGATACTAGATTATCTAGTGAAGATATTATTTATCTGATAATAGCAGCAGTTTCTAGGAAGCAAAGTTTTGCTAAAGTTTGTACTGACATCACCACCCAGAGGGCTGTTCATGTTGCTCTTCACTCACTGTAGTCAACATGAAACAGGGGTCAAAGAAGTAAGTATTGAGATGATATAGCAATGAGGTTGCTGAGAGCAAAATTGCAGCTAAATGGGCCCGGGGTCTAGGTCTGACCACAGGGCTAGGCATAAAAGAAGGATTAAGTGCAGTACCTATTTTATGAGGCATCTTTTTTTCTGTACCATGTGAGAGAACACGGATTAAAAGACACTTCTTTGAGCAGGAGATCACAGAATCTTGTGCATTCTGTCAGAGGTATGATCAAAGGAGGACATGTTGTTCTCCATAGACAAATTAAAAATAAATTTGTATGTCTTGGACCCCGCAACTGAAGACTTGAAAGAGAAGATAGTGCACATATTCTGCCTGAGCCAGACCTGGACATTAATACTAAACACCAAGGAGCTGTAAATTCAGAAAATAAGTGTTTAATTTTCATCTGGGTAGTGTATAGATAAGAGGAAGACTGTAGCACATTAGATAAGGGAATGTAATTTGGGATTAGGGGGAAGAAAAAGATTGAGCTCTTTAAAGGGTACAGCTGCAAAACTAGCAGTAGACTAAATGGAAATAGACCTGTCAATTTGATATTAAAATGGTGGTATTTTACTACTATAATAAAGTATTTTTTAAAACTTAAGTTTTAGTTATTACTTATTTGTATAGCAGGTATTGTATGTGTGGTCTTTTGAGATTACCAAAATTATATTCCTCTGCCTGGGACTATAAAACAGCTGCCCTGATCCTGCAACCAGAGCTGTGCCCAAAAATGCTTAAATGAAAATATTAAACAGATCTTTTCTTGCAAAAGAAACTCTGCTGGTATCCTGAGTCAGGGACTGAGCTCCTACTAGGCAACACACACACACAAATACATAAAAAAAGAAATTTTAAACTATTTATCAAAAAATGAAATTTAATAATAATTTTCTTAGAGCACCTATTTATCTTTGCCCTTTTTAAAATTATATTCTTTGTGAGTTAATATTCACATTCTTGTAAGAAAGCTGGATTTTAAGCACCACTGTTTGAATAAAAGGAGATTTACTTCATGCTTTTTCCTGATATAGTCACCTTCTCTTGTTTTGGAAGAAAACAAAATAAAAACCATGTTTGAAGTGAGGCTTGGAGGTTTTTTGTTTGTTTGTTTGTTTTATGTCACAGTGAACTATTTAATCCACCAATAAAAGTGATGGCAAGGTTATTTTACCACCTTGGAAATAATATCTTTTTGTTGAACTATATTTGATTGAATTATATGTGAATTAGCAGAAATAGTTATTATTACTGCTTTGCTACTTATATTAATGCTACATTTCAGTGCACTTCTTTGACAGACTTATTAAGACACAAAGGCAGGCTGGAGAGCAGTTCTCCTGCATTTTAATATTGTGAATACATAGCAAATGCTCCACTGCCAGTTTGAACTGGTGAAAGGGAAATATTTCACAGTTTTAAAATCCTGACTTTGTCTGATTGTGTCTTGGGTAACAAGGCTAAGGATAATATCTTGTAATAAATATAAAGTAATGATGGGATTATTCTTTTATTTCTTCAGAGTCTTGTAAGATTTGTCAGGTTTCAGAGTTCAAGTGGAACATCTTAATACTTGAAGAATTTTCTATTACAGAATTGCCCATAGAGTTCTCTGAAGGCTTTGGAAAGCTTAGTTTTGCAAAGAAATTCTCAGCATGGATTAATGGCTTCATCTTTGGTCACCATCTTGTTTTATTTGGAGCAGAATTGCACTTTATAAGAGAGTTACATTTTCTGAGAAATTTTTCAAACTTTTTTCGTTGAGGAAAACAATTCTCTGCCATTCTGCATTGTGAATAATTCATTGTCCTCCACAAGTTTTATGTTTGTCCAACCAGCACTAACACAATATTATTCTGATAGTGCAGCACTTTTCAGCTTAATGTATCCATTCACAATATTTGTGTTCAACTTCAATATTGCATCTCCTGTCACAAGGAAAGTCTTATGGTTTCTTTTACTTATGGTGATGCCAACCAGCAATTTTACATTTAACACTGAAAAGCAAAACCCAGTTAGTCCTGTATCCCCCAGAGCAGAGACATATCTAACTAACATAACATCTAAATTAAGTAATAAAATCTACATAAACATTAGCAAAACAGATAGGAACCATGTTTGTCCAGTGGTCATTCCCCCAATTACAGTGTAAGAACTGAAGGTCAAGGTGGGTGTTATATTTGCTGAACGTACAAAGAGTGTAATTGATCAGTTAAAAAAAAACAAACAAAAACCCCAAAACCCACAACAGAACACCATGGCAAAGATTTGCATTTTTATGTGCAACCTTGGAGAACAGATATATTTGTCACTTTCATTCACTCCATTCACACAAGAATGGTGCCTCGTGCCTAGCAATAAACTTTGCAGAGCATCAATGAAACTTAGTGAAGACCTTACTGTATAGTGTTATAATATGAGGTATATGAATAACCATTGCCAACATAATTTCAATTGAAGGTTGTAGAGGCTTTTGCTACAGAGTCATTAGAGGTCAATTGTGAGATTGAGACTGGTGTAATGTTTTAGATTCAAGGCTATAGAGACCACCTGAGATTTCCATTATGATACTTTGATGAGGTGATTAGTGTTGGAAAATTATTCCACTTCAAAAATGAACCATTAAAAGAGTCATTATACATTATTGAACATTACACTATATTCTGGCAGTGTAATTCTTTTCACTATTGTATTCACAGTAGGGAAAAAAAAAAGAATGGCAAATTAGAAACTAAACATGACTTTTGAATATCATTGTAGGCAAGTACAGAACACCAAATGGCAGCACATTGCTTACATCAGGAGCTGGAAGAAATGTTACATGGTTAAAATAAAGAATGAGAGAAAGATATCATCCTTTGGAAGAGCTGACTAAACAAATGGATGGTCATGGAACAAGGCAGAAAAAACATCATCATTAATAAGAATCAGAATTTAGAGGCAGGAAACCATAGAACTGACAAGTTTCTCAAAAATTATGATACCAACTTTGTGCTTCAAAACAAGATCTATGAGCCTACTAAGAGATATTCATATTACTGCTTCTGAAAGGCATCTGTTAGGAGAGACTGCATAATCCCCCAGTCAATCAACCAACTCCAGAGCTCCACTTTTTTAAAATCAGTTTTGCTAATATCTAAACAGAATCTCTCAGTGCTCTTTAAGCTCATTGTTTCTTCACTATGCACATCATGTACACCCCATAAAGCAAGAAGATTTTCTGTGTATTTAAAACTATTAGTATATCCTCTGTTGTCTTTCCCTCATCAGGCTAAATAACCTTTATTCTTCTTATCATTTTTCAAAGAACATTATTTATAGGCTTTGTTATTCTGGTATTTCTCAGTGTGATCGCATTGATCAACATCTTTTCTGATGTAGAGAAGCCCAACTGGGACCTGCTCCTCCAGCTAAAGTCTTACTTGTTGTAAGGTTAATCTTATCTGTCTGAAAAGAGAGGCAGAAAATTATAAAATGGCTGTTTTTCTGATCAGAAAATAATAAGTAATTTAACTGTTAAAATATGTTTTGGCCAAAAGTTTAGATTAATTAAAATACATTTCATTTACACATCAGAATGGTTTTGAAATGGACATGGAGTTCAGGGTGAAAACTAATATTTATCACGTTTTCAGCAGATTTAAGAAAAATGCTCTTGTATTTGAGATTTTTTTTTTCCAGTCTGGAAGATTTTCAATTTTCAATGTCATCTTAAAGACAAATGCAAAATTGCACATGAAATTATACACACTTTACTATTTACTCATGTATCTGGAACACTAAGCAATATTAGACTTACACAAGCCTCATTTTGGAAACAAGTGTTATATTTAATATATCATCCTTTGTTGTGTAATTTTGCAGGCTTTAGAAGGGAAGTGATTTATTCTGTGACAAATTTACATCTGACAAATACACACTTAAAAAATTCCAGGAAATATCTCTAAAATGTCAGTGGAAGCCAATACTATGATGTGAGTGAAAACAGTACACAATAAGCCA
Organism: Phaethornis superciliosus; assembly: GCA_023637945.1. NCBI lineage: Eukaryota > Metazoa > Chordata > Aves > Apodiformes > Trochilidae > Phaethornis > Phaethornis superciliosus. Next base: position 50,142,414 of record JAJQWJ010000002.1, on the reverse strand, counting down.
AAGCTGACAATATGTGTTGGCACTGTTCATTTGAATTGCTCATACATATCAGCTTGATGCCATTGTGGAGGGCTCGATAAAAAGTGCAGTTTAACACGCACCTTCCACTAACAGAGCAAAGAAATTTCTAGAATATCCTGAGTACGAAATCAAATAGAAAATAGATGAAATTTCACTGTCCTGGTAAAAAGAGATGCATGAACCACAGAGATCTTCTATTCCCTTCCCCCCATCCTCAATGGATGGTTCAGAAAAAGCATGGCCCAGATGTGTAGTAAGAACATCTATTAAAAGATGCAGAAAAGAGAACAGCACTAGAAAGAAGATGCACAAAAGAATAATAAAAAAAAAAAAAAAAATCAAGGCAAATAATTGTGCTGAGAGGCTAAATGAGAAAACTCTGGTCACCCTTTTTCTTATATAAAAAGGGGGAAAAATGTGAAAGGATTATTCAAAGAAAAGCAATCTCCAACCAACACAAAATTATCATGGTCCATTGTTATGTTCAAAAGATGGGATACACTAACTGTTCTGGGCTCCCAGAAAAGGAATGTGTTGCTCACACAGGTCCCAAATACACAATGCAAGAAGGCTACAGATTTTTCATCATCTCTCCACTGTCACAGAAAAGTGCTACACAGGTTGGAATCAATGTATCTTGCCCAGGGACCTCAGTGGTGGTGAGCAACTGCCTTACTATCTGTGAGTAAGTAGTATGAGTCACAGATACTGTGAATGTATAATACTGGTATTGAAATAACAAGAGAATATGAAGTGCAGAACTAAACACATGTGGTTAATAACAGCATTCAGATCACTATTACTGTTCAGGAAGAGAAAAACCTCACTTTCTGGAGAATTAACTAGCATGACTGTATGGTTTTACTATGTATTACTATAATATTATTTTCTTAGCATATTCTTTAAAGTGTCTATTCCAAGCAACTGTAGGAAATTGAGATACTAGGAAAAGGATAATTTGTTTGTCCTTCATTTAAAAAAAACTTTTAAAGAGTTGGCTTAATAAAATGGTAAGAATCATTGCTTTAAATGTCTAGATAAAATCAACTTCACAGAGCTATTCTCCCTGCCAATTTGTTGCTTAATTCTGTTTTTTCCATTTTGATCACATTAATTTCATACCTGTCTAGTCACTAATGTGGCAAAGTCTGCTTAACAATAAGTGTTGCAGACAGTTCCATGCCCGGAGGTGGAACTGTGTATGGAAATTTCATTACAACTTAAGTAACTGTCGATTTAGATTATGCTATTAAGAAAAAAAAATCACGTGCTGTTAAAATGCTGGCATGGTGACAAAATCATAAAAGGAAGGGAATGCTGTGCTAAGGCTTTCAGAAACTGCATGACTCTTGTACCAGAAACTATCAGCAGGCATGGCCCAGTGAACTCTCTGAGGAGGAGTTCATTTATCACCATAGGTGCTGCATTTCCCAAAAAGCTAGATATCAGGATGCTTCAACAAATGTCTTTCATTTGTTGTTGTCACTGCCTTGTGACACTTCAAAGAAATGTAAGCTGAAATATTGAGTCCCTTTATTATAGCACTTGAAATTCTTGCCCAAGTGAACTGAGGAAATTCTCACCATGGTTAGCATGGACAAATCCACAGCACCGTGCTTACCTTGAACAACTTTACAACTTCCTCCACCACCTTCTCATTTACTTTTTTGCTAGCCATGTTTTCTTACGAATCATCGTGGTAATACCATCATACCTAATTCTGCCCTTAATCTGACACAGAGTTTTGCAGTCCCTGTGTTTCCTACACACGACAACGTTTACCAGGTTGGATGGGTAACCTGGATGAGTAACCTGGTCAAGTGGAAGGTGTCTCTGCCCATACAGGGGGGTTGGAACTAGGTGAACTTTAAGGTCCCTTCCAACCCAACCCATTCTATGATTCTGTGACAAAGCACATCACAACACACATCTCCAAGCCTCCACTCTGACTTGCAAGATCTCCCTCCACAGGTGAGTGAGACTTTTGTCTTTCAGTACAGTGACCAAATTTCCTCCAGCTGACACCAGCCAAGTGCATGTGGGTTTCCCCTGCACCTGATGATGCTCTTGTGGTTGACATGAATTGTGCGAAGAGGAATGGGCTCTATTGATCTGCACATTCACAAGCTGAGGAGAGCTCTAATCCCACACAGTAGGTTTTCCTTGATCCCAGAAATAGCCACAATAGGCGTGACGATAAGTTCTGTGCTTGTCTGGGAGAGTTTAAAATGAAATGCCTAATAATCTTAACTGACTGATATGTTTCTAGGGATTTCTAAAAAGAATGCTGGTTTGTTTCATGCATTTTTGAATGTTACATAATACTTCATGCTGCTTGAAGTAGGTTTCATTAGTTTAATATGTAAAGATCACCATATTTCCACTGGAAGTGTCAACTCCATCTTGCGAGTTGCCTAATACTTAAAATAAGCTTCTGGTTCATAGTTCTAATATAGAGATTTAGTAATTAAATTAAATCCCAAAATATACCATAGACGTAATTTAGGGTATTTCTGGCTTTAGGGGCTTGTGTGCTAATTGTAGAAACAAATTTATTCCCAGTAAATTAAGACAAACAGGAAGGCCTTTGGCTGAAATACTGTGGAGAATATTTGCTAAAGCTGAAATGGATTAAAAAGCTTCAGAAAGGCTTTGCACTACAAGCCTAAATGAAACACATTGCAGAATTTAAATATAAATAGATAATTCAGCTTTTAAAATACATCGGGAGTATTAACTGATAGTCATGAATGCTAAATCTTGAAGAAATGCCACTGCTTTAAATGTTTTAAGCTTCAGTTGTACTACTGCAGAGTGTATTACTACTTGATGGAGAACACTAGAGTCTGCTAAAATGTTTAGATGTGTAGATTTTCCTAAGCCATGAACGAGTGTCTGCTTGCTCTTCAGTTTGTATAGGTACATCCCTAGATTTGACTTTTACCTTTTGGAAAATTATTATATTTTGATTCACTCTTATACAGCTGTAGTTAGAACACAGGTATTGCTTGTTATAGAAAACTCTCTACTTATATACTGCTATGTTTATAAAATGCTTTTCTGCAGTCTCCAACTTCAATTGCAAAATCTGGATAATCACATAATAAGAGAAGTATTAACACCTGATGTCTCATCCATAGGTGAACAGCAGATGTAGAGATATGAACATTCTTGTAATAATTTGATAACTATTTTTAGCATTGCATTAGTTTAGCAAATATTACTTTTCATTGGGCAAAAAGCATTTTTGGATGTAATGACACCAGTCTCCTATTCTTGGTTTTATTTTTCCTTTGGTAAGTACATGTGATGAATTTAAGGTCATGCCATATTTCTTCTATGGTTATAAGACTAGTTGGTAAATACTTGGCAAATCTGACATACACAGTTGCCTCATTTACCCACAAGAAGGACACAGGAACCTTCTTTTCCTTTCAACCAAAGAATATGGATCTTATCAGTCCTTAAATGGAAGAGGCTTTGCTATCTTCTGGGTATACATCAAGCCAGCTTTGTGATGTAGCCCAGCAGTGGGGCACAGGCTGGTGAGGGGCTTGCCCTGTGCACTGGGTGGTGCTGGTGGTGCAAACCCCCCCCCCCAGCTGCACCATCTTCTCCTTGGGAAATGCAGTACAGTGCTCTGTGGTTCAAATGATGAATAAAGAGAAGACTTGTCTCCCTTTGAACCCAGTATTTGAACCCATATTTAGTAAATTCTGAAATATTTCCTTTAACAAAATAAATGCAATTAAAAATGCATTGATTAAATGACTCTCCAGTTTGCTCTGAATGTGTTGACTATTTGAAGTTTCATTTGGTTACTTCTCTTTTCAAACACTCATTTTAAGCCTCCCTGATCTGTTGAAATAATAATTTGCACGTTGTATAAGCTGTTTATATTGTATAGCAGATATCAGCTGCTAGAAGGTTGTTAAGGACATTAATCTATTTTGCCTTCAGGCATGTCTGTCAAAGACTGGTCTTCAAATGAGAAAACAATTACATACTGTTTTGATGGTAATTTTGATATCAAATATAACTGCAACAGGCTTTTTCTTTAGGGGAGAATAAAAACGGAAAAAAAACCCCAAAGCACTAAAAAACCTGTAATCAGGATTTTAAATGTTGTCTGTGAAGTACAAGGGACATGGTGGCTGAGAGACAGAATAGGTTTGATTAGTTGTCTTCTTTCAAAGCCAAATTAAATGAAACATCTACAGCACTTCAGAAGATGATTACCTCACTCCATCACCTATCCCCATGGAAAGTTGAGGAGGTGTATGTTGTAAATACTGAGGGGTGAGAAGCAAGAAGGCAGAAGTTAAAATCTGAGCTCTGGGTGGCAATACCCATAGGTAGCTTGTCTGCTTTTCTGTTCCCAGCCTTGAGAGCATCTCTGCCATGGATGGATTCAAGGGAGCACAACCTCCCTCATGGACAATGATGGTGAGATGTGTTTTGCCCAAAGTTTCCTGTGGTTATAATTATAATTCATTAACAGTGCAAGAAGAGAGGAGAGAATGAAAGCAGTTCTTCCTGTTAATTCTACTTTTCTGCCCCTGCTTTACCTGCTTTCTTAAATCCATCAGGTTTAGCAAAGGTAAAAGAAGAAAGAGTAAATAGAATCCAGCTAGAAAGCTCAACCTATAGATGTTGTGCATCCTTGGCAAATTTATGGACCTCACCACATTGGGAGAGCTGTGGGTACACAGTGGTTCATAGCCACCATTCAGGGGGATCCCAATAAGCTGGAGAGTTGGTCTGATGAAATCCTCATGCAGACCAACAAGGGCAAATGCAGAGCTCTGCATCTATGGGTGATTGACCCATGCAGCTCCTGCTGCTGTCAGCTGGCTGGGAAACAGCTTCTTTAGGAGGGGACATGGGGGCCTGGCAGATAAATGATGAGGATGTCAGCAGCATGTCCTGGTAGCAACGAAACCAAGCCCTCATCAGGATGGTGCTAGCACATGTACAGCCAGATAAAATTAGATACAAGGAAAAATGTCTCCACAGTGGGAGTGGTTAATCCCAGAAACAGGTTTCCCAGAGAAGCTGTGGAACGTGTGTCCTTAGATATACACAAAACTCATCTGGGCAAGGGCACAGACAACAGTAGGCAACTTTGCTCTGAGCGGGGCTTTACGTACAAGGAAGGAGCTCTGAGCAACCTGCTCTAGTGGAAGGTGTCTCTGCCCATGCAGGGGCCTTGGACTTAGACAGTCTTTAAGGTCCCTTCCAACAGAAAACGTCCTATAAGTCTATGATTCTATGACTCTTTCTACCTAAATTATTCTGTGTTTCCAAGACAAAGTAGAAAAGTGTAGGCTACACCTCAGTGCTCCTAAAGGTAAAGCTTTTTCAAAGCAGGTGACCTTGTTCACTGTTCCATCTCACAGATCAGGGAAGTTCCTAGCAATTGATAAAATACTGAAAGAGGGGACAGAAGGATGACAGAAGGGGATCAGCTCCCTTTTGGAGACATTCATAAACATCAATAATCTCTATGGACTGTTAAAGCCACAGCCTGGGAAATTATTATATCAACCAAACTGTTGGCGTAAATTGACCTAAATTATGTGAGTCTGTCATAATTTTGTCTGTTTACATGAACTGAGCTCTATGATGAGCTATTTTTACACTGGTGATAATGAACTCCAACAGCTTACAGGACAGATGAGAACGATGAGTCCAACTGTGCAGCAATAAGTCTCCTCAGAGATCTACTGCATGCTAAATATTTTTCATAAATGCTTTGAAATAGGTCAGATGGGAAACTCTAAAAAAATGTAAAATAATATTACTAATATTATAATTCTTTGTATAAGAGCTCCTAGCAATACAATGACCTGAGGAACACAACCCTGTTACCCATAAAATTTATATTAAGCAGAATTACCTATGAATAGGATCTCTAAGAGAGTCTCATTAGGGAGCAGCTCTCCTTTGTGCTATACCATGTGATTAGTAACCACAGTGAAATCATCTTCCACCTGGCAGATCAGTGAATGGGATATCACAGATGGGTATATTAAATAACAGAAATGGAGAACAGACAAAGGAAAACATAACAAGAAAGGTTTTTAAACAAAACATGCCTGTACCAGTAGGTTGTGGTTAGCTACTGTTATCCATTTCCAGAAACTGTTGAGTCTTTCCAGTACCAGACAGTCTATATATAGATATGATTTCCATTTTATTAAACAGCATAAAGTTCTTCTAGGTCTCTTAAGGTCTGAAGGCTGCAGTGCTTTCTACCACAGTCTCCAGTGGCAATGTCTTATCAACTAGTACCTTTTGCTAGGGCATATAGATCTGCTTAGCTCTTAATTTTCAAGTTTCTGAGATGCTCAGGTAGAGGAGAATAGAGAAATATGGAATATGAAAATCTGGTCTGTGATCACTACATGTGCATTTTGGGATGCCAGTGTTTTCCCTGGGATGAAGATATAAGCCATTTCAGACTGGTTTTTTTTTTGACTGCCTACCTAGCCTCAGCAACTTGCAGTCTGAATAACCCTTTTTCTGCAGAAAAAAATAAATAAAGAAAGAGAAACTTTCTTGTCATGTAACCTCAAAACTAGTCAGGTGTTATCTATTTTATAATGCTGCCAGAATTTCTTTGTCAAGGATTAAAAATACAGGGAAAAATTGAAGCTACAAAGGCTAATGCATTATTGCAATAGTTTCTTAACTTTTAAATAGCAGAAAAGAGGAAATAATTGGTACTATACAACTTTTCCAAAGTGATAAAGCACAAAATTGTAATCGCTGAGTATCCATATATTAGAATTGAGTGAAAAGGAATAAAAAGGAAATAGATATGAAAATAATTTCTAGTTAAAACTTTTTGTTACTTAGGTTTGCATCCCTTTCTAATATCTTTTTGGAAGTGTTTAAACAAACCAAGTTTCAAGCTGGCTGACACTCAAGATTATTCTCTTATAAAAATATCTTTTTATGACTAAGCAAAATTAATTTGAGTAAAATCCAGTTACAATTTATAAAGGTTAGCTTAAGAAATGATGCTAGTCACTATGCTTATGTATAAATTCATGGCCATTAGGGTTAGGGTTAGGTGGTGGGGGGAGGGGGGTGGTAAGGAACTGTGGGTTTTACTTTTCCATAGTATCTTTCTTTAAAAGCATGAAGGTCCTTGTCCTATTTCTACCCACTGATGAAAAGGAGAAGACTTCAATGAGTTGTTGCAAACACCCAATTTGAAATGTATTTCATTATTTGCTAGATCAGAGTATTTTTGGTACAAACCTTACCTGGAGGACTGTGTCCAGTTCTGGGGTCACAACACAGGAAGGACATGGAGCTCTTGAAGCGAGCCCAGAGGAGCCATAAAGATGATCAGAGGGCTGGAGCACCCCTCCTATGAAGGCAGGATGAGAGAGCTGAGGTTTTTTAGACTGGAATAGATGAGGCTCCAGGGAGATCTTATAGTGGCCTTCCAGGAACTGAAGGGGCCTACAGGAAAGCTGGGGAGGGACTATTTACAAGGGTATGTAGTGACAGGACAAGGCTTAATGATTCTAAGCTGGAAGAGAGTAGGATTAGATTAGACATTAGGAAGAAATTCTGTAGTGTGAGAGTTGTGAGACACTGGCACGGGTTGCCGAGGGAAGGTGTGGATGTCCTCTCCCTGGAAGTGCTCAAGGCCAGGTTGGATGGGGCCTTGAGCAACCTGGTCTGGTGGGAGGTGTCCCTGCCCATGGCAAGTGGGGTGGAACTAGATGAAGTCTGTTCCAACCCAAACCATTCTATGAAACTGTGATTGCATGCCAGGATGAAAAAAAAAACAAACCAGAAGGAGAAAGGTTCCTTGCCTTTCTTGAGTCCCCTTCACAGGACTGAACTGCATTTAAAGAGGACTTACTTTCTGAGGTCACTGTCCCTTTCTTGCTCCATAAAGGCCAGCAGCAGGTGAACCCCAAGCCTGGAGACCAGGGGCAGTTTGCGACCAGCCATGCTCTATGATGCTTGGGAAAACCAAGTGGTGAGAAAGAAAATTTTGCATCCTTTCACAAGGCAGGGGTTCATCCTCAGTGTGAGTCAATGAATATTGGTTAGTCTAGTCTACAATTTGCTATGGCTTGCACTTAAATGATGATCTTGATACTCATTTTGAGTCTGCATCATTTCTATGAATCATTTTAGAAAACTCTAAAATTATTTATTATTTGTGAAGCTGAATTTGATCAGCTAATCTTTAGCTACAGAATCACTATTTCTGGTTATGGATGAAAACAATATACATTCTATTGCCTGGAGGAAGATGTTTTTCTCTCTGATTTGATACCTGACATTGTTCCTGCTGAAATTTATTTACTGTGATTTCTTCAGCAACCTATTTCTATGCCATGGGTTTTTTTTTCTTGATGTTTTGATTTGCTCTTCTCAGTTCCTCAAACCATGTTTACTAAGATATGACAAAGTGAAATTTTAAAGTACGGAAAGCAGTGGTGACAGCACAAATCCTTTTAAATCCAGTCTTTTGGGAAGAAAAGTAATACTTGTGATTGGTGGAAAAAATAGACTTTTTTAATCTCTCTGTAGATAGAAATTTCTTTTCAAGGTTTGCTCTGGCTTTGCATTTTCACTTCATGGTTTTTAAAGTGATTGTATATTTTTTGAAAATTAAAAAGGAAAATATGTAGGGGATATGTGCAGGTATTTCCTCCTCATACTCTTGTTTGTGCTTTGGACAACTTCAGAAGCGACGGAGCCACTGAGTTGAACTGTGTATGACTGATAAACAGGTAGTTTGTCCTTTGCAACCAATTTTTATTGCCCATTTTTAGTTTGGAAACATTTTGCATTTTCCATTCAACTTGTACATAATATATGAAAAGATAAGAGAATAATTATGCAGCGCACATGTCAGAAAGGATCTTGAAAGTGTATTCTGTGATATATGTCCATTTGTGGCAGACGCCTATAACAGATGATCTCTCAAAAGAGCAGGACTACAAGCAGAGAAGCAGACACTTGCAACTGTGCTGCTTACTGCTTTCTGTATTCTTAAGCATTCCATGTTTCCAGAGTGCTTTTTAATCTCTTTCAGAATGCAAAGTATTTTTTAGTTCCCCTGCCACAGCTGGAAAAACAGTTAAAGATATAATGAAAATCTGATGGCTACAGCATGGAGTAAAGTTAAATATTGCCTCCTACTTGGTATACACCTGCATTGCATCCAGGATGATCCAGGATGATTGGGTAGTCAGGTGGGATGGGAGCTGGTTGAGGGATAGAAGCCAGAGAGTTGTAGTCAATGGGATGGAGTCCAGTTGGAAGTCTGTTTCTAGTGGAGTCCCTCAAAGGTCAGTACTGAGACCAGTACTATTCAATATATTCATCAATGACCTGGGGGAGGGAAGAGAGTGTACTATCAGCAAGTTTGCTGATGATGCAAAACTGAGTGGAATAGCTGACACACCAGGAGGCTGTGCTCACATTCAGGGTGACCTGGCAAGTCTGAACGGTTGGGCAGGGAGAAATTTAATGTATAACAACAAGGCCAAGTGTAAAGACTTACATCTGGGAAAGAACAACCCCAGGTATAGGCTGGGGACTGACCTGTTGGAGAACAGCAGAGGGGAAAGGGACCTGGGGGTGCTGGTGGATGGAAGGATGCCCATGAGCCATCAATGTGCCATGGTGGGCAAGAAGGGCAAGGGCATCCTGGGGTGCATTAGAAGGGGGGTGGTTAGTACGTTGAGAGAGGGTCTCCTCCCCCTCTACTCTCCACTGGTGAGGCCACATCTGGAATATTGTGTCCAGTTCTGTGCCCCTCAGTTCAAGAAAGACAGGGAACAGCTTGAAAGAGTCCAGTGCAGAGCAACCAAGATGACTGAGGGAGTGGAACATCTCCCTTATGGGGAAAGGTGAGGAAGCTGGATCTCCAGCTTGGAGAATAAGAGAATGATGTTTATAAATATGTAAGGGGCAGGTGCCAGGAGGACAGAGTCAAGCTTTTCTCAGGGAAGACTAACAATAGAACAAGGGACAATGGTTATAAACTGGAGCATAGCGGTTCTGTATAAATAAAAGAAAGAATATTTTCACTGTGAGGGTGACAGAGCATTGGAACAGGCTGCCCAGGGAAGCTGTGGAATCTCCTTCCCTGGAGACATTCAAAGCTCACCTGGATGTCTTCCTGTGTGACCTGCTGTAGGTGACCCTGCTCTGGCAGGGGGCTTGGTCTAGATGATCTTTCGAGGTCCCTTCCAACACCCAACTTTCTATGATTCTATAATGGAACATACAAATACACACAAAAGGAGGAATTAGACAAGCTTGTGAGTTAGGGGTGCTCAGGTGAGCATCACAGGACAAGAGCTTAACTGGAAGACAAAAACCTGAGGGTATATTTGACATACCCTGGATCACAGTGTGCTAGCACAGGGCAGCAGGCAGAGCAAAGCCTTCAGGGAAAGGGGGCAGAGGTAACCAACCCTGATTGTCTTTTTTTGTGCTGCCTCTCGGATGGCACCTTGCACTGAACGGACCCCAAAACTGCACAGAGTTTTTCTGCAAAGGAAGCTAAAGCTCATTCACTTAGCAGAAATGCTGTACTGCTTGCTCTCAGCTATGTAGCATGAACAGCTAAAGGATGTAGGAGCAAACTGTGGAGTTGAGTTATATGCTAGTGTATATGCTAGGTGTGACCACAGGCAGCCAATTAGACTTCACTTTGGCTCTGCAGTCTGACATTCAATTTCCAACAGAGCACCACAGCCCTGCTTCCATGACAGATGGGTAATTCTGGTATCATGAAGACTGCACATAAAAGCTGACATAAAAGCTGATATAACTGCTGAAATGGGCGCTAAGGATTAAAATTGCATCCTGTGAAGGATCTCATCACAGAGCAGGAAAGTGCTGGTAATAATTTTTCTCTCTGAGGCTTTGCTGTGACCTCACCTACTACAATTTTGTGCAGTTCAAGACATCCCTATACCAAAAAGAGATTGAGATATCACATGTCCAGAAGATGGATAGATGGATTAAAGAAGGTATTTTTGAGAGAAAGAAATTGTAAGAGTCTACCTATATTTGACCGAGGTTAAAAAAAGGAAAGAGTGGATCACCACTAGGAGCAGCATGTTGGACTACTTTTAAATTGGAAGTTTCATGATGAATCAAAATTATTTAAGAAATAATTCTTTGTCATGATTATTCAGGGAGCCTACAACAGCTCTTCCCTTTGGCTTCAACCCATCCTTAGATATGTGTAAATGTGGCAGTAATGTTTTACATTTGTGTCGTAGAACAGACCAGAAATATTTCCACAAAAGAAGACATAGGACCTTTCCCACCCTAATCTCCATAGAGCAAACAAACAGAAAAATACTACCACTAAATGCCCACTGCAGATGTCAGCAAAATCATTCACTCACAAGTACTAGGTAAGTGAAGTCCTTGCACACATCCAAAGATTATTTGACCCATAGTGGGAGATTCATGTAAAGCAATAGTAGATGAACATTTATACTCCTTAATGAGGTAATTTTTAATATTCTATGAGTGTTTCTGGTCACTTTATTATAGTAAGGTTATTGTAGAAAAGAAGTGACATCAGGGAGCAATCAGTATTATATAATGCAGAGATTTAAGCATTTCAATTTTTTTCCCAACTTTTGTGAAAGTAGGACTGTGTTAAAAAGGAAAAGGAGAAGGGGAGAGGCACTGTGGGACACAAAGCCTGCTTCCTATTTGAATTCTAGTCAGAGAGCACAGGTTTGTCATTAATATAAAGTGAAGAAAACTTTAAAATTATGAATTATCCCTTTTTTTTTTTTTTTTTACAGTGTAGTTGATAAATACAGATGTAGTTGGTTTGGATCTGTTTAGTGATGATTGGAAATAGGATGTTAAAAACTGCTCACATCAATGCTTTCCAAACAACCTTTTCCCACCCATAGTTGAATAGCATTTTGTTAAGAGCTCAACATTCCACTTTCAATTTCAAATGAGAGAATTCTGAGTCCTACAAGGGCTGAAATTCAGTTTAAATTGCAGTCCTTTGGAACTCATTATTGATTCCCAGAAAAAAAATTAATGTTTCTGATTTTGCTACAGCTGCCTCCCACTCCCACCCACCCTCTTGGATGCACAAATCCAGACACACAGAGGATTTCTTATAGGCACTGTTCCCTTCCTTTGGCTGAGAGCAGAATAAATAAGCTGAAACTGTTGCCTGAAATCTGCAGCCATACACTGCCTGTCTTCACCTGCATTGAATCCTGGAGGGAATTTTAAACTTTTTCTTAATTACAAGACATTTATGTAGAAAGGGTACTATTTATTTTTTTTAAATCTAGATAGAATTGGTTTCAATTTTAAATGACTCTGTTTGCTTTCAATGGTTAGCTTTACTGGGGACTATTCTGTCATTCCTATGAATTGTTCCTCTTTGTCCAGGCAGATATTCTGACAGCTTTCAAGCTTTTATTGATTTCGGCACGGAGAGGTTCCACCTCCCCTGTTTTTAATGCATTGTGTTCTTTAAAAATACGACAGCAACAGCCACCTGTTATTTGCTGCTCGTTGAACAGCAAATCCCTGTATGGAGAGGATGGAAGTCCTCTCACTACCCTGCAGAGAGGATGCATTGCACCATCATTTGTGCCCTTGCAAGCACCGTGTTATGAAATTATTCCCTTCTTAAATGAAAAAGATTTAGGTGGCTCAGATTAGGTGCTAAAATCATTACTGATTGGGAAAATATTAACAATTTTAGAGTCTTGTTTCAGAAGTTAAATTTGAGTATTTTTAACCTTTCGTGTAGCATACTATGAATATGATTTGTGATACAGCAACTCTCTATTTAAGCAGTAAGTACAAAACCCAAGGTTGTTTTCTTAAAATGGACCAAACTGATCTTGTGACTTATATCAAACACACTTTGTAACAGAAAAGTAGTAGAAATAAATAAAAGTAATGGAAAGTGGATAAACATATATACAGCTTCACTGTCTGTCATCCATAGAGAACTACTCACTTAGAAACTGAAACTGTATAATTTTTTCCTCCCTTTAAATGGTTAATGAGAGGAAAAATGTATCATAAACACAAAAAGCAGCACTATGTTTCACAGAAATATACCTCTGATACTGAGGTCACAATGCTGAGATGTGGTCCAGGGCAGTTTATTGCTAATTGCATTGCTGGAAGATTTAACTAACAAAGTTATTTTTAAAGTAAAGAGCTATGGCATATATAACTTTTTTTCACATTGTCATCTTTATGTTCCCAGGGCTTCCAAAAATGTTAAGTCACATCAGTTTTGTGAGAAACACTGGCACTAAAATGAGATATGTTCCCTGAGAAGAGACACTTTTAAGAATATGTTTTATGATGACTGTGTAATATTATACATATGTTTCCCAAGATCGTATTTCCATCACTAGGGATACTTTTTTTTCAAAATAATTTAGTTTATCCCTTACCCTAAAACATTAAACAGATATGTTTTTTAAAATTCTGTGTTTTCCTATTGAGGTGTTTACTCATTTGATAGTTATAATGCATAATATCACACATATCTTGGTTTACAAATATGTATATTTTCCTGAGATTCATCAGAAATATTTTTTTCTTAAACACAAGAGGTTTGTTGGTGTGTTTCTTACAGCTACTTCACACGAAGTTGTATAGTTTGTATATTGCATCAATTATATAGTTTTCAGAAAAATGTATGGAATTAAAAAGTCAGTACATACAATTACTTGCTCTTCTGAGGCCAATTATATACTGGAAAATAGAGTAGCATGGGATAAGACCAGGCATCTGTCCCTAGTGAACTGTGTTAAATTTTAGGGGGCTGCAATGAAAGGAAAAATGTCAAGGGGAAAAAAAATACAAGTGAAAAAAAATGTTGATCTTCAGGCAAAGAAAATTACGAAACAATCATAGTTTTCAGTTATGCAAATTCCTGCCTACCTGTTGCTTTTGTGCTCTGATTTTTGTGTTAATAAACATGAGCCCTTTTCAGCTAAAATGGAGTTTCTGATTTGAAGAAGGTACTTGGATTAAATAGTTGAAAGCAGGAAAGATACCGGAGAATATTCACTTATCGTTTGATTCATAGATTAGTTATTAGTCTGGAAAGGCTTCAGATTTGATTGCTAATATTTGATGAGTGTTTTTAGTAATTAAAAATTCTGGTTGTTGTAAAGAACAATGAAATATGCATAATTTCCCTTTTTCTTTTTTTTAACCTAACTCAAAGCTCTTCATACTTTGAGAGGTAAAACACTCTATAAATAGGTGAATGACAAGCAACCACTGAACTTTTGATTTCATATTCCATCTAAACCCATAATCAATCTTTCATTAGTTTCATCAGGCACAATTTTCCCAACATTGTTTGCTTCAGTGCTGAAGTATGTTGGCAGCTTACCTGATGTCATAATTAGACGAACTGATGTTGAAAAATCTCCTTTTTCAAAAAGGAAGTCTGGGTTGGCCTCTAATCCAGAAGGGTGCTGCGATCTGTCTCTGCAGTCATCACACAGTATTTACACATTCACAGTCCCCACACTAAATTCATCTTTAGCAAACACTCAAAATCTGACAGATAGAGACAATCTTGACACATGGATAAACACTGGATTTGACAGAAAGTTATGTTGTCAGAGCTTGCTAAAGGGAAGGTGACAGTCCTGGTGCATAAGACCTGGAAGCTTGTGCCCAGGGCTATAATCCATCGGGCCACACAGCAGCATTCCCAACACAATGACATCCAGGGGAGGGATGGAGATGAGGACAGAATCTGACCAATCCTACAGGAGCCTCTCAGCTGACATTCTTCTCTTCTTCCCAACTTCCACCTCAGTTAGAGGTCTCCTGTGGGTATGCAAGAAGCAAATTTAGCATGTGCCGTTAGCACAGAACAATTAGTCACAATAAATTGGTTATCACCTAAGCCATGGCAAAGTTCTGTGTAAACACCGCTTTAGTTCAAAGAGTGCCATCTACCTAAACATTGCTTTGAAAAGTCTCCAAAGACACAACCATGAGGTATTATGGAGACATAACTCCCTGCTAAATAAGGAATAGCATAAGATAACCTAAGAAAGTGCTGAGAAGCAAGGTTAACGTTAATAATAACAAAACTTGTTAAGCATTAGGTAATTACCGGACCTCCTTATTAGGTCAGGATCGTTAATTAACCAATCAAGTAACATTAGGTAATGCCATGTTAGCAGTAACTGACCAATTGAGTAATTTTCAACATCTTTGTAGTAATAAGAAATAAGGTATATAATTGTACGCAAAAGTGCCAATAAATCGGAGTCTTGTTTGCATCAAACTATCTCCCCGTCCTTCGTTGCGACAGTCCCCTGTAGAGAATAACTGTATATGGTGAGAGTCACTTCCTTGGGCTCCATCCCTAACATAGCATCCTAAACCCATTTTTCATAAGGGTTATAGATTGAAGTTTTTGGTGGTGTTTTGCTCCTAGGGGGACCTGGCATGAGATATTGTTGGTACTAAAAAATGTTTTACATTTGCTGTAAACATGTAATTGCTGTTCTGGTAGGCAGAACTGCTCTTGTTCATAAGAACATGAGAAGAAATCACAATATTGGTGGAAAACCTTAATGAAAATAAAAATATATTAGAGACAAGAAGAGGACAGAATACTTAAGATCTAAATTTGATATGTCCAGAATCAAATCTCAGCAGCATCCTGAAAAAAACATGAACCATTCAAGCTCCATATCCCGTAAGTTTTCTAACTGCACTGGGGAATATTAACTTGGCAGTAACTTGGGCTTACTTGCTACAGCATCACTAACATGTGCATCACCTTCCTTGGCCAGCACACCTTCTGGAGCGCAGGCAATACAGGGTGTTCACTATCCATAGCTCTTGGGGTTAGCCAACACCCAACAACCCTCAACAATAGACTGGGCTGGTCCATGATAGCAGGTTCTTAGCCTTGAGTTCCTGTGACTGAAACAATATGATGATTTCGTTTGTTTGTTTGTTTGTTTGGGGTTTTTTCTTTTTTTTTTTTTTATTTTTTTTTTTTTTTTTCCCGGTTCCTATAATACAAAATGCTGTGTGGTTTCATTGTAGGGTAGTATTGTCACAGTGTGAAATCCAAAATATATGTTGCATGCTGTGGCATTAGGACATGGTAAGATATCAGAGTGACTAAGGATTAAATGCTTGATGGGGTGGTGCTGAGATCTAGTTGCAGCAGCAGAAGAAAAGTCTGATACAGTTTTCACCATATATTAACTAGAGTTAATATTGCTCTTGGGGAAGGGTCCCATAATCCTTTAAATCATACCATTTTATTTTTTGAGGCAATTACATGGGTATGAGAATAAAGAACCTGTGAGTTAATGAATATTAGCAGCACAGAGGACTAGGATTTGAGAACGAACTGCAGAATTAATGGCAGCTTAACTAGAACTAAAACTAGGACTAGCCAGAGACAGCTTAGGACTGTGTACAGTAAAGTCAGTTTTGGCATTCTAGTTATGAGAGCAACATTTATTATTTTAGCCAAGGTTTACCACCCAAATACAGAAAGCAGGAAAATGGCTACCTACAGGTGAATAGTTTCCTCTTCATTGCCTGTACGGAGAAGTAAGCACTTTGGGTGTGATTATGGTATAAATGAGGGAGGGAGTAAGGCAGAGGAGCTGTTGGGGGCACTGCATATGTTGGACACAGCAACTTGCTGTGGAACCCACAGGGAGAACCCCAGGCTGGTCAGGAAGGGATGCTGTATCAGGATTTACTAGAGAAATATTTTCAGATGGAAGAATATGTTTAATTGGAACAAAAGTTGTCTCTCACAGAATAAGCATTCATTGAGAGACAAAGCAAGAAAGTGGAAAAGGATAATGTTGGGTTTGTTTTTTTTTTTTTCATTTAGAAAAGCATCGTAATTACAGAAACACACAGGATCCAATAACATATTTTCTGTTTGCTGCTCACTGCCTCAAAGCAATTTAAACAACCAAAGGAAATGAGAGAACCACGAAGATTTACAGTATGTGTTGATATTCTTGCTGCAGGCAAACAGACGTAGATAACTGGCTTTAAACAGTTTGGAAGGGAAGCCTTTTTTAGAAACATAAGCACAACATATTTTACTCTTTTTTGCACAATCACGTACAAATAGCATGCAAAAAAGAGAAGGCATGATTTTGAGCATAATTGCATATAATCTTACTTTAAAAATATAATTAACTTTCCTTGCAGTAACTTTCTGCAAAGTTTCTTGGTAGAGGAAAGAAGTGGTATATGAGAGTGACTAATGACTGTGATGTACACTGAATGATGTATTTTCTCCTTTTGGGATGGGTTTACTGATGGATTCAATTTAAAAATCTAATCTTTATAAATCAGCCTTTCCCTATTTGTTGTCATTCCACACTCCACTGGAGTACTCCATGCACAGTGTGTGAATATTGACTTATCAGGAAGCCTCCTAAACAAAGGGAAAATAATGCAAAGTAAGTATTTGTACTGATCAAATGTTAATATGGGGGAAATATTAAAACCAACCTGTTCCCCATGCATAAATGTTTCACACATGCCAATTCCTTTAATAAACTTATAGGGTCAAATATATTTGATTATTTTAAAAGTGTAACATTCTTTAATACCCCTGTGGAGCAACCCCTGACAAGTGACAATGACATACTACAAAAATCACACACAGGTGACAAGGAAGTCTGTGAAAAAAACAAGTTTTGAATACAGATTTTCCCCCAATCCATCTAAATCTCACTTTGTATCTGAGACCACTTTCTTCTTCCTCACTTCCTAAGCTTTTAAGATTCATAAATGGAAAACACTGATACGGATGCATTACTTTTAAGTTTAACCACACACACTTAAAACATATGGCTAGACCAAGTAGCAAATAGTCCCCATGAGGCTTCCAGAAGGAAGCTGGATGATTTCTCCATGCAGATAGAAGGCTGTGTTGGAACAGAGCTGAGCCTTCATTTCAAATGATGTTTCCTTTCAGCTGGGTCTAAGTGTCTGCAGAGCCCTCAGAGCTTTTTCTTGTCCATGTAAGCTCCCTTCCTGTTCCGCAGACTTGCCTTGCTTTTGTAAAGTGCTTCATCTGCTTGTCACAAGAGTAATGATTTCTATTCCACCAAAGCAGTGGGATGAAGTTTTCCAGCGTCAGTTTAGAGAGAATCAGAGCCCCAAGGAATCCTGCAGAAAGTCTCCCTGTAAAAAAACCCACACAAATACTGTTATCATCAGAAGACAGCCATACATCTATGAGGAATACATTTCCAGCATCTCACAGTGCAACGTCAGATACAATTAGTACAGAGGTCAGTAAGTTATCACAACAAAGGTCATAAAGTTAACCTGCCCCCAGTCTCCTCAGCTTACTACAAGAAGTGATTGTGGAGGTCACTTCTAAAAACCCCTCAGTATCCTGCTTTCTCAACATGTTGGGGAACACTGAAAGTTAGTGCTTTTTGTTTATTTGTTTCTAGGTAATTTTATATCCTGCATCTGCTCTTCCTCTCACATCCCACTTCTGGTTTATTTTTACTATCCTACCTCAGACAGTTCTTTGCCAAGCACAGCTTTTGCTATTCCATGAAACAACAATTTCATCTCTGTTTTCTTGTTCTGAATGTGGTGTAAATTCTGAACCACATACATGGATCACCCTCTCCAACTTGCTTATATGATGTTCTCTCAGATATCTTCTCTGTTGAGATTATACAAAGGAAAGGATAGACTTCTTCCAGATTCAACTGACTTCTTGCTCACAAAAACTAAGACCATTAAAAAATATAATTTTCTGCAAAACATAGTAAATATTTGGCAAAAACTAATTCACTGAACAAAAATTATCCAAGAAGTTGCAATAATTCCAAAGACTTAATTTGATCACCTAAGCCTGAAAATGAAGAAAGTGCAACTCTGGAAGAATTTTCAAGAAAGGAGTTGCTCCCATTGCCAGAATTTCTTCTGGGATCCTGAGCCAGTTGAATGCCACCTGAGATGGAGGCTCTTGAAGATGCCTTTCTTTCAGGACTCTGCTAATGATGGATTTCACAGATGGACAGTTTCTTTAGCAGATCTGCTGACATCTCAATTAACAAATCCTAATGACGAATAACATCATCTACCAATGGGATTTTAGATTCTTAAACCAAGCTTCTGTCTTTTTTACAGCTTCCTGCACTTGAGAGCTTTCAAGTCTCTGGATTACCCCTTCATCCTGCATTCTATAAAAACATCCATAATGTTAGCCCAATCTATAAAAAGGAGCTGTGAATGAGGAAAGGATGTATTATCATCTCAGCTGGATCAATTTTACAGACCCCTCAGTACTCTGTCACTTGTAACAGTGCATGTTTGGTACTGAAGAGCCCAATGTGTGGTGAGTGTGTTTTAATGGGGTCGGCAGTTTTCATCCATCATTCCCCTGATACTGGAAGCTGTTTGACAAACACATACTGACACCTCTTGACACCTCTCGTTTGGGAGGATTATGCCCTCATTACATTGTAAATATTATTGTCCCCCAGAAGATGGGAGGAGGTGAGGTACTGAAAGCTAAAGGTGCACCTTTGCTGACATGGACAACCATCTGAAGGTGTGCAGCTGCTCTTCATGTGTCAGTCACATGTTAAAAGCATATCCTTTCATTAGAGGAGTATCTTTGAGCTGAGCACACAGCTTTTCTGTTGCCACTTGTCACTTGTTCACAGAGCCACCAGACTTGTCTTTAATCAGTCATCAGAAGACTGAAAAGTGGTTTAGTTTAGAAATCTACAGTGCAGTCGCTCATTACAGACAGCAGAGTGGCGGATGAGCTTGTAGTGATGGTCATGAAATATGCATGTGAACAATGAGTGCTGAGTGGAAATGTAAGCTGCTGGGGACCTGATTTCATTTACACTACTGTAAATCCATAAAGTTTTCTCCAGAATTATCTAGATTTACAATGTGGGATAGCAGCATAAAGCATCCTTAATTCCTGCGAATGCAAATTACATCAGAATGAAGTCTATTATTTCAGCATTAATATTTAGGTATTTGATTTTTGCCCTCTCATGACTAAGCTCTACTGCCAATGAGGCAGAAAAGCTACAAGGAACTTATTCAGGATATTTTTTTACTGTATATCAAATGCTTTTTATTTTAGGCTTGATAATTTGATTAGTACACTGCAGTGTTCAGGACATCACATCTAATCACAGTTACATTATCCCAGCACAATAAATCATAGAATCTGAGAATGGTTAGGGTTGGAAGGATCCTTGAAGATCATCTAGTTTCAACACCCCTGCAGGGGCATGTAAGAAGACAGTACTTAAAATGAAAGGCATGGTCAATACAGACTCTAAGGGAGGAGTTAAAATTTAAAGCAATAACAGGAAGCACAGTAATGCTCAGAACTGCAGTATGATTGTGGAGTAGGAAGCCTTAAATTAGTTCTGACAGTGATTTTGCAAGAAATTTTTGTATAGTGTTGAATCACACCTAGACTAATATTTGGAAGTGTTGCTCTGTCTTTCAGTTTGTTCCTTTCATTGCATGACACCACTGCTGCAAAGAATTTCCTTCCCTACCAGACCTTGATCCCTTCCAATCAGACCTCTGGGCTCTCACCAAATTTCAGACCATCCTTGTCTGATTGTACAATTACTGTGAATTTTTGATCTGTTTTTGCTATTTAAAAATTTCTCAGAGATTTCCAGAATCACTGATGCTGAATCACTACTAGAGTCATCGGTAAAGAACATTGACTTTGAATGTGCTGATGATGCTTCTGTAAAATTCCTCTGTATGGCTTATTTTTGATTCTAAGGGAAGGCTTACTTACCCTTACTGAGAACTGCTAACAATGAATATAATTCAGGCTTAACGAGATATGAAAACTTTGGGTACTTTTTAATCCTATGGGAAGGTTGCTTGGCACAGTGATGCGTTGGAAAAAAATGGAAAAAACATTATAGAGTCCCAAAATTTTGGTTCTGAGGGATGTGAAAGTGACTGAAGAAAACACTTTCTTGACATTGGCCACCCTGATGGATTTGTCCTTTTCTTTCTGTCTCAGAGACACAGCAATTACAGGGAATGGCCAGCATGACTGGGAAAGTGGGGAAGATATAATAAGGATTCCGATCAGCTCAGATAGATCCAGAAGCAGTAACATCCAGATAATTCACAAGTTTGTACAGACATATATTTTTTTATTCATCTTGGTGTTAATATAGTTAAGACTACTTATAATGCTTTGTTGTAATAATACTAAAATTAACCCTCCTTTTTTTGAGTTTGAGAAATCAGAAGTAATTTAGTATGTTGTTGAAGATCTTCTGCTAGTCTACATGCATCTCCATACAGTCTAACCTCACTTGATCAATTTTTGTAGAGGATTACCTGATAATTCTTTTAATTCAGCACTCAGATGGCTAAAATCATCCAAAGGGGATCATAATTACCTTAATTTTTCACAATCATTTTCTTGGGCTCTATCAAAAATGATACCTGTGTGAACTTTGTGAGTAAATTACTATCTGTTCAGTCTACAAAGAGCTGTCTGGTACAAACGACCTAAGTCACCAGCACTTTCAAATACGCTTTTCAGAAGGATGTTATTACTTCCATAAATTAGTAGTAGTTTTTCTTCAGTTTCAGATAATTAAATCTTTTTTGTGCAAATTCATTTTCCTTTTTTTTTTTTGAATGTGACACATCCTTAATTAACATACTTCAGTTCAATTAATATTTATAGCATTTTGCCCAATGATTTTTTTTCTCCATTCTATTAAATGCTACTTGTTCTAACTCTGAAATCACTCTGATTTAATGACACAATATTTGCTGTCTCAACTAAATGCTGTGCTTATGTTTGGTTACTTAGGAAAATAAGCACTTTATATTCATTATCTAAATCAGTAATTGGAACATTTTGTTATTTGATGCTAACTGATTATAAGTGTTGACATACAGATAAACATATTTTGTCGACTTCATAGAAGTCAATATTAAATAAACAACTTCATATAAGAACTTCATCTAAACTATGAAATTAATAATGGATGTTTTCAAATAGATGGTTTCCAGCACATAGCCTTTTGAATAATTTATAAGTTAGGCCCCTTCAGTAGGTCTTTTCATATTTAATGCATTAAGTTGGAGTATTTATTGCATTTCTGAAAAGAATAAAGAATGAGGTTCAAGAGGAAAATTACTCAGGATTCATATGAAAGTAAAACCAAATATTTTCGGTCATATATAAAACTAATTAGGGACAGACTGTGCCTTTAGATAGAACCTTAAAAACCCCCTCATTCATCCCATCCCCAAGCAAAGTCTTAAATTCTGCATTCACGTCTGGAACATCACATCTCCAGCACTCCCTCATTTGAAACATTTGAAGAAACCCTTAAGAAGCTGTGATGGGCTCTTTCCCCTAGCACAGCCAGCAAAAAATGAGCCCTAATTACCTGCTCCCTGACTCCTTCCCTCCTGTGGCTTCCATGAGGGCCTGGGGGTGCACCTCCCACCCCATCTCTGGGCTCCTCTGGTGGAGCCTCTCTGACAGGAATATGCACAAGTATTGCAAAAAGGTCATTTTATGTATCTCTTTATAAACTGGCTTAAGGCTATGGGCAATCAGGCCCCTAATGATAACCACACATGAGTTTTTTCACTGGAGGATCAGTGTTTACTTGAATTAATACCTGAAGACAAACCTTCAAGCCTACCTGGCCCATCTCCATGTGTGCAGCACAAATGGCTGGTTTGGTGCCTGACTGGGGAGAAGCCTGGATATCTGTGAAGCTGAATTGTAAGTGGTCATTTCAGTATGAAATGCTTGAAAAGATCAGTGCTCAGTTTTACAAAACACTTGATGGGGAGGGGGTGGCCATGAGAAGAGATGGAGGCTGTGCTCCGTGTTGCACACTTGGATTAGATACATGGATAACAGTCTTCAACTCAGAGAAAATGTAGACTTTTTCAAGAGCTGGAAAACACTGGCATTTGCTGTCTACCTTTCTTCAGGTAGCAAAAAACCTAGCAGTTTGTGTTAATAATCATGAGTTACTTTTTTCTCAAAATCTAGAAAATGTATAAGCAAGCTATAAAACCAGATCATGGCACAGAAACAAAAATTACATTGTTTTCATTAAAATGAAAATTATGGAGCACTTTTTTGTGTCCTTCTGATACATTCTGTAAAAGCCAGGAATTGTTTGTAATGCAGGTCTTCTGAATGTCTTTGCACTATTAAATTTACATATCTTTGATATAAAGATTAATGTTGCTCATGTATGCAAGATATATTGCATCTGTAACACAAATTAGCATATATTATTAGCAGCATGCTGCCTATTTAGTTTGCTGCATTACTCATTTAACTGAAAAAGAATACATTTATGGTATGGTTATCACTAACAAGATTCTTATCTGTTCAAATGGCCTGATCTCCTGATCTAAGATGCACAAGGTAAATGAAAAGCATGAAGTACACCTTATCCTGATAGCTTGCAGATCCAATAGTCCCCACTGTGATACCAGGCTCTGATTTCATTTCAGCTTCATGAGGCAGCAGAACTTTGCTGTGTAGGAACAAGCTGCCTGACTCCATGATAGTGATTCACACAGAAACAGTGGAAAAACAGCTGCTAAAGATTTCCATCTTTAGTCCTGAAATGGAAATATTTTTTTAGTAGAGCTCAGGACCACAAGACAATCAAGTGCTTTGTCTCTGAAGCAGAGGAGATGCTTCCCAGCAGGCCAAAAAAGGGCATGTGGATGCTAATGGTGGCTGAGATTTCAGATGTACACAGTATTAGATATCATTAGCCTTGCAAATCTCTCTAATCATTGTACTGGCACATTCTTGTAAAGCTAATTTTTTGATGCACAGGAGCATGAGTTCTGATTTAGACACTGCATATTCTTCCAAGCATTGAGACAGCTGTAAGTTGTGTTTCAAAGTGCAGAGCCTTGAGGTCCTCTCATCTGATCCAGACCTTTCTCTTTTCTGTACATATACACAAAATGACACGTGAGGTATCAGACCTCTACTGGCCACCATAACTGAAAATTTGTAAGAGTCTTGAAATGAAGAATTTAATTTTCAACAGCTTGACTGAAATACAGTGATCATTCAGTAAAGGCCAAGAGGCATAGAGTTCTTTACACTGGTTGGATAATTTTGTTAGGATTAGTTAATAAATCACTGTACGCAAATGTTAATAAAATTTATTTGCAAGTTATGCTTCCCATTACTTATGTGAGTCTATTGCAATAATGTTTTAATTAAGCACTCTAGGCATATGTTATAAAAATAGGTTGCAGATATCACTGAAATTCACACAGATGCATTAGAACATTTGCTTCAAATTCAATAAAGTTTACAAATTCTGAAGAACTTTACCACATCAGCAGTACTGGTACTGTTAGTTTCCCTTCTATTGTCCAAGTAAGCAATTATGCAAAACATATACCTTTGAGTAAAATCTTTTTTTTTTTTTTTTTTTTTTTTTTTTTTTTTTTTTAAATTCCTAATCGGCATAAATTCATAGACAGGAGAATAAATTCTGTTTTCAATTCTATTCTGAAGAAAACAAATTATTTAAACTGATAGTTTGAGAAGAAATTTAATACAGGGTTCCACTTTTTACCCTACATAACAATCTGATGTAACCTTTATGCCTTCTTGACTGGTCTTTTTAATAGGAAAAATATTTAGAGGAAAAAAAGAAAAATATTTTCCCCCGTGGTGTTCCCCTAGCCCCCCAAACTTAAAATTCTCTCACACAACTGAAAATGTAGAAATCAATGTTTCACTCCTTGCCTTCAGACATTAAGCAAAATAAATGTTATTGTTTTGGGTCTTCTTTTATTTAAAACATTAGTAGGCCAGAGCAACAGCAGAGGTAAACTGGAAAAAATTTTTAGTTCTGATGCTTGACCAGGACCAGTCCAAATTGGTGCAAATGGCTCTGAAGTTTGCCAGCTATGTTCTGAAGCAAACAGGTACTTGGGTGGTTGCTTAAATACTCACTTTACTTATCCCAGGTGGCCCCTGCTTCCAGACAACTGAAGGACATATGTTTCCATACCCTTTCTGGTTTTTTCTTTTTTCCCTCCTTTCCCCCCAGAATAGAAACTCTCAAGTAGCCCCTATTTTAACCCCCACAAATATGTTTTTTCCTGGTAGAAAATGGAACTTTTCTCCTGTTTCAGTTGCTGGTTACTGGAGAGGCAAGGGTCATGCCGTTATCTTCTCTAAGGAGCATCATACAGATTTAAACACAATTATCTGTCAGCAAGGACTGAATTAAACATCTCTGTGTTCCTCCTCAGGGCCTAGGAAGAACACAGTCTAACAGCTGGAGATAACGTTAGTAAAGTGCAGCAAAGCCTATTACATAGAAAGTGAGAAGTCAATACCGTGTTCGTAGTAATATTCTGATATGAAGGAAACTATCTTGGGTGAAAATCCTTCTATTTGATTTTCCTCAGGGCTATGAGGAATGAACCATCAGTGATTTAGCCATGCTGGATTAAGATGTTACTGCTCCTAAACACCAGCCCAATCTGATTGGTGCTATGCCAGGGAATGAAGTTCCTTGGGAAAGAGGGAAATTGCATCTTTCTGGTAGGAGAATATGTCAGTACCTCAGGTGCAGTCTGACAACCTGATTGAAACCCACCTCACTGGTAGTTCAAGGGAGCAGAATGGTGCTTAAAAGAAACACTCTATTTTGATACTCTTGCAATGGTAGCAATAATTTCCAGGCAAAAGCAAAATTTCCCACGTCACCTCTTTTCCATCGGGGAGTAAAGAACAAAAAGGAAATTTGCTTCTAACAGGTTTTCTCAGTCACCATATTCCCAGGTGTGGGTGACTGCAGGTTTGCTTCAATAGAGCAAAGGGTATATAGATGGAGGCTGGCATCTTAACCACGCTGCCCCACTTCACCAGAAATTTTTCCACTTGGTGTAGCAAAGCCTGGCAGCTACTCATTCATAAAATAAGTTTTTTAGATTGTGATGCCATCAAGCAGCAAATTACACAGTGTCCCAGGTGAGATTCAAATCCAGAAACCCATCAGTAAAGGTCTCCCACAGGAATCTATAGGGCTTTGGGGAATTTGCTTAAAGATGTAAATACTGAAGGGAGAGGTTGGAAAAAAATTTAAAAGGATAGCAATGTTGCCCTCTGAGAGCTTGAAAGTGGTGAAGAGTAAAGATACCACATCAAGAGGGCAGATGACATTTCCTATCTTATGCTAATAAAGTAAAGAAATGATGCAGACAATTTGAAGAGGAATAATTCAAAGAAAACTATCAGTAAGGAATTTACTCTGAAAAAAACAAACTAACCAAACAAAAAGAAATTAGAGAAAACTGGCAAGGCAAGATTTTGAATTGCCAACCTGGGAGATATTAATCTATGTGGGATGGCTAAGAATAACTCAATCCAGGATGACGCAGAGAGATGGAAATGACAGCAAGTCCCTGACAAATCTGTCTGCAATGTCATCCTTATAAATCTCATTTCAGTTCTCGGGAGTACACGACTCATTTTATCTCACATTCTACAATCACAATACTTCTTATCACAAAGGCAAGCCTTCTTGGTTTATTTAAACTGCACATATCTTAGCTGCCATCTAGGATTTTATTATTATTTATTATTATTGCAATGAACTGTGTTTTGTCTGATTGCAGTTTTTTGTTAAGCCTTACTTGACCCTGGATTGGATCATGTGTGCTGAGAGCACCAGGACTACAGTACACATGTTCCAACTTCTGAACATAGGTGGCTACTAGGCATGCCATGTAAATCTCACCTCAGCACTCCATTTGGAGTCCCGTGTCGAGATCCAGTCTCCCCAGTGTAAGGCAGACATGAAGCTACTGGGAAGACTCAGGCAAATGACCAGGAAAATTATTAAAGGACAGAAGCATCCCTCATACAGAGAGAGGATGAAGAAACTGGGACTGTTCAACCTGTAGGTTGAGAAGGTGTCTTAGGGAAATATTCTTGTGTATCAATACCTGATGGGGAAGTAAAGAAGATGGAGCCAGACTCTTCTCATCAGTGTTCAGTATCAAGAGACAAAGGGCACAAATTGAAGCACAGAAAATTCCATTTAACCATACAATTTTTTTTTTCTTTTAGTGTAAGGATTTCCCAGAAAGTTTGTGGAGTCTTTACCCTTAGAGATATTCAAATCCTAGCTGAATACAGTCCTGAGACTCTAGCTGACCATGTTCTGAGCAAGGAGTTCTACTGGATTATCACCAGAAGTGCCTTTAACCTTAACTATCCTGTGATTGATATGCTGTGTAAATACAAGAAAAATAACCTGCCTTAAATATTAAGACATATATTTAAATTGGTGTATCATTTTACTGTGCATAACCCCCGAATATGTTGTTCAATGTCACCATTTACTATAACACCTTTATAACACTGGCTTGCTGCATCTTATAGGCCCATTGAGCTGATAATGCACGTGATAAAAACCTGATATTCCTCTGTTATACTGCTTCTTAACGTACAACAAATGAGAAGATATATCATGAAATCAGTAACTGTTGCTGGATTTTCCAACACTGTTAACATTATATATATATATATATATATATATATAAGCTTCAAAACATAGTTACATTCAGGCTCTTTGACATGAAAAATATTAACTGAACAGAGTAAAAAAAGATCATTTTTTGGTACCGAAACCTGAGAAGGAGAGCTCTTTCTTCCCTAAAGTTGAGGGTAAAACTCTGCCTGGGATAAATGGGAGTTTTGTTATTCCACTCACCAGGGCCAGAATCTTGCAACTAGTCAGTTTTGGATTATGATTTTAAATGGATCAGTCAATGCAAAATACTGTGGCATGCTTTCATAGATTTGCCCAGCTTACAAAGAGCTAAAAAAAATTCAACCTGTTAGCTAAAACTTGCACTATTAAGACCCTGAAAATGCTCTAGCATTTCCTACATTTAAGATTCCAGCAGAGCCTCAACTGAAAATGTACGTAACAGGTTTGGAGATCCTAACCATCCTTTCCCACTTTTCCCAGTTATAAAGTCTGGTATCACTAATTACACACAAAATTTCTGAGACTGGCAGAATCAGAAGCTGCATCTCCCAGCACCCTTCCCTCCCCATCCAGAGGGCCAGATGAAGTCCTAGAGTTTTCCTCCCTCCCATACAGAGGGTCAGATGACATCTTGGAATTTTCCTGGCAGATGACTAAAGGGAACAAGAGTGCAGGTACAAAGGGAGCTTCAGCTCAGGAACCTATCTGTAGCCTGTAAACTCTTCAGCATGTTTTACTGTCCAATGGGCATAACCAGAAATCGGTTTTCTAGCATGAGGGATGATAGATTTTCCATTCAAATGTGTTTCATCGATTTTTAGAGAGTATCGATGACTTTTAAGGAGGGCAGGCACATGTCCGCTTAGGGAAGAGCTGGAGGGATGCAGGGTAGAAACATGATGGTGAAATGGGCATATAAAAGTCTTAAGTAAATGAGATTAAAGTCCTTATTAATCCGAACAACTGGAATGCCTCATTTACACCTACCCCATTTTGAATTAAAATGTATCTATTTGCAGTTCACCTTTCATAATTTTCTGTCAGATCCCTTATCTGAAGAAAAGCAGAGGACAGTAATGTTGACATAAATGGAGGTACAAATGAATGCACTGAATTTATTCAGTGTGTACTGTAACTTTAAATTGAGTTTCTTAAAACATATACTCTGTGACTATATCCATTCTGTCATAGAGTTCCAAAATACACAGGCTTTCTGGGAACACAAAGAAGTATAATGATTATATATTTTTAATGAGTTAAAAATGTCAGAAAATTAATGTAATACATGGCACAAATATTACTTCTATAAGAATTAAAACTAGTGCATTGCATCTGATTTTATTGAAGCTGATGAACATTAATTATAATGAAAAAACAGAAGTTTCTGACATCATCTCATCATATTCTCTTATGCCTACAAGTGAAAATTTCAGGTTGCTTTGTGGAAGACAAATCCAGATGAGTCTGAGTCCAGAGTAATCCTGATCATTATCAGAAGGAGTAGAGTATATGTGAAGATGTTATCTATTGTAGCTTTATTACTACATATTATATTAATCATGTGAAATGGAAAACAAAATATGTTAATTTACCTGAAAATGTCACAAAGTGAGGAAATATTGTAAGGAATTGAAAGAAAAATCTTACAGGAAAGGATCCTTATTCATCAATATTTTAGCTGACTGATATTGCTACAGGTATCTCTCTGCTTGGGGCTACCAGGCAGTGATGAGTAGAAAGAACTGGGAATGTCCCAGAAGTTAGAAAGCCTGACTTAGGAGGAAAAACTAAATAACCTGCAGTTGTTTATACACAGTGGAAAAACAAGCAAAAAACCACAAATGCAAAGCAACAAAAAAAAACCAAAACAAAACCAAAAGCAAACCCCAAAGAACAAAAATCAGTGATAATATTCATAGGCATAAAGGTCTTCAGTGGAAAGATAACCTTACACTGCAAGAGAAGTTGCAGTGGGGATAAGCTGGAGAAAGGGACATTTGGTTTAGATAATAGGAAAAAATCAAATGTTTTACATCTCTCTTTCCTGGGTAACAGAGTCTGAAGGATTTTCATAACCTTGCTTTTAGACTTACTACCAAATTCTGAATTTCAGGAAGTTGTTTGGGTGTACAGCTCCAAAGATTCAGAGAGGCCCAAAATGTGTTACGTTTATGGGATCTGCAGAGACCATAACTAGGGTAAGTAACAGAAGAGGAGATCCTACCATCCTCTGGTGGGTCATAAAAATAGTTAAATCAACAGACACATGCCCCAAATCTGAACTGAATGTGTGTCTGTATGGAAACAACAGATCATATCCAGAAATTATAACTACATGTGTAGGCTAATAACAGTCTGTGTTTATAGTCATTACTGATTTATAGACAGATACCAGCGTATATGCACAACAGCAGAAGGAAGAGTACAAATAAGCAGCAGGTATTTAAAGGCAAAATTGCACTATTTTTCAGTGATGTTAATAGAACACCAACCTGTCAGTCTTGCTGAATTTCATCTAAAGTCCTTATACAAGGTACATCCTTACCAATGTATTTCTTAATGTAGAAATCTCTTTCGAGGTTGGAATTATGTACCTTTTTTGTTGTTTTTAATTTGTTTGGAGGAGGGAGTGCAGATTTTCAGATCTAATTATCTAATTGCAGACTTGTAGTGAGCCTATTAAAAGCAATACATAATTAAAACTGTAGAGTATTGGTAAACAATGGCTTCATTTCTGTTGAAAATAAGGGAAGGGTTATTTTTAGTAATACTTCTCAATTGCTTGTATTTTTTTAAATTGAATGTGTAGCTTAAAAACTGTAATTTAAAAAACTACTTATTTTTGTCATTACAATAAACATAAACAGAGTTCCAGCATTAGCCGTTGCATCAGGGTCACTGAAGTAAAATCTTGTAGAGGCTGGAAATAGTAGGCTAGTGGGTCCAAAATCTGAAGATAAATTTCTGCAAAGCGACCCAGATAACTGAATGTAGAAGAGGAAAATACTTGTACTCAAACTGGAAAGCTGTGGAGGAGTTTAAAACCTTCTTATCAGGAAGAAGAGATTTTGGCCACAGTCCTGTCATCATGAGCAAGAGGTGAAGAGGAAATGCTGCCCAAGGACTGGATAAAGCTTAGCTCTACAGGATGCTCTCAGGTGATGCACAGCACTGCCAAGAGACAACATGAGACCGGGGGCTGATCCTGCCACTCACAGAAATCTTCCTAAGGGAAGTTTTAGCAGAGGGATGGAACTGGAGAGGTGCAAGCTCCATAACAGGCACCCAAAACAGCAGCACCAACAGAGATTTAAGCTTTGGTTATCATATCAAATGTGGGTGTTGACACCTGGGCTCTGTAAGTTTTCCTTTGGTCGCAGGCAACACCTGCCACTGCTTCTGGAGCTGCAGAAAGAGAAGGAGGATCCCTGAGGGTTGCTGAAGGTTTTGTGCTGGCTGCTGAAGAGCTCATGCTGAGCCAAACAAGATGTGCATAACCCAATACTGCCAGGCAGCACTGGCAGAGAAATGGGGGTTTTCCCTGTTACCATGGTAATGGTCAGAGTGGGCCACTGATGAGATATCTTATGGGCCAGGCAATATAATGCCTTATGCAGCAGGCTGGATGTGGGACAATAATGGTGTCTATCAGATACCTACTTACCAGAGCTTTTCTAGGTGACTTAAAAAGGTGGCAAAAGTATTCTCTACACTGCTCTCCTCTCTACTTGGAGAGTGATCTGTATTAAAAATTGGATATTTCTTACCCTTTCTCAGCTAATACTGGGCACTAATACCACCCATAGTATTATTATAGCGTTCATTCTCCTATTTGAAATTTTATATTATTCCATTATTTATGAACTTCTAGTACAAATCACTATGTAAGGAACATGGTGCACTGACTTCTGAAAAGAAAACATTATATCTTTCTTAAGGTGTAGGTTCTTTTATAAATCATATAATTTCAAAGTTTTAGTTTCTTGCTGGAAACTTATACATTCCATCACTTTCAAACTGGTTTCCTGGAAAGTCAGAGGAGATAAGCACATGTGCCTGCATAATCAAATCAGCTCATCTGTAGTAGAATAAAGAGAGAGAAAGACTTATGTGCCTATTTCATTAGCCTGTGCTATTAGAATGTAAATTATATAATACATATGAAAATATTTTCCATCTTCATGCTATAGGCCCAGATTTTTTATTTTTTTTTCTTTTGAAGCAGAAGAGAGAGAGGAATGAATCTCCTACTTTTAATTTTAAAGATATTCCAATATTCAGCAGCCTTATGAACACAAAATCCTATGTGGGTGGACATAGAGGTATGAAGCTGGGACGTCAGGCAACACAGTGGTACTGAAATCAAGACAGCAGAGAGAGGAATGAAAGCAGGAAAAAAAAAATCACATAATTTCTACTGTTGCAGGTGATAGACACTTAAAAACTTGAGTTTGAGAACTTTCCCTGCTGCAGGTACCATTATGCAAGATTATACAATCAGGCCCATTATACAGTAAGGAACACTTTGGCAACTGCAACCATATTTCTCAAAGAGAACACTATCTGGTATCTTAACAGGGAATTCAAGCAATTTTTCACAGGCTGCTTACCATCCACGTTTTAAATTTAGTGATGACCTATTTTGAATTATTCAGGTTGGGTAATTGCTTTGCAAAATGCTAAGGGATCGTGCTTGGTACATTATTTACAACAAATTTGTCATTGGACATACCCTAAGTATTATCTGAGCCCAGTTCCACCATATCCATTTAAAACGTCTGTTATAACAGCTACTTAATCAGCAATTCAAGCCATTGTTCTCTTGGAAAAAACAGGACAGAGAATGCATTGCTGAAGTATAATTCTGCAGTAAAAATAGGTTACCTCAACCAGTTGCCTATTATTAAGTCCATGTTCTAAATCTATTACGTAGCTCTAGTTAAATGCTTCCAGATCAACACACAGATAAAAAGGAGTTAATCAAAACTAAAGATGTGCTATAGAATTAAAGGGTAAATCCAGAAAATAGTATCTTCAGTAATGAAATAAAAAACTCTTAATTCCTTTTTTTCCCTGTTATTATCTCTTCTCATTTAGAAAGAAAGTCATATATAATTATTAAAGAGAGGCTATTAAAAAGGCACTACAAAAAGCAGCTTCTACAGTGAATTAAAACAGAAACAACTCGATTACATGGAATTATGTGATGCTATGTGCTTATTTACTGTGGAAACCATTCACTGCATGTGAGAATATGAACAACTTGGTTTCATAACTATCCCATTCCCCCTAGAT
The DNA here is from genome assembly GCA_023637945.1 of Phaethornis superciliosus. Lineage (NCBI taxonomy): Eukaryota > Metazoa > Chordata > Aves > Apodiformes > Trochilidae > Phaethornis > Phaethornis superciliosus. The sequence goes on along the minus strand of JAJQWJ010000002.1, from coordinate 50,109,496 downwards.
GAATGTAAATAGGAATTTAAAATATTGGAGGCAGGAAAATCTCAGTTCATTTTCCAAACAAATACTCCAGGCATCCTACTTCGTTCTTATAATGATCTGTTACATGCATTATAGTAGCATCTAGAAGGTTAGCTTCTGAACCTGGACCTCATTCATTGCTCTGTATGTTAATTCTACACTATATTAAGGTGAGAAGTAGGAATATTTGTGGTGATTTCAACATATGCTGAATTCTGCATTCCTAACATCAGTACTGTGGTTGTTTCAGTTCTGTTTAATAATGCTGCAGTTAAAAATAAATAACAGAAAAATTTAGCCTTTCTCCATTCTTAGTCTGGGGAATATACACTGACTGTTTAATGTTGTAGAAAATGTGTTTGCAGAGCTAAGAGCCACCTTGCTGCATTTCACAGGGAATTTTTGTCAAGTTCTATAAATCAAATAATACAAGCAACGATTTGGTGCTCTGCATTCAGCAATTGTTTACATTATCTCTTAGCTTATGTCTGCCCTGCTGAATTTTCAATCTAGCTTTTTTCTTTACCTCATTCAAATCACTAAATTTCTTCCCCTGCTTCTTCCCTCAAAGCATTTGTTGAAAGTGCATATCAGGATTGTATGAGGAAATCCTACTAATGTTCTGACTGGTAGTCTCCAAAAAAATCCATGATGTCCCTTCTCCTACACATTAGTCCCTTGTGTATTCCTCCAGGACCTGCATTCAACCTGTCTGGCACATCCTGTGGCAGAAGGCAAGTTTCCCCCTTTGGTTCCTAAATAATTTTTAAGTCATTCCTTACAAGTGTACCAACACCACTTCTACAGGTACTCATTACTCTTAGATGGAGATTTTCTCATTTCTATCTGCTTAAAACTGCTCTTCTTGTTTGAGTGCAGTCTGGTTTCTATGTCTTACACTGTCGTTCCACAAGTTCTTGTCCAATTTACTGTCCCATTTTAGGCAATGTTTATCACTGACACCTTCACTGATGAAAATACTCAGTGTAATGTTGGTCCTAATCCTTCCAGGACCTCTGTCTCAAACAAACTACCCTTTAGCAATAGCTCTCAACTGGCCCCTTTATTGTCCATTTAGCATGAGTTTTACTGGTGCTCTAGAGTGCTAATATCAAATACCATTTTAATACCAAAATTATAAGTTCATTATGTTGCTGCTATTAATTGATTTTCTAACCTCAAAGAACAGAAATAAAACTTACTCTTCACAAATTTTCTTGAACAGCTTTGGTATACTGTACTCCTAACAGTCTGACTTTGCTGTCAGCTACATTCTGCTACCAGACTCCAAAATTCTCCCTTTAATATCACTTGAGACAGCGAAGAGTTCTTCAGGTTCTTGCTCTTTTCAAATTTCAATAAATTATTCTGCTTCTTTTTGAGTACCTGTGATATATTAAAAGACCAAAGATTATCTCAAACAGATTGGATTCAATTTGTCAAAACTGGCTGATATTAAGATATCTATCTCTTGCTAAATGTACCTCACCTGGGTACCACACCATCAGAAAGTGTAAAGACTGCCTCTGAAAACAAATCACACAGTTCTGTTAATTTTCAAAGGAAGAGAAGAAACTTTTATTGACTATATATGCTTTTTTTCATCATTTATGAATAATTTTACCATTCTTGATTCCAAATATACCCTCAAAAATTACTATCCCTACTTATCCTGGCATGTTTTTATGCCTATTTTTAGATACACTTCCCTCTGTATTTCATTTAATGCATTCTAAATGATATCAGTTCCCCTCTATTCTGACTTTTGAGTCTTTAATCAATGTTTTATTTTTTTAAATGTTATCATTTGTAATTGCTATCACCGGATTAGCTCCAATGTTCATTTCTTTCCTTGGGAAATGATAGTTTCCTGCCCTGCTACCAAAATGTTCCTTTCTACATTTTGTTCCTGTTTAAAATGTAATGATTAACAAGGGGTGCTTACACTGCATGGGATATTTGTGCAGTGACAACAACTCAAGAGAACCACTCAAGGGACTGCAGATTAAAAATTATATTTTTCATTTTTTCTAAGACTTTAAGTTGTTGAATATAATTACATTATTATTATGGCATAAGAACGCAATGAAAAGAACATGAAAAAAAAATCTGCATAAGGAAAATTATAGACTGAACTTGATTTAACCATGTGTGTGAATCCTTACAACTACCGACATTTGGGTCATGAACAACTTGACTTCTGAAAAATATTTTTTAAGGGTATTTCTTCAAAAACAGTCATTATTTCTTTCCAACCTGTTCTCACAGAACACTCAGGTTAAGAGCTCTCAGCACAGAGTAAAAAAAAGAGATAAACCATCTTCTGATAACCAGACATAATCAGCAAGACTGGTATGCAAAGCAAAATCAAGGAGCTTACTGGAGAGACGAAGGTCCACAAAGATTTGTTACAATATACTCGCATTTAAGAATTTACACAGACATTCCATATGTGCATTACAGCCCAATAAGGAAAATGTGCTGCTGGTTCTGTAGTGAACAGCTAATTTAACCCATCAGTGAGAAGCCTTGCTGCATCCCCCAGCTGGAGGAAGTGGTTTGCAGGCAATCACTGAATGAGAGAGAAGCTACCTGGATGTACATTTCATAGCTGTGACTGAGCTTTGCACTGTGGTAAGTTGTGTGTATGATCATTAGTAGAGAAGGCAATGTGGACCCCTAGAAAGTGGAAAAACAGAAAATGTCTTTGAGGGATTTTAAGAAAATGTGTTGAATGGGGGATATGTCACCAGAAATGTTTTCTAGAGCCAAGAGATTATTAGCCTCAGTAACACAGTTGACTGAAGAAAGAAAGCTGTCTTCTTTAGTAGGATTTGTGTATTTTAATACACAAATTAATGTATCCATTGTAATGTAACATGGATATAATTCTCGGCTCACACAGAAACATCTAGTCCTGAGCTTTAAAGACAATAGGAATGGTGCCTTCCAACAGCAGTCCTTTACCTGTGACTACAGAGAAACACTGAATATAACCTTACACAGTGATTTTAAAATTATATCATTTTCCTAGTAGTTATAATTCATATGAAATAGGATTTAGAATGTTGGAAGTACTTGAAAAGTTTGTCATCCTGTTACCTGCCTTTTTCGTCTTTTGTCTTTGCAAGCTGTGTTCAGCCTCCCTGCAAAAGATTCAGATTCTCTACCAATTCAGTTGAGTCCCCCTCCTCATCATCCAGTAACTGAACAAAACAAATTCCTGTCATGTAAGTGCTTGTTGATCAAGTTTTAATTATACAGTTTAACCAACTACCTGTCCTGAAGTAATGCACTTCACGAGCTATGGGCTGAAAAATTAACTATCCTAAGTTCTGCTACATTATAATAAATAATTAATAGATCAGTCTTAATAATTGTAGTGGGTGGGGTTTTTTGGTTTTGTTTACTTGTTAGGGGGTTATGTTGTTGTTGTTACTGCTGTTTTGTTTGTTTCTGGGGTTTTGGGGTTTTTTAGGGAAGATATCAAAACTGTCCATAACAAGAAATTTTCTCGTCATCTCAGAGGGGATTTTTCTGTATTTGTGTGGTGATTATAAGGCTTTCCTTTTCTCAGTGATTACTTGCAGAGACATCCATTTTTCACTAATTATAGATCTGCCCTGATGTTTCTGGAAAGAGTGAAAAAAGTGATTAGAATGGGTAAGACACCTGATTTATCTAGACAACAAAACAAGGAGAAATTATTCTTATTCCTGGTGTCTTTTTTTCTGCTTTGTCCTCCCATTCACAAAACAGAAGTAACCACTTGCCCACAGCAGAGTTTTATATGCTGACAGTTAATGACTCTGAAACACTACAGTGGAGAGGAACACTGATCAGAAAAAATCATTCTGAACTCCATAAGCATTAGTGTACTCCAATTAAATTTCCAATAAGATTGCTACCTAATGATAAGGTTCCTTGATTGTATAATTTTCAGCAGGGTGGAACTGAGGTAAAAGAACAAAAACTTTGAGGATTTATTAGATTTCAATATGTCACTGTGCAATAGTAACCATGAATGACAATGATAGATTTTTATGAAACAGAGTTTTCCAGAAGCTTAAGTTCTCCCAGAGGTGAAAATCAAGAACTCGGCATCTTAACATTTGACTTGTTCTTAATTTTTATCTCTAAATCCCCTCAAGTTTTTTTTCATGAATACTTCATTCTTCTCTAGATCACTTCTCTTAACTAGCTGGAAGATGCAGTTTTAGTTTACAGGTTCTTTTGCCCAGGTAAAATGTAAGACCAAAGACAGGTGGATTTGGCATGCAGATGCTTGCAATCAGTGACTCCTGGACCAGAAACTTCAATTACTGACTTAATTTAAGTGCCTACTGTAGTTACCTATAGTAACTCTCAGAGGAGATGGAGTCAATCAAGGTGCTTTGCTCAGATTCCTTTGGGTGGCAGAACAGGAATGTGGTACCATAGATCACAATTTGTTCAATGCATAGCAGGAAGAAAACTACTTTCAGAGTCTTGTTAAACTTTTTTGTATGTTTGTTTCTTAACAAACTGTTGTTTTTCTTAAAAGTAGGGCAAATATACAAAGAATCAGCATTAATCAACATTTTAGGGTGTTGAAACACTATGCATAGATACCATCCAGTAGGATCAGATAAACAGTAATTTTGTAATGAGAGTCTATTGGAAAGAATGACATTTAGGTGAGTACCTGTTCGTTCTGGCATTAATTATTCATACTAATAGGCTTAAATGGGGGATGAAGATTATGGTTTTGGTCCCTACTCCAAAATGTACTTTTGCAATTCTATCTAAAAGAACAAATTTAATTTCTTACAAGTAATTTATCATGGATGAAATAATTGTTTTAAATGTTCATAATGTGTTACTGATTGTTCAATAATTTTTATTTTTTTATTTTATAAAAAATAATTACTTTTCACAGCCAAGACTTCTGACAAGTAGTATTCCATTTTGTGTTTCACTATGATTTTCTCATTTCCAGTTAGTAAAAAATTGAGTCATCATGAAAAATCTGGGTTTGCTTTCCATTAAAATATTACCAAAGAATGCATCAGAATTAAAAGAAAGACATACTATAAGGAAACTGGTATAAAATATCCTTTATAATTTCTGTACTCATTAAGTTCTAAAGCTGGTCATGTAGATTACTGGTTATATTACAAACACATCTATAGGTAACTATGTTTCATTTCCACTTGGCATTCTAATAGTCTGTTGGCATAGTAATATGAAAAATCAGAGTGAAAGATAAAATGAATTCTCAGAAATCTTAAGTATGCAGGGTCTGGAAGATGTTTTAGATAATAAAAAGGATTTATTAACCTAGTCTGCAAATAGTATTGATATACCAATATGTGTTTATAAAGCGTCATGTCCTGTTTGATTCCACCTCTGGTTAGAATTGTTTTTGTACAGTGTCAACTGCCTCAGTACTTAATATACTGGGCAAAACCACTACACAGTAGATAGATACTAAGTAAAATTACTATTCCAGTGTGCAGAGAGCTGATTAGCTGAATTGCATCCATCCTACAGCTGTGAAGAGAAAGGGGAAGGAGTCACCAGCTTGCTCTGCTGGCCAGTGGCTCTGCAGGGCTGCCTATCTTCAGCTGAAAGGATGAAGAAAGTGAACTGCAGGTTTTGTTTTCCAAAGCTGATGAGGTTTTCACACTAAATCATTGCAGGCTTGCATTAAACTCCAAAGCTTTTGCTCACTCATGGACAATATTAGGCCTAACACTCTCTTTTGTCACCTTGTCTACCTCAGATGTTTCTGGAGGGGTCCTCTGTAGCCCAATGCCTAACAGCACTGTGAACTGTACTAACTAGATGCTCAATACAAGAGGCAAGACTTTTTTTAGGTTAAGTCTGTAAACTCAGGGGTTTCAGCCTCTGAAATAGTAAACCTAGGCTCCAAAATACTTTAGAACTTGGCTCACATTGTTCCTAACTATGTTAGAAACTTTTATAATAAATCTTACATAACATTTTTATATAAAGGTTTATTTAGGGGTTCTTTCATACAACACAAGATTCACATTTCAGATGTTCAAGTCACATACTTATTGTTAAAGAATATTTTGGTTCATCCAGAGCACTTAATAAAGCTTTTTCTCTTTGTCTTCCAATGCAGGAAAGTTCTACCAGTATCTTCTCTGTACAAAATGCTGAGTCTCTACTCACATTGCAGAAGGTCTGAGAAGTTTTCTCTTATCCTCAATGGCACATTAAGAATTATAATCTCACAGCACTTCACTTCTTGGTAACACGGGGAATATTCTGGTCAACACAAAGCTCTTTGGCAAGTATTTCTGTCCACCCTACTTGGCTGGAGACTAAAGGATGTGAATAATCAAGCTGCTGTTCAGGTCAAACAAAGTGAGGGAGAGAAAGTGGAGTAGTGTTTGTGCAGGCATCTTGATGAGTTTACTATTCAGTGTGGCTTTGTGAGAACTTGGCAAGATGCTTTGATCTCTCTCTCTGCTCTGCCTTTCTGCCCATTTCCACTACCTTTCATTTGTTTCCTGAGGACAGCAGACTTGGGAGCACAAGGGGTGCGGGAATGGCAGTAATGGAGACCATCTATCTGCAGCTGAGAGGCAGAGCTTTGCTGAGGGGAAGGTTCTGGAGAATCAGTCCCTTGAAAACCTGCTTAAGTCTCTTTTGCTTACATGTTAAACTGCTCTGCTCAGTTATAGCCCACAGAAACCAGCTGCCAGCCCTTCACTTTCTGATTAAAAACAAAAAAAAAGTGCCACTTTTGGAAGCTGTTCATGTACTATGAGTAGTGCCATCCAAGGTCCTCTTCTTTTCTTGATTATTACTCTGTGCATACCCAACAAAAGTCCCACCAGAGCAACAGAACTGTTTTAGTTTGAACAAACTGTACAGGAAGAACTGTATTTTTCTAATTATGTGCCAATTTATTTTCTCTTGACTGTCTCATCCAAGAAAATACTGCAGCTCTCAGCAAATATCCTGAGGCAGTACAGTTGCCTATTAAATAGGAATCCCTGTTGATTTCAATGCACTTTCAAAGTGTTTCAAAATGGCATAACATGGCCCAAAGGTGCTTTTTACTAATGTGCTGTCTGGCACACAGAAAGATGATAACAAAAGAAAACCTGCTTCTTGAACACAGTTATCGTCACTGGCAGTGCTAGGCAAAATAAAATAACCTTTTCTTAACAAATGAAAATTATTGTGTCCTGGAAATGCTATTTATCACACAGTAAAATTCCAACCATATCTGAGGAAGGGAAGTAATTCCTATACTTAAATGAAATGCAAAGTAGTCCAGGCAGCACCCACCAGTAAGAATGCAGCAAAATATTAGAATACTTAATACATTCTTAGAGGCCATGTGATGTTTTCCAATACAATTCTCATTGCAACCACTCACATCAGATTAAGATATCTTAGGATATGGGTATAAGATATCCCCAAAAGGCTGTGCTGTCATTCAGAGGGATCTAGACAGACTGGAGAGTTGGGCAGAGAGAAATTTAATGTAATACAATGTATTACAACAAGGCCAAGTGGAAAGTCTTTCATCTGAGAAAGAACAACCCCAGGTATAGGTTGGGGACTGAGCTGTTGGAGAACAGCACAGGGGAAAGGGACCTGGGGGTGCTGGTGGATGGAAGGATGCCCATGAGCCATCAATGTGCCATGGTGGGCAAGAAGGGCAAGGGCATCCCGGGGTGGTATTAGAAGGGGGGTGGTTAGTACATTGAGAGAGGGTCTCCTCCCCCTCTACTCTCCACTGGTGAGGCCACATCTGGAATATTGTGTCCAGTTCTGGGCCCCTCAGTTCAAGAAGGACAGGGAACAGCTTGAAAGAGTCCAGTGCAGAGCAACCAAGATGATTGAGGGAGTGGAACATCTCCCCTATGAGGAAAGGTGAGGAAGCTGGGTCTGTTCATTTTGGAGGAGAGACAAATGAGGGGTCACCTCATCAATGTTTATAAATATGTAAGGGGAAAGTGCCAGGAGTACAGAGTCAAGCTTTTTACTCAGGGAAGTCTAACGATAGGACAAGGAGCACAGGTGGTTCCATATAAATGTAAGAAAGAATTTTTTCACTGTGAGGGTTTAACTGAGACAAGTAGTATCCTGTCTAGATGAGGTTTTCAGTATCATCCTTTTGATTTTGTGCATTTTGCTTTAATATATACACTTGACAGCCATGCAATCTGCTAGTTTAGGAATTCCTACATGCTCAGTAACTCAATATACAATGATGTTGTATTAGGTACAATTAAAAAAAATCACTTTCTAGGTAATCTCTAATTACATGTCTATATGACAGACCCTGTTAAGTAAATAATGGACTTCAGAAAGTCCTTCATTTGTATACTTCTTTTAACACAGTGCTAAAGTTCTGACTTGCATTAATATGGCAATTCAAGCAACTGATAAACTTGTGCCATTTTTGCACAGGATCATTTTACAAATATTCATAGTTACCCTGAACTTCAACATTATAATTTTGTGTTTTCATTTGGTTTGGTGGTGGTGGTGGTTTGGGGATTTTTTTTTTTTTTTTAACTTTGAATAAATTAATTCTGATTTGGATGTTAATATCTTTCCAAAGATGAGTTTTAAACATGTAACTCTTGACTTGCTTAAAGTACTGAAACATTTTTCTTGACAACACAAAATGCCACTTTTGAAAATACTGAGTAAAAATTTTAAGGTTGCATCTATGGACTTGAGTAGTCTCTTCTTGTCTGAACCCTGTAGACATCAGTGGGGAATATTTTTGGTGTCTTGCCTCCTATTCAAAGTTTCATAGTTGTGTTTACTAGGGTATAATGCCTTTTAGTCCCAGTTCAAAGAAAGTTTAAATGGATGACAGTCCTTCACCCAAATGCTGTGTCTGTGTCCTAAATATGTGTTTCTCATTTTGGAAGAGTGCCATGGGGAATTAATGGAATCTATTACCACTCAATCACTACCTTTCTTTCATTTGTTATTTTTAAAAGATGTAGGCAGGGAAGAGAAACCCTAGTCTTTTAATTTTTAAATTGTACCTCGTTTTGTGTGTCATATTAGTGGATGAGACACAGACTAAAATTAAGTGTGGAAAAAAATCTTGTGTACATTTTCATCAGTTTACCCAGTTCTGTATAAGTCAAGCTGTGTAAGCAAATTCATTGGACCAATGGCACAGCAAATCTGATCCATAAGAATGTTACATGCAATAACTATTTGCTCTTAATATGTGACTGGAAATCCCACACTATAATCAAGTAGATGACACAGCTTTTTATTTGAGAATATTTTGCAAGAAGCAAAAGCATTGGCCAGACCTAGATCTGCGAGACACCTACCACAAAGAAGGCCAAAGAAGCTTGTGTTATTCTGAAACATAAAAAAATCCAAACCATCTCAAAATAGTCTACAGAAGGAGTACATGACTGTGTTTTCCATCTTAGCTTTACTTTGAAAAAATAATCAGTGTTTTCTTCTGAAACTGTCAAGAAGGGATATTTCTATGTTGGCTAATTTTTTTATTTTTTTTTCAGATTTCTCTAAAAGGAAGTGGATAAAAATCAACAAAATGGCAAAATAATTACTCATTGGTAGAATTTCATACTCTTGCATACATCTCTGTAACTTGAATTGATTCTTTGGTCAGAATGACCTTTTCAAAACTGTTTTAAGCCTTTTTAGACCTAATGCTGCAGCTTAAGAGACAGCTGCCAATGCTGTTTGACACCCTGCTCTCTGGGTAAATAATTGTGTATGAGAAAATCAAACCCATAAATTACACAAAGAAAATGTGCTGCACACTCCATATCAATAATGTCTGTTCAGGCAGACCCAGACAGAGGGCTCCCAATATTTCTACTGCTCAGCAGGTGTCAATATTTAATGTGACAGGAAAAGCAAGAGAAAAGGTTTCTATTGGCAGGAAGCAAAAGGATTATTCCTCACAACACAAAGATTTACTTTGAGTAAAGTGCATGTTTCACACTGTAGCCTTACCAGATTTTTCAGGTTCAACATATTGTTTACCTAACCTGGACTGCCAATGACAATTTTTCCTCTAATGAATTTATGGTTTTAGTTATTTTGCAAAAAGGCTGATCAATGCCATTATTGTAATCAGTGATAAACTGCAACCATGTTTAGTGCTGCCATACTGGTTTATGTACAGCTAGATAATTACTGACCCTGAGATGACACTTTATGTCTCAGACAAAAGTGCTACTGGTGGATAAGGCAAACTCATGTTTTCAGTGACAGGCTGCATTTTAGATTGTCAAAGCTTCTGGTGAGCGAAAATGTTTTAATGCTTTTCACTCAATTTTTTTTGAGACAATTAGAGGAAAGTGTACTTCTCCGATTTGTTTGTATTGATTAAAAATGGCGTCCAACAAATCCACCACGCTATGACCTCACTGGATAAGCAATGGTAGAATTCTTACTTTCATTTTTGTACCCTGAATATAAGTGGAGAAGCTTGAGGAACCCTTCACTTTAATACTTTATGTCACCAAGAACTGTGATTGCTTATGACACCAGCTGGTAACTGCTGTCTGAATACAGTTTACTCTGGTTAAGAGGCATGCTTCTTTTGCTCTTTTTAATTTTCATCTTTGCTGGAAAAGAAGTGTATGAACACAGTGAATAGTCAAATATGAAGTCAATGTTTAAATACTGTCGTGCTTTATAAATCTCCCTTGTACTAGCAGGTAACACAATTGTTCAAATGAATTCTTTCTCTTCTCATAGTCCTTTCAGCAGCACTCATTCAATCAAGTCACCACTGAAGTCTATAGTGCCTTTAGGAAACCCTCAACAACAGAAAAAGAAAATAATAATTTGCAGTGCGTGGAATTTGTTGTTATTGACGATAGATTTTTTGAGAACACTTTACATCCTTCCAGTTGCTGCAGAGGAACTTTACATCCTTCCAGTTGCTGCAGAGAAAGCCAACTAAATATTTTCCACTTCCATTTAGTGAAAGCAGGCTTGGCAGCCTAATCTTCAGCCTTTGTTCACAAGTCAGCTTTCTCTATTTGATCACCTCCTACCTAAACTATCAGAATGTTTATCCTCTTTTGATGCTTTGTTTTTGATGGGACTGATGAGTCTCCTCAGCTGCAAAATATCTTCTAGGGTCTGTATAAACACTCAAAACACACCTTTCATGAATAAAAGGACTCTGGTGACCATAGCTGTAATATTTCCCATGGCCTTTTCTGACAGCTGCAGATACATTTCTAGGATGCCTTTCACTCCCTTGAGGGACTATAGATATCTGGGGAAAGTGAGAGCAGCATTTTGTCTGGGCTCAGGACAGACTTACAGGCAACCAAAGCTATTAAGTGCTATGGGACTCCACCTTTGAGGTAAATGAATCACAGCTCAACCTCTGCTTCAGTTTTAGAATCAGGCTCCCTGAACTACAGTAAAAAGGATTTGTGAAAGATAAAGGACAATAGAAAAATGGAATGGGACATGCAAAAGACAAAAATGAGTGATCCACAAAGAAATAAATAAATCTAAAACATTACTGGGTAGAATTGAAAACAGTGCACTGAGAGTTACTGGGGAATTTCTATTAACAAATATTAAAGAAATAGAGAAGAATGTTGTCTTTTATGTCTGCCTATTGCAGATAATAACATGATTATTTGCTGGAGGTCATAACTATTAAAGCATATTGATAGAAATTTGTTCTCCAGAGATATAATATTTATGTTAGAAAAAATGATGATTTGATTTTGACTGCACCAATATTCCTGGCTTGGTGTTATCTCTGCCAGCACAATGCATTCCATTAAAGTAATTTATGGTCAGTATCCAATGTCTATTGACTTAAGAGTATTTTCAGTTGAGGCAAAGTGATTCTAGAACGATAGCTTTGCATTCTTAGAAATACTTCTTCCCAACTGCATATGTATTCAATAATACAGAATACTTTTTTGTTTAACAAAATTATTGCAGGAGAAGGTGTGTTCCAAAAGCAGTAAAATTTGGCTTGTTTCTTCATCTAAATACTATTTACTCATACAAAGACACAGTACAACATCTTGAAGAGCAGAAGCCTTCATCCACATACCTCAGAACAATTTGCAGAAGGCAAAGCATTATTTCCTCTCTTTTGCAATTGGAAAGCAAAGGGCATACATGAGGTTTTTTGCAGGTTGCCCATACACCACATGCAGAACCGTCAACAAGGTCTGGCAGCAATTCTCTTTCCATTCTGGTAATCTGAAAGACTGAGGCAGTGAAAACCTAACTTATCTTTCAAAATACTTTATTTTGGGGGAACTAGCATCACTCTCTCTTCATCCCAAGAGATGTGTTCCATTTTATTAAGAATAATACAAAACAAACCTACTCTAAGTAAGTAATTAGTATAAACAGATTTCAGATCAACCGGTGGTGTCAATAAGTGCTGAAGACTTTGCTTACTTTGTTTTGATTCAAATAGAGAAAGATTCAACTATTCACTGCTCTAAATTGTCCCCAAAAATATCTTTGTATCTATTTTGACAGTTTCTTTCTTAAAGCTCAGATGTTCCCACCAGGATTTACGCCCACAGTTACATTGAAAAGACAATACAAGAAGAGAATCAAACTGCTTCAGGAAAATGAGTAAACCTATTACACAGCAACCACTTAACAGGAAAATCAAGGCAATTTTTCTCAGATGTTCTTATAGTACAATTTTTTAACTTCTTGTTCAGAATTTTAAATAAATTTGGAAAATGTTAGGTTGAATTTCCTTGCTTTTGCTCTCTAATTTACATGTGGTGTTTTTACATGCTGTCACAATCAAGCAAAAATTACTTTGGGTTACTTCATAATCCAAACATTCAGTCTACTGGGATAGAAAGCAGAGGTAGTCCTTATGTATAAGTTTGTTGTCAAACAGTTTACTTCATCTTGTTTATTCATTCTGATGATATATATGTATGTGTAGGCATTTTAAGATATTAAAAGGCACAGCTCAAATTTCTGAGAGATACACAGTATTTTCTAAGCTATAAGAATGATCAAGAATAACTGGTTGTTACAGCTGATCTTTAGTCAGTGGTCTTCATGTGTTACTCAAAGTTTGCAACCAAGATGAGAAACAGCTTCAGATGCACAAAGAATGTGAAAGTTTCACCTTTTCCTTTTGAGTGAACCATTCCAAAATCTTTGACACAGTAAGAAAGCTATTTTTCACCTATGGCAGATGGAAATACATAAATCATACCTGGAAGATATCAGCACCAATTGATTTCAAAGACAAATTCTATAAATCAAAAAAACTCCTTAATTCTGGTTTCAGTTGTCAACAGATGTAGATGATCTGTTGAAAATCAGAAACCCATCATACTCAAAAGTATATAACATGCAGCACAAATGGAACTGATAACATTTTTCAGTATTTCCAGATAAAGAGAGCTTTTGGAAAAGTATCATCAGGACTTCCAAAAGTAATCAGACCACTTTGCAAAACCCCTATTATTCATTTCATCTGTTGTTACTTTTTGTTTCTAAAGCGCCAGGTGTACTATGATATGTGACTTCTGAGCAACTAGATCAAGCTAAAGCACATTCATTAAAAGAGTGAATTTCTAGAGAGTTATCTGAACACTTACTTTCAACTCAGAGATAACTGAATATGCATTTCTGTTTCCTGTCTTGAAGATAGATTTAAAGGTAATTCAGATTTTGTTAAAATTAAAATCTTCCCTATAACATGCCGATTTTAATGTATCAAGCAAATATCAACCAACCAACCAAACAAATAAAAATGCATGAAAAATATAAAACCCATTAAATTTAACAAGCACAAGTGTTGGATTCCCTACCTGGGATGGTGTAATCCTGGCTATATGTACAGACTGGGGGATGAGAGGCTGGAGAGCAGATACACAGGGAGAGATCTGGAGTTTTGTGGATGTCAAATTGAATATGAGTTAACAGTATGCCCTGGCAGCCAAAAGAACCAACTGTATCCTAGGGTGCAACCACAGTATAGCTGTGTGGCTGAGGGATGTGACTGTCCCACTCTGTGCTACACTGGTGTGGCCCCACCTTGAGCACTGTCTGCGATTTGGAGAATCTTCTTAAGAAATAATAATAATAAGTAATTATTCTTCTTAATATATGAAAAACATTGAAGTATTAGAGTGTCCAGAGGAGGACAACCAAGATGGTGAAAGTCCTCGAGGGCAAGACTTATGTGGGGTGTCTGAGGTCACTTGGTTTGTTCAGCTTGGAGAAGACTGAGGGCTGATTTCTTTGCCATCTGCAGCTTCCTCAACGGGGCAGGTGAGGGGCAGGTGATGATCTCCTCTCTGGTGACCAGAGATAGGAGATGGGGAAATGACTGGAGCTGCATCAGGGGAAGTTCAGATCAGATATTAGGAAAAGGTACAATGAGGGGGTGCACAGTCACTGGAACAGGCTCCCCAGGGAAGTGGTTATAGCAGAAAGACTGTCAACAAGACAGTCAAAAGTTCAGCAAGCATCTGAACAACTCCTTTAGTCATATGGTTTAGTCGTAGGTAATCTTTCAAGGAGCAGGGAGTTGGACTTGATGATCCTGATGGGTCCCTTCCAGATTGAGATTTCTATGATTCTGTTATCTAACCAGCTTGGTCTTTTTCCCTTAGATTAACTATGATTAATCCCCCAGGATTAACTATTAAATTAGTAGTGTCATGTATGAAGTTTGAAGAGATCACTCATAAGTGTTTTAAGGACTCTGATCCATTACTGTAGAAATCTTTGAAGGTTAATGCATGGGTCTCATTGAGATGTACAGAGATATTCACAAGAACATCAATTTTCTATCATTTATGGATTGAACGTGCAATTAGAATGTTGAATTTTCAATCCTTAATTAGAAAAAAGGCATGCCGCCGAGTTGTATCCCTGAGGAAGTCAGAATGCAAACAATGTCATTTAACAGCATGCTGGGGGGCAGTAAGACATCTTATTGTTTTGTAATTAATACTTTTATGACATTCCAGTATGAGCGCACAAGGTTCTGGAGTTCTTTCATAAAACAAAACTGCATTTGGAACAACAGAGACTCAGTACTTGCCTTTCATAAACCAGAATACAATCCTTAAATGTTTTTCTTTGAAAACTTTGAAATGATGGTTACTCTATTCTGCTACCCTACCCAGCATCCTTTGTTTCTTTTATTTCAGAAATTTGCACCCTGTCACATCAGGAGTGGCCTCATTTCATTTATACTGAACAGTCTAGACAGTGAGTTCTGGGTTAGCTTTAAATTCTTGACAGTGTTGCCTCTTCTGCAGTCACTTTAGGTATCATTTGTTTCAAACTGAAAGGTTATTGTTTGCCAGCAGTGGAAGAAAAGCAGTCAAACATTTGACTGAGTAAACTATTGAATATCTTTAAATGCTTTCCAATAGCTGTAAATGTTTCATGAGTTGAGAGTGCAAGTTAGAAAGGAATGAGTAGGCTGTGTGTTGTAAGAGGGGGTGGACAGCTTGAAAAGTTCTTCCTCGTTCTGATTTCTGGGAAGGGGTATCACAGTCTCCACCACTCAATTTGCAACTCTTTTTGCATCTTGTAGCAATCTGATTTCCTATGGAAAGCTGCACAGTCTGAGGCTCTACCATGAGACTCCATCCAGTGATGTCTGTGCTTCATCTCTGCTCCACAGAGGCTCAAATAGCTTAACTGTGCTCACACTCATCCTTCCTACCCTGGGAGACTGCACAGCTAAAACAGAGTAAGAGGACAGGGTGAGCCAAAGTCGTTCCTTTTTTTCACTTTTATAAATCTCAAAAGCATAGCATAAAAGTCTGAATTCTCAGCTTTTTAATTAAGGCAGTGTTCAAAGTATAGTGGAGAAGCCAAGATGGGCCACATAATTAAATAAGCTGATGTCTGCAGAAAGACAAAAAAAAAAAAACCCAAATCTTTTATGAGAGTTCTTTCAGACCAGCAGCACACTGGGAGGTTTTATGAATCAGAAAGTGGCCAGCCTTTTCTTCAGCTGCAACTGATTATCTCATAAAATAAATTATTTACCCTGAAAAATCCTGCTTCGCCTATTCTCAGAATATGAATTCTTCACTGAGCTTCTTAAAGATATAAAGAGGAATAAAAATCATAGCAATGCTTAACAGCCTTTCCTGAAAAAGGAAAACAAATCACAGTAAAATAATGGTCTATCACATGGTCAATATAGTTTATGTCCTCAAAACCTGTGGTGCAGGGAAGACAAAACAAATATGGGCCAAGGAACTATAGCTAGAAAAAGAAACAATGTGAACATGTGAGACAATTCAATACTGGACTTTATGTTATTACACCCATCTCCTTACACTCACATAGGAGGGTGGTTGCTTGTTACAGAACTCTTTTTTCATGTCTTATTGTGAACATCAGAAATCAATTATGCTTACTTTGTGTCAGCCCACATACACTTTACAAACCAGATCAGATGGAAGCTACACATACTAGATAACATTTTATTCCATCTGGTGTCACCACTGTATTTTCTAAAACTCCTAAAAAGCTTTAGTTATGATTCTTTTTTCTTCAAAAATATATTTTGAAGGATGATGTATAGACAATGATATAGAATCACAGAATTGTTCAGGTCGAAAAAGACTTGTAAGATCATCCACTGCAACCTTTAACCTAACTCTGCTAACTTAGTTCTACCAGCCCACTGCTAACGATATCCCAAAGCACCTCAACTATGTGATTTCTAAACACATTCAGAGATGATGATTCAGCCACTTCCCTGGGAAGCCTATTTCAGTGCTTAATAACTCTTTGTGTTAAGAAGTTTTCCTAAAATCCAATCTGAACCTCCCCTGGTGCAACTTGAAGCATCCCCTCATCCTATCACTAGTTACTAACGAGAAGAGACTGACCTGCTCCTGGCTACAACCTCATTTCAGGTAGCTGTAGAGAGCAATAAGGTCTGCCCTCAACCTCCTCTTCTTCAGCCTAAACAACTATATGTTGTTATGCATTTCTTCATGCAAAACAGTTCCAGCAGAAAAAGCACAAGAAACAGCATGTGGTAAACTTCTGGGACAGTCCTGAATAGAAGACAGTCCTGACCTGCACAAAACATGGGAATGTATGTGTTTAGATCCCTCCTTCCTAGAAGCAGACAACCTGATTCTAAATTCGTTAAGAGACCTATAAATAAAAATCCACTTTCAGCTCTTGTAGCTCAATGTTTATTTTTTACTGAAAAATAAAAATTAATATGACTATAATTCTGCTCATCTGTAAACCCAGACTCACTCTTTCTATGCGTTGTACCATTCACTGAAAGAAATGGGAATTACAGACAGGCAATAATTCTGCAAGCAGAATTTTTAGTCTTCTCAGACTGATCAAGCAGAAATCTCAAATGATAGCTGGACTAGAAAACAATTATATCAGATAACTGAATTCATAAGAATATGTAATTTTAATGTAGATAAATAACCATGGCCCTATGACATCTATCTGTCATACTTCAACTTATTAGCCATGTATTGACAGATGCACAAAGATATGTATATACATCATGTCTTCAAAACTGCAGGACATCTCAAAGACAGAAAGCATTTTCTGCCCTCACATCATCATAAAACTGCTCATGTATGTCAAGTCATTCCTGATGGATTAAAAAACAGTGGAAGAGCAAATTGCAGGTATTCTTCAAGTATGAAGCATCATGGTAGTCACCCTTCTGGGTGACACCATAAATTAACCCAGAACCTCTCCAACCAGATGGATTGTTCAGTGTCTGGAAGAACTCTTCCCTGTTCTTCACACAGATAGATGAGAGTGATGTTGACAAGAAAGCTGTGGTCTCATCTATATCCTGAGGAGCTGAATAGAGTCAGTTAAGTCTATGCTAATGCACAGCTCTCTTTGCAACTCTGTATCAGACTGATCCTTAATTTCCAGTCCTATACCCATAATTTCTACACAAAAGAAAGCTAGACAAAAATCAATGGAACTCAGACAGAAATGGTGGTCTGTCTGTCAGTGGACCAAGACCCAGCTACCCTGCAGTCTCCATTAAAAAGCAGTTCTGGATCTTGCAAGTAACTGACAGTCAGCTGAGACCCATTTGAGCTCCACTGCTGGGCAACTTTACCTGGTGTGGTAAAGGCTTTAAATCTAAGGCTTTAAAGTGCTCCATGCAGAAAATCCTTCAGGCTATTGTGCCTAAATTGGCACATTCTTTCACTTTTTATATGCAGTCTCTTTTATCTAAAGTTTTCCTAAAGATATGGGGGTTGTGCAAAGTTAGATAAATTCCAAGTAACTCCTTTAATAATGTATCTGATGTATCATATTTTCTCTGAGAAAACAACTAACTAAATGCTAAGATATCTGAGAAGGATATTTCAGCAAATTAATTCTCCATCTTAATGCAAATTTAACCTAACCCTAAACCAAAATCTAACACAGAATTTAAGCTATTTCATCATGCTTTGTAGTAATATTTTCTGGTTTGATTAAAAAGTGAATCTTTTCTTTCAAAGGTCTTGAGGTCTGTCCACTTTTCTGTAATTTCATACTCATACTTTCAATCTCTTATTGAGTTTTTGAATATTATGGAGCTTTGAGTCTAGAATAACTTTAAGCACTATAAATAAGATGGTAGCTGTGGTTAATTTTTTTCTGAGAGAACAGCTATTATGTTTCACCTGAGAGAATGGCTCACGGCTCATGTATCTAGGGAATAGTGAAGTTGAATCTGAATAGTTATTTTCCTGATTGAATTTTGGGATATTATAATTTGAGAAAAAAAAAAAAAAGTTATAGTCTTTTTATATGGATTTAGAATGGAGAGTGAATAAGCTATTCCACTTTTTGACTTTATTAATTATTCTGAGGCACTAATACGGTGAGGTTGATGGGAATGATGAGGATGGAAAGATCCAGAATGACCATTTTATGGTGAAGATATTGGACCACCAGTCAGGAAGATGTAAGGTGAATTACCCCTTCCCTGTGGCTTCTTGTTAGGGTCTTTGGGAACCATTCATTTTCCCCATGTTCAACCTCACATTTCTGTAGTGATTGAAATGAAGCTTCCTTACTTCTCAGGATAATTTGCAATAGTGGTTGATGTTTCCACCGTGATCAAATATTTAAGTTACTGTCCACAGACATAGATATACATACAGTAACATACCTTGATTACCCTCTGATTATACCCACTTAAAATTTAGGGCAAAGCATACATATCTTTTAAATTTTTATCAATAAAATATACTAGTGACTCAAGAAGGTAGATAATATACATGAAAACAGACATTTGCTAAACTGTTAACCTAGTAAATAATGACCAGAAAATGGTCATATAAGATTTGTAACAATACTTGAAGATAAAAAATAAATAGAATGCAAAGTAATCTGAAACAGTGACAGAAATAAGCAAATGCCTGACATTTCTTGAAAGTCTTTTCTTAGATTACCTGTTGTTTGTATGAAAATGGCTTATATTTGGATAAGCTGTGAATTTTCATGCAGTGAGCTGATTTTCAAATTATGTGAAAAGATGTTACTCTATGAAAGAGGAGATTGAAATCTCCATTACGCTGCAATTGCTGAGATTTATGGCAGCTTTATCTGAGTTTCTCCTGTGCGATATAATTATGTCATACAATTTTTTTGTTGTATTTCTTATTCCCCTTTATTTGATGGAAACACCCATATAAATCTTAATAGTCTACCTGCTTCTGCTTTATATTCAAATTCTTCTGCCCAGATAGTTATATTACAGTAATTTTCCACAACTAAGTCTGATTTCATACACATAATAGAAGCAAGGCTACTTTCACTATCTAATGGGTAAAGATATGAATATTAAAAGCTAAAAGTGACTATACAGATATCCATCCAAGATTGGATCTTGTTTTTAGCAGTAGTCAGTAAGCAATAAAGAAGAAATCTGAGCAATCATCATTTGAAAAATTTAATTGATTAAAAAAATTAACCAAACTCTTTTCAAAAATAAATCTTCAGAATCAATGTATATTGAAAATTATTGTGTTCTCGCAGTGACTCTTTAAATAGAAATTGGTTTTGTTTTGCCTTGGAACTAGGAAGAGACAAGAAACAAGCTGTCATTTTTAATATACAGCTTTTCTGGGTTCCCCTTAAGAGAAGACAGTGAAAAATGAACAAAATTCATGATTTCAACTGTATTAATTGTCTAAGTCAGAAAGCTGCTAAAGACTCTAGGGAGACTCTCCAAATGACTAATTTTATAACAGAAATCTCATATGATATTTCAAGCAAACTCAAAGAAAGGATTAGCTGAACTAGCCATTATAGTCTTACGTAAGAAGGTTTTGAATCACACCTAATTTTAACCAAAATATTTCTCACAGTTAAATATTGCATTGACTCCCCTTCTCAGTACAGATGTCTATACAAGTATGGTACCTAAACTGCCTGATGCTCTAAAAGAGTTAATAAAAAATATATTTGTTAGAGCTGCCTTCTGGACCTTAACCAAGATTTGTTCTAAAATTTGTGGAAGCCAAGACTGACTTCAGATCAGACTGCTCATCCTTTTCCTAATCCCTTCTGAAAAAATAAATCTTGTGGTTTTGTAATGCAGCCATGCATAATAATGCCTGTAAAGTTAGAAATATAGGACATCTCACAAGTGAGAAAACATGAGCTGCAAAGCAAGCAGGGATAAGCATTTCTGTGGCTAAGAGACAGAGGCACACATCAGAGACAGTCTATGGTGTCCTATAAATGTCAAATTTGATCTGCAAAAATTTTGTAAGAAAGAATCTGCCATTTTTCTTTATACGAAAGGACCCTCGACAACACTGACAGGAGTTCTGTAACATGGTGAGAGCTCAGCTACTGAGTTGCGTATAGGGAGCTTTACTTTCTTATGTAACTTTAGCACAAAAAGCAACAGGCATCATCAGAACAGCAGACAATGATACAGATACAGTATTTGTGTCAGCTGCAAAGGATAATTTGCATTTTTAAAATTATATTGAGAAAAAAAAACAACCAAAACCGAAAGAAACAACCCTCCAAAACAAAATCAAAAACAAAAACCAAGAGAGAAAAAAGCAACAGAGAAAGAAAATTCAGAAGGAAAAGCATGACATAAAGGAAAAAGTATCTTTGCTTCTAAACTGGCTCTGCTAAGGAAAAAGTTCATTCTCTGCCCTTAGGAGATATTGGATGTTGACTGCAACATATTTCATTTCAGAAAGCAAATGTGTCAGACTGTTTAGTCCAGTTCAACAAAAAAGGGAAACAAAGGTTGCTCTTATTTTCCCTCAGGTTTTGGATCCACTGACTGTGCCTTCTTTGGAGGAATTTCAAAGGTTTGTGACTAATGGCAATGAAATTAGCTTTGCTGAAATGCAGGCTAAAGAAAGCTAACCTGATAGAAGATCTTTGCAGCCTCTGTTGTTTACAGCAGACTTAGGAGAACATGGTTTCTCTAAGTTATTTTTTTTCCAGTAGCCTTTACTTTGCCCAGTGAAATACTCTACCTTATTTTTACACTATTTACACAAACAGAATTTAGATTGAGCATTGTAGTATCTTGTGACAAACCAATTTTTCCTAAGCAAATTAGGAGGAGAAATGGCTGGAAAAGGCCATTTCTGAATGCCAGGACACAAACACACACTAAAATTACCACAGTTCACAGGTACAACGCTGTTGAAGCCAAAACAGAGGATTACAGCACTGTAGGAGAGTCCTGCCCTAGCCTCTGGGGAAAAAAAAACAGCTGTGGGATTTTTCAATAGAATTTATGGAAGAAACAAAAATTTCCTCTCTAATGGAAGAAGTAGGGACTGTTCCCGAGAGAGGTGCCCTTTGATAATCTCCATTTGAAACAGTCTTTTGTGGCTCTTAATTCTTCTGCTACTGACATGGGAACTGGCATGGAAAGAGGAAGGATGAAGGCTGCTTTATTGTGGCTGTTGAGTGATGCTGACATCCACAGCACAGCCTTGTCTGGACTTCCTGTTGGCTGTAACCCTTTTATCCTCTGCATTAAAAATTGCCCAAAAAGTGAGTGTAATATTGTATAGCACCATACAAAATATATAAGGAAGGGCTGGTTTTCTTAACTATCAAGGCTTTTCCTCAGGTCTGTAAATATCTCAAAAAATTTTCAAGTTGTAGAGATTGCAAGGGTAGCTCAGAGTCCAAATGAGTTCTCTGCTCTCTCAATTCACTGGTTTATTCTAGAAAACAGCGTAACAGTCATAATTACCCAAAATCAAGGTGATGTGGGACTAGAAAAGTAAATAAGGGATCTGAATCAGGCTAGGATTTCTGCTTCTCTCCTCACTCTGGGATTTAGGAATAAATGAAGAAACAGTTTTGTTGGCAGTTAACCCATGAGCTTGGACTTTCTATAGAGCTGTGCCCACAATACAGAATTCAGAACAGAAAAGTAAAACTAGAAAAAACCTTACCATCTCCAATATAATATGATGAGTTTTCAAAACCTTGCATCATAAGAAACAACTCTCTCAGCGTTTATGCAGCAGCACTATATGGAATGTATTTATCTGTTTATCCCACCAAAACAATATAAAAAAACCTCACAAATCTATTTTTTACCTTTTGCTTGAAATTGCTTGCAGCACTTTTATTTCCTAATCCTGTACCTTAGCAAGCAATACTGAAAAAAACATATGTTAAGGCTTCTTACATCCTTATGAACACACTCATGAGAATCATTTCATCTTACTACATGCCCCAGATCACAGCAGGACTATTTCCACCACAAATTTATTCTTTCTCTCAGTGTATTTTTCTGATGTTAAAATTAGTAATGAGAAAAAAAATCATCTCCCATTAAATAACTGGGAGTGTTTCCACTAAGTTCAGTAGGCTCGGGATGTCACATTCAGTTTCTCTTTTCCACTGGTGGATGAAATCATGATGAAGACAAAAGCTGCTCTTTTGTCATTCATGAACAACTGTCCTAGTATGACTCCATGTCCTTTAGCAGCACCCATACAATATTAAAAGTGTGCATTCTGACACTTAAAAATATTTTCCTCATGTCTTCTTCCCCAGCTGACAAATATCATATGCTCTTAAATGTAGATGCAATGGCCTTGCTGCTTATCCTGTGGAAATAACTTGTAATATGAAAGATCACTCTTGTTGAGACCAGAGGTAATGTCAGCTTATTGCCTGTTGCTGTTCTGACGATGCTCTTAATGGAATAGCTTCTCACTGACTTTTGCCTCTTCCATATCATTCCTATTGCACAGTCATAACTGTGCTACTCAGTTAAATTCAGTTCTCAGTTTCACAGACAATCTTAGTTTTGAAATTCTGTTGCCATAAACTAAGTAATATTAACGTAGCTTTAGCATGCAGAAGCCACAGTCTATGTTAGCATTGTCATTTTCACACCTTTAGATTAATGCTGGAGTTGTTACACATAGTTGAAGATTATTTTTTTTTAATCTGAAAGCACTGTTTTTTTGGGTTTTTTTCTTGTTTATAATATCAGAAACACATTTTAGATACCCCATGTATTAGGGTAATTGACATGGTAATTTCAGCTTGGTTTTGGCATCTCTGCTCTTGTGTGTCTTTACTGATTCATTCAGAAATGTATCTCTATCATAGAGGAAACATTTTGAATATTTTTTAGTTTGCTTTAGTTTTGAATATATTTACTTTGCTGAAGAAATATATTTAGTTTGCTAATTTTCAGAATTCCAACTCCTACTTCAAAGCTTTATGTGTTTTTTCAAGTTTTACTGACTCAGCTCCATAAACTGGTAATCCTCAAAACTGCTTGAAAGAAGAAATACCAAATCATCAAGTAAAGACAAATCAGTAGTCTGTTTCCCAGCTGAAGAGACTTTAAAGACGTGAGATGGTTTTATAAGTGGCAATGACGAATTTGCCCCTTTTCTACTCAAGGGCTCATAGTCCCAAGGACAGTAGTACAAATATTAACAGAAACGGTTTCATTTGTCAGTATCAGAGACAGTGTTGCTGAAAAAGATCCTAATTCATTGTCCCACCATAGTCTTTTATAAGAATCTCCTGCCCAGCTGCAGCAACATTAAGGCCAGTTGCAGAAGACACCTTTAATTTACATCTTATCAATATAAAAAACTGGTAAAAACTGGAATCTTAAAATTAGTATTCAAGATATTGACAAAAATAGGTAATATAAAGACAAATTCCATAAGGACAGCTTAAAATAACTAATTAATTTTCAACTTTTTTTCTGTTAAAATGAAGATGGATTTTTTTTCCATAGGAAAACTTGAAGCAGCATCCCGTGCCACAGGACATATGTAACTGGCAGGTGCTATAGGTCCATTCCTGTGTTTGATTCAACATGAGTTCTTTCCATCATCCATTAGAGTATTTGGTCCAGGCTTAGTCTGCTGGCCCCTGTGACTCTAACTCTGTCCCAGCACAGAAAGCAAACATCATTCTTGCTGAGCAATACATGAGACCTTGACTTTATAAAAATCAATTTACCTTCATTTTTGTAATGCATGAAAAGTAGATTGCCTCTGAGAGCATTTCTTTTTTTATTCCTGGGCTTTCAAACTAGTAGATAAAGAACTTGTCATCTGGTACTTTAACAGCAAACATGACATGAACTGTCATCACAGGCAGTGTAGAGTTTTGCTGGCAAATATAGGAGTCATCACATTGAAAAAAAAAAAAAAAAAAAAGATTTTAAAACTCATTATTATTATAATCACTGTGCTCAACACCATAGCTTTTCACCTGTTCATTGCTGCTTTTTGAGAGTCAGCTATTCTTTGCTATAAAACTTCCCAGCCTGTATCCTGACAGCTCCTTAATCATCTGAAAGCAACTGCGTGGCCTCCCCCCAGATCTCATCAGTGTCATTTATTGAATGGCTATATCATTTCTGATACACTATGAGACTGTCCCCTCTGCAGAAAAGCTGAACTCACTGCCTTGAGAGTGATCCTTGGCCCTGCAAATTGGCAGTGAGTTTTCTTTAGCACGCCTAGGGAGAGTCTCAGCCATCTGGTACCCCTCTGTTAAAGCAAATCTTCTGCTCTTCCCCCGTGAGCCTGTCTCCTCTCTCCACAATACTTTGGTGGTCCATTCCACCCTTCACTGCCTCAGTGCAGGGGGTGTAACAAGACACTGGTACCAGTCCACACTACCAGTTCCCTGCAGTGCCCCAGGACACATCTCTTCCTGTCACTCAGGACACTGAGGATGTCACTGAGGATGCTCCTCAGAGGGAAAATACACAGGAGGGGGTGTTTATTTGCTTCCACTCCTATTTTTCAATTTCCCTTTGATGAGCTGCCCAGAAGCCAAAATGCATTTTTGAAGTCTGCCACGCTGACCAGTCCTGTCTTGCTGTCCTTTTGTGTAAGCTTGCTTATATCCAATTACAATAATTTATATATTAAAGCTTTTTTGGTGTTTGTTTTTAGTTTGTTTTGTTTTGTTTTCAGAAAGGATGAAACATAGTATTTTCCCTATAATCTTTGATTATAATCTTGCCTCTTAAGGTTCACCATTTGTGAAAGCACCCACATTGCTCTGCAACCCAGATGTCCTCTCTGCCTCTACTGCTTCAACCTTCCTTCTCAGATTCACAGTGTTGTCCATCTCTGTGTTACTCCTGCATCTGATCTCACTCAGCTGCAGTAGTCCATATACACAGTTATAAACATAATCTGTAGAGAACACATTCTCTATAGAAGACATAATCTTTACTAACAGGTAATCGGTAATCTTAGATATGGGTGTTCCCTACCCTACTATTCTAGAGGTTCACCAAGTACTTCTCAGTTACACTAATTAACTGTGGTTAACTCCCTTCAGAACTTGTAGTCACACTAAAGGATGGAGTCTCTTCTTATTTCCTAAGCTACTGTTCTCACTTTTCTATCCTTTCTATTTTCTTCTGTTATGTGTGATAATATAGATGAGAATATAATTTCTATATTTTCTCATTTAAAAATCAGATTTGAAGTTTCAACTTCCAGACTAAAAGAAAGTATGAAAAATAAACCCAACAATCCTTACAGCACACTGTTGGAAACAGCCTCTTAAAAATAATTACACACTCACACACTCAGCATTTCTTCTACCTCAGAGTCACTGTCACATTTATCTGACTTTACAGACAGAAAGCCTGTTAGTATTGTCAGCACTGTGGACACAACAAAGCTATGGGAGGGAGAATTCTGCTTTTCATGCATTATCAATAAAAGCAACAGCTGTGATTCAGAAACTGAATTTTTCATTTTAACTAAATCAAAGAAAAATGCCATACATTTAATAAGGTGAAGAGGAATTCTGTCATTGTCTGAGAGAAATGTAAAGAAAACATGCACTGAAATTTATAATCTAACTATGGTGCTTTTCCACCTTTTCTCTTCTAATCCCTGTATGTTTCAGAATCAATATTAGGAAAGAAGGGCTGGCTCAGTAACCTAAGTTTTTATATAAACTGAATTTAATCTTTAATGACTGCAATACTATAGTTATTTATATTTACTCTAGTCTCTTCTTGAAAGAGGTGTCTCTGTGAGTAGAAATTTTCTAAAGCTAAGAAAGTAATTGAAAAAGAGGTTTTAGAAGCCCCATCCTTAGAAACATTCAAGGTCATGTTGGACAGACCTCTGAAGAACCCAATCTAGTTGAAGATGTTTCTGCTCTAGTGTTGTGTGGGAGATACAAATCAGCCCAGACTGAGTCATCTTTTACACCTCATATGCACTGCAAAAGTGCATGGGTGCCAGCTTGCTGTACAACTTTCTGCTACTTTTCCCTGCTGGAAACACACTAATCCTCACTGTAGAACTGATGTTCCCTAAGCTTACTTGAGTAAGTTTACTTTTTTTTTACTTACCCTGCTCCCTTACGGACTGTATTGGTTCCACTGTCCATGAAGCTCACCAGGGAGGCAAACCAATGGCAAATCTCTTCAGAAAAAGTCAATCAATCCCTTTTTTAATGGTTTCATTTGCAGGGTCCTGTAGAACTTTATTTTATATAAGCATGCACTCTGCTTCAAATCATTTTTCATTCAAAACTGAATAAGCTCTAGCAAAAGGGGGAAAAAAACACAAAACTGATTTTGGTTTTTAATGTAGCTTACTTCATAGTATTAGACATGCCTATTCCAAAAACAGCCTTCCAGCAAAGACAAAGAAAACAGTAGGAATTGTAAGGAAGGTCTCTCTCTTTCCAGTCTAAATAGTTCACTGTTTGCTTGCAAAATTAAAGGAAAATGGCAATTTTACGTTGTCTCTCCTGACATTCAGTCACAGATTAGTTCTACTTGAAATGCTTCATTTCAGGTCAAGACACATTTTGCTTTCTGCTAGCCACTTCCAACTGTGCAACATATGGCCGAATTGTCACGTTTGTTTCACATCACAACATGGCATCCTTGAGACTAAATCTGTTACTCCTTCAAAATAAAAAGAAAGAATTGGTACTCATTTACTATACCGATTCATGATTAATAAGGATATTTTTCAACAAAGAAATATAAAAGCAAGAAACACTTAGCCACTTCATTTATCTTTCAGAAATCTTGCTGGGAGCTCTTCAGTCATCAGAAAGATTGAGAGGTGATAGATTTTTATTTTAATCCAACCAGGAAGATTGGCCTTTCAGTGGTGCTCTAAATGTTTATTTTATCATAGGTCTCCTGTCACAGTAGATAAAGTGGAAACTGTGACCTGTTTTTTCCCCACATTCCAGTGACACTCATCAACTAGGTGATCTCCTACTCATATAGGATCCAGTACTGTTACATGAACAAAAATAGTTGTTCCACAGGCAGAAGCACACCTGCTTCCCATTTCCATTTCCTTATCTTGTAGTAAAGTGTGTTTTCCACAAGTTAAAATGATGCTTTGCATCAAAGATTTAAAGAAAAAAAGCAAAATCACAACAGTTAGTCTTCTAGACTGATTGACTAATAATCCACTTGAAACAAAAAGAAGTAGTAGAATATGTATTATTTGGTAAAAAAAAAAAACAATGCATGATGTTAAAAATTTAGTGAAAAAGTGTAAGAATGAACAGGGGAAAAAATAAACTTAGTTTGCCATCAGAAAGTGAAGTAGTATTAAAATAACTTCCTGAGTTTGGGCCACTTTTGCTGAAATTTTAAGCAAAAGATGTTAAAGTTGTTTTCTTGTTTTGTTCTACTAATATCAAATATTTTGGATTTACATTAATTTTTAAAAGTTGTTTCAATTTTGATTTTACTACAGCAATACCTAATGTAAATATTCCAGTGAAAAATATTTTAGATTTTCCTTCTTTTGCAAATATAACTTTTGGGAATGAAAAAAAATTCCAGATACTCATTTTCCTGAAGGATATACTTGGCTCTCATTTTGCCTCAAATTTGTCTTTGATGCTTACACCAAAGTCAAACTTTAAGTTGGAAACATAAATACAACTTTCACAAGGTTTTACAAATAAACTACATAATAATGTGGCTTGCCTCCTAGCCCAGATAAAGCCCCAGAGTAACAAAGAGATCACAATGTAACCTGATGTTTTTGGGGATCCAATGGATAGTTTTATTTTGGAAGAAGATACATTACTGCCTAGTATGCAACCAGTATAAGGAAGCAGTAGCGGATAACTAGACTCTTCCATAATTGCTTAATAAGTGATGAATACATTATATTTTGGTAGAAAAACTTTGTCAGAAAGCATCAATCAGTATATTCAAGAGAGGTAAAAACAGGATTAATAGCAGTGGCCTTACTTGCAGCCCCAGTCATCTGCAGGCATATTCTATTTGCAACAGCAAAAGTTGGGAGTAATGCCAGAGGAATCACTGCTAACACACCACACGAGGGACTGTGAAGTTAATTTTTTTGGAGAGTGTACATGATTTGATGTATTTGCTGACTTTTTGGTTGCAATTTATTATGACTGAAGGGACAGGAGACTAAACTACAGCTGCTGTACATACAGGTCCCTGTCTACACCATGTAATAGTGCCCAGTGCTTGGAGCTCAAAGATGCTGGCAAGAGAGCCTTCTTCAGACTCAGAAGGAATATCCCCTTGACACCAGGGTGAAACAGGGCACAGTTTACTCCTTACTAGTTTGGATGCAGCACTGTGCTAAGGCAGCAATACTGCTCTGCTGCTTCTGTCACCTGAGCTGTCACTGTCCAGGGCAGTTGGAACCCCTGTGGTAGTCCAGGCTCTGTGTACTCTCTAGAGTAAATATGCCCTTGGGCTCCCCAGGTTGGTGCAACTGTAATTAACATTCAGAAAAATACAGATGGTGCAGTAAAAGATAAACAGCTGCACACTGGGCAAAATTAAGCAGCTGCTCAGGAAACGGACAGTGTGAAGAGGCTGCAATTCCTCTCCATTCGCTGCAAGTCTGGAATCAAAGGCTACACTTTTAAATGAATTGTCTCATGTTTTGTAATTGAGAAATGGAAAGAAATATGCACTTTCAGTGCAACTTAGCTTAGATAAACCTTTAGAGTGGATACAAGTACATCATTTTTATACATTACAGTTATATTAAATGACTTCTACCCAGAGTGTCTGACACAGCAGCAGTGGGGTCTTGACATAAGAATTTTAACAACTGCAGTGGAGGAAGAGAGGCTTCCAAATACTGATGCTAAAGAAGCAGAGAATACTTTCTATATATATGCAAATACATTTGTCCTGCTATAAAGATGAAGATGCTATATTCTGCATGGCTAATAAAATCTTGTGCTTTGAAACACTGCAATATAAACTTGCAAACTTTGCTGCATGGTCACAGCTGCAAAAGCATAAAGCTTCTATTAGGACTCAGGTTCTCTTGAATTTGATGAAAGCTCCAAGGTAGGACAAAGTGTTGAGGTCAAGACAGAGGAAGCTGTTATAAAGGTCATTTATGGGATACAAAGATCCAGGTAAAAAAGGCCAGAGTTTTATATTCAGTAGCAGGAAGGCCTGATAATATTATATACATGTAGAGTAGATCCATGAGAAAGAAACAAACAAACAAACCAGCAAAAAAAGACCAAAAAACCCAACAAAAAACCCCCACAAAAACAAATCAAACAAAAAAACCCCTGTTGTTTTCTGAAAAATGAGAATATTTGATAACTTTCTAAATAGCCACTAGACATGATAATTTGCCTTAACTGAATCACCTGAAGTAATATTTGTGTGGAGTAGTACTGCTCCATAGTCTTCTGAAGTTTACAGATTCTGTGACAAGCTTTACTTAGCTAAAAAAAATAAGTTAATGTCAGAGTCAAATCTGTGCTTGAAATTGCCTGAAATTTCAAGGTTTAAAAAAATAATTTAAGCACTGGGTCCCTGCACACCAGGAAAGCTAAGCCTCTGTCATCAGAAGCAAAGCACCAGCAAAATAATTATATTTCTTTTTGTTTACCCCTCCTCAAAATCATTATTTTTCAGCACAGTGCAGTGTGCTCTGAAAACCTCAAAATAGCTTTCCCCTTTACTTCTATTGTTAAACACAGTTTGAAGTGTCTGAGTGGGAAAAGCCCACATGCTCAAATTGCCACTATAATACAACATCCATGAAGGTGAAAACAATTGAAAACAAGAGAGAAGGAGAGAAATCACTAGAAATGTGATTTATCAGCATTGCATGGCAATTGCAAAGAACAGTTTGTGCAACTTAGTTAGAATATCCAGATATATAATTGAGTATACCACCCCTTACACAGTCAGTTGAAACAGTTGGGTACCAGAGGAGTTGCAAAACTTCAGCAAATCAAAACGTCTCTATCAAGAGTATTATGAGATTACCTCTGGTTTCTTGTACAAAATTAATGCCTCCTGTTGTGATTGATTCTTCTTGTTTTGGGCATCCTCATCAGACACAGCACATTGAACTTGGGCAAGTAGGCAGTAAACATGTAAGGGCTGGAAGGCCTGTCCACAAATGGACATCTTCATGGTCCCTTGGGATAGCCTGGAATTCCACCACAGTCAGAAGTACACCAGAGGAGCCAACCAAAAGAATGAACACTTCTTGTCTTAAGTGTTAGGTGTGGATATTCAAGAACTAGTTTGTCCTATTCTGCTCTGGTAATCTGTAGCAACTGCCCACAGCTCCCTCATCTTTAGTTTTTGCTAGTCACAAGAATCTGGACCCTGTAATTCTGACTTGCCTGTGTGTCTGAATCACTAATTGCTTTTCATTCGGTTTTATCCTTATAGAATAAACTATAATAACTATCCATAAGCCCTAGTCAGAAAAAAAGTGTATCGCTCAACTCCATTACCACCAGTCCCACCATATTTCACCAGTTTCTGTTCATCTCCAGAGCACCTTGATTTCTATTTACACTCTTGACACCAGTAATAAAAAATGCTACAAATGCAGCTCTATCTTACATTCCCTCAATGCTTGAATTTATTAGAGACCAGATGCTATGATTTGGTGATTGCTCCAATGTATCCTCTTTACTACACACTACAAAACCTTTCTGATTCCCTCAACTAACCTATCACCCACCTGATCTCTGATAAAAAATCAAAGCATCTGCTTCTACAATAGGAGCCTTATATTTTGTCTAAGAGTACTGATTCTTTACAAAACCAGAAATCATCCCTCCTAAATACCAAATTTTACCAAAAGTACATATACAGTGTCTTTGCTTTCTTCCTTCATTCATTCTGGGGTCAGATGTTCCCATGGATATTTATTCCCTCTGGAATATTACCTTGCTTTACTTCCAACAAAAGCTTTATCCCCTCTAACAACGGTTAAAGAAAAATTAAATCTCATAATGCTGTTGATTATTTCTTTATCATTTTGATGCTCTTCTTTTCCTCTGTGTGAGAAGAGGAACAACAGTCTCACTTTGCTTACAAGAACAATTACTTCAAACAGCAAAAACACACAAGTCTCATTTTGCTTACAAGAACAATTACATCAAATAGCAAAAACCCCGTGGAAGCTACAAGACATACAGAAGGAAACCAGTTTTTATTCTTATAAAAATTAAAAGAAGCTAGGAATGAATTTAAAACCAGCACCTAGACATTTTAAGTCCTTTTGATAGCTTGTTTTATAAGCACATATTTTTGTTTGAATAGGATTTGGAAGTATCTATGGCTCCAATGTGACTGTTTTTCAAAGCTCATGAGTAGATTTTGCATGGATCTCAACTGCAAGGCAAAATGGAAGACATTTTTAAAAATCTGGCTAGACACCCATGCCAACAAATAGGTGTGTTTACAATTACTTTAATTAGTCCTTCAAGTAAAGGTTACTGCAGTGCTTATGAATATTAATACCATGTAATATATTCAGGTAAATGTATCTTCACTTATTTGAATGTGCAACCAGTCATAATTCTGCTTTCACCTTTTTCTTTTGATGATTTAAAATTGGCTATGAAACCCCAGAACATTACATATGCAATGATACAATTGAGACATTATACTTACTAGAGTAAAGAGACTAAAAGGATGGTTTCCAGAGCAACCACAATCCAGCCAGCTTGTATTTTATGCATCTGCTGAAGGGAAATTTTGCCTTCTGCTTACATCCAGACTAAATCCCTATGATTACCCCTGGATGCAGAGTGATGCTGCAGCTGTTTTATCCTTTAGCATCCTCCAGCAGCCATGTGGCACCTGCTTTCCCCCCACCAGGGATCCAGCCACTGGCTGCAAACTGGGGAGAGTCCCACTCAGACCCCTATTAACAACCTTCCTCCCACCCTAGGACCTTTCTCAGCAGCTCTTGGCAGCACAGTCATCCCTGTGTCCTACCCCACGTGTGCAGCTGTACTTAACCTCTTCTGTGACTCTTCCTTGGATAGTACAGTTTAGAGGATAGGAGCTGGCCTCAGGTCCTGCTGGTCTCCTCTCAGAGAGTGCTCAGTATCTAAGGGCTGAGCAGCTGCAGGGCCAGGGCCTCCAAACTGTCCTGGTTTGGGCCAGGATAAAGGTGATTTTCTGGTTTGTATTTTTGCTTTCAGCTAAATCTCTTGTAAGTAGTTGCATTTGCTGAAATTAACAGCAAGTTTCTCAGACAGTGTCTGCTTCTGGGACTGATAACACTCGATGTTTATAGTTACTGCCAGAGACTGGCGTGCAGAGCCAAGGACACTGCTCAGCTCTGAGGAACATTTTACCCTTCAGAAGGAGCAACGAGGTCCCACCTGAAACTCTCCTTTGGGGAGGACCGGACAAGATAGATGTCAGAATTGACCAAACAGAGTATTCCATCCCATACACGTCATACTCAGTAAAAATTTGAGGGATCACAAGGGTCAAACACTGCCTTCCTTCCTGCTTCTTCCTTTCTTCCTGCCCTCCCTGCTCCCTTTGGCATCCTGAGAGGATTCCGTCCGTTCCTCTGCCTGTGGTCCTGATCCCTGCCAGCCTGAATCTGTGTGTTCCTGCCCCCAGCTCCTGACTGCTGCTGACCCCAGGATTCCAGCCTGGACTTTCCCAGGGCTGCCCTGCAGCCTCGGTGGTGATGTGAGAGTTATTGGAGGAAAGGGGGGAGGAACATGGTATCAATTTTCCTGTATATTTGTACATATTTAGTAATTTTTTCCTATTTATCATTACTGTTTCATTAAAGTTGTGTAGTTTAGTTTCCAACCCATAAGTCTCTCTTCCTTATTCTGTCTCTTTTCTTTATCAGTGAGGAGAGAGAGACTAATATATAAATCTGTTATTCGGTTTAAATCTGTTATTCTGCCGGGCCAGTGTTAAACCGTGACATTAAAACTCATAAAGATGGAGGCCTGGTTGCACACAAGTGACAAATGCTGATCAAAATCTCATATCCATACAGAAGCAATATAAAATATTCCAATTTAGCATTCATAAGTTTAATAAAGTCTCCTATTCACACCAGACAAGCCAGTTGGAGAATCTGAAGAATTCAAGAAAGTGTCTTAGCTTACATCCATTGAATTCAGTTCAGTTCTCGTTTCTACTCCATGGCTCAAATTTAGCATAATTTTCTTCAAAGAGCAGGCCCACAGACTTGTTGGATATCTCCATTTAGTCAAAGGCAAATGTTCCCTCTTTTGTAGCATAGAGCCCAAACATCCCAGTCCTTCTGTGTTAAGAAATGGAAGGATGAAAACTTTACATATATATGGATATCATGAAAGTATAATATTTCTTTGGTGTGGTATTAGCCAACAGAACTATTCCTAATAATGATAGATCAATTCAATGTGTCATATGCCAGAATTTGTGTAAATATTTTTAGACTAAAGCATGTTACTCATTCAACTATTGAGCAAGCTCCTTAATGATTATTCATCAATACGGCTTTGTGTTTTCAATGAGATTATACTAATTTAAATCTACCTTTTTATACATCTAACATAGTAATGGATAAATTGCCTGTAATCTCAAAAGTTGCCTACAGTGGTCAAGATAATAGCCCTGGGAAACTGGATATTTCATCTTGATGTCATGTGCAAAATAGGTCACATCACTGTAATAGAAATATATTTCTACTTTTCCTAGAATTCAATGGATTTTTTTTGTATGCCATCAATATAATTTAAATTACTTGAGTGATTTAGATTCAATGTAGATGGCATCAATAAGTGTTAAATTCAACAAATTGCCTGCATGTATACTTGCCTCTGTGCTGGAGGTTTTAAATATGGAATCATTTGAGAAGTACCATACATGGTACCTGTTTTGAGTTTCCTAATGTGGATTTGAGGACCTAAGCGCCTTATGGTGCAGTGTCTCAACAAATTCTTACATCCTCATCTTGGAAAAGGTATAAAGCTAACAAAGAATAATTTCTTGCAGCTAAAGGTCTGATGATTCACTGCT
This sequence comes from Phaethornis superciliosus, assembly GCA_023637945.1. Taxonomy (NCBI): domain Eukaryota; kingdom Metazoa; phylum Chordata; class Aves; order Apodiformes; family Trochilidae; genus Phaethornis; species Phaethornis superciliosus. Next base: position 50,074,686 of record JAJQWJ010000002.1, on the reverse strand, counting down.
GTATGCCCCATGCTGTTCATGTAGATTAGTGCTGCTACAGTGATTTAGTTCCACCTCAAAAGATAATGACTCTAAATTTTATTTCTGTTAGTTGTGCAGGCATGTGTTGCAGGATAAATATCTGGGAAGTAAAGTAATGGAACAGAAGCTGTTTCCTCTGTAAAAATGATCTTAAGTTAATGATGACTCTTTTTTTCTCCTCCTGGCAACAATTCTTTTTTCTGACTCCTGGAATAAAGTCTCTTATAACAATTTAGGATGAGTTTGCCCCTATCAAATGAGAAGAAGCTGAGACTTTTTGGGCTTGTTCTTCAGCCAAGGGATCTTGGTACCACTCCGAAAGCTGGTTGTAAGTGCAGCTCTGCTAAACACTCTCCCTATAGTCATAAAAAAGACACAAGTCAATATAACAGCACTGATGCACTCAGACCATTCAGACTCTAAGTGGCCTGTGCATTCAAGTTCAGATTTCAAAGAAACTCTACAAAAGAGGTATTGGTGAATAGAAAGCTGCTTGTAGGAGAAAAGGAAAAAACCCTGCAGTTTCAAGTGAGGTGCCCCCGTGCTCACCCCGCCTCTCTATAGCCTGTGCATGTCTGGTGCCCACAGCAAAATCTCCCCTATCCATGACAGGTCTCAGTGGTCCTTTTTTTTTTTTTTTTTATTCTTTTCAAGCATATGTTTTCTCCCTTCTTTTTGATGTCATTTTGTTTTTTATATCTTTCAAAACAAGCAGAACTGGCAAACAGTGCCCCATTCAATTACCAGAGCAACGAGGTACATTTTCAGTTCACATAACACAACCAAGGAGAATAACTGAACTCTTCTTCAACTTGTACTCACTGGGTAGGAACAGAAGTGTGATCACTATTGGCAAATTGGCATTAAAACCTCGACCATATAATCAGCTTAAATCATTTAATCAACAGTTCTCTAAAAACATTTCTTTTATATCCACCCAATTCCTCATTAGCTAAAGAGATTTTAGTCCCAGGGTGCACACAGGACCTCATTCTGCCACAAAAATTTACAATTGACTTAGTTGGTACAAGATGAAGCCCTAAAAATTAAACTGCAATCACAGCAATCTGATTCTGCTTCCAAACTTCCCACCATCTACCAGATCTGGAGGACGCTATATGAAGTTTTGTCAGCTTTTTTACCAAAACACTCAAAGACTGCAGTCCTTCTGATCAAATATGTTTATCTATAGTGTAGACATCCGTGTATGAATTAGCCATATAGAGAGAGGCTCTCTGGAGTCAAAGGAAAGAAATACATACTTCTGATGCTTCACATCCTAATGTAGGCATCAAAACCAGGCCACATATCCATATTAGATCTGTAAAGTAGCCTGTTCTCCTTTGACTCAAAAAGCTATATGGGTGACTCACTCACCCATGGCTTTCTCATCCATATATCATCCGTGATTAATCTCACCAAAACGAGTGAAATGAGTCTGAAGCAGAACATGGAAAGGAAGAAGATGAACAACAACCCCTCATCCTCCTCCCCCCCCCCAAAAAAAAAAAAAAATCCAAACCAAAACCTAAAACAAGATGCAAGAGAGCATTAAAAGCTAGGGAACAGAGGCCACTAGATTAGCACTATGGCAGCTGGCACTGTAGAGCATTAAACCTCTGAAGTGTCCTGCCAGTTAGAGTAATCTGGTTGCATTCAGATTAAAAGATGTGAGGAGTCAATCTTCTTTTAATATGCCAGAAGCTCTGACCTAAGGTAAGTAAGTACTGCACCTAACTACTGCTATGATCTTGGCATTGTCCTAATTCTGTTCTCTAAAGCTACCCTGTTCTGCAGGAGACTTTTCCCTATGTAATACTGGTTTACAGCCAACACCATTTGAAACACAGCTCTGATTAACATTAGTCTTTTTGCATAAACACGTCACTTCAAATACAAATATTTCACTGCAACACTGGCTGCTGCAGATGCAGTAAAAATGATCCGTGTGTTCTTTAAAGCTGAGCATTCCAAAGTAAGAAAACTAATTTATCAGTTCATTAAGAACTCCAAGGATCTACTCTACTGAGGCTGTAGCTGTCTCCTTCTGCTCCGTGTTCATTCAGCTGACAAGCTGAGAGTGCCCCTTTTCTCCTTAGCTCCTCATCAGTGTGCATTTGGCAGCTGTTATGTCTAACTATTAAAATGAAATTATTATACTATTTTGTATTTCTCATTTTCATAAAAAAGGATTAGTTTATAATCCTTACTGCCATCCCATTGAACTAATGAGGCTGTTTTTCAACTGCAACAAAAAGAAAAATCTAAAACCCCATTATTCTATTTGACTACAAGAAAGATTGATTTTCCTTCCCCAATTTGTATTAAAAAAAATAATTCTACGTTTTACATTACAGCTCATAGAAACATTTGCCACTTCAGGATATTTTTACCTTCCTATTACTCCCCTAAAGTATAATCTTGGGAAAATGCAAAGAAAGCAAGCCAAATGGAAACGTATCAATATAGTAAAAAGGAACTGTATATCCATAACAAGTTTGCCAGCACAATGTTGAACATAGTATGAATATGCTTCTCCTTGAAAATGCTTTCTTAATATTGTTTAAGGACATAAAGGCTTAAGATGTGTGCCTAAAACTACGCCCCTGAGATCTTAGACATCTATAAACATGTCAAAACAATAACATATTTGGGTCTATCTTGTACAGCATCCAAACTGTGTTACATATACAGCTTTCACTGCCTACAGAGTCAGAAGTATTAAATAGACTGCCAAGGCTTTTAAAATTTTATTTTAAAATTATTATTATTATTTAATTAAAGGAAGATATTCTGGTTTTATCACATGGTTTAGTGTACATTAGGTTTTCATAAAGATGGTTTGCACAGAAATTAAACTATGTCTAATCAACTACCGCCTGCTCATCATATCTCCAAAGCACAAAGTGACACTGCTGTCTTCTATAAGTAACTATAATTGTCCACTGGGTGAGGCATACAGAAATTTAGTCTACCTCCACGTACCAGGTCTTCCTACGCAGGGTATTTTTTCCTTCATATGGAAGCAGAGGACGGAGTAATGAAAAGAGGACTGAAATACTGAGAAAAAAACAGCACTGGGGTTTTGCTCTGAATTCCAATTTCCCTGTTCAAACAATCCTTCTATAAATTTCTGCGGCATCTTTAATTTTGTTTCCTGCTCTGTTCTGTGTTTTGAATGAAAAGGATCACATTATGCGATGCAATATATAAAATGTCACTTTTAAAATAGGGTATTTTCAAGTAATGACTATTGCAATAGTATATTTCAGTGCCATTTGTCTCTGTCCACAATGAATAACTGAGAAATATGAGACAGCTGTTTAAGATACAGCTATTTGAAGCAGCAGCTTTTGCAACAGGTTCAGTCTTCTCCATGTCCTGTGTAAGTTTTAGTCTTTTGTTCACTATATTCTTCAAAATGGTTGCACAATAATAACTCACATGTTATTTTTTCTGATCAATAAAAAAAAACCACCAAAACCATGGTGAGGAATGCTTAGCTTATGCAATACATAGTGGATCAGTGAACAAACACCTAGCTCAGTATTCAGTGAAAGCAGAAGAGCAGGATAAGAGGTACAAATGAAAGGCATGTGTCACTAGTGCTTGTTTCAAAATGCCTGTTACTCAGGTACACCTCATAATGCAAGATCCCCGATCATTAAAAACATCCAGGGAAAAGGTAGAGTTGTTCTAATTATACAGCTTACAGAGGAGCAATGGGATGTGTTTGCCAGTCCAGAGTGAGGCATGGGAAAATGTAGGTAGTTGCTAGGCTGCTGCTGCCTTGTGACACAGGCTCAGGAAATTTTTCTGATCAATTGCATGAGGAAACTTCTTATTTCAAACCTCTCACACATGAGAGGCTCGTTTCAGTACCTGGGGCTTTGAAAAGGGGAAAGGAAAAAAAAGTTCATAACAGCAAATGCTAGATGAAAATGGCCAATTAAATGCTAATATTCAGTTCTGGGTCATGTCATGGACTTGTTTTATGTAGTCTAGCAAGAAATGGTTTGTAAAATTTCAAGTGCTGAAAACATAATTTCATTTTCTTTAGGTAAACCCAGGCTTGTTAAATTCAATTCACATTTTTGGGAAGATAAAGCTTGAGGTATTCTCAGTCTTGGGATGGATTGTACTGCACATGAAAAAGGCTGCAATTGGACTCTATGTAGCTATAGTGGGACCCATGCCAGATTCAGCTAAATTATTTATGTGACCATTTTATGACTAAATAGTGTTATCCACTTGGGATGTCAGTATCAACAAACATAAAACATCTAACCAGAGACTCAGCTGTATTAGCAGTTATATCAATAAACTGCATCACCAAGCCCAGGAGCAATAATGCTTCCCAACAAAGAGGAAGGCAGACAAGCATGCTAGGAAGCCTGAATGGATGAACAAGATGTTCCTGGACATACTTGGATGTAAAAAGTAAATCTATAGAGGGTGGAAGTGAGAAAAGGTATGCTGGGAGGTGTACAAAGAAGTTGTCTGAGGATCCAGGGATCATGTTAGGAATGCTGAAGTCCAGGTGGAATAAAATTTGGCCAGGGACATCAAGGGTAACAAGAAAATCTTCTACAGGTACGTCAGTGATAAAAGGAAGGCTAGGGAGAATATGAACCCTCTCCAGAACAAAACAGGACCTGGTCATGCAAGATACAGGGAAGGCTGAGGTACTTATTAACTTTTTTGACTCAGTCTTCGGCAGCAAGGGCTCTGGCCACACCAGCAAGTTGCAGAAGGCATAGGCAGGGACCAGAAGAGGGAAGATCCACCCTCTCTAGGACAAAAGTAGATTCCAGACTATTTAAAAAACTTGAAAGTGCACAAGTCCCTTGGACCTCCCAAGATCCATCCACAGCTCCTGAGGGAATTGGCTGATGAAGTTGAAAAGCTGCTTTCCATCTTATTTGAAAAGTCATGGCAGTCTGGTGAAGTTCCCACTGACTCAAAAAGGGGAAACATAACACCCATTTTCAAAAAGACAAAAAAAGAAAAAAAGGAAGACCTGGGGAACTGCAAACCAGTCAATCTCACCTCTGTGCCCAGCAAGATCATGCAGCAGATCCTCCTAAAGTCTCTGCTGAGGCACACGGAAAATGTGGAGATGGTTGGTGGCAACTTGCATGGCTTCACCACCATGCCTGGTGGCCTTTTACAATAGGATCACAGCACTGGTGGACAAAAGGAGAGCAACTGACAACATTACTTGAACTTGTTCAAAGCATTCAACACTGTCCCACACAACATCCTGGTTTCTAAATTGGGAAGATTTGTTGGATGGACCACTTGGTGGATAATGAATTGTCTGGATGGTTGCACTCAAAAAGCAGTGGTCAATGGCAAAATATCCAAATGGAGCCCAGTTCCTCAAAGTCTGATGCTGGGACAGGTGGAAGTTGTGTGAACCCTCAGCAAGTTCTCTGATGACACCAAGCTGTGGAGGTCTTTTGACACACTGGAGGGAAGGGATGCCATCAAGAGGGACCTTGAAATTCTTGACAGTAGGGCCCATACCAACCTCATGAAGTTCAGCGAGGCCAAGTGCAATGTCCTGAACACGGGTTGGTGCAAACCAAGTACAAACAGATGTTGTGAAGAGAATGAGTTGAGAACAGCCCTGAAGAAAAGGAATTGGAGATATCTGTTGATGAGAAGCTCAAAAGGAACTTGCAAGGTGTTCTTACAGGCCATAGAGCCAACTGTATTGTGGGCTGCATCAAAAGAAGTGTAGCCAGAAGGTTGAGGAAGGTGATTCTTCCCCTCTGCCCTGCTCTCTTGAGACTCCACCTGGAGTACGGTATCCAATTCTGCAAACCCCAACACAGGGAGTACATGAAGCTCTTGAAATGAGTCCAGAGGAGGGCCACAAAGATCAAAGGACTGGAGCACCTTTCCTATGGTGACAGGCTGAGAGAGTTGGCATTGTTCAGCCTGGAGAAGAGAAGACTCTGCGTAGACCTTAGAGAAACCTTTCAGTATCTCAAGGAGGCCCACAGGAAAACTGGGGAGGGACTTTTCATAAGATCATGTAGTGGCAGGACAAGGACTAATGGCTTTAATTTGGAAGAGAGTAGATTTTGATTAGAGACTAGGAAGAAATTCTTTACCATGATGCTGGTGACACAGTGGAGCAGGTTGCTCAGAGCAGTTTTTCATGTCTCACTCTGGAAGTGTTCAAAGCCAGGTTGGATGGGGACTTGAGCAACCTGATCTGGTAGGAGGTGTCCCTACCCTTTCAGGGGGTTGGAACTAAATGACCTTAAGGTCCCTTCTAACCTAAACCATTCAATGAGTGTGAGATCTATTGGATTCAGCAGCACCTGTGGACCCCTTCACTTGCTATGTAAAGTAATGGCAGTGTGCAGATTGAATGGATCATCTGCTGTTAAGAAAGCACTTCACAAGGGTAGTTTTCCAAATTAGAAATTACAGCAGTGAGTTAAGGGACATAAGTGATCAATATGTCCTTCCAAAGCACAAGATTTTTATCTAGGATTTCACTGGGAAAGAACTTTAGTAAAGTTTATCACAAAGCAACTCTCCTTAAGTTTTCTCCTATTTTTGCAGACTTACAGAGACCAGGTGACCCTAAGCAACTCTAGATGATCACAGGCAGATATTGTCAGGCACAAAACCCACAGAGCTATTCCACTATTGTGTATTTTTGTGTTTATTTGCCATTCTTCAGACAAATACACTTGTGTTTTCAACAGTGTTTTCAGACAGTGATGGCAGTGCAAATAATTGAAGTTTTTCAAGCGTGGACAAGTCTCTTTTTTTACAATTCAGGTGTCAGAGGGAATATATGTGATATACACTTTTCAGATACTCTGAGAACTACAAAAGGGCCTTATTTGTACAGTAAAAGACCTGAGAGGGACAAGAAACAGTTCCCTGCCATGTAAATGATGGAGAGTGACACAGTGTATCACAGGGTTATCAACAATGCAACTTGAAAATTCATCCCTGGAATTAAGTCAAGAAATCCTGAATATGAATTAACCTTTAAAAATCACAAACTCTTTATCTGTATTTCAAAGAAAAGACTGAAATTATTGGCATTTATAAATTGGACACATTAACAATAACAGTAGCAGCGGGATGGGGACATAACCATACTTGTAAAGAAGTAAAATAAGCAAATATCCTCATAAACCAAGGAAAAAGAATGGATCCATAGAACAGAAGTTTTATTGTGAGCTGCAGAGACTTAACACATGGTATGAATCCATTCTTCTCAACCTTGTGCTCCTGTGGTTCCCAGCATGCATATTGGGGGTTTAAAGATCTTTATCCAACTGCAGGATAAACAGATCAGTCTGTTCTGAGGCAACTGGAAATTACTTGTCTTGAGAAATCTTGTATAATTTTCCTAAATTGTAGACAAACCTAATAAAAGACAGTTAAACAATATACAAAATATCTGCCCTCCCAAGGCTGCAGTCTAAGTGATGTGCAATACATACATCAAACTAGAATATTGCCTAAAGCAGTGGTCTGCAAAAGAGATGAGTCTTAAAAATGAAAATTTTGAAAGCAGGCAGATGAGAGGGCACAGGAGCTGATGGCCATGTTCAATGCCAGTGCACATGTGTCTACATCTATGTTCTGTCTCTCTCACAGAAAACAGCCTTGACATATTAAATGAAAAGGAACACAGGTGGACACATTAAATTAATTTTTTTCTTTTAGAAGTATTGTAAAGATTCTAAAAATATAAAGGCACGACATAAAAAGCACTCATAGCAATAAAAAGACATCCAGAGAGTGGCTGTATTATAAGTATACATAAAATATGGGTCCTTCAGTCAGATATTTATATGGCTGATCTACAATGAAGACACTACACTGTCATTTTTGTCATAGCTACAGTGACCTTGTGAGGAACATATTTTATCACTCTTGTGTTGTACTTACTTATTAGAAAAAGAAACAATTTTGTCTATTATTTAAATGTTTCTGGGCTTTTTTGACACTTCATCTCCACTTTGCATTATCATACAGTCACTTCACTTTCCCATTGAATGTGCTGGTATGATTTCAGATTAGACAACCATGAAAATGGCAGGAGATAATTTTGTTCTGGAAAACATCAAGTCAATATGAATTCCAGACTGTGGTTTTAGAAGGATAAATATAAAGAAAAAACCAAAACAGTGTTCTCAACATGATTTTCAATTATTTTCCAACAATGACAGGAAATACATGTTAACATAGTGGCTAGATTATATGCCATGAAGTAAATAAAGCAAAGGCTGCATTTACTATTTTAGTCTTCAGTAATTCATCCTTCTCTTGATGCAAACTTCATTACAGTCCTCAGAAATTATATTGATTTAATGTTGGCTTACTGATAATAACAAAATGTAGTTGTCCATAGTTGATGTCTTGGGAATATAAAGCAGACAGATAAAATAATAAAAGGCTTCTTTTAGTTATTTTTTATTTTATAACCTTAAAATATTTGTTAAATGAATTACAATGCAGTTGCCTATAACATTGACTAAAACAATTGCCTAGAAAAATAATAACCAATTACAAATAATGCCTCAAGTATTTCAGCAAAGTATTTCAAGCCACTTGCCTTGTAAGTGAGAAAAGAAAAATTACTGCGATTTTTAGACTATGCTATGCTGAGACACGATAGAGAGAGAAAAAAAACCACAAATGGTGTATTCACCTGAGAAACAGATTCCTATTGAGAGCCTATGTGGTGACTACATATTCTTCTAGGCTACAAAATACAGATTAATACAGGAGAGGCAATTTCTTTGTTTGGGGAGTAGCAAGTAAACTGAGATACATTATTGTGCTCTTCAGAAGCAGTACTAAAAACATAGGTGCTCTTCCTCTCCCCCCAGTGCAGCCACAAGGGCCTGTGGAGGTGCATGTCCAGGCTGAACAGGCTACTTTCTCCTTACAAAATAAAAATATGCTTCTAACATGAGTGAAAACAGCCTTAATTCTGAAATGAACTGGTAGTAAGAACAATGTAGGTATAGCAGCATAACGCTTGAAATAGCACAGCAAAAAGAACTTTTCCTTGTCAGGTACAAATACCCTTCTGAAAGTTACTCTCTTAAATTATCTGTTAAGCCATTTCTCTCATCTTGATGTATCATCCCAAGAGCCTGAACTTCAGATGAGCTACTTAATTGCTGTCAGATGACAGCCTAATCCAGTTTGGTTTTGACCCTTCTCTAAATTATGGGACCTATCTCCTGTGCAAACATGTTCAAGAGTCTTCTCCAAACTGAACTCAAAAATCCATAGTGATTCTGCAACACAGAACAAGTCCATTATGACAACCACTCTCTTAAATATAATGTTGCATCCCAGATTCAAGGAGTTCCCTTTAACAGAGATGTCCATGGTTACCTTTGTACTATATATTCCCATCCTAGATTCCCATCAGATTTACTAGCAATATAATACAGGAGAGAAGTCATGACAGAGAAACATTGGCAGCCTGGGAGCAGGAGACTGCCATCCAGGTCATCTGTCACCTTGCCTTGCACAGCCCTATTCAAGCATGCTCTTAATCCAAGTTGCAGATGCATATTGGTGTTACATACTCATTTTAACACTAAGCTGGAAAGACCTATGAGGGCTGCTAACCTCAGCAGCACCTCATTTCATGTGTGAGCAATACACTCATATTCCTTAGAGGGAGACAAATGTTAATGGATTGAAACTGAGAGGTCCTGAGCATTTGAAACCTCAGATGAAGTCATTTTACAGTGCAGAAGGCACCCTAACAATTACAGATGCTCCTACTCCTCCTGGGACCAGGACATAAATAGGGCTCTATTTTTTGGCAGTTAATAAAGGAGCTCTGATGTCTTCTACATAGAGGAAAAGTATAAGGTGATAAGGTGTCATTTAGATAACTGGTAAGTAGTGTTCAAATGTGCTTATCTGTTCCATTTAGCTGTTCTCAGTGAAGCAATAGCTAAATATCGATTATAAAGTGTCCACTTAATACTGTGAACACAGACTGTGAATTTCCACATATTTGTCAAGTTGTATCAAAGCTCAGTATCATGTAATCCTACATCTCATGCTGGTTCAATCCTTGAATGTGCTGATTAAGAAATAAATGTGTTCCTCTGAGGCAATAGTGATTGATTCCTGAGATCCAAGAGTGGCAGCTAAAAGAAGATTTCTGCAGTTTTTTTCTGCCTCTAGTTAGCAGAAGCTAAACTGCTCATGCAAGACATTCCCAACTAATCTCCCATTCAAGCAAAAAATATTTTGAAAAGGGTTAAGCTTTTTCTGTGAGATATTTCACCTTTTAGTTCAAGACAATCCAGCATCTGGTGTTTTATATAACTCATAGACAAAAGTATTTTTTTTTTAAATTAAAAAAAATAACATTTGGCATGACATACCGACAATGCTGATCCTATTTTATTCATGTGGTGGGAAGGTGTGAGAATGCAAAAGCAAATTCCTGTCTTGTAGCTGTCTAGGAACAAAAAGAAAAAAAAAATTAGAAAGGCTGAATTTTTTTCAGGGTGGTTTAAAAGCATCCATGGCTTTGCAGACATCTGACACATTATTGGAAGTTTCAATATATAAAAAATTGGAAGATACTAATGTCTAGATTTGAGGCCATTGCATACATAGAGGAGTCTTCTTTCCTAGCTCTTATATTATTGCCCATTCTTTCAGGTATCACTTCAATGTTACCAAAATTTTTACTCATGCGAAATAAATGAATAAATATTATTTTTCCAGATTCATTGTCTTAGGTTTGTAGCTTCCAATTTTGTCAAGTGATGAGATGATATCAGCAAAATTACAAGGTTTTTAACACAGAGGCAATAATATTTTCTGTCTTGGGTTGGTGCGGTGGGGTTTTGGTAGTGGAGGAAGAGCACAGAGGTTGCTCCTGGAAGAAGCTGCTGGAAGCTCCCATGGCTCCAATTCCACGTCCACTTCTTCTAAGACTGAGACAATTAGTGAAGGGGGATGCACCTCTGTGAGTAACACTTTCCAGAAAGGGAAGACAAAACTGTGAAAAGACCTGCAGGGCAGAGAAGAGAGAGGGAGCTGAGAGCAATGCTGGAACAGAGATACCAAGGTTGGTGAAGAAGGAGAGGGAGGAGGTGCCCAAGCAGAGATTCCCTCACAGCCTGTGGTAAGATGGAAGCTGTTCCCCTGCAGCCCATGAAGGAGCACAGTGTGGCAGACGTGGACCTGCAGCCTGTGAAGGGTTCATGTTGGGCAGACATGGATTTACATCCATGAAGGGCCATGTTGGGGCAGATGTGTCTCTGCAGCCATGAAGGGCCCTGTGCCGGGGGAGGTGACTGCTCCCACAGCAGCCGTGCCTCTGTGTGCAGCCCGGGCTGGAGCAGTTCCTGAGGGACTGCACCTGTGGGAGGGACTCATGGCCCAGGGGTTCCTGAAGGACTCTCTGCCATGAGAGGGACCCCGCCTTGGAGCAGGGGAAGGCTGTGAGGAGTCCTCCCCCTGAGGAGGAAGGAGTGGCAGAAACAGCGTGTGGGGAACTGACCACAAAACCCCACTCCCTGTCCCCCTGTGCTGCTGGGTGGGTTGAGAGATCAGGAGTGAAATAATTTGGGCCTGGGAGGAAGAGGGGGGTGGGGAGAAGAGATCTAGGATTTAGTTTTGTTTTCTCTGTCCTGCTCTGATTGGTGATAAATTGACTTTTTTACTAGGTTGAGTATGTTTCACCTGTGACTGTAATTAGAGTGAGACCTCCCTGTCATTGTCTTAACCCATGAGTTCTTAGCTGGATTTTCTCCTCCCTATCCACAGTGGTGGGGAAGGATGACTGAGCAGACACCTGGTTGTTAACAGCTGTGCCTAAACCATGAAATTTTCCTTAATTTTCAGCATTATTAAGTACTCGCAACTCCTACCAACTTCAATAAGATTTTTTGGGGTACTCAGCACTCCTGCAAATCATTTAACTTGAATTTTTCTTGCTTTTGTTATTTTTTATATAACTTTAATACCAGTGGTGGTTCTGTACAAGTACGATAGCATAACAGAAGTAGATTTTGCTTTTGGCCATATGACCTACTTTGGAGCTACTTACACAGTCAATTATTCTTTTGGCTTCTCTACCATTATAAAGAGGATTTTTTTTTTTTTTAATTAAAATTGAACTTTATTATCACAGAAAAAATACATGTCTAAGTTTCACTCCTCTGTGTCAATATTCATCATCTTCGGTCAAGTTCCCCATTAACCTTCTTTTTGGCAACTTCTCAATTTTACTAAGGGGAAGTCATGTTTAACCAACCTGATAGCCTTCTATGAGGACATAACCAGAAGGATGGATGTTGGCATAGCAGGAGATGTAGTTTATCTTGACTTCAGTAAGGCATTTGACACCGTCTTCCACAGCATCCTTGGAGGTAAGTTGAAAAAGTGTGGTCTGCATGATCAGGTAGTGAGGTAGATTGGGAACTGGTTGAAGGATAGAAGCCAGAGTTGCAGTCAACAGGACAGAGTCCAGTTGGAAGTCTGTTTCTAGTGGAGTCCTTTAGGAGTCACTACTGGGACCAGTACTAATCAATATATTTATTGACCTGGATGAGAGAATAGAGTATACTATAAGCAAGTTTGCTGATGACACAAAACTGTAAGGAGTGGCTGACACCCCAACAGGCTGTGCTGCCAATCAGAGACATAGACAGACTGGAGAGTTGGACAAGGAGAAATTTAATGTATTACAACTAGATCAAGTGTAGATTCTTACAACTGGGAAAGAACAATCCCAGGTAAAGGCTGGGGAGTAATCTGTTGGAGAACAGCACAGGGGAAAGGGACCTGGGGGTGCTGGTGGATGGAGGGATGACCATGAGCCAACAATGTGCCCTTGTGGACAAGAAGGGCAAGGGCATCCTGGGGTGTATTAGAAGGGGGGTGGTTAGTAGCAAATCACTTGGACACCTCACTTGTGTATTTGGTAAAAAGGAATGCCTCATCTCTCTTTTGGATATGACCAGAGAAGTTGTGGCCATTTTCCATATGTTGGTTAAAGCTCTGATCCAGGATGGGTCTTAGTCCCCTGACCATATGGGAATAAACCACAAATTTTCTACTTCCTAAACAGGCATTTCACTGCATGACTCGCACATTTAGTCACTAAATTTTTAACATAAATTGCATATACAACACCCAAAACAAAAACCTTCACAGCATCCTTGGCTGTATACTCCAATCTCCATGCCACAATGTTTCTCATGCCATCAATGTCTGTGCCTATGCCTTGGAGCTGCAGGGCAGTTCACATTCAACAAGCAAGTTGGAGTGAGGTCAGGATATAAGGCTAATGTTGAGGATGTCTGAAAAAATGAGTGGTTCCTTTGAATCTCTTCCTACTACCTCAGTGAGAGTTGTTCTCTTTAGCCATGAGCATGAGAAACACCACCAAGGCTGGCGTGGAAAAGGCATGAGAACCAGTTTATATCACTAGCTACTGCAGCCAGAGCCAAACATAATTCAAGCTTGTCCTCTCATAGAACATCCAGTATGGGAACTCCATAAGGACAAATGGGTGAAGGAACATGCACTTAGGAAAGGATCCCTCAGACAGCTTGACAAACTTAATTTCTCTTTTAAGAGCAGTAAAAGTCACCCTTTACCTGTTTTAAAGATTAAAGAAGCTATTTTACTGAAATGCTTGTCAATCTGTGCTGACCAGAGGAACAAAAGTTAAATGAGATAAATGTCCTTAGTCTATCACCTCAGCTACAAGAAGTGAACAGAACAGGCACAGAAGGAAGTTTCTGAGAAAAAGCTTAGATTCTCAAGGAGCTAATTGGGTTAAATAGAAGTTTTCATTCTCTCACATTAATTCAGATGTATTTGTTTTCCCCTTAGGGTGCCTTGCTGATACCTAGGTGATTTTTATTCAGAGTTTGTCCAGATACTTTAGGCAAAGATAATTTATTTGTTCCTTGAAGCACTAAATAAATCTAAAACAGCATAACAAACTACTGTTCTTTTCTAGCAGAACATCATCCTTAAGAAGCTTCATTATTTCTTCTCTGTATTGTACAATAAAAGAGTATCCTATTTTTTGAGCTGACTTCTGCGAGGTTCAGTGTACAACATCTAAGCAGGCTTAAGGATGTACTTTGACAATTACTGATGTTACCCTCCATATGACCTATTTGTTACATGACAGAGGATTATGATAATGCCTATTTTAACAGTTGAAATGGATTGAATGGAACAGGCGCTGCATTATTTGTGCTGATCTTTGTTCTGCCATACCTCATTTTATCTTGTCCAAGCAATATTATCTAGGGTTGCCTTAAAAGAAATGCAGTTATAAAGGGATATCTTGTCTGATTTGTGAACCAGTCTAGGGTAGTCGTTAGTTTTCATACTGAAAAAGAGTCAAGTTTCTTTCCATAGTTTTTGTTCCTTGAACAAAATCTGAGTGGAAAACTCCTACCTTCTGATTTAAATTACAAGAAAAGAAAACAACGGGGATTAATCTTTTGTTCTCAGCAAGTGTGATGTTGATATCTGACTTCTGTAGGATGAAGGTTATATCATCATTATAAATTTACAGTTTTTGAAACAAGTGATTCCTGTGAACTCCATGCCTAACACTGACTTCCAGTCTCCACAATGGAAATTAACAAAAGTATCTTTCCTACATTTTCCTTTAGAAAAGCTTAATTTTTATCTGGGAATACTGCATGAGCAGCCACTATCTTAGTCAGTTTCTCTAGAATATACCAATGACCCGAACTTCTTTTAGATTTAAGAATTTTTTTTTAACTATAAAATTCATATATAAATGTAAGACTGCTTCTTTATTGCACTATTAACTGAACCCTGAGTTTGCCTCCAGGATTAAAGAAATTCAGTAACTGGAGTGCTCATTGCCACTATTGCAGCAACATTCTGTGCTGGAGAGGAAGCAGGTGTGTTACATATGTACATACAGAGTCAATTTTACTTATTTCTTCAAAGGATATCTTCTGCCATCTCTGGACTTGGTAGATGAGATTATAGTTTTTGCAGTTCAAAGGTTATCTTCTTTCTAAACTAGAACTGAGGTGGAGCTCTAGATTTCTGGATGAGAGGTGTTCCCTTCAGCTCTATTTAGCATGTTTGCCAGTGATTCTCAAGATTTATCTGACAACATCTGCAAGGAGCCAAATGTGTTTGAGTCTTTGGAAGTCAGAAGCACCTGTGGTCCTGTTGATGACACCCAAATTGTGTGCTGAAGCCAACACACTGGAGGGAAGGGATGCCATCCAGGGGGACCTTGACAGGCTCGGGATGTGGGCTCATGCAAACTGCATGAAGTTCAACAAGACCAAGTGCAAGGTTCTGCACCTGGGTTAAGGCAATCCCATGCACAAATACAGGCTGGGAGGAGAAAGGATTGCAGACAGCCCTGAAGAGAAGAACTTGGGGATGGACCAGAACCTTAACATGAGCCATCAATTTGTTCTTGCAGCCCAGAAAGCCAACCATGTCCTGAGCTGCATCAAAAGAAGCACAGACAGCCAGTTGAGGGAGGTGATTCTCCCTCTCTGCTCTGCTCTTGTGAGACCCCACCTGGAGCACTGTGTCCAGTTCTGGAGTCTCCAGCACAAGATGGACACAGAGCTCCTTGAACATGTACAGAGGAGAGCCACTAAAATGATCAGAGGGCAGGGAGCAGCTTCCCTGTGAAGACAGGATGAAGAAGTTGGGTTTGTTCAGCCTAGAGAAGAGGAGGCTCTGAGGTGACCTTATAGCAACCTTCTAACATCTGAAGAAGGTCTACAAGAAAGCTGGAGTAGTGCTTTTTACATGGATGTGTAGTGAAAGGACAAAGGGAAATAGCTTAAAACTTGAAGAGGGGAGATTTAGGTTAGACATTAGGAAGAAATACCTTCCTGTGAAAGTGGTGAGATGCTGGAGCAGGTTTCCCAAGGAAGTTGTGGCTGTTCCCTCCCTGGAATTGTTCAAGGCCAGGTTGGACAGGGCCTTGAGCAACCTCATCTAGTGGGAGGTGTCCCTGCCCATGCAGGGGGTAGGAACTAGATGATATTTAAGGTCCTTCCAATTCTAACCATTTTACGATTCTACAATTTTGTAATCATATTTGCCATTAAAACAGCATCATCATTCCTCTCCTCTGTCTTTTCCAAGACTTCCAAGAATTCTGACCTTTAGGTCTATGAATGCTTTTTGTCCATCAAGACCTGACACCTCTGGGTACTTAATCTGAAGTTATCACTGCCAGAGTTCCTCCTCTGAACTACAGGGATATAATTTTCCCCCTCTCCATTTCTTTCTCAGTAGATTTGCTCGCACTTCAAACATTCTGCTGACTTGGGACCAGTTAGACCTTTTGCTGTCAATCCCAAATAAGTCCAGTGTTTTGATATACAAAGTTCCAGCTCTCTGTGGGTACTTCTTCTTTTTCAAAATCCTGCAGGCAAACAATACAAAACCACAAGGTCTTTCCATGTCCTTCTTTTGATGACCAAGTTTTGAGATTTGGTTGCCATTTAAAACATAAGGCTTGTGGCAAATTGTACCTTTAAAATGTCTGACACAAAGAAGGCAAAACATCTTATAATTTTGCTTTGTTTTGTTTAGTTTTATACACAACATGTATCAATAAAGTACCAGGACTAAATTCCATTTGGGGTTAAATAAAAGTATATTCATCTTACTGACTTATTTCCCTCACTCTGGGCTAAAGAAAGGGCAATGTTCAAAACTTATTCATCATGAAAAAACAGAAACAGAATCATTTATGAACCAATCCAAGGGTTAAAAAACATAAGCATGGGTTAAAGAAAAAATAGACAGTACACATACAGCTAAAATATTTCATGCAAAGAACATGAAAAATACTTACACCTTCACTACCAAAGATCTTATATTTTCCCCACATTTGATGTCTAATTTTCTTCTTTGCATTCACATTTTTTATTTTGGCTGATTTATTTTGTTTACTTGCTTTCTAGATGGTCCTCCAGCATGTTTCTCATGTTTCTCAGCATTTATGCAATATATTTGGAGAGAAGCAAATTAGAAATTATGAAAATGTGTGGTTTCTGAACAAATAAAAATGGAAAGCAAGCTAATTCTACTTAGCATATAATTAATTAAAAATTGGAAGCATGATTGACACATCCTAGAACAGCTAGGTAAAAAAATGAATAATTCAGGGCTAAAGACAGGACTGCCCTGTGCAAATGGAACTGACAGTGACAAGCTTACTGGAAAGAAATACTACAAAAAATTGAAAGAATGAATAAAAAAGAGTCACAAAAAAAAGTTGTTTCTGAGGCAACCATTTTTGGGAATTATATAATACCACCATTTCACATCAATGCAAACTCACACTTCCTAAGTTAAAAACAACAAGGCAGAGGTACAACGAGACTCAGTTTATATAAAAAACAAACCTTGCTCAAAATCCTTTTATAAAAAGTAGTTAATCCCTGAATAGAATTATTGCTCAAGTCATAATAATGTAATTTTAGGTATGCAGAAAAATCCCTGAAAACTTTAGTTTAAATTCCAGAGCCTTTCACTTCTTTTTTTGTATACTGTCTTGGGATTGTGCTTATTCATATAGGAGTATCTGAATGTGTGTTCACTTAATCATTGCATGTATAGTTACTCCCCTAAACAGAAATATCATAATTTCTCAACAATGAGAATCCATAAATCCAGTAAAACAGCAAACATTGCTCAGTAGCTTTGTAACTTTTTGTTTATATGTCTAATAATAACTAACCATAACAATGATTTTTAAGCTCTAGGCAAAAGTCAACATGCTATTAGACTGTTTGTGTAGCACTGGATTTCTCTTTCCTCTGACTTGTCAGTAGGCCACAAGTAAGCTACACTAAAAAAAAAACAAGGAACCAACCAACCAAACAAACAAAGCAAAATACAAAATAATCTCACAGTTCCTAGAAATTAATCAGGAATAATAAAATAATATGTCTACACATTTCTCTAATCTTAGATTGAATTGGTTTTT
The DNA here is from genome assembly GCA_023637945.1 of Phaethornis superciliosus. Taxonomy (NCBI): domain Eukaryota; kingdom Metazoa; phylum Chordata; class Aves; order Apodiformes; family Trochilidae; genus Phaethornis; species Phaethornis superciliosus. Next base: position 50,056,652 of record JAJQWJ010000002.1, on the reverse strand, counting down.
GCTCCAGTTTACCAGAGTTTTATCTTTAATAAGAGACATTTTGCCAAGAGAGCTTCAAATAAACATTAAAGTATTTGGATGCCCAGATTTAAGTTTTAATGCTTGTTACAATTTTTTCATGGTTTTGAAATGAGTAGTAAACTTTCCTGGTACAACAGTGTACCACCACAATTCCTTTGCAGAAGAACATCTGACCCAGTATATGGAAGAGAAATATCAAAGAAATTAGTTGGGAACTCCCTGAAGTCTTCTGGGTTGTAAAGCACAGATGTATCTGTGGGCCTCTGACACAGAAAGAACTTCTGAAGGAGTAAATAGCCCTGGGAAGTCTTTTAAGAAAAGAAACATCCTCCTCTGGGAAGTGAAATTGTCCCCTTCTGGGTCTTCAAGGAAGAGTAAAATAAGAAAGTGAAGAGGATGGCATTAGATATGCAAGATAATTCTGGCAGAATGCAACACTTTGTACATAGTTTGTTCTACAGAGATTCAGTTGTGTATTTGCAAAATAAACTCTTCATAACTGAATAAACACTCTACTTTCAGATTCTCAGAACCACAGATGGCACTCCTCTGTAGTCCATTTCTAGAGTTATACTACAAGAGTCATCTCACAGCATACAAATGTGATATTGCATTAGCATGCATATGAACTAGCAGGATCAGTGTAACAATGCAGAATATCTTTCATTAAATATTATCATAGAATCATAGAATCATAGAATCAAATAATTGGCTGGGTTGGAAGGGACCTCAGAGATCATCAAGTCCAACCCTTGACCACTACCGCTGTGGTTACCAGCCCATGGCACTGAGTGCCACATCCAGTCTCTTTTTAAGTATCTCCAGGGATGGAGAATCCACTGCTTCCCTGGGCAGCCCATTCCAGTGTCTGATCACCCTCTCCATAAAGAAATTCTTTCTAATGTCCAACCTAAACTTCCCCTGGCACAACTTAAGTCCATGCCCTCTTGTCTTGTTGAAAGTTGCCTGGGAAAAGAGACCAACTCCCCCCTGGCTCCAGCCTCCTTTCAGGGAGCTGTAGAGAGCGATGAGGTCTCCCCTGAGCCTCCTCTTCTCCAGGCTGAACACCCCCAGCTCCCTCAGCCTCTCCTCACAGGACTTGTGCTGGAGTCCCTTCACCAGCCTGGTTGCCCTCCTTTGGACCTGCTCCAGCACCTCAGTATCCTTCCTGAACTGAAGATGTTTTCTTAAAGTTGTTGACCTCACAGTACAATGAGCAAAAAAACCAAAAGGGTTTTTGCAAGAATTCATAGGCACACAAGGGGCATTCTGAGCTCCCCCTGAGACTGAAGCAGTGGGGAGCAATCTCTGAGGTGTTTCATTATCCAGAAGAACTGAGCACTGTACAGGTGAATCACCATTGGTACTGTACAGTATGTGTCCAGATGTATCCCTGGTTTTCCCCCATTCAGGAGAATATTCCTTCACTTCTGCTATGCTTCAGGCATGTGCAGAGTGGAGTGTGCACGTTGGCCCAAGACAAAACTGAACCTGAAGTGTGCTGGCAAACAGTGTGGACAACCACATACACACCAGTGTCTGTGTTCATGCCACTGACTAATCTAGTGTTGTGGTTCAGACCCAGAGAAACTTGTCTCCTCAGCTAAAGAAAGCTTTTGGAGCTAATTCCCTCTTCAAATATCTTATTGAGTATTCAAGTTTTGTGAGTAGCGTGCTATGTTAATCAAAAGAGGAGTGCATGACATGCTAGGCTGTGTTTGGCTTCCTCTGGTAACTTTAGAAAATCCTTCATCCTTAAATAATGGAAACAGTGGAAAATATGGGGTCCTGGATTTCTGATTTAAGGGTAGATTCATTATCAGATACTCTGAAGTGCGGGAAACAAACCTGTTGAGCCCCAAGTATAATAGCCACAGGCTGAAAAACTCCCTCTGATCTAAACAGATTTATCCTCCTGAATAAATAAAATACATAAGACAAAATACAAAAATTTAAGAAGATTCTGAATATGTTGTTTCTGTAATAATTCCTATGTTGTATGGAATTTACTTTGAAAGTAACTTCATACTCTATTGTCTTTTTTTCAAGCAGATAGCACAAGAATTCACTTAACACTCCCTTGACCTTTCCAGCATGCAGTATTATAACGATCAGATTGCTGAGACAAAAAAGAACTACTTTTTTTTTTTTTCATCAGATTGGTTTCTTCACATGTGGGGGAGGGAAAAACCCAGCTCTAGGTCTCCAAGCAGCTGCAGTTTTCCTGCAAATAAGAGCTGGTGAGTAAGTAGGGTAACAAACAGGTAGAGAGAAATTCTGCAATCACCAGTTTACAAGGAGGTTTTAGCCAGCAAACTGTAAAACACAAAATGACTCTGTTGTTATGTAAAATTATATGTATGTACTATATCTGACTCAATCTACCCAAGATTAATGGTTTTGCACAGCTGCTACCCTAAAAGTGGACACTTCCCTAAATGTATGTGTAGCATGACACCTGAGATTTTCTTCTTGACAAACTCCAGCTTCATGCACTATAAAGCTTCCCATTTTTAAAAAAAATAAAAAGTCATTCAGGAAAATGCCTCTCCTTCACAACCTATAGCTAAAAGGATTTCAGAAGAGGGAACTGAGAGCAAATACAGAAGTTTTGTTGTTGATACTAAACCATTCAACACAGTAAAAATAAAATCCAACTGTGAGGTGTTATTAAAAGTTGCTAGGTTATTTGGTATCTGAGCAATATAATGAGGGTGTTGTTTATTTGTAATAATCATAAAGCATTGTACATGTGGAAAAGTAATTCTAACTATACATAACTGACAGCCTCTAGGTTGCCCCTCAGAGAAGAAATTCAGAATAATTTTTACAGTTCAAAATATTAAGTCAGTACTATATCATGAAAAAAAACCTTATCAGAGTTGGAAAAAAGAGTCAATAAAACAGAAAATGTGAGTATGCCATGATGAACTGGTAATACACCTTGATCTTGAATGCCCTGTGTATTCCCTTCTGCATATTCCATCTCAGGAAAAGATATTATGCAACCAGAAAAGTCAAGAGGAGAGTTACAAGGCAAGCCAACTGCGTGGAGAGAGATTACACAGAGTAGAATTACTCAGCCGTGGAAAATATAACTGAGAGCGGAATACAACAGCTTTACAGGGCATCATGAGTAGCTAGGAGAACACAAACACAGAATGACATTGCTTCTTGTGATACAAAACCAAGAGCTGTCACAAGAAATTAACAGGTACAAGGTTCAAAGCAAAGAGAAATCCATTCTTCCAAGAGCACACTGTTCGACTATAGCATTTGTTGCCATGGAAGATGGCAGAGGAAAAAAATTTACAGGGGCTCAACAAGCAGTTAAAGGAATCAATCAACATGCATGGTTGAGTCCAGAAATTTTGGTCCAGAAATTCCTAAGACACAGACCTCTGGGGAGTAAATTGCTATCAGTGGATAACCAATTCATCCTCATAGCCTGAGTCTATAGAATCATAGAAAGTTTTGGGTTGGAAGCACCCTTAAAGATCATCTAGTTCCAATCATATGCCACAAAGCAGACACTCTGTGAAGACCCCGGCACAGTACAGCCTAAGATAAGGGCTGTGAGGGGTATGAGGACAAATGGACATCTAAAGAAAGGATGACTTCAGGGGATTTGGCTATTCGACTCAAGCAAATCCACACTGGGATATGGAAACTTTCTAAGAGTAATTTCTTAGGCCCAGAAGAAGACATACTGGTGTTAAAAATAGTCAATTTTTTGTTGTATGTCTTTCCCTGCATTAAAAGGGGTGTTCTAAAAGGATACTTGTGCTGACTGAATTTTTTCCTTAATGTTTTCAAACAAAATATTCTTTTGTCTCATGCTTCAGAAGAGTAGAAATATTTTCATTAAAATAGTTTTATAAAAAAATTTAGACATAGGTTGTGCAGAATGTCATACTAAACATTTCCAAGCATGGTTAAGCCATAAGCCGTGTAATAGATTTTTAAAGTAGGATATTGCAAAAAATTTGAAAACTCCTTATTACTATCAGTCCTATCCTTCACGCTAGGATGAACAGAGCTATGTGGAATACTCTTGTATTAATAAAAATGGTTTATTTTTGAACCTGATAGCAAAAGATATTTGAAAATACATATGAATCATAAAACTAGATTGTGAGATTATTTCAATCTGAAGATGATATGGCTGAATCAGAAGAGCTCTTGCTTTGGGGAAGGCTGTAGCTAATTCCCTTTCTGATCTGCTTGTAGAGTCCAGAATTTTAGCCTAATTTTCCACTGAAACCAAGTTTGAGAAAAATTCCAGAAAGATTCCATATTAAAAGGACTAATTCTTTGCAAGCAGCAAACACTTTCATGGAGGTGGTGACCTCCAGCAGAATAGTCAAGCTGACAGCTGGGAATAATAACGTCTTAAACTACTGCAACAAGATTTTCTCATCTGTCAAAGACTTTAGAGAAACCAAGTAGCTGGCTGACTGGGAATAAGTCACCCTTCACAGCACTTCAGCATTTAGTTTTACCAGCTGAGACCCAAGCTGAAAGCTAGTTCCACTGTATGATACAGTTCCCTGAAGCTATCAATTCTGATTGTCATATAAACAGCAGCAGCACCAGGGCAGTGATACTGGCAACAGCCTGGTTCAGGCTGAATATGGCAAGGGAGAAGGAAGGGGCTGGAGTAGTCAGTGATGGGTGGCTTTTATTTCCCTGAGTTGCTCTAGTTTTTGCAGCCAGGCTGGAGCTGCAGAGAGCAGGGGATGCTTTCACTTGTTTTCATTGCTGAGCAGTTAAGATGCTTTAGGAAAAAACAAGGAGGGCTACTAATAAAAGTGGGACTGCTGGTACATGCAGGAGAAACTGCTCGTTTGGTTTTGTTTCTCCAGTGTGTAATCTTGGTCAGTGAATTTAGGGGTCAGGAGCTGTGACCCCACCTTGTCAACTCAGACAATCCAAACAAGATAAAAGTAGCTTTGGCTCTCCCACCTGCAGCTACATCATGCATGGATAAAAGCAGTAATAGTTCAAATGTTTATTTTTATTGAAGACTTTAATATTGAAATTACCTTTATTCTATATCCTTCCTTATCTCCTATGCCTCCCTGGGCTTCCACAACCATTCTTGGAGCTCTGGATCCACAAACAGGAAAACTCCAGAAAAGGGTTTTGGTTTTTTCAAAGATATAACTATAAATCAAATTCTGAGCATATGTATTTCCCAAAAAACAATATTTCATTTTATATTTGAGTTCCTGGTAAGGTTAATATAAAAATTTAATTGTGAACCATAAGCTACTTACTAGCTTTGTATTAAAAAGAAAAATGTTTTAGTTCCTCTTACAAAAACTTTATCAGTAATTTTTATGCATTCACATCTGCATAGAAAGAAGAATTCACTTCATAGCAACAAACTTACTGTTCCTTGTTTGTAAATCTATGACAGAAGAACAGGTTAAAGAAAAGCTTTTTTTAATCAGTAACACAATAACATCATGCAAAAGATTTTTATTGTAAGAATACATACAGATGACAGATTTCATGTCAGCTGTCACACCATATGGTTTTGTCATGTGCCCAAGCTCTAGGAACAAAAGTGACTGAATCTTATCTAGTACATTATCTTTAGGCATTTAAATATCATTTTTATAAACACTACAGATGACCAAAACTTGGGTTCATTAAGTTATCAGAAATCTTCTGTCCTAGAATATACATCTTGATATTAGCATTATCAAAGCTAAATGATAAAGTTAGACTTTAGAGCCTTAAATTCACATACGTGGCAATGTATTTTGATATGTAATATGTATGTTTTAATACACAGCTAGATATAGTCAGACACTTGAATGGCAGTATTCAGGATATTTATAAATAGGCCCTGGAATTTCTTGAACTTGGAATTTTATCCCAAACTTAAGTATCTAAGATTCTATTTCCCAGAACTCTAAGTAATATCTGACAGATTGTTCTATATTTTTGTGGTATAATAGAAGAGAAAGCAGATACTGTCCCACTGAATATTCAGTCAAGCAACAATCAAGTATACTGCTTGCTTTGTCCTACTTTATTTTATTTTATTTTAAGAAAAATAATGAGAAGAAAGAATAAGTGTCAAAAGAATAATTTTTACAGATATTTCAAACAGCATCAATGAACAACCAGTCTTAGACTTAATATATTCTGAGTTCTGAAAGAGATAACTTAAAATGGCATATTTGCTATCCAGAATTTGAAGTATCTAATCAGAGTTGCTGCTCCAAGGTACTAGCAGATAACAAAGGTTTTTTTCTGTATTTTTATAATTTCTCTTAATTATTCAAATGCATGAGAGAAGAAATTTTTATATCTGCACCTGACTGAAACAGGAATTAAAATCAATATAGTAGGTTTCAATTAGCATTGTTTTGAAAAGAAACACTGCTTCACTCATATCTTCTCCAAGACCATAAAGACCTCCCCATAGATAAATCATGTCCCTCTATATAAAAGATGCTCATTTACCAATGTTTCTTTTGACTTCCAAGGCGCTCCATCATGTTAGGGAAAATAGTCGTGGGGCAACATAAAGTCAGAGAAAGACTAAAACATGTTACAAGAATGGATAAATGTATCTTAGTACCAATAAATACAATATGAAGTATAGGAGGAATGAGGGTGGCAGGAATTGTACATTTACACCACTTATAGAAGTATACAGTGATATATATAATGTTATACTGATGTAAGGGTTCATATAAAATGCCTGCTAGAAATTGTCTAGGGGTCACATCGACCTGATAGAAGCTAACACAAAATGTTTGTTTAATAGACACTAAGAAATTGTTTAGGTAGTCATCACCTTATAAGGGAAATATATGTGCTAAACTGATAACTATAGCAACCTTGAGATAAGAAACGGAACACACTGTCGGCTTGGCTGAAGACTGAAGGAATGCACATGCCTGGAGAAGAAGAGGTGAAAAATTTACCCAGAGAAAGACCTTTACTTCCTTTTTACGTCTTCCCCATGACCCCCATGACCACCACCAGGAGAAACTGCACAAGGGTGGGAGGGAGGAGATCATGAAAATGACCTTTTGGGATAGTTTTAATATGAAGAGGGAGTAGGTGATGCATATGTATAGGCGTATTGCAAAATCTAATGCATATGTAAAACTTCAGTGTATATAACAAAAGCCTAATTGCAAGATTGGTACACAGGGATTTCAGAGGAATTAGCCCCTCATATGCCCAGAGCTGAATAAACATACCCTTGTCTATAACTTTCCAAGTTGTAGAGTAATTTTCCACAAGTCAATACACCATGGCAGTAAAAAAAAAATGGAGACCTCTCTTCACTATGACATTACAGATACAAACCAAATAGTATGCTAAGCATGCACAAGGAGCAGAACAATCTCTAGTATGAAGAATATAATAATTGTTTTATATGCAATAAAACTTGAGATTTTATATTATTCTTGTCTGGAATAGTGCATAAAGTATGCATAATAAAGAAGAACATAAGATTCAGAGAAGAGTGATAAGACTAACATGATGAGAAAAAGCTCTTGCAAAGAGTTCAAAAATACTCAGACAGCTTTCAGAATATTTTTAAATCATACAAATCTTTGTTTCTTAATGCATGAGGAGCAGGATTTTTTAAATTTGTTTTAAAAAAATATATATATATATAGTTTATGACCCAGCATGGGTGCAGCTAAACTGAGGAACTCATTACACACAAAGTCATTTTGTCCTAAAAATGGAAAACATTCAAAAAGCAATGGAGAATTTTATGTGGGTACAGAGAGTTACTGTAATACCCTGCAAGAAGAAGGTTCAGACTACTGTGTCAAGACCTAATCATTTATAATCATCTCCAGCTCAGAAGAGGACAGAATAGGTTTTAGCCTGTATGGAATAAGCAATTCCACATCCGTCTGTAACAGGGCTTGCATGTATGTGTCCCTGATCTAATAGGACACATAGAATGGATATAGTATTTCTTCTGTCATATTGCATATAACAGGGCCTACTAACATTTTTTTCAGAACTGTTTAAAAACTGTTTGAAACTTTTTACATTTAAAAATGTTGGTCATTTAGCAGGCTGCTAGACCATCTGCTGGCATTCCAGACCTAAGTACACATAGGATCAGAAAAAAGGATGTGTTGACTGCCTACATTCATGTCTATGTTTTCAAATGGCACCCAGCCTTGGGAGATTTGGTGGAGAAATGGGTGCCAAGGTATTTTGGATTTAGATGGGCAGCTTGCATAAATAACATTACCGATGCCAAATCATTCACAAAAAGTGCTGTGAATGTGCCAAAAAATCATAACAGCAATTGGCATCGTATTTTGTGGAAAGAATAGTCTGCTTTAGACAGGCAACAGAAGGCAAGATGCATCATGCTTCATGGCAGTAGTTACATGGAAAGCCTTTTTTCATCACTGGACACAGTCTAGTGCTGAACATGCTTAGAGATGTGTAAGTTTCCATTAAATGGCAAATGTTTGCACTGGAAAGCTGCTTCACCCTCTCCCAGCAGCAATTTTATCTTCAGGTCCACAGCAGTATCCAGAGTCTCAACAAGATTAATGTGTTGGAATCTCTTGCAGTGTTACACAGCTGGAGCCATCTACTCTGCAACTATAGGGAAGTATTTATCTCCTGCCTGCTTGGACGCCTTGCAGAGAGGAAATAAAGATCAATAAAGTTGGCAGTCTCCTTCCTCAGTCAACTAATTACATGTGCTAGGACATGATTTCATGTCTGTGAAAACTTCCCTTACTTTTGTGGTATGGTTTAGCAGAAATTGAACCGAGTGATCCTCCTTATTCTAGTACAGTTGTTCGCAATCCTGTTAGAAAGGTTATTTAAAAATGCCACCAAAAGATGATTCCTCTGTGACAGGCTATTAGAAAAGAGGTTTAGGAACAGGAAGAATTGAGCCACAGGATTTCAGCCAGCTGGTTGAAGAGGCAGGCATAAAATGGGATGAACCACTGTAGTTCCGACTAAACTGAACACCTACTAATACCAAAGCAATTAGCTTTTTGCAAGCTAGAATTATTGTTGTTTTTTGTTTATTGAGGGATTTATAGGAGAGTAAAACATTTTTCCTAGATAATTATGTAAGATAATATATAAGTTGTGGCAAATTAGCATGCACTTGTTTATTTGCACTTGGCAATTATTGTACTCACATAGCTGTTTTATGTAATATTTTTCTTTGACTTTCACATTCACTCTGATGTTTAAGCTGCCATTTTCTCCTCTGCCTTGCTTTCTCTGGGATCAGAAGAGCTGGGGTTGAAATCCCCTGTATTAGGCTGAGGCAGGAAAGAAACTGATTTCAGTTATTAGTACTATCCAGCTTCTATTCTGTCACTTTGGATATTAGTAGTTGCTATCCTCTCTCACTGCAGTTGCATTTTGTCATTTTCTATACAGCACAAAATCTCTTAGGTGGACAGGCATTTATTCATGGCAATGTTTAAAACAATGCTTCTCACAACTTGTTTCTGCTATCAAATCCTGTGCACCCAATACCCTCAAACAAGTCTCAACATCAGACCATGAGTCAGTGAAAGATTCACTGCTTAGTGGGAGTCACATCACCCCAGTGCATTGCACTATTGCTCCAAGATCCTGGCCAGCCTCCCTCCTGAGTTTAATGGACTTGTGATCATGGTCTATCTAATCAGTGAAGAGCAGCAGGAACCACTTCACAGTTTTGTATCTGACATTTCTCTATGCTGAAATCTGAATTTGCCAAAAATCAGAGCTTCAGAATGAAGCACAAACAGTGCCTTTTCCTAATATTTTGTGCATTTAAATTCCTGTCTTATAATAATCATACAGCATGTAGACCATAGCTATTAAATACAACTTTTGGATAAAGATGGATAAAAGGTTTTAATTTATTAGATAGAATTATGCTAACCTCTGGTTTTGTTATCTTTTTCACAGCAGCATATATAGTCACTTCTGTTTAATAAATTTATTTTTTATAAACTGAACAATCCATGTGCAACTTTGTTCAAGGAAGAAGCATCTATAGATTTAGGAAAGAACAAAAATTGCTTTTGGTCTTAGCAGTTAGATTCTGAGCAGTTAGATGCAAACAGTACAAGACAGTTAAAGTCTTTTCTGGACCAATCCCAAAATTAATTAAAAGGGCTTATCTACAAACAGATAAGTATGCAATCTATTGAGTTACAGCTTAGACTGTCCTATTTTTGGTGGTGGAGGTAGAGTAATTTTTCCAGACAGGATTGCAATTATCCTGGTTGACAGCTGATTTGTCTGTTTCCAAATCTTTGTACTGACATGTGATGCCTCTCTTTGAGACATGCTTATTGTAGCATATCATTTATGTATCCCTACTTTGCATTTAATTGCTATGACACATCATAATCATAATCAGAACCCAAAACTTTAATCAGTTCTAAGAGTATTTTTTAAAAAAATCAAAAAACACACAATTTTTGTAACACTTTTACATGAGGAACTAGGCAGAATCTTCTAAGTGCCAACCAAATTAATATGACTGCTGGATTTGCTAACTTACCATCTGCATTTTGCATAATAGCTAATGTGTAAAATTCTCAGTTCCTGCTGTTACTAGGAAGGTAGGAGGCACCTTAAAGCTACTTCTACTGCCAATAGCTGCATATCATTACTACTGACAGACTCCTCCTGTCCCAAGGGGATTTGTTGTCAGACTGAGCTGGGCTCAGAAACTGGCATACTGTTACCTTGCTTCATCTACAGTTGATTTGCATTCTGGATAGCTGGGGCTGTAGGCAGCAGTTCCAATTTTTTTTTTTTAATGAACTGTACCTAATTAAACCTGGTGTACTTCAGTGAACTCACAGGCCAGCACTGGCTCCAAGCAAAGGAGGAGAGCACTTCTTCCTCAGGCAAAACTGAATCCAGCTCAGCCATGTTTCCCTCAGTAAAGTCCAGTTGTGGAACCCAGAGTAAGGGAAGCAGCTGCCTGAGCTGCAAATTAGTCTGGAATGTGGCTATTAAAAAATCAACAGTTGATTTCTTCCCATAAATGAGAATTCACTGATAATAGCAATAGCATTTATATAAAAATGCAAATAAGGAAATATATCTTTTAATTAGTATATAGAAATTCTGAAGGCTGGTCTGATGGCATGACAAATCTGCATGACATAGTTAGTGTTTCAGGTTTAAAGTTAATATGTTGAATGGACTTTTTCCCGCTGAAAATATCAAAAGACTTGGGAAATTTGAAACTGAATAATTCAGTTTTATCAACAGGACAAGCTGATTATTAAAGCAGATATATAGTTTAAGTACATGTGTGCTTGTCAAAACCAAGGCTGATCAAAGCAATCTCCTTCAGAGATATAAAACCAAGATTTGTGGACATAATAGCAGGAAGTATACTTGATTTCAGCAATATATTTGATGACATTCCGCAGAAGAGTTTTGAGAAGACAATGGGAGAATGCAATTTAGAATGTGATCTTGGAGACAGATTACTAGTAAATGAAAAACACACAAAAAACAAAACAAATCCTTTCCTAGGGAGAAGAAATGTTTCAAGTTGAGAACTTGGACTGTACATTGAGAAGGATGTAAATTAAGATAAAGAATGTATCAAGTTCTACAGTCTTTAAAATGAACCTAATATCAGTGCTTTAAAGATGTGTAACATTGTCAGCTTCTGAATATCAATGCACTTGTCAGAAGGCTATATTCTTTTTCTCAGGAAGGCTAAAACCAAGTGCACTCATCTGAAAAGTTTTTCAGGGAGGCTTTGTGATCAGTTAGATATAATAGTTCTGTGCCTATGTACAGACCTATGTTTTTTAATTCTAGCTTCTTTGAAGTTAATCAGTGAATTGCCACCAAGTGCAGTAAAACGATCACCTCTTCCAAATATCCTATGACCTCTTGCATGGCCATTTAAAATCCAAATTTCCCACATAAATGGAAGAACCTCTGAAAAGGGTGGCAGGAGTATTAACTTAGAAAGGATTAAAGCAGAGATAACAATTCGATGAAAAATTGCTTAACCCTCAGTTGTATTGATGAGTTAATCACAGGTGTGTGATTAAGCACTATTGGAGTTCTTAAGAATTAGTTCGGAGAAAAAGGGCTCCCCAGTATAAGGGCAGTGTGATCTAATTCTAGAATAGCCTCAGCTCAGGAAAAGGAATTTATGAACCTTCTGCTGCCAGATCTGTTCTGACTTCTCTAAAGATTCAGGTAAAACTAGGGTCAGGACTTAGGCAGAATAAAATTCATTTCCTTCAGAACAATGGAAAGGACTTTTATATTCCCTCTGCTGTATTGAATTGTACAGAACCTGGCTATTTTGCCTGCAAGGCTGCTCAAGAAATAGATGCTTTATTTTTTTAATGGGAAAAGTTTGGATTTAGCTATCTCTTTATATTCAGAGAAAAAAAGGACTACTTGAGTTCTTTTTTTCATTGCTTTTGACTTTGACTGGGAATCAGATGCAGAACATTGCCATCAAGAAGATGAAATATTCAGAAATGGAGGGAGCAGTGGCAAAGAGTTGCATTTGAAACTGTAATTGAGCCTTAACAGCTCAGGGATAAAGCCTTTCCACAGCCACGGTTATAATTTGCCTTATTTTCATAATTTTAGTTTAATGTCACTAAGTTTATACTGCACATGGATCTTTACTGTACTCAGTGATTATGATCAACAGTTTCACTTAAATTTCACTGCTTCTTCATGGAAAAGATATGTATCTAGCTTAATTGAAATTACGAAATATAAGCAAAAACCCAGGCCCTATAGTTTTTTTTTTTCTTTGATACAATGCTATGGCGATAGCACAAAGGAAAAAAGAGAAGTTACCAGAGACACTGTGTTGGTTCTGAGGTCTGTGCTGTACCAACTGGAAAGGGAACCTAAGTATTTAGATTTCAGCTGCATTAGGAAATTTATCACTGTGCACACGTATGATCCAAACTAGAATTAGTGTTAACATCAGACAGCCCATTTTTTTTTTCTGCAAAAAATGAAAAATATTCTAAATTGCTATGTCACATTTGCCTAAAATGAACTTACCTTTGCATTCAATAATGATGTGTAGAAACTTAAGAGGAGTATATTACCTTAAGAAAGAAAATTTTAAATAGATGTTTTATTATTTATCTTTTTTCCTTTATCTTCAATTTCTCTGGCTCTAGTTTTGTTTTTCTTTCTTGATATTGGTTTTTTTTTGGTTTTTTTGTTTATTTTCTTTATTTTGTGGGTTTTTTTTTTTTTTTTTTTTTTTTTTTTTCTAAAACCATAATCTGTTGAAGCCATATCAACTAGCAGGAGGGCAGATATACCAGGTACTAACCATAGTCTACATTCACCAACTAACACTTTGCAGCACCCCTTAGCCATGTGAAGAAGAGTATATTCTAGGAGCAGATGGCCAATACAGAAGTTTCATGGCATGGAATACAGGCAGATATTCCAGATATTCAACTTCATCCTGTAATTATCTTTCACTCAACCTGTGGTGACAAAAGAAAGCAGAAAGCAAGAAGGAAGTTGGATGAATAAGTAGAAGAGATGTGAGGTACAACATGCACTTGAATCCATTTGGGCATGAGTTTTGGTTTCCTTATAGAAGGATGCTGAGAGCTCCAGTCACTCAGGAAGGCTGGATGGATTGAATCACCCATGCCTGTGCATAAAATCCTAGCAGCCCAACAGTAAAACTGAACTCCAACTCAAGTAAGAAAGAAATATCCTCTACAGAAATATCCTTAGAATTAAGATTTAATTATATATGCTCATTAAAACTGACATAAAAATTACTCTTGGGAAAATTCATTTGTCTTTGCTCTTGATCAGGAAACCCTGTCTACTTACCAGGAAAATTATATGCAACAACTACAAAAAATCAATTTTGCTTTTAAAAACCCTTCTACTAAAACCTCTGACTTTGTTCTTTTAGTTCACTTCCTGTCTACAGAAAATACTGAATAGATGTCTAAGATTCAGCCTTCCCAGCAGGAGTGAAATGTGGATATAAATAACAGACATTGACTTGGAGAATTATAATAATGAGTGATGGTCTCAAAAAAAAGAAGCAGAATAACTTTGCATATAAAAATCATTTTTCAACAGGAGATTTAAATAATAGGAGGTCTTCCATTAGCAGTATTTGATTGCTGCTAAATTTACTGTGTATTTGTCAAAAGGAATCAGACACATGTTAGTGAGTATCTTTTGGTCTCAGCCTCCTGATGGTGATTTCTCTTTAAAAAGATTTTCTTTATTGATAGCCCATGCATCGGCGAGACAATTTTGTATATAATGTAAAATTCCAATTTTAGTTTCCTAATCCTCACTCCAGATAACAAGTAATGGAAAAAATATATGATTTAAAAACAGAGTTGAAAGACAGGGGATGGGAAAAAGGCAGAGGCAAGAAGGTGAGAAGTCAGGAAGGACTAGGAGGATGGGAGTCATTTAGACCTGACCTCTACATGCTAATTATGTGTCTAGGAAGGAGGCAAGTGGTGAAGGGAGGTGCTGGGTCCATATACTACAATGGGAAGAATGCTCTTCCTCTCATCTTCTCTCTGGACGTGCTCTATTGATCAGAGGGCAGCCTGGGAGCTGGGAAAGACAGGGAATAGAAATTCCAGGGCAACTGAAATAAACAGGTAGAGAATGACTGGGAACTAGAAACACTGCATGTACCATTTTCTGGGTAGGCCTGCTTACAGAGTATAATCACTTTAAAACAATACAAAGAAAAAATATATGATGATTAGGTATCTAAATTCTCTCACTGATGCATGTGAAGGGGAAAAAAAAAATCAGATTTTTTTTCTACAAGTTTTCAGATAATTACTACAGCACATAAGTGAGCAGATTTTCAAAGTTGTGCTAAGAAATGTAGCCATGTGACTTCTCTTTAAAGTCAGTAAGAATGGCTCATTTAAGACACAGTGCATTGATTTGAAAATCCACTCTCCTCTTTGGGAGGTGGAATGCCATTTTTTTATACCTTCTTTGAGAAGTTTTTTAGTTCTTTAGAAGATTTACTTTTCTTCTTTCTATTTCACAGTTTACCCCTTCTTAATATCTTAATACTGTGTTTGCAGTATCCTTTCAGAGGGCTGTCACTGAGATTACGAGTTTTTTGCTTCCTTCGGTAATGGTCACAAAGACTTTTTTTCTCTGGTTTTTTTTTTCCGCTGATACCTTAGGGTCATTAGTCATGTTTTGCTTAAAGGCAAGTGTCTAACTTCTTGAAATTATTATCCATACTCTTAGAATAATGCTGTTTATACAAATTAATTTAATTGAGTTTGAACTGTTAAAGCTGTGTCAGCATTTTCTTTGCAAACCACACAATAGTTGAGCAGCTACCAAAAAAACCCCAAGATACTATCATATTGTAAAGTATATGATGACATAAAATGGCATAAAATTAAAACCATCTGTGCCAACAGAAAATTAATGAAAATTTATGTTCTGCCTTTCTTTCCTTTGCAGCAAACAAGATGATGTATTTCTTCCAGATTTTCAAACCTATCATATAAAAATGATATAATGCTTTTTTGTATTGTCCTTGTACATTTAAAACTAATGTTAGAAATGCATAGAAGTCATTGCCTGGTTGTAGAGAGGATAATATAAAATCATAATGCACCAATTATTCCAATGAGAATACCACTAATGAGGATATTTCCATAATATAAGATGCTTCAGAACTGACAAGTAACAAGAAATGAGTTAGTTTGGTAGTGGATAAATAGGGTGGAAAAACGATCAAACATTTTCCTGTGTTTTTTTAGGTTTCAACTTAAACTTCATGTAAGAAAATTTCATTTTTGTATTTTAAAGCTCTAATTACAGTTATCATCCCTTGGTATGGCTTCTAAACCTGAAGAGACTTATTTTTATACAAGGAACCATCATAGAAGGAAAGGTCATGATCTATGTAATTCTGGCTTGGTTTTATTGCTTTAGCATATCATAATATGAAACTTTATCAAACTCTAAATATAAGCTTATTTTTTAACACATCTGAGAGACTAATTAAGGCCAAATATCATGTTACCTAAATGGAAAGGAAAGAACATGAATCATTTCTTTCACTTCAGTCTCAGGAATATAGGGCAACCACTATAATGTCATAAAGGCAAAACACACTGCTCTTTATATGAAGGAAGAAAACCACCACATTTTCCAATACAAGTTACTTTAAATATTACAAAACATTTGAAAATAATCCTTCAGCTTGCAAAGACAGAGATTAATGAGCATAGACCAGGAACTGTTCTCTCTTCTGCATGTTGAAGAAAAAATATTCTTTACAAGAACAATTTCAAAGGTAACTGAGGTCCTAACTGGAACTCAACTAATTGAAACATAGCAGAAATCAAGCATATGAAAAGGTTATTTTGGAAGGCTTATTCCAGTTACTATTTGTGATGCAAACTAGTTCCAATCGATCTAGGCTGGTGTTCAAGACCACTTTAAGTCTTGCAGACATACCCTTTTGCCCTTACACTGCTGACCCTGAATCCTTGTATCTTATAAATGACCACACTTAATAAGTTCCATTTACTAAGCGTCATTTAGGTATTTATTGTGCACAAGTTTTATTTAATATTTTTGAAGGCTTTTTCAGTGGTACTGTGGAGCTAGGCACCTGGGAGGTTTTACAGGTCTTGTTAAATAATGACCTGCATGTCATGTTTTTAATAATTGAAGCCTAAGTGACTTCATCAGGTCACCCTAGGGAAGAGCTCTGTGATTTCTCATGGAGACATATGTAGTGCTGCTACTGTGCTCAAAACAAGTCCACGAGACAGGCAGTGATGACACAAAACCCACAGATAAAATCTGTTTTTCTGCATCAACAGCTGGAGGCCAGGACTGTATATGTCTGTGTTTAGGCATCTGAATCACTATGCCCAAGCCCATGGTAAGATAAGTAGCCAATAATACATTTCCTGTGTACCAAAGTAATTCTTTGCCATTTAGGTATCTTCCCTTATCATAGCTACAAATCCCCAGGAACAGCTAAAGTAGCACACAAATCTGTTTTTAAAACTATCTGAAAGGCCCTGTTTCAGATTCTGTATCAACATGTATTAGCCATTTGATCTGACAAGACCTAGTCTGTCCATTTTTGCCTTGGAGAAAATTATTCTTAAGTGTGACAAAGTTGGCAGAACACATTTTCTATAAAGTAAAGAAGAAGCAGGCTTGACAGGATATCTAAGTGGATCCCAGTGCCTTCATGCTCCAGTATTTCTACCAAAAGCAACATATTTATTTGCTGAAAGCTTATCGAGTCTCCAAACTTCTGCTGGAGTTCAGTAATTCCAAGTACTCTTTTGTGCAGAGTATTTTAAACTTTTACTGGACTCACATCTTCTAGTAAAATAAATTAAAAAATAAAGTCTTCTAGCTACATTATGCATGAACATGAAGGTGGAAATAACACTTAAATATAAAAAAGCAGTGGGTAGCAGGGATTTGATTACAGATCGAGTCTGCATCATCTTGCTTAGTACTAAACTAAATCCTCACCTTGGTGTACCAATGATTAGCATGAGCACCCCAACAGCAGAGGATAGATAAAGAGAGGCAAAGGTATATATATATACCAAATCCATATAATTCAGCTGTAAAACAGTTAGTCTTCAGCTATTCATACTCCACTGAATATTTTTTTTCAGTAATCAGAATAGGTCTCACAACTCCTGCATCAAATATCTATCCAAAGCAGGCAATTCAAAACTAGGCTGAATACTGCAATACAAACTATTCAATAAATACTTATGAATAATAAATGAAGTCACATAAATCTGTACTTATGTGATTTCTGAACAAAAGACAGATAGGGGTACCATGCCTCTTGTTCATCTATGATGTGAGGATAAGCTTTCTGATTTAGCAACACACTTAAGCATGTATATAAACTCTGCCACATTCTCAGGTCAGATTAATTTTTCAGTTAAGAACATACTTAAATGGTTGCACCATCAATAGCAGCACTACATTCCTTTTGAAATGTAAATTAAATATGCCAACTTGCACAAGTTTTTAGTTACATTTTCTTGTTCACCTTATTACTCCAGCTGAATTAAAAACTTGTGGCTTCAATTCCTATGGAAATAACTAAGAGTGACTCAGTCCTTCACTATCTGAAGATCCTTGACTTACCTTGAGGTAAACTAGAAAGATTCAGAACAGACAGTTCAGACAAAGACAGTAGCATGGTTCTAAAGCTCTGAACAATGGGAACTGAACTGAACTGGCCTAATTTTTCGGCTCACAAAAACATGCATATGCATGAAATTATTTGGGTTACAATGATTTATATCAGCTAAGAATCTTTCTGAATCTTTTCTACATCTTGACTTAAATAAGTAATCACATTAAATGGAATATTTTGCAAGAGCAAAATAATCAGAGAAACTATTAGTACCACTGTGTCTATTAAAATTGTTTAGTAAAATTGGCTTGTTTTATAGATATAAGACTAAATGTACGTATAAATCTCTGAATGCAGAATTAACAAGATATACAAATGACTATTCTTCTATCCATTTTAAATTTACATACTAGAGCTAAAAATGGTATTAACTGCACATATAAATTCAGGCAAACGAACTCTTGTGCATTTTTATACACAAGCAAGGGTCTGTATTAAGCAAAATAATGTAGAGAACATTCATCAAACAATTATTTGGAAGACAGAACTTCTAAGCTACCAATAAAGCAGCCCTAAGTTTTAAATTGAAGTGTTATAAGTCTTTTCATGTCCCAGCTGAGGAAGTGGTTATTATTAATTTTCTTGCAGCCTGGAATTCTGGCTTATATGAATTTAAGATCTACAACTAGCAAATATTTTTTTTTCCTATTTCATTCTTGAGGTTTTTCTATAAACCTTTGGAAGCATTGAACAAGGGTCCTGGTACTCTTAGACACATTTGCATAACTGTTACACCTAGCACATACTTACTGTATGTAGTAAGAAATTCATTTCTACTTGATAGGTTTTCAGGGAGTTCTTCACTTTTACCAATGGAGGGTTCTATCCAGGAACTGTGTAAAATATCCCCCTCCCTTTGTGTAGGGTTTCAATAACCGCTTAACTACGAGTAAAGACTTAATTCATGATAGCATTCCACTGTTCCCTGGATGATGTCCCATCACCAGGCACAGTTTTCTAAAGTCTGTTCTCTCAGTAGGAACAGATGAAGCGTTCACTCAGATGATGTATCTGCTCTGCAATTTTTGTTAAGGGACTTGATTGGGCAACAGAAGAAATTAAATATTCTGTAGCTATTGAGAAGCTATTTAGGTAACATCCTGACTTTTGGAACATACAAAATCTTCCTACAAATAATAAGAAGAAAGCACCCTTGCCTGTATCTACACCAATGTACTGTGAGGCACCTTCTGTATTACACACACAAAATACTTATGACTGAATATAAATAATGCCATATGTCATAATGTTTAAAGGCACTGATAAAGTGTCACAATTCTCCATCTGAACCAAGTGTGTTAGATACATACTTTGGTTATATTGGTGCACCCAAAGCAATTGACAACAGATGGTCTAATGCCACTCTATTTCCATAATCTGAGGGCAGAGCAAGTCACAATTAAGCAAAAGAAGGATGGGTGTACATACGCAGATACAGTAAACAGTCATCTCAAGAAGCATAAAGATCTCCCAGTTAGTCAAAACAGTCAAAATTGTTACAACATAACAAGCAATTTTTATGTAAATCTAAATTTCCAATTTTTCTGGCCTCTTCTTTATATCAGATCATTTGAATAGTTTGGATTCCCAGGTTAAAAACTATTTATTAGAATAATATCTGTCATTTTTGGATGACAAGATTCAAGTAAACATGACAATATCCTTCCTGATAGATGGTGAACAATCACTATGGAAAGGATGTGTGCTTTAAGGGAAACTGTGTTAGTGTAGAAGATGCCATATAATTTAAAGTAAGACTGTAAGACTTTGCTTTTTTTTTGTTTTGTTTTGTCTTTTTTGTGTTGGCTCCCTGAGGATTTTCTGTTGACTGCAGTGGCACAGAAGCACAGAACACTTGTTGGGAAGTTTTGTGGTTTGTTTATAGTTTTTCTGGTAGGAAAACATTAGATTCATGGGTTGCTAATATTCCATATAGTTGGGCAAGATGTTAGAGAACAGCTGCAATAGTTTTAAAAATTTATTAGTACTTAAGCAGTATAATGAAACAAGCAATTGCCTCATCACTGCCTTGAAACCATTAATTTAATCACTGTGATATTATAACTCTCTGTAAATAACTAAAACTGCCAACTTTTTAGAGTAGATACATATATTACATGTTGTGAATTAATAGTCTGGAGTTAACTGAACCTGTATCCATTCCTTTTTCACCTAACATGAGATAAATCAGATTTAATATTAAATGTATCAATCAGTACTTGCCCACTATCATTTAATAGCTGTCAATAAACAGATGCCATTGTCACTTTTACACTGCACAGAGAGGCAATATACATTGCCAAAACTTTATACTAAAACTTTGGTTTATTGTACGATTTTTAATCTACTCATTGAAAAGAAAGTGTCAAGCTTTGTGAAATATTACAAGGCAAGAGACTGAAATTCAGTCCTGGAAAATAAAGTGACTCTACTGTGTCTTATGCAATATTTTGTTACCTCATAACCAATGCTTACAAAAGAAAAAAAACAGGAAGTATTTATGGTGATATATTGAGGAAGATAACCTGTCAGATACCTCAAAGTATACCATCTTATGAGAAGCATACATTATGATGGTAATAACAGCTTGATTCTGCTTGCTTGGTGTCCCTGAACTGTTCCAACTAAACTAGCAAATGAACAGTTGAGCAATCTCTGTCCAGGTCTTCGTTAACTTTTTTTGCTGCTAAATGGATCTTCATGGCTTATTAAAAAACTGAAGAGCTGTGCAATTTGGGGGAGGATTGTTGTTTTTTATATAAAGAAGGTTTGTGTTACAGACTATCTTTTAATAATGTATAATTCAATATTATCAAGAGTGTATACTATATCAAATCCTGCACGAGCTTGGGGAAAATGTCAGCTTGCTCTCACCTAAAATGCTC
This sequence comes from Phaethornis superciliosus, assembly GCA_023637945.1. Lineage (NCBI taxonomy): Eukaryota > Metazoa > Chordata > Aves > Apodiformes > Trochilidae > Phaethornis > Phaethornis superciliosus. The sequence continues at coordinate 50,035,523 of JAJQWJ010000002.1, read as the reverse complement.
ATACTGCTTACTTGGTTCATGTCTTATTCCTTCTCTACTTTTTCAGAGGGATATGTATATGAGTACAGCAGTATGTAGAATCTGATCTTAGCTGCATATTTAACAGTGTCAGAAAGCTTTCCTATTTTGTAAGCCAAATACTGAGGATAGCAGGGCTTTGCATTGTATATGGCTCTTGAATTTGCCTTTAAACATTTTTTCGGTGCTCAGACAGTCTTAGCTATATCACAAGTCTGGATGATTTCTGTCTCTTCACAAGGTTACAATCACTGTCATTTACAGAAGGATCTATCTCCTCCCTCTCCAAACCCAAAAAGAATTTTGGCACACTGTCTATTCAGTTCTAGTATCATTATAATTGCTGGGATCCAAGCCAGGAAAGGATCTGGAATGCTATTATTAATGACTGTAGAATGATGGCATATTGTGTGTTAATCTCTACCTATAACTACAGAAATTCTAATTTCTTTTTCAAAATCTCAGGTTTTCTCTTATTCCTTCCTTCCTTCCTTCCTTCCTTCCTTCCTTCCTTCCTTCCTTCCTTCCTTCCTTCCTTCCTTCCTTCCTTCCTTCCTTCCTTCCTTCCTTCCTTCCTTCCTTCCTTCCTTCCTTCCTTCCTTCCTTCCTTCCTTCCTTCCTTCCTTCCTTCCTTCCTTCCTTCCTTCCTTCCTTCCTTCCTTCCTTCCTTCCTTTCTTCCTTCCTCTTACCAACTTTGTATTTGATATTTCTTTGTCTCTCTAGAACTTGTGTTTTTTTCCTAAATGATTCTAGTAAAAAAAGGTGTTATTTCTTGACAGGCTATTGCTCAGCAGGTTCATTATGTAAAGAAGTAGTTTAGCAATCTTGTATATAGGCCAGCCTCCTTCCAAATTACTTATCAAGTTATAATAAATATCTGGTTTAGGACATTTATTGTCCTTGAAAAAAAGGAATAAAAAATTCTCTTCTGTGTGGTGTTGTAAATCAATCAGCTGAAGAGCCAGACCTGAAAGCTCTAAATCATGAATCTAATTCCCCTATTTTCTTTGTAAAAATGTCTTCTGAACATCTTTCACCCTTTTCCTTTATTCTTAGATTGAACTCATTCTTAGCAGACTTCCAATGCTCCATCTGAACTTATGGGAAAAAACAAATATATAGAAATTTGAAATTATGAAATTAATTATATGAATAAACACCAGCAGGACTGTTGAAATATGATAAGGATGTTAAAGACTCAAAAGGCACCTCCATCCTTCCATTCAAAGTATTTTTTTCTGACAGTAGATAATACAGACTGTTGCTACAAAACAAGTAAAAATGGTATGAGTGTGGACACTATGGTACACTGGGGTACCAATCATCTTGTGCTATTCTGCCCAAGGTCTGAGCTTGCTGAAGATGAGTCAGGCCCCACCTGAACACCACACAGCTACAGCAGAATGGCAGGAGAAGGTACAGAGAAGAAAGGTTGCTGGGGCAGTCCTGTTATATCTGTTATATTTTTCACAGTAAAATCCATGTTCATAGTAAGTTAGCTAATGGAATTCCTCCTTTTCCATAGGTCCATTATTTCAGCATGTCACAATTCTGGAAAAGAGAATTTCTGAGGGAAGCATTAGCCTGAGTCATTCTCTTCCTCCTTCACTTCTGACTCCCATAAAACAGGAGTCAGTACTGATATGCCCTGCATCTTGTTCCTGTCTTTACATTTTCACAGCTTTCCTGTCCTGCTCCATCTTGCTGCACACATGTTAAAAGGTGTCAGTGCCTCCACATGGTTTCCAGGTGAATAGTGCATGCAAGAAGCTCAGGTGCCAGGCAGCTCTGTGCTTGGCTGGCTCCTTTTCCATCTACTACACTATGAACCCTGAGCAGGACATGAGCATACACAGGCTTACTATGGTCACACACAGAAGTGTTGTTAGATTGGGATGAGCAGAGGAAATTGCATGAAAACCAGGAAGGTGAAAGAGGAGTAGGGTAAGGCTTTGCTTCCATTCTCATTATGCTGTCAGCAGGTGGCAAAGATGAAAAAAGATGGAAAGATCCATCAGCTCTTCCATCTCCTCCTGCTGAATCCTGTCTCAAGGAGATGGAAAAGAGAATGTAAGACCTTGTGCTTTTGTGTGATACAAAGCTACAGAGGACAAGGAGCATTTTTGTACTCTCACTTGGCCCATATTCCTTAAGGAATTATAGTTGGGCTTGTACTTCCAGGGATAGCATGAAACAGTGATATCCAAGTACACAGATTTATTGTCCAGTAACCAAGCTAAAATAACTGCACCTGCTGGCTCCCTGACTCTACTAGGTATTACAATTTTTGTAGGTTAATGTGCTATAAAAATTCAGAAATACAAAGGAAAATTTCTTTGGTGCACTCTTCTGGAGAGGCCAGTGTTTAGGAACAGCTTAGTTTTTGTTTTGTTCATCTTAATTCCAAAAAAAATTTAATATCTCTTCCTTGAGTCTTTCTTTTCCCTAACATGTCTTTATTTGAAGAGCTAATATGAGACCAGTTAAAAAGTGCATTGTGTATTTTTTTAGGATTTATTCTGTGTTTTATGGCTTCAAAATTCTCTCCAGAAAAAGAATTCTAAATCAAGGACTTAAAATCTGCAATAATATGTAATATTTAGAAAAAGACCAATATGGCAAAGTTCACCCAAAGTACAAATGAAACTGGACCGCATAACTTAGTAAAGAAATCAATCTTTTATAAAAGGAAGCCAGTCTGCCACATTTACTAACTTTGTGTTAGTTAACAGCTTATCCTGCCAGATGTCCCATTGCAAAAAAAGAGATTCATAAAATGAAACACTAACTGAAAGAAGTAAAAATTTTCTGTTCCAAAAATATCTGTGATGAAGGAAGAATTCAATGCAATGTGCTGATGTGCCCAGTATTCTGAGTTGTTCTTTAGAAGATTCCTCCTAGGATTTGCATTCAGTGTTAGTCTTTCCTTTGCTTTCAATTATATATATGTTTGATGTTTTAGGAAAAATTTACATTCTCATCATTAAAGTTCGGTGGAAATGAAAAATCCAACCTGTTTCCTTCCACCTAATTAGAAGAGGCAAGGGGAACTTCAGCAGCAAGCTGGCCAGCTTGGTGAGGTGAACTCCTTCAGTAACTATTTTATAGAGAAAAAAACCAAAGAGAATGGATATGGAAAAAATTTTAGAATTACTTAAAATATTTAAACATATACAAAATAACACTTGCTTTTTTCCTTTGAAGAAGGAATGTTCAAAGGTCAACACAGTTTCCAAATTAAGGGGTTTTAGTACTCTTTGACTAGACTTCTGTCTTTAAAAGTCTTCTGGCCTTGTTTATAAGTTGGTTAGTCCTGAGTTCTTCAGCTTCTACTGTCAGCTCCCACCCACAGTTATCTCAAAATTCTAAGCAGGATGACTACAGCAGTGCTGTGTGCATTTGGGACACTTTGTACTGTCTTGTCAATTCATCCCATGGCTTACCTCAGCAAAGGAAGCATTATAAGTCTGAGTGAGTATTTATTTAAATTCAAATCTACTGCCAGGTGAGCTCATCTATATGCTACACGGATTGGAAGATGTGCTGTCTCCAGTGGTTTTGTTCAGGAGTCAGCTGAGCTTGGTATCGTCCATCCAGTCTTTTGCTATTACTTCTGTTACAGCAGCAAATGTAATCTCTTCTATGACACTAGATGTATATTAGAAGTTTTATGTAGACAACCAAAAAAATTTCAAAATCTCTCAGTCAAGATCAAGAAATATTTGACTGGAACCATCATGACAGTGGAAAGTTCTGAAGATCTTGAACCACATTTAATCCCTCTATTCAGTTACCATATATGTGATGTCTTTTTTTTTTCTCAGGTTTCAGGAACTATTTTATGTTGGTCCTCGAACCAGATTTTTTGTGCAGGTTACTGTGTAGAGAAGAATTTTTCAATGTTTGTAATCAGGACCAAAGACACAGAAGTATGCCAGATAATCTGAAAGGAGCACCTAGTACCCTTGCCAGCGCATAGCAGGATTTCTCATATGAAACAATATTTTGGGGTACTTATACCTCATTCAGTGCCAGCTTTCTGAAAATTTATACTTTCAGATTACACTTCTTTAAGTCTATACTGCTACAATGCTACTGGTAATGAAAACTGCATGTAACCAGGATATAACCCTGTGGTTTGGACTACATTCTTACCCTCAGCAACAGTTCTAGAATACCCTATGCATGTATTGGCTATCTAGCAGATTTCTTAAAAATCATTCTTGCACCCTCTATGTATAACAGCTAAAGGTTAGAAAGAAGGTTGTGTAGCTCAAGGGCTGACATGAAAGATCTTATCAGGAGGTTATCAAGTAGACAAGGAGGCATATTAATTATGTACAGTATATTAAAAAAGACATTTCACTAGACTTTAACAAATGAGACACCTTTTCTTTTTCATTTGCTTGCTGAGATCTTTCAAGATCTAATGCAAATATTTGTAGTACCCAAAGTTCTTCAAAAATGACAGAATTAAATTTGAAATATTAGGTTTCTTTATTTCCCCAGACAACCTTTTATTTTAGGTACCCAATACCTGTAGATAATATTAGAGATTCTTCAAGGAAAATACTTCTCTTCACAGCAATAGTACAATTTGAAATTTTATTATTGCATTATAAAAAAATCAAGCATAGTTTGACTTATAAAGCAGATGTATATTAAATAGATACAATTGCTTTTTCTCTGAAGAAATTGAAAATATTTTTTTTGCTAAGGAATTAGATTGCTGAATTCAATAGTTGTTGTATAGTGTGCCATAGAATCACTTACATACCTGAGACAAAGAGAGATATCCACTTTTTTTTTTTTTTTAATATTTAGTTAATTCAAACAGAAATCATTGAAAATATCAGTTTACTTCTGCAGTAGGCTTCATTGAAAGATGGATCTAGCATATAAAAAGATCACACTTCTCAAAAAATACCTTTTATTGTTTGCTGTAATCTTTCATAAACAATCTTTTTATCCCCACAAGCTTGTAGCAAAGTAGCAGGACTTTGCTGTACTGCAGGCAAGGATAGGAGGCTGAGCAGAGGCTGAATTCCCTGACCATTCACATTTCTAACTTGATGGAGTGCCTCCTACTACATTATTGATTGGAGAGAAAGTAAAGGAAGATATCTTGGGAGGACCCTAAGGATTAAATCATGCTCATGGTGCCTTTGCCTTGCAGCCACCTCCACATTTTACTGCCACCCTTATGGTGATATGGACTGACCGTATCTGAGGGGAACAAATTATTCACCCTACAGAGACTATGATTTTTGCTGCAAGGGCAAATGAGATTTGTTGCCAGCTCAGTCTCTGAAGGTGCTCAAGCCATCATGGATGATGGACAATATTCATTCACAAGAGAGTTCTTGTCCATTCCCAAGACTTATGTCTGCTGGCATGCAGCCACTGATACCACACAGCTTGTTCACAGCAAAGAAAAGGATTATGAATGTAAGGTTTCCTAGTATCTCCTAACTGCTCCTTTTCTTAAACTCCTTCAAAAAGATGAAGCATACATCTTCACACTAATGTGTAATTTTGTTTACAAACTTAATAGTAAAAGAGATTAAGAAAAATGAGGGGGGAAAGAAAAGGGGTAGAAGAGGAAAATATGTGCAGAACCAAGCTGTTAAGGAGGACAATACAATAGCTGGTGTAAAAAGAAAATAATTGACAGGCCAGAGGATGTGATGAACTTGGACAGTATTCAGCTACTCACTCATCACTGCTGTGGGAATTTTAGAGGGAAAATGAAATTCAGAGACAATTCTTGTAATGGAGACAGCTGCTCAAAGGTTGCAATGTCAAGCAGCTTTGATAGCCTAAGACTACAAGTCCCAGAACTGAAAAGTATTTCAGTTCTGCATTTAAGTTGAAAATTAAAAACCTGCAGTATTAGAAAACAGAAAAAATGAGACTTTTCATCTTGCTGCAGTTTAATAACAACAGACATAAGTAGAAGGAAGCACTATGATGCACCTGCAGATGTACACAGATCTAATTGCCAATGTAATTGATGGTATCTCTGCTGCAGTACAACTAAGTCCCATCAGCCACAAACTTTTCCTAGGGGTTTCCTGAGGAAATCACACTAATTGTTCATTTCATGTCCCTTCCAACACCAGTACTCCGCATTGCTGTAAAAACTGGCACCACAACAGCACAAACCTTTCTTCCAGTGAATGGACCAATTTTTGTGCCAGAGATCACGGCTGTAATATGGGCAGCTTGCCACAGCAGAGCTCTGAGACCAGAAACAAGACAGATGCCAACATTGGCATTTCTATCTTTGTGGATTGCAGATGCCTTTACTTACTGTCAGGCTGAATGCCAATTTTGTCTCTAGTTGAGGCATTGTCAGAGCTTTAGTTTGCATCAAGGATAAGCAGCTCTAAAGGGGAAAACTGAGCTATTTGATTCCAGCCACCAAATGTCTGTGGTAAGTCTAGGAAGATCATTCCATAGAGACCATTGCTGATGATACAAAACTTGCTTGTCAGAGAACTCTATACAATACATAAAAATCAATATATCCTCCAAAAATGACCCTCACTTTCTTAGTACTTCTTCACTGGGCATAAGATCTCTCAATTCAAGCTACATCCTGTCTTGACATAATTATAGCTCCCTTGAAGTTCACAAATTCAAGGAAACTAAAAGGTTGTACTGACTCCAGGTGGGAATTTCCTGTGATTTTAGGACATTTTAACCATTAGACAGCCACATTTTTATTCTGTAAGCATATTCTCAGGGGTTGGGACAGATTTCAACCTTTACAAAACAATTACAGCAGAAGTGTCTTTTTTATAAATAGGCAGGGCTTTTTAATTTTTTTTTTTTTTTTTTTCTGATTTCAAAGCCAGGTCTTATTTTTGGATAGTACAGAGAAAAGAATGCACTTGAAATACCTATTATTATTATTATATCATCTTAGTATTTATAAGATAATAATACACAGATCTTGTCTCCTTTTATTTCTAACCTCTAGATCTCTACAGGAAAATCAGGATTACAAATCCTATTTTAGAAATTGAGGCATAAGTGGCAAAATAATACAACCAAAATCATGGGCAGAGTAGTGAAAAATTCAATCCATATCTTCAACACCCTAACCTGATGCCATACCTCTGAGCACCCTCTCTCCTAACATGACTCAACACAAATATTATGCTTTAAAAATACAACACAACAAAGATTTTTTTCAAGACAAGCTTCATCACTTCCTGTTGACCACCAGATACAGCAACTATTAGAAGGCACTCCACAGTCAATTTTTCAATTTTTAGATTTAAAAGAGTTTGTCTGCCCCAGTACAATTCAGAATGCCTGAGATGTATCTGATATTTTGACTTGCCTGACATTCACTTAAAGAGAAACGCTGTGAGCAAATACTTCCTTTTTCTAGTTAATTTTCACATGAAGCCATTGATGTTGCAAATCTTTAAGTACTGATAGGATGAAACAGCAGACATAAAGATTGGGTATGGACTTGTAACAACTGGCTTCAATACAGTGCCACAGTGAAGAGTTAGCTGTGGTATTCACCAGCTGTTGATGTTTTCAGCCCTCACATCCCATTTAAAGTAATCCAGATGTTGATGTTCAAGAGCATACTTGCTGTGCTAATAGCACACAGAACTGCATTGCACTGGAAAACCTTTGACTTGATAGTATTTCACGAAGATGATTTTAAAGCTGGGAAACTAAAGTATACAGAGAAAGTTATTTACGTGAGAGAATCCCAAAGATGAAGAATAAGACATAATGAAATCCAGAGCCCTTGTTTTCCAGCCTAGACTAGTAGTCATCAGTCCTGACTGCAAAACTCCCATGTAAAAACAGGAGTTTATTCAGTATAAGATGTTAACACAAATTCAACTATTCTTATTTAATGCTTTGAGGCTTTAAGATGCTGTAGCACTGTCAACTTTGCTGGCTGCTCTGCTGATGGAAAATTCAAATCAAATTGCTTCTTACTGCTGAAAAGAAAATAATTTTTTTTTTTTTTATTTTTTTTTTTTTTTTTAATTTTGGACTGTATGTCAACACAACTCAATACAGATATAAGAAGTTCCAGCAGAGCCAGAAATAAGATATAAGTTACACTTACATTCTCTGATCATGTAGCTGAGAAAAAACATGGTTTGGATACAAAAAATTGTTATCATTTTTGCACTGAAAGGAAAGTTTACAAAGGCAACCATTTTGGAAACACAGGACACTATTATTGTTTGTGGCATATAATAAAACAATGCATGACAAGGCTCAGGGTGATCTGAAGACATGAATTAAGTATCCACTAGTCCAAAGGAGAAAGCAAAAAGAATCAAAAGAGAACAAGATTTCCAAGGCAATCCTTAAGCTGTTGCTAAGAAGTCTGTTTTGTGGAGTTTATGACACAGGCAAAAAACTGTGTTGACAAAATTACTTTCTAGTTCCAAATTTTGGTGCACCCCACTTCTGATTCATTTACAGATGTCATGTAACAGCTGTATGTTGTCATATGCATTGACCTAAAATTGTGTATTTAATCACATTTTCAAGAATTGTAAAAATTATTAACTACCCCAGGTTTTTTCTATAAAGGGATTTCTTTTTTTCTATGCATGCTTCTCACTACTGCTAATTCTCAGGAAAACTCTCCAAAACAGAAGAATTTGTGGTTTACATTTTAAAAACTTTTTTTTTCTTTCATGGACATTCTATACTAGATTTTTTTATCAGGCAGTTATCAACATACCTTTAAGGCCAAGAACAGAAAGGGAAGAGGAGGATTTTTAGCCAGCCATCCAGGGGCTAGTCACCTCCGCAAGTGATGCACTGGACGAGGTGGACATGTGCTGGGGTCTTATGTATCAATTCTTATGGTCATCAGTTAAAAAGATATTGCAGGGTTGACAGACAGTCCTGAAATACAGAAATTTTAATATCTTTCTGTGCTACTCTATTACACAGGGTGCCTTGTCAAGTCTGTGCATATTAGCATCTAAGTCTACCATATGCTTCTTCGTTTAAACCTCCTATTTAATGTCACTTAGCAATGGGTTGTTTTTCCTTATGCCTGGGACTGTACTTGCTCTATCTTCAAGCACTGGCTGTCAGCAAGCTCACTTGCTTTCTCAAAAGCCATTAGCTGTCTTCTAATTCTTTGGTCTGGACAATAGGAACAGTCACATTTGAACTGTCTTCTCTGTCTGTGGACAATGTTTTGTACACGTGATGGCCAGAAGCTATCTATTTTTCATATTGTATCCTGTTCATATGTATCCATGCACTGTGAGGTCAAATTCAATTTTTGCTCTTTGCTTGTAAAATTTGAATTTCATAAGGTGGATGGAATTTTAGAGTTGGTCATAATGAAAAATAGAGCAAGATAACATGGTTAACACCTTGCATTCACATCAGCTTAATGAGATAAAATAAATGTTTCCCAGCCAGTATGAGACAAAAGGATGAAGATCAAATTGCTGGCAGCCTAGCAGTGTGCCAGAAGGAAGGTTAATTAAGGGCAGAACATATTGTGACTTGCTCCAAGAAAAATTATCCCCTCAATGAAGGTGGACATTTAATGCATGTCTGAGGAATTTTTTTTTTCTTTTTTTTAAAAAGATCACTCTCCCATAGTGTTTACTCCTTTTGGTAATCCTGTAATGAAACTAAATCCCATAAAATTGACAGGGTAGCATAAAGTTGCTTAGATATACAGTATATGCTAGCCTTAGCTTCTTAAATACAGCCAGCTTCTCAAGGGTAAAGGAATGCTGCATTTTATTTAAGGATTCACCAAGTATCTTTCCAAAACAAGAGGGAAAAGAGCTTCAGTCTGGTTTTGGTTTTCATTGCAGGGCCCAGGTTCTAACATTGAGAAGAGCCAGGGAAGTGAAACTTTGCAGAGCAGACTACTAACCACAAATATTAGCCTGTCTCATTCATTCACTGTCCTGGTATTATTATTGCACTTCAAGTTGCACATATCTAGTAAGCGCCATACATTCTTCCAGATATGTCTCAGTGTAATTGTGTTCATTAAGAAAAGCTTTCTGATGATTAAAGCATTTGAAATGGAATTCCCAGCAAAAGAAACACTGTTTTAGACAATTACAGTAAGTTTCTCACTTCTCACATTAACTATCTACAATGGTAAATGTGTTCTTTGATACTCAACTGAGGCATTTCCAGCTTATCTGGTTCTTGTGGGGGACGTAGTTGAAGTGGACCACAGACTTGGTATGGAAGAGCAATACAGCAAATTCATCTTACTGCAACTATCTCCCTTTCAACTTGCTTCTGCACTTTGTCAAACCAATTTTATGCAGGGGGTAGTGAAAGTTAGTGAAGTACTGTACCGAAGTTAGTGAAGTAACACTGGCATCACATCAGTGTAACAGAGAAGAGAATTAGGGTGCTTATCTCTGGTGAGAATAGCAGTGTCATGTAGTTTCTTTTCAGTCACTTTGCTGCTTCTGCGTATTTGAGATTAGAGCTGGGATTAAACGAGCTCCTGAAAAAAATTAAAGGAACACATCTGTGGCACTCACAGAGCACAGTAATATTGAAATATACTGGAAAAAAAGCACTTGATTTGTTATATTGCCAAGATTAACACTGTAATGTACCATCTCCCAAAGCTATGCAATCCTTTGTGACTGCAAAAGTTGCTGAGGTCTGTCCTTAGACTTTGCATGACATCTTTTGATGATGAAAAGCAGAACCAGTCCCTTCAGGGACAGGATTTTTCATTCTGCATAGAAGTGTTCTGCTGTTCAAGACAGACGGATCCTCCATGATAAAACCTAATATAATGTGTTTCAGCACAGCTAATTTAGAGAATTTTCTTTTACAAACTTGTGTTACATATCTATACTATCCTTTTTAGGAGTACAATACATGTGAGATAATTTCTTTCTGACTTCTCCATGCATCTTGCTATAGTAAGAAGTTCAAGAAGGACTTGTCTGATATACCATATACTGCTGTTTTTCTGAAAAAAATTTTTGCTGTTTCTAGCCTAGTATAGTGTTCCTTTGGAATCATACAAAGGTTGTAGCCAAGCTCATTACACATACCCATTATCTTCCTAGACAGGCACAGAAATTTTACAGCCCATTTGCCAACACCATTTAAAAAAAAAAAAAATCAGATTATTACCTTTTGGTTTTAGTTGAACTCAGTTTTCTTGCTTTCTCCATTTTTTCCAATATTTTTGTGGATTTAAACATTTAGTACCTGCTACAAGCAAAATAAAGGATGGAAAACACAGAGACCACCCTGGCATACCCATCCACAGGAGGGAAAAGACTATGTATATATGTCTACACACTGTCATTCCCAAGCTGTTCCATGAGTTGTTTAGCGATAGCTGAGATTCTTGGCCAGCAGCTTTTGTGATAATTTTTTCCACTATTTCTATTGTAAGTGAAAAAAAATGGCAGTCCTCCATTGACCAAATTAAGAACAACTACACTGAATTTTGGCCAAAGCTATTCATACAAATGGTATTACAAAATGTTCTAATTAAATTCAAGGCAGTGTATCATACATAGTCTCTCTGATTTCAGACAAGTGCTCACCATACAATTATTTACAAACTAAAGTAATATATTTTAAAAGCTTTTGCAGTAAACTCCATTTGTGTCTACACTTTTATGAATAGCTCTTCATTTCCTTTAGTGCTGTGTGATGAAATTCAACCTTCCAATTTTTATTCCTGACAAAACTGAAAAGAGGCATAAGGTTATGCAACAGTGGCATAAGGTATCAGCAGTAAAAGATGATAAGCATATTACCTCCAATATACCATGGCTGCCAGAAATGAAGGCCCCTTTGTGTTCAAGGTGAAAGACTGACACCACAGTGTCTCAGCTGATGTTGAATTTACCATTTCCTCAGTGTCCCAAGGATTTTTCTTCACCTTACCAGGAAGAATTATATATATTTTTCTATCTGGTACATCCAGTAAATTGCTCCATTTTGCCAGAACAGAGGACTGACTTTCTGTCAACTTCATCTGAGGTTTCTGATGGAAACATGGGCTCCAATGGGCTCCATGATTGATACCAGCAGCATGAACAACTGGCACCTTGGAACAGCTTCCAGTGAGCGTGGGAGCTCTAGCTATTGAAAAATGGGATTTCCTATCACTGTTCAATGTTTTTCTTCTTTTAGAGGTGGTATTTCTGACCAGCAAGTACCAGGAACTTGTTTTGTGTTTTGCATTCTGCTTATTCCTCTAAAATACAGGCAGGATCTGTTCTCAGCATACACAGATATCTTAACAAGTATTAGAACTGGAGATATTCTCCATCAGTAGAGTGCACCAACCCCAGCTGTTGTCAGAACACTCAAAGAGCAATGAATTCACAGGGGAAAGAAAATTTAGACCCTACCAATATTTAAGGGATGTTTTCCCATCCTACTCCACAATAACAACCCTGTATAAGTTGAATCTGGCTCCTTGCTATGCAAACCACATTTTATAAAAGTTTTAAGACTGCCTTCACAAGGAGAAATAAAGGTTTCATGACTGCAGGAACCCAGGGATCTGCATGCTAGGGGACATTTTTTAAAATAAATTATGACGAAGTATTTATATGTTTGTTATTTCTGTCTCAGTTACGACAGAGTCAATCTATAAATCTGTACAATATAGAGACATTTATTTATTACCTGGTTTGTACTCTTAGTCATCTGTCTTTGCTGCTTTTCTTTCAAATTAAAATACTCCGAACAATGACATACACAGTGATTTGCCCTTTAAATGCAGACATTCTCTGTAGTTAGAAACTAGTGTGGCAAGTGCATGTCCATACATCATGCACATTATATTTGATCATGCTATACCTGCAGACTTCTTCACAAAAGCATTTACATGAAGTTTTCAAGGCAATTTCTTCTGAATCAACCACCCTATATTCTGATGATTGCACTGTGCAGATGATTTCTTTACATAATAAAAAGGTCAATGTTGAACAAATCAGTATTAAGGCTACATTACTGTTGCATTCAAATGAAGCATAAAACTGTATGAATCCCAGAATTTTTTTTGCCTTTTAACTTTCATGTACATGTGCCTGAGACATCTATGTGGAGACATAATGCAGACTAAATCAGGAGACTGGCAAGCATGTTCATATTGTAAAACTTTCTGATTACTAATAGGCACCAAAAAAAGTGCAGAGACGTATGCAAAGTATGGGTCAGACTCATCATCTAAAATGTGCAATTAATTCAAGGGTTTGACATTTGCATAATGGCTCATTCTTATTTTTAGACCCAGTTAACAGCATACAAGCCCTCATAATAGGGGTTGAATTAAATTACTAATTTACTGTGTGTATTAATGCTACTTGTATACAGACTGTTAAAAATATTTATAAATTTACATTCAAGTGAGATTATCCCAAAATATTAGGACTAACTCCTCTGGGAGAGTAAGATGGCATAACTCCCTGGACTTGATATGATTTTCACCTGCTAAATAAAAAATAAATGCAGCCATGTTTTTTCCTTCATCTGAAGTTATAAAGTCTGCAAGGCTCTTTTGCCTCCAACATATTTCTTCTGCTATATTGTGGTCTGATTAGTCAGCTGTGGTAAAAGACACAAATGTTGGGACTCAAAATGAAATTCAGACTGCTACTGCTACTTTAATGGAAATTATCCAGTCTTTTTTGTAACCTCTATCAGATCCCTCAAACCATATGAGTATCACTTACAATTGTTTAAAAGATAATTGCTGGGGTTTTGCTACTTCCTCTCAATTTTGCCTCTCTGATTCTCTCACGGTGTCTCTCTCCCCTGATAGTTTTTTTCTGATCTCATTGATGCCAAATGTAATTATTTTTTAATGCATCAAGCTTTTTGTTTATTTCTATATTAATTTCTTTTATTTTAAAATCTCTTTCTTCACATATTCGAATAGTTGCCAGATAATTTCAGACACAGTCCTATGTAGCACAATAGTACTGATATTAAACAAAACATAAAATTATACATAATTTTAGAGAAAATGCCAAATAGCTAGCCATCTTTTTCTGAGACCAAATGGCAGGGTTTGGAAAGAGCAGGACATTTCCAGGAACAGGAACTGTCTATGGAGCTGAAATACCCTCTCTGGCCCTGTTTTTTTTCCAGAATTTCTTTGCTGAGGGAGCAAAGCCAGCACTTCATCCAGCTGCCTCCCTGCCAGCCCTGACAGTGCCCTGCTCTTCCTCAGACCTTCCACTCATCTTCAAACAGCATGTAAACCACTTCTGTGTTTGGGACTCAGTCAAGGGAAGCAGATGTATTATTATTTACCTTCACTAGTAGCAGGAGGGGGAACAACATAAATACAAAAAGTCATGAAAACAGCAACAAAACGCCCTCGGACAAGTCAGCATTGCCTGAGGCTACATAAAATGTAGCACAAAAAAGTCTTTGCTATACTGTTTTCTTTTTTTGATAGGATTTTGCTTTGCTGTCAAAATATCACCCTGTTCCACTTCTCTTTGGGATGATTATCAAATGTGTTAACAATAATAATGTTTCAACTGTTTTTCAAATGTTAAATAATAATAATAATAATTAATAATAATGGCATCAGATCTTCCAACCATTTGTCAATAAACTTAAGACTTAATCTGAAGGAGGAAGGCAGGAGCATTGCAGATGAGCCACAAGACTAACACTCAATAATTTAGTAGTACATTCTCCTTTCTTACACTGTTTTCATGTTGTCACTTTTGTGACACCCAAATCAGATCTACTTGCAGAACTGGGTGAATTCGAGAACAGGCTACAGACACCACCACCTTGTTCCATCAAGTGGAACGATTAAAGATATCTGTTAGAAATTCCAAGAATCCAAGGCTTATGCTTTATGAAAGTGTAAAACCCATCATTACCAAAGTCTGATCTTGTATTTTGCTTCATTCATTCACAGTCCAATAGTGGACACCTTCGGTTCTCATTCATATCTCAAGTGTGATGAGTAAAGCCCATCGGCGTAGCACACATTTTTTTAATGTTATCTTCTAATCCTGACCAGTTAATCACTTCCCTTTCTTGGGAATGAAAATAGTATGCAACAATTCACACAGAGATATTGGTCTTGGGGGGGGGGGGGGAGTTGTTTGCAGAATATGTAGTTTTTCAGATTTATAGTACTTTATAACCTGTATAAAAATAATGTTTCCAGGACCTAAACCATGTTTTTATAACAATAATTCATTACATGTTGCTGAGGTAATTTTAATTGGAATTCCTGTAGTTACATCATAGTTTTGCTTTATTTTTCATTCATATAATGCATGCCTTGCAATGAAAAGCCAAGGGCCAAAACCTGCCAGAGAATTTTTTCACTGTAATGGCTGAGGTATGTTATGCATTTGTCTTGAAGGACTGAAGTCTGAAGGACTTAAAAATAGACAGTTCTTTTATAAGACAGGAGGCTGCAAAGCCAGAGACTGCTGACTGCTGAGAAGAGACAATTCCTTGATCTGGAGGTACAGACTGCAAGGGAGGTCCCCACTCTGCAGAGCTTTATACTGCTGGTTCTTTGGGTGGTAACTTCACTATAACTTTCTTCCCTTTCTTCCTCTCTTTTCTAGAACTCTAACTTTAAGGACTGGTCCACGGGGAGTGGTGTCACAACAGCACTGTAAGTCCTAGAACAAAACCAGTCCTAAATGTTAACATTCCTAAAGGACTGCCTTGCACCTATGGAGACAATGACCTGTAGATGGAGACAATGGAAGAGATAATGACTGAAGAGCAAAGTGGGCAGAGGTCTGCTCCAGTTTTCAATCTGATGTCTCAACCATGCTTACTCATTGCAAAATGATTATTCGAGTGAAACAGGACTATAAAAGGAAGAACTGGGATAGTGAGCTTTGGGGGAAGTTTCACTGACACCAAACCCCCCTAGTAGACTGGCTGAATGCTGGATCCAGGACTGGTAATTTTCTGTTAACTTCTCTTTCTCTTAATGGGCACAGAGGTGAGACTGACTGGCCTATAGTTCTTGGGATTTCATTTTTTAAAAAAGAGGATTATGTTTCCCCTCTTCAAGTCAGTGGGAACTTCCAGGCTACCACAATTTTTCAAATATGGTGGAAAGCACATTAAACTGAATTAATTATGTGTTCTGCCATTTGTGGTCCTCCTTTAATTGACTTTACATTCACAACGAAGGTTTAGAGTGGACTTAATTAAAAGTTGCAGTGGTTTGAGAACTACTATTATTTTCAGTGCTCGGCTTGTTCCAAAACTTACCAGAGTAATTAAACTTATGTTTCCTTCACAATTCCTTCAGAACAGGAAGAATGGGAGTTTTTATGGTATTGCTGGTTCATATACCTCTCTAAGAGGAAATTTTGAATGGTGATTTTGAGAAAGCTTTCTAATTTATACCCTTTTCCTTTATCATACCAGAGACATGATGATTTTCAATGTTATCTGGCTTTAATAGACTGTTAATCACATTAAAGCAGACATTTAATGAGATGAAAAAAGTTCAATGAAATGTAAATTTCAGCTACAATTTATTCTCGAGTAATGAGGTATAGCATTGTAAATTTCACCTTTTCCATGCAAGGATAGCAATCCATGCCCACATTTATAGTAGATGGTGCTAAAATGGTCATAGGTATGTTGCAGAGACCCAAACTGACAAATGCATCTTGGATTTGACCCTAGGGTGGGCTTTACAAGCCTGTCTTGGGTAAAGTGGTTCCCTCTCCAGCATATGTGAAAAGTTGGCTGCCTTAGACTAGGTTTTGCAGCATGGAACACAAAAAGGGTGGAAGTGCTGAAACACATGGGTACTCTCTGGTAACATGAGAGAGATAAATGAACATCCCTTTTGGATGGGAAGGGCAGAGGAACATACCTTCTTCTCCTTAAAAGAATGCTTTCATTATCTGGCTACAATGTAAAAACTGGGTGCAATTAGCACACCACCATAACCCTCAGGCACTGATGGTCTTTCTGTCCCTGCCCACCCTTCCCAGATGTATCCTGACTCTTGCCCATGTCCTAAAACTCTCTAAGACTGTCCATCAGCTGCTGTCCAAGCAACACCACACTGGAGGTGGTCGGTCTCCATGCCTAACCATGGAGCCCAACAAGCTGGATACACATGTGGGACACATCCTCAGCACCCAGGCCTTGGTCTCTCAAAGGCACACAGACTAAGAGGATGAAAACCTCACAAAGCAGTTAGCTAGCCACAGGATGTCTCAGCTCAGTTTTATGCTTGCTGTGGGTCTCAGCTCTTGATACAGGATGAGTGGTCCTGTGAACTCTTCTTCTAGAGCTGAGCACCTACATGTAGGCTTTGCAACATTATCATCCAACCAGTCTTAAGACCTTTTTTTTCGCAATCTGCACCTCAGTACCAAAGCCATTTTTTGATCTATCTCTTACTGAGAAGTTACTATCCGAAGGGAAATATTGGAACTCCAGGGGGGGTCTAGTTTATTCTTTTTTCTTGTTGCAATAAAGACCAAAATTGAATGAGTAGGAGGCAATACCAAATGAGTGAAATGAATTTGATCACCCTTAGGCTATTTGAACTACCACTCTTCTTTACACTAGGATCCTCTGGGAACTGCAGGAAGCCAATAGTTTTTAACTGCAAAGTTAGTAATCATTAGAAAGAAACATAAGAACCTCTTTCCATCTGGGATTAAAACTGAAGGTGAAGCAGGGAGAAATGGGAAACACAGAGGGGTTAAGAAATGTTGTCTTTTGTATGCTGTTTTCTCCAGAAAATTATTTAACAGAGTGCTGCTGCTTACACAAAAGCAAATATCACTGCACAATTCAAGAGCCATTCAGTGAGATTTGCCAGAAGGAGATAAGCTACAGAGCATAAAGTAGAAGAATATTCATAGGTCTCTATGTCTGCCTATGACATAAACTCCACAGCAGGATTTCAGGATGATGCTATTATTTAGACATAAAACTAAAAGTAAAACTGGCTGTTTCAGTGTCAGTATAGGTCTACACACTGTAATTATATTATAATAAAGAAAGCAATACATTCCACTTTAGCTTTAGTCAAGGAGAATGGGCATACCTAAAAAAATACGTCTACACTGCAGTCATTTGAAATGGTGCAGACATAACCAAGTTGCCTTTAAGTTAGCTTGTTTGGGTAGCCAGCTTAAAGGTGAAAAAACTTAAGAAGTTTCTTAAGAGCATTAGCAGCATTGATTTTGCCATCCCAAGAAGACCCTGTGCATAGCGATCTTCGGACATAACAAGGAGAGAATAAAAGGGAAGTGTTCTGTGCTCATCTGTGAGATTGCCTCTCCTGCTGCTGAAAAGAGATGAAAAACTGGGGACAAGGCCTTATGTTTCTGGGATAATCACACAACCCTTTGTAACAGCCATCCCCTTAGACATCTTATCTCAGCATGTACCAGCAGTTCAGAAGTTGCAGAGCTGCTTCAGAAGTCTTCCTCAGGCATGGCCCTCTTACTCACTCTGGCTGAGCTGTGCTTTGGTGTTGTAAGTGCTTCTCATGCAGGGCACAGTAAAGATTTTTGGCTGAGTCTTGTAGTGACTCTGCCAGTATATGTGGACCCTAGGAAGTACCAGATGCACCCAGTAGGGATAAAAGTCTGGGAGCCTACACAATCACTAACACTTTGTGTACTGCAGCAGCGAAAATAAAGTGCCAGTGTTTAGTATCTGTCAGAAGAGACATATTTCTAATTAAATACAAAACTCCCTGTGACGCACATCTATCTCTCTATTTCAGGAACCCACAAGACTCTGTGCAACCTGGTTAAAACACTCAGCCAGCCAAGAATCTGCCTGGTGATTGTTTAGGAAACTCCAAAGGGGAATTCAGCACAGTGTCTTCATTGTAATCAGTATGGGGGGTTCTGAGCATACTAAGTAACTTAGAGGTTCAGCATGCTATGACCCCTGCCTTTTTAATTCTCCACCTCTGCTAGTTTACTAAAATAATAGGTTCTCAGTCACCTTCCCATTCCGTTAATCATAGTCATAAGTATTTTAAAGCAATTCTTGGGTATTTTTATAAAATGGAAATAACACCACTGCTGTGAACTTTAGTGACCATGAATCACAACAGCCTTTAAACTTTTAACATCAATTACAAACATAGCTAATTGGAGCACAGTCAGGGCTGCCTGATCTGACAGATACTCCCACCATTATTTTTACCATGGATCATGATTTAAAATTACTCTCTTTCAATGCTCTGATGTTTCTTGGTTCCTGGATATCATTAGGCCAGTGCCACATGTTCCTGTGTTATCAGCTTATAAAGGTTCTGCACCTACATGGACACTTAATGCCTAAAAATCTATCACAGGCCTTTAGATAGGGAAAATTTTCACAGTGACTACTGGGCAAAAGCAGACTGAACTCCTTCCCTTCTTTCTCTTGAACTTCTCCCTCTTGTCTCTTCCATCATAGTGTTACTTTCTTGCTCTGTCCCAATTCAGACCAAGGAACATAAACCGTAAAAACCTTTGCAAGTTAATCCTGAAGTCTTTATCTAGTCTACGAAATACTGATGAAGTCACCCACTGGGATCTTTTCCCCAGTGGCAAAGATATATTTTGGCCCCTGCCATTATTATGCCATATGTTGCAAAAATTAAACTTGTTTTCCATAATCCATTGTACAGAAGGTACACTTGAAAATAGACAAATACCACCACTGTTCCAATGCAAGTCATGCCTACTTGGGCACGTTGTGATGATGTCCTTCCAGTGCTCACTAGACTTAAGAATTTAGAAAGAATCAAATTGAAATAAGTGGGATTCTCTGCAAAAGTGAATTGTGGAGAATATAAAACACATAAAACCATGTCAGTGAAGGAAGCAAGTGCCAATTTTGGCCAGAGCGTGTAATCTAATCAGAACTTAAGCAAGTATGAAAAAGGCATTGAGCAGGGTCCTTTTGCATGAAACTCATCAAAAAACCATATGCTGACAATAAAAAGCTGTGATTGAAACTTGGTCCAGCTCAGAGATTTGCACTGTCACAGAAACCCGGGTATTTAGCATAAACTGTGGAGACTCAAGGAAACCCATTGCAAATCACTGCATATACAGAAGATAGGTTCTATGACAGATGATTTAAAGCAATGTTCCTCCTGGATTCATATAAGCCTTTACAATGCCAAGTACTTCAATCATCTCAGTTGCAACCTGAACATCATGGCTTATTAAGGTCCCACCAAGGCTGGATGTTATGCAGGTCATAACAAACTGCATCACTAATTTCAGCAAGTGAGGTGATGTTTTCTAGTTTGTCCTGCAATGAGTCTTCAGTGTGCTTACACTGACATTTGTTTGGATTGCCTTCATTGACCACAGGCAAGCCTGGTCTTATGTTAGTGCTGATGTTCAGAGGCACCAAGGAACACAGTACACATTTGGTAGGTGCAGGACTAGTAAGAAAACCCGTTCTCAGTGGCATTTTTTCCAGACCTCACTTCTGCAAAGGGGTTAGGGACAGCATTGCATACTAGTCCTCGTCCTGTCCCCAAGATTTTTCCACAAACGTTCCTTTTCCATGTTTATCTCCTCTCCCTGTCACTGGCTCATCCCATCACTGACAAAATGCAGAAGCAGATATACTGAGGTCAGTGAAGGAGGGGGAGGAGGTGCCCAACCAGTGATTTCCCCTGGAACCAATTGTGGATGGCAGGCTGTTCCCCTGCAGCCTGGCAAGGACTGTGGTGGGTCAGAAGTGGATCTACAGCCCATGGAAGGATCATGATGGGGCAGCCATGGAGGACCCCGTGCCAGGGGAGGTGACTGTTCCCAAAGCAGGCTGCGATTCTGTGGGCAGCCAGTGTTGGAGCAGTCTGTTCCTCAGGGACTGCACCTCATGAGAGGGACTCATGTTGGAAGTGATCATTAAGGACTCTTTCCTGTGGCAGGGACAATGCGTTGGAGTTGGGGAAGGATTTGAGGAGTCCTCGTCCTCCTGAGGAATCAATATATGATGAACTGATCATATACTCCCACTCCCCCTGGGCTGCTGAAGGGGAGGCAGGAGTGAAGTAATTTGGGCCCAGGAAGAAGGGAAGGGTGGGGTAAAAGTATTTGAGACTAGGTCTTGTTTCCTCTTTTTTCTTTTTCGATGAATGAAATTGTTTTTTTTTTTCTTCCCACGCTGAGCCTGTCTGCTTTGCCCATGACCATAACTGGGAAGTGAAAATTTCTCTGTCTTTGTCTCAATTAATGATCTTTTGGTTGGATTTTCTCCTCCCTAACCCACAGTGGGGGTGTGATGTGAGTAAATAGATACCTGGTTGTTAGCAGTGAATTAGCCTTTCTAAATCCTAACTATTAAACCAGCACTTGGCCCTAAACAAATTGATTTTAAAAGTTTAAATTTAATCCAATTTTAAGTGACAACAACTGACTCTCTCATAAACCTCTGTCCCCTAACACTTACTTTGAGCACTATACTTATTAGTCCGATCAGACTCTCCCCCTCCTATATAAGGTTTCATATAGACACCAGGATAGGTCACCCAGGTATAACAAAATATGTGGCAAGTTAGTGGAAGCTGAAATTTCACAACTGGCTGACAACAACTAGAACAAAAATTAGGTGTCCAGGATTGTATTTGTATTCACAAATCGAATACACTGGTCAGGAAGGTCTTTTAAGTTTCCCTGAAGAAGGTTTTGATCCAGTGATTTAAAGAGCTAAGACAAAAAATAGTTGTTTGTAGAGATGAACAGCCTGACCAAGCCATTTCTTTAGCCATCTATGCAATATTTCATTTAATTCCACTTTCCTAATCAAACTGTTTAGAGTCACTATAGCCCATAGGAGAGTGCACTAAAAAAGCTGTAGAACTCAAACACAAAGAAAGATAGAGAATAGGAATCTTTAGCTTTTTGGCAAATGTTTAAACAGTATGGAAAATATTAAAGCTAAAGCCTGTGGAAGAGAAAAATTCTTAGCTCTTCTTGGGCTTCAGGCTAAAACAGTGATATGTATTCAGTGTGAAATTAATAAATTTACCATCTGAAGTACTATTCGCATCTTAATTCAAAAGGACTGACAAGAAAATAAGATTTATCAGTGAAAGTGTAAAATCTATAACAGTCCTTTCAGAAAATACAGTTCTCAAAAGAAATGTTCACTATATACTTGATGGATCAGCCCTCTTGGTCCCCCTCAGCTTCTGCAATTATGAAGAAGTTAACGTGAAATTCACTCTTGAAGGTTCTTGAGTACCTGCAGAAGAGATTTTTGTGAGTTGAAATGATGGGGACAATATTAACTTCCTGCAAATATTGGTATCAATCAGTTCATTCCAAGGTAAACTGAGGTGAGCTGAAGTCAGCTGTCTGGAAAGTCTTGTTAAGTCATACAACTACGCCAACAAATAGCTAATACTATAGTTTCTGTGGAACTGAAGAATTTCTTAAAAATCAGTTCCAATAGCCAAGCCTGGAGAATTTTTTAAATTCCAGGGCTCAACAAGGCAGACTTAAATATTTGGAATGTATATGGCTTACTTGCCTATAAGCTTGTCTACTTTTTTCCATCTCCAACCGGTGGATTTGTTTCTCTCCTAGAAGTCAATGTGGAGTGCTAGAATCAAATCATTATGGCTATGGCATGTCTCATCTTCAGCCATATGAACAGTGTTTAAGTCTTCTAATACAATTGGAATTCCCTATTGATTTAGGGTATGTTTACCCTGTAGAGAGGTCCCTGAGGGCTCCTGTCCACACTCATTCTGCCCCTGGGTGCTCCCACGAGCACTGTGCAGAAGCCTCTGCTTCTCCTGGGTCTCAGCAATATAGAGATGGGACAGTATGGCAGCACACTTGAGCTATTATATTATGTATATTATGAAGAACCTTCAGCTTCCTCACCCCCTTGAGAAACACTTCACAAAAAATATTTGGTAGCATGGACTAACTGAGCAGGATAGATACCATGTCTGTCAATAAGGTCATCCCTTGTCTACACAAGGCTTTGGATTAAGAGTTGGATTTGATGATCTCAGAGGTCCTTTCCAACCTGGCTGGTTCTGTGATTTTGATAAACAGGTCACTAGTATGTCTGAACATAGAACAGTAGTGCATTTGTAGCTATGTGCTGAAATGTGCTATCACTACTACAGGCCAGAGTATGTATTCATGAAATGGTAAGAACAGACATCCTTATAAACATAAGTGAGTTTTACTCTTGATCTTCTAAAGCCTTCTCCTCATTAATTCAATTATATACCCGTTCAGTAGCTTTGCTCACAACCAAGTAAGTTGTATTTTCCAAGAGATTTTCCTTTGCACAGCTGAAGAAAAGCTGAGAGACCACTTCCTGTGCATAAAACGAATATACATACAGTTTTTCAGCTAATAGTATAAACCCTACCCTTTTACGAATTCAGTCTTACAGTATTTTGATAGATAGATAAGGATGTGTACTAGAGTCTTCTCAGTTGGGTGGTGTTTTCTGTAGTGCTATTACAACCTGTATAAATAGCAGCCCTACTGCTGGTGCAATTTGGACTGCTGTGGATGTATATGCTCCAGGCACAATTGAATAGTTCTTGCTCACCTCTAAAATGATAACTGCAGTCATCTGGCATTTGGTAAATAGCTTCAGCAACCTCAGTGTTTCAGAACATCTCCTTAATTTGCCACAAATAAAGAATGCTGCATAAAACCTGGCAGCCCATGTGAAGCATCCTGTAATTGCTAGCAGAAAGGGGAATACATCATATGCAGATGCCAATGCACTTCACCTGCAAATATGGACTAACAATTTTTATTACATAAGCTTTTATACTCGAACAAGAACACTCCTACAGCACTGTTTCTCTGATTAAATTAGGGAGGATTGTGGCCTAGCAAATATACTGATCTAGAATAAAAACATACTAGCAGTGCTTTACCACTCCTTAGACTGTATATCCACTAGGAAAGTAAAAGTTAGGTTTAGCCTGGTTAGATGAGTATCCTTTGGTACATAATTACTGGTGTATATTCTCATGTTGTTTGAATAAGAAAAATTACTTCAGAATAACAAATATTGTAGCCCATGAACATGGACACTGGAGACTACAAAGCGAAATGTGTCTTCTTACTTAGAGTTAAATTCTTTAAAAAGTTATGTGATGTTTCATGAAGGTCAACATAAAAATAAAAGGTATGTCTTTTTGACTTTAAAGTAGTAACTGTGAATCTCTAACATACAGTGATATAGTAGCATCACAGTAGTCTATAGATATATAATGTCATTAAGGAATAGAATTGTTGATTTTCTATTTTTCCTTCATATCCCTTTAAGGGCAGCAAAATATTACTGTCTTAAAAGCATTGAAAGCAGCTAATTTCTTAAAAGCAACAAACTTCTAGTCCTACATTTATAGCATCCAGTCTTGTAATGCTATGGGCTGTGTTTACATTATATGTCAACTCTCAACTTCCCTTTGTCCCTTATCTTTCAAGCTCATTCATTTATCGCTGCAGAATATTATAATTTCTTGTGAGGTATTGCCTCCCCTGATGGCTCTGTTCTTCACCAAGTAAAGTATAAATATTGGGTTATACTTCTAGTGTGCTGTTGAAAAGGGCAATTCACTTCAGAGCTTCAAATACTATTTTTTACTTTGATTAAACAAAATACATCAAATTTTCAGTGTTATAATCAGTCAATAAATTCCCTCAAAAGTGCCATTTTAGCATTTTAACACTCTTATAATCTTCACATCACTGTGGACATTAATAATCCAAATTAAGAAGCTTGATTGCCCTATATTTATCATACTTTCAAGTTTATTGAAATTACTAAAAATATATCAAAATTAATGTAATTTTAAAAGTGATTAAAGCAGTTTCATACAAAAAGACACTTGAAACATCAATTCTGTGTGTTTGTTTACCATGACTGACAGTGTTTATAATTCAGCATTTTCATTATGCAAAAACAATTAATTTTTTTCTTTTTCAAAATGCAAGTCTTAAATTTGCAGTATTTTCTTTTCAGTGTTAATTGCAAAGATAAATCCAGTATAGGTTTAGCAAAATACAATTCATCAAAGGGCAAATATGAACTGGAGCTTTTCCATTACATTTAGTGAATTGACCTTGGCAGGTAGAAGTTTAAAAAAAACAAAAAAACATAAACACCAAACACAAAAAAACAAACACAAGGTCTTCTTTTAGCTAGAAGTAGATATGTGACATGACAATATTAGTACAATGTTCTAAGTAACTACTGTGACTCCTCTTTCTATATTATTTTAAAATACTACAGTTAAAACACAAACTATTTCATTCAAGTAACAAATTTAATTGTATGTTGTCCTTACACAAGCTGGAAATAGAAATTAATAAACAGATATAAGGCAAAGAATTCTTTTTTTGCCCGCTGTCTAGTTACATTAGTCACTATCTTACATTATTATTTTCCAATGGAACTGATTTTTCAAGTAGTTACTTGGAGAAATATTTTCAATATTTCCAAGGAAACAATTTTCAATAAAGAACATGTTTTGGCTAACATGTTATCTTGTCTAAACACGTTATCTTCCCTAGGTAGCAAATCCTCCCTTTCTATAGAAATAGGACATTTCTGCACCATTACTAAAATGTCTATTTTAGAATATTACAGCTTAGACATTTTCCCTTCTGTGTCTAGATGAATGTCCACAACTTCCTGCTTTGAGAAGCATAGAGATCAGAATGACCTCTTTCCCAAGGATTTGCTGAAGTTCACCTGTTACAAACACAGGCACACTTTGCATTTAGTTTCCAAGTTTTTCTGCTCTGATTATATACTTAGGCAATTTTTAAATAATGAGAGGCTAGGGCAGTGCTTGAATTCTGCACATGCCATATGGAGTACCTATAGGAAAAGGAAATCTAGGATTAGAGACCCCTGGGAGAAGGGTCTCTTACAGAGAGTGGATTTCTCCACTAACTTACATACTTTGTTAACCCCACTCAGATGAACAGCCTTTGTTTCCCAGTTTTAACCTGCATACATTATATGATTTGTATAGCTGCTCCTACTTGACCCTATTACTAGCCAGGACTTTTCCCAGCATGAACAGTCTACCTCTAGTTACCAAACAGGATTTACAAGTCTATGGTTTTCCAGACAAACTCCTAAGAGAACTGATTGTACTGAATATATGACAGTGTCAGTAGATGTCAATGACATTTGGGTTTCCTTATAGGCACAGAAGAACATGTGGCAAATACCCAGAGAAGGAGTTCAGGCATCTCAGCCATGCATGAGCCTACAACCCATACCAGCAAACACACCAAGCAAATCCCCCACACGAAGAGAGTTAGCAAGGCAAGTTACAGGATGGATCCATTCACAGATGCAATTCAGAGACAAAGGCATATAAAGACAAAAGCAGCAGAAGTGAGCCTGGCTGTGAGCAGATGAATATACAGAGAGACATGAAAAGAGGCTGAAAACATTGTGAAACTTACATTGAATTGAGTAAATTGCATACCACGTTTGAGCTCCTGTGTAAGGCAGGTCTCTATTTCTTTTGGCAGGACCTTATCCTAACTCTAATCATACAGTTCTTGGAAATTACATTTTCTCATGGCATAATATTGTGGTGTCTTTTACATATGAACTTATGTATCACTGTGCTATGTGCTCATGGCATGTAGCGAGGAGGAAGCTGGTGATGGCATATGAGAGAAAAAATCAGGCAAGGTGAGGAAAACTCAATTTTAAAAGGATGGAATAACTTTCTTTAAAGTCAAGGCAAGAACCAAAGAATTTGTAGATGAAATAATTTCTGAGTGTATTTGGGGAAGCCTTGCTTAATCCAGTGTCAATATCAAGAATATCAGAAGTAAATAGGCAATCAGAGAGGAGGGAATGGGACACAAGGCATGAGAGTCTGGCATGCAGTAAAATACATGAGATTTCCTTCAGTATAATGCCCTGGCGTGGTGCTTAAGAACATTCTTATTGACATTTAGTTTTTACTATCTTTTAGTTACATTCCATTTTTTAGAGTAGAAATACCCTAAAAATGCCTAAATACACAAAGCTGTCAGAAACTATTTGTATGGACATAGGCACAAATTGGAACTATCCAGAAGAGAACTGGAAAAGTATTTATTATCCTCAGTTCCATGAAGAAAGACCTATCTTAACTAAAACGTATTACTTGAGAAACCTAAACTAAAGCATGTTTCCATTTAAAGTGTAGTCCATCTATAAAATTCAATATGAACTAGCACAAAAAATTTGTTTTCATTTTAAGTTCTTTTGGTCACAAAACACTGCTTTGAATTACCCAACCAGATTCTAAAAAGTGACAGATAGAATCATAGAATCATAGAATAGGCTGGGTTGGAAGGGACCTCAGAGATCATCGAGTCCAACCCTTGATCAATTACCACCACAGTCACTAGACCACGGCACTGAGTGCCATATCGAGTCTCTTTTTAAATATCTCCAGGGACGAAGAGTCCACCACCTCCCCAGGCAGCCCGTTCCAATGTCTGATCACCCTTTCTGTGAAAAAATTCTTTCTAATATCCAGTCTGAACTTACCCCGGCACAATTTAAGACCATGCCCTCTTGTCTTACTGAGAGTTGCCTGGGAAAAGAGACCAACCCCCGCCTGGCTCCATCCTCCTTTCAGGTAGTTGTAGAGGGCAATGAGGTCTCCCCTGAGCCTCCTCTTCTCCAGGCTGAACAGCCCCAGCTCCCTCAGCCTCTCCTCGTAGGATCTGTGTTCGAGTCCCTTCACCAGCTTGGTTGCCCTCCTCTGGACCTGTTCGAGGACCTCAATATCCTTCTTGAACTGAGGGGCCCAGAACTGAACACAGTACTCGAGGTGTGGCCTCACCAGGGCTGAGTACAGGGGCAGAATCACCTCCTTGGACCTGCTGGTGACACTGTTTCTGATACAGGCCAGGATGCCATTGGCCTTCTTGGCCACCTGGGCACACTGCTGGCTCATGTTCAGCTTCCTGTCAATCCAGACTCCCAGGTCCCTTTCTGCCTGGCTGCTCTCCAACCACTCTGTCCCCAGTCTGTAGCGCTGCATGGGGTTGCTGTGGCCAAAGTGCAGGACCCGGCACTTGGCCTTGTTGAAGCTCATCCCATTGGAGTCAGCCCATCTCTCCAGTCTGTCTAGGTCTCTCTGCAGAATCCTCCTGCCTTCCAGCTGATCAACACTTCTCCCCAGCTTGGTGTCATCAGCAAACTTGCTGATGATAGACTCAGTCCCCTCATCCAAGTCATCGATGAAGATATTGAACAGGACTGGGCCCAGCACTGATCCCTGGGGGACTCCGCTCGTGACCGGCCGCCAACCGGACGCAGCCCCATTCAGCACCACTCTCTGGGCCCGACCCTCCAGCCAATTCTTAACCCAGTGCAGAGTAGGCTTGTCCAAGCTGTGGGCAGCCAGCTTTCTCAGGAGGATGCTGTGGGAGACGGTGTCGAAAGCCTTGCTGAAGTCCAGATAGACCACATCCACAGCCTTCCCCTCATCCACCAGGCGGGTCACCTGATCATAAAAGGAGATCAGGTTGGTCAGACAGGACCTGCCCTTCCTAAACCCGTGCTGGCTGGGTCTGATCCCCTGTCCATCCTGCAGGTGCTGTGTGATTGCTCCCAGGACGATCTGTTCCATAACCCTGCCAGGCACCGAGGTCAGGCTGACAGGCCTGTAGTTTCCCGGGTCTTCCTTCCGGCCCTTCTTGTGGATTGGCGTGACATTCGCCAACTTCCAGTCATTTGGGATGTCCCCGGTGAGCCAGGACTTCTGGTAGATGATAGAGAGAGGCTTGGCGAGCTCTTCTGCCAACTCTCTCATCATTCTTTGTAAAATAGCATATCTACTAGAAGATTCTTTGCTATTTTTGTGCCAAATATGCTACATGTAAAACTGAGTAGAGAAAATTATAGAATATTGTCCTTTATTATAAATCATTAGTTTAATATAAACTCATAGCAAGTTAATGTCAAAATATCCTCTCTGTTGACTTAAATATTTGTCAAAATTAACATTTAATATGTATTAAAGATATTTGATTCACCACACAGGCAATGCACCAAGAAAAAGGAAAAAAAAATGCACTCAGTAGAAGTGAAACCTCCCCAGGAAGCATATTAATATCATTCCCACACATTACAAACTGAGAATGTTGTGTTAACAAATAGTCAAGCTGATTCAAGGATCACAGCAGGAGTAAAAGTGCCTTCTTTCATCTGAAGTTTTTCAATTGTCACAGGCTGGCCAATGAAAAATTTGGTGGATGGAAGTGATTTAAATAGCTTCACAATTTTCTTGCATAGAAAAGCTCAGTAAGTACATGCTTAAACTCTGTGACAATGGAGTCAAGCATAGCATTTACTAAACTACTTTGTCAAGGGATTTTGCCATTATCAGAAAAGAAGCATATCTAGAGTGGCATTCAGAAGCATCCTATAGTCTGGATAATGAAGAATCCCTGACACAAAAAAAAAGGAGGGGAAAAAAAGCATCTCAGAAGTATTTATTATTACTGCTTTTAAAAGACTGTCAAAGAACTCATGAGTTAAAAATGAAAAAAAAAAAAAAAAAAGAAAAGAAAAGTAAATCTCTAGACTGCTACAGGAAAGATGTTTGAGATCACCCAGTGTAATCAGAAAAAAAAATCTCTAAGACTTTTCCTTAAATATGAAAATCCAGGTTAAAAGGAAATAAAAAGGCTCTGAGTTAACAATTGTGTGTAGGAGGTAAAATATCTGTAAATCTTAAGCTCATTCAACTATGGTCAATTTAATAAAGGTATTAACTAAGCTAGGTGGCAGCTCCCATAGTCAGTGAAATGTATTCAGCTTTAAATCTGACATTTAAAACTTAGAAGCTAGAAAGGTGTCTGTAATTAGATTGTGTATATTACTAGGTTTGTGTTGAGAGAACTGATATTAGATTGTCTGTATTAAAAGTTTTGTATTGGGAGAGCAGACACACAGGTGTATTTATAATTCAAATCACCTACATTTACAAAATGAATTTCATCTGAAATCTTTCAGAAAGAAATAATATATAATAAGGTAGATATGAGCTGGGAATAGCTATGGCCCGACACACAATGGGATGGTGAAAAAAGACATGGGCAAACTGGTCCAGCATTTAAAAATTTTAGTTTTATACAAGAACATCAAACATACAAGACATGAATATTTGAATGTATTTATATACACATTTTGGTAATCTGAACTTCAGGAATATGAAAGAATTTATCCTTCAATTTGGATTACCTATATTAACTAAGTAAAAAAAAATTATACTTTTAAGAGATTATGGTGACCATGAACCAAGAACAATCTAGGCCCATGGATGCAAAAGCTTGTGTTCTTTGATAAAGACTTTTAAGCTTCGATGTTTCACTGTGAAAAGTTATAGCAGAAGATCTACCAGAAAATAATTTCATATGTTTGTGAGAAAATACTCAGCTGTTTGAGCAGTAAAAGTAGTATTCATAAATATGTTCTAAAAGCTTTTATCACCAAAACAGAGCAATACTAAGATGTTTTCCCATCTGGACTGTGAGAAGTTTTCACTTATACAAGAAAGGATACTATACAAGGACACTATACAAGAAAGGATAAATCAGTGCTTTAAAAGCAATTTAAGTGAGATTTGTGTTTGCTTAGAAAAGTGCGAAAGCTTTTCTTTTATTTCATATGTCATAAATAAAGCACATATTCTCATGGTTTCTTAATTCCCCTCTGTCTCTGTTCCCTTTGTTGTTTCTGCCACACACAAGAACTGTCCAATATGGAAGTAAGAGGGAAAGTCTAACACCTCCAAATACAAAACCATCTAGATGTTTATCACTGAAGACTGACACTCAGTCAGAAGTATTTTCATGAGAGGCATATTCAATCTACATTGAACAAATCAATAGACATGGAGAGGCATATCTTTGTCTAAATATTTTCCTCTAAATTTTCTATTATTTTATTGTAAATTTTTGGAGACTGCAGCAGGCTGCTGCACCTTACTGAGCCTACCTCAGTTTTCCTTTGTGATTCAATTGGTCTTTGCCTCTCAGATTCACACACTTCGTCTCTGCTTCAGTGCCCTTAGCCTGGAGCTGGGAGAGCTCCCACAGAAAGCAAAGGGCATAGCAGACTCTGAACTATCTTAAAAGTCTTACTGGAAGGGCAAGTTGGCATCTGTGGAACCAGCTGCTCTCTTGTGTTGAAAAACACAGAGCCCAACTTGGGTCTAGATAGGCTGAACAAAGACCAAACAAGAAGAGGCAGATAGATGTAAGAATTGGTGTAATGAAGGAAAAGGTTTTCTTGGCTTTTCCTTTGTTTTCCTTATAATCTCCAGTAGTAGATTTTGGAGGTATGGCTAAGTAGTTTAATAGACAGCAGCCAACTACTTCGTTCTATAAAAGCCTAGTCCCACCTCTTGTTTGGAGAGAATTCTGTACACTTTCCATAGATAGTGTGCTGGACCTTTTCCCCTCCAGCAGAGATGCATCCTCAAGAGGTCGAGAGCAAAAGGATGCCCATCCATAGCCACTGCAGGGCAAGAAGTATCAAATCCCTGTATACGAATTCTTAACAGTAAAATTTTAGGATTCTTGTCAAAATTTTGGTCATTTTATTATCAGATTGTCCATAGTATATTACCTGTTGCCTGCAGGTATTATTTTATTCATTCTAGAATGAGTATAAGACCTACTAATAAGTAATTTGCAAGTACTCGATCAGACTTGTGTAACTGTAATTCGATTATCTGTTAAGATACCTTCTTATTTTTAATTCTAACACCTTGTTCTGCTACTCTAATATCCTAACACTCATATAATCCAATTTATACCTTTTTAATCTAGCTTTTAAGATCTTTTGTTATTTACAATAAATCCTGTTTTATACATACATATCTCATCTGCTACCTTGCCCTATATGGGGTGGAGACCAGAGATAGCTCCCTAAAGACATCATAAGCTTGTGACTATAATAATTTAATTTTCAACTACTGCCTTCTCTCATTTCCCCCCAGAACTCCTTATCCCAACACATTCAGTACAAGACAGCCAATATCTGCCTGTTGGGTGTTTTAACTTAGCTCCTCAAATATCTCCTACCCTATCTCTCTGTTCTTCCATGCATCTTACCCTTTAAAGCTACCCCTGAGGTGTCTTGAGAGCAATCTGGCTGGTACAGCTAAAAGCAATAGGTTTAACAACACAAAGGAGATCACTGTCTACCTTCCTCACCTTGTCCAAAAGACTCTAACCTAGGAAAGCCCCTTCTGAAACAGCTCCATATCACATCCCTACTTTGCCCCTTCCAGCAATACATCCCTCATATTTCTCAACATCTCAGGCATCCCCTGTGTCCCTCTTCACAGCAGACACCCCCACCCCAAAGAAACCTTTCCACACCTACATGGTACTTATTCTGTGGGGAAAACAGTGTGCTGCTTGTGCTGGGAGTTTTATGCCAGAAGTTCAGGTGATGCACTCTGCTAGTGTGGCTGCCAGTGCTGTGCATTAGCTGCCCTGAGGATTTTTTAGGATGTTAATGAGGCTTCTATTAGAATTACAATAATCCTGAGTTCTCTGCTATGTATGAGTGTGTATTCTGACTCGAGGAATGAGCATTCTGAACAAACACACACACACACACACACTGCTCTGGACATTGTGTATGCTCATCAGGGTGAATCAGATGGACTGTGTCTCACAGTCCTTCATAACAAATGCATTTGTTGGTGGATTTGACATAGCAACTATCCACATGAGATTGTGGATGTCCAGCTTCCCAGAGGTGATGAAAGTTTATTCCGAAGCTATTGTAGAGGCCTGGAAATGAGAGCCTGGTTAAAATAATTGCCTATTATAAATGAGTCACTTACAGAAACACAGCAACAGCCACATATTAGCAGGGAAGAGGATTAATCAGAGCCCTGCTAATCACAGGGAGTGCCTGCTACACACCCAGATTTTTTAAGGTGCAAGCAGGGGGGTCAACAAGTATGTAGTTGAACATGGTCTAGTTGATACACCTCGATTTCCAAGAGGTTTCTTAAAAAAATCTTCCATCAAAGACAAAGGAATACAGCATGCATAGAAAACAAACCTACATACAGAACTCAAAACCAGAGACAGGAGTAATGACCATTTCTCAGTACAGTCACTAGTCAAGCTCTGCATGGATTTGTGTTTGAACTTGTGCTGTTTAAAATACTCAAATTTTATCACCCCTAGAAGACAATGAGCAGGAAGACAACAAAATTTGCAGACAATAAACAGCTACCCAAGGCTTTAAAAATGAGAACTAGCATGATGAATTTTTTTTATACATTAAGGGACCAAGTGACTGGACAATAAATTGGTATATGAAATTCAGTGTAGAAAAATGTAAAGTGACACACATGGGGAAAACCAATCTTAGCTTCACACAAAAAAATATGAGCTCTGCAGTGACTATTACCCCTGGGGAGCAAGACTTTCATTTTATGACACATAGGTCCATGAAAACCATCAGGCTAGTGTTCTTTACGAAGCAAAAGAGTAAAATATACGTTAGGAATTATCAGGGAGAGAACAGAGAACAAAAACATCATACCGCAGTATATATTGATGTTTTACCCCTGCCTTGAATATTGTGTTCAGTTCTTCTCATCTGCAAAAGGTCATATTAGGTGATAGGAGACCAACAAGGATAATCTAAAGGAGGAAGAGCTTCAATATAGGGAATAACTGAGTTGGCTGGGACTCTTCATCTAGAAGAGAGGCATCTTGGAGGCATATAGACAAGTCCGTCCCTGGAGACATTTAAAAAAAGACTGGATGTGGCACTCAGTGCCATGGTCTAGCAACTGCTCCGGTGGGTCAAGGGTTGGACTTGATGATCTCTGAGGTCCCTTCCAACCCGGCTAATTCTATGATTCTATGATTCTAAGTTCTACAAAACTGATAGCAGCATAAAGAAGGTAGGCAGAAGCCAATTGCTTACTGCCTATTTCAATGCAAGCACTAATGGCAAACAAAAAAGAGCTGTGTTCAAAACCAGCAAAAGGAGATGGTGCTTCATGCAAGTGCTTAATACAGGTGTGGAACTCCTTGCTATTGTGACTGTGAAAAAGCATACATGGGCAAGCATAAATAAAGCTTAAACAAATCCTAAACAAGACCGTGACAAACTACAAAGACCTCAAAGAAACAACCTGCAGTGATCTGAACTGTCACAGATAGAAGAGGAAGCATCCTGTGCATGGTGTGAGCAATGTAGCCCCTCTTCTGCTCTTATGTTCTGCCCCTAGGTCTCACAGAGAACCACTTGTGACTGCCTTGCTGAAATGAGTGGCCTGCTGTTCATTATCCTGCGCTGTGGGAGAGAAGAAAGTGGTACTGATGGTGCAATCCCAGCACATGTGCCTGAGGCTGGATCTGACACCTTCCAGGGCACTGTGGTTCCTGACCTGATCCGGTGCTTAGGACTGCAGCATGAGCAGCAGTATCTCTATGCTTTGGGCTTCTCTAAAAACACTTCACTTGTCAAGTCCATCTTTTCTGCACCTGCAAGTATATGTTTGGCTTTTGGTTCATTAACTAGTTAAAAATAACACTATTAAAAAGTCAACCTTTGCTCATACCAGTGCTGTAAGATAAGGAGGTTTTTACTTATTCTAAGCAAGGGGAAAGACTGAAGTGCTTCAGGAGAGCAAATGCAGTAACACTTTTGTTTTCATGCTGCCACTATATTTTTTTTCTAGACTGCTTCCTACGCTCTTTAAGAACTTTGATAGTGGATAGATCTTTACAGACATGAATGATGCATGAACTTCCTTCTGTGATCTTCATGTTCTTTTGTTTTGGACACTTCAGCTCTGCTTTATGCGTGCAAGATTTAATGAGCATTGGACTAGAATCAGAAAAGCACGGGCTCAGTTTAGCAGTTGGCAACCCTGGGTACTAGAATTGAATATTGTGTTGTATGCCCAGTAAAGCTTTTGTTAGGAAAGGTAAGATAAATCTCTTCACGTTTTTAATGCATTAAATCTTGGCACTAAGATGGAGAAAGTCTGGGAGTTTGGGGTATTATCTATATGTATTATGATTCCAGAAGTGTAAGAAAAACATCTGAGGAGAAACAGGGTGATTAATTTTTAACCTGAAGAGTAATGATCTAGCACCTTTCCCTGTTCCAGCAAGCAGAGTGGATATATGTGCAAAATCTGGGTTAAGAAGCTTCTAAAAATGATACTAATTCACTTCTCTCTTCATTTGTATGTTTGTGTTGAATAATATTACTTCCTCGCTAACAGCTAAAGAAACAACAATGTTGGATCTAGAAACATATCCAGAGTACGAACATTTTAAGGGACTCCAAGCATGAACACCAGACCAGGAGCCATTCTGCTTTACCTCATGGACTTCAGGTAATCCAAAGATTTCCAGAGTCTCACTAGAGATTAGAAGAATGTACCAGATCCTCAAGCAGTACTGCTGACTTGGTTTTGGTGTGCAAATTCAGTTCTACCTAATATATCAAGCAATCTTAGTCCAGAAATTGTCCCATGAAGGTTCTGGTCTCTGATTACTGACAGGCTAGGTAGGAGAAAAAAAAACAATGAGCAAGCACATCACACATAATACCCCAGTATTGCCCACCTTGTCTGTGATGATCATTCTCCACACACCAAACATCAGAGCAGATCCAGACCTATTTTCTCAGTCACAAAACCTCAGTGTCCTGTGTTGAGGGCCTCACATAAAGGTTGGCATAATTCTGTGCAGTAGAGGTACAACAGCTTGTACAGCAGCCTCCAGCTGACATACATTTAGTACAATTATTTAGTCTTGGCAAGCTTTGCCTAGAAATTCTGGGCCCTTTATTTTCAGATTTAGCCCAGCATATTACCACCAAGAATAAGAAATTTTTTACCTCCAAATTCCCAGTCAAGTGGAAACCAGCATGTAAAGGAACAGTTTTACTGATGACTAGTTGTTTACCTCAGAAGTACCATTTTCTTCTCACCCCATTTCAACTGCTCTTTGGGTACAGTTAATGCCTTAGAAAAGGTGCCAAAAGGGAGTCTTTTCTCTGCTTGAACAAAACTCACCACTTTTAGCTTTTGTTTTATTTCTGTTTGGTCTGCATTTCAGTAGAAGGCCAGCACTTTTTAAGCAGCAATTTGGAATCAGTGCTTCCTGCTGTATTTCTCTTTCAGGCAGTGCTGATGTATGTACATTTTGAAAGGACAATCCTCCTTTGTCTCTCGGGAAGAACATTAAACACTGCCAGAGCAGCAGAGCAGAAAGCCACTGGGAGGTGAGCAGAGACTGCCAGCTAGGCAATCTGTAGAAAGAGAGCTGAAATCCTCTTCAGAGCTACACCGCCTCTCTACTGACAACTAGAAAATACTTCCTTCATAGAAGCTGCTTGGTGTATTCAGTCATATATCACGTATGCCCTTCTGGAAGGTAATGGCCAAACAGCACCATATAAAGAGCTGTTTAAAATAATAACGGTGCATATCAGTCACTTTATATATCAGTCAAAATGTACTGCCCTTTTCTTTTCTGAACTTCTATACAGTTCAGTACAAATGCCTGACCAGAGCCCCACATATTACCGTATGTCATATATTCCCTACTGATAGAACATTTACATACAGGAAAATAGACACATATATACCTTAAAACACAGTAGAGAGCAGCGTGGATTTTTACTCTGTTTTGGAAAGGGGTTTTGAAATTTTATAGATTCCAAAGTCAAAGCCAGTAGTCTCCTACAAGATAAGCACAGTAAAGCTGAAGATGTGTCAATAAGGTAACAAGACCCCAGATCACTCTGCTAGGCTCCAGTGCAGGTCTCCCTCCCCAGTTCCTTCCCTCTTGAATGACCAGACAGAAGGCCTTGATTTTCCTCAATTTCTACTGCATTAGTACTGATTTGTGTTCCAGCCTCTCCTGTTCCCAAAAGCAGTATTTCTCACTGCTGTCCTTTCCCCTTCAAAAGATTTATGGACATTATTGACAGCGAAAGCACTGTTCCCTCTCTGCCCCACATAGAGTTCTCACCTTCTTCCTTGTTGTTCTCAGTGGGCTAAAGACCTCATACCCATGGCCAGCTGTTTTGCTGTCTAGGGTAGGCTTCTTCTTGGATTGACATGCCCAGTCTGCTGCATGTTGAACAGATTCAGGCAAGGTCTTCGAGTGGGAGTCAGCGAATCTGAGGATGTTGCAGTTGCTGTTTGAAGCATCAGCTGGTAACTGTATTCTCTCTGCAGGCATCAACCTCTGCTGGCAGCCTTGATCCCCCTGATGACTGAAGATCCAGTGCTGCACACACTTGCTACCAGAAGCTTTATGCACCAGCTGCTCTGGGGAGATACGAGGCAGGGTATGAACAGTGTGGAGCATTTTCTTGCTGATTTAAATCCCAGAGAGCCTACATAAGGGTTTAATACTGACTATTATTGCCTTTCTTGTGACTGCAGTCTGGCCTTTGAGATATCCTTTGAGGTAGGTATTAAAAGAGAAGAGGTTTCACAGGATCTAATTTCAGGCATCTGATTCACTCTCCAGTCCTGCCTCCCCTCCTTCCTCTTTACTAAGCACAGGCAAAACAGAGCATCCGAGGCTGGGAGTCCACATCACATGCAGCTGTACCCACGGCAACCCTGAGAGACAACAGTCTCACAACCAGCTTTACCCAAACAGTCACCCTCATCAGTCTTTCCTGCAAATAAATACTGCATTTTTTTTTAACATGTGGAACACTAACAATACCTAACCAGCCTGCATCTGGGCCCCTGAATAACCTGCAGACTGCCAGAGGCAGGTCCCCACAGCACCCAAGGATGGTTCCTGCCTGCAATGAGCTCTTTCTTTATCTCTGTGACAGAAAAGGCTGAGGATGACATCTTTAGAGTTAAGCCTCCTTAAATATGTTTTCCCAGGCAGATTTCAACTATTGGTGAGTATTCTGTCCAAAGCTGCCATGCAACTGGCAAAGGCTGTCAGGACCCTGGGTGCAGCATTTCACTTCCTTGTGGGTGCACAGCTTCATGGCATGGCTTCATGGTGGGATCATGTCCTGGTTCCTCTGTGGCAGAATTATAGAATCAAATTTCTGTCTCGGGAAGCAGCAGTTTTTGAGAAGGCTTGAGCACCTGAGTTTGTGAGACACGTTTGGTTTTTCTTAAGCCCACGACTAGCTACAGTATGTGGGTTTCCATAGTGATCAAGGTCTTCAGCAGTTCTGAGCTAGCCAGGTGGTAGGGCTCAGAGGAGCAAAGCCCAGAAGAGCTGACCCAAGCTAGTCACCAAACATATTCCATACCAAAAACATCATGCTTGCTATAAATTGGGAAGTTTGCTGGTGACAGGGATCTTCCTCCATGGCTGCAGTTCCTGGAGGGTGTATCTGTCATGCTGCCCTCGAGACCTGCTCTCACTTTGTTGTCATCGTGATGGGGCTGGAGCTATGGTGCTCTCAGTGTCTGATATCTGCCATTCACTGCTGGGAGCACAAAGCTCACAGCCACTACGTGGGCTGAGAATAGCTGCATTTCATATTAGTACTGGGATTAATAGTAGTTTTTCATTATTATTTTATTAATATTTCATTTCAACCCATTGGTCTCCTTTCTTTTCCCCAGGTCTCCTTCTTGAGTGGAGTCTGAGTCATTGGGTTATAGAACAAATACCTCAGTTTGGACAGATGGATAGAATCATAGAATTGGCTGGGTTGGAAGGGACCTCAGAGATCATCAAGTCCAACCCTTGATCCACTGCTGCTGCAGTTACAAGACCATGGCACTGAGTGCCACATCCAGTCTCTTTTTAAATATCTCCAAGCCCTACCCTGACAAGACCCCACAGGGAGCCCCCCAGGAGCTCTCACAGACATTTTCCCCAACCAGGGAAGATCTTGGGTATGCTGATAGACGGGTACTGCAATGCAGTCATACATCTACATATGTACCCCTGTGCACCTCCAAGAAAGGCACAACCCTCAGACCAAGAGGTTTGACCCCATGACAAAGAGCAGGGGAAGAAGCACGGTGTAGAAACCAATGGGTTCTTGAGGGCAACAGCTGTGGAGCACAGGCCTTTGCAGTTTCCTGTCACACTTTTTTCCCTTCTGTTTGCTGCTCTGGCTTGATTTATACCGTTTGTAATGTAAATGGCAAGTATGTTAAGACAAGGGCCATGTAATGCTGTGTCTTCTCTCAGATGTGGAGATTTTTGTATCAAGTAGTTATCAATACTCATCTGAATGTTCAAGCAGACCCAAAAGGAAGCCCTGCCATTTTTTACACCAAGAATAAATAGGGAACCAACTAAAGCTTCAGAAAAGCTGATGTAAAATAAAACTGTCAGAACATCCTGATTAGAAAAAGACAGGTTTTACCAACAGATCTATTTGCTTTTCTCATTTACTACATACTCTATGTCAAAGGTCAGAATACTGACCCCAAACTAGAAATTGTACAAGGTACAATTTAATGCAGGATGCACACAGCTGAAAACCAAAAGAACAGAGCCCACAGGGTCTTCTGATGCCAAGAGCTGAGGCCTGAAACTTTAACTCTCTCTTCAGACCTGAGCACAATCGAAGTTCATAAGGGCAGGGAGATAACACTGTACTTACTCCATTTCTTATGCTCAAATTTAAGAAAATCTAATGATCATATGAAGAAGCTATGATGGTTTATTATTACTTGGTGAAAGGTAAGAAAATTGGATTTGAGCAGTTATTTAAACTATTGCCATATAGATTCCACACAGTCTATTTTATAAATGTGTAATATATACATACCCACACACACACCTTAGTGGCATCAGGTAGAAATTATGAGAAATATATCAGCTATCCTTCTTATGCAACTGAATTAAAGGATCCTCAAGAATGTTCTTTTCTTGATACTTTCAGGATCATCTACTTTATGTTTCCAATTCACTGATTATTGTTATAATTCAGAGCTCAGATTCTCTTCACACCTGGTTGGGCCCACTTGCCCATTCCTTCTGCAACCTTCATTTCTGTAGCTGAAATATAGATGTTTCCCAGCACTTCAATTGGTTTTCAGCAGCAGCATAAATTAAACACAAATATTTATTTGATTTTCCTGCTCTAAAATTTCTGGAACCTTCTTCTCTTCAGAATGGCCATATGCTGTTCAGAACTGATCTGTAAAATCAGAGACATCCTTCCTTGTCTCCTGCGCAAACACTATTTATGTTGATTTTCATCAGACTTTCTTCACATATTTCAGTCTTGAGGGAGCTGGAGTTCGCACAGTTCTGTTTCCAGCTTCTACTACATGATGCTGTTATAAAACCCATTGTTTTTTAATTTCATTTAGACTGATGATCAAATGTTAGAAAGTAACAGTAAAACACAGAGCAAACGTTAAGAAAACAGATGCTGGTAAAGGAGAGGAACAGAAAAAAAGAGCCTTATAGGGACTCAGTCTTCCCAGGGGATGAAGCAGAGAAAATAATCTGTTTGTTTTCATCTGGTGCAGCATTTTACATTTCTCTGTGACAGAGCAATATAAAAGCTTATGCCTGCATTGTTTCAGCTCCAAAAAGCATTTAATTAAATAAAAATAGTTCTCCCAAGAAGCTTATGACATATAAAAGTATCAAAGTGTTTCTAATCCAAATGCTTTTGCACTCAAGAACCCATAGGCCGGCACAAAACCAGGATGGGATAATTCTACAAGTAGAACACCTTTGGCTTCTCAGCCACCTTTCTTAAGAAAATGTGTGCCTTAATCTCTCACTATATACTCACTGGAGCTCATTAAACATATTCTTCTAGGGACTTCTAGGTCTCTTAAATAAAACCATGGAGTGTTAAAGAAACACTTGTAGAGCTTCCCTAAGGTTTCCAAAATGAATTTTCTCTCTGATATCACTGTACTCTGCGCTCAACAAGATGCCTTTAAATACTTCAATAATACTGTTTTTTTATACCAATTGCAAATGACTCTGGCTATTCACGCTACCTATAAGTTCCTAACACACTGATATCAGATAACACTTAATTGTCTTTTAAATACTGTCTTTGATAAAACAGTGCACTGTCCAATGAAGCCCAAGCTATAATAACTTTAAGGGCTGAACCACTTCTACTTAAGTGAAATAGTTTATTTTTCCTATTGCATCTCATTCCACAAATTTGGGGGGAAAAAAAAAAATGAGGAAACAAATATCAAGCATTTCCCAGTGCACTGACAGGCAAGTTTTAAAACTACATTGTGCCTCTCCTATAGATAGCTAAGATATAGAAGATACTTCAAAAAAAACCATCCTTTCTTGCTGTGAAATTAAGCTCAATGGATAACTGGACATTATCTCAAAACACAAGCATTGATGGATTTTAGTGTTTGTAGTGGAACTACAATTTCTAAAGAACAGCTAATACATTGCAATTCCCAAGGTCTGCTGTTCTCCACACAATGCTCTGGCAATATGAGCCTACTCATAACAAAAAAAGGATGTAACAACAGCAGCAGGGCTTGAACCAGCACAAAGCAAAATGAGCCCATGCTCCTGACACACAAAATATTCCCCGACTCTCTACTTACAAAAAGACATGAATATTCTTTGGTATAAAAGCTCAGAGTTCCCTACGGTAGAGTTAACTTTTCTTCATTTATAATTTATTTATAATTGTTGGAAAAAAAGAGAAGCAAAGCACTGGTTAAACAACTCTGGAAATGGAGCTTAATTTCTATTTGTATTCTAATCTACTAGAAGATTTGCCTCCTGCATTCATTTGCATATACCCTTTAAAAATATACATCCCACTGCTGTAGATGTTCCCATATCAGGAGCTCAGACCTTTTCAAACAAGAATATGGTGTATATCACACAGTCCTGTGGTTCTGAGAAGTCTAGGTATTGCTTAGCATACAGGCATCAGGCAAATAGTATGACTTCCTCAAGACTACACAATGAGCTGAGATAAACGTGTGCCTTAGTCACAGTTTAATTTTTGCTGTTCTCAGGTATCTTAAGGAAGAATCATGACACATCTGTGAAACAGTAAAGGTTTAAACATTATGCTTTTATTAAAAAGATCTTCTCATAAAGAAAAAAGCACATGTTTTTTAAGGCATCCAAAATTAAACACTCACTTTTCTTTTTGTTCCCCTTTTCAGAAGCAAAATACAAAAAATCATAAAAAGTGGGGGGAAGAGGAAAAGTAAGTTTACAACCTGTGATCATAAAAAGAAAAGCCAAAGAAGTCATACATTTTTCAACAGAGTTTTAAACCATGTAATGAATGTTACATCAATACTTTTGAGTTTTTGAGTAAGAACCTTTGTCCAATATTTGACCAACTCCTTTGCTTAACTCAGTGATATTATCAATTGTACATAATTCTAAGCCTATGCCAGGTTTACATGTCTTTGCAGAATCAGACCTTTAGACATCAAACAAAGCTGAAAGGCTCATGATCACTAAGCTGATATTTAAAGACTTTATTACATGTTGCATTAACACCTGAAAGGTTAAAATTCTCATATTTTCTGAACATTTCTGCAATTTTCCTTGGTTTTATAAAGAGCAAATATTTGAGGTTAGTGAAAATTGTAACAGCTTGGGAATGGGGGAAGATAAAAATCAAAAGGTATATCTCGTGTTGTTGTGACACATTTTAAAGTGGTTTTCTCATACTCACATGATGGGATGAATGCAGGATGTGCAGAAGCCAGAGGGAGAACTTCTTAGCAAGTATTTTAAAGACAGATGAGAAATATTGTCCAAATAGTTCTGGGTTTGTGTTTCAGACACAGGAAGAAAAACAGCAAAAAAAGAGAGCAGTTTGTCAATTCTGTTTTATCTTTCTCTAAAAAGATAGAACGTCAAGACCTGTTTTTATCTATTTTGATTCACATGGTATCTATCACTGAGTAAGCTGGACCCAGCAGAAGAACAACAAAATAAAGAATAGAGAAACAAGCACACTTGCTGAAGAAGCAGATGAAGTCAAACTTGTCTGTCTCGTATATTTATTTAGAGCTATAAAAACTTCCAGAAGCACCTTTCTGCTCTGAATCCCATCTCATGAATTAAAATACCGAATAATATGCAATATAGAAAAGACAGCTCATCACAATTCAGCATATAAATATTCAGCAGTTACCACGAGGAAGAATAAGCTGAAGGATGTTCCTCTCTCAACCCAGTCTTCCCTAGGAGCCTGAAGAAAAGCTAATTTTGAAGGTTAAA
Source organism: Phaethornis superciliosus (assembly GCA_023637945.1). Classification (NCBI taxonomy): domain Eukaryota; kingdom Metazoa; phylum Chordata; class Aves; order Apodiformes; family Trochilidae; genus Phaethornis; species Phaethornis superciliosus. The sequence continues at coordinate 49,992,293 of JAJQWJ010000002.1, read as the reverse complement.
ATGATAGCTTAAAAATAAACTCCAGAAAGTGGTGGTAATGGCACCAAAGTCAAGGATACCATGTAGAATGAAGCATTCAGAAGGTCTTGCTCAGCATGGCATTTATGCATACACTCAGTGCTGAATGAATGATCAGATGGAGTATTCAAAGCCACTCATCTGTCCAAGTGCCTAAGATGTTGCTCCTCTATGCACATCTGGTCACAGGATACCAAAATTTAAGTCTTGCTGTTCTCCTCTTGGTCAGCTCTCAGTGCAAGAGGGAAAGTAATCCCTAATGAGGATGACACAGATTTTTATCCTGTGTGTTCTATACAGTCTCTTTGATATAAGAAAAGGTGTCTGAAAATTTAAATTTCAAGAATTTTGTACTCTGGAAGCAAGAATAGTTACCTTCTCATCCCAAGTCAGCATTGGTGAGAAAAAACAATCTATAATTCTGATGGTTCTTTCTGCAATCCATTTCAGGGGTAGCTCTGACTAAGCAAAAAGTGAGTTATTCTAGTTTATTGATATAAATGTAGCAGTCATTAATTCTGATGATATCTGATTATTATTTTTCCCCAGAAATGCTTGCTGCTAGCAGACAAACAGGAGAAATACTCATTGGAGGCAGTACCAGGTCAGTCAAAAATCTTACTGAGCATCCCATCTATATTTTGCAGTTTGGTGTGGATTCCCAGGTGTGACAATTTCTATCCCAATGTAATGACAGCTGCTTCCATTCACTACCCATGCCTATATCTTAACCTTTTGGAAATCCTGCTAATAACAGGGTGAAAAAAAAAAACCAACAAAAGAACCCCCAAAAAACCAAAACAAACAAACAAAAAAAAACCCAAAAAACACACACACACAAAAACCACAAAGAAACCACACACACACACAAAAAAAAAAAAAAAAAAAAAAAAAAACCAAACAAACAAACAAAAAAAAACCAAACCAAAACAAAAAACAACAAAAAAACAACCAAAAAAACCAGTTTCCTGTTGTTCAGTATTATCACATTTGGCAGTTTTCTAGGCAGTGCTATCACTTTTGGGTGAAGGTGAACATTGATCATGCTTCCCTTCATTGCTCTGAGCAGTTGTGTCCTGGCTGTTCCACTGAGCAAGAGGAAGATTTTAGAAAGCAAACACAGCACTTATTCAGCATAGTGAAAATTCTGTCTTTCGCCCATGTAGTTATTGGCTGAGTGGTTAGTTGGCTTCTCACTCCACTGAAGTCTGAACAAATATTTCATGTTCTTGTTCAACTAAATGACATATAAAAGGCACAGGTTGCTTTTCCATAGCATGTAATCCAAACAGACCAGGACAATAGCATGAAGGTAGCTTGTACCTAAATTAACAAGATTGGTTAACTTCCACTTACTTCTTCATGAATATTGTCAAATCAGTGGAGAGGCACTCCTTTTAGAGTTAGCACAAGAGAAAAGAACACCATGCTGTGGCATCACATTTGGCAAAGCTGCAGAAGGAGGTATTTTCTGCTGGTAAAGGAGGAGGAAAAGTCTGACTGATGCAAATATTGTTCATATGGAGGAAAAACATTGATATTAACAGCCCTTCATGGTTTATCCTTGAAGGAAAGAATTAGCTTTCTATTAGCATCAGAATTTACTGCATCCAGAGTACAATGCAGAAGTTCCTGAAGGAGCATAATAAAGCCGTGCTCACAAGGCCTTTGCCACCGCCAAAACCACCAACTTCTAAAATTTTCTCTGCTCCTTGCAGCAATACACAAGCCTTAGTGTTCAAAAAATCATAGCAGCATTTTACTAACACAGATATACCTGTTCAGCTGTAAGAAAACTCCTATAAAGTCTATACTACCCCTGGCTGACATAATCCCACTTGCACTCAAATATCTCTAAAAGGATTGCATCAATCTACTTTCACCTCTCATGCTATTAAAGAAAATAAAGTAGGTCAATGGTCAGAAAAATTTCACCAAAAAATAAGAAATATGATCTTTTTCTGCTCCTTTTCAGTGTCCTTTTGGAATTGAACATTACCAGTCCTCGGAAGGATGCCAGAGTGCAATAGTGTGCTGATGGGAACATGAATAATGTATAAAGAGACACTTCAAACAGTGTATAAAATCTGAGGCACAAAATGTCTAACAAGACTGAAACAAAGGCTTTGTAAAAGTTACAGCAGAACCAATTTGGTCAAGTGCTCTTAAGGCTCTTAAGTCCAATCCCATCCAACTACAGATGTCAATAACTGATGAGTCAAGATATCTTTGCTAGAAAATTAGTATGATCCCAGTAAAATCGGGGGATTAAATTAAAGACTGTGATTTTAGAGAAAAACAGCCATTAATAAAGATACATACAAAGATATTCCAAAGTTTTACATATATAAATATATATTTATGTCTATGCTGTTGATGATGATTGTTACTATCTTGGGGGAGTCCCAAAACTAAGGGGATATAAAATGATGGGTAAAACTCCTGGTTAAAGCTATGTTTTGGGGTTTTTTTATTTCTTTTTCTTTTTTTAATATACCAGACTCTTCACAAGATATCACTCAGAGGAAACAGAAGTAAAATTCATCAACGCAAAATTATGAGTTGCAGAATATGTTCTGGTGATAAAGAAAGACAACAAACCAGGAACCTGCGTAGTAATAACTGTGATCAAGACTGAACACCCTCAAGTGATTGTATCATCATATTCACGAAGCTGTCATCAAGAGTCAGGAGCTGTTTCCTTTATAAACAGTGTCACTCACTATTTCACTATTCTACAGTTTTCAGGCATTGTAGGCTGAAACTTGGCATTCACAAAATCAGCTCAAATGCAAATGTCTCTAAAAATTACTTAAATGGGGTAGGCCAAATTTAGTACTGGAGCAGTAAAAACAATAATTTAGATATGGTTATGTATTAGCTGACAATAGCAATATCACTGCTAACCCACTGAAAATTCAAATTTTAAAGTACAGCATTCAAAAAGTGCAGAAGATGCAAAAAAGCTTCAATATCTCTATGCATATTAGTAAAAAACCACAATAAAAAAAGAGCACAACTTTGTTCCTTCATCTATGTAGTAAAAATAAGCCTAGGGATTAGAACAGAATTGATATCAAACTCTACCATTTTCCTCATGTAAAACAACAGCTTAAATTCCCAGGATTATGGCATAACTGAAGCTGTAAGGAATCCCTAGAGGACATATGGTCCAGCCTCACTTGAAGCAGGGTCAGTGACAAGCTCAGGCAAGGAGCTCTGCTCACAAGAGTGGGTTACTTACAGATGCAGGTGTCATTCAATGGGACAAAACTGAGCATAAAGCAAGAGAAGAAGTGAAGACCAGCCTTAGAGTGTTCATGCTTTGGATAATGAAGAGGCCCATTCAAAAAGAAAAAGAGGCTCTAAGGTCCCAGTGTTTCAGCACCTGGTTTATGTAGCAACTTTACAGCTCGTTTCCAAAAAAACCCCAAGCTTTGAGTCTAAGAATTTTCTCATTTACACCAAGGTAAATTTTATACAATTCAGCTGCAGTATGTGAGATATGAATCAACTGCAGCTGTTTCTTCTTCTTTTCAGCTGAATCGTGGCTAAGTCCTTACTGTTGAAACTGCAGCTTTCTCTTAGGTGTTTTTAAAAAGCATTTGTGCAAGATGACAAAAGAAAGTTATTGTCAAGATTTCTTGTAAAAGCCTCACCTCTTTTCCATCCTTGTGTTCAATTCCTTGCTGGATAAAAGTAACAAGCTCTTGAAAATATTTACCATATAAGGAATAGCAGTTAATTCAAATCTTCAAAAAGAGATTAATGTCAGAACAATTATTTATAGTAAATTGAACTTCATATGTTCAAAGAACTCTTAACTGCCAATGCCCAGGTCCATGGCTCTTTCTCACTACATTTTTAAGCAATTTGTAACACCACAGAGAGAAAAAATGGGGTGGTTTTTTTTTTCCCAGTATTACATTAAGTACTGCAGAGTTCATGACTCACCTCATCCCACAGCCACTGGATTCACAGTGCTCTTTACAGTATGAAAGAAGACAAAAAGAGTGGCATCATTGTAAAAAAACATAAGTAGAAACAGTTAACATGTATGAGCAGACTCCATGCATCTTTGAATATGAAGATTTGTTCCTCCAGCTACAGAGCCTATGACAAATGACCACAGTCACTAATTGCTCATTTTCAACCAAGCACAAAAAGTTGAGTCATAGTTTTTTATAAAGGAATAGCCCCATAGAATAATTATTCAGCCACAAAAAGACTAAGTTTGTCATCACTTGAGACCAGTATCAATGAGTTGCTAGAGAGTTAACCTTTTATGACCTCGATTGTTTATACCACAGACTGTTTATAAAAAGCTAAATTATCTTTACCTCCGTTGCAGGGTCTGTCATTTTGTCCATGCTTTTAATAATAATATAATTTGCAATAATATAATGTATTAATTTCTTTGTTGTGTTTAGAGTGTGTCTATTCCAGCAAATAGCTACAGGATGGCAAAAGTAGGAAGGATAATTTCAGAGCTGGGGCAGTAATTACCTTCCAGTCACCTTCTGAAAATGAACATGGTTTGCACCGTTTTGCTGACACAAACAAATCACAGAAAATATATAAGGAAAGTATCAAGCTCCTAATAGAAGATGGTCCAAATTCAATAATGAAATCTCAGATTATTACAGCATCTTCAGGAGGATACTTTCTTAAAGGCTCTGTATCACTTATTAAGCTTTCCTTTCCTCATATCAAAAAGACCTCTTTGAATAAGCAAACAGACCCTTCTCTGACCTGAAGCTATTACATGGGAAAGTATGAAACAGATATTTGAAAGAGAAAACGAGCACTTTGGCCTTATTTTCAGACCTTGTTCCAGCTGACATTAATCCAAAGGCTCTGCTGTAGGCTTGCATTCATTTCAGGGTGACATTCTCAGTGTTTATTCAGAATGCATCCCTTGGCTTTGGTCATTCATTTTCTGCTTCTCTGTGGCACCTTCCATTTCTTCTGCTTATCCCACTGTCCTCATTTGGGACAGGACAGAACCAATTTTCTTTTCGGTAATTTAACTTTTCAGTAAAAGTCTCTTTTAAGTAACAGCAATTGCTGAAATTAGTGGCTTGTTTTTCAGTCAGTGTCTGCCTGATAACACGATGTCTACAGTTGTTTCTGGAAAACACTACACACGCTTGCACTTATTCCTATAGAGACCACAGTCACTGCTTCTGTTAAACTTCTTATGTGCTGGAAATGAAAGGAAGGAAAAAGGGTCACATCTGAGACACTCCTATGAGGAGGAGTGGACCAGACAGGTGACCAAAATTAACCAAGAAAGCATCCTATCCCAAATGCATCTTAGTATATATTTGAAGGATCATGAGGATTAACTTTTCTTTTTCCGTGGCTAGTATCCTGGGATGACTCATCCATTCTGCTTTTGCTCCTGAACCAAACATTCCTGAATCCCTGTGTTCCTGCATCCATCTCCCATCTGTTGCTGACAAGAGTCCAGTCCAAGATGTTCCCAGGGCCTGCCCTGTAGCCTTGGTGGTGACCTGAATGTTTGCTGGGGTGGGGGGAAGGCATAGGGGGGCAGACACAATACTTGTTCTGTATATTTGTAGAATCATAGAATGTTAGGGGTTGGAAGGGACCTCATCAACTCCAACCCCCCTGCCAAAGCAGGATCACCTAGAGCAGGCCAGACAGGAATGAATCCAAGTAGGTTCATTTTTTTTCCACAACCTCTCTGGGCAGCCTGTTCCAGTGCTCTGTCACTCATACAGTAAAGAAGTTTCTCCTCATTTTGAGGTGGAACTTCCTATGTTCTAACTTAAACCCATAATTTCTTGTCCTATTAATGGGCATCACTGAAAAGAGATTGGTTCCTTCCTCCTGACACCCCCCCTCAGATATTAGTAGACATTGATAACATCCCCCTCAGCCATCTTTTCTCAAGGCTCAACAGACATAGTTCCTGGGGCATTTGTACATATTACCTTATTTTCTTCTTCATAATTACTATTCTTATTAAAGCTGGGTTGTTTACTTTCCAAAGGATAAATTCCCTTTCTGGGAAGAGAGAGAGGTTAATAGAGAGCATCTGTCATTTAATTGACATCCCAGTTTTAAACCTTGACACCCAAACAAACAAATATGCATAAAACCAATGGACAGTGCCTAGAAAAATCCCCTTGGTTTGAATGGTTATGGGCGCTTATGTTTAAATTGAAGGCTGTAAGCAACTTTTTTGTTTAATGGATTCAAAAGAAGCTTGACTCATGTTTATCAGCAATGTAAGGAGCAGTTACATTTTCTTCAGTGGAGGATAGCTATATTGGTAAGTGCTTTGCAGATACAAATAATTCTTTAAAACTATGTAAGCATTTACCCACTGGAAGCTGCAGCTTTCGAAATGGAACACTTGAATCCATTTTTAAATCTCAGTCTGTCTAGTTGTAGACAAAGAGTCCAATGAGCATTTTGTAAACCCATGCTTTAAGGAAGCATTGAGGGCTGAACTAGAAGATGTTTAAAGGCTCCTTACAACTCAAACTATTCTATGATTCTTTAAAGCTAAACTGTAAAATTATAAGATGTAGTGTTATTAAATTGTGCTTAAACAATCTTGCTTAGATAAAAGTATGGGAAAAAATATGAATATGTTCTCTTTTTCAAGACTCTTTTAAGAAAGCATTTTGATACTTCTCATGAAAGATTGAACATAATTTTCCCTTAGCTTTTTCCCCTGTAGCTTTTCCTAGTTGGTTTACTAGACAAATCCCAGCTATGTCTTACAAAATGGTGTAGAACAGTCTTACAGCAGCTTTCTACTGGCTTTATTTATTAATAGATTTTTTTAGTTTGTGTGGTTGAGAAACTGCTGGAAATTAGGTTGCAAGCAGTTCTGCTTTATGTCTGCAGTTCTTTTCATGTCAAATATATATGAAGTGTTGGACATTTGTCTTTGAGTGGGAGCTAACAGCAACAGATCTAGAAAAGTGCGAGAGTGAAATTAGAAATTGCCAGTTCCATGATATCCTCATTATATTTATATACAAAATTCTTCATGTCTGATGCTCCAAAATTAGTAGATTAGCTGTGGAAGAACAAGCTAGACAGTGAATACTTCCCATGTCACAAATCATCTTTAACTTCACCGACAACACTTCAACAGAGCAGTGCTGCCCATGTTAACATGAATTTTATTTCCACAACAGAGTGACACAAGGTTTAGGATGACTACGTGTCAACATGAGGAACTAAAGAAGAAGGGCTTTGGGACTCTTGAGATGGGCAGAACACAAAGGAAGGGGTCTATTCCCTCCCATTTCCTCCCCATACTCTATAAAGATCATGAAGATGAGTAGCTCCTCCTCTTTTTCTTTCCACTCACTGCTGGCTACACAGCTGGTCCCCTGGGCTTCTATACCACCATCTCACCATGTGTTCATCAGAGCCCATATGTCTCAGGTTGTGTATATATATACATTTGGGTTTTTTGTTACTTTATCCCTTATGTTATTACCTTTCCCCTGTGTTAGTCAATCTGTATCCAATTTTTTTCAGTTTCCAACTTAAAGTGTCCAACCTTTATTCTCCTTTTGTCTTCCCTTTGTAGGCAGGGGTGGGGGGGCAGGGAGGCAGGAATAGAGAGAAATTCTGTCCTTAGGTTTGTGGTCTGCCCAAACTGCTAAGATGTGCCACAATAACATACCAGGGTTCATACCATGAGATACTATGGGTCTCACAACAGCATAGATTACCCTGCATTTTCTGCCTCCCTGTGTCAAGGGGTAGAGGGGAAGGTTTTATGCAATCCACAGCATTGGTTAGATGGGAGACATATTTTTCAGCTGGATCTTCCAGAAATCTGGCCTCAAACTTTGCACTCTGCTGGGTGATTGCAACTCACAGAGCAGCTCGTTTCATCTATTCATTAATATGCCAATAGTCCCCTTCTAATGCCTCAATGCAGTTATTTCCTATTTAAATTTTGTTCATCCCAGGTGTGAGATTAGAGTGCTGTGTAGATTGACATAAAACATTTTAAGCTGTCCTCTAGGTAAAATGAGCTACAAAAGCAGGTGTTACAAGAAGTAAAACTAATAGTGTACAGATTCTGAGATTCACTTATCTGAAACAGAAAGGCCACCTTCTGTTACATCAATTTCATCATTCACTGAGACCAGTATTACTGAAGATTTATACAGATATGATTAGGAACAAAATCTAGTCCCTGATTTTTCACATAAATTAGTGAAAATTTAATAAAAGAAATTTCTTGCTTATTCCCCTGGTTCCCAGATTACCCTTCTGTAAATGTCAAGCATCCCATTTATTTTACCACCACCTATAAAATACCTGAACAAAGCTCCAGAGGATAGAAATCCAACACAGTAATTTGGCACCCCAGAGTTTAACATTCTTTGATGTGTTTTCCTTGCTCAGATAATATTTTTGCATCCCTTTTGTCTTATATAATGCACAGGAATGACATTTGCATTTACTTCCACTGATAAAGAACCCAAATCAGCTCAATTTGTTTGCAACATAGCTTTGTTCCACTAACTAGTTTATTTCAATTTCCAGAATCCATCAGACACTCTGTCCAAATCAGTGTTGCTCCATTATCCTATAATTCAATAAAATGAGGACTCCACCTGGATTTCAAATCAGAGTCCTTCTGTTCATCAGACAACTCATCTGCCTCTTTGCCTTAATCATTCCAAGGACTCTGAGCAAGATGGAGTATGTCTGGGTCCAGATCAGCTGCATGAAAATCCTGAGGATGAGGGAGAGTTATTCAGTGAATGCAATAGTTTCCCCCAAATCAGAACTATTAGGGAATAATTAGTTTAAAAAATATTTATTTATCAAATTTAGGTGAGCATGTCCTTTCAACAATTTCAAAATTATCTTTCTTTGCAAGATCTAAGTTTAATATTTATGCTCAAACAAAAAAAGTAATTTACATTGCTTGAGACATTTGTTAGTTCACTTGTCAGACTGTTGCTTCTTTAATTTGGTTTGGTTTGGGTTGGGTTTTTTGTTGGTTTTATTTGGAGGGGAAGGGAAAACCGGACAGCACAGTTTTACTCTGAGGTTTCTTCAAGCTGTTATGAGAGAGACTCAGTGGATCATTCATCTACTTGATCCCATATGGCATGTCTGATGTTCTTAGTAAGACTTGTCCCATCATTAGTACCAAAAAAACTCTTAAAAACTGAAAATGGAAGAAAAACAGCCTCTCCACTGTCTTATATTTGACACAGAGAAGCATTAGCCACAGGAGGACTAGAAAGGGAGTAAGGGTTTTACCTCTGTATCCAGAAAGATGAAGAGCATGGTTTCTTGATATACAGAGATAAAATACTTGTACTTGCTGCAAGCCAGCATGGCCCTTTGTGCTATGGTGTACCTTTAGGGAAGGTGAAGTCATGGGAGCCTCAGGAACCAGCCTGATTTTGGGAGACAGGTAATGGAGCTCAGATAGAAGATCCTGTCACCATGAAGTCCCAAGTGATGAGTTCTATGCTAAGCAAAGTAACAAATTGTTTTTCTGTGAAGATGATGTTAACTGAAGTTGATGTTGCTTCCGTTCGTGCTTGAGAAAGGGCATACATAGGGTCATGCACATAAAAAAAACCAACAAACCAAACAAAAAAAAAAAACCCTGACATTAAGACAGTTAAGATTTAAGCTCAGATTCAGCATTCCTTAGGTTTATAACCATTACCTAAAGTTTAGTCACCTAGAGTTCATAGTCAGCATGGTATTCTGCTTTTCAGATCATGAGGGCGTGGTGTGTCTCCTGCTTGATAAGACCTATAATACTCTCTTCAGCTGGTCGCAACTGATCTTTCAGGTTTTATTCAGATCTTTCAGAATTGTTTTTCCCCATTTTACCTCTTCAGTTAGCCAAAATACTGTAAACATTTCAGAATCTCTGTAGACATTTGGATTCCAAATACAATGTTAATGCCAATCAAGAAAGAATACATTTCCCTGCACCCTTTTTGTTAAAATGAACCTGATGCACTTTCTTCTTGCAGTCTTACATCTAGCAAACCATCAATCTGGTGGCTCAGCAGAAGGTGCCTAATGATGGAATGAAGACTGAGAGGATGTGTGCCTGGGATAATGTGAGGAATGCCAGAACTGGGAGTAGGTGTCCGTAGGTCTCACCTGGCAATTGTTATTGCCCTTACCACAGTAATCACTGCTTCATCATTCTCTATAAACCACTTCCAAGACTACAGCCTTGTGAATAAGGATATGCTCAGTGGTCTTCCACTCGTTATCTATGACCTCCTCCATGGCATTCCCAACCTTAGGCATATTGCTACTGTGCAACAGTAGAGTAGGATAGTAGGGTTTCAGAGTGCAGTCAAAGCACTCTTCCCTCATAGAGAAGCACATTTCCTTCTGGTATCTGTGCTGAAGGGCTGGAGCAAGCTCATCATACAACTTCAAGAACATTTCTTTGCACATCCAAATGTTCTGCAGCCATTTCTTATTATTTATGTCACCACTACAATATGATCCTGTCACTCAGGAATTATATGCTGTTCTCAAAATGTTGCTCAATTAAATGCAACAACCTGCCATTCTTCTGAAGTGTTTGTCATACCCATTTGTCTCCCTCAAAAATTTTTGTCTACACTTCAACACACCCATCAGTCAAATTTCTAATCAGTAATAATTTAAATTTCTGAATATAGAGGGAAAAGAGAGCCAGTCTGCAAGACAGATGCAGAATTCCCTCAAGAATCCCAAAGTAAAAAGTGTGAAGAAACTGAAGAGTGTACGCAGCTAGATATTGTGATGTAGAAACCATTATTAAATGCAGAATAGAAATCTAAGAAACCTGATCCAGAGATCTAGTACTTTCCTGAACTCTCCTAATGCTATGCAAAAAATACTCCAGTGTCAGTCACATAAATAGTACAGGTAAGCAGAGGGAAAAGTCTGCAATGTGAAAATCTGCAACATCTTAATCCAGAGTTCAGAGATCTGTTATAATCAATAGGAGGAAACAATTTCTGCAATTGCAGAAAACCGTGCCTGTCAAACTGCTGCTCCTAGAGAAGACCAGATCTGTCATGCTCTAGAAGTGATGTAGGCACGTTTTAGCCTTCCAAAGTTAGGTGAGATAAAGTCCACCCACTTGTGATGCAATATGTTATATTTGAGACAGGAACTGACACAGCCTTTTGTGGTGAAGACACCCAGGAACAGCAAAAGTAACCAAGAGTGTGAGTGCTCTGACTGATTGAGTCCTCATCAGAAGATGTGATAGAGACCACTGCATGCTTAGCCATGGCCTGATTTACACCTGCAGGTATTGCTTAGAAGTATATCAGTTTAATATTTTCTTAAGCTTTGACTGCTTATTTTAAAGCTTTATAAGCAGTTCTTAATGTGATCCTTGTACTTCTGGCTATGCATGAGTAATAAGCAATCAGTGAAAAAAGAACACATAATAAATGGAGGAGCTGAGGCTTTTTAAGCAGAATATAATTCAAGGTTCATTTTGCACCCAAAATATTGGAACAAGCAAAAAGAAAAACAGAGCATGAAAAGGCCCCTCCCATCTTTATGTTCAGTAGCCCACAATTAAATCTCAGGAAAATCAAAAATTATTCCAAGTTCTGTGATTTTGAGTGCTTTAGGGCACAATTACCTCCCCTGCATCATTAATATCTATAAACAAATCTCAGCAAAACAACTCTCTAAAAATACCTAAAACATAAACACAGACTATGTTCTGCATCACAAGATGATGGATGCATTTTCCTCTTACCTGGAATTTCTGTGTTATTCAGGAACACTTAAGCCTGTAAAGACTCCCAAATCTCTTACCTTGGTACATGAACAGTGGAGTTAGTGCTTGAAATCTGGGGCCAAAGCCCATTTGTTTTACTAACATATATAATCACACAACACCTGTAGGCCAAATTTTCCCTTTGGTATCTCTGGTGACACTCTATAGCACATTAATTGACTTCAGTTTGGATATATAGGTTAACTAGGACACAACCTACCCCACTGGGAGTTTTGAAAAGCTCAGAGCAAGCAACATCCTTACAGTCTGCACAATTCAAAGGCTCCCTTACTTTTTTTCTCTTTAAATTTAGGGAGAGTTAATTGGCATTGGGAGCAAAAGGAACTACAAGCATACATGATGTTGCTATTTCTTTGTCATTTATTCTGTTTTTACTCTTTCATGATAATGTTTCCTATAGTAATGAAAAGAATATTCTTACTGGCTTTCTACTGTGAATATTCCTTTGCTGTGGCAAAACCACATAATTTCCTGTAAATTTACTTCATTCTGTAAATTCAGCTTGCTTGCATCAGTGCAGAAAAACAACTCAGCAAGTTGTACTGTACTTGAATTGTAGAATTTGATACCTTTAAAGTTACAAAACTGCTTGAGAACAGTTAGTGTAATAATAGGCATTTCACTAACATAACTGAATGTTGCAACAGTAACACTCAAAATCAAAGCAGAGGCACAATATGTGTCATGAATATCAAAAGAATAATGATCAAGTCCTCCATGTAAAGTGTTATGAATAATATTAAATAAACAATGGCATACAATTCTAGGTGTCATTTAACTACTGAGTTCAAGTTCTGCTTCTGAGTAGAATTTATATTTTTTTTCTGTCTGCTTTTAGGACCTAGCACCTATTGATCACTGTTAAATCACCGTTCTACAACTGTAGGGCAGAGTTCACTATTTTAATATTGAGCTATGAAAATATCTTTTGTTGCTCTTGTCAGTTGGGATAATTTAAAACACAATTTAAGTGTGACTGAAAAAAAAACATATCAGCACACAGACCCTGGCACTTGGGTCCAGAGCATGGCAGAGCTCCAAAAAGCCTACAGTTCACTTTTGTGCTCCCCTAAGCCTGATAAGGGTTTAGCTCCTTTCATAGGCAAGAAATACACAGGCTTTTCACACCTATGCTGGTTAGTAACAGGAGCTGGCACATTTAAGATGTGCTCTTGACTTTACTCCAACAACCCTTCTCTACAGAGAAGCCATGGAAGAGCTGGCAGAAACAAGATTACACTCTTTTTCTGGCAACCCAAGGCTTTCTCCATCAGAATCTGTTTTCTGGATTCCTTTATGATGCTAAAATGCATCCTTAAATCTTGGGTAAATTTAACCTTCAGTTTTGAGCAAAGTTTTAATCACTCTGAAAGTGATAACAATGAAGCATGGAGCTTTATGGACCTCCAAAATTTAAAGGGTTTTTACATATTGTGTTAATAGTCCATAAAAACTATTTGTGTTGTATGAGTAGTCTGCACTAGCTTGTCTTTTCACAGTGATGATCAGATGTCCACCATAAAGGAAAAGAACTGTGATTGCAGGTCATGGGTGGAATGGAAATGGCAACAACAATAAAATAAAATAACCAACCCAAACCAACCAATCAAAAAACCCAAACAAACAAAAAAGAAAAAGAAAAAAATTATCCTAAATTTGGGTTAATCTCTCTTGACAGTAAATAAAAAAAATACTGTAATAGTTTCCATTTATTAAATGATAAATCAATCCTTTGACAATGTAGGGCAAAGACATCAAACTTCAAGGGTATGTAAGTATACAGTGAGTGATGGTCTGAGAAAACCTTTTTCTTAAAAATTAAGGATTCAATTATTGTTTTATTTCCCTAACAGACTGTACTTTCACACAGATTGCTGCAAATCATCTTATTCTTAATTGTAAGTGTGGCTATGTTTGATTGTGTTGTTCCAGAGTCTCACCATACCAGTCAGGAATTGCCCCCAATTAATGAAGGTGTTGTGTAATTTGTATGATGAAAAGACAGCCCTGCTACCCATCAGCCTGAGGGTATGCTAGGAAGCAGCAGGTGCGTCCCCAAAAAGAAGAGGGAAACAACAATATCATTAAAATTGTAGAATATCTGCTAGCTAGTCATGCTCTGTGTGGTGGTAGCTCCTTGTTGTTGAATAAGCCAGCTCCTGGACTGGGTGGGCTAACTCCACATCATGGACATCCTGTCTCCATGTGGAGGAGGCAAACTGCCTGCTCTTCCTCCCTGGCCATTCTTCTCCATTGAGCTGGCTTCATATCAACAAAACTGTCTGATGTCGTGACTTGCAATGAGCAATGCAGAAAAAAGTCATCAACATCTCTCTATTTGTTGAAAATCCCTTGCACAGAGTTGCAAAAATGTTGGTGTTGAGCTTATTTTTAAACATCTACAATTTTGAATTACCGAGGCTAAGAATCTCTCTAGCACCTACTGCCCTAAAAGAAAAAAAAAAGACAGCAGGAGCCATATGTTATTGGTGCCTTCTAATGTTCCCCTCCTACAACAAGTGCTTTGGCATGCAAGTAATGTACTTTTAATATCACCTACAATAAAAATATTTTTCAGCCCCCTGTTTAATATATTTTGTCATTATTTCTTATAGATAAGTGCTATCCTACTGACTCAAAATACTATTTCTAAGGCTTGAACATAAAATCATCAAGCTATTTTATAAAATGTGTGTTCATTATAAAACACACATTCATGCCTTTTGCCTTCAAAAGCAAGAGAATACAAGAAAAATGTTTAAACTATAAGAAGGTTCTAATCATGAAAGAAGTTGTACACAGATATATCATTGCAGACAGTCTTGTTGCTTTGGGATGGTCACCATCTCAAAGAGCTTACACTGTTGAGCAATGAGGTAAGCAGAGGGGGTACAACATTTTTTAAAATTAATTGCAATTATTCTGGGGAAATGCTACACTGGTCATATCTAATAAGAGCTCTTCATTAGCCTCCGTGTGTTTTTGTGTTCACAAGTAACAGACACAGAATCTTCCAGTTATTTGCAGTTGTCTTTTATCAGCAAATCAAAAGTGAAGGCGAATAACATGGCTGAATGATTCCTGCTTCTTTTAAACCAGCTGAGAAGCCATGCACAGAACATTTAAAAGAAACTGAGTGACATCCACTCCTGAGCAGAGCTCGTAACTGGAGGGTGAAACCATCGCAGACTTCCTGCAATATGTCACAACTGACCCAGCAGCATTTCAGTGTCAGTCTCCTCTAGATTCAAGCCTTTTGCAAGATGCCAATTAAATATACATATATTTATAAAGTGATTGGTGTCATTAATGCCTCAAAAATAAAAATCTATGCACAGAGAATGTCAGTACAAACTAAAGTGAGATAAACTAGTGAAAAAGCCTGGTCATCTTTTTTTTTTTTTTGTGAAAAAGCTTGCTCATCTGAAAGTATTCATCCCCTTTACCTTTTAACCACCAGATTTCATGGCTGTGTATTTCCTTCTCCCTGGCAAATGTGCCCAGCAATGTGTATTTCTGTTTTAATTAATCTTGAAAGAAGAGCAGACATGCAAATTGCCATTCAGTCTCAGTGGATTATCTAGACACAGGCTTCCTACACAATAAAAATAAAAGTTACCTCTGATTCTACCATGTATCAAAGAAGCCAGATGAATCTAATACACAGTGTGGATTCATTTTGTTTGAAGTAGGCCTGTAAGGATTTCAAACATATATTTTCTCAATGAGCATCATTTCTCATAGTTCATTCCGAGTGCTGCTTTTTTCCTCAAATCATCAAATGAATCAAAATTATCAAGTTATCAAATCATCATTAATCATACCAGAGTCTCCACCATTAATTATATCAGAGAGAAGAGAGGAGAGGAGAGGAGAGGAGAGGAGAGGAGAGGAGAGGAGAGGAGAGGAGAGGAGAGGAGAGGAGAGGAGAGGAGAGGAGAGGAGAGGAGAGGAGAGGAGAGGAGAGGAGAGGAGAGGAGAGGAGAGGAGAGGAGAGGAGAGGAGAGGAGAGGAGAGGAGAGGAGAGGAGAGGAGAGGAGAGGAGAGGAGAGGAGAGGAGAGGAGAGGAGAGGAGAGGAGAGGAGAGGAGAGGAGAGGAGAGGAGAGGAGAGGAGAGGAGAGGAGAGGAGAGGAGAGGAGAGGAGAGGAGAGGAGAGGAGAGGAGAGGAGAGGAGAGGAGAGGAGAGGAGAGGAGAGGAGAGGAGAGGAGAAGGGCAAAAAAGGAAAAGTCGGGGGCAAAGGTAAAGAAAGGGAAAGGAAAAAGGAAAGGTGACAAGAAAGGGGGAAAAACAGAGTGGGAAAGCAGGTAGGAGAAAGGAGATAGGCGAACAGAAAGCAGAAAAGCAGAAAGGAGAAAAGAGAAAGGAGGAAGGAGGAAGGAATGAAGGAAGGAGAAAGGAAAAAGCAAGCAGAAAGGAGAAAGAAACCCCAGGTCCAACAACCTCTATGCCATTATTTAGGTTCACCACAGTTTAATGACAAATGCACTGCGTGATGGAGAAAGTAATTCAAACAAGGCAGGAGCAGAGGCTGCCAGCAGTGCTCAGCAGTCAATGCAAACACAGTTACAAATTAACTCAGGCAACCAGTAAACCAGACCAACAGGACAGCTGCCTTTTGAAATCTTTCAATTTCTGGGAACACAAAAAAACCTTATCAACTAAACATAAAACAAATATTTCATTAAAGCTCCGACTGCACTTATTAAACAATAAGAAGAAGCCGTAGGATAGTTAGGGATATGCAACTCAGCAAGGAAACTTGCTCTGAAGGACTCAGGCTGCCAGTCCTTACCATGCAGGGAAGATTAAGATTGCATTGCTGGCTACTGCAGAACAACACCTTCAGCAGCTTTATCCAAGAATGTACTGTGTCTTTGCCAGTATCTGGCCTCCCCTATGAGACATTTTGCTAAGAGTAATTTGCAGGCTGTGAATGTGATTGATGATAGCCTAATCACTCAAAACTTCAGCAATGAAAATATGGAAAGGTTGTTGTACAAAAAAAGATAGCTAAATAAAATGGTTTAGTTTGACAGAAATAGAAAATATGACTCAGATAGGAAAAAAGCTCTTTGCCCTTTAAAAAAAAATCGCTCTCGTTCTTCCTCTCTCTCTAACACAGGAGCCTTTCAGGGACAGCCTGGTGATGCTGCATTATTGATGTGATACAGGTCTCCAGTGGAAACAGATGTGATATGTTTGGTTTTCTCTGATAGTCTGGACTCAACACAAAGCAAATTACTGAATGTCAGAAGACTCGGGTTCATCAAGAGCGTTCAAAGCACATTTCTACAAGAAGATCTTAAATAATAAATCTTAAATTTCAAGCCTGTTGCATAACCAAAGTTATAAATGTACTAAAAGAAATGTGCCTCGAGTGATTTTGCTGTGACAAACTGCAAATGACATTAAAATGCATACATGCAGCTTCAGGATTTGTTTGTTCTCAAACCAGGCACTGATAGCTGAGGTCAAAGACACATGTTTTCAAAGTCTGGGTGAACACAGAATGAAATTATTGAGGGTGAAATATATGTTATTTAACTGAATATGCACAATCTCTGACAATTTTCCCAACCCAGTGTGGCTCCTTCATTTTTAAAAATACAATTTGACACCATAAACGTTCTCTTTATTGCCCCTCGGTTTCTGGCAGGCTATTTTATACACAGCATAGTGTTCCCACACAAGAGGTCAAGCAGAGGTAGAGGAGAGCTGGTTTGGCCAAGCTAGGTCACATTCAGACCTCAAAAGGAATCCAAGGCCACTACACAAAAAGGCAAGTTTAGCCTATCCACCCCAGAAGACGGCACAATGTACATTAGCAGCAAACCAAAGCCACAGGATGATTTTTTTCGTATTTACTGAGACACCTGCCTGAGATTTGCCTTTCCAGCTCACAGCAGACCTTTCACAAGACCTGACTGAAGCAATCAGGAATAATCTCCTCTCATGAATAAGAGAAGCAGTGTGATGGGACATGCTAGATTATGTCTCACTTAGGTGATAGCTTCAATTTAATCAGAGTTTTCACGAACCAGCTCTGAAGAGAACATTGTTTCCCGCTCTCTGCCGAAAATGAGAGATCTGGGGTGACGCACCACTGACGTGTCTCAGCCGCAACTTTCATCCTCTCTTACTTTCTTCATCTTTTTACCTCCTCCTTGGCTTTCTCCCAAGGCATTCCAACAGACTTGGAAGGGTGGGGGGGAGGAAGGAAACAAATGTGAGGAGGCTGAGCCTGAGGCTGGTGAGACATCACTGATGGAAAGGAGGCTGAAGGTCTTCCCACGTCGGGTTACTGAGCTCTTACACGAGAGACCAGGCAAAGCGTGGGAAGGACACAGGCAGCATGAGGAGAGGGGACACCATGCTGTCCAGGAGAGGACATCCCAAGGAGGGTCGTCGTCGAGGAGGAAGGGAGGAGAAGGCAGGTGCCCACCACCACGGGGACCCAGCAACAACCCAGCTGCTGCTCAAGGCGCAGCAACTCACAACATGGAAGGGCTAAACCGGGCGGGGCGGGGCCTGGAAGGGCTGGGCAGAAGAGGGCGGTGCGGTACCGGAGGGGTGCGGGGCGTGTTCGGCGGTAGCGGGGCGGGACCGGCGGTGTCGGGCGCAGGTGCGCAGGTGGCGGGGGCGGGGGCCGCGGCCATCCTGCCGCAATTTCCCTGTGTCACGGCTCCCGTCTCCTAGCAACGGCGACGAGTCCGGCCGACAGCCGCGCACCGCCCGCAGCGGCGGCACCGGCACCGGCACCGGCACCGACACCGGTACCGGCAGAGGCGGCGGCTCCGTCGGGCGCTGCCGAGGGGGCGGCCCCGCGGCGGGAAGGATGCGGCATGGAGAAGAGGCAGCGCTCCCGTGGAGCTCCCTGAGGCGGCCGGCGCCGGAGGGGGCGAGGGGGCGCCCGGCACTCGGCCCAGCCCCGCCGCCCACCCGCCCGGGGCCGTAAGGGGCGGTGAGGCGGCGGCGGGGCGGGCGCTGCGTGGGGATGCCCGCTCGGGCCGGAAAGTTTCTTCCCCGCCGCGGCTCGGCCGCTTCCCACGCGGACTTCTCCCCGGTCCTCCTCGGTAAGTGACCGCGTCCCCCCGCCGCTGCCATCTTGAGCGGCGGCTCCGTCTGCCGGAGACCCCCGACCGACTCCCCGAGGAGGTGCTCGGGGCTCTTGTCCGGCGCTGCCCCGACGGCCGGGAGCTGCGGGGCCAGCCCAACCGCGGGGCACCGGGAGAAGGGTGAGACAGCCCTCGGCGGGTTCACCGGGATCCTCTGACGGAGCTTCTGGAGAATGGTGCGAGGCGGCCGGATCCCAGCGAGCCCCGTCTGGGGCTCCCGAGGGGTGGGAAGGGGTTAAAGGGGGCTCCTCTTAGCACCGCTAAAACTGTGTTTGATCTTTACCGGGCACGGTCGGGGTGATGCTTGAGGGCTCACTTGAGGAGCGGGAGACGGTGGGATGGGATGGGGATGGAGGTGGCGGCCAGTTCGTGCGGAATTTGGCTGCATCCCCGGCGAGTCCCGGGTTGTTTGACTGCGTGGTGGTCGCGGGCAGCGGGCGGTGGTCCGACGGTGCCCTCCGAGGCCAGAGCTGAGTGCCGGGCAATGCCGAATGGGGAGCGGGGGTGATGCTCGGAGCTGATGGTACATCTGGTACATCTGTTTTCGCCCTTGTAGAGGAGACGGGCTGCTGGCTAGTGGGGCAGCAGAAAGAACGAGACGGACGAAGCGGCAATTAAAGCAAAGCATGCCCCATAATTACACTTTTGCATCAACGGAAAACGCTCTTTTGTTATGATTTTCTTCTGTGGTTTGCTTTTTGTTGTTTGTTTTTCTTTTTTTTTTTTTTTTTTTTTTTCTTCTTCTTTTAAATAAATAGTTCGGTGGTAGGAGAGAGAAGTGTCAGCTCTTTGTTTTGAGCGTGCAATACCTCTGAGAGTAAATTAACAATGTCCTCGCTGACAACACCCTTCTTTTTCCGGGGAAAATACAAACCGTGTAAATGAGACACCAAATTACTGCATACGTGGCAAATCTGGGCATAGAATAGAAACGAAACGAGATTTAAAAGCTGAATGGGGGAAGGGGAGCAAGATAATATTTTATCTTCAGTACTTAATCGCCTTTCAGTGCAAGGAATTGAACTTTGTGAATTCTATTCTATTTGATGCGGTCATCTTTTGCTCCCTCAAAGAAGAAATAGTCCAAAACTCAGAAAGAGAAAGGGGGAAGAGGATTCTTATCTTAGGTAGCATGAAAGAATATCTTCCAAAAAGAATTGCAATAGTGCAGGAATTGCTCCTGCATGCTGTATTTTGTAGCTCAGATCAGTGGAACAGAAAGATGACTTCTGATGGTCCAGTAAAACAAAAGCCATAAATGCTCAATGTTTATTCCTTAGCTGGAGTCCCTACAAGCAGTCATTGCTGTTTACCTGGGTGACTTGCAAAGGTCTGCATCTCCTTTTAAGATCTGACATGCCATCTCTTACCTGCCAGCCACCATCTCTACTTTCAGGGGGGAGCATGGGGTGAGGGGGCGGGTGGAATTTGCTGCTGTTACATAACAGTTACCTGGAGCATCATCTCACATGTTCCCAAACCAGGGATGCCTTTGGACCAGAGGCAGGAGGTTAATTTCTGTCGTGTTGCAGATCAGGTGCAAATGGCTAGGAGGAAACTTTCACAGGGCACTGTTTTCCAGTGTTCAAATGTTTCCCTTGTGCATTTCACAGTAATTCCTTTCCCACTAATTTAAAAAGGGCAAGTAAAATCTTTAATCTTCTCCCACCCCCCAAGTAATGTATAAATAGTGTAATGAAACAAATTCTATCTATAGATAACATATCCTGCCTTCCTGATTTTATTTCCCTTGACCTTTCAAACGCTGTGTAACATAACTAAGCAGTCAGTGTGCAGCATGACCCCAGGCCCTGTTAGGGAGTGGGGCTCAGCATCTTCTGAGCTCCAGTTCTTTGCAGTCTCCATCTGAAACCAGCAAGATCCTTTTCTTCTGTTTGTCTACACAGCAGATATCACTCCCTCTGTCATTTACTTGGAGTGTAAAGAAATCAGTTAGTTGTTTGGCAAGAGTGTAGTGGGACACATGGCAGCTTAGCTGCTGTCAGTCTGCCTATCTCTTACTTGTACATGGGAGCTGTGTGGGCAAAGATCAGCTTGTTGGTGTCAACCTCCATCCCAGCTGTTGAGGGTTTTAGCAGCAGTTTGAATGAGGAGTAGCGGACACCTCTTATGCTACAGGTCTTACCCTGGTCCTCACCCTCTTCTCTTCTCCCTTTCACTACAGGACCTGGAGTGACCACAGGGGCTAGTGCTCTGGGTAGCTAGCCATGATTGCCACTGGAGGTCTCCTGAGGATCTCAGCTAGGAAACAGGACCCCTTGAGACCCCAAAGCCAAGTCCCTAAACGCAAACGCAAGGTCAAAAAGAAGCGCAAGAACGACGTGGTGGTGGTGAAGGGCAAGCTGAAGCTGTGCTCCCTCTCAGGGCTCATTGCCCTCTGTGGCATCCTGGTACTGCTGGTGGGCATCGCCTTGGCTGTGGTGGGCTACTGGCCGAAGCCCAACCAAGTGTACAGAGAAGGCAGCGTAAGTGGGGGCCGGCACCTGGCACCGCAGGGTGGCACCCCCAAAAGCCATTCCCAGAGCCAGGAAGAGGCACAAGCAGGGATCCATCCAGCATCACCCCCCAGAGCCAACGCCTCCACCACTGCTACCACCCAGGGGTCGCCACATCGCCCCCCCTCTTCCTCGTCCCCCCAGGCCTCGGTGGGTTTCCTTTTCCGTCTTTTCTCGAGCTACTTGCATTCAGACAAGCTGAAGGTGCTCGGCCCCCTCATCATGGGTATCGGCATCTTCCTCTTCATCTGCGCCAACGCGGTATTGCACGAGAACCGCGACAAGAAGACCAAGATCATCAACCTGCGTGACCTCTACTCCACCGTCATCGATGCCCACAGCCTGCGGGCCAAGGATGGAGGCACCCCGGCCTCAGCCCCTCTCAATGGCTTTGTCAACTATGTGCAGTGTCGGGGCCTGGAGCTAAAGCCTGGTGGTGAAGGCTTGGGTACTGCAGCCATGCTGGCCAGGAGCTCCTGGCCACCGGGACTGAGTGTTTCCCTTTCCCCGTTGGACCTGGTGTCCTCGTCACGGCGTTCCTCCTTCTGCACCCAACCACAGCCACCCAGCCTGGCCGAGCCCGTGTACAGCATCTACCAGGAGCGTGCCACCCGCACGGTCGCCAGCCCCCCCCGCAGCCCACCAGAGAGCTGGGGCCGGCGCAGCACAGCCAGCTCCATCGTTGGCTCTTCCTTCAGCACTTTCACCCTCCTGCCCTTGGTGCCAAGTGGGGGAGGGGGAGGCTGGCGGAGGCCCCCTGGGGAGAGGGGAGCCCGGGAGATTCCACGGGGGGAATTTGAACTCAGCCTGACCGACCTCAGCAGCAGCCACGTTGAGGGAGGCTGTGGGAGCAGGAGGCACAAGCCGGTTCTCAGGAGACAGAGTACCAGCTGCTTGCCTGATGCCAGGCGTCCCCTTTTCCCTGAGTCACCTCAGTCCCCAGCTGTCAGCAGGGGCCCAGACACCAGCCTCTTGTTAAAGGCATCTTCTAGCTACTCCAAATCTCTGGATCTGGGGGGGTCACCCCCCTCCACCCCTCCTGCCATCGCCAGGACGGACTCGCAGAGCTCTCAGTCTGAGCCTTCCAGCAGCAATAAGGGCTACAGCCACCTGGAGGAGGCAGGCACCTCCTTGGAGTCAGTTGCCAACACCCCAGCCAGTAAAATCCAGGACTGTGAGGAGGAACCAGCTGAGAAGATGGACCCCCTCAAGGCTACCAGCAGAGAACAAACAGGGGAGCAATCCCAGCAAACTCAGAGACGGTACACAAATAAAGAGAAACTCTTCATGATTTCTAGGTCGAATGCTGCATTAGGGCTGGAGGACGGGGAACTGGAGAGTACTGGCATCTAAACAACACCAAAAAGGCATGAAGACGCCGTGGAACCCTCCACACCTTCCCCTCTTCTCCATCTCTTTGTGGACTTAGGAAACTGATGAATATCCAAAGAGCTGCAGTATGTTACCATTGAACTGAATTCAGTAAATCCTGTAGATGACTTCAAAACGAAAAAGAAAATCCTTTCTGTCCGATCGTGATTGTATGTTCCATGCAAGCCAAATTGTATTAAATATCCACAGTCTAGCAAGTTCTTTGGATCAGATTAATACAATTTCGGACAGTATAACTGCACTTTACTGTTTTGATTTCCAAGTGCCCCTTCTCCTCTGATTTCTTGCTGATTTGCCACTAACTGCTTGAAAACTGCAGGCACCTTTTTAAGCTCAAGAGCAATGTGGTCTTCAGATCAAGAAAGCTGAGCTCTCTCTTTGTTTTGGTTCAATCACTAAAAGTTTGCAAGGCCTTAAGGATGATGTACCTTGACAAAGAAGGAGTTTGTTTAAATTCTGGAACATTAAATTCTGACAATTTAGAAAAGATTGGAGTGGAACAGAGCTTTGAAAATTTAGTTAAAACCATTACAAGCAAAACCTACTACTACATCATGCTTTATTAAGTATTATTACACATGTATTGACTAATAGCATTAAAATATTTTTTTTTAATAAAACATTTACAAACAAAACTGCCACACACAAAAGTCCTTTATTTTGGTAAGTAAATACAGATATCAGAAATGTTTTGGGTTTTTTTTGTTTTGGTTTGGTTTTTCTGTAAGAGAATATAGAGATGCTATGATCCCAAAGGTTTGCTTATGCTTTTAAGTGTGTGATTAATAATTTAGGATTAATTTCAAAATAATACTGTTTTACTCACCAAGAAACCACACTTCAATTAACAGATTCTGTCTTCATTGATAACAGTGCTCTGTGGCAGCTGATGAAATGTGATATTTTGACATGCTAAGGAAAAAAATTTATTTTAAGATTTGTCCTATTAAAGTAGGATTTTTCATAACAGATTAATCTCGGATTGCAGCATATTCTTTGGATTTTTCACTTCCCTTATAACTGTTGCATTAAGCCTTTTTCCTGTTACAGCTCCTATTCATGAATGCATGTACATAAGCCTAATTTTAAAGCATAATGATAGCTTTGTCAATCTCATAGCAGTTGGCCTTATTGAAGTCAGCAGAGGTTCCTCACTGACGCTGGTGTGGTGAAGATTACTTCATATGTGAGAAAAACATCAGGAAGGCTGGAGAATGCCTTGTCTGTAGGCAGATTTTTGGTAAACTGATGAGCTGTTTCATTTTGATAGCTGCAGCACGGCAGGCACTCTTTATTTTGCCAAAAAGAGCTTTATGTGCTCAGAAGATTTTGTCAATACTTAAAATTTTAAATATGGATGTGGCACTTAACTACCATGGGAAGATAAATCGACATTAAACAAATACAATATGTAGGCAGGCAAGAGTCTTTCTGTTGCAATTAATTTTTTTCTTTCAGTTTCACGTTTTAAAATGCTTAGTTATGTATTTAACTACTTACATTACAAAACATTGTAAAAAAACCCAACAAACTATCACTAGATGCAATTGCATTTGGTAATGCAGCAAAATGCTTTATTAAATAAGGGAATTTAAAAGAAAGAAGAATAAAGAACAATTTTTCATGTCAGTCCTGAAACTGGAGGAGAAGGTGCTCGTTCTCTCAAGCAACAGAGACATCCAGGTGGCAATATCTTTCCTCCTGACAATGGCAACCAGTAAACTGCCAATATGAACATTAGTGTGGCATTTTTTTTCTCTCAAACCCATAGCACACAGATGGCAAAAATAAATTGTAAAGCAACCTGGACTGGTACGGGCTGGATTAGGCACCCATGAAGTGGTGAGCAGGTGGTTTTGGCTGGTGATGGCTTTTGCATGGGTCTTTCCTTTCAGTTCCCCATGGGTGATAGCTCTGCACTTCTGCTCTTTCTCCTGTGACTTCCATCAAGATTTATGAGATGTTTCTAAGCAGCATTACCTGGTACTCACAGAGATGCTCGTTATTGAGACAGCTGAAGACACCTTGTTTGTTATTTTCCATGTAAAAACCCTTCATGGAAGCAAGGGAAAAACACGTTTAGGGTGCTACTTACTGGGTCATGGAGTCCTCACAAAGATGGTGCAGGGGAGTCTGTTATTGTAAGAGAAGGAAATTTGCTTTTCAAAATATCCATAGTTAACATTTCTTTAAACATTTAAATCTGGAGTGTGCTCTGAAAACAAAACAAAAAACCTCCCTAGGTTGATTTAAAACAAAGCAACCCAGTAATTCTTCTGGCGATTAATTTACTGCAAAGTTTTCTGAATAAGAAAAATTGCAGCAGAGCTTGGGTTTAGCAAGTAAAATTATAGCTTGTTTCTGTGCTGCCAAAAAGGATGTAAAACATGAACTTCCATCAGTCTAGAGGATTTTTTTATAACAGAAGCGAGAAGTAATACATAGATTAATAAGGAGAGAAAGCTACATCTCTGTGTTTGCAAGCTATCAAAAAAATTACTTTTACAAATTTAATAATTCAAACTATTTGTTGAGCAACTCATTCAGCAATGGAAGCCAGCTGATGAATTTAAGCCCCATGCACCAGCCATGACTGCTGCTAGTACTATTAGCTTTGGAAAAAATCTCAGCAGCTGGTAAGAATCTGAGTCTTTCCAGGTGATACCAGCAGGTGATGGGAGTGCTAGGGTTTGTGCTTTGACCTTTTCTTGAGTATCTCCCAGCTGGCCCTGCCTACTTCTCAGCACTGCCAGGCTGCCTCTTGGCCATCATTTGCACATTCTGTCATACTCTTATGCCTTTTTCTCCCTCTAGTCTCTTCCTTTTAACCTTCATGTCCAGTGTCCTGCCACCAAGTGCTTCCTCCACAGCCCTTGTCAAGAAATGAGAAGCTGCCTCTGCTTACCAGTACCTGCCTGCATGTTGTGGAAAGAGATGTGCTTCCACACAAAATCCTTATTAAGAAGGGATTGTTAGTCCTCCTATTTAAAATGCTAAATCCCTGAAGGAACATTAAGCTAGGCATATATTTTTACTGTGGAAAAAAACAGATTTGGGGCCAAAAATACATGGTCTGGTGGGGTTTTTCACCATAAAAGAAGTGCTAAGATACATCCATGAAATTTCCAGAATCCTCATACTAGGTAGATGTCTGCATCTGTACGTTATGATCATAGATGCTTCTCGGACTAGTATGAGAATACAGGCAAATGCCCTAATTGTACTTTAGTCATGCAGCTGTTTATTACAAAATCCTCACGACTGTGGAGAAGCTGCTGACATCATTGTACTGTAATCCAGTTCTGGCACAGTTTTTACTAGCTAGCAAAGTATTTAAAATCCTTGCTGGATTAACCTGACTCACTTGACTGAACTGATTTATTCAGCTCCCCAACTGTTGACTTATAAGCTGATACTGCAAAAGACTATAGCCCAGATTTGCCACCCTACATTGTTTAGATATGTTTTTAACAGCCTTTTTCAGGACTCATGCTATCCAACAGTGAGTAATAATGCACCTATAACCATCAAATTAGGTAACAACACAGTTGTAAGTGCAGTCTGAAATATAGTATGTATTTCTGTAACAGCCAAAACTTACACAGAAGTCTTCAATTAACCAATAATTTTTATTAAAATTAGTGGAGGCGGCATGACAAAGCTTAAAAGATTTCAGCAGGGGGAATAGACTTTGCTAACATAACAGGTTGGGTTTGTTTTTTCTAACCTAGCATATGTTCCTGTAGATACAATTAAACAGGACCATATTTATAGTGAGAAATAAGAATTACTAATAATTTAAGTAGATTACCAATTGATGTTTTGCCTCATTAACATATTTCAGTCCTTCTAACATCTCTCTGCATGTGAAAAAAGGGAAAGAGAGGGGAAGAATGAAAAGAAAGCAGCAGCCAACCTCTGGCCATAGCCTAGCCAGAAATCAGGCCTTACTACACAAAACACCCACCAAATACAAGTGCTCAGTACTAGGTAACAATTGAAATCTTAATAAAATTGTAGGGGTCTTTTTTTTTTTCCCTCTGGAGTGAATGCATCAAACTTTACTCAGAAAAAAAAAAAAAGAAAGTTTTCTCTCTCACCTTTCCAAGATTGTCAATAGCTGAAATGCAATACTTTATTTAGGCTGCTTAATAACTATATTTCAGTTTGGGCCCGCAGGCAGTAGACAAGATGCACAGCATATGCAGGCACAAAATCTTCCATGGAAGACTATAGTGCCATCAATTTTATTAAAGAAAGTAAGCTTTCTATTTACCAATTCTAAAACCCCCAAAGCAGAAACATCTGAGTGAGCACCCTAGAAAATATCATCTACCATTTAGCTTCCACTGTAAGTGTGGAGACAGAGAGAGACCCTGGAGGCAGGCATGGTCAGGTGAAATGGCATCCAAGTTTGGAGGAGGGAGCTACATTGTGAGAAAAGATCCAGCTGGATCACAGGATAATTCAGGAACTGGGGTGTCACTGCTTGTGATTTTCACTGATTAGTCATTTATCTATATTGTAATTAGATAGATGTTCTGGAGCCACATTACTACTTTTAAATTTTTTTTCTCAATCATTATTTTGTTTAAATTACATTGCGACGAGACAGAAAACTTCTTTGGTGAATGTATTAAAAGAGATGCAAAATAAGTGCCAAAAATCACTATTAAAATCTCAGTCCGTGAGGTTTCCGTCACCCTCAGTGGCATGCAGGAGTTTCAGCCTAAGATTTTGAGTATTAATTTTTTTTTTCCTTTCCATTCACTCTGCATTGACACGTTTGGTCCTGCTAAGGGCACATAAGTGATACTCTCAGATGAGAAGGTAGAAATGAGAAGATTGTTTGGCTTTAGAGCAGAAGCCTTTTCCATGCTATGCTTCACTGCAGAAGGAAAAAATGGCAAGAAAAAAGTGAATGTTCAGCATTCAAGTGATTAACATATGATTTTCATAAAGTCTTAAACAAACTCCATCTTGGAAGAAAACACAACCTACAAGGCCAGGGTATAATTATATCCAAACAATTGGGAGAAAATGGCTTAGAAAATCAGAAATTTTACCGAAAATCACAACTTACTGAAATATCTACATATATTGAGACAAATCTTGGGTTGTTTTATTTTTCTGTGGACTGTAAAAGATAAGATTCCAATATTCACCATCACTAAAACTAAGATGGTGCAATATTATCACATAACCTAAGACTGCTCTTGTTCATCACCACTTGTAAGACTTGACACGCTGCTGACACATCCTCCCTGACCTTTCTGGGAGTAGAATGAGGTCACTCTGTACAGCTTCCATTTTATTGCTATCAACTAAATCAGGAGCAGGACTTCATAACATGACCATCAGTTCTGGGAGGAGTTGGAGCTGGTAATGATTTTACAAGTGGAGGTGGCTTGGTACAGGATGCAATGCCCTTCACATGCAGGAAGGGCACAGAAGTTTGTAGCAGTGTCTCACAAAAATCCACCTGCCAAAGTGTGTCAAACTTGCATTTCTGAGGTTTGCCACGTGAGTTACCAAAGGCAGCTCCATCAGGAGAAATCCTAATGGGCTAGTATGATATTTCCACACCACCATAAAATAACCTTCCTCCCTCATTCCTGAAGTATCCTTTAGAACTATCTGAGTGGTATAGATTGTTTTCATTTCACTGGCTTTACAATCAAAACTCATTTTAAAGAAACACAGTTTGGACTAAGAGCCCAATAGAAGTCTCTATTAAAATAGCATCAGATGACTTTACAATCCTTAATGTATTTCTCCAAAATGCCTTGGGTACAGAGCGTGACTATCTCCCTGTATTAAAAAAGACACAGAGATACAGCCACAGACAAAGTGTGCAAAGACCAGATTTATTTTTCAAAAGGGAGAAGAATATAGGCACCCATATGCAGTGATGACAGCACGGAAATATCTGTCTCTAACTAATGTTTCCAAACTCTACAAGTACCCTGCTGTGGAACAGCCTTGAATGCTTGTTCTCCAACAGAAGATCCATCCTTCATCTTTAGCAGAGCCTCTTTCTGCATGTGAGACACTGAAGTGCTAATCTATTTCACCATCTTTCAGACTCATTGCATACAGTATCACAGGAAATCATTTAGAAAAAGCTAAATTACCGGTTTAGCAATAAATTAGCAAAAGCTTCTTTCTGAAGACCTCCCTGAAGATTATTTAAGGACACAGGCACTATCAAGCAGCTGATGCCATTCTGTTTCAAATGAGTAACTTAAAAATAAGCACAGGGAAAGCATGACACTGCTTATTAGTTTCATGTGGTAACACAGCAGAAGGTGATGATAGTAGCAGCTCTTTGGATTTTGGAAACTTAAATCTGTCTGCTGGCACTGCTAACTTAATTAACACTACAAGCTACCATGGTGCTTAAGAACACAAATAAGGCATTCTTGTCCTTGTGCCTGTCTTTGCAATTTGTACAGTGCCTGGAGCAGCAGCACTGAAACAAGGATGGGTGCTGGGGCTGCATCTGATCACATATTAGTCCAAACAAGCTGTGGAAGGTAGCTGTCTTTTAAACTAGACTTTTGGTGCCTCATCAACTTAATGAAGCAGTTTCACTATTTAAAGAACTGTTTGGAACTACCGTGCAGGAAAGGCAAGGATGCCTTCCTGGCAATAAGGATTGCCTGTAAGGATCTACTGCCTCTCCTCTGACACACAGAGGGGATAACCTGAATAAAAGCTGCAGTACAGTTCCAGGACCAATGAGCTCCCTGTGCTGCAGAAATGCTGTGCCTCAGAACACCTCTGGCTGGCCCATCCTTGCCATTGACCATCTGGGACAAGCAGGAAAGAGGCACATGATGAACTACAGAAGGTCAGCAGCTGCAGCTTTTGCCTTTGTTAGAAGCGAGGCACCTAACACCCCAGGAGTCACCCAGAGAGCAAAAGAAACTGACTAGATTGCAGGTTGCATCATCCCTCGTGTCACCAAGAAGGCACTATTGAAGACGATAAGCAAAGGAAAGCTACAAATCACTAAAGTTTCTGTTGCAGTTATCTTTGCAGTTTGGGCTGTTAAATGTGGGCAAAGCAAAGACAGAATATTGTAGTTGCATCCACAGCACTTGGCCATTCCCACCTATAAGTGGCACTGACTTTACTGTAACTCACCACATCCTCCATAAGAGCTCTGTGCATCGTCCTAGCCAAATGGAGGCAAGAAAACAGATAGATTTTAATGCTTAGAATAAGTCACCACCTCACTCTCTTCCCACACATCTGTTGTTTCTCTAGGAGTCTGGACCACCCGAGAGTCACCCAGGTTGCAGCAGGCCCTTTCTCTGGCTTGACACACGGATCTGTCCTATATAGCTGCCTCTGTCTGATGAATTCAGGGGAAGCAGAGGTGAGGGGACTGAAGTCAAGGGAAGCTGACATATTCAAAGTAATTGCATTTGTAAAACAGTACTAAGATAATGTTTACTATGGCTTTCATTTCAGCAGCAAACTGGTCCAGTCCAATGCTTAAATAGATATTTTATGCTGTCTAATAATTCATCAGCAGGTTGCATTAATTCTCATATAGGCAACAGATTTCTCAACACAAATGTTTTCCGTCAAGACGTATTAATGTATATCCAAAACGTTCTGTAGATTATCTTGGTTTAGTTTACAGTTGTAGATGAATCTCACTAGCAATTTAGGCAAATACACCTTAGGATTCTCTACTGCCATAAAAGCAGAGAGCTATGTTTTTCAGCAGAACTGATAAGGAAGAAAAAAAGTATCTTGTTTAATTCTAGCCTAGAGAAATGGTTGATTGAGAGACAAGAATAAGATTTGGATCAGCAAAAGTCCCTTTACTTAGAATTGCCATTTTACAATTCAATCTCTTACTAGAAATGGAATTTTCACTCCACCAGTGTTCAGAAATTCCCAGATACTTTGGTAGATTTGAGATGTCAAAATATTTGGAAATTAAGGCAGGTTATTCAAATTATTTTAAAATGCATTATGAATTAATCTGAGAAGTTGGAGTGCTTATAAGTTGCAAGGAAAATAAAGATTATCCCTAAATATGATCAGGGATAAAAACATGTCTAAAACACGTCTTCTACCACACAAAAAGAGTATATGTAGCAATGTGGGGGATGACAAAGTTTTTCGTCAGCAGGAGCTTCAAGTGACCCAAGTGGCATCAGTAATATCTCTGTTTCAAACAAATGCTGATAAATGTGCCCTAATTCAAAGTTTGATTGCCTAATCTTTTTTGCTTTCCTTCCCACCACGAGATGATAGCTTATTTGTATCACATACACATAGTAAATGGGAGCAATAGCCAGTATACAGCCTTAAGTCTGTGTTTAATGAACATAGGCAGGAGTCTTCATGACTCTGAATTGGCGATTAATGTGCTGTGCTTACCATCTTAAAACATAGAACCATTAGCAGGTCTTGTTTTATATCAAGAGTCCCAAGAATTGCTGTTTCTCCTCTGTCAAGGGCTACTACTTCATCAACTTTTGTTTAAATAGCTAATTCTGTTATAGCACAGAGAATAAGCAATTGTTATATGTGCTTGAATATGCATACTACAACAAAACAACACAGACAAATCACCATGTCTATGAACAACTGAAATACATTACTTCTACAGAGCACAAAGAACTGAGCTAAATACTAAAACCTTAACTTTTGGTGCAGTACCTGGAGTGATATATGCACTCAGTGTCCTAGATGGTGAAAATAACAAGGAAATAGGTGATCTCATCTTAACAGTAATGTAGAGGCATATGCATTTTAATCAGAGCTGTTTGAAATGGGAAGTTAGGCTGAGCCCTCCACAAGTTACCAAAAACCTAAGTAGCAACTGAAGGCAATGTCAAGGAACCTACTTGCAGCCTGAAAGCAGTCACACCTCTGAAGGTCAGAGGAGCTCTTCCTACCAGTGTCACTTAGCATGTCAGGGTCACAGGGATAGGGCCCAAGTTGAGGCAGGAGGAATTGCCATGGTAGGGACATCCTTAGTGCCAACAGACTGGTTTTGGGCCCTATGCCACTGTGGCACTTGTGTCTTAAGTGGACACTGCCCCTCTAGAGACTGGTGGAGCTTTTCCTTACAATATAGGTTGCAGCTCAGTGAGGAGCAAGAGATACTGCCTGCAGCAGCACGCTCAGCATCATCTGGCTCATCCCACAGCAGAGCCCAGCACCCTCAGGAAAGGGAACGTGGCAGAACCATTTCCCCCTTCTCCACACATTAGTACCAGCTGTCCAGTTGATTACACATCCCAGAGTGGATCCAGCCTGAGACAGGACAGCTCATAACACCAAATCCTGCATTTTGCCGTTCTGTCATCTGCATAAACTGAAGACTGTAGTGAAAGTTAGTGCCCTTTCTGTCTGATTTTACACCATCCTTCATAGATGCTGGATAAGGGCTGTTCCTCAAGGCCCTGATGCACTCTTACTGGTACATTTGCTTCAATCCCATTTTGTGCTTGCTGCACTTTCCATTTGCAGTAAGTCAGCAGTACACTTGCTCAGTTATTCATCACTCTGAGACCTTGTGATGGCTCAGTACCTCCAATGCAAACCAGAGCAAAATGGGCTTACAGGCAGCAGGCTAAGCTGCCAAAGAGAGCTAGCCCAGAGCCAGGGCTAACCAGGGTGGTACAACAGTTCACTACCTAGAAAAACAGATTAAAGGGTTCCAGCTGGGAAGTGCAGTCAGATACAGAAGCATCATGGAAGAAGTAGAAATGTGGGAATTCATTCTCCCTCCACTCCATTTCTTTAGTATAAACTAGGAGTAGCATAGAAAAAACCAAAGGAAAAAGGCAGCATTAAAGGAAGGTCTAGCGATGGGGTAATGAATCGACTCAGCAAACTCCACAAAGATGTGCTCCTGACAATGGGAACAGGAGGTGTACTTTCAGTTTTTGACAGATTTAACTATGTAAGTAGATCTCCTGGTTATAGGGACACCTTCACATGCACTACCAGCTAATTTCTGCACAAAAAAAATCAGTCAGTTAAGCAAACACTTTCACTTCCTGCTCTTAGAAAAACAGAATGGTGTCACTGCAAGTCCTGCAGCCAGCAAGAGGGATGACAGAAGGATGATAGTGTGTAGAGCAAGCCAAAAGATAATACATGCAGGCATAACCAAGGAATAGGTTCTTAGCTCCTGCCTTCAAGGGAATACTAAAGATGTGGGGAGGAAAGGAAAAAATAAAACAAACCTTGCCATGAGGGTGTTCAGCTCCTATCAGAAAAATGTTTTTCTTCAAAGCTTAAATGCCTGGAATTATAGGATTTGTATCACTTATTATACACTGTTTTCCTTGTTCCAGCAAAAGGGCGGCTAAAAAGCCAACAGGAGTGATAAAGACTCAGTGTGGAAGGGAAGTTAAAATACCCAAAAAATTTATCTTTAAAATACCTTTCTAAGCTGAGCTAAATATTTCATTGAGTTTTGACCAACAAGAGTATTGACCCTGAAAACTAGGCAAATTTCTTTATAAATCACATCTGCTTTGTAAAGTATTTCAGTTATTCTCACTGAAATTATACCTTTTGATCTCCCAATGATTATTTCTAGTCACATTTTGTGTAGAGTTAGTAGTTTAATTTCAAGTATCAGCCTCAGAGACTGTTTAGGGGGTTTCAGTAAAGCCCATCAAGAGCAAAAAGATCTCTTCCACAAAAACATACCCAAGAGAATAAAACCCTCAGATCCACATAATCCTCCCTCTCAGCAGACTAAAGTCCCTGTTCAGGCTGCATTTCCTACAGGTCACCAAATGTAAGCAGGTAGTATGCCCCAGGATAAGACTTAAGAATCAAGTTCAGAGATTTCATACAAGTAAAAGTAACTTCACTTATCAATAAAACCCTCTATGATGCTTAAAGTTTGGATTTTAGCTTGGTTTCAACAGCACCAGCTAAGACCTTGTGTGTCACTAATAGACACTACTGCAGATAGAATGTGAGCAAGGATAACCTCAGAACAATTTAATTATGAAAAATACTCATGAACCAACCAGCATTTAAAATTTAGCCCTCTGCCTAAAGAGGGTTTATAACAGAAGGCCCTCCAGCTCACAAGTTGAACAGCTGCTTCTGCTAGGAAAGAGAAAAGCAAAAATTTCCATAACATTTACATGTGCATTAGAAACTCAATGTAATTACATCTCCATACTGCATTTTCTTAGTAACTATGTTACTACTTTATGCTTATTCAACATTACTCATAGACAGCATAAAAGTTGAACCAGGAACCTATCAGCAGATGCTGGATTTCTTGCAAGGATATATACATACTGTGGCAAACAGGTGATCATCTCTCCTCTTTACATTAAGAAGCTGAAGACAGAAAAGCTAGCAAACACCCAGGCAGCAATTTTTCATTTTGAAGACAGAATTATAAAATGCTATGTACAGTTCAAAAAGAAGCTGGTTTTTACCTCTGAGCCAAGTGCTGAAATTTAGGATGAGAAAATTAAAATTTAAATAAAATTTCTGAAAGTAGTCGCCAGAATGCTTTCTGCTGATCCCAAAAGCAGTTTTCTAGTTACAAGTTTAAAAGTTAATCTCCAAAACAGACAAAAAGCCTGAGCAAACATTAAAACTTGAAACATCTTAGTGTGTTTAATTTCTCTCCAGTGAGTATGAAAAGTATGTTCTGTTTTAAATATATGGATTTTAAAGCTGCTTTATGAGCCTTGCTCCATGGTTCTGCTGCACAGGCTAATGACCAACCCCCCTCCCCCCCCAGTAGGAAGCCAATTTCAGAGGTGTTAGCCTACATAGTACCTGGATATAAGCCCATCTGTGAGTGGTTTTGAAAAGGAAAATGTACAATAAAATTATGCTATATTGATGAGGATTTATGGGCACCAAGATGTCTTCTTCTGACTGCAATTCTGAATAACCACTCTCAGAGAATATTTACCAAAGTACAAATCCGTAAGAGATGGATTTTGGAATATGGGTTTTGTTAGTGTCTTTTAGTCCATATTTGCATTTAGTCTTGTAGAAACAGAAAGAAATGGCAGATTTCCTAAGAGAAGAAACCATATTTTTGGTCTGACCCACCCCATTAGCATTCCAGAGTGCCATAAGCAAGCCCCTTTCTTGGCTAACCAACTGCAGTCCTTCAGGGGGCAGGGTGAAGATGCAAAAGTGTGGGACTGTGCAAGGTCAAGTAGATTTTTTGTCTCAAATTTTTCAATCAGAGCAAGTTTTGGCAAACATTTTGAACTGCAGGATAATTACCATCTACCTGCACATAATAAAACCATGTAGGACTTCTATTACATGGTATACTACTAAGGCAGAAACCTTAGTTCAAGGCAGCAGAGTACACACATGGAAATTAAATGCCCCAGGAAAGTCAAATTGCTGCTCATCTCTAAAACTGCCTGCAGCCAGATGATCACAGGGCTCCAGCCTTTCTGCTCCTTTCTGATGGCTCTGCTGTACCAACAGGAGAGCCCAGCATCTTACTGATGTGTACATAAAAAAGGAGATATGAGCTGTCCTTATGTAGAAAGTACAGGACCATGGGAAGGAAAAGCCAGCTAGACTAACCAATACATTTTTTTAACTTAATTCACAGATGCAGGACTGTTGTTCATTTGCATCTAACCCCCTAAAAATATAACTCCAGAAGTAAGAATTGCTCCAACTATTCCGATGCCAAAAGTTATCTAATATTAGTGCCTATCAGCAACGTGTCTTCAGAATAAGGTATTTGCAGAACAATCTTTCCTTTGTTTTTTGCATCCCATTTATTAGAATAGCCGATTTAACAACCAACAAGTTGAAATCAGCCATGAAGCAGGGAGATGTTGTCAAAGACCTCTCAGAATATTTGGACAATCATTCTTGCAGTGAAATCATCATTTAATTCCTTAAAAAAAACAAACACACACGCCACACTCAGTGGGTGACATTTAATGCAAGTTCTCTCCCACCCCAAAGTTGTACCATTGTTTCAGTAATTCAAGTTACATCAAACAAAACTCAATTAGAATAAATGAGCAGGTTGAATTTTTCTACATGAACAACTAGTGTTTATACAGAAAATTACTCAAAAGGTAAAATAAGACCAGTTAGGACATAAAAGAAAAATTGGAAAAGAACAGTAAATGCATGCAAAAAATGAACCAAACTTATTTTTGGACCTAGATTTCACAGTGTATTTTCCCTATAATAATCAAAAGAGGAGAATTAATCTGCTTCAGAATTATGAAGTTATTTTCATTTCAGAAACTATATTCCATCTTTTCTACTCACAAGTATCTAATAATCAATTATATTTCAATTAATTTGAATAAAAAGAGGAAAAAAACATGGATCCCCATGAATAAAGCATAGCACCAAGAAAATTCAAGGCTTATTTTATATTCTCTATCATAAGCCTGAAAATATATGTTTTGAACAGCATGATAGAATCTCACTTCAACTTGGTTGTCATTAGAGACAAAAAAGAGCTGAATGCTGTATTTAGATGTTTTTAAGCACTATTGTACATTCTAAAGATTAATCACCATGATACAACTTAAGTACTTATTTTAACTTAATGTACTAGAAAGTGTCCTATATTCAAGTGAAATTAATTACCCCACAGTAAATCACAATAAACCTGAAAAGGAATTAAACTTAAATTGGAACCTATAGGCATTAAACCCCCAAACTTATATGAGCACTGGTTCACCACACATTCGCTACACTCCAGTGCCATCTGTCTATAAAAAAATAATTAACATTTTCTATAACAACAAATGCCCTGTTGAAAAGTGTACTTGGTCCTAGGCCATTGAATCCACTTAAATTCTCAAGATGAATGACACTGCTGATCCTTTACTGAATTAAGTCATTAAAAAACACTTTCTCAGTTATGTTTAAGGCAAACTTCTCTGGAAAACAAATTCATCCCGAATGTAGTGATACAGGGATGCACTATGGAAGTCTCTCTCAACTACTCCCCAAAATTAACCTCAAAGTCTTCCTCCAGCATTGAGCAATTTAGCTGTATTCTAAGACCCCAGAGAAGCTGCAAATAACTACTTTGGTATTTGCATTTAGAAGACCATTTGGGGACAGCCTTTTCAAAGCCCTCAACCTTCAGCAGGGTGACACAAAAATAAATTCTCTGCCAAAAGCTGCAGCACAAGGGACCTGACACAGACCCCAGTACAGAGTACAAAGCAGGTTCATTAAATGCAGAGCCTTCCCTTTCCTTCTGCAGCAAGGCACTCTGGTGGGTTTTATTTTCCCCCTCCCTCTGAAAAGGGCAAAAATACAGCATGGCTTGGGTTATTTGTTTGGGGCCTTCTGAAGTTTTGGTTTGGGTTTTTGGGGGGGTTGGTTTTTTTTTGTTTTTTTTGTTTTTTGTTTTTTTCATGAAGTCTGCTAACAAGCGGAAAAGGTTTAAAAAATCCTGATGGTAATTTAACAGAGTGCATCCTAGACAATTTGCCCAAAGATGTATTCACAAACACCATGTAAGGGAAGCAAAACACCATAAGCTTAATGCTTCTAAATTGTTGTGGCTTTTTGGGGGCGCGGAGGAGGGATAAAGGGGGAAAGCTACTTGATCACACCCTTTCTTTGAAACACAATGTTTTCAAGGAAAGATGGAGCTTTTAAAAGACTAAATATCGCTTTTCGGGGAGCAATTAGAGCAGAAGAGGGAAGCAAGACACTTTTCCAAGTGCTCGATTGCCATCCTCCCCATCTCTGAGTTACCCTGGGTGCGGATGCCTGAGGCCGCTGCCAGGGCTGGGGTCCCGGTTCCCTTTGCAGCCGCCGCTGTTTTTCCAGCAGCACCATCTACTGGTGTCTCCGCCGTGCCGACCCAAGGAAAAAGCCTCACAAAGGTGGAAGGGGCTCTGGTTTACTCCCTTTTTTTAAATAATAGTGCATGCACGCGGGTCTGAAACACACCGGCTCAGGAAAAGTAATTTTTCCCCCCTTCAAGGCATTTTGCAAAAGCAATTAAGTTTGGATTCCTCTTCCTCATCTTCTCTTCATGTGAAGAAAATTTAGTGTTATACCTCATTTTATGACAAAACTATTACTGTAAGTCAGGCAAAGTAATTCTCTCATTAAATAGCTGCTAGTCAAAGGAAAGGATGCTATTCCACAAAATTGTGTTAATGGCTAAAATCACCCACCATTTATAGACAAAATTAATTACTGTGTTGCAATTATAGTTCAGAGTCTTAGGTCAGAGCAGCTGTGGGCATTTGACAAAGAGATGTCTTTAGGCAGTACCCAAAGACGAGAAAGTAGGTAAAGGATGGAGAAAAGTTGGAGCTGCAAACCCAGAGCAGGGGGACAAGCAGGGGGGGAAGAAATGCAATAAAGGTAGAAGTGTGCATCAGAGGTGTCTGGTAACAGCTTTGGTATCAATGAATGATCTCTGAAAGGACTGATCCTTTAAACCAGAGCTCTTTTGTCTTTGTAATACAGATGCTCACACATACCTATAGCTGAGGCTGTTATTTAGAACGAGGCAGTTCACCTTTACAATATACAGTGATGTTTTCCCCATACATTTTGTTCTATTTTGTGTTCTCAGTCTTCCAAAAGACTGTTTTCTGTGAAAAATGACTTCACCGTCCCTAATCCCCACTTCAGCCAAATGCAGCTCAGTACCACCATGGTTGCCTCTGCCTTCTCCAACATCACCAAGCTTGGGTCCATTTCACCAAGAACTGCAAAACCTTTATTCTGAACTTCTTGGATGATCAAGTGCACATTCAGTTGCTTCAGTTTTCTGCAAGCTACCATCTGTTTTCTTTGCTTTTTCTTGCTCCCTTTCTACATTCTTCAATGTTTCTGATCTTGCTGGCAACAGACCAAGTACTGACTCTGAGCAGATCTCTCCAGCTGCAAGTGAAGTCCCATCTGTAGCTTTATGCTGTCCCTTCACCTCAGTTTCTTTTTCTTTACCTCCAACTGACGCCCCAGCAATATTTTCAGATGTTTTATCATCAGCTACTATTGAACGTGAGGCAAGTTTACAGCATGCATCTGTTGCTCCTACTTCAGCCTTTGCAGCACTGCTTGGAGGGTCTTCACTGCTTGTTTCTCCTGCATCTTCTGTCTGCATTTCTTGCTCTTTACTCTCTTCTGAACTTCCAGAGCCCACATTAATTGAACACTCACAATAGTAGTAACCAGATTCCTGCTTCTTCTTGCGTATAGCACAAAGATCAATTTGATGGAGGACCTCTGTGCCAAAATAACTGTCTTCAAATTCTTTATAAAGATCCAAACAAATTTTTCTGAAACCCTAAATAGTGAAAAAGCAATGTGACATATTACATATAAACAAAAAACTGCATGTACTTTAGAAAGGTACAAGATCTCAAGTATTATTCTAACAAAACTAAGAAAATACTCCCTTCTCTGCTCCCTCCCCTTGTCCATCCATCCATCCATGTCCCCTGCCCTCCTTCGAATTAGTATAGCAGCACCAATTTGCTTTGGTGGTATTTAGGTTAATACTGAGAAAAATCAATAGTTACTAATTAAAGTTATAGGAAGTTTGGCTTTTGCTGAATTCTCTACCTAGCCCACTCTCCTTTTCAAGAAAAAAAAAAATGCCAAAGATATAAAACCAGATCAATTTAACCTACTCTAATTCAAATGCAACCACCTAAATTTAGGTATTTCAAGCAAGTCATATCCATTGGGAAGCTGCCCCCTTGTCTTCTGAATTCCCTTTAGAAGGTATTTCACTTAAAGTTTGGATTGCTTAATTTCATCCCATTGCTATCTTCAGACTACAAAAACAATCTTTCTCCTTGGTGTACACATTCCACAACAGTAATTAAATTGCAATCAAGACAGATTAGAAATAGAGCTCATGTACCTTCTTCCCTGTGAGCAAGGAAGTATTCAAAAGAAATACAACTCAGTGACTTTTTGTGAAAAACGAGTTCATTTCAGCAAGCCAGAGGAAAAGAAAACCACAACAGTTCTCAGTTTGTAATTGCCAAACGCTACAAGAGTCATGGCACCTACTCAGCCCTGGTGAGGCCACACCTCGAGTACTGTGTTCAGTTCTGGGCCCCTCAGTTCAAGAAGGATATTGAGGTCCTCGAACAGGTCCAGAGGAGGGCAACCAAGCTGGTGAAGGGACTCGAACACAGATCCTACGAGGAGAGGCTGAGGGAGCTGGGGCTGTTCAGCCTGGAGAAGAGGAGGCTCAGGGGAGACCTCATTGCCCTCTACAACTACCTGAAAGGAGGATGGAGCCAGGCGGGGGTTGGTCTCTTTTCCCAGGCAACTCTCAGTAAGACAAGAGGGCATGGTCTTAAATTGTGCCGGGGTAAGTTCAGACTGGATATTAGAAAGAATTTTTTCACAGAAAGGGTGATCAGACATTGGAACGGGCTGCCTGGGGAGGTGGTGGACTCTTCGTCCCTGGAGATATTTAAAAAGAGACTCGATATGGCACTCAGTGCCGTGGTCTAGTGACTGTGGTGGTAATTGATCAAGGGTTGGACTCGATGATCTCTGAGGTCCCTTCCAACCCAGCCTATTCTATGATTCTATGATTCTATATAAATGGAAACATTTACTCCTATAGATGGGTATTTTTCAGCTGTTGACCTGCTTTTTTCAGACTAAGAAAAAGTAACTTCCACTGCCCTAATAAGGACACATGTTCAGCCACTGTAACTTTGAACTGCTAAGACTTAAAATAAACATTCCCCCTGCCCTACTGATTTGATTTCTTTGCAGTTCTCCTCTCTGACAAGTTTGGACACAGAGGCAACACCACCCTCCCCCCCCCCCCCCCCCCAATAAAGGTTTCACCAGGAACGGGCAAGCAATCCTGCAATTCCATAGTCCCCATGGCTTTAATTCCAGCAGCAGCAGGCTGCCAGATTAACTAAGAGACTCCCACAAAGCATTTAGCCTATAACAAATGGCACATGCCAGGAGCACACATGGAGATAAAGGACAGATGAATCAGTAATGAGCAAAGAAGCTAGGAAGGCTCCAAGGAACCCCATACAGAACATTGTCTCAAAGTAGACTCAAATCAATTTGTTCAGCCCTGCCCCTGCATGCACAGGAGTACACAATTACAAACAACAAAAAAAAGTTTTCACAAGCTCCCTTCCTTGTAATGACAGCCTTTCTGGCAGGCAGGAATGCATGGTCCAGGGTGTGGGGATTGCAGGAGGGTGGCCAGAACAGCCAGTGCCACCCAGACAA
Source organism: Phaethornis superciliosus (assembly GCA_023637945.1). Taxonomy (NCBI): domain Eukaryota; kingdom Metazoa; phylum Chordata; class Aves; order Apodiformes; family Trochilidae; genus Phaethornis; species Phaethornis superciliosus. The sequence continues at coordinate 49,951,216 of JAJQWJ010000002.1, read as the reverse complement.
AAAGAAATACAAATAGCTTCACAAACACATTAATTGTAGTGCCACTAGGCACTACTGCCCCTGATTACAGAAACACTTAAAAGTTTTTAATTTTGTTTTCAATCCTGTGCCCCAGAGATACCTAAGCATCAGTCAGAGCCAGGCAGTTTGGTATCCAAGAGGCACCTTTCCTTTTAATGCCACTGGGTTCAAATCCTGCTGAACTAGAGGTACAGTGCACCCAAGGCATTTTATGGGAAATTTGGAAGGGTGATGAAAATTTGAGTAAGGTGATGTCATTGAAGATAACTTATCAAGCAGCCAGAAGAGGGCAGGATTAGGGTTGTCCTTTCCTATAAAAACCCCAAACATTTTAATACAAGTACATGACCCTGCAAGGCTGCTGCTCTCTCACCACCCAGGGTAGACCACAGCTATTTGCAGAACTGCACAAAGTGAATCTACTTAAAATGGCACAGAAATCAAGAGCAAATGATTTTCACTTCAGCGTGGAGGCACTCAGTCCACAGCTTTGCTCTGGCACAGCCCAACACCAGCAGCACCCAGTACTGCAGGCTAACAACCCACACTGACCAAAGCACTTCTTGGTCTGTGTGTTGGAGATGGCTCTTACTGCAGGTACTAAAGTGAATGCTCTTAAGAGGTGAACTGTTCCCTTTTGGCTCGTTGAAGAGAGAGGTCAGAAAACTTGAAGAGCCCGTATTTTATATTTATGCCAAGGGCAGGCTACACAATTTGAACCCAATAAGCACATACTGCTCCTTCAGCAGCTGTTTAAGCTAAATAGCACACAAACCAAGCTATCCCCAACCTCTTGAAACCTTTAGAGAGACAACTAAAGTCAAAGATGCCCAATTTCCTGAGATCAAAGTTTGAGGCTGTCATAGTTGTTTTAAAGAGAACCGGCTTCTCCTTCTCCACCAATAACAAGGTTTGCAGCTACTCCAACAATATCATCACACATCTGTCTTGTTAAAGTATTTGTGAGATGTGAAATACAAACAGTGAATGTTCAGAACTGTATCTCAAGATTCATAGAAGCATCAGTCAAATTGCATGAAGTACTTAAACTGCAACATTACTACAAGTTATTTATGGTATAAAGAAAGTAATTGCAGCCAGTAGATGGCATCATAATAACTAAAGTAATATTTGTCTTATTCATACTTTGGTATCTTCTAATGTTTAGAAAGGCTGATTTTTCTCCTGGAGTCTTTAGGAGTGGGATATTACAGCAGTCAGTTTTCCTCCTTCCTTATAAAAATATAATGGGGAAGACATACAGTAAGTCATCACTATTTTCAGTTGACATGTCAGATCTCAAAACACAAACACACTAATATTCTATTTTAAAGTTTGAGATCAAGTCATGTATCGAGGGTTGACCCTTACTAACCTCAGGGAGATTTGTACACCAAGTTGTAGAGTCCACATGCCACCTAATAATCAACTTAACATACAGCCCTGCTCCATTTTGGTGTCACAGCCCTGATGTGTAGAACAGTATTTTAGAAGCAAAAGTTTCAAGATGCAAATAGATTTGGACAGGGATGAGCAGTGGCTAATAGGGAAAGGAGAGCGTTGCATATTGTGTATCTGGACTCCAGGAAGACTCTTCACACCATTTTCCCAAACAATACTCAGTCATCGTTTTAAACTTGATAGTAAAAGGAAGTATAGAAATACTTTGGACAGAACCCAGTTATTCCTCTATACCTATTGTAAATTTTCTGCCTGTACTCATGAAATCCCCCATAGGCAGTATAAAAGAAAAAGCCTCCAGCACAGAACAATCAGTACTATGCAGCTTTGATTGTACCTTGTATATAGGAGGCAAATATCGAGTCAATATGAAGTACATGAACTCCACAAACTCAAATTCATTTTCTTCAGCTATTACAGTATTTACTATTTTCTTTGTTGAAGCTCCTTTAGTGTTTCAGGTTTGCAGTGTATTGACCTCAAATACAAGTACTCTTCCTGGAAAGATGCAGGACAGTATTCCACTGGGAAATGAGCACTCTAATCAGAGTTGGTTTTTACTTTAATTGTATGTGATAAAATCCCTTACAACATTGCAGTAAAGGTTAGGAAAGTACATCACACATTGCTAGCATAAATCAAGGCATCAGCCTGGCTTCCAAAATAGCAGTAATCTTTTTCTCAGATAAATATTGCTCAGAAGCCATCCTGCCCTGTGTAAACTGCTTGGCATTGTGTTTTCATGAAAATTTGACTTGCCACAGCAGAAGGAAAACACTAGAGCCATACACAACATGAAAAATACATCTTTTCCAATAGGATATAAGGAAACAACTGTGTTGTCCATCCAGTACCCAAGCTTTTTTAAACAACATCAATCATTTTTTTCTCTACTTGCAATGATTATTGATCAAATATATAGTTCCCAAAAATTTCATTAGAAGCAAAATAATCACCAGAAGAGATCCCAATTTAAAAAAGTGTTTTAAGTCTGGTTACTTACCCTTCTTTTCAACCTTGGTACTTTGGAGAGCTTTAGGAAAGTAAGATGAGGTTTGAAATCTCTGCTCCCTGAAATGTCAAGATTCATTTCAATAAAGCATTCTTCTATAGCTCCTGGTAAAAAGATAAAAGAAAAAAATAGTAGTTGGTAGATAAAAAATATTTACATGAAGATTAGACGAAAAAGCAATTATGCATTTCTTGAGCAAAACATACAGTTAAAACAAAGCAGATACCTAGTTTTTATACCCCTACAGGCAAGGCAGACAAATGAAAAAAACTAGCAAAACCAAACTTGTGCAGGACATAGAGCCATATGATGCAAACCTCAGACTAGATCCAGCCTTCTGCTTGCAATACAATTCCTTCTGAATTCAGACCTCCTATCATAGTGGTGAGTTTAGAAAAGCACATGCCTATGGCAGCCCTGCCAAGAACAAGATGTAGCCACCACTAGCCACAGTTGGGGTGTATACTGGGACAGATGCTCCCCAGTTTTTGCAAAAAGCAATGGGAGAAGATAAGTGCTACCAGCAAAAGGTGCAAGATTTTCAAAACTAATGCAACTCTGCAGCACCTAGACCAATTCAAAAGTAGAAGTCACATGAACACAGTATCCCCTCCCCAGATTGTGATGAGCTATTCATAGTAGTGTCACTTTAAAAACTTTGGTCATGTAATTATAAAGCAATAAGGCTTTATTCTGCTTCAAACTAAGTGTTTGTGAGTAACTCCACGATTTATACTCTTCAAGGTCTTTAGACTAAAGATTGTAGCAACAAGTCGAGCCAAAATGAACTATCCTTGACTTTCATTAACTTTGAGTCGAGGGACAGAGTCTCAACAAGCACAGCAATGCAAAGCCTTGCAAATCTGGCAAACACAGAAGATTAAATGTTGTTCAATAGTGGTGCTTAAACAGTAAAAAATAATTCCAAAGTAATACTGAAGGCCTTGGCTAAGGCTGGAGAGTTTAGGAGCTCTCTCCAGCAATTTTTCTTATTGCCACAGCTCTTTATACCTCAGCTGCATAAAAGTGATAAAAGTGAAAAATCACCATCTGCCCTGGAAACCTGCAACATTTATGTGGCTCTTCCTGCCAGATCCCTCCTACCTTGTTACTCCTTAATTGCTTAGGCACTGGGAGAAGCAGGTTTAATGTTGAAGTTTTGTTTAGCATAGTATGTCACATATATGACAACTGCCTTGAAGTCATTCTACCTCCATTTTATGTTTCCATCTATCAGAAAGTTTAACTACAGGAAGTTTAGCTAGTTTGTCATATGCATTTCTATCAAGGCTAAGTTTCTGGTTTAGAGTTTAGCTAATTAATATATTAAAATGTTTCATTTCAGTATTTGTGAGGGAACAGCAGCTGGAGATGTCTGGTCAGTTTGCCAAGGCAACTGCTTTACATTTTCCATCTGGAAAATACATAAAGAACAGGATCCAGTTGCCTGAACAAGCATCTAATGCCCTTTTAGATGCTCTACAGGATGCCCACCTAGCCTGCAGCTGCCAGTGCAGAAGTGTACATCCTACCTGTTGGTCCAGTGTGTACATCACATACTTCAAGACACCTGAAAATGGTACTAGGCTATTACTGTCAGGCATCAAATAACCCCTAATGTGCCTCTGGTACTTTGTCAAAACACAGCACATTAATATGAAGAGCTTCTGCATACTAAGTCTTCATGTTCCTATGCCATTAGGCCAAATTACAGCAGACCCCATAGTCCACAATCATCAGCAAAGTGCCTGACATCCTTCTAGAAGAAAGCTTTCCCCTGTACATGATCTGGGCAAATAACATTCTTCAGACTCACAAAAAAATAAGACCTTAGCATAACAAAAAGCTGAAAGTAGCACCTCCTTATGTTCAACACCCAGCACCAGTCCTACCAAGTTTAGGAAGGATTTATTAATACAAGATGAATGTCTTGCTGCCATGAGTAGAGTTTCATTAGAAAGGCTGATGAGGGAAGAAAAGTCAAGGATAGGAACCATCTTGAAGAAGTCAAACTATGAATTATATTTCTAAATTATGTCCTTCCCATGTCAGAGTGGCACTCGGTTTTCCAGGTATTTTCCCTAGCTCACTTTAGAACAATCCGAGGAAAATTTCAAGGCACTCTAAGCAGTATCTTTTCCAAAGCAAACAAGGTTTGCAAAGCTGAAGAAAAAAAAAAAAAAAAAAAAAAAAAAAAGCCCAGCAATGCTCAACAGCCCTTAACTGCTCAAGAGACAGGGTAACTCTCTGCTTAAAAACTCAAGTCCTGTAGGAACAAAAGAAAATTAAAAACCAGACACTTAACTTTATATTTTCAAAGGCCAAGACCACTTCAGGAGTTGAAAAGCTTCATTTGAGCAGGCTGAATCATATCATCAATAAGGGTGTGAGGAGAGAGAGGCAGCTGTCAGGAATAGTGTGAACTTTGCCAGTCATATCATTTTCCTATCATGTTGGAGACAGCAGCATTTGAAAATCCACACACTAACCAAAAAAATGAAGTAAAACGTAAGAAAAAGCACTATTCATTGTATAACAAATTAATTTCTATGGTAGGGAAGATGGGGAAGAGAAAAAGCAAGTAGAAATTATTCAGAGATATAATTAAAAGGATTTCTAATGGATAATTTTTTTATATATATTAATAGTCCCTAGACTAAGTTCTAGAAATGGTCAGAAGTTATGTAGGAAAGACTGGAAATTACATCTCTCTGAATAGCAACACCATTGCTGACAGAGTTAACAGCTTGAAAACTGGCAGCTTGTCTCAGAGTCAAGGAAGTATTTCCTGCAATCAGTGAACAATCACATTGCATTAAAAAACAGGCAAGTAGCGATAGAATATTCCTGGGGCTTGTAATCAAAGTTTTTTTTCTTCCAACTCATTAAGACAGGTTTCCAGAGCCCTGAGGATGCTGGTTATGCAGGCAGAGGACACAAAGGATCTGCCACCCACTATTGTAATGGTTATACAGTTAATGCAGCTCCAACACCATTTAAAAAGTGAAAAAATACAGCACACAATCTGCAGAACTAAAATTAAACATTTCTGCTGGTATTAAAATAGCATGATAAAGGTTGATCTTGTATGCTATGACTCATTGGGTATAAAATTCTCAGTTAAGCAAAACAATGAGTAGAGGGAAAAATGGCAGGAATCAGATGAGAGAATGTATTCACTTCTGCTTTTTTCAGAAGTGAATGAGGAGAGCTAAGGTGGGAGAACAGCAAAACAGTCAAGCACTCCCTTCTTTCTATGTCACTAAAGTATGCATACATCCTGAACAGGCATATACCAAGTATTATCTTAAAGCAAACTGCATCATGTGCTTTCTGTTTAGTCATCTTCCAGTCAAGATGATTTTATAAACTTTAAAAGAAACAATATGGACTTGGGCAAGTTTGAAGATCTAATCCTAATAAGTAGGAAAAACATTAGAGTACCTTGACAAAAGAACATGACTGTTTTGAGTCAATTACCTTTGCCATGGTTGGAATAATGAGATAAAAAAAGACCAGAGTCAGGCAAAAAGCAATGGATAATGAAATGGCTAATATTATTTAGCTGAGGGAAGGAAGCTGTTCATATTAAGCAGCATCTTCTGTCTAGTTGTGGGGAAATTAATAGAAGAGAGCATGACTATTATATCTAAGCTAGGAACCAGAGAAGGTAGGAAGCAGCTTCAATAAAAAGAAAAGACTATTCTGAAAAGTCATAGCCTTTGAAGACTGTGGTATCCTTGTACTACATACCTTTGAGAAGCATTAGTTGAATTATGCTTTCTTTTTGCTTAGTATGACAATAGCAAGAGAAAAAAAAAGTATATTGATTATTTCTGCTCTGTTGGAAGTGGAAGCCCAGAACAGAGATTAGGTTCTGCATGGAAGGCTAAAGCAGCTCCTGAAATCAGAACAGGGTGAGGATAAAGTGGAGAGCATCAAGCCCTTCTGAAATTGTTCTCAGATGGAGGTAAGCAAGACTAATTTGCCAGTGCTACACATGTATATGCAGACAAACACCATTCTTTGTCACCTCCTGTCCCAGAGGTGCTCATGATTTCATACGTTCTCCAATTTAAAGGAAGTTCTAGCAAACTTAACTGCACAAACACTTAAAAGATTCACATTTTATTTAAATTAACAGAGCCCCAGTTTTAGTCACTCTGAAGAACCTACAGGTGAAGACCCCTGTACATCACAGGCCTGTGAGATCCTGACAGCCAGGCTAGGATAGCCTTGCTGTGTGATCCTGACGTGTCAGTTTGTGCATCTTACCCGTCCAAACTAGTAAAGAAAAAACTTATTCTAGCTCTCGTGCTCTGCAGGATCCCAGCTGTCAGCTTCATACTTAAGAAAAAGAGGAGGCAGGAAGAAAGGCAGCACCTCATGGCCACACACAGCAGCTCAGGGGCAGAGTGCTTACAAGAGCTGATAGACTCTACAGCCTGGTTTACCACAAGTGGTAAAGGGTCAGGTAAGATACTTACCTGCAATTCTACTCAGCATTTTCTGGTCTTCCTCCAACATTTTCACATATATCACTTGATTATTAAACTGTCCAATCCCATGAAATGTCATTTTAAGGTCTTTACCCTGCAATATGTCTTCTACTTTAGTCTTGCTCTGCTTCAGTGCTAGAACAGCCCTTGAAAATAATTAATATATATTCTGAAAGAAGGTTGTTATTACATATAGTAACACCATTAAATTTTAATACCAGACAATATACCCAACTTTGACCACTCACAACACTATGCAAGGTGTAGCAAAGGCAATATATATATATAGCAATGTTTGCAGCAAGTTGGAATACAGACATTTATTTCAAATGCATTGTCTTTCAATAGCTTTAATCTTGGCTTATATATTAGGAATGAGTTTTGCTAGCAAAGTGAACCTTCAAGTCATTAACATGTCAGAAACAGCTATGTGAATGTATACCTCTAAAGAGTCAAAAAGCGTAAAACTGAACTTACATTTTTCATGTAGTGTAAAATTTTATTATTGCTATTTTCAACTGGTTCACTAGTTTTATTCTTAAAATAAATTCATCCTCCTACCTGAACCACATGAAGTACATCTCCATTATATTCTTCTATTCCAAGACAGCTAACAAAATATCAAATTTATGCTTATGTTGGGATTTCTACATCCCATTTCAATAGGATTCAAATACACACCTTACTGTATACAGAAATGTCTCAAAAAAATTAACTACTCAGACAGTTCAAATGCTACTGTTTTTATTAAAGACAAAGAAAAATTAAAACTATTAAGTTTTTAAATGTAGATGCCAATTCTTCCATCAACTTAATAGCTGCTGAAGTTTTACAGGTGCCCATCTTCACACTGGTGTCTGAGGAAAGAAGATCCTGTCAGGTTTCAAGTTCAAGCAGAAACCTACAAAATGCTGCATATTTCTAACAAACTACTGAGGACTACAGGACACCAGTCCATGAACTGCTGTGGCTCCTGTATCTACATTTATTCTACCAATACACTTAGAACAAGTTTTGTCTATGTTCATTTCAGCATTTAAAGAAATCTTAGAACTGTATAACATTATCTAAATAGAAATCAGGCACTCCTGCCCACAAACCACAAGCTATTTCTCTCAGGAAAGCATGTTTCATGCATACAAAGGCCACTTCAGCTAACAGCAGTCTACATTATGAACAATCCTCACTATTACATTTGAGTTATTTCAACTATAACATGGGAGCTGCTGCTTTTTGAGACTCCTCAGGTCTCAAAAACTCCACAGGTGAGAGTTCAGTGAGGATAGGCCTGAAGATGAAAATTGAACAAGTTCTTTGTAGAGGGTATTGCTTCTTTCACTGATAAGAAGCAGGGCTAACCTAGCCCTTCATTCAATAATGTGTAAGCTAGTATTAAATGCTGCTAGAACTTCTGTCCTGAGCTCAGAAATGCTTCCCCCCTTTGAGGGGCTAGACCAGCAGTTTCAGCAGTGCTCTTAGCCAGAGATATGATAAATGCTTAGCCAAACACCTTAAGGAGGTTTCTATGTGACAGAACAAAGCAGTAGCCACTGAAGTACAGCCTCATTTAGCAGAGCTCCGTAGGTAGGCAGAAGGCAAAGGATGAAAAGCATTTGGCAAGGAAGATCTGCTTTTCACAAGTATGCCCTTTATTTTTGTATTACAGGCACACATCCCCTCTTAAGTTCATTAACACTGCTTAGCTCCACTCACCTCCCTAACCAATTGATTCTCATTTTGATTACTGCTCTCCACTAGATTCCCATCTAGGATGTCAGCCTGCTCAGTAGCGAGACTGACACAGGTACTTATTACTCAATTAGTGTACATGGTGTCTTCTGCATGCAGGCTCCTTAGCCCATATAATTATTCTCACACCTTTTTCCCCTCAGGACCTTCAAAAAAGCCTCTGGGACATACAATAAAGCAGGTAATTTTAACATAAGACACATACAAATCTGTCATAGGCACCTTAATCCTGCTAGCTGTTTCTGCCTGTATGAGCAGAAGGGGCTTGGGGCTTGTCCATTTGTTTTTTCCACCCATACTGGTTCTTTTGACTTCCTTCCAAGTAGGCATTCTGCTTTGTGGCCAAGGAGATCCTGTGTCACACTCATATGGCATTGTGGCCTTACTGTTTATCATTCCCTAGCTGCTGTGCACCCAAGACCCATGGAAAAAGGGCTGCTCTCCCCAGGCTCTCACCTCTACCAGGAGATGCATTCCCAGACACCTCCAGGACTTCCATCTCTACCTCCCCATGCCAGGGAGCTTCAAGTTCCGAGTGTGGGATAGTAGCATAAGGCTTAGAGAAAAAGCCTGCAGCATAGTAGCTTTGTTTGTTGGACCTTTCTGGCAGCTCTAGCCCTCCTGACCACTGGGTAGCTTTCCTTAGTCATGTTTCAATGTCACCATCTTAATTCACAGGGCCCCAGTGACCACCCACAGTTTGAATTTAAAAAGATAACAGCTTGGAAAGGAACTAGGAAGTTTTTTGGTTTTTTTTTTTTCATCTTCTTGTTAATATAACAAGTCCTGTGCATTACACATTCTCCAGCTGATATAAGCATGGCTGATCTGAAAAGCTGTGGTTTTTCAAAAGGCATCTCAGGGAACTTTATATCCATTGAGTTAATTTATATCATTAATAGAGTAACACAGTAGCAAAGCAATTTACAGACATGCTGGTTTTTCTCTTCACTCCACTGCAGATACATAAAACTTCAACCTCCAATGTACCACACCTAGCTTTGGGGGAAATCTTTCCTTGTAGGTACTGAGAGCAAGCCAGAAACTGATCAAAAAAAGGTCTAAGAAATTATGTGACTAATTACATTTTAGTAGAGTCTACACAACAGCAGCAGTAAGACTACCACACTTACTGAAAAAACTAGTTGCACTTGAATTTGTCAGGATTCTTACTTTTTTAGTTCTTCTTCTGTTCCCAGATGAGCTACTATTATAGTAAGGTGCATAGTTTGAACAGGAAGAAGAGCTCTCAGCAGGTCAGGTTCTTTAGTGAATATGAGTTCTTGGACATCTTCAATTCTATCCAAAATCTGCAATTGAGTAAGCAGAGACAGGAGAAATAAATTTTCACTTGAGTGCCCAGGTATTACTGAAAGAACTCAGAATGCTGAAGCTTTACACACCAAAAGAAATGCAGCTCAAACTTAGGCCACAAATCCACATGCTAAAATCCCCCAGATCTCTTGTGTAGCAACCTGTAGTTTCCATTTCAAAGTTAATTTTTCAGGAATTGATTTACTCTCCTTTTTAAAAACCTGCAGGCTAAAGTCACAGCTCTTATGTGAGCTACCACCACTAGATCTTAAACTAGGTCTCAATCTGACCCTAAGCATGTTAGAATGAAGCTCTCATCACTGTGTAAATATTAATGGGATCTTCATGGAGTTGTCAGTTGCTAATAGACTGTAGAAACAGAATAGCATTTCCATAATTAATCTTATGCCTTTTTCTGATTACAAATTTGATCACATATTAAACTGATGTCTCTTCCAAAAGGAAACTAAGAGCAAAGAAAGTAGAACTACTAGGTAAACAGACCACTTTTCTGAGGTAGTATTTTCTAGAACTGCACAGCCACTTCCTGTCTCTTCTGGGTCTATCTTTGCCTTTACACAACTGACTACAAAGATTTATTTTTTTTTTTCAAAATAATCTGTTAAGTTTTATATGCTCATCATGGGAACAACACCAGAGGGAGAAGAATTCAATCACACAGGGACTAAGCAACTGGTGGAAGCCTTTGTTACAGCCAGCAACAAAAGATAAATCTTTATAAACAGTTGTTTATAGATTTTCAGATTATTTCCCTGAGCAAATTCTGGCCTACATGCCTAGGTGCTTATGCATGTTAGAACTTCACTTTATTCATCTGTAGGCTGAAGCAAGTGGGTCAATATGTTTTTGTTTTGCAATTTTTCTACATGAATCCTTGGAAATCATTGTGCAGTCCAGCTAAGTCTCACAGCCCACACAGCAGAAGAGACTAGTATAAAAGCTTCTGATAAATGTCAGGATAAAGCCACACACATTTAAGAGAATCCATTTGAAGACAAATAGCAAACTCCCTGAATTCACAGCCCCCTACTATGCATTTGTCACTACAAAAACCACTTCACTGAAATGATTCTTACATGAAAGAAATTCCTATTGCAAGCACATTTGCTTAGATCATGAAAACACAGAGCAGGAATCAAACCATCAAGTTGTGCAACCACACAAATTAAAATCTTTGCTTCAACAGACTAGGATGAGCATTGACAGCAGTTCCACAGAGCAGCCTCCTGTTCCTCTCCCCAGCTAAATCTAATACTTGTAAAATACTTGTAAAATAAAAGATCCTTTTGACTCAATTGGAGGCTCAAGCAGCTGAGAAGCCAAGCTGAAGTGAAATTCCTTCATATATGTGTTTTGCAGAGGTGTTTTAACATCCCTTATCTTTTTTTGTCAGCTTCAAAAGTGTCTCCAGAACTTTCTGCTTCTTTTCCCATAAGAGTCTACCTTATCTCCACACATTTTTTGTGGATCAGTCTATTGCTCTTTTCTATTAATGCTGTTTCTGATGGGATGGCTGGTTCTTTTGGGCAAGGACAGGAAGGAAGCACTTGGTGTACGGAAAGCCTGAGACAACAGCATTCCTAAATCTTGTGTCCAGCCTCCTGCAGCTTCACTACATGCACAGGGAAGAGGGCTGCTGCACTCAGCAGGACTGCAGTGAGGATTTTCCCTTGTCCTGTTGGAAGGGAAAAAAAAAGACAAGACAGCCCTAGGCTACATCATCTGGAGAGCTCTCAGAACATAATTAGGAAAAATTAATTCTACCCAAAGAAACTAACAGCATCTTTAAAACACCTTGAATTCCCTGCAAGGGACTACAAGGCCTACACTGTAAAAGGCAGCTATGTTGTATGTTTAGTGAGGTCAGAAACTTTTGCTGGAGGTAAAAGCATCTGAAATTATTGACAAAATAAGTGTATATGTACACATACACATATACACACACTTTTTTACTCACTCTTCAGATACACACACTAGGCCTAGAGTACTGCACTCTTCATTGTTTCACCCAGGGCTGTCTCAGGTAACTGACACCTGTAAAGGTAGCACTTAAGAAGAGCATAAACTGAGAATATCTTGGGCAAAGCATGCAGCCAGGGACACCAGAGCTGCTGGATCATCAGAACTGGTGCAAGAGCAGGGAAACCTGGAAAAGGAGAATTGAGGGAGAAGAGAAAGGGAAAGGACTTTGAGCTGTACAGGATGTGGTCACGGGCTATATACTAGGACACACAAATCTCATTAAAATAGCAGAAGTTAGGCATTCATGTCCCCTCAGGCTGTTCTATGATCTCATTCCTCAGATGGCAGGAAACTTTCTAGTCTCCAGCCCAGATTTATTCTTTGCCCATTTCATACCCATTTGGTCCTCTGCCAATATTGTCTTCCAGCTTACACAGTTATTTTTCCTTCCTGGCATTTATCTTCCTGACATGCTCTGCACTTTTGTTCACCTCTCAAAAATCAGTCATATGTAGAAATCACTGAAACTTACATGGGGCCATCCTCCAGATAACCTTCAGAGATTGTTCCGCTCAAGACAAAGCCAGAGCAAATAATCACCTACCAAGAGGAAGGCACCTTTGACGTCTTCATCTAACATGTAGATAAGAGTTTCTACACTTAACTAAGGCAAAAACAAAAATTCAAAAGGCTGCCAAAGCAAGCTACTCTACTGCAGCTGCTTGTCACACTGGAAAAACAAAAATATGTACAACAGATACAGTCATCCTACATTATTACTGCCTTTCAGCAGTGTAAATACAGTCCTGTCACATACTGCATGAAAAACTAGAAAAAAAAAATCAAGTAATATATTGCAACAAGCAATGTCTATTTGGTTCATTGGAAAAAGCACCATAAAACTAATAGTAGAAGCTGGTAGCTAAGGGTTATATTTTTACTACATTCATACAAATTAACATTCAGGTTTTGCTTTTCACATGTGCTTTATAAGAAAAATCTTAAGATAATATATATTATTATTTATAATTCACACAGTTTATATCCTCAATTCTGCTCATGCAGTTACTGATTCAAATTAAGATCTTTCCCCTGCCTGTCTCTGCTAGACTGAATGTCCCTTTTTGTCTTACACCACAAAGTTTTTCTCTCTCTTCTCTACACAATCTGAGTGCATGGTCATCTGCTGCCACTACATCCAGGTTCACTGTGTGGGTCACCTCATGATGCTGCTGTTCATCAACAAAAGCAGCCTCCCAGACAAGAAAGGTGCAGCAGATCCTGGTAGAAAGCAAGGGCTTTGTCTGCTTTTACATACCCTGAGCAGCTACTAATAAAAGATTGCCATCAGCAAGTCACAGTTGCCTAAGGGAGGCGGAAGAGCAAAAATCTTTGCCTATTAAGAGCATTGACAGAACTGCTTTGGAATCAAATGTTCTGTATCCTTCTTTCAGGAAGTTTTGTACAGGCTTCAAAATTCATAACAGAATGGGGATAAGTAAACCAGTATTTTATCCTCTTGCTTTACAAAAGCAGAAACATAGGGTTAAGAAGAATGTAGGGGGCTTCAAGCTACTCATACATAACTAGTTAAATAAAAAAACTGAAATCTGTGTTTCCCACTTTGTTATCACCTTTGGAATTTATTTCCATGGACCAGACACTGCCTGCAGTATCCAAGCTTTGCAAGGCTATCTTGACATATTTCAGGAACAAAGTTTACTGTGGTAATTGCAATGCTTTAGAACCCTTGCAAAGTGTCTAAAAGAAATCTGGATTTGGATTTCTGCTGTTTTCTGTGTTTTAGTTTAAAAGAAGGGAGGTGAAAGACTTGCTTTTTCAAAAGTGCTGCAAACATGGGAAAGAGAATACTGCATACGTAGATGACATGAGCGTGAAGATCCCACATATGTCTTCTTGGCATTAACTGTCTACCTAAGACTTCAGGTTAAGTTTTTTAGGGTAAGAGATGGAGAACAGAATAGATCAATACCCTTTTTTTCTTCTGCAGAAGAAGAAACTCTTCATATTTCAATGTGAATTTCAGTAGGAAAGGAGACAAATAGACCAGTAGTAGTTTCTATTACACTAAATATGTCTGTTAGAAAGTAGGATGGGACAATGTGAGATGGTATAACCTACTGCTTTCTTCTGAAAAAACAACCAAACCAAAACAAAACAGAAGATATTACTGAGGAGAGACACATCCACTCAGATCTTATGGAAAAGGCAATGGCCTCAAAGTGACTTTTTCTTAGTAGCTGTAGCAAAAATATTGACCTGTCCTATCTACAAACACAAATCACAGCACTATGAGAGCCACTATGGGGAGAGTTACCTGAAGTGGTCTACTGGACCTGACTGGGATGGTGTTAAGTAGGCAGAATTTGATCACTCCAGGTTTCTTAAACTTTGAAATCAAGGTAGATTTAAACTTATGCTTAACTTCTTACTTAAGGTTTCCTATTGTTTTTAATTGGACAACTACTTCAAAATACCTGATCGTCTGTTATTGGAATAGAGACAAAATAATTGGGAGTCTCCCGTGGACGTTTCTTAGACACCTCTTGCTCCAGGTCTGTCTTCTTGTTTTCCATCATCCTCTTTGGTGCTTCTTGGGCATCATGTTGCTCCTGCCTCATCTCTGTAGCTCTTTGACCTTCCTTTTGTGGGGGCAGTTCTGCTTTTATCTGCTCTTGCTCTTGGCTCTGTAGCTGATCCTCTGTCACCATACCATGCAGGTCTGCTTTTTCTCCAGCCTGCATGTCCTGTATCTCCATCACTTCTACTTTTTCCTCTTCTTGGCTTTGGGCCTGCTGGGGTCTGATCACCTTTCCTTGATCCTTCTGTTGGCTCAGAGTTTTTTGTGGCACAAGCTCCACCACATCCAGGTTTTTCTCACCTTCAGATCTTGCCATTGGTTCTCTCTGATTTTGCGCTGTGGTCAGGTGCTCTCCATTCCCCAACACTTCCTCAGCTTGGTCCTGGAGGCAGGTTACAACTTTCTGGTCATGGCCCAACTGCAGCTGCACAGTGACCTTGACACCAGCCATTCCTTGTCCCCGTTCCTGTGGCTGTACCTGCACAGTTACCTGTGGAAGAGGTGGCCCTTGGCCCTGCTGCTGTAGCTGCACCTGCACGGTGACCTCCGGGGACTGCCACCCTGGGCTTGGCTTCCCAGGCTGCACCTGCACCCTCACTTCTGGGGACCCCCACCCCTGGCTCAGCTTCTGAGGCTGCACCTGCACAGTCACCTCTGGGGCCTCCCACCCCTGGGGTATTTGTTGTGGGGCTGTGTTTGGGGACACGTCTCCCTGGCTTTTCTGCAGCAGCACATGGGCATCATCCCCTTCCTGAGGCTGCTGACCAGGAGGCAGGAGGTGTGCTCTTGAGAGGTGGTCTCTTCCTTGCCCCAGCTTTACTGAGGAGCAGAGTTGCTGAGCTCCCTCTGGATTCTCATCCACCTGAACCTGCTCCTGGACCATCTTTTGATGCTTTCTTCTATATAACTCACGCTTTACCACCTTTATCCTACTACACCAACATTTTCTTCTCCTAATTTGAGGATTCTCCAAGGTCCTCCTCCTCTTTCTTCGGGGCTTGAGATTATTTTTTGAAGGAACTGAAAAACAAAAAAGAAAATCCCAACAGCTATCAAAAGAAAGAACTGCCCAACAATAGTCTGGCCTGAATTGAGCTCACTACAGGGACCTTCAACCAGGTCAGATATCTCAATCTAAAAACCACCAGAGAGCCCACCTCACTGCCTCTGGAATGCTGTGTGCTCTAGGCAGTCACTATGTTGTGGTTTTTACTTCTGCCTCTCCCTTGTGTCACAGCACAGAGCAGTTTAGCAACAGGCCTTATCAAGAGACTGCAACTAAAGTTCACTTCTCACAGAGATCCATGATGAGATAATAACCTAAGCCAAAGGCTCAGGGGTTGAGCCTTTACACCCATAATCAAGTTTGCCATTGAAGCTTTGACCTCCCATCACAGCAACACATTTCCATCTAAGCAAACCAGCACACACTACTGTTTTTCTTCCCAACTACACATTACTGTTTTTTTTCTTTTGTCCCCAACTCCTGCCATGTCCTCCTCTATCTTCCACTCATCCTATCTTACTCTCATCTCCTCTGCACTAAAGTCTCAGAAAAAATGCTTTCCTCTTCCATACTGTTTAGGTACAACTAGAGAAGGCACTGAAAGCTCAAGAGATTTTTACTACTTGGTTCAAACTTCACAGAAGCCCGAAGAACCAAGAACATTTCCTCATTACTCAGTGCAGGTTTTCAGATGCAGTACATCCAGCTACACTGTAGCGCCACTTTAAGGAAAAAATCAAAGCATATAAATTCCACAGACCAATCAGGATTCATCTGTATGGGGAAAAATTCTTCAGACCCCAACTTACAGCCTTCCTTAACTTCAAGTCCCTCCAAGTCATGGCAACATTGAGGTTTTCCCACATGAAGCTATAATAATGTAGGCAGATATATTATTAATAAATCTGCTCTCCAAGACAACCAAAATGTTCAAAATATGAAGGAAAACTAGGCCCCTTCCTGCCCCCACAAAACCCACATCTATGTAAAAGTTAGAGGCAAGCGCTAAAAATTCATGCAAAAACTAAATATTTTAATATTGGGCAATCCAAGCCAAAGATAGAACAGCTGTCTTCCCATACAAAAATAAGTCATTTATTTTTAGAGCAGGCTAAAGATGAAAAGCTTAAAATCACCCTGAATTTATATGAAAACTATTATATTTTTCTTTCAAGAATCCAGAGGTGGAGGAGTTTTTCCACAGAAAGGGCTAGTTTTAAAAAGATTTGAATGCTTGCATATGTTTCACATGAAATTTCACTAATCAGGTATTTCCATTTCTTCTATTCAATTATGCTCTAAAAATTGTGTTGACTGTATGTCAAATCTAATGCCTTAAAAGAGAGACTAATGAAGATTTTTTAAAATGCAAAAGACCAAATACTTATGGAAATAGTCTGATCCTCACTCTGAAGATGAAGCAATGTGGTCATAAACTAATTACAAAATCAGCTATTACCCATTATATTTGTGCCTGGGCTCCAAAGGAAAATTTTGCCCTTCAGGCAGAGTGTTTAATCAGGGATAAGCAGAGTGCCTGATCAGCTAGTAGATGACCCTTAATGAAAGACAGAATCTAGCCTAGTACATCATTCTGAAACAAATGAAACTTACTTTCAAATATCTCTCTGACATCAGCTTTGAGAAAAGGAAGCTCTGCCATTGCTGTCATATCTTCGTTGTCCAAGGTGGGAACTGGAAGAAAAGAACAATACTGAAGTCTCCCAGAGAGTCCCTTCCAACCTTGTAACTGCTGTAGAATAAGTGTATGCATTTATAAAGTACTTGTGATGGAACAACTGACAATATGCCAACACACTTCCATCTTAAGCTACTTGAGAAAACAAACCCCTTCTCTTTCAGAAGTCATCACATTAGCTAAGCCTCAAGGCTATGTAAAGCCTTGGTAAGTACATCTTACAATAGTTTAGTCAGATTCAGAGAATGCAGCATCCAGCTCCTCTGTAAGCAAGTATTTAGATCTTTTAGAACAATCAGAAATAAGAAAACATTAATAGAGTGACAGCAGGATTTATACTACTGAAATTTCATAAATCCCACTGCAGAGCTTGTCCTACTATCATCACACAGGTGAGGCATAATGCAGAGGTTTGGAAAAGCCCTTTTTAGCACTAAGTTGACACATGAAAATTTGTCAAACATCTAACAGCTTGTTAAAACAGATGCAAAAAACTACCATAGTGGTGGAAATCTACTGTTTGTTTCTCTATGCTAACACAAATGCATCAGTTCTCATGTTTGTGCCTGCACAGTAACCTTCAGTGGGGATTTTGCAGATTGTCACCATTGTAGCAAAGACAGAAACATGACAGTTTAGGCTGAGTCTAGGGAGAGCATAGGAAAAAGCTTTAATGTCCTTCACAAGTTAAAGGACAATTATTGTATTTTTCAATATATAACATTAGTCTTGTCAATAATAGAGATCTTTCCCTATACTGTTTTGGTCTTAAACCTGCATTGCGTCATATATCTACTACAAAACTTTCAGTTGACTTTTCCAACACCCAAAAAGAACAGGTGTTCCCCAGCAATTCCTACACTACTATCTGCAAGTCAATGGGGCCTTTACAGTCATTGTGCAAATGCCATCAAATCAAGAATTAAAGACTCGGTAGTATTTTTCTGCCTTTTTCTTAGTACAACCTGAATTCCTTGAAGACTGGTGAAGTGGTAGCATCTCAGTCCTTCAAACACTTCCGAACCTGTGGAAAAAAAAAATATCATGGCTGGAGATCCTGACTGCTAGCAGCATCCAAGTGGGCTCTGAGCATCCCCCTGAGCCCAGACAACCTATTTAGCACACATGACTACACCTAATACTTCTCCACCTGCCCCTGTAGCACTTAAGGAGCTCTGAAATAAGCTTTTAAGAGCCCCTGAAAAAAGCTGGAAGGCCACCTAAGTGCATCCAAAACACTTCAACTAGGAAGGTCAGCTCTTTCCTCTGTTAAGTTTTTTATTCCATTTCAGCCTTTTGACATACAGGGCTTGTGCAGACACCTGCATCCCAACCAACAGTCCTGAAAGAGCTGATGTTCAAGCTCCAAAGGCCATGTCCATCCAGTCCCAGGCTAAAGTATGTAAACAGTGCTTGCTAACTACTAACTGTGCTTAACTAATGCCACTGATGATCAAAAGAATCCAGAAGGAAAGCTGGCTTGTCCCATGCAGATATAGGCAGCATTTAGCCATTCATCTGCTTCCCTGACTCCCTTAGTGTTACAGAAATCAAATGCTCAGTGTGACTGACATCACATAATTAAACTCTGCTCCTCCAAGCTTTAACTCTTCTCATGTGAAACAAATCCCCTTTGCCCAACTGAGTGCATTGCCAGCACTTCAGAAAACGTGGAAGTCAGGCAATGTTTCCTTCTAACCAGACAGACAGTTTTTGCCCTAGAGGGAAGTGCCAGAGGAACCTGCTGAGTGGGTAACTCTGCCAGAGTACCTCTGCAGTATGATGGTGAAATCTGCTACAGCTACCTTGCCTCTTGTAAAACAGCCTCGCTGAGCAGAAAATAAGTCACAATGACAACCCTCACACAGTTCAGCTTCATCAGATAGGTCAGGAACTCCTGAGCTGTTTGACAGAAAGCAAGACGCATGTTTGCTGGCACTGGTCTGGAAAACCTAGAAGTCTCTTCCTAAGCCCTGATTTCTGCCCCAAGCCCTTCCTGTCACCTCAGGCCTTCATACCACCTCCCATGTTGCTCTTCCTGATAGACCCATCAATTTACTGATATAATCTAGCTTATGTGAAGCAAAACATAGTTGGAGTAGTCAGATCTGGGTGCAACAGGAAAAATTTCTCTAAGTAATTTCTCTGCCCTCTGGCAACCTACATCTTAGGCATTCAACTCCCCCAACCAAGAAGATAAGTTATACAAGTTACTTTCCTCACTCTTATGATAAATTTGTAGTCATCAGGCCTTATTTCCACCAGAAATAACTGCATGCTTTGCAGAGTGGACATTTTAGAGAGATATCTGCAATTTTGTCAGGATGCCTCTTCTGCATTCAGCTCTCCTACTATTAAGTAGAAGAGGAATCAGCAGATCAAAGAACCTGCCATATATAACCTTAGAAACAATATTTCTGTATGAAATTGCATGGTCTTCTAAGTCACTACAACATGCCACAAAATCCATTCATTTTATTCCCTATCAATTAAACCCAAAATTAGATCAGGAGAAAGTACAAAAATTTTCCCCTTGTGTTTCTCCTTCTTACCCATTTCTTACACATTAAGTGTAAAATTTTGTCACAGTTGACAAGAAATGTTAGAAGGAAGAAGAGAGGAACCAGGTTTACATGCAATCAACAAGTTAACAGTAAAATATGACTAGCTAGAGAACTTGTTTTACTGAAGCATATTTTATCCTGTCTCATTTTACCTTTTGGTAGAGACTTAATATAGGGAGAGGAGGAAGAAAAGTGAAGGTGAGAGGGAACACAGAGCTACAAATAAATAACACAGATTTGAGACAAAGATCAAAGCCATCCATGTTCCCAAGTCTGCATATACTCATTTCTTCAAAGTCTAAACCCCGTAAATTCAGAAAAAAAGAAAAATCATCAGTTGCCTTCTTTGTGTGCAGTGTTATCTGTTAATCAAGAGCTTCTTCATATTTTCATTTGCTAGTTCGATTTTCCCAGTATAGAGGTGGCAAAATGAGGCCACTCAAAACTGATACTAAATTTGATGATACCTATTTTTGTCTGAGTAGTATCTCAGGTAAGAGATGAGTAGGGCATTCCAAGCTGCTATTTAATGGACAGTGACTAATTCTTTACCAAGGCTGTAATCTTACAGCATTTCTTAACCTACAGAGGTGAAGACAAGGAAAAGGGTTGGAGGAAAAAATGAGAACTGGCAGTTGTGAACTGAACAATACTTTCATTTTCTAGATAGACGTTGGAGTTGGATACACCCGCCTTTAAACAGGCAACCCTGTAGTTTGTAAAGATACTTTTCCTTAGTGGCTCATTAGGATTCAACATATTGTCAATGAGTGAATTGTTCCCAGAGTACAGATGAAAGATAAGAAAGGCTTGACTTGTATTTAGTGATCCACCAATAACATATTTCTATGTGGGTAGAATTTCAGCATTTCATATGCATATAGTAGTGGGACAGTGTCTTACAGAAGACCACCACTGGTCTGGTGGAAAAAGGCAGCCAGTGGAATGCAGGGTATTATCTTTTAAGCAGTGGTGTGTAGCTTGCTTTATTAGCCATTCTTTGAAGCATTAATTAGAAAAAATGTTGCATATGCAAGATAAACCATCCTCTCTCAAGTAATAATGCTCCCCTGTGAGTTACTGTGATTATACAGTGTATTAGAGATTTTCGTAAAAGTTTCTTTTTACTAAAATACAACACTGATTGTGCCACATTCCCATTGCAGCAAAAACTGATAAACCCATAAAACCTGTCCCAGCCACCGCTTTTTTATTGAGCTATCCAAGTAGCCATTAAACAGCAATTAACTTTGATGCTGCACTGATCTTTTAGTTATAACAGAGGCAGAGATTTTGTATCTTCTCAGCTGTCTTAAATCATAGTCCCTGCTGACCTCACTCCCTGTGGGAAACAAAACTCAGTTAAGGTTTAATTCATTTAGCCATGTTAGCCTACATTTTAAAGTATATCTCTATACTCCCTAGAATGAAACAAGAGTGTTACCCAAGATAAACTTAAGACATTTTCATAATATTATCAGTTAGCACACGAGTTACTTTGAATTTTAGTAAGCATATCATTTACACAAACATTCTTTAAAAAGATTCACTCCCTTGTGTTACACGAGAATCTAAAATACCAGGACTGAAGCAGTAATTAAAAGGTGACACCTAAACCCTCACTTAACAGGCAGGTGAGAAACCTCAAGCCAAGACTGATGTGGGAAACCCCTGTTCTGGGAAGCAATGTTTCCTCTTCACCCAGGCAGAAGCTGCAGCCTTGGCCGTCCCACCTGGACACCCCTGGCTGCCACCAGCTCAACCCAAGGCAGCATTCACATCGCTCTTCGGCACCAGCACTTCTGAAGCACCCATGATCCAAGTCTGCTCGATAAAGGACAAAAACATCCAAGTGTTTGTGTCTTTATTTCGAAGCACTTTGTGCACATAAGTGGGGCTTAACATCATTAGCTATGCACCAAAGCCTGCTACATATGTTGATTTGAGACAGTGGAGTCCAGATACTGCCCCTTACTCTATTACAGAAAATTCCTTGTGTTCCACTATCTCAGCAATATTTCACAAGTCAGAATACTATTTTAAGTGTCTGTTTTCCAGCTATCATTTAAAGAGATCAACCAGAAGTGCAATGAATTACATCACCTCAGCCTCTGCCTATGATGATCTCTAGTAATATCCAAGCATAGCTATTGTCTGAAATCTAAAACAATTACTCAGTAAACTCGCAGCTATTGTCAAGTATTTCACATCCACTTGAAAAGCAAACAGTGATTATTTGCTCCTTTCAAAAAAATTATTCTTCAAATACACAAGAATACTTGGGAGTCTCCATTTCAAGAGATCGAGTACCTAGCCCTGAAGAGAGAATACCCTATCTGAACAGCAAAGCTTTTCCTACAAATTTAATTTATGTATATTTCTAAATCCTGCATGATCATCCAAAGCCACTTACTGTCAGGTCTTAAATTCACACCTTCCTGAAATCTCACTAATCGGCCAAATACTCACGTTTGCCACTGTTCAGGCAATAAGCAGGAAAGGACTGGGGTTAACTCTTTCTTTAGGCCAGAAGCATATATTGCAGAACATAGTTCATCCAAGGCATCTGTCAGACATGCAACAAATACCACAGGAGAACCTCTGAACACCCTGAAGCATCCAGCCCCACTTCAACCAAGGCAGCCCAGGATACCAACTGGGCTGGAGATGGGCACAGAGATGTTGAAAGACAGCATGCGCCTCTCTAGAGAAGCATACCTGAAGGCTAGATAAAAATCAGCTATTAAACCCATAAAAAAGTGGCACCCTAATTCTTTTACTTGCATGAGAAAATGGAGACTCTTTCAGGGAAAAAAAAACACAACTATTTTACAAGAATCCTTAAAAAATATTTTCTTTAAATAAATTATTTTAAACTCAGCTGCTAGACTTCTAATTGCCTGAAAGACATAGAAAGTGTAGTAATTTTTGACATCATAAGTATTAAGGTCTGGCTTATTCATATTGTATAACCAGAAATATTGGCTGGTAATGTATTTTCATTATGCAGAATTAAAGTTGAGTAATAAAATTGCACTCTTGCCATTTAAACAATATTTGAGTATGTAACAAATATTTCTTTGCAAAGCAAAGTCCTATTAACTACTGTTTGCTTCCTTACAGAGGATTTGAAATAGCATTTTCTATTCTTCATTTGGAGGAAGCTTATATGTACCCAACTATAAGCCTGAACATTTAAAAATCATATTTAGGGATGTGTATTACACACACCTCCCTTAGAATGTTTTAAGTACATTTAATAAAAATTAACTTGTGTATTGGTGTATGAAAGCAGAATGAACCACTGAATCACAACCTGAATGTTTTTCTGCCACATAAAAAATGTTTCTGCAGTCATGCTCCTGTTGTGGTTCATCCCTCACTGAGGAACAGCAAATGTGTGCAGATATGAAAATTAATGCTTTTTTGTTTTCCCCAACCTCCCTACCTAACTACTCAATGGAGAGCTCAGCAAAATCAATGTATATGTACAGTCCAAGAAAATGCTTTTATTTCAATGACTAGCTCACATTATGTATACCTTCTGTTAAAGGAACACAGGTCCTTCTTCCAAAGATGATATAAAAGCATCTGAGCCAGGAGATAGAAACTAATGTAAGATGCAGCCAGTGGAAAGACATATGGAGGCAGAGAAATAAGAAAGATATCAGGAGTTGGCAAATCTCCTCTTGCATTTCACATTCATATTCTTAGCACATTTAGACACAAAGACTGTATCTAACACTCCAGCACCAGAAGAGGGTCGGGTGGTTGATTTTTTTTGCATTCTCCAAAGCAGCACATGCTATTATAGACATGGCCCTGTACAGAGTAACAATCCTGCATTTTGTATTTAAACCATAAATAGTAGCAACACACTGGCCTGAAGTGAAATTACAGAATAAATTACTGTTATACTATCATGTAAGTACGAACTGCCAACCACCATTCAATTTATACATTGTCTTTGCATCCTATGAACATATAGCAAGAGTAATTGAACAGAGCAAAAAGTGTTTGTGATTCTTGACCATTATCAAGAAAGTAATTTTCCTCTCAAACGGAAAAATAGTTATTGAGTTAAAAGGTATCTCCTGCAGCTCCTCTGCTTCACTTTAGCAAGGCAATGTCCATTAAGCTCTCTAGGTCTCCCCTGTGCTTTTTTCTGTTTTGTTGGTTTTGGGTTTTTTTAAACTGGATGTGGGGTTTTTTGTTCTGGTTCTTTGGGGTTTTATTGGGCATTTTTGTGGATGTGTTTGGTCTTTTTGGGGAGGAGGAGGTGTTTGTTTTGGTTTTTTCCTCTTTGGGAAATATATATTTCCACTTCTGTTACTACAATATGACCAATGGAGAGAGTAAAGAACTACTGCTTTTATAGCAGAGTGCATACTGGAACATGTTTCTGTCAAAATCTGTGGTGTTGTGTCCTCTTGTCTGTGGGACAAAAAAAGTAATTTCCTTCAATAACAACAAATAAACCAAGAGCAACCTACTCCCAGATACCACCTTGAAAGCTACTACTTAGACTGCAAGTCTACAAAACCCTAAGACATCTGACCTTTTTTCTGGATGCTCTGTTAGAAGGCTGTGTTGGGATGGAATTGATCCCTCAGAGCATACAGGGAAGTACCTACCTGCAGTATCTCCTCCAGATTTCCTAGGATGGGGTTAGGAAAGGATCTTGCAGCAGGATGGGGGAAGGTTACCTCTGACTGCCTCCTGGCACATTGGTACAGGGAAATCAAATTTTGCTGCACAAACTTTTCTGGTATTATGAAATATTTCACTAAGCCACACATTATTCCTGAAGTTACAAGTTACAGCATGACACGACTAAATTATTCACATGATTTTGGGCAAAGCTCCATTCTGTATTTAGATATTTTATGGCCTTCAGAAGCATCAGTTCACATTAAAAGCAGAGCTTCCCTCCTTTCCATCCCTCATTTTTTAAAATGAGCATTACACTGGGAGATCCCCAGTGATGTATCTTTGACAATGAATTCCCAAATGTGATAGCTGAAAACTGACCTCTCACTGCAACCTATTAACCCTATTACCTAAGCTCATGTATAATTATCTACCATAATGCACTGAGATCCTTCTGCTTGCTACAGTTATGGACAGCGACATCACTCCTTAGGCATCCATTAGAAAGCTGGCAAGGCACGGGCTTACTAATACTTAAGTAAAAACAGGAGCAAATTAACTGCTTTGATATAGTTTGTATTCAGTGTTGAGCAGTCAAAGAAAAGAATCCTGAAAGATAACTTTTCCACAAATGAAATCTTAATTTGCTAGGATCTTCCTGGGAAGAAATAACAGCTCTGGGTATATATTATGCAAACAATTCTTACATGTTATGGTTAGTGCAGCATGTCAAATATATTGTAGGTACTTACTATTCTCATATTTCAACAAAATTAACATGGCACAGACATCTC
Organism: Phaethornis superciliosus; assembly: GCA_023637945.1. Classification (NCBI taxonomy): domain Eukaryota; kingdom Metazoa; phylum Chordata; class Aves; order Apodiformes; family Trochilidae; genus Phaethornis; species Phaethornis superciliosus. The sequence continues at coordinate 49,925,862 of JAJQWJ010000002.1, read as the reverse complement.
AAATACTTTAAATTTTTATGGCTCAGGTTCTCTTAGCAATTTGAAGACAGGTCAGATAGCCCCAAAAGAGGAGGTTTTTTGTGGGTTAGCCACTTCTGCTTCAAGTGTAATGTTACATGCATGCATTCTAACACACAAGAGGAACAGCAGAACAGAAAATTTACAGCACTTGCTGGATTAAATACTCCAGGGAATAAAGAAATGGGAACTTTTGAAATAGTGAGTTTATTTCTGCAGAAGTTCTAACAAGGCTATTACTTAGAAGTGTCCACAGGAAAATAAATTATTACCTAATGCTACAAGATAAACAATTGCTATATATTTGTGGAATACATACTCAACATATGTATAGACTCATACCTTCTGTACAAGCTGCTTGGAGTTTTTCTCAATCACTGGAGAGAGAAAAAAATGCTACACTCTTTATTAACTGCTCAAATGAAGTATAAAACTTATTTGCAGAAGTTATTTTGTCTTTATTATGGATTTTTAGAAAGCGGTAATTCACCTTTCTATATGAAGAAGGAGGCACAAGAAAGACAACATAAAACTATAAATATTATTAATTGCAGAGTAAGGCACAGTAATATTAAGAATTACGGAAACCATCCTGTTTCTTTTATTTGCTTTTCTTGTGACAATCAGGTTTAAGAGAAAGAGTAATTGAACCTTTCCATCAAAATCCTAGGGTGGATTAAGTCCTTGCCAAGTATGAACTAACATCGATCACTTGTAAAAACAAACAGCTTTAGAACTGCTTTAGAAGCATGGAGTAATCCCAGAACCTCAGAAATTGAGCTTTGAATAAGCAAGCAGCTGCACCACCAGCATGAAGGAGACAAGAGCAAATGATCAGTAACTTCACAAGCAATTCAAATACATCAAGAAGAGATATCCACTGTTGTTGATCTATTTAATTTCATGAGATCATATTTGGAAACATGGAGAGCTGAAAGAATAAAAATCTCTTTGAATTAAGTTTTACACAAAATGTGTCTTTTGATAGTCTATTCAACATCTCAAGGTAGTCTGACACCATTTATGTCCAACATCAGTATTTGGAATAAAGAACACCAAACTAGCAACTAATAGAGGAACTTGTGGAAAAACACTTTGGGCTAAGAGACTGCTTGTTTTCAGGTTCAAAACTATGACAAGATCTTAAATTACAGCTTGTACACCTATATATACACAAGCTGCATGTATGCATACCTAAACACATAACCTAAACATGCATTTTGCTCATACAAGTTGTTGATAAATATCAACATTAGAGTATAAATTAGCACATTCCTTCCTTAGGTGTTGAAAACCTTCACTGCATATCCATATTTTCCTTTCAGCAATAAAAGAGGAAAGACTATTAGCAGAGATCAACAAGCACCTGTCCCTGTTAGCAGTCTTCAGAAGGCCACTCAGTCCTCTCTGCAGATCACAGCAAGCAACTTATGGAAGCATTTCCCCATTAGCAATATCCCTCTCTCAGCTTCCCCTATCATACTTCTCCCAGGGCCATACTTTTTAAATAAAGGTTAGAAAGACTAAGGGAAAAAAAAATTAAAAAATAAATAAGTCACAGAAGACTTTCTGCATAGCCAAGTGGAAAAGAGACAAATTGGATTTAAGACAGTTATTCTATAGGTGAAAAAGTGCAGCAGCTATAGACAGGCTGAACAGACAAACTTCTTGGGCAAACAAGAGATTTACATTTCAAAAGCCACTGACCTAGCTCCGGTAAACACCAAATTAATCCTGAAGTTGTTATCAAAATTACACAACAAAGCTAAAGAACAACTTTAATGCCCATAGAAACTTTGCTGTCCTGTTTTGTTTTTTTTTTTTTAAAAAAGCATCATGACAACAAATGCAAAAGCATAAACAAAAATAACACACAGAAAGATAAGTGGAACACTTTTGTCATTAACTGTTCTCAGTGGCAGTAGTTTATTAAGCCTATAGTCAGTTGGTAGCAACTTTAGATTTAGATTATTATTCAAGCTGCATATCTTAGAAGGGCTATCAAAAGCAACAACAGAATAGCCAAGCATACTAAACAGTTGTATCCTAGAGGGTCAGGTTTTTACAAAAAAAACATACATTAACCAGTAACTTGGTGTTGAAGGCAAATTTGCTCCAACAATAGACATTAATGTAATTTTTTTAAAAAATTTAAAAGAGAAAATTCTTATTATGTTCATCTCCCTCTCTTTAAAGAGGGAGATACAGATTCAGTTTAAACAGACTTGGGTTTTACTCCTCTGAAGTTCTCTAATCACTAAAGCATCTGAAATAGATACAGCTAAAAATACTGGGAACAGATTTAAAACAAGAAAGAAACAAAAAATTCATGATCTAGAGTCATAGCAGACCACTACCTCCTACTATATTCCTTTGAAATAAAAAGAATCTTAAGGTACAATACAGAAGAGTAACAAAAAGCCACTCTACAAACATGCTGAGCAATTAGACTTTGTTTATATAGTAGCTACAATTTACACTCATTTTTATCAAGTTAGCTCAGGCCACACCATTCTCTGTCTCCTGACTCCCAACCTACAGAGTCCTACTACCCTGAATTTCTCAAACAGATTAGCAGGAATCATAACTTGCCATTTGTCTGTACACTTGAATAACAACTTACAGTTGTCTAAAGAGAAAAACTATAGCAAAAAAAAACAGTACAAGAAAAAACGTAACTAGATGCTTATTTACGCACCTGTTAAGAGCAATACCAGTGACTTAAATAACAATCCTTGAAATTAAACACTTTGGTCAGCCATATCTGGTAAGCTACACATACCAAAACTTTTTTTCTGAATTCCAATTTCTTCTAGAGAGAGCTGAGTTTCTGGGATGGGTTTTTATACCAAATTCAATTCACATGACTGAATGTGACCCACCTGCACCTGTGGTGAATAAAGCAGCCACTCAGGAGAAGAAAAACCTGAACTACTGCAAGTTACCACTTATCCAATAGATTGGGAAGGCAGCAGAGCAAACATCAATACAGCTGAAACAACAAATATTTCCTCAAAAGGTTTACAGCTTCAGCCTGTTTTCTTGTGCAGAACACCTGAGGCTCTTAGACACTCTCAGGTTAGTGTCAATGAATAAATGCCTAAAGCTGGTTGTGACCTACTCATATAAAAGCTTCTCCTTCACATTGTTTTTTTTTTTTTTTTTTTTTTTTATCTGCTGAAGCTTTGAAATTTGCTGGGAAGACACTCTTGGTAGTGTTTAGAAGTGATGTCAAGTTTAAAAAAGTGTGCAACAAAGCTTTGCAGAGAAAGAAGACTCTTCTGAGTGTTGCTTTTAAAAGGAAGAGTCCAATGGATTTGAGTTGAAGCTTTTCCAGAATTTTGAAATTAATAAATAGTATTAAATATGTGCCCCTAACTGAGCAATAAGATTAGGCAGAACAGTGAGTGTTTAGGTTACAACCAAATGTACTACCACATGTTGTTTTCTCTAACCATGCTTCAAAGGCAGAATGCAGATTATGTTGCAGGAACTACCAAGTCTTGTACTATAATCCCTGCTGATAACTTTCTCCTGAATAGGTTAGGTTTCCATATATTTTTAATCATTAAAAAATAGATTATATCAGGTCATAATAACTAATGCCATCCTTATACAATGCTGACAAGCATTTTATGATTGACATTTTATTCAAGCTTTGTTATGGGTTAAATGTAATACAGTTTGACCAGTAAAACAGAGAGATCCTCAAATGTTCCTATACAATATATCAAGAAATCATGACTGTTCTCTTGTCCTAAGTAAATACAGCTATTAAAGGAATTTATTTGTAGTGGCCAGCCCACGTGATATTTGGAGGTTGGAGCTGGGTTGTTGACTTCTTAGCTGGCTTGCCCTCTGCTTGCAATAGTGATGCAATGGGTGCCTCTTGTCGCGGTGCCTGCCCCACCATCATTTGGCACCCTTCTTGCCAGAGACAAGGGGTAATGACTGGATGAAACTGTCAAAATCAACTGGACAACCTTGTGTTCAGAACAAGGACTGGTGATATAAACCTCCCATGGTGAAGGAAATCTTGTGGGTGTCTTGGTTTAGTGTACTGGTGTTTCGGAAGCTGGGGGGTGCCACAGGTGTGGCTCCTGGGAGAAGCTGCTGGAAGCTTCCCCATTTCCAATTCTGGCCCCACCACTGGCCAAGGCTGAGCAGATACGGGAAGCCGGATGCACCTCTGAAAGAAAGGGAAAGCAAAACTGCAAAAATAAAATTCCTGCAGAGGGGAGGAGGTGGAGAGAGCAATGCCAGGGCAAAGACATTGGAGTCAGTGAGGAGGAAGAGGGAGAAGGCTCCCGAGCAGAGATTTCCCATGGAGCCCGTTGTGAGATGGCAGCTGTCCCCTGCGACCTATGGAAGAGCACAGTGGGGCAGATGTGGATTTGTAGCTCCTGAGGGGTCACGGTGGGCAGACATGGAGCTGCAGCCTGTGCAGAACCACGGGGAGGGTCAGATGTGTCTCTGGAGCCGTGTAGGGCCCCGTGTCAGAGGAGGTGACTGCTCCCGCAGCAGCCGTGACTCTGTGTGCAGCCCGGGCTGGAGCAGTCTGTGCCTGAGGGACTGCACCTGTGGGAGGGACTCATGGCCCAGGGGTTCCTGAAGGACTCTCTGCCATGAGAGGGACCCCGCCTTGGAGGGAGGGAAGGCTGTGAGGAGTCCTCCCCCTGAGGAGGAAGGAGCGGCAGAAACAGCGTGTGGGGAACTGACCCTAAACCCCCCCTGCCCCTCCCTGTGCCCTGAGGGGGAGGCAGAAGGGAAGGGATCCGGGACTGGGAAGAAGGGAGGGGTGAGGGGAATATGTTACGATTTGATTTTCTCTTTTCTTTTTTCAGAAAGATTGATTTTTTTTTCCCCCAGGTTGTGTTTGTCTGGTTCTGCCCATCACCATAACTGGGGAGTGAAAACCTGCCTTGATTAATGAGCTTTAGATGGTTGGTACCAGCTGGGCTTACACCATGACACTGGGAAGAGATCCTCATAGTGGGAAACACCGGACTCTCATTCCTGAACTTGAGATGAAGCTTGTTGTGCTACTGCCATTTGGGCTGTGATTAATTTACCCTTACCACTCATCTGAGTCACATGGGGCATCCTCCCTGGTTCTCTGTTGGGTTAGGGACCTTGACTTCTCTGGGGCCATACACAAGCTGTAGATGTAGTGGCTCATTGTGAGTGCAAGATGCAGCCCTGTAGTGGTTTTTGAGTGTTATTATCTGTCATTCAAGCAGATGGCTTTTTTCGGTTTGTTTTTTTTTTATTTAAAATGAGTATTTGAACCAAGCAAGGGTTCATCTGTGTCTCTAGTGCAGCCACAGCCCTGCTAATCAGTCTCCTGTCAGAGCACCCTAATGAGCTTTGCTGTGTGGGCAGAAGGCACTCACGGTTTCAAGAGGTGCGAAGGGACAGCCTGGTGGGCTGTGAGAGTCTGTCCTGTGACAAGGCTCCATCTCAGGGATAGCCTACAATTTTCAAACACTCCTAAGAAAGGAAAAGCACATTTTAAAGGCTTGAATTAAGATTTTTAAATGTTTGGTGGTTTTTTCCTCCTTCCTTTGTCCTAAGACATAAACATGCTCATGATTTTGGACTACATGTGCAATAAAATATTTTTATGGTTATCTAAATGGGTTGCTACAGCATTTAATCACTCACTGAACACTCATCCATTCCCCGTTGTGAATGTTGTCACTAGAACAGCTGACTCGACTACATTTTGAGAAAGGTAGTTTTAGAAAAAAAGTGTCAAAATAAAAGTGCTTTTACTCCTCCGTGGTTTAGGTTTGAATTAACTATGTAGGTGTCCTTCAGAAGCTTATACTGATTAGCTGTTTTGTTGTACTGTCTTTTGAAAATACTATCAGAGCAATCCTTGCCTGGAGAGAGTGTTTTCAGAGGAATTCCTTGTTTTTTGTGGAAATTGGATGCCCTTTACAGATTTGATACCTTTCTCTACCATTTACAGATTTTGTGGTGAACATTTAGTCTCAGGGATGTTAATCTTTCTAAACTCTGAAGTCTGAAAATCTTCTGTTTACAGGTTGGTCTCCCCTTAAATGAAGTCTAGGGTTTTTTTACACGTCTGGTGCCCTAACTGCTGCTTTTCTGTCTCGATCAGCCTCTAATGCACCTTGGCTAGGAGGAGGTCAGCACTTTTGCTTAGGTGAACCCCAACTACTCATCTCAGTTCTTATATCAGTTGTACAGAAACAACTAATGGCAGATGGACACTTAGCTGTGACCCACCAGTCCCTCTTTTTGCTATGTATCAGAGGTAGGCTTGATTCTTCTCTACTAGCAGGCACAGGGCAGGATATGCTTAGGGGTCTATGCTTATGTGTAGAACATGCATGCCTGGGCACAAGTCTGGACTTAGACCTGCACTACATGCACAAGATGAACTGCCCTTTGTGAGGTTCCTTTTGGAGACACAGAGGAAGGATGTTGAAGCTGATGCTGAATCTCCTACATATTTTCCCACCAAAGGCTTGTGTACCATGTGTAAAATTGCAATAAAATCAGATGTCATCTACCTATTGCTGGTTTTGATTTAAGTAATATGCAAAGAATGAAAAAAATCTTCTCTATTTTCTAGCTTCTGGAAGTGACAAGGGCTTACATAATAAAATACATTGGGGATATATACAATGTTCATGTAATTGCCAATAAGTGTTAGGAAAATTTTCTTTCCAGCCTTCTTTCCTTCACTGAGAACCATATTCGTTTCTTAATTGCAGTCTTGTTAGATTATCCTTTAATAATGAGCTGGTTTGAAACTGTCACACAGTAGTACCTGGTATCTTCCCCTCTCTATTGTGAGTCCATGCTCACAGGACCCTTAACAGCATATTCTCTTGGAGCATATTTCTCTGCTTTGGCTAACTAGAGTTTCGTGGCACTATTCACAGACTGCTTGGCCACCTCCTGTCCCAGTGGAGAAGAGTGAATGTGGGAGGCTAAAAAGACAAACAGGTGAATTTTTTAGGAAATTTTGTCTTAATTTTTTTATTATAAATAGCCAAAAATCACATAGGAGTCCTAATAGTTAATTTTAATTTGTCTGTCTGTCTGTATGGATATCATACTCTGATTTTCTCTAGTTCCTGAAGAATAATTTGGCTGCCTGTGCAAGCTTGATTTGAGTATGATTCCACAGCTGCAGAAGCCTATTGATATGTGATGGTGAGCAAATCACTGAGTTTTTTTCAGGGCTCAGCTGTTTAAAATATACTGAATGCAAAATCATTGGTGAGTTACAATGTGTTTAAATTACTCTAATTAAAGCTTCTGTAGTATGGCACAGTTCATGATATTTCATTGCAAATTATAGCTCATGTACCTACCATGGCAAGCAGGCGTTATCCCTTATCTCTTTATTCAAAAACTAGAAAGAATGGGAAGAAACAAACTTTTTAAGCTAAATTGCAGGCTAACTAGCTGAAGCCTTTTGACAAATTTTTTAGCACCTCTACAATGAGACAAACAGTTAAATTATGGGTCTGAAGAGCTTCATCTGATGGTGGGAGAAAGAAATCCCTCTGTAGGAAGGTCTATTTTTAACAATTTGTCTATACCATACAAAAGGGTGCACTTAAAAATTGCTCATCAGGTTGTGTACTATATTGTGCACATTGCAAGTCTTCCTGCTGCAGACAGGAGCAAGTCAAGCTCATTAAGGGCAAGTACACATTAAACTACAGGGATGGATGTTGGGGAGGATGGGTTTGGGGATTTTGCATGATGATGAAGATCAGTGGGAAGAATCTTAAAAAATACCTTCCTGGCTTCAGTGAAAATAGGTGTTATGGAGTTACTGGAGTGCCTTTTTCATGTTTCTTGCTAAAGCTTGAATTGCTTTTGCTGTCTTAGCATGTTCAAAGACAGGCTTATGTATTAATGATTCATTGTAAAGAAATTTCCAAGCAAGCATCAACAGAGGTTTACAGCCAGCCAGGCTGCAGTCACCCATTCTGGCAACTGACTTGCCCATGGCTGCTAGAACTATTGCCCATGAACCTGCACAGTTTAATTATACAGTTAGATTAACTATTAAGATTACCTAGTGGTCTCAGAAGGTTTGGGGACCCAATGTATGAAAAACAGCACCCTGAACTGCTGGGTGTGCAGGGTTAGAGGTGACATAACCTTGTTATGGGTGCAGCACTTCACCCATGATCACAGGGACTTAGTAGCTTAGAGTTTGATGAACTTGTACTGCATCTAGGCCTGATCTGGCTTGGGATGTACATAGAGAAGCCTGTACCCCTGCATTTTCATGTTCAAATATAGCTTCTTGTGAAGAATTTTTTTCCAAGTCTACACTCGGGGGTTAATGGAATGTCTTTTCTTTCTTATATTGAAATCTGAAGTGATGGCAGAGGGAGGAAAAAGGAGAACACAAACATTCATAGAATGGGGAAGGAGGTGCTGGGAGTCCATGAGCAGCCCCAGAGCTATGGTGTTGTTGGAAGGATGGACTGGTCTGTATGACTAGAGCATTGTGGTGGATGACCGCAAGCCGCCTTTAGGAAGGACAGCCCGGGCAGTCAAGAAGGAGACATTGCACACTCTGCAGAATAATTCATCAAATACACAAGGGACTGCTATAAAATAGGTACCAGATTTGTCCAGAGCTTATGGGTGGGGAAAAGAAAGGGCATTGTGGTGGATGTCTGCCACAGAAAATGGTCAAGAACAGTAGCTGAGCAAAGCTGAGTTTCTGGAAGAAGCCTCATGACCACAAGGGATACTGCCCTAGAAGGAAACAGAACTCAGAAAAGCTGGTTGGTCTTCCTAGGCAATCTTCTCATAGGGTAAGAAAGGACTGTTTCAGTGCTCAAGAAAATTATCATGTGTCAGGATGACAGCTGGGCTGAGTATGTAATTGCCACGCGAGCTCAAGCACAAAGAAAAAAGGTGAAGGCTATTCAGAGATAATTCACAGTTTCCACCCAGAGTTATTCCAGCAAAAGTTTGGCAAGACAAGCACAGCTGGCTTTGACACTGGCTAGGTGTGAAGGGCAAGAAGATGACATTCTTTAGTTCATTTGGTAGCAAAAGGAATGCCAGAGAATATGTGGGCATACTGGTGCCTATGAGCAGGCAACCTAGTAACAAAGGACATTAAAGAGGCTCAGATTCTCAAGGTCCTCTTTGTGTTAGTGTTTATTGGTGACGTTTGATCTTAGACCTCCCAGTCTCTTTTTCTAGTAACAGCATTTAGAAAAGTGAAATAGTGGAGACCAACATGCATATCTCCTCCATGATAAAGAACTGAATTCAGGAACGGAGCTGAAGGAGATGGCCAACGTCACAAAGGACTTGATGTTCAGTGAGGTTTCCCATGACTGGAAAAAGAGGAACCTAATGCCCACTTTCAAAAAAGTAATGAAGGAATGACAATATCCTGGTCAGCCTTACATCAATAAATGGGAGCATTATAGAGCAGGTCCTCATAGAAGCCCTTTCCAGGTACATGAAGGACATAGTCTTTGAGAGCAGCTAGTACACATTTACCATGAGCCAACCTGACTGCATTGTGCCACAAAAAATGACAGGTTCTCTAGAGAAGGAGGGAGAGGTGGTTGTTACATAACTTTGCTTTAGCTTTTATGTTGATGGGGTTTTCCATAATAAACATATAGGCAAATTGAGGAAATAAGGACTGTGAGGATTTACTGCAAGGTGGAAAAAAATCTGCCTGAGTTTTTGGACTAACACAGCAGTGGTCAGTAGTTGGAAGTCCTGGCAGCCATATAAAAGTAGTATGCCTCAGGGATTGTACTGTTTAATGTTTGTATTGGCCATCTTAGTAAGGGGACGGAGTGTGCTTTTAGCAAACTGGTGGGGTTTAATAAAGCAATTTGGGGAGAAGCAGCTGAAAGACTGAAGGACAGGACTATTAAGATGAGGAACTTTAGCAAGCTGAGAGCAACCTCACGATTCTCAGCTCAATAAAGACAATTGTGGAGTCCTGTGTCTGGGGTGGGACAACCCAATGCATGCACTGGCTGTGGGGCAGGGCTGTAGGATGAGGTCTGTGAGTCCTGATGGACAGGTTTAAAATGAGGCAGCAACACACTTTTATGGCAAGGGGAACAATCTGCATCCATGCATGACGGGACTGAGAAGAGGTTGAGCAAAATGCTTCTTCCTTTCCTCTTGGTACTTGTGAGACCAGTTCTGGAGAGCTGCGTCCGTGTTGGGACTCCCCAGTGCAAGTCTGGGGGTTGCAGTAAAACACATAGAAGAGGATAGAAGAAGGAATCAGTGTGTTCAGCCTTAAAAAGCAAAGACAAAGGAGATTAAATTGCTGCTTGTAACTACATGTGGGGGTAATTACAGAGGATATGGGGATAGACTTGGCAGTACCTAGTGACAGAGCAAGAGGCCATGCTGCATTCTGGGTAAATCCCAGTGGTTAAGCTCTGAAAGAAGCTGCCTGAAGGGGCTGAACAACCTTCATCCTAGGAAAATGTCAGCCCTCCACTGACCAAATGCAGACTGTTGAAATCTGCTTTACATCTCTGATGAACACCAGACTTGATCATTTTTTGTCATAATCCTAGAGACCATGCAGAAAGTTTGCCAATGATTGTCTTTGCAGCCAGACTTTTACATGCTTGGATAGTCTCTTCCCTCTCACCTTTCTCAGGTACTTCAAGTTCTTTCATCCTTTCTTCTTGAAGCATTTTAAACTGAACTGATTTTTTCTGTGTTTTTTCTTCCTCCTTATAATTCTGTCAGCAACTTGTGCTATCCAGAACTGGACATTAGGCTCTGGCTGCTGAACCTAAGCACTACATGAAGTGAAAAAAACCTAGCAACCCTGCTTGCTACATCTAAGGTGTGATGCTCAGGTTACAATATAAACAAATTCAGCTTGCTTTTGCTTCTGAAGTAATGCTGTTCAGCTTCATGGTTCCTACTCCTTATTTGTTTTGCATTTGCTATCTTGCTCCTCTGGAGTTTCATGCATTAAAATTAATTTTATGGATTTACAACAATATCATCATTTTTCAAAGGTGCAGAGTTTGTGATACTCCTTTCAGAGTACTCCAAAATGGTATTTGTTCCTAGTCTGAGATGGAAGTTATTAACAGAAGTGTTGGATTGTGGAAATGTATTACCCACTACCCCAGATTTTTAGCTAACATCAAGTTCAGCTGCAATGACAGATATCTTCAGTACTGTGAGCAGATAACCAAGAGCTGAAAAACTCCACCATTTCATGATACTTTTGGCTTGTTCTTCCTGGGTTTTGAAGCTAAGCTTTGTTGTGTTTCCCCAATTTCTTTTTCAGAGATATTTTCTGAACTTTTCCTGTGAGCAGACCACTCTGTCCTCTTGTCCAAGATTATTCTGGTTTATTTCCCTAGACTCTTTCTGTAATTTCAGCTATCCTGTCAACTGGAATATCTTTAACTCTTTAGGAATATTAAGGATTTTCTTCCATATTCTGGACCGTATCTTAGTCTTCTGTTTAAAATTGCATTAAATGTTCTGGTCACAAATAAACCTAATTGCAAATAAGATACAGATCTAAGGTATACAATCACTTAAATCAATACTTAAAAATTCCCAACATCAATAGCCACTGGCTTTGCTGATAATTTGTCTCATGTAACCACTTAAAACTGTCTTTGTTCTCTTGGATCCTTTCCTGTTCTCTGTACAGCCTATTTTTAAAATGTAACTGTGTTTCTTTCTGCTGGCTTTTGTCTGCTTTCATTTTGTCTCAGAAATATCCTCCATGTTAGTCAATGCTTACTTTTCACATTGATATTTAATTCAAACTGGACACTGCCTCACTGTTTTGGTACAGACATTTACTAAACCCTTCTCCAGAAAGTAAACTAACATAATGGATGTTTCACAAGCTCCACGTGGGCTGACATTACTGAAGGTGTGATTTATGTTGTTAAGATAGAAACCATGCATTTGTTTTCAGAACAAAAGCTTGATCTTAGTATTGATAGAAATTTTTTAGCATAGGGATTTGGTCTATATATTCATAACTGAGCCAGTTCTGTAAGCACAGTAAGAAAAAAAATCTACGGATATCCTAAGAACTGATGTTACATAATTTTTTTAATTGAACATTCTTGATTTGAAATTAAATATGCAACAGTTATAAACAGGTGTTGTTTAGTAATCTTTTAGTTAAATACAAATATTCAGAGGTTAGTAGACACGTACACATCTCTTTATCCATTGAACAGATGCAGCAGAATTGCTAAGGACAGAAAACTGACAGAAGAGCAGCAGTCTGTCCTTCGTAACTAGTTCAACATGAAGCTGAAGGAAATACAGAAATAATCTTCATAATTCTTATTGATCTCCCTTTATATTGTTGCAAGCTAGAAAGCCAGGCTATTTATTGACTGAACTTTGGATAGCCACCTCTGATTAGCTCAGCTTTCACGAGCAAATCTTACAGTTCAGTAAAAATGCTGCATGCTGCCAGATAGTGTGGGAAGATGTGAGGTTACAAAACAGATGAAATTTTTCTGCTTTACCAAATAAATTCAAAAATATTCAAGGTTAACCTTATCACAGTTGATGACAAAACAGAAGGTGTTGACATGCTTTTGAACTTACATTTCTCTCATCTTTATTGACAAATAAGCTAAGATATTTGTCAAAGATTGACAAAATACAAACTCACCAAAATGGAAATATACAGACTAGTGTAATTTATCAGGATGAAGTCCCTCTTGCCTACAGAAATTTTCTAGACCAAATTTAATGGTGCTCCCACATTCATGTTTCATCTGGAAAACATGCTTGCAGAGTAATATCACTGCAATTTCCAGACTGGCATCCTCTGGTCAGAGGTTTTTCCCTGGGAAACTGAATTTACAAGACATGTAAGTTTGGATTCTGCATTAGCAAATTAAGTGGGGCTGAAAGACTTGCTCCTGGGGGCCATCTCATGCTGTCTTAGGCAGATTCTCAATGGTCACAAACAAAGGGGATTGCAGCCCTTGTTGTCTCACACTGCAGAACTTCTCATCAGTCTCAAACAAACTCAGAAGTAAAAAACTTTGACTATAGCTATGCTACAAAGAAAAGTCTAAGGTTTATATGTGTCCTGAACCAATTCCATGGAAGGAAACTTGTTGTACTAAGAGATTTGGTTAGAAAATAAACTGAGCCCAACATTCTTCAACACCCTTTTGTTGATGTATTCAGAGGAGATGGAAATTTTCTTCAAACTGCAGATCTAGAGATAGTTGTAACCATGAACATTTGAGCAAAATAAATTAACTAGGTACCTGGTCACTTGAATATTACTGGAAATAAAGATATGTTCTAATTTTCAACCTTCTTACTAGTAGAGAAAGTTTTAAGAACAACTCAGTTCTACAGGTAGAAGAATAGGATGAAGCGGAACTTAAAAATAAGTGGAGTAAAGAAGAAAAACATGAACTTAAAACTAAACAAATAAGTTTAACACATTATCAGCAGATATGGATCAAGTCTACTTTGAAAATCCCATAATCACACACTCAAAATCTCACACACTGAACTGTGAGAATCCCCACAGAATCTTTTCTGCCCAACTAATGGACAGCTGATGGCAGCAAAATATCCTAATGCTATTCAGACAGCTTTTCCCCACAGTCGATCTGAAATACCTAGCTGTCATGGATATCTTTGGGTGACCAACATCTCTGAGTTTCAAATTTAATCTTAATGACCACTTATATTTATTTGAGCAAATAAAAATTTGGCATCTAGGGATTTTTCTCCTCCAGCCAATGCAGAGTGCTGAGTTTCCTCCCCTGAGATGCCATGGAGGTATCCAACAAGGAAGAATCACATTTTTCTGTCTCTCTTTGGAACCTCAATGACAGCATGAAATTTCCAATGCAAGCCCTCTCTTCTGAAATAAATTAATTTCCAATTTGTATCACATCAGTTGCAGTGCTAGAAAGTTGGAGGACTTTTACTGGCATTTTCCTAAGCTTCTTAAAATCATCACATCTGAAATCCAGTAGATAAATATTCACAGAATTTTCAGTGTAAAACTGGTGCTTTGGGGTTATTTTTTACAAGCCAACTTATAAAAGTTCTGCCTGGAATGAAATTAAAAGTAACAGCATCTTGGATTAACGAACATCAATTTTAAAAATAGCTGCTTTTAATTACTGAGCTCTAAATCGTAAAGCCAGTGCAACATCAAGGGTCTGCTTTTCTTTATTGAATGTGAATAATATTTAAAAGTGAGATGTCTTCTAACCCTTTAATTTACACCTTCTAGGGAAGCTTCTGAGTCACAGTTTTAATTTCTCCTATTTTTTCCTCCATGGGTTGCAAAACACATTTCAAAGCCTATAAGAAGTGGAGAGACCTGATCCAAAATTCCTTGGCAAATCTCCCTCCTATTGTGAGGAATATTGGCTGCCAAGAATCCAAGACTGAACTCTTTAGGAAAGGGTTTTTCCAGCACTCCTTAATCACTTCAAATGTCTCTCAAAAATCTGGTCTTTGTGTATCAGGTGGCTGAAGCTTTCCTGTTTGTATTGCCCCACAGTAGCATTCCTTTATGCTTAACTTAGGCATTTCAGAAAATTAAAGACACACTCCTCTTCCCTGTGTATCTTGTGCCCAAAGCATAGAGGGAAGGATTTATATTAAATCCTATCACCATCTAGCTCTGGTGTTCCTCCCAGGAGTATAGGGAAAGGCTGTTGTAAATACGTAAAATCAGTTAAGGAAAAGACACTTTTCACAAGACTCACAGTCTTGGTTTTGCAGCCACAGAGCCCTGAGATGAATGAGATGTGTTTCATTCACAACTGAGACAAGTTTCATTCAGTTATTCGGTACATCCTAGGGATGATCTGTAACTCCCAGTAGGTGAGTTTTTCTTTACTGATGGGAAAAACATTTCTTGACTATGATTTTATCTGAAGCCAAATGACTCTAGAGGTGCAAAAGACAAATGGTGTGGTGGGTGATCACTAACCTTTTGACAGTACGTGGTGTGGTATGGGGGGAACGTTTATTAAACAAACAATATTAACTTGACCTAAGACTGACTTTGAAGTTTGATCTCTAGCTAGAAGATCTATCTAATGATTAAACCATGGAATTAGGCTCTTAGGATCATAGCTAATAAAAGCTTTGGGTGTTTATAACTGGGATACTGCAACTCTTCATTTTTGACATATGCTGACCACAATGAAATCTAAGGACTGAGGGAGGTGATTTAAAGCCAGTCGCTGAGCAAAGAGCTGGTTCCAGCCAGCCCAAAGCAAGAATTATTATTGGAGCAAAGGCTGGACTCTGACCTCTTTAGAGGATGGGAGGCATATGAGGTGACTTGCAGCAGGGTGAGATTCATTGAACCAGAAGGGGAGGTCTTAAGGAAGCTGACTCCACTTTTCTCAGCTGTGGTACACAGCTGAGATCAGGCAAGTTCTGCTTGTGGAAGGTTGTTTTCCCCTGGGCAATCACAGAAGAGAAGAGGGGGAATGACCTTGAGATTAGAGACCAGGACCTGGGGATCCATACCCCAACCAGGGCTGTGGTTTAGAAAGCAGGGTGCTGGCCAGGGAGGGCAGGCACTTTTGGGTCAAGAAGAGAAAGGGAGCATCATTGCTCACCCCTTTGCAAAGACATTTGAATTGGCTGAAGGGATGAGGGCATATATTGCTGGCTCTTTTTCTCTTCTCTATCACTAACACGTCTGAAAATCTTAAAGAAACTATCCTCCTGCAGTGGCCTGGTAGGACTCCCCAAAACGCTTAGCATTTGCCTAGACCAAGAGAAAGGGAGCACTGGTAGATTGTAGCATTTAATGTGTTCTAATTAATGTAATTCTTTACATTTTTTTCTGTAGCTAACTGTACAACATGAGCTAAAATGGTTACAGTGAAGGCAAAAATGGAGCTTCAGAATTTAACAAAGCCACCTTAAGAATCTGCAAATTTGGTGAGACTTATATTACAATGTACTTTTTAAACAGCTGTCAGAATACTCTTACCATTCACAGTATGGTGTTACAAAATGATCTTGGTGCCATCATCCAGTTTTGGCCACTGAGGCCTAGATATTTGAAGGCATTTAGGTACTTGTTCCTATGAATACAATGGGGGCTTGGGATGAGATTCAGTTGCCTGCTCACAAGTGGCCAGAGGTCTTTTGGTTGCCTGATGGTACCCAAATCACCTGTGCAGAACAGGCAGTCATGGTGTGGCACCTGCAGGAATCCTCTACTCTGACGGAGAGGTATCTGAGAAGGACACCCTATAGGCAATATAATGCCTCTGGGAACCCAAGACAAGGGACCTCAAACACTTTCTAGGTTTTGGGGAGCAGTTTTGCTGAAGGTACAGAGATGGCCAGGCTGGCACTGTCTGAATGTTGCACTGAGCAGCCTGCCTCAGCCTTTACTGGGAACTTCCACCCCACATTGTGTTTTGTGGGGGAAGATGGTCACACTGGGTCCAAATTCATAGCTTTCCAAGGGAGGAATACTTTTATTCTGATTTGTGAAACCTAAGTGAAAATGGATCCTGAAGATAATAATTCATTATGTATTGAGAAAGCACCACAAAGATTCGCAGTACTTTATTAAAGGTTTTTAATATGGATGACTGCATATATCCCAGCCAAAATCTCCTCCATCCTACATAGGTATTTATCTCAGCTAGCAGATTTTGTTTGCTCAGATCCAAATTAGAAAGTATTTAAAGCAGATAGCACATCTCTAAAAATACACTGAATTTACAATGAAGCTTTAACATTCTCTTGCTAAATTTCACACATCTCATTTGGTTTCTAAAGAGAAAAGGTAAACACAGAAACTTCCTTCACCAATTCTCATGCAATGCTTGCAACAATAAAAGAAGAATGATTCTCATGTTACTATCGTGTATTTTAAGTAGAGAAAAAATGGTCATTCACTTTACAGGCAAGGAAGTCAAATTCCTGAGTGCAATTTGTGCCATTTTTTTCCTCTTTATTGGTAACGTAAGCTCCTGTGCAAATTGGATGGCTTCTGTTCAGATCCGGCTGAACACAACAGGGGAGGATGAGACCAAATTACTTCTGTCTATCTTAACAGGACTTTTTAATAAAATTGACTGTGCATGGCCTCAAGTCTTGCCAGGTTACATTATCACCATAGCCATGTTCACATTTTTGTTAATGAATTTTAACTGCAGTGCAAAAAGAGTAATGAGAAGAACAGAAAGCAGAATGGCTACAGTGAAACCCAATTGCTACCTGTATTGAGCCAATTTTCCTTCCAAGTGACAGTCCATTAAAACTCTAAATTGTTATATTTGCTACTTACGAAAGTCTTCACAGAGCCTGTAATTTTTTACTTGGTAGGAAAGTGAGATGGTACATCTTAAAAGTTATTGTTTACAGAGATTATAACTGTGTGTTTCTCCATTGATTTAAAAAAATAATAGTTTCAAAATTCAGCTTTAGCAAAACATCCTAGTTATTACTTTAAGAAAATCAATCTCTACATTAAATATATTTGGTATCTTAGTACAATTCCATTATTTTTTCCTAATGAGCAATAGAATATAACATTTTCAGCGGTAATATAATACAGGTCTACCTTGAATTGTTTCACAGACTCTAATACAAGTGATGTTTTGAAATACTCAGATATCCAAAACTTAAAAGGACTTCTGTACACCAGTTTTTTATGAGGCCTCGTCATCCCCATCCATGTTCCCCTCTGCTTGATCTGGCCTTAGAGCTGTTAGCAGCTCTTCACCTGTTCTCTATTTCATGGTTGCCTCCCAGCTACACTGGCTTACGGCAAATTCTCTTAACCTAACTGGAAAGATAACAGGAATTACTGCAACCATCTGATCAACATCTCCTGAGTTATGTGCTCATAAACAAATGTTGTTGGTACTCATCAGTTGAAGAGTTAAAACTCTCATTATGCTTTTATGTTTGGTATATTATCATCACAAATCAAATGAGTAACTAGATGTGAAAAATAGGCACTTGATTTTTTTTTATTTTGTTTTTTTTAAAGAGGCAATTAAAGCTATTTCTGACTGAAAGAACCCAGTGTCCTCATTTGTAGACCCAAACTGAATGCTGATCTGGAGCATAGTTCTTACAACTCGTACCTCAGTAGTCACTGGCTGCATTCAAATATAAAGTTTAAGCAGCATGTAACAATTTGCAGAGGACCAAAAAGCAAGACTAATCTAAAAACCTTGTGTTTAACCTCTAGAGGTCTTCTCATTCAATCTCCTTGCTCAAGCAGGGCCACCCAAAGTCATCTGCCCGACACCATGTCCAGGTGGCTTTTGACTATCTCAAAAGTTGGAAGCTCCACAGCTTCCTTGGGCAACCTGTAACAGTGCTCAGTCACCTTCACAGTAGAAAAGTGTTTCCTGATATTCAGAGAGAACCTCCTGTGTTTCACTTTGTACCCATTGCCTCTGGTCCTGTCACTGGGCACCATTGAAAGGAGCCTGGCTCCATCTCCTTTGCACCTTCCCTTCAGGTATTTATAGACATTGACAAGATGCCCCTGAACCTTCTCTTCTCCAGGCTGAGCAGTCCCAGATCTCAAGGGCTTTTCCTCACAGGAGAGGTGCTCCTGTCTCTCCACCATCTTTGTAGCCACTTGCTGGAATCTCATCAGTATGTCCATGCTTTTTATTGTACTGGGAAGGCCAGGACTCCAATTGTGACCTCACCAGTGCTGATCACTTTGGCACAGACTCAATAGGAGGAACTTTCAATAGACAGCTACCCTGGAACAGCCTTTCCACTTACCCTAAACATCATTTACTGCTGTCAGCTTGATGATTAGTAGTGTCCAAATGCTAAGATGAAAGGGTGGGAGGAAATAGCAAAGGGGCTGCAGGTTTCAGCATTGACAGGACTGTCTGTCAAGAAAAAAATCCTTGTTACCTGAGTTGTAGTTGTAGAGGGGTTTAATGTAGATTGAAGTTATTATTCTGGTCAGTCTGACCAGCCTGATGTTCAAAACACTTCTCAACACATTTTTAGAAGTTGAATTTTCTATAGGCTCACAGTTGAGCAGTCTGAACTGCTGATCTTTTTCCCTTTTAAGTATCAGGCAACAGCTAACTACTGCTGTGCACCATTATTTTCCTAATCTCTATAGCCTACGTAGTCCTTAGGGGTTTCTTAATATTTTGCTATGTAAGCAATTTCATGAACTATGAATCCCAAGATCTTGCAGAGAAGTGAAATCCATGTCCACAGAGTAAAGCAGTATTACTTCATCCTTAAATTTGGAAGCAGCACTTAATAGCATGCTGTCCCTGCTTTAGCCCCTCTACAGGAAAATACAGGGAGAAATCATCAGTAGAGATGAGTTACTACCAGGAGGATCATGATGCCTCATGCTCCTGCAACATGTTTATTGTCTCAGAGTTTGGATTATTTAATAGGAACATCTTGGTCCAGACTACTACCCCAAAGACTCAACATCTCCCGTGGGAGGGGGCCTCAGCTCACTCAGATGACATTTTTCAGACGACATTTTTTCCAGCAACACAAAAGAGAGGCAACAGTGTGAATTTATAGAATCATAGAATCAGCTGGGTTGGAAGGGACCTCAGAAATCATCAAGTCCAACCCTTGATCCACTACCGCTGCGGTTACCAGACCATGGCACTGAGTGCCACATCCAGTCTCTTTTTAAATATCTCCAGCGACAGAGAATCCACTTCCCTGGGCAGCCCATTCCAATGTCTGATCACCCTCTCTGTGAAGAAATTCTTTCTAATATCCAACCTAAACATCCCCTGGCACAACTTGAGACCATGTCCTCTTGTCTTACTGATAGCTGCCTGGGAGAAGAGCCCAACCCCCCCCTGGCTCCAGCCTCCTTTCAGGGAGTTGTTGAGAGTGATGAGGTCTCCCCTGAGCCTCCTCTTCTCCAGGCTGAACACCCCCAGCTCCCTCAGCCTCTCCTCACAGGACTTGTGCTGGAGTCCCTTCACCAGCCTGGTTGCCCTCCTTTGGACCTGCTCCAGGACCTCAATAACCTTCCTGAACTGAGGGGCCCAGAACTGGACACGCTTCTGGTTTGGCACAGGAATAGCAACTGTGAGGTTGCATTGGGTGGACATCCTGTTCCCAGCCTTTGGGTAAGCATCTCAAGTGACCCATAGCAGCTGAATGCAGGATGCTCCTCTGTGCTCCTGCCCCAAGCCCTGCTCCACCACCTGGCTTTTTCAGCTGGGGATGCTGCTCACAAGGATTCCATCTTCTATCAGTTTCTGCAGTTAAGTCCACAGAGATGCTCAGGTGTGTTGGAACCCTTTACTCTCTCCTAAGCAAAGTATGGAAATTGGTTCTGGAATTTATATAGCAGAAAAAAATTGCTTCCTTCACTTTCTTTTTATGTAGCATCAGACTGCAAGCTACAATTCTTGCTACTGCTCCTATGAGCTGCCAGTTCTCTCAGGTACTCTGCCTGCTGCTTTCTCATACTTTGAGAAGTGGGCAATGCAAATGCAGTATCTGTGGGAGAAGAATTTTGTGCTGAGATGAAATAATCCTTTCAGAATATATTTTTAATACTTTGTTGTTGTGTTGTTGTTTTTTCTAAGAAGAGTAGCATGGAGCATTTTCTGCATGAAAGTTGTGCCACAGTTTTCAGGTGTACCTTAGGATGAAAAAAAAAAAACTAATATCAGCCCAATAAATACAACTGCATTCATCTTAACAATAACCTCTTCTTTGCGACATGCCATTTTCCTTTCTCTCCTTGCAACTTCAAGAAAGAGCTTTGGAAAACACGTTTTTGAAATACCTCTGTGTGTGGAACTTATTAAATTAGTTTGCTCCTTCCAGTATTAAAAAAAAAATAGATTAAAACTAAGTCATTTCATGGTCTGAAAAGAGTGTCAATAGAAGTGAAATAATGTTTGTACAATTTAGTAAGGCAGGTTAACCTTTCGAAGAACACAGCAAATGCTTTGTGGAAAAAGAAATTACATTCACGTGTCCTTTTGGCTTCAGAGGTAGTTTTGTAATATATCATGAAAGAGCTGCAGATACATGTATTGAATGGAAAGTATGCAGATCATTGCCCTGTGGCAGATTTAAGGAAGGTGACAGTCGGGAGTACACAACAGAATTTGAGAGATCAGTTGCTGTGTTAGTTTCGACATCTGTTTTGGAAGAATTTTGTCTGTCTCTAAAGCAGTGTGATCCTCAGTGTACAACCACTTTTTAAGTGTTAGCTGGTCCATGTTGTGCTGAGCACGCTGATGCTTTGAAGTGTCAGAAGTTGCTTGAGATATTTTAGCAGTAGATAAGCCTGTTTCCTTTGATACAAGATTCAAGACAAGGCTGTGGGAGAGTGAAATTTCTTCTGGAAGATTACACTCATTGCTATATTAAGTGGCAGAAAATCTTCCTGTCCTTCTAGCCTCTGAAAATGATGATACAAAGCTTGAGCCAATGTGCTCATATTCTTCCCCTGACTGGGTGGCTGAAGCTCAGGAAGTGTCTCCATTGAAACGAATTGACTGTGGCTGTAAGAAAGGAAAGCTCTGGGATCAAAAGAGCCAGAAGTGTGTCTATCCAAAATGAGGAAGGCAAATGAACGTGGTACAGTGTGGAGAACTCTGTGCAATTTAATCATTTTCTTGCACACATTTGTTCTGTTCCCTCTAATAGCTTGTTGTAATCTAAAAAAAAAAAAAAAATTTTAAAAAATTTAAAAAAAAAAATTCATTATGGATGTGTTTTTTCCATTCCGTTCATTTGAGAGACTTTTACAATTAGAATTCTTAAACCAAACTCATTTAATGTTCAAAAAGACAGAGTAGCTGTTAATTTAAGATAACGGTAAATCAAACACATAGGACAATCACATAGTGTACTGAATATGATTATAACAGCCAGTGTATTGAATACTGTGAGACATGTACTCTACTGCTGATGGGAAAATATGCTGTATCTTCTCTGATACTGCAGTTTTCCCCCCCTGCTCAGGTAGCAGTTGTTAATTTTTTTAAATACTGTCATCCTCTATATTAGTTGCAGGCAGCAAGACTTTTCATAGTTTGGCTTTAATTAACTTTTTGTCTTAGGCATTGCATTGCAAGATATAGCAAAGAGTTACTTTCTACCAGTAAATGATGCACAGGCACCAAAGCCAATGCTTGTGTTGACACTGTCTATTTAAACAGCTATGGATGGTCCATCAGCCCTCTGTGCTAACAGAGAACAGCATGCAGCCCTTATCATTTTGTTTCTTCCCATTTTCTTCACCCTCCTATTCTGTTTCCCTTACAGATTATTATAGCAGGCCACAATGGAGCAGAGCTGGTTAATAAGCAAGGCATAAAAAAGATCACTTACTTATTCCTGAAAACGTGCAAACTCAATCCATTTGAGAGCAATACTTAGGTATTAAGTCAATTGATTAAGAGCCAAACTTGAGCACATCATTAAAGTCAGTTCAGTAATACTCAGCACCCTGTCCTGATGATAGGCTGGGACACATAGTATCCTGACATCAAACTAGATGCCAGTTTAAATCTGCTAGCTGAATTCAAGCTCCTTTTCAAGAAAACTTCAGGATATATGAATAGATGCTTAGTAAGACCAGGCCTCAAAGTCTGTTGTTCTAACAGTGATGACACCAATAGCAAGTGGACTGGACATACTCCAGGGCAAACACCATTAACCTCAAAGCCTGAACTTAAGCTCACTTTATTTCATGTAAATTAAATGAGAATCTGGAGAGTCCTATAAGTAGTTAAAAGAGTCTAATTTTCTGTCAAGAGTGACCCTCATTTACGAGGCTGTGAATACACACTTGAGCCAGCATAGCCCAAATAGTCACACTAAAATGTGAATTTTTGCAGTCAGTGACCTTCATATTTCAGATCATTGCTACTAGCACAAAAATAAGAGAACAAGGATACAGTTCCTCTCTTGGAGGACTTAAAAATGTTTTAGGATACTTTGGCTGCTGGGAGATGCTAACTAAGCTAAAATGCTAAACACAGTCTTCAAGTGGTTCCCTTTATAGATTCTGTTTATCTGCCCAGCTTTCTGTAGTTAACCAACACAAAAACCAAAATTGTGCTAAAAACATATAAGTGCTCCTGTGTAAGGGATAAGTTCATTCCCTTTTAAGAAGCAAAACCTCTTTTGTTCTCACTTATAATGGATTTAGGCCTTGTTCTGAAAGTACAGACGGAGCACGAAAAAGGAGTATAACTTTCTCTTGCCAGTTTTGATCACTTACAGGGCTCCTTGAGCTGTCAGAAGGGCACAGAAATCTGTTATATGTGAGAATCAGGCCCACTACATTTAATAGCACAGAGAGATATTAGAAACCTGTTCAAGAACAAATAAATCAAGCATTAAAAAAGCTAAGCATTAATTAGATTTGTAATATATCACACATCTCTCAGATCAAGGACCTTATAATTAAATATGAGTTTACAGATTTCAGTTTTCCCTGTATGAAAGAATCACCCACTCTATTTTTATCTCCAATTGTTCTTGACAATCCATGCCAATCTGGGAATGCTCTGGATTTTGGTTCAAAACCCTCCAGTAAATGACCCCATTAAAATATAGGAGTCTGGCATAAATTAGCAGAAAACTGTTGCAGCTTTCAAAAGGCTAAAATTCCCAATATACCCAAATACTACAGCAATTAAGGCCAAATGTACATATAGGTGGAGGATCTCTGATGCTTACAGACACAGAAGTGTTATGATTTAAGCCCTGACTGTTTCTAGATTTATACTGGTTTATGCTGTCACTCAATAGCAATGAAGGTCCTACTAGGGCTGCTTTTCCAAAATGGATGCTTAAAATCATAGAATAGTTTGAGTTGGGAGGGACCTTAAAGATCATCTGGTTCCACCCAGCCCTGCATGGGCAGGGACACCTCCCACTAGATCAAGTTGCTCAAAGTCCCATCCGACCTGGACTTGAACATTTCCAGGGAAGGGGCATCCACAGTTTCCTGGGGCAAACTGTGCCAGTGTCTCACTACCCTCAAATTAAAGAATTTTTTCCTAATGTCTAATCTAAATCTTCCCTCTTCAACTTTAAAATCATTTTCACTTGTCCTCTTATTATGCACAAGAGAGTATCCATGAGAGTAAGTGTGACAGCTCTTCATTTTATAGACTGGGACTTCTTTTTTTGTCTATTTTAAATTACCATGATATTTGCCAGATCCAGAAACATGCATCGCAGCATTTGTGTGAGAGGTCCCAGGTCACCCCTGCTTACAGAAAACAAAACAAAAAAACAGTGACTTATTTCATTCATATTTCTCAGCATGTGTGACTTAGAAGTAGAAACATTGCTATAAATAACGTGGAAAATTGTAGATTGTTACAAAAAGCTTGAGACAGTTTCTCCTTAGAAAAGGATCACTAGTGTGCCAGCATCCCTGGTCTGCTATTGCTCAGGGTACCAACATATTCCATCTTTAGTATAAATTGCTCAGAAATCATGATGTTGAAACAGCATTTAAAGGTTAATATTTCCTCTTGCATCTTCTATCAAGTCAAGCAAGAGCAGGACAGATTCTTTTATTTTACTTCTATGATGTAGAATATATTCCTATGTTTTTAGGTTTAAAGGAAAGATTATTTTAAAAGTAATACAATGAATTCTTCTTTCGGAAAACATACATTTACATCTTTAAACAGAAATGCTTACAGTTCTGATTGTGTGAAGTCATTAAAGGTCTATTTTCCTTTTTTTTTTTTTTCTGGAGTATTTATTCCGTGCTCTTGACAGTCTCTTCAGCGTCATCTCCTTCAGCATTTTCCATTACACCAATTATTTTATTATGCCAGAGTACCTTTGAAATGGAGGATTCTCTGGGCTCAGGGACTGCTCATGCTGCAAGGAGGTGATGATTTCATTTAGCAGAATGGAGTAAGCCCTGAAAACCCACCACAGGCTTGCTGTCTTGTGCCATGGTGATCCTGAGGACAGCACTGTGGAGCCCAGCTACCCAAGCAGGTTCCCCTTGCTGCCTGCCAGGGAGCAAGTGTCCTCCTCCACGCTCCACCTTGGGGCTCCAGGCTGCAGGGGACAAAGATGCCAGCCCGGGTGCATGTGGCTGCCTGCTTGCCCCAGCACCTCACCTTGAAGGGACAGCCCGAAGTCTTCCACACTGATTATCCAAAATTCAGGGCATGGTTTTGGTCAGCGCTGGGCTTGGCACGCAGAACTGCTGATCGTCTGGTTGCAAGGTGAGGTGGGTCAACCCTGGCTGAGTGCTAGCTGTCCGCAGAGCTGCTCTCTCCCTCCCTGTCCAGGTTTAAAACTGGGCCAGCAATTAAACGAATGGCAGATGCTCTCTATTAACCTCTCTCCTTTCCCAGAAAGGGAGAGGAAAGAGAACAAGGGAGAAATGAAACTGAACATCTTTAATGAATCAATAATGATGAAAAACAAAAATTTTAAAAATTGCATATAGAGAGACAAATATACAAAAAACTACTATTGTGCTCACCCCCAATAATGCTCACATCCCATCAAGGCTGCAGGGGAGGCCCTGGGAAAGTCCCAGACTGGGACTCAGTGACAGACAGGAGCCAGATGCAGGAACACACAGATTCAGGAATCCATGGATCAGGATGGAAGGCAGAAGAATGGGTGTCCTTTGTCCCAGGGCACCCTCCGTGGACAAGGAGAATCACAAAGACTCTTGTGATTCCCTCAGCTTTATGTGGAGTATGAGCATTTGGGATGGAACACTTCCTTTGGTCAAATTTATGTCTCTTGTCCCCCAAGCAAGAGGGGCTCAGGTGTGACCTGTTTTCCTCTCTTTTGTTTCCAGCACACAAGAAATTTAGCAGAACCAAGCCATGACTTTGACTTCCATAGGAATAAGTGTAGGAGCAGGCCTTTCTGCACACCATCATTCTCCAGCAACAAATATTAACATCAAGCATTACCAGTTCTAGAAGCAGACACTGAAAAACTTGTTGTTAATTTCAGCAGCTGCAGTTCCTTAGAAGACACTTCATTGAAAACTAAAATTACTGAAAAGAAAATTGATTCTGTCCTGCCTCAAAACAGGACATGTTCCCTGTTCAGCGGGGTAGGGAGGGACAGATTAGTTCAGAGTGTGATGAATCCAGTCCAGCAGCTGGTTTTTCTCCTTGGATGCATTTCTTCCATCTTCCCCTCAGACCAACAAGTCCCTCCTCTCACTCGATTAAAATTAAATCAGTTAAAAGTGACCTTAACAGCCGAAAACTGAGCTGGGGCCTCACAGTGCTTCAGCAAAGTTAATTCACAGTCATTTCTCTTTCTTCATACTTTTTTTTTTTTTTTTTTTTCAAATGGTAGTGTTGCACAATGCACCCACCTTTATTCCACACAGAGCAGTAATCTTTCTTCACTCAAGGCAAGAACTATGGCCAGAGGGCTTCTTCCTCCAGGTGAGATTCCCCACAGTACATTCACACTTTGAAAAGGGGAGTTGAAGCACAAGAGCTCTTCCACAGTGCCTCTTGCTGATCAGGAACAGCAAGATGAGATCCTCACAGGTGCTAGACAGAAAGAGGCAGCACATACATTTGGTGTTTCTAAAATGAGGGAACATGAGTGAACCACTTATATTATCTATTCTCTGATCACCTGCACGCCTTCCTATCCACCCCAACTTTCCCCTCCTTATCCCCTCCCCCTCTTCCTCCTTATCTCCCCCATTTTCCTAGTCCAAAAGACAGCTGAATGAGCAGGGGAGCTTTTCAAGCAGTAAAGGAAGAAAAAAAAAGAGAGAAGACTTGGACTGAAGTGGGACTGGTGTTACCTCTTCTACATCTGACTGCCAAAAATAACAGCCTGTAGAACCCATCTCCCCCCCTTAAGATTTGGTGGGGGAAAAAAATGCAGTCTCTCCACTTTGCTGAGGTGGAGTCCACCTTCATCTTCAACACTGATGTGCAGACTTCCAGATCTTGAGGAGGGAGCCTTGGCATAGAGATTCATCGTAGAGAGTGAAGATGCCAGATGGAGAAGTAAGGCTGGGACAGGGCAAGGGAGGTGTATGCTCTCCCTATCCAAGCACACAGACAGGAAAAAAAACCATGCCTTGGAAGTGTATTGAGGTTTTCGTGGAGTATCATAGGGGAGACAGGGCCACAGCTGCTGTGCAGGGTGAGCGCCTGTCTGGATTGCATTTGCTACACCACCTGTTGCAAATGCAAGAATTATATTGTCTATTGTAGAACCAATGACAGATTTTAATAGCAAGGAAATAAGCAAGGACATGGCTGGGGCTCTGCTGGCTCTATTTTGACCAACTGCAGCTCCATGAAGTTAAAGCCCAGGGGAGAAGAAAGGACCTAAGCCCTGGTAAGAGACTTTTCAACAAAATGGAAGAGAAAATTCCCTGTTTACCCATACAGATAAAGAAAAGGAAGTAAATAAATAAATAAAGGCTCTACTTTCATTCTTTTCTGCTAGCAAAGAGATATATCTGAACTTCAGTTTCAGTTCAGAAGATAGCAGTTTATTTCTAGACACTGAAATTTATACAGAAACCAACGGGTTTTTCTGTCTAAATAAAGTATGAGAGAAAAAGCTGCACAGCATATGGTAGTCTTAGAAATCTTATATGCATGTTACAGCAAAGATGGGAGAAAATCAGCTACTAATGCCTATCCTGTCACTGTATAATCCACTCTGATAGCCACACTGGTACCTTGAAGGAAATCACACTTGCGTGAATATGGCATGATGAGTGACAAAAGTAACCTCGGATCTTCAGAAAGATGAAGAAAGAAGTAATCAATCATGTTCTGTTTTGTTCTTTTCAAACAACTATTGTTGCTGATAACAGGTAAATAAATAGAAATTATCCTCCCAGGGGAGGAAAGTTGAATTAATTGCCTGATGATAAGATTCCACACTTTGAACAAATTGATTCTTTGAAAATACTTCAAGCTCAAATGGGTGTGTATGGTCAGTAGTATCCTTCCTGCTGAAAAAGTGCATTTGGTTTGAAAGTCTGTCCAGCTGACAATGCTCACTCAGCAGGGATTTGCAGGCTGCATTTGGGTGCCTCTCTTCCTTACAGACCTGGCTTGGCAGCTCCAGTGCTTCCCATTCAGACAGGCATTCCCAGTGTAAGGCTTCATGAAGGCAGGATTCAAACCCTTCTGAGAAAGCCTCAACACTGGGAAAAAATCTTTCTGCAAGCTTCCACATGTGGAGTGAGTTTGTTTGACCCACAGAAACAGGGCTTGGGTGCTCATACTCAGGTGGCTGAATGACTAAATGTGGGTATGTGTGAGTGTAGTCTGGAGGAATCTCTCAGCTCATGTAGTTGTCATTTGGGCACTGCCACTGGCCATATTTTACAGCAGGTGTAAAGTTATGTGTTATTCAAGTCATGAAAGTTTCACACAGGTCAAAAGACCATCTTAGTGCTTCCTCCAAAAGGAAGGCTGCTATTTAAGTTCACACTTTAATATACATATGGGCCAGATAAAATAAATAATGCCTGATTTGCACAGTAAAAAAATAAAACAGAGATGAGGCAGTTTGCAAATTCAGAAATCCCTGGAGGAACTTCCACAAAGAATTTTATGAATGACTAGTCACTCATCAAATAATTTCTTCCTTCTGCTCCTCCTCAGATAGTTCCCCTGTTAACCTACTACAGCTCAATAAATACATTTAATTACTGCAGAGCAAAATAAAATTCCTGCTACAGAAATATGTTTTACAAGAGCTGCAAAAATTGTGAAGACTTATTGCCCTGTGTGTGGAATCAGGAAAAGGTCTTGTGGATGAAAAATTATAGGTTCCCTTAATTAAAGACTGTCTTATAGTGAGCACTCTGAGTGCTTTGTTCATTTATTTACATTTTGTTCATTTATTTACTTTTTTTTTTTTTTTAATTAAAAACCTCATTTGGAGTTGTTCTGGAGGGCTTAATGTTTTCTTCAAAAAACAAGAATGTATCATGTGAAATTTAGTACTGTTTAGTATTGTTTATCCCCAGAAATACAGCATAAATCTTTGTTTCCTGATCACTTTTTCTACCAGAGCAGGGGAAGGTTGTGCTGAACTGTAAACCAGCAGTTCTGAAATAAGGGAAGTTGAGCTTCACACATTGTTATTGGATTTCTTAGACATCGACTGACAGCAGAAGGGTGGAGATGCTTCTGGGATCAGCCTGGTTTCTTGGAGAGCAGACAACCCCAGTACAGACCCTCTGTACAGATTCTCTTTTCACTTGCTTTTACTCTAACACATATTATTTGTTTTTTTTATCTCCATCCATCTCCACCACACATCCCACGCTTTATCCCTTACATGCTTCTGCCTTTCCAGTCCTCCTCCAGCCTTCTTTTCCCACAAGTGAGTCCTTCCTCAGCAACACCACCTCCTCAGACACATCTCCTTTCAGTCTCCTTCTCACTTTCAATCCCTAACAGGGGTTCCTGCCCCTTCAGGTGGTGGGAGCCCCCACACCAGGGTGATGGGCTCCCTCCTTCCAGGGCTTGCACTTGTCCACAGCCACAGCTGACTGAGGAGTAAGCTGGTCACAGGCAGCACTTCAGAAGACAAGCTGCCTTCTCCAACGCTCTCAGGAGGATGTAAGCTGAAGAAGCTTCAGCCTGAAGAAGGGGAGGCTCAGGGGAGACCTCATTGCTCTCTACAACTACCTGAAAGGAGGCTGTAGCAAGGTGGGAGTTGGACTATTTTCCCAGATGACTTTCAACAAAACAAGAGGACACAGTCTTAAGTTGTGTCAGGGGAGATTTAGGTTGGATATTAGAAAGAATTTCTTCACGGAGAGGGTGATCAGGCAATGGAATGGTCTGCCCAGTGAGGTGGTAGATTCTCCATCCCTGGAGACATTTAAAAAAAGACTGGATGTGGCACTCAGTGCCATGGTCTAGCAACTGTGCTCCGGTGGGTCAAGGGTTGGACTTGATGATCTCTGAGGTCCCTTCCAACCCGGCTAATTCTATGATTCTATGATTCTATGATTCTATGAAACAATTCTTTTCTCATGTGAGCCAGAGGAATAGTTAATGGTGAGGCCAGTCCCCTGCCCAAAGAAGAAATGTAAGAGAATGTTTGTAACATTTCTTAAAATGGGCAGGACAGTAGATGCTTTCCTCATCCCACCCACTGAAGCAGTTCTGTTGCAAAAACACTTGGGGAGGCAGGGGTGAGGTGGGGTGGGTAAGTCAACTGAAAGATGTTTTTTCACATGAAATGCTTCCCCACAGTTATTGAAAGAGGGAGAAAAACTGGCCATCAGATGGGGACCATCAAACAGTGGGTCCTACTCCCCACTCTGCCTGGCATAGCAAACCTTCTACAGCAAGGGGACAAATGCCTTGGAGAGGTAACCAAGACAAGAGTATTCTTTGCTTGTCCTGAAATCTTTTTGAAGATAAAATGTTTTCTACTCAAAAACCCAGTGTGTCTTCTAACAGATTTAGGCAGTCTTCCTTCCCTCAAAACCTATGGAAGGCACTATGGCTGTATTTGCAAACCAATATTTACAGAGATAGCGAGCTGTGGGGATCTCTGTTGGAGGCTGTCAAGAGGAGGGCCATGAAGATGATCAGAGGGCTGATCTCTGCTGTGAAGACAGACTGAGAGAGCCTGGGGTTGTTCAGCCTGGAGAAGAGAAAGCTCTTGGGAGACCTTATAGTAGCCTTCCAGTGCCTGAAGTGGCCTGCAGGAAGCTTGAGAGGGACTTTTACAGGGTTATGTACTGATAGGATGGGGGTTACTGTCTTTAAACTGGAAGATGATAGATTTAAATTAGACTTTAGGAAGAAATTCTTTACTATGAGGGTGGTGAGACACTGGCACAAGTTGCCCAGGGAAGTTGTGGCTGCCCCATCCCTGGAACTGTCCAAGGCCACATTTTATGGGGCTTTTAGCAATGTGGTCTAGTCAGAGGTGTCCCCATCCATGCAGGCGGGGTTGGAACTAGATAATCTTTAAAGTCCCATCCAACTCAAACCATTGTATGAGGCTATGATTTTGTCTCACTAGAGGAGCTTTGAGCCCTGCTGAAAGCAAGCCTTTTGTGATTCCCATCCTCACAGAGCCACATAATGGCAGAGAACTGTGATCCAGAAGCTGAGCTTTCATTAAAGCCAGAATGAAACTCATATATAAATAGAATATGAACCAGGTCATTCTTGCCAATCAGAGTTTGCAGACAGTCTGAAATAATAGCTCTGAGTAATATATAAACTGTTCCCATTCTTCTCACTGTGGTGCTAACTAAGAAATCTAATTATGACTATTTAAATGTCAGCATCATTAAATATTTTGCTACAGAATACTCTAGCAGAAACATTCAGCTAATGTGCTCTTATTACATTACCAAACCACCTCCCGCATTTTTCACTGTGTGCCAAATGCACAACCTGTCTCCCCAGTTGCCAAAACCTCCAGACTCCTCACCAAAATTCCTGGTCTACAAGGTAATTCAGCATTGTCAGTTTGACAGCCTGGAACACATCTTGAAAAGAAACAGTTTGGAAGGAAACAAATAAAATTTAGTGCTGAAATGCAGAGCATAAGAAATACTTTGCAGGCAGTAATATTTATTTAATTCAATATAATGCTGATTTCAATATTAACTTTTATATTCATTTGGAGGCAGTAAGATGTTCACAATTGCATTTATCTGGATGAGCCAGGGCATTTCAGACAGTTTCATTCCAGTTTGTTGAGGAACTGGTAACAAAGTTGTTGGGTAGAAAAAGAATTCAACACATAAAGATAAATATTCCCCAGAAAAATAGTAGATGGTAGCTGCCTCTTCCTCAGTAAAAGCACTTGTTGATGACCACCACATATCCTGTGCCGGAGGCCATAATCCACCTTGAGCAAATGGCCTGTTAAAAGCTAGCAAATAAACTCTTGGTTTTTTACTAGCCACCCGAAGCTATTTTTTTCAGTTGAAGTCAAGAAGTTTTGCTTGAAACATTTGAATCTTTTGGTAGTTTCAAATTAGAAATTGTACTTCAAAACTTAGTCTTGCTCAGTGGTAATAATACAATACATCCTATCAGTTACTGATACATAAATGAAAATTGCACTGAATAATCTCCCAGAAGGCAATCTGACATGGAAGGCTGTCGTAAACAAAGACTTGCTACATCTTTTTACCCTTGATGACAGTTGTTGCCCATGGGGTAGAGAAAAAGACATTAAGGTCTGAGAACAGTTATGTTACTATTATGCAACTGAAGCAAAGGAAAGCTTGAGAGCATGAGACAGGGACAGCTAGAGAACAGACTAAAAGGCAGAAGGCCTGAGGCCCATCAAAACTGGAAATGGCACCTGAAGGGTTTTGGGTAGGGGGATAGGAAGGTCAGGACTATATGGTAAAGATACATGGCACAAACATAGCTCAGGGAGCTGGTAATGACCTAGTTTGTGTGCGTGCTTGATGTGCAGACAAAAATAGTAATCACAAAATAAACCCTTAATGTATGA
The DNA here is from genome assembly GCA_023637945.1 of Phaethornis superciliosus. Classification (NCBI taxonomy): domain Eukaryota; kingdom Metazoa; phylum Chordata; class Aves; order Apodiformes; family Trochilidae; genus Phaethornis; species Phaethornis superciliosus. The sequence continues at coordinate 49,893,366 of JAJQWJ010000002.1, read as the reverse complement.
AAATATTGGGAGGTTAAGTAGAAGAGGAAGGTTTACATGTCAGGGCTGTAGTACAGCTTCGAGCTGCATGGCATCTCTTGTGTCAAAGCAAGTATTGTGTCTGGGGCTTGCTGACCTCCTGAACAACTCCTGACCATGCTCATAGCCAGTGAGTGAATGGTTCCAGCCATGTCACTGGTGACCTCAGCCCCAGGCACCTCTGATGCTAAATATAATATTGTCCAATAGGAGAGGCAGTGCTAGGAGCAGCCAAGGCTATTTCAGGAAGGGTGCAGACACTTGACATGGGTGCTAGCAGAGGAAGGTGCACAAATTAGGAGCTGCGACCCAAAGTGCACTGCAACTCAGTGCCGTGGTCTGGTAACCGCAGTGGTAGTGGATTAAGGGTTGGACTTGATGATCTCAGAGGTCCTTTCCAACCCAGATGATTCTGTGATTCTGTGATTTTTAGAAAAGCATTCTGTGAAAGAATCTGCAAACAAGGCACGCGTCTCCATAGGGCCACCGGTGGGCTGATACAGGAAGCATGCATTGCAAGCCATGGCTTCTCTGAGTGCTTGTAACATTCATGGACATCACCAGGCATGCTGCAGAAATGGGCAGCCAACAAGACTTTCAAAGTAGTACTCCAGTGTCTCTTGCAGCAGTAGAAGCATAAACATCTGCCCCAGGAACTACACAGATGCTGAACACTCAGGTCTCCAATCTACGCTTTTCTTTCCAGTTGTTCAGTGAGAAACATGCTACTGAAAGATGTCTCCCTGATGATGTCATCTTGGACAGTAAGATAAAAGAGATCTTTTTATATCAAGGCTGGAGTACTCATCACAATCTCTTTCTCCTCTAGAAAATAACACTGCTGTCAAAATCAAATCAAAGGCTTTGTAGTTTCAAATAGAGAAACACAATTTTCTTCTCAGAATCTTCTGTAGGTGAGACTGCAATTCAAACTGCAATTCCCTTTCAGATGAAGGCCTGTACAGTTTGTCTAGTTTTGCCAAACTTTTCCATCTTGCCAATTTGCTTGAAATAGGGAAAGCGTAATTTGGACGAGCACCCACTGTGTGCTCAGGATTGATTCTAGTTGTGTTTTTAGAACTGTCTAATCAATGATGAGCACTTTAGTACAGAGACTTGATTTCCCATCAGTGTCATCCCTCCATAAAACTGGTATACTGCACTTTAAAACTTCCTGCATTAGGTATTCCACAGGGGCCATTGGTTCACTCTAGCATACCAGCTCAAAACCTTCTTTTCTCATCTTTGTGTCTCTCAACCAGAACAGATAGCATGGGCTACTGGTTGTTTTGGACTACCCCCAAGGGCTCGTTGGTAGCTATTTGTCATTACTTTTGGAACAATAAATCAGTGGAAAAAACAAATTGAGATCCAGGCCATGGAGCCCAAAGATCCTAAAGTTTTCCGGCTTCATGAATAACCATAGAAGAACGGTCCAGATGGGAACAGCATTGAAGTGCTAATGGTATTTTGTTCTTGATCTGTCTTCTCATCTCTTTCCAGTCTTCTTGTCCTCAGCACAGAGCATGTGTGGTCTTACCACAGCCATCCAGAAGGAGAGAATTAGTGGTCTGCTCCATGCCATGATTAAAGAAAATATGCTTGTAGAATAACCACAAATTGACTGGGATATGAACGTTGTCACTGGGAATGAAAATGAACAAAAAAAAATTTAAGTAATAATTAAAAATCTACCCATCCATAGAGGAAAAAAAAAAAAGAAAAAAGAAAAATAACCTAGTATCCTGTAGAGGCTCAGATCTGTTTTGCACCAATTTCTTAGGGGTCTCCAGAGGAGAAAAGTCTCCGGAGACGAGGGGAATCTTAGCTCCCAAAGCAAATCCGTGGCAGGGTCTGGAGCTGATCTGGGTCTCACAGGATGGTGCTGGCTGGGAATAGAGTATTCCCAAGTAAGCAGTGCTTTATTGTGTGCCATGCTGCAAATACTTTTGCTGTTCTGATCTTACCAGGCTGTGAACTATTCTCTTTTTCACTCCTGGGGGATGTCACAAAGGGAAACTATAAACAAACAAACAAACCCCTTCTCTTTGTTCCTGTGTCTTCAGACTCTTCAGTGAAGTTCTCCTCCTGAAAAGAGGCCTGAACTGGAACTGAATGGGTAAGATGAACTGAATAAATACATTTTGATGAGCTGGGAAAATCAGAAGTCCTTGGCAGTGGAAAGTGCAGTTATAGATCCACCAAAGAATTTAAAAACTATGTCCAAGACTCTCAGTACTGGTGATATCTGACCTATAATAAATGTAAATTATTTGGCGTCATCCCCTCCAGAAAGAAAACAAGCTAATGGTCTATTATTTAATAACTGATTTCAGTGGAAAGATTTCTCATTCTTTAATAATACATAGGAAGGGGATCAAATCAAAGGTAAAGGTCTTTGCTAAAGTTAAAAAAAAATGTTTGGAAAGTCTTTGAAAAGTCCTTTCCTTGGCTCAAATAGTTTTCAACGGTAATATAATGATGTTTCTGTTTTGAAAAATATTTTTATTAAAAATATGAGAATTTTTTTACCAAGGAAACATCTGCTACATGGTATGGCTTTTGCTCCAACACAGTATTTCTTCCTGCAAATAGTTTACTAATCAAACCACAAAATTAATGTGTTTTCTCTTCCACCGTGTATGTATTTTAATTTTACTTTGTTCAGCAACTTGAAAAGGGGTTTTTTCGCCAATTTTCTTTCTTTCCAAGTGAATAAACATATACAGAAAACAGCTACAATGCATAGCACACATTTACAAAAATGTTTAATGTAGTTTTTAAAAATTGCTTAGCAGTAGAAATCAGAGGAATTAGGATGGTTACTGCATCACCTATATTATAAGGCACAAAAAATTCTGGCCATAAAGTAGCTGAGTCAGATTTACCTCTCACAGGTGCCAGCCTGGTAGCTGAAGGCACTTGTAGACACCCCCAGGGGCTCAGGTGTCCTGCAGGACATTGTAAGGGGACCATTTGCAAGAGGTAATAAACTGAGGTAGACTTAAGGAAAGGAAAGGAAAAGAAAAGGCAAATAAGGATTGGAAAGATGAGGGATTTCTGTGACCACTTGCTAAACTCTGAAGCGAGTGTGATTCTTAAAAACCTTGTGTTTGTGTTTATCAGCAGTGCATAAAGTTCACTAGTGAAAAATTTGATGGAGTCATTATTCTTAAATATAGTTGCAATATATTCACAGAAAGACATTTTGAAAAAAATAAACAGTAGCATTTGTGACATTTAAGGAACAGAAACATATCAAATATGTCTCACTCTTTGCTTAAACAGCTAGTTAATTCAGATGTGTTTTCTTCATTTTATTAATTCATTTTCGTTTCATAACAAAGGCTATTTTATTGTCATTCTTACAAGCTGGAATTAATCCAGATTAGCTGGAATCGCCCTATTTCTATTTAGGAAAAAAAATAAATTAAAAAACAGCCACAGGAGTCATCACCATCCTGGTAAGAGTTACCCAGGTGTACTGACACATTAACCAGATGAGATAGAATTTTCCATTTTGCTGGAAGCACAGTGTTTGAAAATATTTCTTATCTCTATGTCCAAAATGCCAGTGTGGGAATTTAGAAACATTCCGTCCTATTACACCCATATGGGAGCTGTAGGATGCATCTAGTTGTGCCAAGTATTTCCCCCATCACTGGAATCCTAAAGGGTTAATGTCAAAAGCAAACAGGAGCTTTGTGGAACTAATAGAAATTTCCCAGGTCTCACAGCCTGGTGGTTTTAGAGTTCTCCACAGGATTAATTATTTATTAAGATCTTGTTTGGGCCTGGGATACAGTGAGTGAAATTGTATTTGGGTCTGGCAGCATGCTAAGCATCTCTCTCAAGTGTGAGTTGGCCATTAGTAGCTGTATCAGACACATTGACCAGTCACAGTCTGGAACAAAATTTGAAATATACTCTGGGAGCAATTGCTGATGGTGTCCTGCCTACAAGCAATATAAAACAGATTATATCTACAGTCCCAAGGTGCTTTTTTCATTTTGGAATGGTAAGATTTTCTAGACCAAAATACACTTAACCTGAAGAGTAGATGAAAACAGATACTAAACTATCATAGTTTATCATATTGTCTTTTGATAGAATTTGCTATAGTGGTTGCAGAACTGAGGTCATAAATCTAGGATTTTAATTTTAGAATTCTGAAGTTAAGAATATTGAGTTTATACTGTCAAATCTTTAACTCTGAGTCATTCCTCCCCTGTTAATACATGGAATGATTTTTCCCAATTAATGCTATTGATTTTTTTTTCCCATTCTGGATTTCAGACTAAAGCGTTTTCATTTCTCAGAAAAAGTATTTCTGCAAGAACAATATATGTTTCTGAGCTGAACTATTTCTGCTACTTCTACTGCAACATCCTTGTTACTTCCTGGTAAAGTTATTCTGTAGGATTTACTCTCTGTACAGTGACTTAATTTATAAAGTATAACCAATAAAAAATTTATGCAATTTCTGGCATCTAGTAGGATGTATCAAATATCAATAGGATTTTTAAATGCAATATAAACTGTAACTTTCTGCATAAGAATTGGGATAAATTATCTTGCCTAGGACAGAACAATTCACTGTATCACAAATTATGTTAAGAAATAGATTGAATGCAAGGAGATGACCCTAAAAAGTAGTCATGAGCAAGTTAAAAGCTTATGGGTAGAAATTAGAGATCAAGGCAACAAGGGGAACCTTTTGTCCAGAGCCTACTACGGGCCTCCCAATAAAAAGGAACCTATTGATGAAGCATTCCTACTCCAGCTACAGGAGGCGTCATGGTCACAGGCTTTCATCCTGATGAGAGACCTTAACCATCCCAGCATTTGCTGGAAAAGTAACACAACAAGCTGTAGGCAATAGAGGAGGCTCCTGGAGTGCCTCATTGATAATTTCTCTGACAAGAAATAGACACCCCTACCCAAGGAGATGAAATACTGGACATATTGGTCACCAGTGGAGGTGGGCTAATTAGGGATCTCAAGACTGGAGGCAGCCTGGGCTTCAGTGACCATGCACTGGTGGAATTCAAAGTGCTAAGGGTCATGAGTCAGTGCGGACCCTGAATTTCAGAGAAGAAAAATTCCAGCTTTTCAAGGAGCTACTCAATAGGACACCCTGGGAAACAGTTCTCAGGGACAAAGGAGAAGAAAAGAGGTGGCAGATCTTCAGGAACACTATCAAATGCAAGAGATCTTGATCCCCAGGTGTAAGAAATCTAGTAAAGAAGGGAAGAAACCAGCATGGCTGAGCTGTGACCTGCTGGTCAAACTAAAATGCAATTAGAAACTGCACAGACAGTTCAAGCAGAGGCAGAGACAGGTATCTTTGAAAGAGTATAGAGATGCTGCCTGATTGTGTAGGAATGAGGTCAGGAAGGCCAGAGTACAGTTGGAGCTGAACTTGGCAAGGGATGTGAAGAATAACAAGAAGGGATTCGACAGGTACATCAATGGAAAATAAAGTTAAAGAAGATGTACCCCCTCACATTCCCAAAGAACAAGTCTGAAGAACTCGATGAGGAGAAGGCTGAAGTTCTCAACATTTTTTCCTTGGTCGTCAGTGGCAAATGAAAGGTGGGGACCAGGGTGACAGAGTGTCTCCCACTGTATGTAGTGATCAGGTTCATGACCACTTGAGGAACCTGAGCATACATAAGTCTATGGGACCTGATACAATGCATCCCAGAGTCTTGAGAGAATTGGTGACTGTAGTCGCCAAGACACTCTCCTAGATATTTGAAAACTCATGGCAGTCGGGTGACACCCCTGGTGACTGGAAGAAGGGACACAGCACACCCATTATTAAAAAGGGTAGTAAGGAGGACACTGGGAACTACCTCCCTGTCAGCCTCACCTCTGTGCCTGGGAAGATCACGGAGCAGATTCTCCTAGAAGGCATGCTAAGACACATGGAGGACAGGAAGGTGATCAAAGATAGCCAGCATGGCTTCACTAAGGGCAAATCTTGCTTGAGTAACCTAGTGGCTTTCTATGATAGGGTAACTACATCAATGGCCAACGAGACCTATTGATGTGATCTGGACTTCTGCAAGGCCTTTGACACGGTCCCCCACAATATCCTGCTCACCAAGTGGGAGCAAGCCCAGAAGAGGTCCATGAAAATGACCAGGGTTCTGGAACACCTCTTCTACAGAGAAAGGCTGATCAAGGTCGGGTTGTTCAGCCTGGAGAAAAGAAGGCTCTGGGAAGACCAAATAGCAACCTTCCAGCAACTGAAAGGGGCCTATAGGAAGGCTGGAGAAGGATTGTTTGCAAGGTCCTGTAGTGATAGTACAAGGGCCAAAGGTTTTAAATTAGAGAAAAGTAGATTTAGGTTGGATGTTAGGAAAAAATTCTTTACCATGAGGGACGTGGAAAAATGGAACATGTGGCCCAGGGAGGTAGCTGAGGCCTCATCCCAGGAGATATTCAAGGTGAGGCTTCATGAGGCTCTGACAAACCTGGATTTAGTTGAAAGTGTCCCTGCTTACTTCAGGGGAGTTGGACTAGAAGACCTTTAGAAGTCCCTTCCAACCCTAATTATTCTATGATTCTATGGTTCTATGAATTCATCCTCAGCATGAGGAAAAGTTCCTCAGCACTGTCTTTCTGATTGAACTGTCTCTCAGCCTTTGTGTTTTGTCTCCGTAACCTTTAATAGTCAATATCCATTAGACAATATCCTTCTGTCTTATTATAAATCTGAATGAAAATCTCAAATTCTGCTCCAGTAACCTGCTTTATTAGCTTTATTATAGGCATGAACCTCAGTCAATAATGTTCTAATTCAAGATAGCACTTAATGGTTATGTTTAAAAGTAATTTTGTTCTTTCAGATGCTTAACTGAGAAAGGTGCTCAAGCACTAAAAACATACACAATTTTATCAAAAGAATGTAAAATATATTAAAATCAGTTTTGTAAATAAAATGTGAAAGTTTCTCTTATCAAGCTAGAAGGTCACAAGTCTGACTGTAATACTGATTTTGAAGGCAAAGTATGTCCTCTGAACTGGCACAGCCACAGTCTTATCAGAGAAATGGAACCATTTCTTCTGACTTTCTTCCCAAAGTGCTGATCATGCCTTGAAGGTTTTATATCTGTTTTCCTACATTGGTGACAGTGTCTGCTGTCTGTCTGGAAGGATCACAGGGACCCCATGGAAATCAGTGCTGTACAGTCCCTGACACTTCCCACAATTGCCTTACGATGTGTATGGCAAGGTATTGATTGGGCTGTGTGGCTGCAAGCAGTTAGGAAAGATTTTTAGGACATAAACTTGCTTATAAAAACAGACTGACAAGACAAATCTTTGCCACTGCAAGCAAGACAGCCTCAGATGTGTAAGGTATAGCATGTAGTGGGGCAAAATGCCAAAAATGATAAATGGAAAAAGCTACAGCTTTTGGTAACATAATACATACATGGAAATGTGTAGGCTTTTTTGTTCTTTATGGACTCTCTATATTCTTTAGTCTTTACTCAATAAACACTTGGAAGTCAGAGTATGACTCTCCTGCAATGTTAATATCCCAGGATACAAAAGTGCTGCTCTTTACATGCTTTTTTTAGTTGCTACACTGGAGTGATGACCATGATGAGATGACCATTCAATCTTGCTCACAAAAAGCACATTAATTACAGGTAAGCTTTGACTGTGTTGTTACATGTTTTTTGCACTTACTCTCCACGTTAATATTCAGGTTATAGTACATAAGCAAAGCAGATGTCTGCCTTCTGTGAGGCCAAGTTTCAGAAGAGGACAAGCTGTATGTACCCTTTGCTTACAGATTCAGTCTTTCAGCAACATTTGAAAAAGTGTGGCTCCAATTTTAAACTCCACTCACATGATTAAGAAAGATGTTACTGGTGTCAAAGAAGAACTGCACTTAGATATGTTTATACCACTGCTTTGGCAGTTGTATGCACTTGGTTTTACTGTGTGGAGTCAGTAAATTGTATGAAAGTTGTCAAATATGTCAATGTATTTGTAATTATTTAGCCTAAGTAATGCTATTGTATATTTCTGAATGCATTATCTATTGTTGTTTTATCCTTCAGCTCACTTGAAGTCTTTTGTTTTTCAAGTAGGGCCCACATGAACATTAATATGTAATAAGTAACCCTTTTTTGTTCCTGTTTTAATCTTCAGTTTTGATCCCTATATTTAAAACTGAAAATTAAATTTGGAAAAAAAAAAAGACTTCACATTGATACCCACCAGAGACAAATATTATCTCACTGAGGAATTATTACCTTCTATCTTTCAGTCACTACTGTAAAGAGTCTGGACTAATTTTCTGGATATTTTTTTAACGATACACATACCACTTGCTTTTGTGAGAACTTTTGCAGCTGTCAGGAGGTTTAACCCTTCCTCTCTAGAATCTGAAATCTGTGAGCTAATCAAGGAGAACAATATGGTCTGAAAACATGTGTGAGACCACTAGATACTCCTGCTTCAAGCCTATATGTTTTTAAGTATAGTATTTTCTGCAGATTATCAATCTTCAGTATGTTCAGTGATCCTTTTCTAACAGATCCATGATCTCTGCTGTAAAAATCACATATGACAACCAACGGGTTGTAATAGTAGCTATAAACACCATAGAGGAATGCCACAGTCAAAATATAATAGCTGTCAGGAAGCACCTTTACAAATTTTCTGATCCCCAGAATGTTTTCAGCTCACTTGTCATCTTTATTTTCTTCACTATAAAAGCCTGAACTTTAAAAGAAAATAATAAAAAGGCAGCTACGTGAGAAAGCTCTACTAAATGTCATTTTAAAGCTTGTGGTAGGTTGCATGGAAATAAAATCAGCCTCACTTACAGCTGGACCTGGCTCTCCATGTCCATCCTAGCCCATGTCTTTCAGCAGATGCAGCTCTTCTCTGCTAAAACACAGGCAGAGCTGCTATAGCAAAGTGTGATTATAAGCCCCCAGTATTGCACATTGTCAAAAGAATAAAACTAATTTAAAAAAAAAAAACAAAAAAAACAAAAAAAACAAAAAAACAAAGAGGATTGAGAGAGAAGTCAAAGGCAAGGGAAAATACTGCAAGATTGTAATCTGTAGGCCCATCCCAAACTCAAGGAAGATCTGCATCATTCACTCATGCCCTCGTCTTACCTCAGCTCTTGACACCAGCTTTCCTCTGCTTCCACAAATCGGGTGTCCAGGGTGGCAAAAAATGCCATGTTTTGAGTATCTGAGTCTTTAGCACTGCAGTGGGGTAGTGAGAGGCAGGGACTGACAGGGGATACACCAAATAATCCTTCCAAATAAATATTCATCTGTCTTTAACTACAAAGCACCAGCTTGTTCCAAGGACTAAGGCATACATTTCTGTTCCCCTGTGTTGATAGACTACTTCTGCAAGCTCTGGCATGGAAATCTGGGCTAGAATTTTCACCTTCTTTTTGGTGCATCTGTGAAAAAACACAAATTACAAACTATCAGCTCAGACTATAGAATCACAGTTTCCGCTGTCAAATTAAAAAGGGTTCAGCCAGACATGACAAAAAACGTTGTCCATGGGCTTCATGGACATGGTAATAAAGGAAGATGACTTTTCAACAAACTGAAAAGGGGCACGTTTAAGGCAAATGTAGTCAAGTTTTGCTGCTTCAGTACTATATAACATCCTGAAGGTATTTATCATGTCATGGGGGTAGAGAGCACTTCTGGAAGCATTTCCACAGGCAGCCCCAGGAAATCAAGCTGCTGCACACATCTGGATAGCTCTGTACACAAATGGTATTGCATTCAGAGATGAGGTGCTGGCAAGGAAAAAGCAGTAGTCTATGAACAATTACTCATTGCTGCAGATTCCCAGTTTGACAAGAACCATGAGTAGAATGGTTATCTAGAGTCAGGTAGGAGGGGGGGCTTGGCATCAAAAGGTGTTTCTTTTGTGCTACAGACCATCCAGACACAAAACCTTACCTGGAGAGCAATCTAAAGGACAGTTCATTTGTATTTTATAATTTTTAAAAAAAGCTATCTAGTCAGGAATCTTTAAGAAGCTTAGAAGGAAAACCAAAATATGAGTAGCATGGTACAACCCACTGTTTGCAGTAACATAACAGGTGTGGGAGATTAATACATTCAGAGAAATGAGAACAGCCTAAAAAAATTCATCAGGCTGGGAGTATTTAAGCGGCTGAAAAAATTATTAATACAAATTAGATGTTGCTTTACGTGTTTACCCCTAAAGGAAGAAAGGCTTCATAACTTTTGGGAGAAGCTGTACAGCTCCAAGACTGTCATTACCATCTTTTTCAGATTGTTTTGAGAGAAGTGTTCTCATTGACGGTGGGATGGGACTCTAGCCAGCTTTATGGGAGACTGATTTAAGTCCTGTAGGTTATACAATGTGCAAAGCTAAAGTTAACAGAGTTCCAGGACTGCTTCAAGTCGATATTGGTTTTAGGAGCTGGGTAAAATCTGTGTGGTAAAATATAAATATTTCTTTCCACCACAACACAGGAAGACCTGACAGTTAGAAACTGTCCTCTTGGAACCTGGGAGATCTTCTTCAGGGTTGGAAAGAAAAAAAAAAAAAAAAAAGAAAGTAATTTATTCTTGGCTACCTTGTGGGGCCACACACTGCCTTGCCCAGCTGCCCACTCACTTTGTGATTCATTCCACCCACAAGCTAAGGCAGAACTTAACCAAATCAATGCCTCGTTTCCTGTTTTTTGCAACCAGTTTCCACTGAAACCCTTCCAGCCACACAGCCCAGCCTCCAATCCAGCCTTCCCATATTGTGTTGCACCTTTAGGCGGTGGCTCGTCTTGTTTCAATTACCACTGACCGAATGAGGCTTTAATTCCTCTTTCATTTCATTTGAAAGAGAGACAATCAGCATGCATTCCCACTTCAGTGTGGTCTGTGATTGTCCAGACTTCACACTTGCAGGCAGCCGCCGGTCCTGTCCAAGAACACAATATGCCTCTTGCATATTCAGGTCAACCAGACCAGGGACAGATGTTTCTCTGGTTTTACTGCACTTTTGGCCTGGACTGATGAGCCATTATAAGGCAGAATGGCCAATCTGCAATACCACCATCTCCCTCATCTTGAAAGATCTTTCTGATTGGAAATTGTCTATATTTTTTTAATGTGAAACACAGAAGTGTACATGTTCCATCTCAAACTTTGAACAGAAATATTTTCAGTTCAAACTAAAGAACATACCTACTTTGCATCCTAATTAGGACATCCGTGTGGCTTTATTTAATTTTTCAGATTAATGCAGATGTAAATTAGATGGCAAGATGAAAAAAAGTGCTTTATTTTTCAAGCATAATATGGTTTTAATATGCTGGTGTGGTTTTAATGATGTGTAACATTTTCTTTCATCAAAAGCAGAAAGCGGAATTCCAGTGGAATATTTTGCTGCTTTTTATTGATAAGTAGGAAGAGTGCTTCTCTGTGGGATATCTGAATTACACACAGAATCACAGAATGGCTGAGGTTGGCAGGGACCTCTGGAGGTCATCTGCTCAAGCAGGGCACCTACAGCACGTTGCCCAGGGCCATGTCCAGATGGCTTTTGAATATCGCCAAGGAGAGAGACTCCACAGCCTCTCTGGGAAACCTGTGCCAGTGTTCAATTGCCATCATTGTAAAAAGTGTGTGGGGGTTGTCTTCAGATGGAATGTCTTGCGTTTTTTTAATTCATGCCCATTGCCTCTTGAACTGGCACTGGGCAGTACTGAATAGAGCCTGGTTCCCTCATCTTTGTTCTTTTCCATCAGGTATTGATCCATCTGAGCCTGCTCTTTCCAGCCTGAACAGTGTCGTGGTTAAGGCCCAGATGGTAAAAAAGGACCACATGGCCATTCACTCTGCCTCCCCCATTTTGAGATGTGAGGAAATCCACCTAAAACCTCATAGGTCAAGACAAGGACTAACAGCCACTCATCACTTACAGCCATGGGAAAAACAGAATCAACCTGGGGGAAAAAATCAATTTAATATATTATTAATCAAATCAAAATGGGGTAAAGAGAAAATAACCAGAGCTTAAATACCTTATCCCACCCCCGTCTTCTTCTCAGGCCCAAATTACTTTGCTTCCAATACCTCTACCTCCTCCCCCTCAAGTGGCAGAGGGGGGGGACAGGTCTGGTTTATGGTCTGTTTTGTCACAGGTTGTTTTCTGCTTCTCCTTCCTCCTCAGGGAGAAAGATCCCTCACAGTCTTCCCCTACTCCAATGTGGGGTCCCTCCCATAGGACAGAGTCCTTCACGAACCCCTCAAACCTGAGTCCCTCACACAAGGTGCAATCCCTAAGGAGCAAACTGCTCCAGTGTGGGTGTCTCAGGAAGCCATGGCCAGCTTTGGGAACAGTCACTTGCCCTGGTGCCAGGTCAGCCACAGCTGCAGGTCCACTTCTGGTCCACCATGATCCATCCTGGGCTGCTCCACCATGCTCCTCCATGGGCTGCAGGGGAACAGCTGCCATCTCACCATGGTGTGTAGGGGAACCTCTGCTCAGGCACTTTCTCACCTTCCTCACCAACCTCAATATCTCTGCTCTGGCACCTCTGGGATTGCTCTCTCCTCCTCCTCTCCTTTGCCCTGAGCTCTTATAGCCACTGGTTTCCCCCTCCTGAATATGTTAATCGTGGAGATGTGTCACTGATGACACATTAGCCAGAAGTGGGACCGGACTTTTTGGAGCTGGGGAACCTTTCAGCATCATAGGTGCCACCCCTCCACCTCCCCCCCCAAAAAAAAAAAAACCAAACAGCACTATGTGAACCCAGAAAAGTCAGTCCTATCTCTCTCAGCATCTCCTCACACCTGAGAACCTCAGGTCCCTTAGTGATCTTCAGGGTCCACATCTCTCCTGTACTGCAGAGCCCAAAACTGGACCCAACCACACCAGTGCTCAGCAGAGAGGAGGGATCACCACCCTCAACCTGCTGGCAACATTCCTCCTCATGCAGTCCAGGATACCTTTGGTCTTCTCTGTCATTAGGGCACATCACTGGCTAATGGTCAGCTGCTTGTACATTAGGACCTCCAGGTCTTTCTCTGCAGAGCTGATTTCCAGCTGGTCAGCCCCCAGCCCACACTGATGATGCCTGGGGCTGTTCCTCTCCAGTTGCAGGACTTTGCATTTCCCTTTATTGAACTACATGAGATTCTTATCTTCCCATTTCTCCAGGATATTAAGGTCCCTCTGGATGGCAGCATGACTTTCGGGTATATTCACCAGACCGCCCAATTTTATCTCATCTGCAAACCTGCTGCATCATCCTGACCATTAATGAAGACGTATTATTGACAGGAAGTTGAACATGAGCCAGCAGTGTGCCCAGGTGGCCAAGAAGGCCAATGGCATCCTGGCCTGGATCAGGAACAGCGTGGCCAGCAGGTCCAGGAAAGTGATTCTGCCCCTGTACTCAGCCCTGGTGAGGCCACAGCTCGAGTCCTGTGTCCAGTTCTGGGCCCCTCAGTTCAGGAAGGAGATTGAGGTCCTGGAGCAGGTCCAAAGGAGGGCAACCAGGCTGGTGAAGGGACTCCAGCACAAGTCCTGTGAGGAGAGGCTGAGGGAGCTGGGGGTGTTCAGCCTGGAGAAGAGGAGGCTCAGGGGAGACCTCATCGCTCTCTACAACTCCCTGAAAGGAGGCTGGAGCCAGGGGGGGGTTGGCCTCTTTTCCCAGGCAACTTTCAACAAGACAAGAGGGCATGGTCTCAAGTTGTGCCAGGGGAAGTTTAGGTTGAATATTAGAAAGAATTTCTTTACGGAGAGGGTGATCAGACGTTGGAATGGGCTGCCCAGGGAAGTGGTGGATTCTCCGTCCCTGGAGATATTTAAAAAGAGACTGGATGTGGCACTCAGTGCCATGGTCTAGCAACTGCAGCAGTGGGTCAAGGGTTGGACTTGATGATCTCTGAGGTCCCTTCCAACCCAGCCAATTCTATGATTCTATGATTCTATGTTACACAGCATCGGTCCCAATACTGAGCCCCTGAGTACAACTCTAGTGACATGCCCCTAACTGGACCTTGTGCCACTGACCACAACCCTCAAGACCTAGTCATTCAGTTTTCAGTCCAACTCAACATCCACTTATTTAACCCATATATGATCAGCTTATTTATGAGGGTCTTACAGAAGACAGTGAAAGGAAACAGCCTTACTGAAGTCAAGGTAAACAATATCCACCACTTTTCCCTTATCTTTCAAGGTAGTGACCTCACTGTAGAAGGATTCCAGTCCACTTAAAATGTTAAATAATGTATTTCCTTTTATTCTCTTTAGCGGTCAAGCTACAGAGGCTACAAAAGCTGCATTTCATGTATGATGAGATCCTAATTTACAGTAACTTCAAGTCTTTTCTGTATAATTTGATAGATATGCACCACAGATTGTTATTATTCTGAAATTAATTTATATTATTCACTAAATGTGACAATACAAAGAGAAAGCTCAGATGACGTGACATAGAAATGGCTCTGTTACTTGCAATTTTTTAACAAAAAATGACATTTTTCTTATCAAGAGTGGAATATTGTTCCTGTGACATGGGGAAAGAATGATGTCAGGGTAAATTCCTTTTACTGAATGAAAATATGGCATAGGATGAATATAAAATACTAGATGGTATGATGTGGACATGTAATTACAGACATAGCTAGCTATAAATGACCAGTTAGATCATCTGGTCAAGGCTTCTGTGAATGCTAAATTGAATTTTGCATGCACTTTGCATTATTTCTGGCAGCCTAGGCACTTTCAGTAAGTGCGATAAAAATATTTTTAATATTTTAATATTTTTAAATTCCATGGTGTCTCCGAAGTCAGGAGAAAGAGAGAGGAAGATGGAGGAGGAGAGAAAAGTATCACATCAAACTACTCAATGTTGATACTTCAGGTTAGCCTCATTTCATCTTTCACAGAAAAAGCTGACAAGCTTTAAAGGAGGCCTTACTGCATAGAGAAATCAATGAAAAAATGTATATTGATTTCAATAAACCTGTTTCAGTCCCAAACTCATATATTTGCTGGCACAGGGGTGCTGCCTCTTAATGTTTGGGTTTTTTTGTCTTTCAAAAATCAAGTGTGCTGATGACAGTATAAAAATAAAGCTGTTGATAGCTCTGATCTCAGATAATAATGGCCTCTGATTCAAAAGCAGTCCTCAGGGACTGGCAAATTACAACAAGCATTGCCCTAGTCCTTCTAATAAACTCCATTGATTTCAAATGATCAGGCATGGGCAAAGCTGTTTCTGTGGTGTGTAGTTTCATTTACTGGAAACGGAGCTTTTAAACAAATGGTCTTGGATTTTGCTGTAAGCAGGAAAGTTGTCAGGCTAGAAAACTTTTCAGGACCCAGTTTGCACCACATGAGAGTGAGGATCCATACCACAGTGACAGGTCTGTGGGGTGTGCCTGAGGGGTAAGAGGATGCCAGGAGCTGCTGCTTCCAGCTGGTGAGACAGAGATGGTGAGGCCATGGAGACTCTGCAGAGAGGCCTTTCTACTGAGAGAATGCCATCTGCATAGCATATTTACTGTAGTATATATTACTGCTTTTATGTGAACCCAAATTTAATTGTAAGTCTGTGCCTCTGGCCTCATCCTTGGAACATAGAGTTCAAGATGGGCTGGACTCCTCCTTTGGAGAGCAGTGACAACCAGGAACTCCTCTCCCACCACTCTTGGCAGTGTGTTAATAAACAGTGGCATACAAAGTATTATTAATTAGGCTCATTTAAAATAAAAAAAAAAAAAACCACCACTGACACACAAATAATATGGAGGGCCCATAAAAGTTTGAATATATGAGGCCAGCCCACACTAGAAAGTACTGATATATGTGGAAATAATGATGCTTTCTGGTGTAAATGGCTCTTTAGAGTGATTCTGTAAATACTTCCCCTCATTCACCACCCCATACTCACAGGCTCTATGCTCTCCCAAGCCTCCTGAGGCTTCCACATTCACATCAGGGCCAGAGACAAAAGTCTTCTCTGTCGCAAAGTTTCAACTTTACATCACCTATTACCACAAGTTGTCAAGATGGGTTACCATAAATCAGATGAACATTCTTGTAATGCAAACTCCACAGAAGATCCTGAGCAGGAGAATTTCAAAGATGGGTGCTCAGGATGATAATTTTAGTAAGGAGAAACTCCTCTACAATGTGCTAAAAGCTTTAACCACAATATAAGCAAAAAAAAAAAAAGGCCTCAGAGCTGTTACAGTCTATTAAGTAAATACGTAACAAAGGTAATGTAACCGTCCCACGAAATGTGGCTTTGGAAATATAAGCAGAAAGTACCAGAGGAGGGTCAGTATGATTTATTTGTATTTTACCTGCCCCAGAACACTCTCATTTCCTGATGAACACAATGACTTGGCACAACTTGAAGCCCAGCAAGTCAGATTTCTCTCAGCAGACATCCTGATCACTCTGATGGATATTTTAGGAACTCACCATTAGTTCCTTTAATTACTGCCTCCCCGACAGGGACTGGCGCGGCCTTTTTCCCACGTCAGTGGAACAAAATATGCTTCAGCCATTTTGTCCAATAAAACAGAGCCTAGTGATTGCTTCTGAATAGCCTGAAGAGAGTTCCCCTAAAGCCCCAGGTACCTGATGCTATCCATGGCAGAGCACCAGCTTCTGGGAGTCTCCTCACCTCTAGAACTCATTGTATAGCACTTTTTCTACACACTTGGCTATCTCCCAGACCTGAGCAGTTGTAAGCAACCCTTTATGTCATGGGATGACGTACCATCAGCCCTGCTTGCGGTAGCCAGTGGAAATCTGTGTTGTGTGACCCAAATCACTTTTCCCTCTCACAGCTTTCCTCCTCACCTTGCAGTCCTTCTCCAGCCTCACCATCCCCAGCAAGAGCTGTGTCTGCCCCAGTATGACACTGCCAGCTCTTGGCTGGTGGTCACCTGCCAAGGCATTGGCCAGGGCCAGGTCCCAGATTCCTCACCTTGCCCTGTGCATGTTGATGTTGAACTGGAACTTCAGTTTCTATGAATGTTTTGCAAGTAGCAAAAAAATTAAGTCAGGCTCTTTAACTAATTTTTGCCTCTGGCTCTTTGAGCCCATCACACCTTGCATATAAATCTGCAAGGCTGTAAAAGTCAATAACTGTACATAGCTCCCCAGCAAAATAAATTAAAAAAATAAATTTAAAATGTCCAGGAAATCTGTTTGCCACAAAACTCCCTTTGATAGCAGGATGTTCTTGCTGAGCCAACTGAAGCAGAACTTATCACAGAAAATTATCTTGCATGCTGAACAAAAATCTGATCCTTGGAACTTCAACATTTGCCACTGGCTCCTGGCACCCCACGCCCCCTTCACAGTAAGATCTCCCCCATGGGTATCCTTTGAACTCTTAAGGAGACCTGTGGTGGATTTCAGCAATAATTTGCACCATGGATGAACATCAGGCAGAGGCGGTCGGCAGGCACTGCTGGCCAAGAGCCAAGGGACACCTCAGCCCTTCCTCCCATTTGCCATGATGTTTGGGAAGGAGATGGCCTTCCCTGCCACCAGGCAGAGGGATTTGCCAGGTGTTAAGTGCCAGCACTGCATAGCTGGCAGGCTTTCTAAATGCAGTGAGTCTGCCTGCTTCCCACGGAGGATAAGTCAGTCTTGTTGTGACTTCCAGACCTCATCAGGGACAGATATAAGGGCAACACTAGTGACTTAGGCGTGATACCTAAAGCAGCTGGCCTGGGAACCCTCTTCCTTGGGCCCCTCAGTTCAGGAAGGAGATTGAGGTCCTGGAGCAGGTTCAAAGGAGGGCAACCAGGCTGGTGAAGGGACTCCAGCACAAGTCCTGTGAGGAGAGGCTGAGGGAGCTGGGGGTGTTCAGCCTGGAGAAGAGGAGGCTCAGGGGAGACCTCATTACTTTGTACAACTACCTGAAGGGAGGTTGTAGCCAGGTGGGGGTTGGCCTCTTTTCCCAGGCAACTTTCAACAAGACAAGAGGACATGGTTTTAAGTTGTGCCAGGGGAAGTTTAGGTTGGATATTAGAAAGAATTTCTTCACGGAGAGGGTGGTCAGGCATTGGAATGGACTTTCCAGTGAAGTGGTGGATTCTCCGTCCCTGGATATATTTAAACAGAGACTGGATGTGGCACTCAGTGCCATGGTCTAGCAACTGCAGCAGTGGGTCAAGGGTTGGACTTGATGATCTCTGAGGTCCCTTCCAATCCAGACAATTCTATGATTCCCATAGTCTGGCAGGACACCTCACAACCACTTTCCCTAAGACAAGTCAGCCCAAAGTGGTTCTGGTTCTAACTCGACATGCTTTTCTCCAGGAAATATTTCACTTCTGCATGGGTATCCCCACCATCTCCAAATGGGGGTTGTGTTCCCAGATCCATGACCTCACTTTTTGAGAGGTTTAGGATGTCACTCCCAAATCCAAAGGGGATTCTCATTACTTGGAGATAACAAACTGTCTTTTCACACACCCACGGGTATTCTTGTTTCTGTCCCACACACTGTCCTTCTCGGTGTCCCCTGCACACTTGTGCATGGGACATCTGTAATTTAAACAAGCAAAAAACCAAACAAACCCTGGAAATTTCTGTGAGCTGTTGACGGGAGGAGACCAAAAAGCTGGGGATTTCGTGTTTTCTGGCAGGCACTACTGCTTGGGCAGTCCTGGGGCTGCTCACCAGGCCCGATTTTTAGGCTGTTCCAAAGACGTTTCTCGTCTCCCTGAGTCCGTCACGGGGCGGTCCCCGTGTGACAATCCCCCCCCCCCCCGGGCTACCGCTGCCTCCTCAGGGAATTAAAAACCATTTTCAACTTGTTGGGGCCGGGCGGCATCACCTACAGCTCCGCCTGTGCCAACGGGCTCCTCATACGCCCCATGACACAAAACCACGGCACAAAGTCAGCGTCACGGAACCGCTTTTAGTATTTTCGGTGGTGAGGTGGGGTGCAGGCGCAGCCGATGCCCCGAACCGCTCCTCACCTCCTCGGCCAGGGGAGGAAACCCGGGTCTCTCTGACCGCCGCCGCCGGGACAGCCCCGCTCCCCGGCCGCCCCCACGGGCTCTCCGTGCGCTGGGTGGGAGGCGGGGCGGTGGCCGCGGCCGCGGCGGCGGCGCCAATCGGGAGGCGGGGGCCGGGCCGCGGAGCGCGGTGCCGAGGAGCGCGGTGCCGAGCTCAGCCGTGCCGGCTGCCGGAGTCTGACGGGCGCTGCAGGTGGGAGCCCCGCTCCGCGGCGGCGCTTAACTTCGGCGGGCCGGGGCTGTCCGCGCCTGCCTTCCCCGCGGGGAGCGGGAGGAGGTGATTCCCGCGCAGCGGCGGCGGCGGAAAGCAATCCCCGCGGCAGGCTCAGGTGAGGAGCTGCCGGTTCCCGCTCCCCCCCCCCGTTTCCCCGGGTCGTCTATCCTGGCCGGGTTCGGCTCGGTTCGGCACAGCGCAACCGGGCCCGCCGGGTCGCGATGCGCAGCGGGACCGCCGAGCTGTCCTTGGCTTGAGGTCAACGGGGAGGGCCGGGCCGAGGGGCGTGCGCTGCCCGGGCCGCCCCCGCGGGGCGCCGTGCCCGGCCGTGCCGTTGCGCACCTCTCCGCGGAGAAGCCGGGCAAGGGCCGCGGGTTTGCGGTACGGGGCCGCCCCCTCGCTTTTTTTCCTGCTCCCCCTCCGCGCTTTTTGCTTTTAGCTGTTCGAGGTGTCCCGTGTTCTGCCCCTCTCCTCCCCCCCCCCCCCCCCCCCCCCCCCCCAACCCCCGCCCTGGTTAGTTTCGGGGTGCGCAGAGCTCGCCCCCTCTTCAGGAGGCGCAGCGGACTTGCTGCCCGCGGTGCGGTGCGGCGCGGACTGCGCGGGGCCGGGCGGTGCCGTGCGGGGAGTGCCGCAGGCGGGTACGGCTTTTGCGGGAGCCTTGTCCCTCAGCCGCCCTTCCCGCCTCTTTGCCCTCCGGGGAAGCTTCTGCGGAAGATCCGCCGGGAGGCTGGGGCACAGCGGCGGCCGCAAAGTTAGGGGCTTTTGCGCGGCTGCGGAAGGGGAGATGGGGAGGGGGTTGGGGGGGAGGTGAGGGATGCCGCGCAGCGCTGCGCAGGCTGGAGAAGACCTGCTGGTAAACCCAGGCGGTGCTGCTGCGGGGGCTGAAACCCGATTTTGGGGTGGGTTAGCGTAGCCTTGAGGTCAGTCCTACCGAACCCGCAAGGTTTTGCGGGCGGGTGGGGGGGTCAGTGCATCTTAAGCGTTAAAAATGCTTAATAGTGGATCTTTATGGGGTATTTCTCTCTCCCCCTCTTACCCAACCCATCTCCATCCCCCTTTCTCTACCTTTTCAGATATGTAAAAAACAGAACCAAAAAAAGAAAAAAAAAAATAAAAATCCCCAAAACTACTCATCGGGCGACCGTCTTGCATTTCTGTAGTAACAGCAGTTCATTAGGAAAGTGATACTATCAGGAGAATTAAAAGTAGCAGCAGCAGAGCCCCGGGAGTGGTTGCGGATAGCGGTGCGGGATGGGGCCCCCTCCCCACACACCCTGCTTGCGGGGGGGGCTCCCGGATTTGGGGAGCGTGTGTGGGTGCGGTGGGCTACAGTGCAGGGTGCAATGCAGAGCTGGAAGCACCGAAACTCTGCATTTCGTGCACAGTTTAGCGCTGGGTGGCCATTTTTCTAATTTTTCCTGACAGGCTGTTGGACCCCTGAAATGCTCATTTAGGACTTGAAAAAACACCTCCAACACCCTTTCACTAGGTCTGTTTCGATGCCAAGTGTATTTTTGGATTCCCAAATCGGTGATCTTTTGTCAAGATTTAAACCTCATTAAGACGTAGCTAACCATTAGTGAGAAGGACTTTTTTTTTTTTTTTTTTTTTTTTCTTCTTCTCCCCTGTCTCTCTGTACTTCGTGTGCTTGTTCCTCTTGTCTTCTGTTCTTCCCAGGGAAGGATTTAGTCCCTGGCATGATGGCTGAAATGGTGACACGCAATTCAATGTGCTGCCAGATGCTTACCTTCTTTCAGAGTTTGGGATAGGCTCAGGCAGCATTAAAAGCTTGCTTAGAGGATACTGTTGTATGGTTTCCTCCATTTTTGGGCTCTATCAGAAACAGCATAAAAATACTGGATCATCATTCCTCACACTGTAACTACAAGACTTTCAAAGATACATTCTTAGATATGCTTTGGTTTTTTTCTGGTTTTGTTTGGTTTTTGTTTGTTTTGTTTGTTTTCTGTTTGTTTGTTTGTTTTCTTTTTAACATTGGAAATTGTTATTCCTGGTATGTAGTTGGGAGATAAAATGCTATCCTTGTTTTTGTAGTCTGGAGGCATCACTTTTGATTCTAAATGGACATTTTTTTAACATCAAATTATCATTATTACAAAGGGTTGGGTATTTTAGCAAAACTTCCTAGATATACCCCCTAATGTTCCTAGAACCCCTCCAACCTTTGCCAAGTGCCATAAACACACTCAGATAATGTAAATTTGTCAAGAAAATAGCCTTTTCTTTGACCTTTTTTTTTTTTTTCAATTGGGAAATAGCAGTAAAACAGATTATCAGTACAGTAGTATCTCAGTATTACTCCTTTCTGCAGCAGAATTTATCTCAGCATATGAAGTTTCTTTCAGAGGTAAATGCTATAGAAGTCCTCTGCTCAAATAATGGTTGCACATTACTGCTGAGATCTAGCTTAGGAAGGCACTTTACTATCTCATGCAACCTTATCTGCCTTTCCACAACTTCATAACAAACCCATTGGAACATGAAATGACCTTGGAAAGGCATCTTTCCATCTGACAAAAAGCATTCTCTTACGGGGAACAGCACTGCTCCACACAGGACTAATGATTTCAAATTGATGCTTCTAAGGAGATTTTTTTTTTTAATTTTTTTTCTTTTTTTTAGGAGCAAAGGGAGATGGGTGGAATATTGAATTTGAAAGGAAAATATTTTTTAAAAAACAAATCCACTCAGCTGAAGTTGAAGCACCATTCAGCTGAAGAAGAGGTATATTAAGAATGTACATATGATAGTGACACTTAAGTTATGGGTGAAAACAAGACTTCAATTTTAATCAAAGGAAAATAGCATTTCCTCTTCCAGTTCTGATTTGCTCATTCATAAGATCTTCAAAATTATTAGTGGGACTAATTGAAAGCTAGTTGGGTGTGTCAAATGGAGAAAAGAAGTGATGAAGTCTGAAGGAAGCTTTACATTTAATTGTATCGCTTCTACGTCAAAAATATTTGAGAACCATTTCTGTCCTCAAAATGCTGCTCCTCTGGAAAGCCTGCAAGAGCACTTGAGAATTAGGAGCAATGAAGGGGAGTCTTGTAGCTGCCGAGAGAGCTAATGGAGTCTATGCCTGGCTAGAAAGCGTAATGGGATTTTGGTCTGGGTGCTGGACACTTCAGGTCTTCATAAAGGGGGTGAACACCACTGGCGGTGCCCATGGTTGTTTTACCTTTCATGAAGATGGTGCCTCCTGTAGAGCAGTTCCTGCTCACAGCCCCCCACAGTGCTCCAGCCTCAGGAGCTTGTGATATGAGTGCCACCTGCTGGGTGATAAGCACGCTTTGTATACATTATAAATTATTTCTCTTAATATACATATCCTTGTGTGTCTGCACATACATATACCATGCTTGTGTGTAAGTTTATTTGCGTATGGGTGTATGCCTTTTCCATAGAGGTGTTCTTGGGTGAACCTGTGAAACCTTGCTAAGACCTGAAGTTTCTCACCTTCTGAGGACTTACCACAGCTTGTGTTTTGTGAAACTCAAATAGCACTTGGGTTTTATATTGCAAGGATAGAGGGGTGATTTTGCTGCTGCTGGTGTTTAACGCTGCCTTTGCCTTGCTGAAAGCAATGGGGAATTTTCAGTCATACAGCTCATTGGTTGTGATGTTGTAAGCTTTCAGTTGTCTTGGAGGCTGGATATCAAGCTGTGGAGGTAGAACTATAGACATGAAATGGGGACCGAACTCAGCTTTACATAATGTATCACTTAAATGTTAAATCTTCATTGCGCTGCTGATTTCATAATTTCTCATGTCACCTATCTTATTTCCATGAAGTTATATGAACATCCTATTTTGACACAAAATAACACTTCTCATCTAGATTAGCTGAAGATGTATAGAATTTGCAGAAATCCTTTTCATTCTAAAGAATACTTTTTCATATGCCCACTTTAATAACATTTGCATGGGGCAGCAAAATAGAAAAGTTGGATTATGTTCTAGAAGTTCCACCAACAAGTGAAATCATAAATCTGAATCTGACATCATCTGCAGCTATGGCTTTCCAATTTCCATTAGTTTCCACCCCTTCTAGCTTGCTGGAGCATTGGCTGAGATGCTGTTTAAATACCAGTGTGATTCAGCTGGATACAGAGTGCAATCAGTTGCAGCATCAGGCTTTGTGCCTGATCTATATCATACTGATAATAAAGGGGAGAGATGCAGAGCCTTGTTTTTTGGTGTAGGTTGTTGGGTTTTTTTCTTTTCTTTTTTTTTTTTTTTATGGACAGCTGACCTCATTAAGGCTTTATTGTTTATTTATTTCATTGTGGAGTGGTGCCAGATGAAGTCTTTTAGCCTTCCCGAGGCTTAGGAATGGATCCAAGCTGCACCATAAAAGTTTTGAGGAAACTCTCAAAAGCTTTCAGCTGGAAAATCCATATTGATGTACTTTTGTGATAAATGGATAAAATGCTTCATGTGGCTTTGAAAGTGCGTTCCTCCACTTGACATCTGTATGCTGGAGACTGTGTAACAGTCAGGGAGGAGTTGATGGAGCAAAAAGCAAGTAGTGTAATTGCAGAGTTCATCTTAAAGTGTGGTTCTAGCAAAAAAAAAAAAGGAAAAAAAACACCTGGGATATCAAGAAGGATTACAGGATAGGTTTTTGAGGCAGGGGCCTCACTGTAATAATGCATAACTAAAGTTCACCATCCCCTAAATCATTCACAGTTAATTTGATGCTTGAAAAATTGTGACTTCAGTGTCTGATGAAGAAGCAATTGACCCTAAAATTGCTGCCTGAAGCTGAACCAATGTTTTCAGTTTCATAGCCATTGTCATGCAAAAATAGCACATGAAGAGGAGCAAGGGGATTGCAACAAAGCTCTGTGGTCTTGCTCTAATTTCTCTCTCCTCACCTGGACCGGAAATACTACCATGTAGTGTAGGCAGTGGATGCTGCTGCAGCGATCAAGGCAACTTATATCCCATCTATTCACCCATCCCATCATGGTGTATTGTGAACTTTTTTTTTTCTTTCCCCAAAAACCTTCTGAGTTGTTAAGGGAAAGCTACCCCTTACAACATGTCAAACTTCAACATGTTCTCAAAAATACAGTATTGCCAGTGGAGATACTGCCCCTTCTGTGTCTCTCTCCTGCCTCCTCTTCATCCTAAATAAACTATATTGGCAGCTCTCCTACTCAAATTCTACTGTTTTAGAGTTTTGCTCCTTTTCTGCATACAGTTTCCCAGCATTCCCACCTACTCGTATCTGCTTTCCTGTGACCTCTTGACCTCATCTTCTAGTAATTTAATTAATGTTCATCTTGCTTCATTCCACCATCAAAACTTCACTTGACTTAATTTGAAGTCCTGTGTTTAGTCAGGCCACTCAATGGCCATTACATTTCTTGTAAGCATCTTGAAGTCACGTCTGCTCCAATAAAGATGTCTCCCCACTATTTTCAGCTTTCTTTGCAGAGGGAAAAGGCAGATAATATCTTGAGGACAGTCTGTAGCTGTTGTCACAGTGACACTTATGGTACATGGTCACTTCTCTGGGGAAGGGCTGCATTTCACAAGTTTGACAAGAGAAATCAGTAATGAAGGCAAATCCTTTGCAATCTTTTTTCCCTTTCTTCTCCAATATCCTTCATGTGAAGGCATTGGAAAGACTCCTTCTGTAAAAGCACTCCTACAAAAACGGCAACAAAAAAAGTTGCTCACTGGCAACGTGGTAAATACATGAGCAATTTTCATCCTTACTCTGCAGTCTTTCATGCTGTCTTATTAATGGGCCGTGGAGGCAGAGGAGGAGGTAACTCATCAGCTGTTATCTGTAGGGGCTCCACAAATCGGTTGACTGTGCCAGTTATGTTCTCCTTTTTGACACCAACAGATAAATTTTCCTTCATATGGCATGGTTTCTACAGAAACCACACCAGGGTCTCCATGGGCAGCTCACTGCCTCGGGGATTTCTGGAGGCCAAATTGCTGCCCTGGACTCAGGCTTCTTCTCTGGCACTTTGCAGAAGATCTCAGAGTTGTGAGCATACCTGCATCCCTGAGAACAGTTGAGTTTTGAAGAATTGGACAGATAAAACACACGAAATGGGATGATTTCCCAATCTGTTGAAAGAGACTTTCCAAGTGACCTTTGGCTTCTTGGCATCTCATCAGCCTTGATGCTGCTTGCACAATGATCGATCTGATGACTGTACAGCTGCTGGGACAAGATGGCAGTGTTTCCTTCACTGCCACCTCCTCCTCTCCTCTGCAGGCTTCTGTGCTCTCTTCTTCTGGTATCTCTGTGCTCGGGACCTTTTGCTCATCCTCAACTTGCAAATGCAATTGGTTTCTTTCATCAAAAGAAGAGCTCGGCTTTTCATTGCCATTGCGCACTCACGTGCACTTTGTTTAGGTCAACCCAAAGTGATTGGCATTTAGTACAGATGTCTTCAAAGCATTCCCACTCCAAAGGAGTAATAATAAAAAACCCCAACCTACCAGAAAAGCTGAAAAAAACAAATGCTAAATTTGTTGAATGTTTGAGAGCGGTTGCCAAAAGAAATCAACGGCCTGGGAAGGCTGTAAATTTAATTCTTTGGCTTTTTAGTAGTAGGAGAGAAATGACACTGATCGAAGTCCAAATGCAGAAAATTTGTTATTTCAGCTTGACAGTTTGCAGATGTGTAACGATGCTTAACACTGTTTAGCTGTGGGGTAGGCTACAATCCCCTTTAGTTGCAAAGAATAAATTCTCAATCCCCCATTCTTGACTGAGGATTCTGAAAATTAGTAGTCACTGTGGCCTCGTGCCAGTTTTGATGTACTTTCTTGCCAAATGTTGCATCTCATCATCAACAATTCAGAAATGTCTGCAATATGAGAAAGTAATACACTTTTCTGTATGTGATGTTGTCTACCTGTTACTGCCTGATGGGGGGAGATACAGTACAAGATATGATTTTCTTTTTTTTAATTTATTTTTCCCTCTCTCAAAAGCTTTCTTATGAGGCCAGCCTTGACAGATCATTATTGGTCTGTAATTCTTAATCTTTTATCAATATGACATTGTTGTTGTGTTTATTTTCATTATTCCTAAGTTAGGAGTGTGGGTGTATGTTCAGTTCATTTAATGAGTTATCTGAAACTATTCTGTCGTACAGACTTTGTAGAAAAAAGAATTGTTGTGTTGTTCATTGAATCTCAAGAGTGCTTTTTTTCTGCTTTTTCCCTTCATTTTCCTGCTGATTGCTGTGACCATGCTTCAACCATGGACTTCACTAACGGGACAAATGACTGCCTCTTGGAATATGGACAATTTTGGTGAGTCTGCAAAATGAGTTTCACTTACTTAAGCATGCTTGAGAGAAGGAGGAGGAGCATTATTTATTGGAAGTTGAGCTCGATGAAAGCTAAATCTGCTTTTGGGATGTTTTTATAGAAGCAACAGGCAAAGCTTTTGAGTCTCAACTTTTTTTTTGATGGAGTGTTTTTTTTGTTATTCTGTTTTATTGTTTGAAAAGGTGAAGGAATTAACATGCGGTAGATTAATTTGAAATAGTGTCATTTTATGATGTTGAGTGTTATTGCTTTTGTAATAATTTTTAAATTACTTTTCTGAAAGACACACTATGAAGCAACCTCTTAGAACATTTAAAGTTTTCTTTTCTAGCTTATTCAGTTGTTTCTGCAAATAGTTCAGACAGAAAATGATTAATTCATTGGATGGCTTTTCAGAAAAGCACTATACAGTTCTCCTCACTGTGTCTAATTCCAGTCTTGCCTGTGGTGTGAACTTTTAAGAGCTGATGTGTTGCTGGTGTGTTTGCATTAATATTGTACTAGAATTTTCTGTGAAAAGGATTTCCATCCCAAGCAGACTCTGGTGACATCTCTTTTTAAATTTAAAAAAAAAAAAAAAAAAAAAAAAAGAGGCACAAAGCTCTCTGAGTTCTGCTCTTTACTTACATGCAGACAGCTGACCTGCAGAATACCAGTCTGGGGGTACCTGCTCTTGCTTCCTGAGGATGGGACTCTGGCACTTTGGACTTTCAATTAAAGGTGGACTGGACAGCTGCAGGGAAAACATTTGCTGCAAACCTGTCAGCCCAGAGATTTGTTCTAGAAGCACTCTTGGTGGTGGCAGATTCTCCCAGTATTGTCTGTGGGACTAAAGCTGCCTCTGCGTGCTGACATGAGGTGGTTGGCAGCTTATCAGCCTTGGGGTTTATCTCTGAGCTATTTAGACCTAGCAGGAGTGGCTCCTTACTACTAATAGGCTCAGTCAAGGAAAACAACTTGCTTCACCTCTCTCACCTGTGAGGTGACAATCTCATGCAAGCACAGCCTTTAGTCTTGAGGGAGAAGGTAAATATGGTGCATGCACAGTGTTGGCTGCCTGTCCCATCCCAGGGAGATGCGAGTGTCCCCAGTGGAGTGGCCCTGTCACCAGCAAAGGTGTGGGAATGAGTGTGTGGCTGGGCACTGGCTCCTCTCTGACAGATTGCAGCTGGATTTAGCTGGTGCAAACCCCTTCGGGGTGGGGGTGGGGGAACTGGCAGCACTCCCTCCCTGTCTTACTTTTCAGGCTCTTGAACATGCACGGTCTGTGATGCCTATCTTCCACTGCTACAAAGAGCCCGAGACCGAAAGATAGGTCTTAGAGTTTCTTCTCAGGCGCAGCTTTGCAGAAATCCGAGATAAAACCTGATATTTTGCTTTTGAGCGTTTCTGAAGTATTGCTGCTTAATCCTTTTTATTGATCCATAGCTTATGCCGGAAAGCCCTTGTCTCGAGGCAATATTCAGAGTCCTGGGGGATAATGGCACTAATCACATTTCATATGACCTTTCAGGCAGGATGAACATATGTTGCACTGCTGCATTTTTCTCCTCTTTTAGTTCTGGTTATATATCTTGTATTCCTCAGCAGCATGGCTTAGGAGGGCAGTTAAGAAGCCTTCTGCATGACTGGTACATGGTAATTTGGAAACTGAGTAGCAGTACTGTCTGTAAGTGGACTGCTGCTTCAGATTGCTGTGCTTTGAAGTACTAAGAAGCCTTGATCAGCCTGTGAGAGTAATAGCTCTTGTGCCCAGGAAGAGAAGTAATGCCTATTTACTGTGATGGACACACTATCCAAAACTCTTTGAGTCTGAAAACCAGAAGAGTGCATTCCTCATGGCTTTGCTTCAGCATGGATATTGCTTTTTCAGCCTACTTTGTAATGTACATGAGTAATTGGCTCTTATGTTGCACCTATATAAAGAGATGCTGCTTCAATATCTGGAAACGCAGTAATATGAGCACTGAAGTGCTGCCGTCACCAAAGCCCATCAGAAGAAGCTTGATGTGATCACATGGACAAGCATTTCCACCCAGGTTTTATTCTTAGATTTATTTTTTTCACTTTCAATCTGAATTGGTTATGTTTGAATTTTTGGCAAATGCAGTTAGCAACGTTAAAATCTGAAACAGTAATCTGCATCAAAGTTAAGAGTGTACTTTGCATAAACGGATAAATAACAGAGCTGGAAGTATAAGGAATGATTTCCTTTCCATTCACTAAAAGAGTAGAACAAATGTCACCTCAGGCTCTTCCCAGTGGTGTTTGGTGGAAGGTCAAGAGACTATGACCACCAGTTGAGTTGAGGGCTTCACACTGGCTACTGGGAGAAGCTTTTTTACCCCAAGGCCAGCCGTCCAGCCAGGGCTATGGGTTGCCCAGGGTAGCTCTGGAGTCTCCATCCCTGGGGGTGTTCAAGACTGGACCGGGCCAAGCCCTGAACGGCCAATTTGGATCTCATAGCTCACCCTGCCTGGAATAGGAAGCTGGACCAAAGGTGTACTGAGGCCCCTCCTAACCTGAATTTTCCTTTGATCCATTAAAAACTGCTTGAATCTAGAGGGGCCTTGGTGCTTGGAAGAAGAGTAAAGTGGCAGGGTCATGGAGGGCGTTGTGATAAGGGCAAGGCTGGCAGTGGCTGCTGTAACAGGAGAAGGAGGAGGAATGCAGCATCTGGCCAGGATCATTCTGAAGTGCTGTCTGGGTCTGTCTCTGAACATTTGTTGCTTTTTTTTTTTTTAATTGTGCAAAACAATTAAAACCTCCTGCTTGCTGCATCTGAAGAAACTGCATGCTATCTGTTTTACACCAACAGTAGCTCTATCGCTAGTTCCCAAAACTTTGGAAATAATCAGCCGACTCTTGTTCATATCACTTAACAAACCTCACCTTGTGGCATCAGACTTCAGGGGAACTTTATTCTTCATGTAGAAGGCTTCCAGTCTTTGGATTTGTCTTTTTGGTTAGTTTTTTGTTGTTTTTTGTTAAAGATTAGGCTATGGATGTTCTCAGTCCTTCCAAAATTATGTGGGATTGTGAAGAGAGTGCAGATTAAAACCTATGGTTGGTTGGACTGAACAGGAGTCAGTTTACCAAGGTAGGTGCTTATGGATGGTGACATGAAGCCAAACAGAGCTTCTAAAGAGATAAAGGAAGAGAGCAGTAGTCAAGTTACTGAGGTAGCTTTGCCAGGGTGAATAGGTGAGGCTGTTTATAGCTGAGGAGTGTGTATGGGTCAGATGTGACCACAGTGGGGCTGGAGAAGCAGAGGACTGGTAGTGGTTTAGACAGTCTCCTGAGTAATCCTTTGCATTTTCAGGAAGGTGATGGCCTGCAATGCTGGAGTTAGTCCAGAAAACAGTTGAAAACACACATAAAAGCTACAAAATGCACTATTAGTAGGGTATAGCTTACTAATTTGTGAGTGAATGAATTCAGGTGTTTTACCTGATCTCGGCATTTCTGTTCATTTCCATTCTTGTTGGCTTGATTTTCATTCCTTCCAGAAGGGGGTGAGTTTAATTTATGAGTTGACTTTCCTTCTTTGGAGGCAATACAGGTGAATATGGAAAGCAGCAGTTAGTAACACCAAGCGGGATTTCAAAGGTTTCTGCTTATTTTGGCATTTTTAATCTTTCTTTTACATCACTATCCTGTCTGCTTCCACCCATATAACAAGTGAACTGACATTCTTGCCTGTTGTGCCTCAGCTGTGATAGCATGGGGTCAGTGGGTAAGGTCCCAGTGGGACCACAGTGTCTTGTCCCTTCCATATTCAGAGACTGAAAGCCATCAACATTCTTGTTGCGAAAAGCTAAAAGCGATAGATTTTACCTTTACCTTGACTGTAACAGTGCTGCTCCATGTGTCTGTGCGGTGACTATCTTCAGAGTTATGCTCATGTAACTATTGTGACTTTATGGCCACTTTTCCTCCAGCCTTGAATACTACACTGGGTGATTTGCCTTTTATTTTAATGTCTTTTATACGTATGCAAAGCCTTTGTATTTCTTGTTTTCTGTTGTGTTTTTCCCTGTAGCTGTTCATTTTCAGTTGTTGCATGGATAATAGTGCTGATGAACAAGTATTTAGCCTGACACACAAAAGCATTGCTGTAAAGAAAATGAAGCAGTGAAAATCACAGTGGCAAAGGTTCCTAAATTATAGTTGTACAGGAAGATTGTGATAAGGAAGTAGTTAAACATTACTATTTAGTCAAACCTACAACTGTGGCTGGTACTTTGATTGTCTCCTCCTTTTGCTGACAATTTGTTTCAGTCGGTGAGATACTCTTCATGCTAATAAAGTCCCTGTTTTATTGAACCAAAAGCTTGTGAAAGTAAATGGGCATGTTCTCCCAGTTGGTTTTAGGTCAAGTGCCAAACAAATGCTAGTTATTTTCAGATTTGCGTTTAAAAGAAAAGTTAGGTGCTTGCTATATCCATTGCTTAAAAAAAAACAAACAAAAGCAATACACAAATCAATCTGCCCACCTGAGAGCACATGCATTTTCCATGCAGGTACACTGGAAAACATACATAACATAATAGGACTAAGGATATTCATAATCAGGAGTATTAATATTTAAGCTGACTGTGTGCTTGCTACAGCTGGAAAGCCTGTTGCTTTTATGGCAGCAGTTTGTTTGCTCACAAGCCTGGGGTCTGAAAAACATCCGGGCAGATGTGAGCATGGTCCTTTTGCTCATCAGCCTGGTGGTGAGTACAAGCCACCATCTCCTAGCAGCAGATCTCACATTTGAAGACCTTTGCTTAGTTTCAAAGCGTCACAGCAGTAATCCATGAGGCCCTTTCATCCACAGGGATGTGGTACCAAAAAAGTGTGTTATGTAGATCTGTCACGATAATAAGGAGTAGATAGGATCCTTTGAGGGAAGCTTGCACCTTTCTTCATAGATACTATATTTTTCCTCTCTGGAAACTGCTGTGAGGATCTATGTTGGTGGCTAGTAATAACTTCATCTCTCCTCCCAAGTGATTCAGAAAATGTCCTGAGGCAAGCTGGGTTACTGTGGTTAATTGTATTTGAGCAGGATGGATTGCTGTCCAGGACCAAAAGGTAGTCTTCTGGGGTAAAGTTAACTACCTTTGTGCTTATCTTAACCTTGATGAAGCTATTACCATAGGTTTGTAAGTGAAAGAGTTAGGTGAAGGCAGTGGCCCAGACTGAGCAAAGGTTAAAGCAATCAGCAATAGCTCGACTGTCAGCAGAATTGCATTGCTGGGAACCGCATCCCAGGCTTTGCACAACTTTATTGTCTGCTTGGCTTTTAGTTGTTCCTGTGAGCATGTCCTTCGGCAAGCTAAGGAAGGGCCAAGGGTTGTCTGCCTGTGATTTTTTGCCTGACCTTTGCATAGCAGAGACAGTCCAGAGTGTGCCCAAAATACTGCAGAAGTGGCACTTATTTGTGGTGGAGCCCGAGATAAACCAAATAACTAGTAACCATGAGGCTATGCAAGTTGGATCTTGGCAACTTGGCTTACCTTTTTTTTTTCTCTTTATTTTTCTTTCCACTAGAATAGTTGTTCTTTGTTCTGAGGTTTGGTGTTGTTACATCGTATTTTTAACACCAAAAATTTCTTATCTGTAGGTAAATGTGTGATATATTTCATTTGAGAGGGCAGGTTTATCAAACGTCACAAATGAGCTTTCTTGTTAGGACTAATTCAAATGAGATGAAAAAAAATACTCGTCCTACTTAATATAAACTAATGTGTGCAAAATTTTCATTTACTTGGAATCAGTTGAGCCCACTGTCAAAGTAGATAATCAGACTTCATCATATTTCTCTTAACCTAGCACTACATTCATCATGTGGTACTTTAAAAATCTATATGTACCTAGTTTATCCAAGTATTTGCAAGTCTTTTACACCAACCTAATGCATCTGTAGAGGAATAGAAATTCTTTTGCAGTTGGCCAGTGGTAAAGCCTGTGTCTTTATGCAGAGATGTAATTGCTGGCCCAATATACATTTTTGCAGTAGTGACAGTCACCACAGCTGTTTGAGGTCTGTCATGTTTATGTATGACCAGATATTGCAATAGGATGGTAAGAATTTGCTGCAAGGAGAGCTTTCATTTTTCAGTCTCGGGAAGTGGGCTCCATCTAGTGTTTCATTTAAGGGTTAGACACCAGCTCCTTTTCTGGAATGCCCTTGCAGTGTGGATAAAGGACAAAGAGGAGGAATTGCGATAGGCATCTCTTTCGTTGATGATTATCTGGAATGAGACATTTCTTGATACACTGAGTATGTGAATGGCAACCCGAAACACTATGTCTGTCTTGCATATGCACTCAAAGCTAAAATACTCCTTTTATGAAATGGCATGTGGCTAAAAAAAAATAAAACTAAACCAGCATTAAAAGTGATCCTGGAATATTTTGTGGTTGGCTCTTACATACGCTTTCCTGCTATTTGATGTGGCATGTTAGAAACCAGTCTGTAAAACTGGAATTAGAAATCTAACGGCAGAGATCTTTTAAGAAGTAATGGATTTTGAAATGTGTACTGGATATTAATATTCAGTCAACAGAATAGTTTTCCAATATGTACTACTTCTCTAAAGAAGAATGTGGGGTTCTGTCCTTTCTTTCTGTGGTTTTCTTAATATTTCCATTTTAGTGATATTTAATCCTTTTGTAAAAGCTACCTTTTAATTATTATTATTGTTAAAAGGGGTATAATAATTTGACCTAATTTTAACTAAAATAGAAAAGTATTTGATAGTTAGTTGTCTCATGTCTCCAGTGCCCAGGTGATAAATAAAGCTGAGAAAGAGACATGAAGCATGAAGAAATAAAAATAAATCATGTGTTCAAGGTGGTTTTGATTCATTCAGCTTCTATTTTTTGTTGAAACTGGACCAGACGGAGGAAGCTGAAATACTTAAGACTGAGTACAGATTTGTTTTCTCCACTTACTTGTTACATTTCAAACTGTAGAAGCAGAGACTCAGAAACATGTTGTCAGGAGGACATGGCAGCAAATCTGCAGTGAGGAAAACTTGGGCTATCTGAGGACTATAATTATCCTTACAATGAGGTTTTGTCCAGTTGCATTTTTTCCTCCTGTAAAGGGAGAATTGAGGCTGCTTTCAACGGGCTTTTAGCCTTAGCTCTCTGGCACCTTGTAGCCATGCTTTGAGACCAAGGAGGGGAGGGAGGTGGGCGCCGTGCCTGGGCTAAATGTGGCTGCAGGATGGAGCCACAGAGCCCTCCCTGCCAGCACGGGGATGTCACAGATCTTTGCTGCCACTCCCAGGTTCAATAGGGTTGTGTGACTTGCCCCGCAGTCACTTTGAGAGCCAGGGGCCATAGAGCTGCAGGGCTGCCTTGCCCCTTGCAATGGTGTGGGAGATCCCCCACCCAACACCCAAGGCAGCTCTTGGCTTCTTTCCCACCCCTCACCAGAGTGGCACGGCACGTGGTCTGGGATGTAGTCCCATGTCGTTGGCAGAGAGCCTGTTGTTGTTTCATCTGTAAAATATTTGGGGTCTGGGCTTTCCAGTTGACACTTGGGAGAGGAGCGTGGACAAATTTAATGGGAACCATCTGGTACTGGGAGGGAGTGGGGAGATGGTTTCCTCAGCCACATGAATAGAGGGAGCTGCTGTGGCAAGGCCCCAGGATGCCCGTGTGTCTGTGGCATAGGGGGGAGAGGGTGGGTTGGGAGTGGTGGATGGAGAGGGCATGTGTATGAGTGGGGTGTGGGTGGTGAAACCTCCTTGGGTGTTGGGCAGTCTTACTGAGCCCTGGGAATGGTTTGGGAGCCCCCAGCATTGGGCTGTGCTGGTATCCCTTGGATAACAGAGGTGGCTCACAGCTGTGCGGTGGTATGTGTAGGTACACATCTTGGCAACCTCTGATCTCCCAGCCCCAGGTGGATGTTAACTTAGTCTTCTAGCTGCACAGAGGCAGTAGTGTTGAGGTGGACCTGCTGGAATGCCTGGACTTTTGTTGCTAATAAATACTGTCTTCTGTAGTCAATAAAACATTTCCTTACCTGTTGAATTTCGAAGAAAGAAAAAAAAAAGTATAACTTAACACATTGTTAAATACAGTTTACTTTTCCATGCTTCCTAATGTTATATTTCTCCTTGAGTGTTCAATGAAAATGAGCATCAGTTTGTGTCATTTGAGGTCTCTGGGTCTTACAGTGATCCAGTGGATCATTAGGAAACTTGTGGTGTTTTTTTTCAAAGTACCTATTTAGAAGCAGTGGTTACACTAAGATTTCTAAACAAGCTATGAAATATCTGTTTCCCTTAAATCTTGGCAAAAAAACCCTTTTCTCTCTTTAAACAAAATTAAATTTGGTCCAAATCTAAACTGCCACTGTGCCTTTAAAATGTATTTGTGTAATTATAGATTGAAAAGGCAAGGCAGTGTTTTTCATTTTGGAGTGCCTGATAATACAGTGTCATCAGCTCAGGCAGCGCACTATGCAAAAATGAGTTTTCATGGTAACCAACACTGTACTTCTATCTGAGGCTAAAACAAACTACAAAGGCTTTATATGGGGTTTTGTTGTCACCCACCAGTAACAGGATGGGGCTTGTCACCCACATTCTTGGTTTGAATCTGTGTGTGCTGGGATTGGAATCCAAGGTTGCCATATCCAACTCTGCTGGTGATTGTAGTGATGGTGTCTCATGGACAAAGGAGTTGGTTGGGTTTGGTGTTGTCAGGGGAGGGAGGGTCTTCGAAGAGTTTGTCCCCCACTTGTGGTGAAGCTTGATGGAGGAGGGAGAAACCCCAGAAAGAATGCATTTTGTCATGATGCTGAACCATAGGTGAGGGTGTGGTGGCACCAGGGGAAGCTCTTAGATGGTGGATGACAGTGTGTCCACCAGTTCCCTTTGCTAAGCATAGAAGAGCCTGAAGTGGCAAAGCAAATGCCACATAGTCCCTCTGCATCACAAAATGGCAAAGCTGAGGATAATAATAGAGGAGACATATTTTGTTGTGCTTGGGAGAGCTGTGGCAGAGTTTATGGCATTTAAAAAAAGAAAGCAAAGCCTTGAGAACATCAGCTTGGACAGGTGGTTCTGGCACACGCAAATGGTGTCTGAAGCTTTCTGATCACTTTTGTTGCCTTGTTAGGGGAGGAAAGTTCTGAAATAGAGACAAGGAGTAGAAAAGAGTACAAATTATTCAGATTTTGAGTAGTGCTGGTCATGAAGAAGATGTAAATAGTCCTGGCCTATTTAACTTGAAAAAAAAAAAAAAAAGCTACAAATAAAAGGTAGGGAAGAAAAAGAAAAAGAGATAGAATATTAAGAAAACGTGACTACTTTGTAATCAGTATCTAAAATCAGGTAGTAAAATTAAAGTATAAAATAATTTACTATCCAGCTACATGTTTTATGGTAGAAGTAGCAGATATACAATGCGTTGTGGAAGTAAATAACAAGGGTAGACAGTTGGTACCAGCTAATTGAAGGGCCAGGCAGCGTATTTTGAGAGAAAGAGAATGCACTAATGCATCAGCTGAGATCAAGGGTGTTAAGATGACAAGATCCTCAATTTAGAACGATGTTTGTTGCCTGAGGAGGGCTGACCATGGTATGATGTGCTTCTGTCTGTGGACATTCCTCTGCATGGTGGGCACAGCACCCCTGTCACAGTGGGTGCATGTTCACCTCTCCGATATTCTTCTCTTTTTGATCCCACACAAACAGGAGCTAGCTGGTTTGGGAGCTAGACCTAGCCAGCACTTAGAGCTTTGCATTGGTTTTGGTTACCTGACTTGAACTCCTTTCTCCCTCTGCTGGGGGCTGATGTGTTTGGTTGTTGGGCATCTGTGAGCAAAGCTGCACAACCTGTTGGGTCTGTGCCACGGTGCCATGTGACATTGAAAATTTATGAACTGGAAACCTGCTGTGAAAAGGACATCTGTTTAAACAAGAAGAAGGGAAATCAAGAAGGCAACTGCACTGTCCTGAGATTGTGAGGGTTGTTTTCATGGCCTAAAATGTTCCTTTTTTCATTAAGTTATCTTTTCACGTAGGGAAGAGAGAGAGCTCCTAACATCCTTCCTTCATAATGTGGCCCTTAAGAAACAATAACAAACAACATTGTATTTTAGCTCTTCCAGGAAGTCTGACATTGTGATTTGCTTTCGTTTCTTCTGCATTTATAGAGACATAAATGGTTTCTGAAGAAAAGCTTGCTCTAATTTGTAGACATGAAATTGGTAATAATTTGCCGGCTGTTGCTGATGTAATTTGTTCTTCAACCTCATTCACCTTGCATTAAAATCATATTACTGAATCTCATTTTTAAAATTGCAACAGCTAATAGGGAAAACCTTTGCTTTAAGTGTTTTGTTGGCTTGATCTAATCTGTATCCTTTACGTCCACTGTGGGACTGGATCCAGCTTTTCAGTGCTGACAAGTACCTTTTAGCTTCATTTGTTTGTTATGGGGAAAACAATTTCAAAACTTAGTTATTAAAGCCACTTTTTAAAGGCAAAAGTAATGAAATTGCCCAGTCTGAAGACACAAGTTGTAGAACTTAATATCTAATATTAGATAGCATTATGAAAGCCAAATATCCACCATTAAAATAATTTGGGGTTAATTTTTGTTACAAGCCCCAAGAATGCCTTCTGACACAACTCTTTGTAATGCAATGGCCAAAAAATACTGCTCTGCTGCACTTTGCAGGTGACATGCAACCCAGGTTTGATTAGTATGCTTTGCCAGACTGCCCCCCCTTGCAGTAAGCATCCCTTGTGCTTGAAGCCTGAGCATGTTTGCTCCTTACAAAAACAGGTATGAGGTTAGTTGGAGTTACTTGTGATCTGGTTGCTGTGTAAATAACAGTATAAAACTAGATCTGACTGGAGTATGCAACAACTTCTGTAATGTTTTTTTCCTTTCCCCCTCAAATTTCTGCTTTGCTTTGGAGTTACAGAGGGGCAACACCTACCTGAAAGGTTTTCATTCTAGAAAAACTGGGGTAGGATCTTAATTTGTCAGTTAAAGTGTACATGTTCTCACATATCATGTCTTTAAACTTTTTTTTTTCTCTTTTAGAATGTACAATACAATATTGAGTTCCTGAAGATTTGTTTTTCTTGATAATTCTGATTAAGAGAAGAATTGCAGCTAGGCAATGGTGGGAGAAAGAAAGTGCTGAATTAATGTTGTAAGAGGGTAAGAAGAATTTCACCACTTCCAGAGATAATTTTACTTTGTGTTTGATTTGATGGCTTTCACACTTTGATTTGCATTAACATGCAAATATTTCTTCCTTGCTGTGCTCAAAGTTGAAAGAAATAAAATAAAGCAAATGAGAAACAGAAACGATGAAGACAAGTCTTTCTTCCAAAGAAAAATGTAAATGTTATCAGTATGGGAAGAATTAAAAAAAAAAAAAAAAAACATGCTTCTCGGAAAAGCGCAATAATCAGAGTTTTGAATATTTAAATATCAATTTTGTCTTACATCAAACTAGCTCAATCAGACAGGGAAAAACACAGTATTGATAAATGATGATGTCTTTGAGTGAGAGATTTGAGATGATGTTGTCACTGAAGTGTATTTATAGAGCTGCCAAGAGTTTTTCAATACTTGCGCTGCACAGTAGTGGTGGCATCTTGCCTCCTGGTCTGTCTTTCACCTACTTGTATTTGAATGTTTTGTTTATTTTTGAACAGGAAATCAACCATCAATTCTCAGATTTTTGGAAAGGAAGGCTTCTAACCTAAATTCTGATATACACTGGTATTTCATTTTCTGGGAGACAAAGAGGGGGAAGAAGGTTTAGGAAACTAGAATATTTAATACTTGATGATGATGATCATCATCTATAAAAAAAAAAAAATTAAAAAAAAAAAGAGACTTCTTGTATGTGGGAATCACTTCATTTCTTCCTGTCCTGTATTAAGCCCTATTATCCACTATTTTACTGTTGAGAGAAAATATTTTTACTATTATTTTACGAAGGGGATGTTCTTTGTAAAATTTCTGACTGCACAACATCTCAGACCAGCCTGATCAACAACTTTTACATACATTGTAGTAGGAACTTGATGGCTTTATGTTTAAAATTTAGCGTGACTGATGTTACAGTGGTACTTCTCCATATGTTGTTAAAATGGCATGCTGCAACATGTCCAGGTAAAAAACAAACCTCAAAAAACCCTTTTTCCTGAAGCCTGCCAGCAAGAAGGTGGGTGGGAGAAGGGTGTGTGCATAAAGAGGGGTCACAGACTGGAGGTATAGCAGAAGATGCAGAGGTCATCACACAACTAAAGGTTAAATTAGACTAAGTTCATGCACACACTCCACATCTGCTTGAGACAGGGTATGTGAGTAGTCTCATTAAAGCTCCATTATGCTCTTGAAGTTAAGCGGATTTGTAATTGTTTGTTGGATTATGTCCCAAGCCTGTCTTGCAAAAATACTGTTTTTAATAAATTCCTATGTCTTTATGCGAAGAAGAGGAAAGCAAATCTTTGAATGGCTGGTTTTGCCACCAGAAAAAGGAAATAATGAGGCAGAAATTGGGAATCCTCTTATTGACAAATGCAATCTCTCCCCTGAAGTGCACCAGCGGGGTGTCCTCCCCTTGAAGTCCAGCTGTGGCTTTGTCTCCCCTCACCTTGCCATCTTACTTCTTGAAACACTTGGATTCCCTTTTCCCACAGGGATATCTCCTCTGGATGTCTCTCTGCTTCCTTCCCTGAATGCTTAGCAGCTCCCAACCTCCACGTGCCGTTGTGCTTAG
The DNA here is from genome assembly GCA_023637945.1 of Phaethornis superciliosus. Lineage (NCBI taxonomy): Eukaryota > Metazoa > Chordata > Aves > Apodiformes > Trochilidae > Phaethornis > Phaethornis superciliosus. Next base: position 49,853,993 of record JAJQWJ010000002.1, on the reverse strand, counting down.
AACTGCATCACTGCATCTCATGCTTGCTATCCCTCTGTTCCCTCTTGCCTGCCTCTCCCCAGGCTCTCCTTGCTACAGCTGGGTTCTGCCTATCTCCTCACCCCAGTGCCACTCAGCTCCTGTCTCTGGGCTGGCTTCATGCCTTCGAGTCACCTGCACCCTCAGACAGATGCATGGGTTGCAGGGCTGAGGAGGCTGGGTGGCTCTTTTGGCACAGGCATGCAAGCAGCTGGATGGTTTCCCATGTTTCCTATTCTTCCCTTGAATCCCTTTTTTTTCTTTTTTTTTTTTTTCTTTTTTTTTTTCCTAATTTAAATGCTGCATTCACATTGAGCAGCTCTTTTCATTTTCCTCCTGCTCTGATTTTTGTGGCTCTCCTGAAGCTGGAGCAGAGGAGCACAGACCCCTTGAAGCTTTCTTACTGAAATCAAAGTGGAAACAGAAGGCCAAGGACACCAGAAGCAGCACTAGAAAGCTTGTTTCTCTTTGGAACCTTTACTAAAATGGATCATTTGAACTGATCTGAAGTTTAAAAAAGGCTCTCAGAAACTTCCCTTTTAGAGCCTTGCAACTCTTACAGTTGGTTATAGGCTGAGAACTGATTTGCAAGCATCCCAGAAGTGGAGCCATCTGGTTTGCTGTTACTGTCTGGAGTGGTCATCAATGACAGCTTTCACTGTTTAACCTCTACAGAGTGTTCCCTGCCCTTAATGAATGTCTGATGCCAATCTTAGATATGTAGATAACATCTCATGGGGCTAGGAAATCATTGCAATAAGGTTAGCATTTTAGCTACCAATCTGAACTTTCCTTATGTTCATATTTACTGGAAGAGATTTTAATTATTTCAACACAGATTTGGTTTTGTGTCCAGGCACAAAAGGTTCCTTAGATTTCTGGCTCATCATTTATTCTGTAAACATTTTTGTCATTATATCAAAATTTTCCTAACTTTTGATTATGAATACATTGAAGTGCAGTGGCTTAATTATTTTTTCTGTTTTGCATATATAACATGTTAGATGAATGCTTCTTTCATCCATTATAAGAGTACAGTGTGTTGCAGGAAAAAGTGTACTTTGGGCAGCAAGATAAAAATCTCCTCATGAATTTAATAAATGCATTGCAGCTATGGATTAAAATCTCCCCCCCCCCTTTCACCTCCTCATGAAGTGCTGTTGCTGTTTTTAGCTTACAGCTCTGCTGGTCCAGAGTAAGTGAATCTTTCCCTTGACTCTTCTTCCTGCCACTGCTGTTTCACTCTCACAATTCCAGCTGCTTCTCTCCCTCTCCTTACTCCACCTCCACTTTCGTTTGGAGATTTCTTCCAGAATGACAGATGATAAAATACTGGGAAACCCTTTTCTTTTCTACAGAATCATAGAATCCGTGTGGTTGGGAAAGATACTTAAGGTAATAATCAGGTCCAACCCTTGGACTGTTGTGCCCATCACTGAATCATGTCCTTCAGCACCACATCTACACTTTTAAATACTTCCAGGTATTTTAAGTAGGTCTTTTAAATACCTCCAGGGAGAGTGACTCAACCACTTCCCCGGCTGTGCAGCTTGTTCCAGTACTTGACATTGGAACATGCTATGCTGTTTTGTTTTTCTTTTTCTCTATTAAACAAAAGAAGAAAATTCTTGCCTGCTTCTCTAGGTTTTTCTTTCCCCTGGCTCCTGTACAAAATACAGCCAGAAAAGGACTTTTAATAGCTGTCAGGTTTTCAGACTCATACCTCAAACTGGGGAAATGGCTCTTCTGAGCTTTTCACTTTCCTGGAAGCTCACTTTTGTGCTGATGCCCAGAGTAAAGCAGTGGCTGCTGGTTATGGGCTTGCTGGGCATCTGTGGGTGTCACCTGCCTGCCCCACTGTGTCCCAGGAACCACCTCTGTCTCCTGTGCTGCTCTTGGATTTGTGAGCCCTGCCTTGAAGCAGCAGTTGGAAGGGATGCAACTGCTGCTCCTTCATGCAGTGACATACCTCCTCCTGATAATGAAAGTAATAAAACATTAACAGGCTCTTGCATAGGAGAGAATAGTGTTTTTCAGTTATTAATCAAACCCAGATATCCTTGTTTGCAACAGCAGGAGGTCAGGCTCTTGGACCCAGGGCAGAGAGAGAGCTTTTCTGCACAGTCTTTTTAGCTTCTTCCATATGCTGTCCCCATCTGGAATGATGTGCTCTGAGTCCAGTGATATATTTTTATTTTTTTATTATTATAATCTACTAACTAGGGATTTGAGAGAAGGATGTTCCTCTCTCTTTAGGGTAGGATGTACTCAGTACTGAGTTGAGGCATATCCTCTCCCTTTTTGTGGGTCTTCCAGAAGCTAAGAGTTCAGGAGAGCCTGGTGCACAGAGCAGCATCATTTGGTGGGAGGATACGGGAGCAGCACAGGGCACTTAAGAAAACAGTCCCAGTTTGCCGTTGATTTTTCTCAGAATCCTATCCCCACCAGAGCTGTAGGATCCTGGGTGATGTCTGTGGCCCAGGAGATCAAGCTCATCTTTTTTAATAGCAACCATATGGGAGGCCTGTGGGGAGGGATTTCTGCTAGCTAACTCTCAGCTTTCAGCAGCTCCTCAGCCTTTTTCTGAGCTGAATGTGAAGGTCAAAAGCACCTGTATGAGCAATTTTTGAAAATATTGTATGTGAGAAGTTAATTCTGTCAAATAGGCTGTGTTTTGCCTATTGAAGCCTTTTTGTCATTTTGTGGTTCTTGGGGATTTGGGTGTTTGTTTTGGTTTGGGTTCTTGTTTTTGTTTTTGTTTTTTTTCTTTAAATTCATGCTGTGTCCTGGAATTAAGTCGCTTCTTTGGAGCTGGTTTACAAGTTTCCACAAGACTGCACATGTGAATACTAACCAGTAAACCCATAGGAATAATTCTTTATTATATTAATTAACAAATGATGCCTCTAGATTCATATGCTTGAAAATTATTAATAAACACTGCAAAAAACCCCCTCCTGGTTTGTCCATTTGTTTGCTTACAAGCAGTTTCTGTAATTCCATGTTGAAATGAGTTTTCCTGCCAAGCCTATATTGTAGCAAGACAAATGTTACACCAAGAGGAATTGTAAACCAATCATCACTTGATAGAGTAAGGTCTATTGATGTTTATTTTTCAGAGTGTTCCTTACTCCCTCTTTATTTTATTGATTTTTTTCCCCAAGTTTATGTAAGGCAGTGCATGGTGGAGAGATTAGAGTCTGTTATTCCCTCCTGATTCCTTCCTTCCAGCCCCAGATTTATAAAACACATGCACAGAGTCCACCAGGCTCTTTGGCAGTGACATTAGCCAAGGTGTTGCTCAGGTTTCTGCATTGTATTTGGCAGATGTTCCCTCTCCTGGCCACCGAGGGGATGGTGAATAGGGCGAATGGTGGCCATTGGTTATCATTGCTAAGGGATGGAGGAAGGAATGCTTTAGAAATGCCAAATGAGTCCGAGGCTCTGGTGGCTTTGCAGGGGAAGCTGCCTTTATTCAACTCAGCAAACATTGCAGGGAGTTGTCAGAGTCTCTGAAGCGCAATAAGTTTTTCTAAAAAGTATTTAACTCTTTACTGTGAATATTTGGTCTAAATACAGCTGTTCAGACCGAAAGAAAAAAAAAGGCAGTGAGCGGTATGCATTTTGTTCCTGAAATAGGCTGCCCAGGATTAGGGTTTTTTCTCTCTTTCCCCATTCAGAAATAGTCACCCACCCTCTTTGCACATGTAAATTGCTCTTCTGTAATGAGGTCAATGGACCTTCACTGATTTACAGTAGTAGAGAATAATTTGGCTCATTATACATTTGATGAACTACGATCTGGAAGGCTATCTTTGCATGGACAGATACTAAAATAAACCTGAAGGACTAATAAAAAGTGACATACCCTCCACCACTGTGCTAGAGCTGCATATATAAGGATAGATCATTGAATATAAGAGGAGCAAAAGTATCCATGGGCCAGCTCCATGGGTTGTCCCAATAAACCTTTTCTCTTCTTCCTGTTTCTGTTGTGGTGAAGTCTGTTTTACCAGCCAAGGTGTTAAGAGATTTGAGTTTAATCTTGAGTTTAGCCCACCTTCTGGCAATGCTCATCTCTTCTTTACACAGACATAACTGATTTATGTTTAATGGAAGCACAAATCTTCATAAAGTTTATTAGAGTGGTAGCAGGCTGATGTTAAGGGTGGGTGATTAGAACCATAACTGGGATTTAAAATAAGACCAATCACCTCAGAATTGGTTGTTCCTGCAATTTGGTTGAGTAAGTAATCAATCACCATTCAACAGCCAGCTGGCTGCAAAGCAAAGGTTTTGCCTTCCTCCAGATTTGATGCAGATCTTCAAAGCCTCCACCATGGTCAGAACTCTGGTGACTGGCTTGTGCTGCCTGATACTGATGTTCCTGCAGGGAAAAAAGTTAATATGCTTTCATAATATTTTTTTCTCCAAGAAAATATGTCACAATGGTATTTTCTGTGATACTGGTAAATTATATATGTTCCATCCACAGTGGCATGAGTTCTAGAAATTGAAGTGGAAGAATGTAATAAAATTGATTGCATGATGTGAGGAAGTAAGGAGTGTACTTCAAAAATAGCGACAGAATTTAGTTGGAGGTTCTCTTTTGTAGTCTGTTTGAAGAGTTAAATTACTTTGTTTCTCAAGTTTACATGTATCAAAATACTAATGTATTCATGTATTAAAGTGAATTGTGCTGAAAGGCTACTATTAAAACTTCTGTCAAAAAGAACATATGAAGGTTCTCTGCTGCTGGTCATGGTTACTGCATGTTCTTTTCCAAATACTTTAAAAAAATACTTTGTTTCTTGTATAAAAATGTTTGGGTTTTCTTGTTTGTTTATTTCCCTTCTTGTAACACTTTATGTAATGAATTAGATAATGTGTTTCTGGTTTATTCCCATCTTGTAGACTTTTCTGGACTGACTCCTTGCTCCATATAATAAATGTGGTGGTTTTACCGTACACATTAAGACCAATGGGCTGAAAATCCCTAAACTTGAGCTTGTAATTTGCAATCTTGTACTTCAAAAATTCAGAGCACGAGTTTTTCCACTCTGTTGATGCCATCAGTGAGTGGGGTTGAGTTATCTCAGTTCTTAGAAATTGCAGAGCTCTTTACATGTTTGTTTTTATGTGGAAAAGAAGTAAGTCGTGCTTATAATACTAAAATGCAATATATTTCACACACCTTGTGGGTTAGGAAGCACTTTGGAAAACAAAGATGTCTTTGATGAGGTAGAATAATCCTCCAGCCTTCTCCGCAAGGGGCTTGGGTTTAATTTCTAGGCTATGCTACTTCAAAATAACCCTTTTCCTCCCCTCAATTAGTGCTGATGACCAGACTGGAGTGTTTTGGCTGTTCAGTGGGGCCTCCCTGCCATGAATTGGAGACGTGTTCTCTGGTGGCAGTGACCATGGGTTAACTATATTCAGACACGTGGGGCTGCACTCTGTAGATGCTTTTCTTGCTTATCCTCCAGCTTCTTTTAAATGGGTCATAACAGCACTGGGAACTGTGCAGAGGAGCAGGCAGGGGGCTGAGGGGTGACATGAGCCATGAGCCAGCAAATGACCATGAGCCAGCAATGTGCCCTTGTGGCCAAGAAGGCCAATGGCATCCTGGGGTGCATTAGAAAGGGTGTGGTCAGTAGGTCAAGAGAGGTTCTCCTCCCCCTCTATTCTGCATTGGTGAGGCCGCACCTGGAGTATTGTGTCCAGTTCTGGGCCCCTCAGTTCAAGAAGGACAGGGAAGTGCTTGAAAGAGTCCAGCGCAGAGCTACTAAGATGATTAAGGGAGTGGAACATCTCCCTTATGAGGAAAGGCTGCGGGAGCTGGGTCTCTTTAGTTTGGAGAAAAGGAGACTGAGGGGTGACCTCATCAATGTTTTCAAATATGTAAGGGGTGAGTGCCAGGGAGATGGAGTTAGGCTTTTCTCAGTGGTGATCAGTGGTAGGACAAGGGATAATGGGTGTAAATTGAAGCATAGGAGGTTCAAGTTGAATATTAGAAAAAATTTTTTTACTGTAAGGGTGACAGAGCCCTGGAACAGGCTGCCCAGGGGGGTTGTGGAGTCTCCTTCACTGGAGACATTCAAAACCCGCCTGGACACGTTCCTAGGCGATGTACTCTAGGTGGCCCTGCTCTGGCAGGGGGGGTTGGACTAGATGATCTTTCGAGGTCCCTTCCAACCCCTAGGATTTTATGATTCTATGATTCTATGACATGTGAACCTGTTGTGCTTCAGATCCAAGGATGACATCTCAGTAAACCTGAAACACTAACTTGTTTAAAATACACTGCATCTTGTGTGATTACGTGGCTTCATCTGATGTGGGATTCAGAAGATGTCACTTGGCCACTGACACCAAAACTTTCCCTTACATGTGTGGCTGGGATGCTTGTGAGATACATACTTCTGCCAAAATAGCAGAAGTCCTTCTCATGTGACACCCAGCAAGGCATCATCTCCAGCTGTGGGTTTCCCCAGGACTTCCTGATGTAGGTAGGAGCTTAATGGGCTCTCTGGTACTTGCAGAGGTTTTTCAATTTTAAGTTTCAAGTCATTGAGTAGCACCTTATTTTGCCACACATTGTCCCACACATTTCAAGCTAGAGAGAGAAATTAAAAGCTGAGTTTTTATCCCCTTAGGGAGATATTCCTGTGGGAGGTGGCAACAAAGGTTTTCAAACCTCTTCTGTTTCTCACAGGAATTGCGATTGGACTACAATGCACAATTTTTTTCTAATTTTATAGTTACTGCTTTATATTCTGCCTAAGTTTCTCCTTTTATTGCTGATTCCAATAGGGAAAGTAAATGCAGATAAGTCAGGACAAAAACAGCTTTGTGGGTTTTTTGGTTGCTTTTTTTTTTTTTTTTTTTTTTTTTTTGGTGTAGGTGTTTTTTTGTTGTTTATTGTTTGGTTGGGGGTTTTTTAGCACACGTTTTACCTCAGCACAGCTCTCATTCATTTGCTTTGCAAGTACACAAATAGAAAAGTTTGTCCCAAGTTCTGCCAGAGGTATGAATCAGCATCCCAGTACAGCCCCTCAACCCTTGGCAATATGCTCAGGTAGCTCCCAAGCATGGTGGTAGGAGTCTGCAAAAGGAAAGACTTGGGACATCAAAGGGGCTTTGCGTAGCACATCCTCTGAGCAGCTCTTACAGGGCTGAAGCTTCAGTGCATCTTCTCTGACAACACATAGGATGAGAGGCAGAAGTGCTCTCAGGGATGATGCTTCCTACACATCGTGCTTCTGGAAGCTAAACCTATTTGAATTATTATCAGAAGATACGCAACAGCTAACACAAAGCTTTTTATCTTTGAGGTAAGTGGTGTGAAATTCCAAGTGATAATCAGGCAGCTGCCTTTTTTGTTGTTCCTCACAGCTTCCCAAGCCAAGGCAATGCTCAGAGCACACTAATCCTCTGGTCTTAAAGTTCATTAGTCAGTCTGGGCACCTACAGTGTAAAATAGTTGGAGGGCTGCTCCTCTGAAGTGCAGCTGAAAACATAAAATGATTGTATATCAGAATATGCAGAATAATTTTGTAACGCGAATAAGCAGGCTGTTAAATATATTTAGTAAATTTTGTGGATCTATGCTCTTTATGTTGCCTAAAGATGTTGCCAAAATCTTCTGTGAGAGTCTGTTTTTTTATCTTTCATGTCTTTCATTTCATGCTGTTTAAGATTTCACAAGTGAGCATGCTCTTCTTCTGTGAAAAAAGGTAATATAAGTTGCAGATGTGATTTCATTCTCTGCAAAGGTAAATTTAAACCTAGTGATTCCTTACAGGCTTTAAATCAGCCATTCTTGCGTTTTTTTTGTTTTTTTGTTTTTTTTTCCTCTCTGTTTTGTTTGGATTGGTTTTGGGTTTTGTTTTGGGTTTTTTTGCTTTTTTGTTTGCTTTTTTGTTTGGGTTTTTTTTCATATTTTTTTTTTTCTGTAATACTTAGCTGATGAATTACAAAGGTAATTCAAACTTTGTCTTACAGTTCTTTCAGTTCTTTTCCACTTCTGCTGGCATCTGGCAATTCTTTCTCTGTGAGGCAAATAATATCATGACGCACTGAGGCTCCTCAAAAAGAATCATGCAGTGCTCTCGAGTTGTGATGATTCTCAGGGTTGGCACCTTTGGTTCGAGAATATGCTGTTAGATTTTAAGTCATTCAGGACTGTTGATGTGACAAGCCGTAGAAAGATTTGATATTGTAATTTAAAAAAAATAAATTATGCCTCCCACAAATGGGTTGCTTAGAAAGTCATTACTCTGTTGCTGCTTTTTATGCCCTTTGCACAACCTTTCAGAATCATTTGCTTTAGAAAATTGAACGATGAAACAGTCTTGACAAAATCAAAGTGAAGGCTCAAATAACAAAGGATGCTATTCTAATGCTCCTGCTGCTAATGAAATGTAATTTAACAAGTCAGTTCAATAATTTGCTTCTAAACCCCAGAGTAAACTTTCATTCAGTGGCTGTCAAATGTAGGATACCCCAAGCCTTGCAGATGAAGCAAAGACCGTGCTTAAAGCCCATTTACACTGGGAACCAGACTGTGAATGTGGAGCCCTGCCAGATGAGAATCTGGCTCCATCTAGAGAGCATGAAAAATCTGTGTTTTTTGCAACTCGTTCTTGACCCTGACATCCAATCCAGTAACTGTAGCTGAAGCACTAGCAAACAGCAATTTATATTTTTCTTGTGCAGCATAAACAAGCGTCAAACATAGATGATGAGGTCCATGTGCTGTTATTAGTGTTTTCTGGGAGGCTGGGCAGCCCTCCTCCCATCTCTCTGGCAGAGGGATAGGTATTGCATGCAACCACACAATGAAAACCCCTAGAACAGCAGCACATGGAGCTTTAATGCTTTGGGAAGGGACAGAGGATGAGGGAGAAGCAAAGCTGGCCAAAACAGGTACACAGGGACGTGGTTAAATTATTTTGTCTGAGGGCATTGCAGTTTTGGAATGCCACCCCTTGGCGTGGGCAGATGATGACATCCCAGCTGAGATCACCAGGATCTATTTTTGTGTGGGGCCACTCTCCAACCTTTCTGAGGGAGAAGACAGCCACATCACTTACCGGTTCAATTGCAGGAACTTAGATGGCAATAAGAATCTTAGCATCAATACTTTGCTTCAGTGGTGATGGATGAAGTGATTTACCTTCCATGAACTTTTTATTTGAGAAACTATTCTCTGTTGTGGGCAAAGTGTCATTAAACAGGAATCTCCAAGGGGTGAGTCAGATAAATCTGTTCCTTTCTCCAGCTTCCTACTTTTTCTTCATCCTTTGTGTCTGATATTAATTTGATTTTTTCAGAGACAGCCATTTTAATCGATTAAGTAGATCTGAAACATTTGGGATGTGTTGCCAACATTTTTAACAAGATGTTCCTTCAAAAAATCATCCATCAGCTTCATCCTCCTTTCAGAGGAGGAGAAGAAAGAAACCTATCAATTCTACATCCTCACCTCATTGCCCAAAAGATCTATCATTCCTTCGTGTTCCATGCCTGGTTTTGTTCTTTTTAGCTTGCACTGATTTTTACGTGCCTTCCTGTGAGGGTAGTTAAATTTTCCAGAAGCAACCCTGGAAGAAGCTTAGCCTGTTCCTTCTGCAGGAAGGTTTTTTAGGGGCCTTTTCTAATGAAGGCTTTTTTTTCTAATGAAGGAGCAAAGGTTGCACTGCATTATTTCAGCTACCTTTGACAGAAGAGGATGCTTCTCAGCTCCTTTACTGAGCAGCAGCCACCTCAGACACAGGCTGGGATGTGGGCTGTTAAGAGGTGTGCTGGGATTCAGGTCTGGATGGGTCTGGGTCAGGACCTGCCAGGGCACTCTGTGTTCCAAAGATGTTTTGCCCTGTTAAGTTTCTGTTCACTGTTTCAGTGGTGTGCAAAGGATTGAATTTTTGAGGAGTCAGGAAGGCAGAACCACGAAAAAAAAAGCCCAAAAAACTGCAGTAGCAGACTAGGGAGGAACCCTATGAAGCTTAGCAAAGAAAAATGCAGAATACTGCACCTGGGAGGGAATAACTCTAAGCAAAAACATGGCTGGGAGACAGCTCTGCAAGAAAGGACCTACAAGTCCTTTTGGTAGACAAGCTGAACCTAGGTCAGCAGTGTGCCTCAGAAGCAATGAAAACCAATCACAAGTATAGATCGTGGAATCACTTAAGTTTAAAAAAAAAACCATAAGGACATTAATTCCAATTGTAAACATAACACAGCCAAGTCTACCATTAAACAGTGTCCTCGATGAGTCAACAAAGCATAGATGGCATGTCAGGAGAAGTCCCCCCTACTCAGCAGTGGACAAGTGGCATCTTGAGTCCTGTGCCGAGTTTTATGTCCAGCTCCCATGGAAGAGAGGCTTTCAGTTTTAGAATAGGGATTATCAAGATAGCAAGGACACTGAAGGACAAAATGATGGGCCATGAGAGGAAGGAAGAAAGTGTGGCTTTATTTATCCTGGAGAAGAAAAAAATTAGAAGATCTTATGAATGTTTTAAAAATAAGGTAGAACAGACACCTCTTGAAAGTGCATGGCAACTAGGAGAATTTCTGCTAGGTGTAAATAAGCAAATTTCAGAGTAAAGATGACCAAATACCAATACAGGTTGCCCAGAGAGTATTTGGACTTTTCATCCATGAATATACTCAGAACTTGACAGAATAAACTCTCAGGCAGCCTGATATAACTCTCAAGCTATCTCTGCTTTCAGCAAGGAGATAAGACTTGATGACTTTCAGAGGTTACTTCTGGCCTAAACTATTCAGTGATTCAGATAAGATTCTATGTCTTATAAACTTTTTTGATTTTTAGAATGACTACTAGTCTCATGGAAAGCGTTTTTTACCCATAATTATTCCCATTTTTTAAAAACATAGGCCAACCTTTTTACCCAAAAGAAATGTGTACCTCACCTGTCACAGAAGAAAAGGTATTTGCTTTTTTCCAAGCCACAATTACCTTACCCTTGTTCTCAGGAACTCAAGGATAATATATTGATTTACCTGTATTCAAAGATTTTGATAGTCCAACGGGACAAGGCAATGCAGGTGATGAAGTAACAGCCTTGACTTGATTGATTATTTGATCCTACCCATTGCACCAGATCTCCATAGTGATGCTATGTCACTTTATCTGAATTTTTCCCTCTTTGGAGGTTTGGGTTGAGATTTGAGAATTGTGATGCAAAAACAATGACCTGTAGCAGAAAAGGACTAAGATTTTGCTAAAAGATAGCAACTGTTGTAAGGACTCTTCCCTGTGTGGTATAAGTTTGGCATCCTAAACTGGTGGATGCTTTTGACATTGATGTGTGTGGCTCAGTCTCCTGAGTAAAATGGTAGCTGCAAGGATGGTGATTATCAGTACTGATGGCTCTTCTTGCAGTGCTCATTTATCAGTGTTAAGCACTATAGGAAAGAATGTGAGGAAATGGATAATTCTGTCTCTATAGCTCAATTCTTCAAATACTCTTCACCCTTTACACTGGGTGAGGAAGCAGTTCTTTCCTAGCCAAAAACATAAAAGGAGGGAGGGAGGTGGGGTAGAATTTGGAAGTAGTGTATCAGTAGAAGGCAACTTAATTCTGGCATTTTTTAAGTTCTGAGTTTTGTAATGTTAATTTAAGGTATTCTGATGCATAACTTTGCCTGTAAAATTGTATTCCTATTCCATTTTGTCATTTTTCTGTTGTAAAAGTTGGCCCTAGTGACCTGTTCCTCTGCAGCTGATGGTAGAATCAGAATGTTTACATTCTCAACATTATCTGTGCAAAAGGAGGAAGGCACAAATGCCTTTTCCTGTCCAGTTCACTCAAAGAAAAGGAAAAATGGCCTTTCAGAGGTCTAATGGGCCTTCCTGCTACATGGGCTTCCATCATCCTTTTCACCTTGGATGCGAAATCTTTCACCTTCATCCTTCTCATTTGATAGCAAATATGTATTTCTTCTGCATTTTGGCTCTGGCTTATGATAGTGTTAGAGCCTTTATTTTTAGACTTGCTATCTTTTCTCCTGCTGCCATATCTGTCTGCAGAGTATTGCACTCCTGCCAAGTTACACTTGCTCTAGACAAAACATAAACAAAATTACATGTAAGAAATATGAAGTTGCCTGGATTCACTGTGAAAAAAACTGGTTTTAGTTTCAAAATAATTTCACTTAAGCCTTGCTGCTAATCTTAATGCTGGCTGTCTAAAGCAAGGGTTGTTTGGTTGTGTGCAGGGCATAGTGTGCTTGGCTCTTATCAAAACCTGGCATCCTGTGATGCTATAGGAGAAGAAAATTAACAATATTATTTATTGTTTATTTTAATGAGAAAAAGCTTTCTCATTTTCATGAGAAACACTAGAACTCTTAAATAGAGAGGGGAGAGAAAAAGAAAAGTTAGGAGAAAAATATTTGTCTTTCTTAAAAAAAATTGGACAAATTGTAGCTTGTACTAAGGACAGAAAAGATTTCATTCACTGTGCTTCATGGTCTGTCTTCATACCAAGTTTATTAGTACTCTATTAAGACTGTCGTATAGCTCACAAGGAAAATGTAGGCATGTTTTGAGAAAGTAAAATACTTGGTTTTGAGGACTTCTTACTTTGATGCTCAAGTACAACAAAACAAAACCAACAACTTTGTCTAGCGTTAGTTCAGAAAATGTCTATTTTCAGTTAGCTCTGAAGAGTAAATGCTTCAAGGCTGGATTTCAGTAACATATATCACTCATACATTGCTTTGACCATTTTTTTGGTTTTCAAAAGAGTCACAGAAACAGACCTGGATTAGTGATTTGGATGCATCCTGGTATCTGATCCAGTGCTTGCACAGAAAGTTGTGGCTGCATATCACAGCTATTATGGTAAAAGAAACCCATTGAAAGCAAATTTTTTTTAAGGCTGTTTTCAGAAGAGATGTGCAGTTGTTATAAAAACATACACACCATTGAGTGGGTGAGCCCAAGAAAGCCTTATATGCAATCCTTGACAATATGTGGAGCAGTATCTTCAGGTGATTTAAAACAAAAAAAGTTTTATGTGACTATTCATGTGAATCTGTGAATACTGACTGGTTTTGCTGGCCTGAATAAGTTACGGAATCAGTTTCTCAGACCCCTGGCAGAGCATTTCTGGAGCAAGAAAGGGGAGGTATGGCAGGGTTGTTGAAAAGACTGGTTATTCTCTATATGCAGAGATAAGATATTGTTGTGAAGTGGAGCAGCCTGTTTAAAAATATTCTTCTTAGTTAGAGGCGAACATGGGTAGAAAAGAGGGAAAGACAAGTTTGTCTTATGGCCTAGTTCTGCTCTTGTAGCAACCATTTAAATTCCCATTTATGTTTTCTTAATAACACTCATCTCCTTTTTGCCGCAGAGCTATTTTAATTGAATTTGCTTGCTCTGCCTGCCATTTAGCTGCAAGCTGCCCTGACTAAACCCAGTTTCAATGCAATAACAAACCAAGCTGTTTCACTAAATTTCCGGCCTTAAAAGCAGCTGACCTTCATGTGCTGCTGGGGGAGAAGGGGGGAGTCTAGTAGATCTAATGCTGAGACCTGCATCCAAAATCTACTGGTGCATAGAACTTGGATGAGAAATTATTGTAATTGCACCAGCTACATATATTAAACACAGTTACTGTCATTTCTGTGCAAGTGTGTTTGTAATTTTCAAATACTGACTGGATTTGAAATTGAATTATCAAATGGGCTGTGATCAAATGTTATAATATGTTTGGGATGAGTATGTGTTTTGTAGAAATGAGTTCATTACGAGGCATAATGTAGCTATTTCTCTGAAATGTACTTTTTTCATTTATTTAAAAAATAAATAAATTTTTCAAAATTCTTCAATGAATACAACATTACTACTGTTGGGGAAAACAAAATTAAAAAAGGATGGAGTCTGGCATTTTTTTCCCATAGTACACATTCATAAAATAGTACAGCTATTACAATTATCTTTGTCTAGTTTGTAAAACAGGGAAGTTACCCAGTGCACAGTTTCTCTTTGACACTGTATTCTGTTGGATTTGTTTGGCCAACTGTCTGATGAACAGGAATGCTAGACTGTACAGGGCAGGGACTCCCTGGCATCATTAAACTGATGAGTGTTTCCATCCTTTTCAATGGTCCAGAATTTCACCCACTGAGCTGTTGTGATTAGACCCATCTGTGGCAGGGGGAGTATCTTGTTTGCTTATGCAAAACTACTATGGCAAATACTTTAACTTATTCCTTTTTTTTTTTTTTTTTTTTTTCCCTTCCTCTTCTGTACTCTCCACAACTCCTGATAGATTGTTTCAGGCTCTTGTTCAGTCAGTGATAAGATTTTCAAACAGAGGTTTAGAAAGTCTCTGTTTGGAAAAGTGTGCCTTTCAGTAGCACGGATGAATAACCAATGTGCAGAAAGCCTGAGTATTTTTTGTGTTTTATAATGCAGCTTTAAGTCCTAGTTTTATAAACAACACAACTGTACAGGCAGAGAAGTAGTCTTGTGAAATCTCGTAATAATTATCAGATGCTGCCTGAGTTCAGAATATACATTAGGAAACGGGTATGGAGGAGGGAGGACTGCTTCTGCCAGACCTCTCCTTTCCTCCAAACAACATTCTCAGGTTCAGTGCAACTTTCAAATCAAATTTTCAACTTGTTCACTTAAGCAAACTGCTTTGTCTGACTCTGGTCATGAAAATCCTTCTATGGCTTATAGCAATGAGCATAGCACCTCCTAAAATCATTTACTGGAAAACCTAATAGATGTTAAAATGTGTTGGCATAGTCTCAATGTAATAATTAACACTCAGGCAAAATGTCTTGATTATTTTCTGTCTCATTCTCATGCACATGGTTGGTTTCTTTAAAACAGTAAAAGTTATCACAGTACAATGATGACTACAAAAAGCAAATAAAAGTAGAGATAGAGCAGGTCTAAATAGTTTATACTGGTTTTCCACTGTGGAGTCTGAGTTTTACAATGTTGGGTTACTGTTATTACCTAAAAAGTGTTTAAAAGTGTGGGGGTTTTGGTTTTGATTTTGGGTTGTTTTTTGTTGTTGTTTTTTTTTCTGAGTTAAGAAACATCTTATGATTCAGCATGATTCATACCACCTCTCCTTTCCATGTTCAGTTTTCTTCTGGTAGCAAAACAAAAACACTCTGCTTCTCTTTCACAAGTTACTTTACTTCTTTTTGGAGCCATGAGGCTTAAGCCAAACCAGGAGATGTAACTATGTGGATGGAAGGAAGAAGGAAAAATTGAAACTCTCAGAAAGCCATGGTAGTTTGTATTTGCCAAAGTAAACATATAGGAGAACCTGATATAGAAACAGGTATAGGAACGCTGAAAATTT
Source organism: Phaethornis superciliosus (assembly GCA_023637945.1). Lineage (NCBI taxonomy): Eukaryota > Metazoa > Chordata > Aves > Apodiformes > Trochilidae > Phaethornis > Phaethornis superciliosus. Next base: position 49,838,610 of record JAJQWJ010000002.1, on the reverse strand, counting down.
GGAGAAGAGAATATACAATACAGTTGAAAATTATATTACTTATACATTGCAATGCTTTCAAAATCCTTTCTCTGAAAAGAATTTCAGACTGGTTTTACTCCACTTGGCTACAGCTCGTCTATTCCACAGAAAGTAGGTTTCTCAAGGCAGATTTGTTATTGGTCCTTCATAACAAACCAGATTGATGGCATCCCCATACTTAAAACATAGACTTCTTCTGGTGTGATCCTGGTACCATAAGGAATCTTGTTTGAGCTTGTGTTTGCTCAGTTACACAAGATGCTGGCTGTCTTCTTCACCTCTCCAACCCCCCTGCTTTTGGGCATTGCAGTTGTGGAGAGGAGTTCCCAATACAGGTCTCCAGCTTGGTGCCCCAGAAGGTGGAGATGCTCTGCAGCATCTGTTTGCTGTGGGCTAAGGAAATGGTACCCAAAAGATTCCCTATCAGTAACTTAGTAAATGTTATGCTTTGTAAACAAGTGCAAACATTTTTTAAAATTCCACGTTTTTCATCACTTTCTTTTTCTTCTGTAAATAAGGAAAAGCAAGCAACTCTTTTTGTTTTCTTTTCTTTCTGGAAATCATAATTTTATTTTCAGGTAGTTTATACAAATAAACTTTTCGTGATCTGGTGTTTGCCTCCCAGGACAAATTCTGAGTGTTTTCAAGTGTCTTTGACAGTGTTTTTTTACTATCCAATGCAAAGCGGTATAATGGCATATTTCTTTAAGAGAGAGAGTGACTTCATCTGCATTTTGCATCAAGAACATTTACACTATGAATTAGTGAAGTTTGATTGGGGTGCCACAAATTCTCTCCCTACCACTTTGCATCCATCTTCTCCAAGTAGCCATCACACTGTTTTTATTTCAAGTTAGCCATCAGCTTCACTTGACTTTTTCTAGATCACTCTTACACAATGAAAGTGTTTTATAGGCTTCAGACATTATATAAAGGTAACTCCTTGTTACCTTTATATAATTGACTAAGAAGTTCTCTACAAACTTTAGACATGCTACATAATGTGATGTCCGGAAAGCTGAGAAGTGAAATTTTTATTTGATTAGTCTAAATAAAATTGATAAATTATGGAGGAAGTAATTTGAGCTTTAGAGAGACTTTGAAGAAGGTAAGTGAATAAAATATCCACATTCATTCTTCACCCTTTGTAGGAGACCTTACAATTCATGCATGTTTCAATATCCCAGTCAGTTTCACAAAAGCGAGATTTCACTTTGCTTTACCTTGTAAGTTAATAATTGGGGAGTTTATCTTCAAGTCCTTACTTTAATCATAATAGTAGACATCTGTCAGAGTATTTGGTTTTATGGGAGTTGTGAAGAACAGAGAATTTTTTTCACTCAAAGGGTAGACTTTTTGTGACATCATTCAAAGAAATATTCATTATGAGGTGTTTTTTAAAAAAATATTATTAATTGCTGCTCATTTAAAACAGGCGGAAAAGCCAAAACCTCCTAGTGAGAAATTTACTGATGACATGAAAACACACTTTCTTTGAAGCTCATTTCAGAGTACTACACAAAAATTATCTTGCTGGCTGAAGGGTTTTGGCACTCTTGCATCCCAAGAAATAAGTTGCCACAGTTGTGGTGGATTCTTAAGGCTGAGTTCTCCAAGAAAAAGCCACTCTATCTCCCATCATTTTGCTTGGGTGGAACACGAGATCAAGAGCTCAGGTTTCATCATTCATCTGTATAATCACTTTCAGGTTCCTTCAGAGAGTGACAGAATCCCCCAGAAAGGAAAATAAAACACAACTTTGTATGCTTAATGCAAAGCAGAGAGACAGTGGTGCAGGGAAAGACGTGGCAGCTCGATACCACAAGACACCCCTACAGCATCTTTGATGCTGCATATTCAAATCCACCCTGTGTACTGGTAAGAGAAGTGCAGAGTAGCAGTGGTGGTGTAGCCATGGTGGTCTAGAAGAGTTTGGAGGCAAGCCATGCCTCTCAGAGGAAAATGTTTTGCTTTGGCCTGAGCTCAGCCATTAAATGTCCTGGGTGGCTGTCGTGAGCAGGTAGCCTGTTGGGCTAATCCAAGCATATGTTGTGATAGACAACCAGCGTGTGCAGTGCTGTCTGTCAGCATGCATATAGCTACTACATATGGTCTCACTCTCTTGACAACAAATATAGGGATATTTGGAGCACTGGACTTTGTGGTGGTATGGGCAGAAGTGTAGAGGATGAGGTGCAGTAATAAAACCCGAGGACCACAGCTTTTCTCATATTAATTTACCTCTCTCCTACTTTTATCCCCCAAATATGAAAGGAACACAGGAGGGCAACTCACAGAAGTGTTCTGAACACTCAGAAGGTTGTTTTATGAGTTCAATTATTTGGCTTGCTTACATTTCTTTTGAATTGCTCTCTTCCACTTAAAATAACTATAGATTAGCTACTGTACAAAAAGTAGTAAAATGTCCCAATCCTCCAGAAATTAATTCAATACCAAACTCAGAACTGGAGGAGTTTGGGACATTTTATTCCAAACTAATTGAATAATAGAATTTTCTTGCAATTGCAAAGGAAACAAGTGTGTTCTGCATATTGTGTAAATGCAATGCTTTGTATCAATGCCACCATATTTTTGCTTTAAGAAAATGTTTGTGGCTTTCATTATTTCTGCAGTTCTGTGTCTTATCAGTAGACAACAAAGTCTTAAAGTCAAGATACAAAATACTCCTTTTACAGCCTTATTGCACTTGTCTGACACCTTAGGCATCAGTGAAATTACAAATACTGTGAGCTGTGGTTACTTTGTTAAGAACACCCATATTTGATGATATATACTAATAGGTGAAAAGACTAAAGCAGTTTTTTCCTAAGCAGCTTCATAGGCCAAGGTACCAAAGTGCAAACTGGTGTGATCAACAAATGTGGTTTTATCAGAATTGTACAGGCGAGTTGGGAACTGAGGAGTGGCACTGTTTGTAAGCCCTGACACTGTTAACATTTTATCTTGCAGCAGTGATTGCAGTCCCACACTTCCATTTGTTAGTATGCTTTGAGAGAAAAGCTAGCATTAAAACCTTGACAAGTGTGATTGTTTGGCTGCTCTGATTGGTACATTAAAGAAGACCTTGGAAATAATTTGATTGATGCTTGACCAAAATGAGGTCAACATGGGGAGAATGCAGCTGGGATACCTTCACAGGCTTTTTGTACAAAGATAAGGGTTTATTTTTGTAGCCACAAAGATGAGCTTACCTTTGACTGTGATTGGTGGCACTATGGTGAATCAGTGGTTCTATGTTCCTTGATATGGGGGAGGAATGGAAAGGCAGTGTACTTTTTTGTCACCTAGAAAATCAATTTTTTCCCTGAAATTTTTGTTTAGATTTCAGTTTCAACTGTAGGAATTCCAGCACACAAATTGTTTCCTTTTTTGCGGGGCTGATGACAGGATTTACTTCATTTATTTTACTACCAAGAACAAATTGTGTGCCCAGAAATTTTCTGGGAAAGAGGCAGAGCACCTCCTCTAAATGCAGGGTCCTTACGTAAGCTTTTGCTTTCCAATTGGCCTTTTTTCTGAGTAACTTTTTTTTTTTTTTTTTTTTTTTTTAAATAAGCAATTTGGCCTGATGCTTAAGGCATTGAGGATGTTGCTTGGCAACTTTGGGCTGTGCGTGCATCTCCCCAGGAGCAGCCGGACAGATGTTTGCACACAGGCTGAGAGCAACCTGGTCTTAAAATTGCTGGTTCAGGGGATATGTCGTGAATTAAACATTTGCACTGTGGGAGTCCGTTTGTGATACTCATTATTTGCAAAGTATAAAAAGCTTTTCAAAGGGGTGAGAGGCTGAGATGCCATTCTGGGATATTTTTCAGTGTCTAGGACACATACATATAATTGGTCATGTGGGAGAGTGAAGTTGGTTTGGTTTGGTTAAGCTGTGAGTTGAGGGTGATACTGAGATTTATGCTTTTCCTTCTTTTAATGTATCAGTAACATTTTAGTGCTCTTAAGAGGATTACTCTTCAGAGATACAAACCCAGATCCCTTCCAGGGGTTTTGCAGATCTGTTTCCAGTTGGCAATTAGCTGTGTTTCAGTTAGGAAGAAACCAGTGTGACTCTCCACTACTTTTCTACACCAGAATACAGTACCCCATGTGCACAGAGAACACCCTGCCTCGAGGTGTGCCAGTGTATTTTGCCAAGGGAGTGACATGAAGATCCTGGATGGGTACCTACTAAGTTTTCCTCTGTGAGTGGAGTAAGTTGCAAGGGAAATAAGCTGACAAAGCAGAGGGAAAGGAGGGGTTTTTCCTGTTCTCACTGCCTTCAGCTCAGTTTTACTGGCAGTGCCCCATCAATTCAATGTGACACTTTTAACTGTTAACCTATTAACCTTCACTAATATGAGAAGTGAAGTCTGTTGGGTGTTATGCAAACACTTGTTAAAATGCCTTCCCTACCTGGTAAATCTTGTGACTTAAGAAGTGATGTCAAAAAACTGGGGGCTGTGCCTGTTAACCTGGCCACTGAGAGTCTCTTTATTATAGGTGTCATCTATAGGTGTCTACAGATCTAAAGAGATTTGTAGAAGGCATTTATGATGCAGGATGGCATTTCTATCTCTGAGAGTATTTAATAAACATGAAAATCAATTCTTCCCTGAGTCAGCGAAACTTAAGCTTAAGCTTAAGGTAAACTCCTGCTTAAATCCTTCACTGAATTAGATGCTTCCTGAAAAGAGGACATAAAGAGATAAAGATGATTTTGTAACTAAAATGCAAGAGTGCTGAGTTTAATGACATGGAAAGGGGTAAGGAAGGTGTCTGCTGTCCTGCTTAACACCCCCCAAGTAGGGCAAACCAGCATACACTGTGGAAATGAAGGCAAAAAAATAGAATTTCATGAACTGAAGTAGATGGACTCAACAGAATGCACCCCAGTAAAGGAGAATGGTCTGTATTGATGTTGGTAGAGGTGGTGACTATTTAGGAAGCTCTCAGTCCTAAAGCTGATAATAGAAAATGACAGTTGTCCTTGCCTCCCTCATTTTTAGGCTGTTTAGGAACTTTACTTAAATAAAAATAAATTTGTGTTAACTGCATATGGTGTATCTTCCTTATTTTCTGTTTCCTATAGTCGGTGCTTATGAAATCAGCATAAGGTTAAACCATATTAATAATTGCACATAGTAAAAAATGAAAAGTTTACTGAGATAAAAATATTCAGCTTATTACTCTACCTGAAAAGTTATTAATTTGTCTTTTGGTCACAGTTACTAGTACATCCCAAACCATCTTAGTTCCATAAAACTTTGGTTACCTGTGGTTCATGATGGGAGCTGGAGAACTGTAGCAGGATTTCATAGCTTGATAATACAGTTTTTACTTTCAGTCAGAAAGTAGCTACAGATATGAAAGTGGGAGAAAGCAGTGCTGAATTAATTGCAGTTAATCTTCTATAGGCAGGATATGCAGTTGCAGAAGCACTGGGGATAAATTTGCTCTTTGTTCCTTCGGTAGTCTTAAAATGGGGTGGATTTGGCACTGAAAGGCAGAGCAAGACTCTTTTCAAATGACAGACCAAATAAATCCCTGCAATGAGGTCAATAAACCTGTGTCAAGAATAAGTCTGATGTGCTGTGTCACTGGAGTTGCACTAGGGGATAGCTCACCTGAAGGTTTACTTCTTAGGTATTTGAAGGCAGTGGTAATACCAGGCACATAGAGGCCTGTGGGCATTATGTTTGCATTGAGGGAAGGGGGGAGATTTGGTCTGATTTCTAAATCTTACCTTCATCTGCTGTCTCAAAGCAATTGCTCTTAATTATGAGAATTTTGCTTCATTGCCATGCAGAAGCTCAGCTGCATGAGTCATGGGCAGAACAGTTTGCTTTTAATAAATTGATGTGGATACGGTAATCATAAAAAAAAAACAAAACAGTTTGACTCCAAACCCATCTAGCCGTCTAGACAGAGAGTGCCAAGCTCCTGTCTGCTAAGAAATATCTTCTTAATATTGCTGTAATAATGCTACTGCTTTTACAGTACTTGCCATTTTTCAGAGTACCCAACGAATTCATCATTGGCTGGGCTTGAGAAGACCTTTTGCTGAGTTTGGTAGCATTTTTATGTCTTTTTTTTTCTGTAATATGCTATTTCAAATGGCATGTCCAATCAATTAGGGAATCACAAGAATGTTTTCGGCAGCAGTTCCCAAGTCTGGGCAATAATCCTTGTCCCTGCTCTTCCAGGGTTGCCTATTCATCCTTTACTGGCAGGGACTGCGTGTCTTGCCATTCCCCTCTCCTATAGAAAAAAAACCTTTGTCATGGCCAAATATTCTGTCAGTCCCATTTTCCATATGACTGCCCTCCTCTGACTTCCCTGGGGAAGGAGAATGTGTGTGTTGGGACCTTTTCCTTCCCCACCTCTTATTTACCTGCTTCATGTCAGAGGCTGCCTTTGTCTTTCTTCTTCCCTGATTTTTCATGCCATGATCTCCTCCTTTCCTTCCTCCCTTCTTTTGCTGGCCTTTCTCAAGAAAGCTGCATGTGTTCACCAAAGGGGAGAAACTTGAAAACCAAAAGTGATGGATGGGTGGATGGATGGAAAAAGGAATGGAGGGAAGAGCCTGCTTCATGTTTCACCCATTTCCCCAGCCTAGTGGGGAAGTCACCCTCCTGGGTGGCTCTGACCATTGCTCATGATGGAGTTGGGTGTTGGCATGTGTTCCTCCCTGAAGGATGAGCAGCTTCCCTGAAGTTGCTTGGGGCAGCCTGGCTTTCTGGACCATCACAGAAGCAGTTTGGATGTGCATCAAGCTCCTTGTGGGGGTAGGAAATGGAGGGTTCTGGTCTGAGGAAAGAATGTAAGGAGAGTATATGGCACAAGGGGAAGTAAGCTATTATGGAAAAGAGAAAGGGCAAAGGAGGAATAGAGGCTCAGGAGGTCCCTGGCCAACAGGTATGGTGGTAATGGAGAGAAGGGAATAGGGGGCTGGATGGGGCTGGAGAATGAGGAATGATGGATGTGGGAAGAGGAAAGGGGATGACATGGCAAGAGCAGGCTGGAAGAGGTTTTTCTGCAGTAGGGGAGAGATGGTGAGTAGTGGCACGCAGAGAGCTCATGTCTAGAGCAGCAGGATGTGAAAGGCTCAAATCATAGAATCAGTCACAGAATCACATAAAAGTTTAGGCTGGGAGGGACCATAGAGATCATCTACTCCAACCTCCCTGTCATGGGCAGGGACACTTCTCATCTAGAAAAGGTTTGTCAAGGCCTCATCCAGCCTGGCCTTGAACACCTCCAGGGAGGGGCCATCCACAACTTCTCTGGGTAGTCTGTTCCAGAGTCTCACCACCCTTGTACTAAAGAACTTCTTCCTAATTTCCAGTATAAACCTATTCTCCTTCACTTGAAAACAATTTTGCTTTGTCCTGCCCCTGGACACTCTTAGGAAAAGTCCCTCTCTAGCCTTGCTGGAGGTTCTCTTCAAGTATGGGAAGGCAGCTGTAAGGTACCCACAGCGTCTTCTCTTTTGCAGGCTGAACAATCCCAGTTCCTGTAGCCTCTTCTTGTAGCAGAGGTGCTCCAGTCCCCTGGTTCATCTTTGTGGACCTCCTCTGGAGTCTCTCCAACAGATCTATTTCCTTTTTACGGTGGGAACACCAGAACTGGACACACTATTCAAGGTGGGGGAGGAATCCCCTCTCTTGATCTGCTGGCCATGCTTCTTTTGATGCATCCTAGATACAGTCGGCCTTCTGAGCTGCATGAGCACACTTCCAGCTCATGTTGAGCTTCTCATCAATCAGCATCTCCCAAGTCCTTCTCTGCAGGGCTACTCTCAACCCACTCTGTACCCAGTGTGGGCTGTATTTAGGGCACACGGTGTGTGACAGCCTGCATCCCACCCCAGACTGTGCTGTTTTTAAAAGAGCAGAACGTAAGAGTTACAAATTTTCTGTGGTGAGCAGCAGGAACTGCACGTCTGGCTGCCAGTGGGGTGTTTTGTGGAGGTGAGAAAGGACCATCTTTGCCTCGATCAAGCCTGATGTGTTGTGAGTTGAGACAAACAGAAAATAGGACCATTAAACTTACTTGCTCTTGATGTGAAGGTCTCAAGCATCACTTCCAGAAAGGCAGGAAATTAGCAGAAGTAAAACTGTTGTCCCATAGCAAGGTGAGAGGGATTAGTTGCTTTTAGTGCTGCCTGGGATTTATCATACAAGCTTCCTTACGTGCAAATGGACACTAGGGTAACTCCAGTGAAGTAGGGGGAAAATCATTGATTTTTCTCACCTGTGTGAGAAGAGTGTTTGTTCGGGCTTTCTATAAATGACTGAAAGCATAGTTTGTTTAAATAATAATTAAAAACTGCTGATTCATGGAAACCTAAACTTCCATGGAGCTCCCATCTGACAGAAGTTAGGGTAAGCAGGTCAACTAACCCACTTTGGAATAAAAAATAACATTTGAAAATGGCAAAAAATAAAAACAAAAAACTGAGTTTTGAGAACTCTGAAAGTTAGGCCCATTCTGGTAGCCCAGTGGTACCAGTTACATCGTACCTGTTGCAAAGATTTCCTGTTTGTAGGAACAGGTTAAATCAATGTGCTGAAAGCCTTCCTAGATCCTTAGATGAAAGATGCTATTAGGTATGTGGTGTACCCATGAAACGGATCACAATATCGTAACTGTGGGGTGAATCTGCCTGTGGCACTGCTTAAGGACAACATGTTGCTGTGAAGTGCAAGCCCTCCAGCAGTGAGTGTGTTTCTGCTTAAAAGCAGCATCAGCACCTTCCTCTGTAATGTACAGTACAACAGCCTCAAAAGGTTGAGCTGGTAAATCCTGCATTGTTTTTCAAATAGTATTTCTGAAGTCTCCTAGCTTGCTTTTGAGGCTCGATTTGATTCAAACCAACTCAGTCCTTTTCTTACTGTGCTTTTTTCCCCCCTCCCATCAAACCTTGTTAACTCTAATGTGTGTCTTAGCTGTCAAGCCCTTTCCCTTGTGATTCATGATGACTTCCAGAGCTCCCCATGGAGGAGAGTATACAAGTCTTTTTATTTCAGCTGCATGACTAGAGGTATGCCTTCTCTTAGTTGATGGCATGTATTTTCCTTTTGAAGTCTCTCCTTCTTATGGATGTTACGATATTTCAGATCTGATAAATGGCGGTCCTGCATAGCAGGTAAGGGAGGTATGTGTGTTTCCTGCTACAGTTCTACATTAAATACAAAGCAGTGAAATTTTGCAGGTCTGAGAGATGGTGCAACTGCTTCCTACTCTCAAAGCCTCTTTCCCTTCTTAAATCCCACAGAGATGCTGCTAATTAAGGGAGATACTATTTCCCCCTCTGCCCCTGATTCATATCAGAGGCCTGTATCTTATTTTTGTATCTTATAATAATATGTAACTTATAATAATTTGTATATTTTGGGGAGCTGTTAATAGACACTATCTAAAGAGAGAATAAGCCTGATTTATCCCGTGTTGCAACAGGAGAGCGTGTCCATCAGAGGCTCTTCCATAGCCAACATTGCTGCCCTTCCCAGGGCCAATTGCTCCCCAGGAAAAGAGCAAATTGAGCCACTTCTGATCCTTCAGAAATGAAGGAGCAGTGCTTCTGAGCCCAATAGTGAGCCAAAGCCTCAAATCCAAAAATTGTTCTCCGTGTAGTTCACGGAGAGGCGAGTTATGTGCTTTAAGAGAAGCTACATGTTTACCAAAATGAAGTGGTGAAGAGAATTATTTCCTACCAAATAGCTTCTGTATGCCCTAGGAAATTTTTATGCTTTCTGACATGTGGCAAGCTGTAATCTGTACTGTATGAAAAACTAAGAAGTCTTTTTCAGTTTAACATTACCCCTTCTGGATCAGGAGCTGATGTGTGTCAAGACTTCTGGGTTTTTTCCTGTCTCGGTGATGCTGTTGAGTGAAACTGGATCTAGATTTGCAGAGTGTGTGGTTTGTCCCTGGAAATTAAAAAGCTGGTACTCCCACTGAGCAGAAGCTTCCACAGGTAAATCATAGCCAGACCTATCCAGCACCCAGCTTGCTGCTTTTAAGTTCACAGGGAGTCTCTCCATCGATGGGTTTTGCAACTACAAGAGCTAAACTCATCTGTCTAAACAGAAGAATTATTTTAGCTGAGCCAAAAACCAGCTGGATCCCTCTGAACGCAGGTGGGGATCCTGGTTAGGGGAGTGGAAGGGGGGATGTGAGGTGGTGGAAAGGCCGGATGACCCCTCCCTGCTGTGTGGAGAGAGGGAGCTCATGGTGGTGAAAAACCTGCCAGCATCCAGTTTTTGCAGTTCTCCACGGCGTGTGGGCATTTTTTTTTTAATTTTTTTTTTTTTTTTCTCCCCCTTTCCTTTTTCCCTCCTCCTTCTCCCCGGAGGAGCCTCCGCCGCTTCCCAGCAAATCAGGGCTGCGGAGGTTCGCTCTGGGCAGACCCGGGTTGCGCTGCCGCTGCTGACGCGAGGCCGCCGCCGGGAGCAGCCCCGAGCCCCGGGACCGCCGGGAGCAGCCCCGAGCTCCGGTACCACCGGTACCACCGGTACCGCCGGCCCCCCCTGCCGCTCCGCGCCCGCTGCCGAGGTACCTTCTGGCCGCTCCCGCTGTCCTCCCTGCAGGGGAAAGCGGAGGAGATGACCCCGTGGGGGAGGCGGGGGGGGGAGGGGAGAAGATTTCACTCTCCCTTTTGAAAATATTTATATATATATACGTATTTATATAGATAAACCTTATTCCTAGGAGCCATTTTTTAAGTTAGCAGCGCAGAGGGACGGTGTGTGAGTGAGGCCGGGATGCCCTGGGGGGGGGGGGGGGGGAGCCGGGGGAGGTGGCGAGTGGTGGTCCCCGGAGGCGAGTGGAGGGGAGGGTCGGGGGGCGGGTTCGACGGGGGGGGGTGGGGGGAGCACCGCTCTCTGCGGCCCGGCCCGGGGGGGAAGTGAAGACGGACAGCGCTGATCCCGCCGCAGCTGTGCCGGGGGTAAGGTGGAGGGAGGTGGGGTGTTGCAATTTTAATTTTGTTAGGGCCATACGCGTTTCTGCGGGAAACTTCTGTAGGCGGCAGAGACGCGAGGCGCGGGGGGGGGGGGGTGGTCCGTGTGTGTCTGTCTTGGCGGGGTGCAGCCGAACCCCCGCCCCCCAAGACTGCTCCTCACTGCCCCGCTCACCTCGGGTCCACACCACCGGGGCGGTGCGGGGGTACCCAGCCCCCTCCTCCCCCGCGCCCACCTTTCCCTCATCGTCTTGCGGTGGCGGGGGATGAGGGAGTGGGGAGGGGGGGGGGGGTTGTTTCCCTCCCCCCCCCCGCACCCCCCCCGCCGTGGCTTCTGCAATGCGGTGGGTGTGGTTATGTACGGAGCACATCGCAGACCCGGACCGCTGCAGTGGCAGCGCCGCGCCTCCCACCCCCTCCCCGCAACCTCCCCGCACCCCCCACCCACCGCCCCACGGCCTCGGCCGGCAGCCAGGGGCCCGCTCGCCCGCGGGTTGGGAGCCACCGGACCGGGGCTGCTCCGCCCCGCGCTGCCGGGGCCGTCCGCAGCAGCAGGAACCGGGAGTGGGGCGGGAAGGCGAGGGGCGTCCTGCCCCCTGCCCGCCCTCCCTGCCTGCCCGGGCTCCAAGGTGCGGTGGAGAGGCGGCTCGGGGGCTGTGTACCTCCCCTCGACCCCCCCCACACCTCCCATGCGTGTCCCCGCGGCGTGGAAGTTGCGGTGTTCAGCGGGGTCTGTGGGGAAAAGGCAATAGAGACCCCCAGGGTGCGGCCGTCAGGAAGGCTGTGCGGTTCCGTCCTTCCCGCATCCCGGCTGCGGCACCTGGGTGAGCAGAGAAGGGCTGGAGCGAATGGGTTGTTCTGTCTTTTCAGGTTTTCTTAGTTTCGATTTGGAGTTGAAACTTTTATCATATGCATACAGGCGTGTCAAAACTTTCACCCCTGTAATCATCGCAAGTAGCAAAATACTTTGGCTTTTCAGTTTCTTTCTTTCTTTATTTTTAATTTCTCCTGGGGCTGTGCTTGGGGAGGAAAGGCATCAGTAACAGTGATTATCACAATGAATGATGTTTGCCAGCGTGTGTTTGTGTTTGAGGCAGGGATGGAAAGTTATTTTCTCAACTCAACGTGCATGTGGTTTGTAAGTTGAAGGGAAAGTACCTGCGACGTTTGAAGTGTTGGCTGGCAAAATGATTGCAAGCTGGAGGCCTGCTTGCCAAAGAAAAGCTCCTGGGTTAGGGGTGTCCCGCATGCATTCTTCTTTTTACAGTGTGGCAATCTGAATGACATTGTTTTTTTCATTTTACCTTTAATACTCTCAGTGTTTGCTTGTGTCTATAGGAGGATTTGTATGAAGAAAACAAGTATAACTAAATCTTCTAGAAAATGAGAAAATAAGGCAAAAGTGTGCTCAAGCAGTAAACCTTGGTCAGATGTGATGGACTGTATGCTTTTCCTCTAAATCTGTGGAGAACTGTCATTTCATAGAGTATTAGAAGGTCAAGATCATTCTGCTGCATCACCAATGTGCTCGAATTCATGGGTCTTGCTGCACCTGTCTGTATACATGCACAGTATACTACAAGTGCATACTGCTATGCTGCTCTCCTTGGGTTGGAAAGTTTCAGCCCTAAGGTGAGGATGAGATCTGCATGGCAATAAGGGGAGAAGAGAGTCCGGGAGCACCGCATTGGAGTAGGAGCTGCTGAAAGTTGATTCTGGGAAGGCTCCTTGAGCTGTCGGTGTGGTGCAGACCTGCTTACTGCAGCAGAGAACTCATAACACATTGGGAAGCATTAAAAATACATTGATTTTATTTAGTTGGAGCAGTACAGCCTGGCCCTATCCCTGGACTAATTGCATGCAGTCGCATCCATCTGTTAATGATGTAGGTGATGGCTTGTTCCCCCCAAAGGTTGCCCAGTGTGACCGGGGAGCTGGTTGGATGCATGTCAGGAGCTCATCTGATGGGAGCCTGCTTCTGTGGTGGGCAGGTTCAGGTTTTGCCTTTGGGAGGAGGAGGAGTAGGGAAGACAGCAGGGTGTGGTAGCATCCCCAGCTCCTCCCCCCCCCCCTCTCCTGCCTTGGTGGCTCCTTGCAGGGTAGGGCTGTGTCTGTCTGCTGGGGAACTGCAGCAAAACTGTAGAGCTCTAATTTTAGTTGGGGTTTTATTCTCTCTTCCAAGAAGGAGCAAGTGAAGGTGAAGCTACAACTTACATAATTTTTGAATTAAACAGGGTGAGGTCTTCTTTCTTTCTTTTTTTTTTTTTTTTTTTTTGTATCAGTGGTGGAGACCTGCTGAATATTTACTCTTTATAGAAGAATTACTTTTCAAAGGTTTTCTTTGTAGGCTGAGGATTTTTAAAGATAATACAGGAACTGGGGGTAGGTTTGACCCACAGCAGCATACTCACACCTATATTTGTTAGATTTGTTGTTTGGTGCAATGGTTCTGAATTCCTTGGTGGATATACATGGTTATTTTTTTAAGTATGTAATGTAATACTTCTTTGTATTTTGGGCATGAACTTGATTTAACAGAAACTTCTTGAAATGTGTTAAATGTGTTATTCACAGTGTGTGGCATTCAGACTTGTTTCATGGAAATCTCATGTACGAGTAAATGACTGCTTGTTGTTTCAGAGAGAACTTCAAACCATTTACAAGTGGTTATAAAAGAATACTTGTTTCTCATGAGATGAAGCTTCAGTTTTATCTCTTGAGCTACAGAGTTTGCAACATGAAAATGTTCATAACTGTGTGACTTCTTCACATGGAAATACATCCTGGGGTGAAAGAAGCTGTGTACATTCAGTGTGCATTCAGTGTATATTTGGCTTTGAAAACAAAGGGTTGGACTGTGCAGGGAGGGCTCCTTCGTGAGTCTGCAGGGTTGTGCTTTTTCAGTGTGTATGGCGTGGCCCTGAGATATTGTGATTTAGCATCTTATTTGTCATGGTTTTTTAACTAGAAATATCACTGCCGAGTTTGAATTTTCAAAGTCTTCTGTTCAGACATAATTTCTCTCTAATGAAGTGAAAATAAATGCATGCGTATAGCTGAAAAAATATGGTTGCTGTCATCTAAGCTGAAAATTAAGCTCAAAATGTGTTTATTCTGGAGGATTATGACAGATTGTTTTTATTTGATACATAAGTTACAGAGAATGTGAACTTGTTAGCCAGAACTAGACTTAAACAAGCATCACTAAGCAGCTTGAATAAGTACATAGAATCATAGAATCATAGAATCATAGAATAGGCTGGGTTGGAAGGGACCTCAGAGATCATCGAGTCCAACCCTTGATCAATTACCATCACAGTCACTAGACCACGGCACTGAGTGCCATATCGAGTCTCTTTTTAAATATCCCCAGGGACGAAGAGTCCACCACCTCCCCAGGCAGCCCGTTCCAATGTCTGATCACCCTTTCTGTGAAAAAATTCTTTCTTATATCCAGTCTGAACTTACCCCGGCACAATTTAAGACCATGCCCTCTTGTCTTACTGAGAGTTGCCTGGGAAAAGAGACCAACCCCCGCCTGGCTCCATCCTCCTTTCAGGTAGTTGTAGAGGGCAATGAGGTCTCCCCTGAGCCTCCTCTTCTCCAGGCTGAACAGCCCCAGCTCCCTCAGCCTCTCCTCGTAGGATCTGTGTTCGAGTCCCTTCACCAGCTTGGTTGCCCTCCTCTGGACCTGTTCGAGGACCTCAATATCCTTCTTGAACTGAGGGGCCCAGAACTGAACACAGTACTCGAGGTGTGGCCTCACCAGGGCTGAGTACAGGGGCAGAATCACCTCCTTGGACCTGCTGGTGACACTGTTTCTGATACAGGCCAGGATGCCATTGGCCTTCTTGGCCACCTGGGCACACTGCTGGCTCATGTTCAGCTTCCTGTCAATCCAGACTCCCAGGTCCCTTTCTGCCTGGCTGCTCTCCAACCACTCTGTCCCCAGTCTGTAGCGCTGCATGGGGTTGCTGTGGCCAAAGTGCAGGACCCGGCACTTGGCCTTGTTGAAGCTCATCCCATTGGAGTCAGCCCATCTCTCCAGTCTGTCTAGGTCTCTCTGCAGAATCCTCCTGCCTTCCAGCTGATCAACACTTCTCCCCAGCTTGGTGTCATCAGCAAACTTGCTGATGATGGACTCAATCCCCTCATCCAAGTCATCGATGAAGATATTGAACAGGACTGGGCCCAGCACTGATCCCTGGGGGACTCCGCTCGTGACCGGCCGCCAACCGGACGCAGCCCCATTCAGCACCACTCTCTGGGCCCGACCCTCCAGCCAATTCTTAACCCAGTGCAGAGTAGGCTTGTCCAAGCTGTGGGCAGCCAGCTTTCTCAGGAGGATGCTGTGGGAGACGGTGTCGAAAGCCTTGCTGAAGTCCAGATAGACCACATCCACAGCCTTCCCCTCATCCACCAGGCGGGTCACCTGATCATAAAAGGAGATCAGGTTGGTCAGACAGGACCTGCCCTTCCTAAACCCGTGCTGGCTGGGTCTGATCCCCTGTCCATCCTGCAGGTGCTGTGTGATTGCTCCCAGGACGATCTGTTCCATAACCCTGCCAGGCACCGAGGTCAGGCTGACAGGCCTGTAGTTTCCCGGGTCTTCCTTCCGGCCCTTCTTGTGGATTGGCGTGACATTCGCCAACTTCCAGTCATTTGGGATGTCCCCGGTGAGCCAGGACTTCTGGTAGATGATAGAGAGAGGCTTGGCGAGCTCTTCTGCCAACTCTCTCATCACCCTTGGATGGAGTTCATCCGGTCCCATAGACTTGTGGGGATCCAAGCAGCCCAGTAGATCACTGATAGTTTCCTTCTGGATTGCAGGGGGGGTGTTTAGATTCTTGTCTCCTATAGGCTCCAGAAGCCAGCTGTCCTCAGGATTGCCCGTTTTACTGTTAAAAACTGAGGCAAAGAAGGCGTTAAATACCTCAGCCTTTTCTTCATCTTTGACAATTACATTCCCGTCCATGTCCATTAAAGAATGAATGTTTTCCTTGCCCCTCCTTTTGCCACTGATGTATCTGTAGAAGGACTTCTTGTTATCCTTCACAGAGGTGGCGAGATTTAGTTCAAGTTGTGCCTTTGTGTCTCTAATTTTTTTCCTACATAACTTAACTGTATTCCTGAATTCCTCTTGAGTAGATAGCCCTTTTTTCCATAACCGGTAGGCCCTCTTCTTGATCCTAATTTCCTTCAAAGTCTCTCTGTTGAGCCAGAGTGGTCGTCTTCCCCGCCGGCTCGCCTTTCGGCACACCGGGACAGCCTGTTCCTGAGCTTTCAAAACTTGCTCTTTGAAGAATGTCCATCCCTCCTGGACTCCTTTGTTTTCAAGGGCTGTTTCCCAGGGTATGCTCTGGACTAGTCTTCTGAACAGGCCAAAATCTGCCCTCCGGAAGTCTAATGTAGAGGTTTTATTGACAGCCCTCCTTGCATCCCTGATTATTGAGAACTCTATTATTTCGTGATCACTAAGTCCCAGACGCCCACCGACCACCACATCCCTCACCAGCCCCTCTCTGTTTGTAAAGAGTAGGTCAAGTGGGGCTCCATCCCTGGTAGGCTCATTTACCAGCTGCATCAGGAAATTATCCTCAATACACTCTAGGAATCTCCTAGACTGCCTCCTCTCTGCTGTGTGAAATTCCCAGCAGATGTCCGGCAGGTTAAAGTCACCCACGAGAATAAGGGACGACGATTTTGAGACATGTGCCAGCTGCTTGTAGAAGAGTTCATCACCCTCATCCTCCTGGTTGGGTGGTCTGTAACAGACTCCCATCACAGTATCAGCCTTGTTGGCCTTTCCCCTGATTCTGACCCACAGGCACTCCACCTTATTATCACCTACTTCAATTTCTATGGAGTCAAGAGAGTCTCTAACATACAGGGCTACCCCTCCACCTCTCCTACCCTGTCTGTCCTTTCTGAAGAGCCTGTAGCCACCCATTGCAGCACTCCAGTCATGGGAGTCATCCCACCACGTTTCCGTGATAGCGACTACATCATATCTTTCCTGCTGCACGGTGGCTTCCAGCTCCTCCTGTTTGTTGCCCATGCTGTGTGCATTGGTGTACATGCACTTCAGCTGGGCTGCTGGTTTGTCCCTTAACTTGCACTGTCCACCCTTGGGCTCCTTTCCGTAGAATCTTGTTTCAACCCCTTCCCCCTTCGAGCCTAGTTTAAAGCCCTCCTTATTAGACCTGCCAGCTTGTGGGCTAGAGTCCTTTTTCCCCTATTAGATAGTTGCAGTCCACCTGGTACGCTGAAATTCATCCCATAGTCAAAAAACCCAAAGTTCTTCCGGTGGCACCAATCCCTTAGCCACCTATTGATGAGGTATGTTTTCCTGCTCCTCTCCTCATTCATCTGCTCTACTGCTGGGACTGAGGCGAACACCACCTGTGCTCCTGATCCACCAACTAATCGACCCAGGGCCTTGAAGTCCTTTTTAATCGCCCTGGTACTTCTTCCATTGATGTCGTCACTGCCAGCCTGGACTACCAGCAGTGGGTAATAGTCTGAGGGTTGAATTAGTTGAGGGAGTCTCTTAGTAATATCTCTCACCCGGGCGCCAGGAAGGCAGCAGACCTCTCTGTGGGATGGGTCAGGTCGACATATAGGGCCCTCAGTTCCCCTCAGAAGGGAGTCACCAACTACGACTACCCTTCTTCTTTTCTTTGTGGGTGACGTTTTAATGTGACTGCTAGACAGGGGGCGAACGGGAGACCTTCTGGACAGGTCGTCGTCTTGTCCGTCCTCTTGTCTGTCCTCCTCTTGATTCCCTGGGTCTAGGGCCTCATATCTGTTCTCTATGGGCACCTGGGGGGATGGTGGGGGTTGGGGGAGAATTCTTTTGCCTTTCCGGTGGGGGACCTGTTTCCATTCTCCCCTATCCACCTGGTCTGCATCGGCTGCCTGACAGGAGGAGGGGCAGGGCTTCACCGTATCCTGTTGCACTTCTATTGCAGTCGAGAGGGTGCGACTCCACCAGTCAATTTCCCTTTCGCTGTCTCTAATACTTCTCAGTCTCTCCACCTCCTCCTTGAGCTCAGCCACCATGCTCAGCAAGTCATTGACCTGCTCGCATCTCAGACAGACGTTATCTTCGCTGTCCGCCGGTGCTAAGATGAGGCTTAAACACTCTGCACAGCCAGAGACTTGAACACCTACGTCCATTTTTTTGCTCCTCTTAAGGGATTCCGTCTGTATGGACACACCCTTCTTCTCGACAGCAAGAGCTTTCGCTTTTTTGGAGACCATTGTTATCTGTGCCCTCCTGCTCGCTCTGCCTGCGCGAACTGCCTCGCTAACTGCCGCTTTACTTTCCTGTTTGCCTGCTCCTGTTCGCCGCGCTCCGGGTCGCTGGCGCTCCAAGCAGGCGCTTTTAAACCTCGTGCTCCGGTGGGTGCCGCCCCCTTACAGCTGATTGGTCTCCGTGGAAACCTCCAGCAGCAAGATTAGAACAGCACGTTGCCGGCAGCTCTTTGAAACCGCCGCTCGATTCAAACCGCCGCTCGATTCAGCCGCTTTTAAACCTCGTGCTCCGGTGGGTGCCGCCCCCTTGCAGCTGATTGGTCTCCGTGGAAACCTCCAGCAGCAAGATTAGAACAGCACGTTGCCGGCAGCTCTTTGAAACCGCCGCTCGATTCAAACCGCCGCTCGATTCAGCCGCTTTTAAACCTCGTGCTCCGGTGGGTGCCGCCCCCTTGCAGCTGATTGGTCTCCGTGGAAACCTCCAGCAGCAAGATTAGAACAGCACGTTGCCGGCAGCTCTTTGAAACCGCCGCTCGATTCAAACCGCCGCTCGATTCAGCCGCTTTTAAACCTCGTGCTCCGGTGGGTGCCGCCCCCTTGCAGCTGATTGGTCTCCGTGGAAACCTCCAGCAGCAAGATTAGAACAGCACGTTGCCGGCAGCTCTTTGAAACCGCCGCTCGATTCAAACCGCCGCTCGATTCAGCCGCTTTTAAACCTCGTGCTCCGGTGGGTGCCGCCCCCTTGCAGCTGATTGGTCTCCGTGGAAACCTCCAGCAGCAAGATTAGAACAGCACGTTGCCGGCAGCTCTTTGAAACCGCCGCTCGATTCAAACCGCCGCTCGATTCAGCCGCTTTTAAACCTCGTGCTCCGGTGGGTGCCGCCCCCTTGCAGCTGATTGGTCTCCGTGGAAACCTCCAGCAGCAAGATTAGAACAGCACGTTGCCGGCAGCTCTTTGAAACCGCCGCTCGATTCAAACCGCCGCTCGATTCAGCCGCTTTTAAACCTCGTGCTCCGGTGGGTGCCGCCCCCTTGCAGCTGATTGGTCTCCGTGGAAACCTCCAGCAGCAAGATTAGAACAGCACGTTGCCGGCAGCTCTTTGAAACCGCCGCTCGATTCAAACCGCCGCTCGATTCAGCCGCTTTTAAACCTCGTGCTCCGGTGGGTGCCGCCCCCTTGCAGCTGATTGGTCTCCGTGGAAACCTCCAGCAGCAAGATTAGAACAGCACGTTGCCGGCAGCTCTTTGAAACCGCCGCTCGATTCAAACCGCCGCTCGATTCAGCCGCTTTTAAACCTCGTGCTCCGGTGGGTGCCGCCCCCTTGCAGCTGATTGGTCTCCGTGGAAACCTCCAGCAGCAAGATTAGAACAGCACGTTGCCGGCAGCTCTTTGAAACCGCCGCTCGATTCAAACCGCCGCTCGATTCAGCCGCTTTTAAACCTCGTGCTCCGGTGGGTGCCGCCCCCTTGCAGCTGATTGGTCTCCGTGGAAACCTCCAGCAGCAAGATTAGAACAGCACGTTGCCGGCAGCTCTTTGAAACCGCCGCTCGATTCAAACCGCCGCTCGATTCAGCCGCTTTTAAACCTCGTGCTCCGGTGGGTGCCGCCCCCTTGCAGCTGATTGGTCTCCGTGGAAACCTCCAGCAGCAAGATTAGAACAGCACGTTGCCGGCAGCTCTTTGAAACCGCCGCTCGATTCAAACCGCCGCTCGATTCAGCCGCTTTTAAACCTCGTGCTCCGGTGGGTGCCGCCCCCTTGCAGCTGATTGGTCTCCGTGGAAACCTCCAGCAGCAAGATTAGAACAGCACGTTGCCGGCAGCTCTTTGAAACCGCCGCTCGATTCAAACCGCCGCTCGATTCAGCCGCTTTTAAACCTCGTGCTCCGGTGGGTGCCGCCCCCTTGCAGCTGATTGGTCTCCGTGGAAACCTCCAGCAGCAAGATTAGAACAGCACGTTGCCGGCAGCTCTTTGAAACCGCCGCTCGATTCAAACCGCCGCTCGATTCAGCCGCTTTTAAACCTCGTGCTCCGGTGGGTGCCGCCCCCTTGCAGCTGATTGGTCTCCGTGGAAACCTCCAGCAGCAAGATTAGAACAGCACGTTGCCGGCAGCTCTTTGAAACCGCCGCTCGATTCAAACCGCCGCTCGATTCAGCCGCTTTTAAACCTCGTGCTCCGGTGGGTGCCGCCCCCTTGCAGCTGATTGGTCTCCGTGGAAACCTCCAGCAGCAAGATTAGAACAGCACGTTGCCGGCAGCTCTTTGAAACCGCCGCTCGATTCAAACCGCCGCTCGATTCAGCCGCTTTTAAACCTCGTGCTCCGGTGGGTGCCGCCCCCTTGCAGCTGATTGGTCTCCGTGGAAACCTCCAGCAGCAAGATTAGAACAGCACGTTGCCGGCAGCTCTTTGAAACCGCCGCTCGATTCAAACCGCCGCTCGATTCAGCCGCTTTTAAACCTCGTGCTCCGGTGGGTGCCGCCCCCTTGCAGCTGATTGGTCTCCGTGGAAACCTCCAGCAGCAAGATTAGAACAGCACGTTGCCGGCAGCTCTTTGAAACCGCCGCTCGATTCAAACCGCCGCTCGATTCAGCCGCTTTTAAACCTCGTGCTCCGGTGGGTGCCGCCCCCTTGCAGCTGATTGGTCTCCGTGGAAACCTCCAGCAGCAAGATTAGAACAGCACGTTGCCGGCAGCTCTTTGAAACCGCCGCTCGATTCAAACCGCCGCTCGATTCAGCCGCTTTTAAACCTCGTGCTCCGGTGGGTGCCGCCCCCTTGCAGCTGATTGGTCTCCGTGGAAACCTCCAGCAGCAAGATTAGAACAGCACGTTGCCGGCAGCTCTTTGAAACCGCCGCTCGATTCAAACCGCCGCTCGATTCAGCCGCTTTTAAACCTCGTGCTCCGGTGGGTGCCGCCCCCTTGCAGCTGATTGGTCTCCGTGGAAACCTCCAGCAGCAAGATTAGAACAGCACGTTGCCGGCAGCTCTTTGAAACCGCCGCTCGATTCGCTACTCTAGTTTGTTCTGAGTAGCTGTTCTATTCCCTACATATGAACAAATACGAGGTTTGATAAAAGTAAAGATGGTGGGTGAGCTATAAAAGTATGCTCTTGGGAAAGCGGAGTATTATAGGGTTTGCCAGATGGTCTTTGTAGTCCAGGCACTGGTTGCAGAGAACCCTTTACATGGGGCATCTGGCACCAGTGTTGGCTGGGGGAGTTTGGGGAAGGTAATGAGTAGCTACCCTGTCAGAGGTCAGCACCTTGTCTTGTCTGGAAGCAGGAATAAAACAGGGGTCTTGCTCCTGCTTGAAGGGCTGGCCCTAGTCACTGTTGCTCCCTGGCTGGAAGTGGGTTCCTTATTTGCTCACTTTGTTATGGCAGCACATTGCTGGTTTTAACCATGAGGCTCACTGGGGAAATGCTGATATAAAAAATCTTGAGTCATCCTGGAAGGAGAGGCCCTGCTGTGGGGTTGACATGGTGAAGTGAAATGGTGGGATTTTATACATTAGTATTTTTCTTTTACATTTCTTCTGTATCTCTTTGGATCATTCCAGAAGGCTGAAAGTTTTAGTTAATTATATGTGCTTAAAGGGAAACACTGTAATGTAGTTTCTACTTATTAGAGCATTATTCTTGTATAGCTGGAGCTGGCAGCCTTTCATTCCCTTACCACCTCCTTTTTCTCCTAAAAATGACAGCACACTACAGTGGGATCACAGGAGAGGCAGAAGAAGGTTTCCTGAGCAACAATCTTTGCCAGGTAGTGGCTGTGGTACTACCGAGAGCTGATCTTGAGGGAATCGGAGGCAGATAGAAATAGGAACAGAATAAAATGGTACAGAGGCACAAGTGGGGTGGAGAGGATGAGGTTGGTAGGTGGGTTGGGTGTGAGGTTCACTGAACTGTGTAGAGACAGCCCAGGGAACTGGGAGAAACCTCAGCACTTGAATCATTTAGGAGCTGGCGAGACAGAGCACTCGGCAGCACTGCATGGGTAACAAACTCATGGTGTGGATAGGAGGCATGGGGAAGATGACCTGATTTCCATCTCTGATTTCTATGATTTATTGAAGAGTTTTTCAGGCTTTCTCTTAGCAGGCTTAGAGCTGGAATTTGAGGCATGGCAATTAGGAGGGTCCTTTAATACTGTGCCAGCATGCTGTCAGGGTTTGATTACTTACTTGCAGGGGTAGCTAGCTCACTGTGGGTAATTCTCCACTCCAGCAAACAAAAGGAGTGGCTCTGCTCCAGTTTAAATCTAGTGTTGACACTGGTCCTGCCCTCCGTGCCACTAATGCTGTACATAGATTAGACGTGCATATATAATGATAATAAATAATGTATAAATATATTAGTATGCTATAGTAGATAAGTTGGAAAAATGTAAAAAAGATGGGCACCACCACCCACTTCTCATGCCACCCTATTTAATGACACCTTGAAGAACTAGACAATAGTTAATTTATCTTAATTTATTCCAAACTTGGAAATCCCTTTCTGCCTGTAATTTGTTGGTAAAGAAGGGCCAGCAGAAAATACTTCTGCCACCACTGCTGGTCCAAGTCAGGAAGAGAAGACAGCTCCCATCTCCTTCATCAGTACATTCAAATATATTCAACTTGGCTTTCTGTCTACATAAACCATGTGCCTACTTGCATTTCAATGTAAGTATGCCACATAGTCACTGTGGTGTTGGAATACTGATATCAATAAAGTGACCTGGAAAGTCACTGCCTTTCTCCTGGAAGTGTTGGTATTAAGGTTATTGGTACCTCTAGCAAAGACAAATGAAACCATCCAGAATTTCACATTTAAAGTCTGAAAGTGTTTTATCCTTGTTTGCTAGTGGTGTGACACAGATTTCTTGACTTGTTATTCATTGTGCGTACCCCAAATTATTTTTCTTGTACTCACATCATATATAAACTGTGATTATTATACTTTGCAGCTTCTCTACTAACACAGTAATGCAGAGGAGCAAAACCAGTCCTTCTCTCTGCTTGAGGGGACAGTGATTGAATTACAGATGCAGTTTTAAAATTTTTAGCAGCTTCCCACTGCTTTGCTCAAAGAACAGACATAAAATGTTTCTTGCAAGGTAGCTGGTATGAAAGAAGATGCCCCCCATGACCTTCTGATCCCATGATGTTGCTTTGAAGAATGCTATCAGTTATGTTTCCTTCTTCTAACTGGAAATCAATACAAGTTTTAATATCTCCATGGATTTATAAGAAATCTTTGTGGTTTTTTGGTTTTGTTTTTGAGTAAAAAATGCTGGTATGCAACAAATGGAGCAGAACGAGCCATCATGTTACAAATAAACAAATTACAGTAAGAAGGTATCTATTTTCTAGCTTCCAAGTAATTGTAAAGGGATAAAATAGATATGTTTACTACATACTACATTACATAGCTTACTTAAAACTCTTTGCTGCCTTCTATTAAGGCATGCCAGGGCCCTATCTTTGTTTCTACTCTTCAGAACTGTGAATCTGCTTCCTTGACAGTGTCCTCTCTGCCTGGGATGATGTGTAAGAAGAAAAATCTCTGCAGGATGGGACTTGGCAAAGTAATCAAGGTCTCAGCCAAGGAATTACATTGTCTGATCATTTTCTAAACAAAAGTAGTTCAGCTGCAGGCGAGTATTTTCTGTCTGGTTTCCACTGGCTATATTTTGATTTTGTCAAGTAGATGTGATAAGCAATTATTTCTGCTTACATGTCGCTGTTCAAAAAACACTGGTGGTTAAATATCTCTTAATTAAGTGTTGGCTGCTGAGCACATGAAAGAGACTGTCCAGAAATCCAGAAGGGATAGCACAAACATTAGCAGGAGTCTGAATAAGTGATGAACAAGATTATTTTGTACTTGAAATCATACTAACTTGGGAAGTGGGCTGAGCAGAAGTCAGTTGTTGATTAGTGGCACATTTAAGCCCAGCATCTTGAGATTCTCAGGCAAGGAGTCCTGCTTTCTGGTGACCCTTGGCCTTTGTTTGAAGACCTAGTATAACCTCCTTTACTTTAACCTAGTATTTTGAAATTGTGGTGTATGGAGACCCCATTTTAAGTTATTTTGTGAGCATAGCACAGGAGCTAGGATTATTGGAGTATACTTCAGTCATACTCCAATACTGCCCTTTGCCTTCCATAGGGAAATTACTGGTAACAGGTAAAACTTTCGTTCAGGTGTCAGTGAAAAGCACCTTGGTCCCCCCTGCTGCTCTTTCCAGGCACAGATTAACCCCTTGACTTACTTCGTCTGTTTCATTCCTCAAAAACTTTAGCATTTCTTGTTGGTGGGGCTTCCCAAGGTCCTCCTGTGCTTAAGAAAAACAAAGCCAGGAGGTGGCAGTGGGGAATAGAACGGAGATCCTGGACCCTCCTTGGCTGCCTCACCCTAGGATGCTGCCCAACACTGCTGCCCATCTCCAGGGTGTTCTGCATTAGCTCCTGGGCCTGGTAACTGACTGACTGCTCTCTCTGCTTAAGCCTTTCTTGTAGATTGCCACAAAGATGTTTAATTTAAATTGTCAGTTGAAAATATAAACTGCATCAGTCACACCTCTTGTAGAATTACCCTGTGATTAAAGCTGGCAAACATTTTTCAATGAAACACTGTTTTCATGTTGTGCTAACCTCTCAAAGCATTCATGTTTGAAGCGTAAGAATGTCACGTGCACTCTTCAAAATTCAACTTTAAAATGATATGTTAAATGTAAGGAAGGAGGAAAGTTTCACCCATAGCTTAGATAGAACTGCAGGTGTATTAGTTTCCACTTAAAATGTTGACCTTTCTTGCCTTGCCTATAGGAACAAGCCATAGCTGTCCAAGCTTTGAATTTTTCAGTGTGTTTGGTATATCTCTTTGCCAAGCAGCGATGCTTTTAGACTCAACAAAAACTAGGTGATTTATCTTCTGGTAGCCTACCAAAATAGCCTTACACAGTAGCTGACAAGTCCTACGCAGTTATTGAACTATTTTGCAACATTAAAATGTTAAATTGTTAACCTCAACCAATGGGATAAAACTGAAGACGAATGCATTCCTTTCCTGAAGGTACCCCCACTTTGTTTAAATAGCAGGTAAATTCCAGCAAGGTTGTAGCCATCATCCCCTGTGAAAAGAGCCTGTGGTTTCAGAAACATGAAGAGCTGGATCTAAGCACTCAGTTTATCACTACCATGTGAGGCAAAAGGCAAAGCCAAAGCAAGCTGTGGCTCCCAAACACATTAAGAAGAGACACAGAGTTGGCTGTCCCTGAAGATCTCCGCATCTCCATCAGCAGACAAGGGGCTTGCTGTGTGCTGGTAGGATTGCTGGTGGACACTTGCCAGTCCTATTGTGAATGGAGCCCACTTGCAGTTTGTAGTAATAGATCTTCAGCCACCAAGGAAATGTTGCCTTACTGTATAGCAGATAGTATTTAGAGATGTTGGTTCCTGGTGCACAGAGTTGCAGAGCTCTGGGGTTAAGGATGCCTTGAGTGGTTATCCAAGCCTTTAGGTTTGGGATGAATGAGTTTTGTGGAGTCAGGCACCATAGATGTCCTAGAAGTTTGGGGCTCACAAAAGTAGGTTGAGTTTGTGGCTGTCTGAGGGTTTCTGATTCTGGATTTTCTGAGCTTGTGCAATGTCTTTCTCCTTTCTCCTGGCGTGGCTGCACTGTATGTTGTCAGCCCCATCCTGCTCTGTTTAGCTGCCCTAGTGTCATGTTATGTTGTGCTACCCAAAAATACCGTTTTTCAGTTGTTTGCTTCAGATGTCTTCTCCCTTCCTCTTCCAATTGTAAAGCCAGTAATTTCCTTATAAAATATCAAGATCTCTCAAGCACTGTAACAACAGCATCAGACAAAAATGTTGCCTACTATCTCTACTCTTCAGGAAATCATTTAGAGTGTGCAAAACAGATTCTCAAGATTGAAGTGCTAATGCCAATTTACTGCTGTAATCTAAAGTAAGATGGTTGGGTTTTCATTATGTTTATTCAGCAGGCCATCCTAAATCCTAATTCTTTTGTTGCAGAAATCATTTAATTACTAGGATAATACTACTTGGCCATTTGATTTCCTAGTAAGAGATGGGGCAACTGTAAATGAATGAAAGTTTTTAGCCTAAAACCTGTATGTGTTAGAGGCTTTGGTACTAGACTATGGTCTTGGAAAACTGGAAAGAAAGCTTTTTAGGGACTGCTTAGAAACAAATGATGTATATTGGTGCCATCACTGAGTGGGGCAGCTGGAAAGTTTAATTATAGGCTGGAAAGACAGTTAGGGATTAAGGAAAGTGCTAGCAGAAGGGGTGAATGTTAATGACAGCTGTTTGCTGTAGGCTTCAGGGAAAGTGAGTCCATATAGAACATAAATAAAATGTAGGGCAAAACATACACTGACTTTGAGCATTCAAAAACTTCAGGTCACTTGTTCCTTGACACATGAATGTGATTTGTAGGAAATAATTTTAACGGCTTGTACAGAGAGATAGAGGTGTGTGTGGAAGGGAAGAAATTCCTCCTGCCTCTGTTTCAGAGCCCTCGGCATGTCCACTGTTGGAAAATGACACCTGGCCCAGGATAAATATAAACTGGGAGAGTAGCATGCATCCACTCTTGACAAGGGTCATTTGTCTGAGAGGAGAAGATCTGTACAACAAATTGTTCAGGGTTGAGAACCCGATGTCCATGTGCTTTGCACTGGCTGCACTCTGGTCCTTGACAGCACCTGACAAGACCTGGATGGGTTAGAAAGACCTGGATGACAAGATCAGGATGGGTTAGAAAACCCATGCCAGCCAGCGTGGGGTTGGTAAGCTGTTTGTGTCGCCAGCATAGACTGGTAGTTGGAAGGAAAATTCCAGGTCCTTTTGCCTTTAGAAGTGTATAGGTTGGGAAATTTCTGTCTGTGTATAATATCTAAGTCCTGTTGTAGGGATCAGGAAGCTATGCTGAGAGTATTAATAGTGCAGAATGCTAAGGCAATTACAGCCTATACAGTGCTAGGGCTGAATCAGTCTCCCCTTTCTGTCATTCATCTCAGGATTAAGTTTAGTTTTTTTCATTCAAGTATGTTCAGTCTGGTCTGAAAATAGCTCGCTTGCCTTTTTTTTTTTTTTTTTTCTTTTTCTTTTTCTTTCTTATATGGCACAGCTTTTTCACTATGTAATATTTTGTTTGTTTGTTTTGAATGAGATGGAGTTGTAAGGCATTTGTGCCAGACTTCAGATTGTTAGGTGCATGCATGTATAAATGAATCTGCTTTTCAAGACTTTGCATTAACCAGAGATCATTGTTTGAGGGGAGAAAGAATGATAGTATGAGGCATCTTTTTTTTTTTTTTTTTTGGTGGGAGAGGTCCCAAAACCAAAACAAACCAAAAAGAGCCAAACACCCAAAATACTCCCCCGGTGTGTGTGTGTCGTGTCCCCCCCCCCCAAAAAAAAATAAAAAAAATCAAAACCAAAACAACCCTAAAACAAAAAAATAGAGCATTTTTGTTTTGAGGTGGTATGAAACAGATGTGCAGTAGTGACTTGCTGGAGTTTATATTCTTATGTGGAATGGTAAGAGCATATATGGGGAGGTTAGGGTTGCATGTGAATTTTCAGATTGCTTTTTATTCAGGTGCAGTAATAGGTGGGCTGTACCTTACAGACTGCTATGGCAGCGTGGTATGCTGGCCTGAGCAATAAAAGAATAACCAGAGGAAGTCTTCTTCCCCATCAAATCAAACTAATTTGAACATGTGGCATTATTTATAATTAATTTAATAGATTTATAGCTGTACATGATCTTCCTTGACAATTAAGAGCTTGCAGAACACAAAAAATGTTCCTAGTCTAATAACATACAAAATGGCCCTGTATGAGGCTTCTGGGTGTTAAGGCACTGAGATTGTTGCAGAAAGGTAATAATTCCGTGTGACCAGCAATAAGGAATGTATGGCTGCAGTATATAATCCTGCTACTAGAAAAATAACTGCAATATAAAAGAAATTTGCAGTTTTCTGGGTACCAGCTGATTTCAATTCAAGCTGGAGCTGGTTGTTGGTCAAGGGAAGCAGCTGGTTATCCCGCCGATGGCATTTTCCATCCTCACCCTCCTGAGTGCAGATGATGGGGGCTGGGGCCAGTGCCCAGCACTGGGTGGGTGCCGTGGCACCCAGGGGCCAGCTCTATCTTCATCACTAGCCCGACTGCTTCCAGCTCCCAGGGAAAGGACAAAGGTATTTATACATCTCCTTCCCAGAGGGCTTTCTTAACCATCCTTGGGAAGCTCTCTGATGATGGAAAGAAAGTGCTTCATGTGGTATTTGAAATGCTGGACAAGAAGAATTCACAGCAGGCGTTTCCTCTCCTCTGAAGTGTGAGCAGAGGGGGGGAAAAAAAAAAAGGAAACATAATAAAATGCAGCTTGCTATGAGGATAGTGAAACTGTATACCTGAACCTGTTTTACTTGAGATAATGTCAGCGTAGGTCAAGCACTGAACTACAGATGAAATAATAAGAAATAAGCATGCCCACCTTTCTGAGTGCAGTGTTCTTTTACAAGGCCATAAATGATTACAAGTGGGGTGAAACAGAGAGAAGAGCCTTGAGCATGTCTCTTTTGTGAGTTTTGTCCTTTTTTACATGCTTGGATATGAACAAGAGAAGAAATCCTGAACTTCCTCAGGCTGCTGGGTTTTTTTGGTTGTTATGTTTCCAGTTGATTCTTTTTCCCTTCAGCTTAGAAACCCCATTAATTACAGCTGTAATTCTGAGGCTTAGACGCAGTTCTGGGCATGGGGGACCCTGCCGTGTTTCTGGTCTTACTTAGTGCTAATGGATTAGACAAAAAAAAAAAACCAACATCAAAACCCAGTCTCGGAACCCCACCCTGAAGTATTGCAAGCTGCTTTTCTTCTTAAGAACTCCTAAATATCCAAGTCCACACTTGCATCTACTTCAGCTGGCTTGAACTAGCTTCTCTGCAAGTTTTCAGTCATCTGAATGCCAGCCATTGTCTGGCAACTGGTTTGGATGAAATACTATCCTATATTGGCCAGTCAGCCCTTTCCTTGCCATCATGTCCCCGTGGCATGTTTAGTCTCAGTACTAGGGATGGAAAGAGTAGATAGTCTCCTTGGTGGTGTAACATAAGTTGGGGTTTTGTTCTCTCTTAAGAAACCAATATCAAAACTGTTCTTAAAATACAGGTTAAAGTAAAAGGCCTCAATCAGTCTTTTGATTTTTTTCACTTTTCTTTGGTGAGGCATCCATGTATTTTATTTCATGAGCACATGAAGATGCCCAGATTAATGTGAAATTGCAGTCTTTCCTCACCATTTACCTTTTGGGTCAATAAGGACTGAGGCAAACATTTACCAGTATACCAAAAGGGACCTGACACTTCTGTTTCAAATAGATTTTCCCCAAAAGCTCTGCTTGTGTTGAAACAGTTTGAGTTCTGGCTTGCAGCCATGGGTTCACCTAAGCATATTATAAGAAGTGACAGGTAGACAGAAGTAATACATATTTTAATGTGCTTGACTCGGCTGGAGACCATAAAATGAGGTAGACCAGACTAGACTTTGCTAGCAGATGTGAGCTTGCTCCCAATTTATCAGTAAGTTACAGCACTGCCAGCACTGCCACTGAGGCTCTTTAAAGCGGACAAGAACGTCATGTTCCTTCATTTTTTGGAAGGTGTTCTCAGCTCCTGTGAACCCACTACAGCAAACCTGCTGAGGGGTTAGTCCAGCCAAGCTGTTAATATCCCTCCAACCTGCCAGGGACTGAGATGACTGCTTCTGGAGTGGGTGTTAAAGCAGTGAATGGAAGCTGTAGGTGAAATAGGAAGTATTTGCCATTGGTATTCCCTATTATTTTAATAAATAAAAGATTATTGTGGCTTGGATGTGCTTCAGATATGGCCCACAGTTGTTCCTAATATAAATGATGTGCAGTCTGTCACTTAAGCTAGACCTCATACGTTAATAAATACTTGATTGATTGATACTCAGCACAAAAGAGACCTTTTAAAATATTTTATAAGAACTATTATAATAATTTAATATCATCCTTAATGGGGGATTCCTTACTTTTATTGAATATAATGTAGTTAAGATAGTTTTCTTCCACTTGGGAGATCTTCATGCAGGAGATCAGAGAAAACTGCAGAATTATGAGTGGATCAAAGGTTAAAATAAAGTTGATAGTGTTATAATGTGGTGAAAGTATTGATCTTCTTTAATACCAGGAGTTGTAGAGAGGAGTATTGGTTTCAGGCATCACAACCATCTTTGTGATATGTTCAGCACCACTAACCAGTTGATCTTCAGCTAAAAGCAGGGTTTGGATGCTACCTCTTGGGAATGAGGTGGACTGATAGGAAAGAGAATAGAGAGAAAAGAGGGAGGGCTAAAAATAGGACCTGACAGAGGAGAGAGTGGTCTGAGGGGAGAACAGCAGCCTCCTGCAAGCTGCAAAGCCTCAATACACATCCACTGTGTCAGGGCGAGGAGGAGTGTGCCTACATTTCAAGTAGGAAGAAATAGGTCAGACGTTTGGGAAAATGCTCCTCAACACTAAGAGTAGGGAATCGGTGGAATAAATGTCCTGCAGGGAACATAGAGCCTTCAGCATTGTAGGATTTTAGTCACAAGTGACAAAAATATATTCCAGGTAGGGTTTAGATAAGGGGGGTGGGAAGCAGACTGTGAAGCACTGGTGTCAGTGTGCAAGACACTTCGAAATTATGAGCCCTTTGATTAAGATCTAGCATATATCTGATGTGCTTCTTTTGCTGGTAGTGCTTTCGGCATTCTTGTGTGGTATCTCTCAGAAAAAGTCTCTAGTTTCTTGCTTCTTTGCAAACCTTTGGGGAAAAAAAAAAAATATTTCTTAAGGGTAAGGTTTCTGTGACCCCAGCTGTGGTGAAACACATGCAGAAAGCAAAGGCGCTGGAGAGCAGAGTGAGTTGGAGCCCAGCTGCAGGGTACTTCTCCCCGGGGCTTTCATGACATCCAGGGAGGGGGTGGATTACTTCATTCATTTTTTAGTTCAGATGTAATGGCTGTGTGAATATTGGCATGGAGATTTCTGTCCCCACAGAAAACAGACTGCAGAATGAATAGAAGAGGGGAAGGAGAGGTGAAATGCAGCTCTGTCATTCGTTTGGCATTAGCCGTAGTTATTAGAAGACATTTTTTTTATTTTAGCAGTTTATGATGAAGTAGGGAGTAATTCTCTGTATTTTCTGCATATTTTTTAGCTCCAGGAAAGGTTGAATTATGCATTAATATATCAAATTTGTTAGATAAGTTAAACTTCAAAGTTTCAAATGCTTTCTTGGGCAAATCTTTATGGTAAGGAGAGAGACAGTTACCTATTTCTCCCCCTCCTACCCACATAATGTCAAATATAAGTAAGAGGAATTTTACCTTCTGTTATCTGAAGGGTACTGAAGGAAATGGATTGGCATAAAATAATCAGCAGGTACAACACACAGCATTCCTTTGTCATATGCCCAGAGAGCCTTGCATTGTGTCCTCCTCAATGTCAGGAGGAAAGATGGAGAAAGACACCATTTTTGGATGTGTTTCCCAGCGTTAGGCACTTGGCCTGGTTAGCACGTGAGACAAGTTTGAAACTCGTAACACTGAACAGCATCTGGTATCAAAGGCTTTCACTTTATTTCTGAATTGCAGGATTCTCTCTTAAATTAAGGCATTCATTTGGGTTATTTAGTAGCTACTAAGTCAGTGGTTTGTAGCAGTAAAAACAAACACACCATCAAACATTGAGCAGAGTTGTGTATAAGGAAAAGTATGCAGGGAAAGAAATAATTCAGGTTGTAAAGTCATGTATCACTGAGTTAGGAAATAGCAGCATCTAGCTTGATTACCTTAACTTCTGCTTCCAAATTATCAACTTGATACAGAATAGATTTTTTTATTAATACCCTGTTCCTGATGAGTAACTTAGAATGATTTATGTGGCTTACTTTTTTTTTTTACTTTTTTATTTTATTTTTTTTTCATCCCCAGTGATTCAAAAGCTGCAAAGAGCTTTTTGTCCTCTTTCTGCTACAAGTTTCATAGAATCATATAATGATATTGGAAGGGATCTCTGGAGATCATCTAGCCCAACCCCCAAATTCGTTCCCTTTTATTTTTGTGGTTAAGATGTATCACCACCACTTTTTTCTTCCTCTCCTCCCTTTGCCCCCTGTCATATTTTTTGATCACTGTGCTATGGGGGCATTTAAAACTACCTGTCTGTCCCCGTTCTCCTGACCTCTTCTGTCCTCTCTGAGCTGTCACTTCTATGTCTGAAGTCTGAAATAGTCATACATGTTGAGGAGGAGTAGCTAGACCTGGTCACATTGGTCTTCCGAGACAGCATAATTGGGTACAATAATGGGTCAGAAGCATATAATCCAAATTCTCTCTCTATATATATATATAATGTGTAGTATAACATTATAACATCTCAGGATTTAATACATAAAAAAGGTTAGACCCTCTTTAAAGATAACTCTTTTCTTTTGTCAGCCTGTATTGGATGCTGGTCTTCAAATCCTCATAGTTTAATGTAGCCGCATGGATGTTGGAAGGTTTTGGCTTTATTGGGATGTTGTGTGAAGATACAGACAGCTCGCTGTTACTGCTTTGTAGAGCTCATCATACAGAGGACCCTCAGGACCTAACTAGTATGTAGTAGGACAACATGTGCATGAACTTCCTGTGCTTTGAAAACATGTAACTAAAATGGTCCTAAAACACAAAACCAGAGTGTAAGTGAAGCTGGGAAAAGAATCCCATTCATTCAGTGATTTTTAACCCAGATAGCTCTACTCTGCAGATATCTGGGTATGTTGTAAACATTCTTGCTGTCCATGCATTTCCACTCTCATAGAATCAGAATTTTCAGGGTTGGAAGGGACCTTTAAGATCATCTAGTTCCAATCCTCCTGCCATGGGCAGGGACATCTCCCACTAGATCAGGTTGCTCAAATCAGGTTGTCCAGCCTGGCCTTAAAAACTTCCAGGGATGGGGCTTTCACCACCTCTCTGGGCAACCTGTCCCAGTGTCTCACCACCCTCATGGTGAAGAACTTCTTCCGAATATCTAATATAAATCTGCCCTCCTCTACTTTGAAAACATTCCCCCTAGTCCTATCACTACTTGACATCCTAAGATGTCCATTGCCAGCTTCCTTGTATCCCTCCTTCAGATACTGGAAGGCTGCAATAAGGTAGCCTGCTATCTACAACAAGAGCCTACTTTGACCAGTTTGTTCCTAGAAATCCCTGCTCCCACACCATCTGTAGGTCTTGGTTTGCCTCCAGCACAGCTATTTAACAACTGTTGGCTTTGAGGCATCAGGGCTTGGCTGCTGGTTTGTGCACATGAGTTTTTTGGGCAGAGACACATTGAACAGTGTTTTTGGAGGTCTTGGTTTCTCCTGGTGGATGGTCAGGTGCACTGTCATCTGCATAGGGCTGGGAGGATGGTTTGGGACCAACAGTATAAACTGGAGCAGGGGTGCTGTGGGATATCTGCTGGTGCCAAATGAGTGGTATTTTTGTAATTCGTAGCAGGTAATTAAGGCGCTGGGGAGCGTGGGGATCCCAGAAGTGTTTAAGTCTGAAAGGCTGGCTGGCTGATGCCACAGGTTTGGTTGTTTTAGAGTCACAAGCTTTTAATTTGTTTGGGGAGCCAGTGGTTTCCTGATGTGGTGCTCCAAACTTGAAAGTCTATTACTTGATATTGCAGGGTGTGTTTTACTTTTAAAATTGATGTGAATGCCCAGGAGATAAAATACGAAGGGAATAATCCATGTTAACAAAACAAAAGCTATTGTGACTAAGCATGCTGTGATGCCTCATCATGTAGCCTTATTGCATCAGATGTGTTTAATGTCTTCATAAGTTGAAAAATGGGGTGTAAAAAAAACTACAAAAAAGAGGAAGATGAAGTATGAGTGCTTTCAGCCCCAAGCCTCAGCATGGCCACTCTCCTCCTACAGAGCTGCCTTTATTTAACTAGGACCCAGTATGGATTTGGGGGTGATTGCTCTGGTGTTTTCACTGCTTGTGACTTCTTCCTTCTTTTCACATCTGCCTGAGCTTGACGTTTTCCCAATTAAATCCAGCATTCAATAAAACCTGCAGCTCTCCTTAATGATAGCTGGCACTGGTCTAGGTTGCCAGGGAGGAAGCTGTCGCTCAAGCCGCCTGTCTTGCATGACCCACATCAGATGGACTGACTCCAAGCAGAACTGATTGATGGCCACCTTAAAATAAATTTTAAAAGGTTTAGTTCTGGGCAGGTTTATGGAGAAAACTGTGGCCTGCTGAAGCTGAGCATGCCTCAGGGCAGCCATAGGTATGGGCCCATCCTGGGACTGGGAGCAGAGCTCTTGGCTGCAGTGCTAACCTGTGTCTTCTTGGATGGAGCAGCAGGAGAGGATGGACGTGGCAGTGACTGGATGGTATTAGCCAGCTGACTGCAAAATATCTTTTCTCTGCTCTAAATGGCTCAGATTTTCCATCTCTGAACCATGCTGGATTGGAGACAAGGCTACAGAAATGTAAAAAAAGAATTCCCTCCAAACCATAAAAATGAGGGAAAAGGATTCACTGCAAAATGAAAAAAAAAATGCAATACTGTGCTGCTTTTGCAAGTAATAGGCTTGGGGGGGGGGGGGGGGAAGGGTTGTTAATTCATCTGTGAGAAGGCAGTCTTTTGTGACCTTTTCAAGCCCTACTCAGTAAAATAAAGAAATAATTGACTGGTTTCTTTGCTGAATTCTAGTTAGTAAGAGCTCCGGGAAATCAGAAAAGCCAGATTAGTATTTTAAATTAGTGCACATAATTTTATTTTTGTTTTGCTTTGTAGGCCTTTACATCTCATGAGCTAGAAAGATAAATGTCTGGTGGGAGGGAGCAGGAAACTCTTGGAGGACGTGGGCTTGATGCTCTGATCTGTACTGTGCCTGATTCCCTTGTTTCTGCGAGGTTAGGCAGCTCACCTGTGCACTGGAGCACAGTCTATTTAGGTAGTGTATGAATCAGAAAATATTGTTCACAGGTGTTACAACATTTTGGCCTGAGGGTACTGTGATAATGTAGCACACCTGCCATGTGTCAGTGACTCTTGTAATTTTTTTTTTTTTTTAATTTTGAATTGATGCTGTTTTCTATTCAGTACAAAAGAATATGAACTTTCTAAGAGATGATGCCTGAACCACACTCACTCTTTGTAGCATTAAATGCAACTTTTAAATAGTGAATTGTGCACGGGAGGCCCCACATGAACGCTTGGCTCCAGAATGATTGAGAAAGGTCAAAACCTCATGTAAATGTAACCCAAGTAATCAAAGTCACTTCTTTGTAGAAAATCACGGTGTGCCATTAAGGGCTTTTTCTTGCCTTTTTAGTTGCTCGATGAAATGCTTATCAATCAGTTGTAATCAGAGCACTACAGGCAGTTTTGCTGTGTTTTCTTTTGCCTGGATTTTTTTTTCTAACAGAATGAGGAACAGGTGAAATAGGAGGTATTCCTATGCAATTCTCTCATGACCAGCATCTGTGCAATGCTGTTATAATCTCCTCTACCAATTCCTTTATTTCCTTCTCCTCACATCTTCTTCCTCCCTATAATTCCCTCTTGTTTCTTAGTGTACTTATTTATTGAGATATTTGTGTATTTCTGCTCTGCCTTACTACCTTCCTGCAGTCACAGTATTTGTGTGGATTAAAACTTTTTGATGAGCAGACACTTTGCTGAAGTCTTTTACAAGCAGCAGTTTCTTGTGTTTCTCAGGAATCCTTTTACCTTTTAGGATCGGGGGGTTTTTTAGTGTGTGTATGTTGTTGTTTGTGGTTTTCGGGTTTGGTTTTGGTTGTTGGTTTTTTTGAGTTTTCTTTAATGAATGAAATAGCCATCAGGCTTGGGTTTAATCACTGCACACTGCTATAGTTATACTCAGGACTCCCAGGAAGGTGTGTGTTCTTCAGCTTGGCTCAGTGGTCTCTTCCAGACAGGAGCTGGCTGCAGCAGCCAAGTCATGAGTGGTGGGCAGGGGCCATGTCCCTACATTTGGAGCTGGTGGATGAATCCTGGCACCAGGGGACAAGGAGGGCAGAGCCAGACCCCACTTTGGGTGCAGGGACCATGGCTGGAGACTTGTACAGAGACTTTCATGTGAGCATGCAGTTCTCTTCTTTCTCCAGTAAATCTATCTCTGCCCATAGGGAATACTGCTTAGACCAGCAAGGCAGGGAAAAGAAACAGCCCAAATGGGTTATGGTGGCCTGATTTTTCTTGTCTTTTCAGAAATTAGGGTAGCCTTGGGGCGTTCTGGGTGATATGACCTCTAAAAGATGATCAGGTGTCTTCAGGGAACCCGATCAATCATCGTCTTTGTAAACCTTGTGTGCAGAAGGAGTTTGTTGCTGGGGTTTGTTGCTATAGGAAGCACCAAGAGCAAACCAGACCAGGGTAATTTCACTGAATCACTGAAATAAAAGGTAAACAGGAAATAAAAACATTATGCTCTGAAGCAGAAGACATTTTATGAACTCAGAATTGCCAGCCCAAGTGCAAGGTGTAGCAAGATCAACAACTTTTTTAATTGCTTGTATTTTATAAAGTTGTATAGAGTTTTGCTGCTGATGTGTATCTGAACCTAAGTCTCCAGTCATGACTTCACACAGCTGTAGATAGACTCTTCTTGATTTTCATAGCTGATACACCATCTAGTCTGAATCCCACTTGATGCCAGTCAGGTTCTTGCTCCACTTTTAGCAAATGCTAGGTTGCTTCCTGTCTGCAAGAAGCTTGTACGTATTGCTCTTGTCAGCTTCCCTCTCTCCATTCTCTTCCACAAGCTAAACAAATTCAGCTCCTTGAACCTTTTTTCACAGATCACGTTTTATAGACCTATTATTGTTCTTTCCATTCTCTTCTTAAGGATCTTTAATGCTTTTTTTTTTAAATTAGTCCCAGACTAAAATACAAATGCTGTATACCCCTTCCTAGTGCTGCAGAAGGGTGGGCTCCAGGGTCAAGTCCCAGATTAAAATTTTTATTGCTTGATGTGTGACTTTAGACCTTCATTCTTGCTTCCTCATCCATAGCTTCCCCATCACTTTTAACTTCTGAGGTCCCCACTCCTCTTTCTGTTACCCTAATGGGAATGTGGTCAGGTTCTGCTTCGCTGTGTTTTTCTCTCAGACTGCTTTTCTCTTCTTTATATCTGGTGAGGATGCCAGCAGAGTGCCCTGGCCCTCCCCAGTGTGATGCTGAGCATGGGTCAGGCATTCTCCCTTCCTTTGCTGATGCCTGAAGGACTGTAATTCCTCAAAGTGGTAAGTTCTCACATATTGTTATCATGCTACTGATAACTGTTCATAGGCTGGGGTTTGGGTTTATTTAGTCACTTGTGTAGTTTTTTGGTTTTGTTGTTGTTTTTTTTTTTTTCCCATCTTTTAATCATTTGAAGTATTTCTGTGGTTCACTCAGGAAAAAGTTGTGGAGTTGTTTTAAAAGCCTTTCTAAAGATAGACTCTGTCTTTGGTACCACTTTCTTTTTATCAGCTGGGACAGATGCCCTTTCTGAGAGAGCAACACAGACATTACACAAGTTTGACATGACTTTTTTGATTCGTTCATATTGATTGTTTGGGACTTTTGTTTCGAATCTTATTATATTTACAGGATTAGAATTCCTTTAGCTGTGTGCTCCAGTAGACTTCTCTGGTAATAAAACAGCACTGCAAGTTCTGAGTTTTCCACTTTCATTTGTAAGACTGGGTGCTATGTAGGGTCTTTTAATTTATTTTATACCTTAACCTGACCTTTCTGTCTAGGCAGCAGTTTATGGTTTAGAGGAGATTGCTGGTAGTTTCCCAAGCACTGCAGGGATAATATTTTTATTTATATAAATATTTATATATGTTTATTTAAGGAACATGAACATTACATGAGGAAGCCAGACTCTAGAATATTCTCAGAATACTACAGAATGAAAAACAAACAAAATTAAATACTTATTTTCTGAAGGTCCTTAAAAGTCAACATGACTAACAGCATATATAATATTAGCTTTTGCAGAATACAGCAGCTGACTTCACTGTATTTCTACAAAATTAAAAATATAAACATTTAGTAATGGTTCCTGCTGACTTGAAGCTGCCTGGGTTAAGGATGTCTTTGTTCCATTCTTTCTTTATTCCACGCAGCCTGTGTTTGTGCATATTGTACATCAGGAGAAAGATGCCCTGACTATCTGGTCACAACTAGCTGCTGTGGAATGAGGCACTGAATAATTCATCCTTCTCTGCATTCAGAGTAGTAACAAGCCTGGCTTTCTTTTTAATGTATTTACAGATGCATCTCTCACTGTTTGCCACATCTCTTGCTTATTTTAAGCAACTTTGCATCCCAGTTTTCATTTCTCCTTTTATGTTGATGTTGGTATTTCATGTGCACCCCTGAGTCATGTTGTCCTTCGTTCTGCTTTGTTGTACAGTCCCTGTTTTATGTGTCCTTCCCCTATCACTTCAAAGCTCCTGACATTTGCCATCCCCACTCTTGATAGGCAAAGAATAATCTCTCCAGAAACACTCTGCTGTGTTTTCTTTTGATGGTGATGCTGGAGAGGTGAGTGTGTTCCTGGGTTGCTGGAATTTTGGATCTTTATGGATAATTCAAGTCTACCATCCCTTTTTGGTCCCAATCTGAAGGGTGTTTCTGTTGATTCTAAGGTGTCTCCTCCAGATTACACCTCTCCTTCCTCAGATGTTGACTCCATTTTCCCTTCTTTTATCTTAATCAAAAAACATCAAAGAAATCTGTATCATGTACTTTCCTAAAGGCCAAACAAATACTTTAACTCATGCTGTGTGTTGCAACAGCTCCATCTAGCCTTTTAAAATTATTTCTTGTTAACACCTCTGTGTCTTCCTTGAAGTCTCTTGCTGGCACTTCTGCTTGGGCCCATGACTTGTGCCATGAGATCTGTGATGACTTGGAGCATGCCATGCTCTCACAAATGCAGTTCAGCCTGATGGTTACTACTTCTCTCCATTGGTTTTCCTTGTGTCTCTCTCATTATTACTTTTTAAAAAAATTTTCTTTTTGTGTTTTTTCCGTATTCTGATTTTAATGTGTTGGTACTTATCTTTTAGGTCCAATGCTAAACTTTCAGTATAGCTAGCGTGTTTGTGAGTTAAAGTTTAAGGGCTGTGCTTTGTGGGCTGCAGCATCACAGCCATGTTAGAGGGAGTGCCAACCAATGCCCAGAGGGTTGGGGAGGTTCAGTGTTCCCAGATAAGCCACCTTCCTCCCCCTCTTCAAATTTCACTGGTGCTGACAAGAGAGAGGTGACAGGAGCATGCAGTTGGGAGGAGGCATCCAGATGCCCTTCTAGGGGTTGTGTCCCCCCCCAAGTCCATTCAGGCCACATCTCTGAAGTTGCTCTACCTTGGTCAGGTCCACTGCAGAAACTGTAATGCCAGGAAGGTGCCTCCTCTGTGAGGCTTCTGGTTGCTGCTGGTGCCAGAGGATAGTGATTGGTATCAGGAATAGTGTGGCCAGCAGGACTGAGGGAAGTGGTTGTCCCACTGTACTCAGTACTGATGAGGCCATACCTTGAATACTGTGTTCAGCTTTTGAACTCTCACTACAAGGCAGACATTGTGGTGGTGAAGTATTGAAAAGGGCAATGAAGCTCATGAAGGGTCTAGAGCACAAACAAGTATTTTGAGGAGTGGCTGAGAGAACTGGGATTGTTTAGCCTGGAGAAAAGGAGGTTTGGGAGACCTTATTGTTGTTTACAACTATCTGTAAGGAGGTTGTAGTGAGGTGGGTGTCTTCTATGTAGGAAGGAACGAAACAAGAGGGAATGGCCTGAGTGGAGGTTTAGAGTGGGTATTAGGAACAATTTATTCACCCAAAGTCTTGTCAGGCATTGGAACAAGCTGCCCAGAAAGTGTTTGAATCACCATCCCTGGAGGTATTTAAAAGACATGTAGATGTGGTGCTTAGGGACATGGGTTAGTGGTGGACTTGGCAGTGCTAGGTTAACAGTTGGATTTGATGGTCTTAAAGGTCTTTCCCAACCATCACAATTTTGTGAAAGAGCTGGGCATAACTCCTAGAGAAGTGAAGCAGAAGTCCTGCCTCTCACTTTTCCCAGGGACTACACCATGCTTTTGTGGCCTAGGAATCTCCTGATGCACCCGAGGACAAATTCACCCAAATCAAACAGTATCAACAAAAAAAAAAGGGTTGTTTTTCTAATAAAGAACACAACTGGAATGAAATGAACTTAGATTTCAGACAGTTTGATGAAAACTGTTTATATTTCAATCTTAGAAGTCAGTGTTCCGGTGTGTATTCTTTTTTTGAATCATACTGACATTTCTGTTGCTGCTGAACATAGCAGCAATATTGTTCTCCATATGCTCTTCCCATCAGCATTCCATCATTATTGGCTAAATATGTCTCTCATTAGGTGGAACATTATTTTTGAAGTATGGGATCATTATTTTTTTACATCAATTCCAAATTTGGGTCTTTGCAATGATTTATAACAGTCTTCAGAAATTTGTAATTAAAGGAGAACTTTTCAAAAAGAGAATTAATTAGATCAAAGAAGCATTTAAATGTAAATCATTAATCTGTGCATTACAGGAAATAGTAGCTATGTATAGTTCATTTAATTGTACTTGGTTTTGTTTTTTCATTACATCGCAATTTATTTGGAATTGATTTGTAATTTCTTCTGTAATATGATTTCTGTCTGCTTAATATAGCACGTATTTTCACTAGGATATATTTATATATAAATAAAGGTTTATTAATGACTGCTGGATTAATTAAACTGTGGCTTCTGCTGTCAATTAGCTGTGAATTTTGTTGCTTAGTAAATGCAGCCTAGAAGGTCTGTGTGCTGAGAACAGGAGACAAGGAGTCAAATAACTCATTGCATGTTTGAAGATAGGATTGTAGAATGGCTAGAGATGGAAAGGACCTTAAAGATCATCCAATTCCAACTTCCCTGCATAGGCAGGGACACCTCCCACTAGATCAGGTTGCTCAGAGCCCCATCCAGACTGGCCTTGAGTGCTTCCAGGGATGGAGCTTCAACAACTCCCCTGGTCAACCTATTCCAGTGTCTCACCACCCTCACACTAAAGAATTTCTTCCTACTCTCCAACCTAAATATCCCCTCTTCCAGTTTAAAACCAATACTCATTGTCTTCTCACTATAAGCCCTTAAAAAGTCCCTCCCCAGCTTTCCTGTAGGCCCCTTTGGGGTGTTCTCACCGGAGCCTTCTCTTCTTCTGTCTGAACAACCCCAACTCCTTCAGTAGCTTCAGACTCTCATTTGCCGGAGGGGTCCAGGTGACATATCCTGGGCTTTGTCTACTCGGAGAATTATTAACAAAGAACAACATGATTTTGGTTTCCTTCTGGAGAAAATGAAGTAATTGGTAATGGAAATGGTAATATCACCAGCTCCAGTATGTTGTTGGCTAGCAAGGACTGGGTGTGTCAGCAGGTTTGATCATGTTGGTTTTGGCCAAGTGGCTTGCAGGTTTTGCAGTCCATATGTAATCTCTTTACTTTGTGTAGTGTAAGGGTATGAAAAGATTAAAAGTTATTTTAAAATTTGTCATGACTTTTTTTTGAAGTTGTGTTTTAATACCTTTGCAGTATAATGTTTATCTTCAGCAGCACTCTCAAAAACATTTTAAACCTTTATGCTGCTGGAAGTACATACATTTTTAACGTGATATCTAAGTAGTCAAGAGAGATTAAAATAAACTAGTTCTTAGCTTCTCTTTATTTTCATTTAATTAAAACATTTTCAATTTTCATTCTGATTTAATTCTGTAGCTAAATTGACTTAAACCTTAGACTATACAGTATTAGGCAACATGAGACTCAGCTAATCTTTTGGAATCTCTGAATATCATGTTGTAAGCCAAAACTGAGCTACTCAAGTGCACATCTGGCCTGCATAGTATTACCTCATTTGTATAAGGTAGTGGTCTTAGTTTCTTTTCACTAGTTTGTTTTCTGTATGTTTGAACAGGGGAATTTGATACAAGGGTTGTGCTGGCAACAAGAAAGGTTTAAAGAACCTCAGTGATTTTTTTCTTCCTGAATAGAAATTCGCATTAGAATTACATTTTTGGTACATAGCCAGGGATAGTAAATAAACTAATAAATAAGTAAATTTGTAGCCAATTACGTATGTTTGACGAGTGTAGACACTATACTATGTGTTCAGTTAGGATTACTGTCTACAAATAAAAGCAGAGTAATATTTATGTCATTAAATTCCTTCAGATTGCTGTGATTTCTTCCAATAAGTGAAACTGCCTCTTCCTAGAAAGATCATTGTGTCATTTGTTAAAAAAAAGGAATTATTTCAGAGTATGTTTGGATATGCAGCTGTTTGCTGAGGAAGGCAAAACAACCTGTTGGTTTACACTGAGGGAGGAATGTTAAGTATTTTCAGTCAGCTCTAGATGGAATAAGATAAGTCCTAACAATGCAATCATTGGCAGAGTTTGTAAGAAATCATATTCAAAATGTCTTTGCTTCTGTTCATGTCTGTAAGATAAGAGTTTGAGATCAATTGTATTTTGTTCTCAGTATTTGTTATTAAACATATTAGTATGCATAGGAAAATAAAGAAGACATTTGGAAATGGGTAACCTTGGGTTAATTAAATCCATCTGTTGTCTGACTAATGACAAGATTAATATCCAGGGAATTGCTTATGGTAGAAGATTTGATAATGCGCAAAACATTTTTTGAAAAAGCGCTCTTGGACCAAGTGAGGGCTCAAGTAACTGGAGAGAAGACAAGTTCCAGAGAGTAACTCATGGTATTATCAGGTTGTTTCATGGGAGAATGTCCCAGAAGTAGTAAAGAAGCACATTTGTTGCTCCTTGAGATTCAAAATTATAACTGGTAAAACCTGTGTTCATCTGATGCTACATGAAGTTGTGTTTTATGGGACTAATTTAAATGGCTGTGCTTCCATGCTCACCAGCAGCCAGGATACAAGCTGCTGGAAAGTAGCTTAGGAAAATAGCTCTGTAGGGTGCAAAAATGAGCTCCCTGAGATGTGGGGATGGCAGCTGGAGGAAGAATAACTTCCGATTAGTATTGACTGGCAATCTGATTCTTTGTAGATCAGTGCCTCAAGACACTTAGGGTGATTGCTTTCAAACAGCAAGGCTGATAGTTCCTTTCTATTTATACTGCTGTAACTCATATTAAGAGGGGGAGAAAAAAAAACTTGGTGCTACAACTTCCACACATTACATTTTGTAGTGGTCACCTGTGGTGTTTGGTGGTGGTAAATTATTTTTGTAGCTGCGAGTTAGATT
Organism: Phaethornis superciliosus; assembly: GCA_023637945.1. Taxonomy (NCBI): domain Eukaryota; kingdom Metazoa; phylum Chordata; class Aves; order Apodiformes; family Trochilidae; genus Phaethornis; species Phaethornis superciliosus. Next base: position 49,794,955 of record JAJQWJ010000002.1, on the reverse strand, counting down.
TTTGTACTCCTAATTCATAGTTTCTGGAAAAGAGAATCAAATGTATAGTTTGATTTTTAATGCATTAATTTTCTGATTAATTTTCAATTAGTGTCTTCATACACTTGTACAGAACATGGTTTTGGGGAAAAACTTGCGAAATTTGTGGAGAGCTGGGCCCTTTTAAAACAAGGCAAACTGTTGTAGCATCAGATGAAGATCAGTGTATTCCATGTTGATATGACAGATGGGTAAAACAAGACCCTGAGAGGTTAAGATTGTTCTGAAATTTGATTTTTGATAAGAGTGGCTTAATAGAATTGAAGATGGAGTATGCGTTTGTTTGATCTACATCATAGGAACTTTTTTTTTAGGCTTCCTTTGTTGTGAGTCAGATGAAGTCCTGTTAGTATGTGATTTATCTCAGCTAGAGGCAAACATCTAAATAGGTCAGATGAGCCTCTCTCTGAAATATCTGTTTTTCTCCTCTGTATTTAAAGTGACCATCTCATATGTGGACATCTGAAATTTAATTAGATTAATGCCTTTCTGACTGTCACATGTTAAAAGACATGAGTTAATTATTGATTTTTGTAGATGATAAAGACGGTTTGTTAAACAGCCCCTTTTTAAAAGGTATTTTTTATATAAATATGTCAGTTTGAGCATAGAAGTTTATGTTGTCTTCCTAAACAAGTGTGTTACACGTTAGCACTTTGAAAATGTGGCCTGAAGCATAAATCTGCCACATATGCTTTCTAGTTCTGCTCCTCTCTGGTGCCGTTTTGGTATGCAGGAGGTAGCAGTGTGCACCCCCATCTTTACAGACAGTGCAAATGCTGGGCACTTGCCTGCTGTACAGAGGCATATATTCACTGGAGAGATTAGCTTTCAACACACAGAATACATCAATGTGTCTGAAAATAGTAATTTGCCTCATTTAAAACATTTTCTGTTCAAAATGTAGCTTATTAAATGTTTAAGTAAAACAACTCCTTTCCCCCTCACAAGAAAAAAAAAACAAGGAAAAAAAACCAAGAAAAAAAAACAAGAAAAAAAAAACAAAAAAACCCCCAAAACTGAACTTTTTGGTGATTTTTAATAAACCTGTTTCTACTAGTACACATTGTAGTATATGTTACTATGTAGTGGCTTCCTAGGAGATGAATTAGAAGATATGTATTCTGTGAAACTGCTCATAATTACATAGTAGCTATGGTTACCAGGTTAAGAAATCATGATCTGATGATGAACAGAAATAGATTGCAGCAGAGTGGTTTGGTTTTGAGTTGCTTAAAAGCAAAATGCTCAAGGATAAGGCCATGAGCGTAGAAGTAGCAAGCGTAAAAGCAGACTCTCTTTGCTGAACTGACACAGTTGGCTTTTTCAAATCCTTGTTTTGGTACAAAATCACAGTGCTTTTTAAAACTGGTGTTTGCTATAATTTTGGAGATCTGCGTGCCAACCACATATTTGTAATTAAACTAACTGATATAGTTAAGACTTGAAATTAACCTTGCTAGTGTTTTCGTTTTGTTTTAGCACTGGACAAAGTTAATTTCAAACAGACTTTTCACGCTCAAGTCATAATCACTTTAATTTAAATGTAACACTCTAGAATGACTTAATGGACTTTATCTTTTCTTTTGGATGCTCTTAGAAAGAAATTACATTAAGCATGGGTGAAATCAAACAGGAAGGACAGAAGAGTGCTAAGGACAGTTGTACATTTGCACTGATGTTGGTGGGCCCACTTCAGATATTCTAGCAAATATGTTGCCTGGAATTAACAAAAGTACTTGATTCCATTTCCAAAAAGGAGTGCAGGTCTTGAGGAGTTCAAGACTTGTTGACTTCAATGTAAAGAAGAAAAGTTTACATGTGTTCAAAAGTTTTCACGTGGTTTAGAAACTCAAACAGCAGTGAATTGTGTTGGATTCAGAGCCTTAATTACATGAGCTTTTCTCAATCTGTTACTCTTATTTAGTGAATTATACACTATGTAGAACTGAATGTCAATATGTAACTTCAGTGTAATATTTTGCATCAGGGAAGCTTTCTTAGTGATCCTCATTGGACCAGTAATAGCAACTGAATTGCTAAAGGCCAGGCATGTGTAAGAACAAAACTTTGTGACTGCCGTTTCTCCATTTCGTAAGCCTAGCCTACAAATTCACAGCTCTGAGGTTGTACTCAGTAGGTCTGCTCACCTTGTTTTACAGAATAACCAACCATGACTACAGAATCGGGATCGGACTCTGAGTCCAAGGATAAAGAACAGGATCAGCAGGAGGGCCCTGGGCAGCAAGGGGCAGCGGAGACCCAGCCCCAGGACCAGCAGCAGCTGAGTGAAGAGCATCAAAAGGAGATTGAGCAGTTCTCAGCTGTGGCAGCCCACAGCACACCAGTGAAAAAGGAGGAGGTAAGGAAGCCTGTGCATGTGTGCACTCACTTCATATAGGTAGCTACATGCTTGTCTATTGCTCCTGGCAAATAATGAGCCTGATGTGGTTAGGAGAGGAAATATGTATTCATACAGTCATGGAAGGCTGTTTGGTGTGATGTAGATTTTGACTGATTGGTATTTTGCATGTAAAAAGAAAATAATAGTTCTCATGCAGAGTGTTTTGAAATTCATGCCCTGCTCTGCTCTTTCAGTGTCAATTGCTATTCAGCCACCAGCCAGATCTGCAAAGTGTAGTACCCAGTATTTTACAGAAAAGCCTTTCTTAAAACCAGGTACTGCTAGTTCATTTCTGTCTCTAGTGCTTAAATATATGGGCAGTCTTACTAGCTAAACAGGAAACATAGTCAATCTTGTACTTGCATTAGATGGCAAACAGTGCTAGATTTTAATAAGATGAAACTATTTACAGAGTTCATTTCTTCTTTGACACCTGCTGAAAACTGATTTCATGCTTGCTTGTCTGATGTGTGAGCCATGAAGAATCTGTGGTCCCTTAAGCTTCTCATAGTTCTGAAATGACTGCATTATAATTACTTTAACTTTTCATGTAATAGGCTTCAGAAGAGCTATCACATGCTTTTCTATTTGGCTCATTGTTGCACTTATTAAATTTGTGGAAGCTGCTTTCTTTTTCCCATTAATAATTTCCAGTCAATAGGATTAACAGGCATTCTTCATGGGTAAGTGACACACAATTAATGAGGTACCTGCAAATTGCATCCCTTAGCTCCAGAAGGTTATGACCCGTATCTGATCACATTCACCTTTGAAGAGTGGAACACATCTGTCTTATTCCTCCTATCCTCCACCTTTTGAAACAACTGAGATTGTTTGGAGTGGGGTCCTGTAATTTTACCTGGTTGGGAGACAGTGCTGATGCATCAAGCAGATGTCATGGGTTCAGGAAAGGCAGGTCCTGCTTGACTCACCTGATTTCACGGTATAACCAGGGGATCTGCCTGGTGGATGAGGGAAATGCTGTGGACGTTGTCTACTTGGACTTTGATAAAGCCTTTGACACTGTCTCCCACAGCATTCTCCTAGAGAAGCTTGTGGCTCATGGCACAGATATATATATACTCTTCATTGGGTTTAAAAATTGGGTTTAAAAAAAGTGTAATTCTGTCAGGCATAGGCCTACATTTTAATAATTTTGCTCTTCCAGACCTTCTGTAATCTTTTCATCCTAAGTTTCTTTTCACCTCAAGAAACAAACCCAAACAAACAAACAAACAAACCCCCCACAAAATAAACCCCTGAGTAACAACAAGGAAAAACCCACAAGCCCTCTAGGAACCAAACCTATCTGTGCTTACAGAGCTGTGACTTTGGAGACCTGAGATGCTCTTGTGAGTTACATGTTCCCTTCTTTCCCCAAAGGTCACCTGTGAGCCCGTGTCTGCAAAAGCCTTGATAGAAGAATCGGATTAGTGAAGGGCCTGTGGGACCTTGCCATTGAGAACAGCAGATTGAATCCAAACGTTGCTGTTGTAAACTGACTGCCAAATCCAGCTGCAGTCACCTGCTCAGTATATTATGTAGTGGCTTAAGTGTCTGTATCACAGGAAAGAACTACTTAAATGCAGCACTAAGAGACAGAGCTATTGGCAATGATGTCACTAAAAATGCCAGTGCTGTTGCTCATGTGATAGAACCTTGGGAAGAAAGATTTAAGTTACTGATCCATGACTATGACTTTTTGCTTTTATTCTATACATATTAAAAAGAACATTTTAATGAAGACAAAAAGGCTTCTTCAACTTGAGATTAGCATTTACTGTAGAAATGAGTCCTTTCCATCGGGTATCATGATGAAATCTTACTATCTTCCTGCATTTCTGTCTCATGAAAAATGAGCAAGAAGACATTTTATGGTTTGAGCACTGGCATTTCTGAGCAACTGTCATAGGTAGATGGGATTCACATATTGTAAAAGTTTGGTAATATCACTTCATACCTCAGTGAGAAGCTGTGAAGTGTCAAAGGTGATTACTTCTGAATCTTGTGACTCCAAAGGCTTGATTTGAGAGCAGGGTCCAGCTTCAGAAGGAGTTGAACATACTGTGTCATAGGAAGGTACAGTAATGTAGGTAGAAGTGAGAGTTTATGCTCAAAAAACACAAACCCTGCAGCAACTTGTGTTGCACTGCAATTAAGTCCAAAATGCTGAAAATACTGCAAAAATGCAGTATTTAAGAGAAAATAGAACTTTGCTTCAAGAGTGCAGAATAATTCACTGAATATGAGTTTTTCACTGACCACTTTTTTTTTATTCCTAGATACCCAGAATGTCAGGTTTCTTTAGGAAGAAGAGGCTTAATAGAGTTTGAAAGTACCTTAGTGCCTGAACATGTCAGCATAGTTTGGGGGAATCTTCTGTGATAGTTCTTGGCATGTTTTGTTCTCCAGACAAATGTGAGAAAAACCTTTGTATGATTTTAAGTTAGACATATCCCCCTGATGTTAATATAGATGGGGAATCTTCACAAAATAACATTAATATGATTTTTTAAAACAAGATTTCTAAATAAGCAAATATCTGCTGTAGTCACGAGATACTGAGTGTCTTCATGAAGGAAAATAATCACCCTGCCATTAGGATTCACTGAAATAGTTTGCAGGCTGAAGATGGTTCTAAGGGTTGCTGGGTGCCTTTGTTGTTGTGGGCTTTTTCTTTCAAGCTGCTTTCCATTTTCAAGCAGCTTTGAAAAAGATAAATTCCATGCATCCTTTTTTTTCTTTTTGGTTGTTTTTTGTTGAGGCCAGTCTGTTAACTCTCACATGAGAAACCTAATGAGCCACCAGGTATGGCAGCATATTTTCTCCATCCCTGGAATAGCTTTTGCACCCACACTATGCACATGCGCACCTTCCTTGGCAGACTTCTTCACCAAACGTGTGGAAATCCTCCTTCACAGAGCTCCTCTGAAGGATGATTTCCACACATTTGGTGAAGAAGGAGACATCTTCAGTCTTGTTTTTCTCTTATTGCAGAAGGTTGGACCACTTGCCAGCTGGCTGTGGTTGCAGTAGAGCCTGAGCCTTGGGATGACTCTCCCCCTTCATGAGCCACTGCGAGCACTGGATGCTCAGCAAACAGCTCATCTGCTGACATGTACTCTCCCTTCATCTCCCTCCAGCCTTTAAGGTATGTGAGGACCTTGATGTCTAAGCACAGAGCTGAAAGGAGAGAGTCTTCCAGTGCTGGGACTTGGTGGGGGAAGAGCCAGCTGGCACTGGGCCACTCCTGGGGAAGAACGTCCATGGCTCAGGGGATGAGGTGGATTCTGAAAGCAGCTTTTGTACTGCTTTTTATCTTTCGAGTCCCGCAGTCTTCCAGCCCAGGGGAGCCCAGGAGACCTTTGTTCTGTCTGCTTTTGCAGGGAAAGGAGGAGCATGGGGTTTGCCTTTCCCCTTCGGAGTTGCTTCTTTGCAGTTTCCTGGAGCTTTGGTGGGAGCTGGTGCTTTTGGTATTAGGACTGATTCCAAATTCCTCTTTCCCCCACTCACCTGAGGGCAGAGGGGAAACTTATGACTTGTTTATATGAAACCCCTCAGGGAAAGTTCCCTGTCAGTTAGCTGTACACTGTTGTTGCTGGTTGTACGATGCAAGGTTGTTCTGGTCTCAACGCAGATTAAAGTTTTTGGATGGATTTGCTCTATTCTCATGAAGGTTTATTATATACAGTAACTGGAAACAGATTTGGAGGATTAATTTACTATATCTTTACAGCAATGCTATTTGCTTTTTACACTAAAATAATTCAGACCCAAACCAGCTTGGTTTGGGTTTTTTCTCTTGTAGAGAGATAATGGAAAGATTTTAAATTTTTAAAATTTTTATTTCATTTAAGCTTTAGATTAGGTATTCCTGCACTCCACTTGAGGTTTTGCTTGGAGTCTATCAGGGGTATAGTGCTCTTGCTAGGAGGTTGAAATGCTGTAGAACTGGTCTGGCTTTCATGTAGTGTCATGGAGAGGACCACAGGCTGTGCAGCATCTTGGTAGCTCTTTGAACGGTCTGATCCTCAGATAAACCCAAGCAAGAATTGTTTCCATTGTTTCTTCTGCAGTATGTTTGTCTTTCCAATAGCACCTACTTCTTGCTGGTCTGTGGGTCTTATCAGGCATCTGTGGAGAGCAGAATTCAGCCTCTGGTCCTGTAGTTATTGTCCATTAGTCAGCAGGCTGTACATAAAATTCATTTGGCCCTTCAGTTCCATTCTGTTTGTTTAACAATTTGCTGAGGTGCTTGGGAGCCTTTCTCACAGGTCAACAGCCCCCTCCAAATTTAGTGTCATGGGTAGGTCTGTCTTCTCATTCTGGGGTCTGTTTTCCCACTGACAGCAAAATAGGTGCAAACCTGATGGTATTTTCCTATATATTCCTATTCCGTATGACACCATAGAAGCTTCACACAAATTAATAGGTACAGAACTTAAAAGTACTATCAAGAAACTGACGGTGGATCTGTTCATCACAATGTTTACCAATTAATCAGCATTTCCAACAAACAAGCAAACAAACACCCAAGCAGGTCCAAGAATCCCAAGTAGGATTTTGTACCTATGGAAAAGGTAGGAGCCAGAAGTATTTTCATGCATGCCCCTCCCTCCTGAGGAGCAGGGGCTGGGAGGAATATGGGCAATACGGGAAATATTTTCAATAGATAAAGAAGGCTCTGTCCTACATCAGAGATTTTCTCATCCCAGCCTCACATTAGGCTCACTTAAATGCCAGTGTGCAATGTGTGTACTGTCCTGCATTGCCTGATCAGTTTCTCTGACCTCAAAAAATTTATCCCTCTTTGTCTTTATAGGCCACAGACAAAGAACAGGAGTTTGCTGCTGCGTGTGCAAAACAGCTGGAATACCAGCAGCTGGAGGACGACAAGCTCTCTCAAAAATCATCATCTAGCAAACTTTCCAGGTCTCCTCTAAAGATTGTCAAGAAACCAAAAAGCATGCAGTGCAAAGTGACACTCCTGGATGGATCAGAGTATACATGTGAAGTAGAGGTAAATTACATTTTGTGTTCTGTTTTTTTCATCCTGTCTGGAGGAAAATTATGAAATTATTTTGTTAATCTAATCAAAAGTATGAATGATCTGGTATTTTGCTAACACCAAGTACAGAGATGCTTAGTTTTTTCTCTTGAGGTTGAAGATTTTGATTGGATTTGAGCTGAGTGAAGGATCATGAGCAGTGCATGGAAGAGCCAAAGACTTCAGATTAATTTTATGTCAGAACATGTCACAGCTGAATGCAGAAAATGAGTTACAGGAAAGCCCATAAACAAAGGTGGATTTAGATCCCACGGGGCTCTTCTCTTCCTTGGTACTCTGCTGAGTTGAGACTCATATTAGGTCACTGTCCAAACAGTAATTTTGTGACCAGATTAGAGGGGGCTAGAGAGGCACGCAGGAGAGGCAGGGGAAATGTCAGGAGCAAATACCAGTGAGAGGGGTGTGGTTTATGTTCTCCATGATGTCTGTGAATCATAACTGTGTCTGAAAATTACTGACAGAGTGGTTTTCTGTAAGGAAATTTGCTGTTCCTGTTGGGAATTGGTCAGAAGCCTGCTTTTGGTAAGGGGGGACAGAAGAATATAAAAGTAGAAGTGGGAGAAACTGCAGACTTGAAAGGGGAACCCGCAGGATCACCAAGGAGAGAGAGTGGAGGAAGGGAATATCTGACTGGGACTCAGTGTCTTCACAGTCAGGTCATGCTCAACCCTTGCATCTTCCAGGTGCTGTTTTTCTAAGTACTTTGGAGAATGGCAAGGAAGGAAAAACTTCTAGATTTCTCTTTAACTGTGTGTATCTTTAAACTTTGGGCCAAATTTTTCTGTGCTAACACAGGAGCTGCGGTTGTATTACTCATAAAGCAACTCAGCAGTCATGCTGTCGAGTATCTTCAGTTTCACTGGCCAAGACATCTTTTGTTTCAGTCAGACTAGCAATAGCTATCTGTCCACATACTTTGTGACTATTAAATTGTCATTTCCTGACCTGTGGTCCCAGTTTTGTCTGTCAAGAGTAGTGTGTGAACCATTAAGCTGGAAAAATGACTACTGTGGGCTTTGAAAGTCTAATTCATTTTAGCTTTTGCCACTTGGTTATAAAATGTGAGTCACTTTATGGAATAGAATCAAGCAGCTTTTCCAAATGGGATTTCTATGGAAACCTTGTATAGCAGGCTCAGCTTTATGAAAATATTAGATGGATCAGAAAGGGAGACTTGGTATTAGTCTTCCACGTATAAAATAAATAAATAAATAAATAAAAATAATAAAAAAAATATATTGCTGTGAATAATACTTTCTTTTAGGAAGTTTCAGTTTTTCAGTTCTGCTCTGCTGGAGTTGAAGTTTCAAACTGTTAGCATGTAGAAGCCATCATGTTTTATTGCTTGTCACGTTTCTTGGCTTTGTAGGTTCTGAATAGCTCTTGAATAATGTCCAATATACATTTTGTGTTCCTTTGACCATTTACAATTTACACTGCTGAAATATTTTGAAGTTGTATTGACTGTCATCAATGATTGCTTTATTTGCTTCCAAGTGGGTTAGACTTCCAAGGCAGAATGCAATATTGATGACAAAAGAGAATAGAAAGATAGAATGATGAATCCTCAAATGACAAAGCTATGATGATGAGCAGACCATTGGGTGCATTGGAACAGAAACTAGATAGGAGGCACAAATGTTTCAGGGAGCAAGGGCAGCTGGAATTACATGTGCATGTGCAAAACCTGACGTGGATGACTGAGACTTTGCAAGCTTCCTGGGTGGTATTGTCATCATACTGCATGTATTGAGAATAAAATTGCAAGTACATTGCTGGCACAGCTCACTCTGGCCCATGAAAACAGCTGGTGGATCCCCAGGGGTGTCCACTTCCATGTGCATAAAGTTTACCCACAGCAAAAAGATGCTATGTCCAACCAAGAGAAGTGTGGTAACTTTCAGTGTGCTTTTTTTCCCAGGGAGAAACAGCATGTACAAAGGGAGCTTGTAGAGCAGGGAGACTGAGGGTCTGTCTCAGGAAGCCATGTAGGAGGCAGAAAGTGAAGTATTTCTACAGCAAATATGCATAATAACAAAGTCCTGTGGCTGTTTCACAGTAACTCAGAGCAGTAGCATGAGGAATAACCTGTCACATTTCAGAAAAATCATATTTTAAGGATCACCCACAAGTGAACTTACTATATCCCTTTAAACTGGTGGAAAAAAAGATATAAAAAGTATACTGAAAGACCTAAATTACAGAGGCCAGTAAATTACTTAAGATTATTTCCTCTAAAAAAAGGGGAGTGAGACAAACAACACATGGCAGTCAAATGTTTAATATTTTCTTTCCTTGTTTTGAACTCACTTTTGGTGTGAATGGTGGCCCAGGGTAGGGATGTGACAATTAGTGAATGTGAGTCAAAAATGTCATCCCATGTTGTCAGCTCCTATCTTCCACGTGTGTCTGTGTGTCATCCTTCTACCCTCTAAAGGCTACTAAGCAGTGTAATCTAGAAGGACCAGAAACTTAAAGCCTAATTTTGAGCTAGAATAATACCTCTGTCAGTAGAGGGTGTCTTGATTTGAGTGTGGGCCAGATATTTATCCCTCTAGAACTGCATTCCCATGTCTGGGAGTTGAGGAACATTTTGAAATCCATTTGTTACTTTATGGGGTGCTTTGCAATTAGCAGATGCTTTTATGTATGTTAAATATTAATATCACTTAAATGACCTTATTGCTCTCAAATATAGCATAACCTACAGCTGATCAATTATATGCTCATCCAGTTAATGACCTGACAGCCAAAATTGCACATACTCACAGGCTGAGATGTTTCTGAGGCAGGTGTAGTTAATCCATTAGCTCCTTGGTGTCCTTTGTTTCAGAAGCCCCTTCTCATCTTTCATATTTAATTCTGAACATCATCCCTGCCTTCTGCTCTTTCAGTCTCTCTCACATGCAGTATGTTGCGTTTGTGACACCACGAGTTTTTCATATTGTGCAAGATACATCTGTGGGGGAAAAATTAGCAGAGGTAGCATCAAAGCTGAGGTTAACAGTAGTTCATCTAATGTGGTATTCTTTTTGTGACAGGATCTTTAGCAAATGCCAGGTGAAAGCTTTCTTTGAGGTCCCACAGTGTTACTGGCTGTGTACTGTCTTTGTCTTGACCCAGAAATTCTTTCATGCAGTAAGAATCTGCAAGCCAAAAGCAGCTGAAGTTGGTAACCCAACCTGTTCATTTCTCCTCCTCCAAAACCATAAACCGTGTTACCATCTGTACTCCTGCTTCTCCCTTCTGAGAGCCTATAGGTGATGGCAGCAGGCTTAGTTAAGAGGGATGTTTCCTTTCAGAGATGGGATGACCACCTGATAGCTCTTTGCCTGTCCAGGGGCAGCTGTTGGTTTTTGGAGGAGTATTTGGTGTACACTGACATTGTCCCTCTGTCAAAGACAAAACAGCCTCAGGGTTACTACCTGGTTCTCCCATGTCATGAAGAAGCTGGAGGTTTCTAATGGGAGCTCAAATCACAGAAGGGGTGCAGTCTGTTCCAAGGAATGCTGAACGGTGCTGTCCCTCCTAGATGTCCACTCCTGATGGAATCAGGTCTGCTTGGGCTCTTCATTGCACTCTTCCAGACAGCATCAGGACCAGAAATGATTTTGTCAAGAGCAGCCAGATCCACAACTGGGGCCAGAACTGCACTGCAAAGAGGATGCTGAAGACTTCTCTGTTAGGCAAGTTAGGCTTTGCCTTTTTTTATTTGAAGAACCAAAGATAAAGCAAGACCCAAGACTGCAAATTGGTTTCAGATAACCTTAAAAAAGACAGTGAAAGACCCTAGTTCAGGGTTTTGATTTTTTTTTTAAATACAAGAAGACAAGCAGAAGTAACTAATTTCTGGGTTCCTTCCACTTTAATAAGGGGTTTCAAATGCTGTAGTACAACTATGCTGTTTCTAGGATTTATTCCTTCCTCTTCTCACTCTGCTCCACCTCAGTTTTTTGTTGTCTAGACTACTGCATTTTAATTAAAAAATGCAGGTGGAACCAGGTATCAGCCTGTGCAGAACAGCAGTAAATGAAAACAAATGTTTCCATGGCAGCCTGTCTGTGGCATCCCTGCAGCACTGCATCAAACAGGGTGAATTTTGCTGTGGGATCCAGGCAGGCTGCAGAGCACTCAGAAAGCTGACATCTCAGAAACCATTACTGGTATCTCCTCTTCTTGGTGGATGGGTGTCAGCTGAGGTAGGAGGGGATTGTTAAAAATACAGAATGTTTTGTGTTTTTTTTTAAATCCAGATTTTTTCAATCATGCTCCTTCTAGGATGTGGGCAGTAGTTGGGTGTCCCATGCTGTAGCCATTGCTATGGTTTTGTGATGAACCTCTGGTGACTTCCTCCTTGCTGGAGACTCCATTTTCTTAACAGGTTTTCCCACATCCTCAGGCAACTTCAGAGTAGTGGTTTTGAGGTTAAATGGTGGGAAGTTTTATTTGCTTATGTTTGAAATCAGGGTTTATAATGTGGACAGAGACAGACTGGAGTGAAGAGGGTCCTCTCTGTCCTGAACAAGTATGTGCTGAAGCTCCTTTTTGGAGACAAAATGGACATGACATAAATGAATTCTCAAACAGGACAGAGTACTATGTTTCACCTGGATTGTTTTTTGAGTCAAAAGTGAAAGTATATGGATACTTTCCTAAAAAGTAAGTAATTAAAGGTGGTCATTGGAGAGGCTTGAAAAATAGCATGCAGACTTACTTCTGCCACCACTGCCAGAAATGAGAGGAAGCCATGACTGACTTCGGTGCCACATGGGTGTCTTCTCTTGGTTTTCCAAACCTATCTTGCAAGACTACCTCTGGAGGAAAAACCCTTCTGTCTTCCTGTATGGCTGTGGGGGAATCCAGGGCCCCACTGTCCCCTTCCCACATGGGGTCTGGGATAACCCATCCCCCGGAGCCATCTCAGCATGGACCTGCACGCTACTTTTGCATGTGAAGTTTAATAACATGGAATTTCTCATCCCTATCAAGGTGGGGTTTGAGGTCAGGAAGGAAACCTTTCTAATAAGATGCACTCTGCATTCTAAAGGATAAAGTTTCCGTTACCCCCTGCACATTTTAATTGTTTAATAAATTCCACGCAGTCTCTTGTAAATTGCCTTTACATGTGAAACTGATTACTGAAAGCAAGAGGGAATTTTTTTAAATCAGTCTTCTCCTTTTGACCTACTCAATGCTTACATTTCAGTTAATTTAATATGAGGAGCTTTGTTTTAGGTTTTTGTTCTTTCCCTGGGATGTGTTTCAGTAAACGTGACTGGGTTGAGATGCATCATCGTTGTTACACAGAATGTTTTCTGTCCCCAGACCCACTAATAAGGGCTGGCTTGGATTAGCCAGGGGATTCAGTTAAGATCTATGTTACCTGACACATGTCAGTAGGACTCTCAGTACTGCCTGAATGTGTTCCAGCTGAGTGGAACTCTTCTGGCTTGCTTTTTTCCAAATACTGTTTGCAGCTTTTAATGAGTTAAAATACTTGTCAGTTGAGGATGTGTCATGCTCTGGAAATCGATAGTGAGGTTGTTCAGCTCATAACAGTCAACTGAGAGGCTAAGCAGAAAAAGGCTTTTTGCTTCAGTTTGGTGATGGAAACAAAACTAAACATGTTTGAGCTCCTTTTTAGTGTTTTAATTATTATTACATATTTTGTTCAGGTTTTTCACTGAAGCTAAAGAAATCTGAATTTTAAACAAGTCCCTTCAGGTTGAGCCAGGCAGTTTGGAAGTGCCAAAAAACTGAGGGAGGATGCTAATGTGACACTTCAGGGGGCTGAAGCTTTTCCTCCTTGCCAGGAGAGGCTCATCTCAGCTCTCCAGCAGCTCTTGGCAACTGGCAACATCTGGGCTGCATGCTATTCAGGGAGAAGGTTTCTTATATCCTTGGTAGGAAAATACACCTGAGTGATTAAACAGCTGGGGTCTCTTGTATGTCCCCTAATTAATATCCAAGTTTTTTACTGAGACTGAAGTAGAACCAAAGATTAAACCCCAATCACTCCTCCTGATGACATACCAGAAAACCAGCAGGCTGGCCTTTAAATTCCATTTTTTGTCACGGCAGAGGACATGGTCGCACTCAAAATAAGTGCCTAAAGTTTAAAATAACAAAAAATGAAATTTGTATGTGTCCTCTCCACAGCCTTTTTCTGCATCTAGTTCTCTTATCTCCTGCCTTTTATTAGCAGTTTCTGAAAATGATCTGGCTGATGAAATGATGGGTTTAGCAGACAAAAATCTTCATTTTGATACTTTGGAAGCACCAGCTCTTTTTTGTAATGGTGAAGCTTATTTTTTGTAATGGTGAAGCCTATGTTGACAAGTATTTTCATCTGCCCTGAAACTTCATGTTCTAGGGAATAAATGATTAGCTGAAAACTTCCTAGGGAAGTCCTGCCTCTGGTGCACTGGTTGGACATGAGCCAGGCAAAAGGAGCTTATTCTCCATCTGAAAAATATTTTGTCACAAACAAACAAACCCAGGTACTGCAAGGTTCATTGCTGGTTAACCTGTTTGCAAGAGCCTACGAGAGGGTGATCTTTTTACCCACCTTCTACTCCAGGCAGATAGAGGTCTGTTGGCTCCAGGGGCCCTGTCCTTGCCACCATCCTTGCTGATGGCTTCACCAGGGTGACACTGTGTCAATCACTCTCCCTTTGTCTTCTCCAGATGTGTCACCCAGGGTCATCCTCACCCCGCAGAGCCTTCTGTTTCTTACTGGGGTGCCTGGTGCAGCCAACACCCAACCTCCACACAAATTTTTAAGTTCTGCTTAAGCAGAGATCAAAAACAGTGGGTGATGGGCTTTGCTTACCCTTTTCCCTTCCCCACATGAATGGTCTGGCTTTAAAGCCTCCTGCTATTTCTGGCCAATGTGTCCATTCTTCCATCTGTCCCATGCCTGTCCTCTCAGAGAAGTTACTGATTTTCTTGTCACTTCCTGGTCATGAATCGCTTTCTACAACTCCCTGAAAGGAGGGTGTAGCCAGGGGAGGGTTGGTCTCTTTTCCCAGGCAACTATCAGCAAGACAACAGGGCATGGTCTCAAGTTGTGCCAGGGGAGGTTTAGGTTAGATATTAGAAAGAATTTCTTCATGGAGAGGGTGATCAGACATTGGAATGGGCTGCCCAGGGAAGTAGTGGATTCTCCGTCCCTGGAGATATTTAAAAAGAGACTGGATGTGGCACTCAGTGCCATGGGCTGGTAACCACAGAAGTAGTGGATCAAGGGTTGAATTGATGATCTCTGAGGTCCCTTCCAACCCAGCCGATTCTATGATCTTGTCGTATTTCATGTCCTGTTTCTGCCTGTTAGCTGCTTCAGCTCCCAGCTGAGCCACCCAAATTAATTTCTTAACTCTGTTGCACCATTTTATAGGTACTGTCCCCATGTTAGCAGAGTTTCTGTGCCCAGACTAAAACCAAGTAGATGTTCACTTTATTATCATCACCTAAAATTACAAGCTGCCATACAAAATCCTAACACCTCATATGGGTGATTTTTTTTCTTTTTTTTTCCCCAGCTGAGCTCCATGCAGCATCTCTGAGCTGTTGATACAGTGAATGAAATATCAGAGGTTGGGCTGGGTGGTGAGGAAGTACCTGCCTGTGAAGCAAAGCTTTGATAGGCAGCAAGGTCTGTCCCTCATGGTTTATCTTGCTTTGGCAGACATGATTTTGCTCTGAAGTGGGTAAAGCTTGGATATAGCTTGAGAATAGGCTACGTTGTTTTTCTTGATAACCCCAGCATTGATTGTGTGATACTGCTTACAGTACCCCAGATTTAAAAGGCCAATCATCAGGCTACCTCTCCTGTCTCAAGAGCATCTTTCTGTGCTGTGCTTTCTGTATGATTTGTCGTGGTTCTTTTTTTTTTTTCCACTCCAGCCTGTCAATGTAGGTCAGGGAGAGCTCTGTGGCTTTTAAATTCATATGGCAAGATTACTTCGTAAATCGGACTATGTTGACAGTAGAGCTTTCTTCAGCTGAAAATAACCAAAATGTTCATGACTGATTTTTGCTGACATATGCTAGTAACCATTTATGGTACAGGTAGTGGTTGGTTCCCCTTGCTGTGTTGGTGCTAGGCTTGTGCTTACTTATCAGTTACACAGGAGAGGTGAATGTTTGCCAAGCTCGTCCAAGTAAAGCTGGAATAAGGAAAATATTTATATTTATAATCCCCTACTGGAAAGCTTCAACTGCTGCACTGAGTCCCAGGAGATTGGCTTGAGTTATGGCAGTGTCTTGCAGGAGGTGGGAGGGCAGCCAGGAGGCATTAAGCCAGTGGATCAGCTGCACATATAGTTAAAACCCAAGCCCAAACAATCTGTGTTCTCAAGAAAGCGCTGAGAAAGGAGGAGTGCTTTGTTGGCTGAAAAGCCTCCAAAATCATGGAATATGGTTTATTATTTTATATCAAGATTTAGCAGAAGTGCGAGACTAATCAATGTGTTGAGAACTGAACTGCTGTTTGAGAAAGTATCCACTGTTTTTTACCTTTATCAGAGAGTAGCACTGGTAAGCTGTTGCCAGATCTCAGTTTTTACAGGATGAATTCTGTCGATGCACTTGGGATGCCAAGTCATTTGATAACCATTAGGTTTGATGGGTATCTCTGTAGCCATTGTGCACATGCAGCCAGGCTTCCACAGGGAAAGATTTGATCCAGAGTATTTATTATCTCTCAGGTGCCTGCTTCTGCTGCTGCTTTGCATGGCCATGAGCAAAGCTTTGTTCCTGAGCACACAAACTGTGTAGCACATACATGGGTATGCTGAGAGGTCGTGTGATGCCAGTGCTGGTGTGATCTCTGCTGCTGCTGTGGAAGGCAAAAACCCTGATTTGGTTTGATGCCAGAATCGGGACTAGGTCACCAATCTTCTTACTGGGATTTAGCAGTCCCCTGGGTTTTTTTAGATTAGTGCTGGCTTTTTAGGATTGGAAGCTCAAATGGCATTAAAGAAGGTTGCCCTGATAAAAACTATGTCATGTTATACAATGTCATTCATACGTGGCACAGGTATGTAGCTATAGCACTGTCAGTGTTATATATTTATCTAAATGCTTGTATTGTATTAAATACTTAAGTGTCAGAAGAGGCTTTTTCAGGAATGGCAATACATCTCAATGTGCTACACAGCAATAAGTATCAATAAGCTGATTAATTACAGTACTATGTACTATGTACAGCACTATTTCCTCCATGATTGAGGAAAGAAGAAAATAGTCCATTTTCACTGAATTTGAAAATATCTTCTGGTCTATTTTTGGTCGTCTTCTGTGGTTTTCATTTATACATGCAGAGCAGTACAGATAGAATTCTGTATTAAGAAGAAGAAAATGGTGAAATATTCCAGGATTTATATTACACTATTAGAATATGTTGGTTACCTATTAGTACATGTTAGAATATATTGGTATATATGCAGATTCACAAATAAAAGATCATTAAAGAAACAGAACTATTGGAGAGCTTGTATTGGCATGCAGCTTTCAGGAAGAACACTTCTTTTTATGAAGTATACTCATATTGGAAAAAAAGTATTTTATGCAGCTTTTATTAGGCTGTATCTTTTTGAGATTGCCTGTCTCTTAGATCTTCCCACATTGGGCTAAATTGCTTATTCAGTAGACTGTATTTAGAACTGTGAATGGGACTTTTCCACATGCAGTTTACCAGTGAAGTTTATTCATGGGTATAATTCAGTACGTAAATGATTAAATATTTCTTTTTCACAGCAACAACAAAAAAATTAATGTGTTTTTCTTTGAAGCTTTTATTTCATTGACTTTGTTTTCTTTGTCACCTGAAAGGCTGGCAGAAGGGTCTTGTTCAGTGTCTCCTACATGTGCTGGTGAACTGCTTACATACTGATAAAGAGAATTGTGTTCATCCAATGGATGAATGTGTCCTCATAAATGTTCACTTAAAATACTCTGCATATGCCAAAATGAAGAATTTTTTTCCCTAAGAAATATAAAAGAGTTAGAGTAAAATGATGAGATGAGTTAATTTCTTTTATCTGCAGGCTTTTCTCTGTTTTTCTGTGTGGAAGAAAGGAATAGGGTATTTGTTTTTTGCTTTGTCATTTTGTATGTCTCACTACTGTCTTTGGTGTACAAGATTGTTCCAGTAACTTCAGCAAAGTTTTTGTCCATTAGTAGAAGTTACTTTCTTTAAAATGTTTTGTATAATGCCTAGAATGTCACTCAAGTGCTGAACTTTCAGAAAAACTGAAGATTGATGTTTCTGGAACTGCTAGTGTTATTGTCAGCCAGTACTGCGGGGGATGTAGGAGCCTAAATTCCAATGGTTATGTCAGGTTACCCTTTTAAAAGTTGTCATCCTGTAAGTTACACATGTCATCTGTAAGATGTACTTCAGTAAGCCAGAGGATTTTCTGCCAATTAACACTCCAGGAAAGATTATTCATCCTCTTCTACCTGGATGCTGCCCACTCAGGGACTTTAGTTGAGAAACAATAGATTTCAAGAAATCTGCCAGTTCTTACCCACTCTGTCACCTTTCTCCTTCATCTTATTTTCCTCATGGAGAGAAACTGGAAAAGTGTAAAGAATACAAAAGGAATTGCTCTGAAAAAGCAAAAAGTAAATGTGTAGAAGTGAAATGAAGTTAAAATTCTTTGGAAATACTTCTTCCATTTATCTTCCTTTAGAAAAACAAACCTGCTTTTTTTTTTTTTAAATCTTCTAATCAAGATTTGTTCAAAGCACATTTTCCCTATTTGGAAATTTTCTAGTCCAAAGTCCAGTGGTTCTCATAGAACTGTAGAATCATTTTCTTTGGAAGAGACCTTTAAGATCATGGAGTCCAGCCATTAAGCTAGCACTGCCAAGTCCACCACCAAACCATGTTCCCAAGCACCACATCTATACATCTCCTAAATACTTCGGGGAACGGTGACTCCATTACTTCCCTGGGCAGCCTGTTCCATTGGCTGAGAACCCTTTCAATTAAGAAATATTTCCTAATATCCAATCTAAACCTCCCCTGGCACAACTTATGGCCATTTCCTCTTGTCCTATCACTTGTTATTCTGGGGCAGAGGCCAACACCCACCTCCCTCCAGCCTCCTTACAGGTAGTTGTAAAGTGAAGTAAGGTCTCCCCTTATCCTTCTTTTCTCCAGACTAAACAATGCTGGTTCCCTCAGATACTTCTCCCAGACCCTTCATCAGCTTTGTTGCTCTTCTCTGGACTCACTTCAGCATCTTGATGTATTTCTTGTTGTGAGGGGCCCAAAAACTGAACACAATATTTGAGGTGTACTCACCAGTGCTGAGTACAGGCAGACAATTTTTTCCCTACTGTTTTTGGTTCTGATACAAGCTGTGATTCTCTTGGCCACCCGGGCACACTGCACATAATCTCCTACTCTCAACCAGCACCCTCGGGTACTTTTCTTATGTGCAACTTTCCAGCCACTCTTCCCCAAGCCTGTAGTGTTGCATGGGGGTGTTGTGACCCAAGGTCAGGGCCTGATACTTGGCTTTATTGAACTTCATATAGTTAGCATCAGTCTAGCCTGTCAGGATCCTTCTGCAGCACTTTCCTACCCTCAAGCAGATCAACACTTGCCCCTAACTTGGTGTCATCTACAAACTTACCCATGAGCTTGCACTCAATCCCCTTGTCTAGATCATTGATAAAGATACGAAGGAGAACTGTACTCAACATTGAGCCCTGGGGAATACCAGTTGTGACCAGCTGCCAGATGGATTTAACTCTTCACAACTGTTTGGGTCCTGTCAGGACCCAACATCCAGCCAGGTGTGTACCCAGCAAAGAATATACCTGCATAATCTATGAACAGCCGGTTTCTCCAAGAGAATTCTGTGGGAAACAGTGAGAAAGGATTTACTAAAGTCTGGACAGTCCACGGCCTTTCCCTTATCCACTAAGCAAATCACCTTTTCATAGAAGGAGATAGGGTTCATCAAGCAGGATCTGCCTTTCATGAACCCATGCTGACTGGGCCTGATGGTCTTGTTGTCGTGAATGTGCAATGTGATGGCACTCAAGATGATCTCCTCCATAGCCTTCCCCAGCACTGAGGTCAGACTAACAGGGCTGTAGTTCCCCAGATTCTCTTCCCAGCCCTTCTTGTAGATGGACATCAAATTTGCTGACTTCCAGTGAACTGTGACCTCCCTGGTTAGCCAGGACTGCTGGTAAATGATAGGAGGTGGCTTGGTGTGTGCTTCCACCAGCTCCCTCACTAGCCTTGAGTGTATTCCATCCAGTCCCATGCACCTGTGTGTGTCTAGTTGGTGCAGCACATTGCCAACCATTTCCCTGATAATCAGGGGCTCCATTCTGCTCCCTTTCCTGTTTTCCAGCTCAGTGGGCTGAGTATCCAGAGATCAGCTGGTCTGACTACTGAATGCCGAGGCGAAGAAGGCATTAGGTACCTCAGCCTTTGGTGCTGTTTACCCTGAATCCAATAATGGATGGAGATTCTTCTTAGCCTTCCTTTTGGTTCTCATGTATTTATAGAAACATTTTTTATCTTCTTTTATAACCTTATCTTCAATAACCAGATTAATTACTAGTTGAACTTTGGCCCTTCTACTTTCTTCCCGCTTAGTCTCATGACATCTTTGTAGTCTCCCCTTAGCTTATAAAATTGTTCAGTTCAGCCCGTTGTATCTTGACCAGCTCAAACTCTTTCAGGGAAAATACAGTAAATGTCATAGTATGTAGATTTTTATTTCTTTTGCAGATAAAAATGTGCTCCTTACCAGAATGACTGTGTGAGTTTAGGACCTCTGCTTGACAATCTGTAGATAGAGAGGTGCTATAACATGGTCACCAATGCATTTGTGCTGTGTGTGAATGTTCACTTTGTGTATGTTTGTGTGTGCACACATTATGGCATTAAATTAAGCATGTTATTTTCTTATGCATATAAATTTACGACACGTTGGTTACAGTGAAATCCCTCTCCCAGAAATGGGGGTCTCAGTACAAAAGGGATCGAGGAAGCTTGCATACACTTCAACTTTCAAGTAATGACTACTTTCACCAGTAATGGGTTGTTGGGTTTTTTTCTGGAATTGGACATATTTTTGTATAAGCTGGGTAAATCATGAGGAAAGAATGAGAAAGCGTGTCGTCAGGAGGTTGGAATTCAGCAACTCAGAGACTCAGCTGGGGGACTTTGTGGGAAGCGAATGCTCATTGCGGCGAGTACAAAGTATTCCTGACAACCAGTTAATCAGTTACACTTGTTTGTGTTGCAAGAATAATTGCAGAAGCTGAAAGAGGGAGGTATTTCCCCTCGTGTATGCTACTTATTCATTGCCCATATACGTTTTAATTTTTATGGGTGTTTTCCTTGCGTTTACACAGAGGAGATCACCATATGGCCCATGCAGTGTAGAAACCAAAGTGTTGTCCAAAATAGCTTGCAAAATACACTGTAAATTGAAGCAGTAAAACGAGGGAAAATTGGTATTTTGGACACTTCTTGATGAAGAATCTTCTTCATCATGCGCATTGCAAACATGTAAAACATTGGTTAACACTTCGCTACCAGAAAGAACAGGGGAGAAAGAAGAGGATAGTACAGCCACATGCCAAAATACATTACAGCACGCAAGGCTGGAGCCAGCCCACACATTTATACAGAGCATTGTTAAGATCCATTGGAAAGTGCAGATGCTAATTAGGAATGTGAACCAGATAACCTCAGCATCAGTTAAAGTCCAATTATTCCTACCAGGATTTCAGGGCACTAATCTGTTTGTCCTTCTTCCAGCAGTTGTGCCCAACTAGAGTTATTACAGTAATTGTAGGGAGTTTAAGGCCAGGCTGGTGCTCGGGCTGTGTTTTTTGCTGGTTGCCTGACAGCTTTTCTGAGGAAATGGGTGGTGTCATGTTTGCCTGTGTGTTGGAGCAGAAAGATGTATGCAAACTCTTTCCAGTTACAACCCAGGTCTGCAGCTGTGGTACTTGTTTGTCTTGCCATGCTCCTTGATCGAAGAGAAAGGGGGGAAGGGGCTGGGCAGAGTTTCAGCTCATTGGGATGCACCCTGATCTTCTAGGTACTATGCAGTGGAGATGCTCATTGATGGTGGGAAAAAATGAATCTTTTGATAGCTATTTGGCTGCAGGACTCTTTCTCTGTTTGGGTTTTCCCTTGTCTGTAAAACATGGTCTGAACATGATCTGTCATACAGGAGGGGTATACCTGAACTCTGCAGACAGTTCCCTCCCCCAGCCCTTGCTCAGCATTTTGCATCCACATGAGACTGCAGCATCAGATACAAAAATAGAACCACTTCAAAATGCGACACTGGAGGTTGCAATAGGTTTCATTTCTAGGAAGCTGAGAGGGCTGTTTTCTGCCCTTGAGCTCCTTATCCTGCTTTTCTATCAGGTGGGTGGAAGATAATCTGCTAGTAAGTAAAAATAGACCATGAGAGTAGACTGTCAGTCTACGCTTCAATCAGGTACACAATGATTAACCCACTAGCACCTGAAGAGGTGCACAGGGGGCCCAGTATCACAGCTGCCTTGGTTGGATGGGACTGGGTAAGTCCCTGGTTTGAGCAGGGTGGTGTCTGGTGCTGAATCAGGCCAGGTGGGGCAATGTCTGGGCAATGTCTTGAAACCCTCTGAGTTGGAGGTTCCATAGCCTTACTGAGATACCATTCCCAGTGTGGCAATGCCCCTCTCCAGGGAGAAATTTGTTAGATAGAGGGCTTGAATTTGATCTGAAAGAAGCCCAAGTGGAAACAGTCCTCAGCATGGAGGCCTCTCCACTGGAATAAAACTGGGGAAGATGGGCAATCTGGTAGCTACTGGTTAGATCTGGAGGTTACCCAGCAAATCAAGATGTGTTGTTAAAGATATTCTTTGCTATTTTTCCAGCATCAATGGGATGAAATGAAATGTGCAGATGTGACAAAAGAGACACTTTGTTTAAGCTTGGGAAATTAAGACCCCAGAAAGAATGCAAAACATAGGCTGAACAGTATAAATGAGTACAAAAGTCTGGGAACAAAAACTTCACACTTTTCACAGCCTGCTCTCTGCAGCTTTATAAAGGGCAGGGCTGCTGCTTAAAGCTGGAAGAGGAATAAACAGCCTTCTGGTCAAGCTCTCAGTGAAGGCAGCCAGCAGCAGCAAGCCTGGCAAGCCTCTGCCAGCCAGCAATTCACACTCACAAGGGGCAGGAGAAGCAGCCTCTCTCCTCTCCAGCTTCCCTTCAGTTTTGGAACTGAGCCTCTCCTTCCTTCCAAGGCTGAAGGTCACAAAAAGGCTTTCCTATCCCCTAAGCAGCTTCCACAGAAGTCCATACACAGGCTCCTCCATGTTGACTTCTTCAGCCTATAACCATCCATCCTATCCCTTATCTTATAAGGCCATCAGATCAGAATAATGTTATATACCACTGGTAGTAAAAAGCTAAAAAAATTCACTATTTCTACCTTCTCTTAGCTCTGGCTGGATAACAAAATTGTAAAGTCAATTGCTCTCACTGGCAAATGCCAGCATACACTGTCTGGTATTTCTTAATGCAGAAAAATAAGAAAATTTTCCTCTATTATGGTAAAGCCCAGAAGCTGTAATGTCCATATGATAAACATTATTAAAGTTAAAAAAGCCTGCAAGCCTTTGTTATGGATACATTTCCACTTCAGTCACAAAATATGTATTGCACATTAATAGGCACAGAAACATAGAGTGGCTGAGGCTGGTGGGCACCTCTGGAGATTGCCCAGCCTGATCCCCCTGCTCAAGGAGGGACACCTAGAGCAGATTGATCAGGATCATGTCCTTTCAGGTTCTGAAAATCTCCAAGGACTGAAACTCCACAGCTTTCCTGGGCAATCTGGAACAGCATTTGACCACCCTTATACTAAAAATGTGTTGTTGGGGTTTTTTTGTTGCATTTAAATTAATTTTCTGTATTTCACTTTGAGCACAGTGCCTCTTGTCATGGCACTGGGTAATACCGAGCACAGTCTGGCTTTATCTTATTTACTCCTCCCATCAGGTATTTGTACACATTGATGAGACCCTCCTGAGCCTGCTCTTCTCCAGACTGAGCAGTCTCAGCTCTTTCAGCCTTTCCTCATTTGAAAAATGCCACAGTCCCTTCATCATCCTTGTGGACAAAGGTCCTTTGTCTCTTTCCAGAACATCCATGTCTCTCTTGTATTGAGGAGCTCAGGACTGGACCCAGCATTATAGGAGTGTCTCACAAGTGCTGAGTAGAGGGGAAGGATCACCTCTCTTGACCTGCTGGCAACACTTCTTATTCTAGCCCAGGATGCTTCTGGCTGCCTATGCTGCCAGGACAAAATATAGACTCCTGTTCACCTTGTTTTCCATCAGGACTCTCAGGTAATAATAAACCTTGTAGCAATCAAGATATGAGAAGTGGATGTTACTGTACTGTGATAAGCAATGAGGAAATGAGCAACCAACAACTTAATACAAAGAGGCGACACCAACTGCTAACAAGATCCCCAAGAAACATTCTTTGCTATTTAATGAGATATAAAGAAGACATCATGAAGAATTCAAATGTTATGTGCTGGATGGTGCTTCCCAAACCAGAACGTAGTTGTTCTAGAGGAAAATTCATCAGAATCCAGTACTGCCACCTCCCAGAGGCAAATTCTGTTTCTTGCAAGAGCATAAGCTTGGCTTTGCGAAGCTGAAGGCACCATTGCTCAGAAACATGTCCTTCAAGATGCTGTGGCTCCTGGTTTGGCAGTCCTGCACTGTCCCCAAAACACGACCAACCGCATCTGGGCATTTTGGTACCCACCTTGGTGTTGAACCCTCATCTCTAGAGGAGAATATTGCCATATTTACTTTTCAAATGAACTCTTCTTTTACAGGGCCACTATTTCATAGCGTGAATCCAGACTTTTTAACTTTTTATATCAGGATCTTTTTGACATCTGAAAATCAGTTGACATTTTTGGCATATAGCCCACAGTAACCATCAGACTGTCAGTCTTCCATCGCCTTAGATATGTCACCCCAAGTTGGTGGAAAGCAAAAGTTTAGGATAGGTTTATGAGTTCTTAACTTCACATTTCTCTCCTGCCATTCTCTTCCTCCCAAAGCAATGATACCCATGCCTTGTCTGGGGTGCTTATTTAGGCACACAGTAAAATGAAAGCAATTAACAAGAGTAGAGGGAGTCTTCAGTTGCTTTAATTACATATTCATAACTAAGCCTCTTAATTTCTCATGGATTAATGCAGTAGCTTCCCCTCACTGTATTTTTATGCAGTGCTGTTATAGAAAAGAGGGTATGCATGCTAATGCTATGTGGGTACAAAGCAACAGTGCTGCATATATGCAGGTACACAAGAATTTGGAGAGTATCAATGGTGTCTATATTTCCAGGGAGCCCCCACTCCCCAAATGACAGGAGTCCTCTAAATCTTGCTCCCATGGGTCAGGTCTGACATGGGAAAAGGCAAGAATGCAACCAGAGGCAACCAGGAGGTTATCTGTCTGGACACTCATGGAATGTTTCTGGGCAGAGCAAAAAGGAAAGTAGTTCTGGTAAAGATTCTCCTCAACCATCACCAGTTCACAACTGGTGTCTGGTGAAGAGTAGACCCAGTCTGGGAAGGGCTGGGAGTTATATCTGCTGTTTCTGACACCCTCTCGCAGTACCAGCAGGACATTCCCATATCCTGATGCAGCAGGAATGTTGTGGAGAGTGGATGAGTGCACCCTGTGTGTCTATGGACAGGAGGAGAAGGATGGACAAAAACTGAGCTATGTAGTTCTTCCAGGCTTGTCAAACTTACTCGCCCTTGCCTGCAATGTGTAGTCAAGCACAAAATCCCAACTGTTGCATTCTGTTGGAAAAAGTGTTCTGTTGCAGGGCCCCACACAACTGTTTCCTTCAATTCCCTGCTAAAGCACTGTACTTTACAGCTGCTGCCTACTGTTTCTCAAAATTGACATCTGTGTAGCTGTGTGGATGGGCCACATAAAATAGCTCCTGTGTTGGCTTTGTGGGACTCTTAAAATTAAGGAGACATTGAAGCAGCACAGTTCAAATACATGTAAATGGTGCAGTGGTGCAGACATAATGTTTCTCAAAGCAGGTGTCCTATAGAGGTAACCAGCCTATTTCTCTCTGTTCAGTATAACAACTTGTTTTATAGAAAATCCAGAGTTTTGGCAAAATACAGCATTATTTGCTCACAGCAGAAACTATTTTGTGACTAATTTGGCTTGAAGGCTCTGACTTGGTTCCTCTCTGCACACCAGCAGTCTATTCTTTTTGATCTGCCTGATCATCTCCATGGAGCATTAAATATAGAACCTCCAACCTCTTATTATCTGCTTCCAAGTTCAAGGCATGAAGAATTAACGAAAAATTTGTTTGCAATTATAAAGGAGCTGGGGTATAGTTATGCTTCCCACTATGAGATGGAAAGCATGTGGCAAGCAGAAGCCTAGAGCTGTTCCATCAAATGACACTGGAAGAATACAGTAAATGAAGTTACAGCAATATGCTTGCAATGCACTTCTTTGCCTGTTTTTTTCTCAGCTGGAGGACACTCGTCAGACTCCGCCAGCCTCAGTCTTGGGTTTCCCCACTGATAAATATGTAGAGGGTATTTCCCTGCTTCCTTTCTAATATACCATTAGAGCCGCCTTAGAAATACCAAATTTAATATAAATGGGGTTACACTGTGTGACTCCCTCCCTCTTCTCTTGCACTGTTTTTAAAGAGTGTTAAGCACCAATCCTCAATCTCATTTTCCCTTTTTCTCCTGGCTTGCTTACCACTTCTAAAATAGTTGGAGGCCAGCATTGGGCTCCACAGGTTTGTTGGCATAGCTCTGTCAGCTTGGATTGTGAAATACCCATCCCTGGGCCAAGGCTGCTGGACTGGCAACAAGGTCCGGGGCAGCTCCATTGGCAGAGTCGTATAAATCCAAAGGCAGAATTCTCTCCTCTATTGAGTCATCCTCCTGCCCTGCATTTGAAGCAAGGTGTTTCCAGTCTGCTTCAAGTTAAAAAAGAAAATGCGACCCTGACATCAACTGCAACATTCATGTTTGTGTATGTTTGATATTGAGGAGGTTGTTCCCTTTAGCTGAGTTGCACAGCGGGAAGCTGGCAGCAATGAAACGGTGGCCCAAATAATTTTTTTTTGTTTTATTGTAATCAGTGCATACCAAAGTTGGCATATATAGCTTATGAAGAAGATATTTCTGTCTGTGTTTGGGCTTTTGGAGGTTTTTTTTCCAATATGTCATGTGTAATGCTGAGAACTGAAGTGACCTAAATTTTTACTGTCCAGTATGAGAGATTCTGCAAAGCTTCTGCTGGGGGCTCTGGCTTTTAACAGAGAGAGACCTTCTCATCTAACATGTTAGCAATAAGGCAGATTAATGGGACACTGGAAAACTGCTTTCTTACCCAGCTGCTTTCCCCATGAGATACTAGGCTCTTCCAGTGATTTCAGTAGATGGTTTGTCATATTTCCCTATATAGTAGACACAAAAAAGATCCTGGAATCAGAGCACATTGTTACCGAAGCATGAAATATCTCCACGTTTGGCTTTTTCTTCTGCGGATTGGCCGCTAGACACAGCTCTGATAGTTGGTGACAGGAAATGTTTTGTAGTGCTGCTTCTTGCTGCTGTTGCACACAAAGAACAGTGATGCTGAGGTAGGACCTTGGCATCCATTTGAAGTTGTAATTTTTGAAAGACAGAAGAGATGTATTGACTTATTTTTCACTCTGCGGTATCACATGAAATTTTATGGAAAGCTGATCTGCCCTGTTCAGCAGATTCTTATGAAGCTCCAGATTAATAGGTTTGCAAAAATGGATGAGTTTAAAGAAATAATTTGGGGGTTATTGATTTGAGAATTAAACAGAAAAGGTGTTATGTTAATCCTTATATTACTTTATTTTGCAAACATGATCTTTTTTCCTGTTTCTTTCCTACAGAAACGTTCCAGAGGTCAAGTGCTGTTCGACAAAGTGTGCGAGCATCTGAACCTTTTGGAAAAAGACTACTTTGGGCTAACGTACAGAGACACAGAAAACCAAAAGGTAACCCACAAGACTGTGGTTGGCCTTTGGCATATGAACTTCAGAGCTCCACAAGACACCCCCCCCCCCGACAGTAACAATCAGTTCAGAAGTTGTTACTTCTACTTCTCTGGCCAAATTCTGTAGACATAGCTTCAGCTTTTGCTCTTTCTAACTATCTTTCAAGAGCATGTCAGGTGTTTCACTGGCTTCCCTCTGTGTGGGCTATTTATGACATGAAAGAATAATCATTTAGCTGGTTTTCTCTCCAGTATGATTGATTTCACTACTGCCATAGATGAAAGCCAGATTTACATTCACAGATACACTAATAAACATATAAAGCTAAACCATGTCTTAATAATACTATGGTTGGGATACAGATAGGCAGGATTTGATTGACTGCTTCTGATAAGTTCTAATATAAAGTATGGCTTTAAGTCTTTACTTGCTTTATCTGAGGCTTATTTTTGATTTGGCTAAAGATATAATTCTTCAGAAGCATTTGGCAGCAATAGTGAATCACATTCCGCTTGTCTGCATCTCAACTTCAGTATTAAATAAGCTGTACTTATGTACTTGGACAATGTACTCACAGTGTCCAAGATGATCTAATATGCAGGTGATACATATGTGTTTATATTTTGTTTTGGACATGTTATGGTGTAAGAGAGAGTATCAAAGGATTATTTATGTGTTGCGTTTTTGGCATTTAAAGATAAATATTTTAAAAGAAACCAGTAACAAAACCTTTTACCAATATGTGCCATAGCCCAGCAGAGCTCACCAGGTGAAGGTGTTTTGTCCTTTGCATGGCCTGAAAGGTCTTCCTGGTGAAGCTGAAGCTGTTACTGCTGCTTCAGCTGTTTGTCTTGTGAGAACAACACTTTTTCTAGGCTTCCCTTTGTTTCTATGATATATGATTAAAAAAAAACCAAAACAAAACACAAAAAAACAAACAAACAAACAAAAAATCATTCCCTTTTTTCTTCTCTTTCCCCCTTTCTTTACAGATTTCTGAATATAAAAATTTTGTTTCTGATTCAGAAAATTACTTAAGCAGGCACTTGGTCCTTGTCAGTGCAAGATAACACTTTAGCATATGCTTAGTTTTGTGTTGTGGTAAAACTTGGGCAGAAATTTAAGTGGATTTTCAGATAATTGTGCTTTCCTGGTCAGGAAAGAGGAGAATGTGTTCATTAACAGGTGGTTTAGAAGCACTAGACATTTATAGATCTCCAGTTACTTTACAGTGCTGAACAGCTAAAAGAAAACTGCCTGCCACTGTGTTTCTTGACCAATAACATGCATATTTTTGATATCAAAATACTTAGCAATTGGCCTCCATCCTCTGCCAGTTAACTTCTAGACAGAAAATATATGCACCCACATCACAGGTTGCCTTTGAAAACAGAAATCCTGATGCATCTTTAATTTCTTGGTGCATGGTGTGCTTTTGTGCTTAGCAATAGCTGGTGCTCTTCACCCTCATGTTTTGCAGCACAGACCAGGTTTGCACAGCTGCAAACAGATTGCTTTTATTGGGGGAAGATTGTTGTGTTCTGCCTGTTTGTTATTTCTTCAGTATTTTTTTTTCCACTGGTACATTTGTTTTTCTTTGGAGAATATGGAACTTTCCTAGGGAACAGGAACTTTTTGTTCTGCACTGTGTGATGCATTTTCAGTATTAATTTGTTCCTGTTAGAGGACAGGGAGACCCCAAACTGCTGTGGGAGTACCCCGGGGAAGTTCTGTCTCCTTGTCATCCATGGAGCAGCAGCACATCACCTTAATAGTTCCCCATCTCCTCGAAAAGAATTTTGTTTTGGTTTTTCACTGGGCTCAATGTGGCATGGATGGGGGCAGCCCTGGTGCTGCAGTTCTGCCTCTGGTGCCCCCCCCCCATCCTCCTCCTGCCTTTGGGGAGCCCCTCATGCCCATGCCAAGTTACAGATGGAGTAGTACTCTATGCCACGCTTGCTTATCCTTTTCAGCCCCTCCAGGATTAGAGCAAAAAACCAAACCTTAAGTTTGTATAAATTTAATTTGCCCATAAGATACATTGGAAAAAGATTTCTGTTGATTTATTTTACTAATTTTTATTTCTTATTTATTGTTTCAAAACATTCAGCTCCTTAGTGTCTGCAAAATTTAGTAATAATTAAGCTTCTACCCTGGGCTACATCTTGAAAGTTAGTTTTGTTCCTGCCTACTGCGGCTTCAAGAAGAAAGGAGTGGCAGACTTTCACGTGTTATAGCTTTGATTCATAGCACTGTTTTTTTTTAAATAATGTTTAATGTGTTTTCTAATTAAAATTGAAAAAAGGAAACATTTTCTTTGCAGAATTGGTTGGACCCTGCCAAGGAAATCAAGAAGCAGATTCGAAGTAAGTTTGTTATTGTTTGTGAGTTTCTTTCAGCAGGTCTGGAAAATTTTAATTCTGATGTATCAGAACACAAAAAAATCTGGCTTGTTCCTGAATGGCTATACTAACTCACCACTCTTGGGTAGAAGGGTCCATCCCAACAGAGTGCCCTTAGGGATCTGGCAGCCCCCTTCTCCCAGGTGAGGAGATAGGTGGGATGGGGCTGTGGCCCTTTCCCTGTGCCTTCCTCCAGGAGGAGCATTTGCCCATGCTCCTCCAGGGAAAAAAAGTCTATTTCACAATCTTACATTGCATCCTGTCCTGAGTCTCTGGCACATGAATTACCTACAGCTTGCAGTTATTTTGCCCCATAATGATTGCAGGCCATTACTGAGACTCATAACACGTGAACTTGAATTGCTGAAAAGCAACTTGACATTTGCAGAGGTGTGAAAACCTGAAGTTTGACATTAAGCAATGTAACCTTAGGAAGTAGGCCACATATATAAATTCATTCTTCACATGACTGATCTTAAATTATATCCAGGAACACTGTTCATGCCCCATACTGAAATATTTCACTTACACAAAGATGACACTTATCTAAAATATATTTCTTTCCTGTGTTTCAGAAGCTTGAGCTCTGCTCCTAAAATGACCGTTCAGTTCACAGAGAACCAGTCAATTTTCTGTTTCACATTACTATTTTAAAAAGCTCAGTTGTTAAACTTAGCTGTCTGCTACATCAGAAATTCAAAAGCCTTTCAAAGGAAAACCTTGTCAAGACTGCCAGGCTCAGAATTTGACCTGCCTTATCTTTTTTTGCCTCCTCATGTTTTTAAACTGATCAAACGTGTGTGTGACTTTTTTGGACAGGAAAGCCTCACTAGTTTTGGGTTGGTTTTTTTCTTTTTTGGCTTTGTTTTTTGATTTTATTTTGTTTTAATTGTTTTTTTCCCCCCATGCTTTGTAGATTATCTCTTCTAGCACTTTTCTTTCTCCAGCAAATACATCTGGTACTTCACATTTGTTGGTTAAGGCCTGAGAAGTTAATCACTTCCCTTTCTATGATTCAGAAGACTAATTTACACTTGCAAGACTTCCCCACTTACTATGAGTAACAACACCTTTGCACTGGTATTATTTTCATTAAAGTAAAGTGATCTGCCAAAAAAAATAATGAAAATGGATCTGGAGGGGAAAGGGTTGTAGACCTTGGTGAGCCAGGTTATGCTAATGGTTGGTGTAAGTAAAGAAGCTCAGCTCCACACCACGAATTTGAAATGCATTTAGTATGCACCCAAACCCTGAGAGTGACAAAGAAAGGTTGTGACAGCAAGAGATTAACCAGGGCAGAAGAGTCTCATCCTGGACTTGACACAGAGGATAGTTGTATCTGCAGAAGATGACAGTGATAATTTCTTTGTCTGTACAACTCCAGTTTGGAACAGAAAAACAGTGGAAAAGTAGGGCTATGACCCATGACATTTTCCGAAACACCTATATATATTCCTGCTAAATGCTGGTAGATATCCGTGATTCCACCGTAGCCCTCAGGGTTTTCATCCTAGTGGTTGAGAAATGAGACTTGATCTATGTGCAGCCCCTGGTTCCTTCTCCTTTTGTTATAACCCTCTGACTTGCATAGTAAACCCTTGTAAGTGAAGGATGGAGGCCACTTACCCTGGTGTCTTAACCATCCATGCTATATGGTAGGCTGCATTTTAGGTTTGATTAATTTTCCTGTGTGCCAGAGAATTAGATTTTCAGGCCATGGCTCCTTCCCTCTGTCATGGGGCAGGGTGTCACCCTCAGGCTCCACCTTGGGGCTGGTCCACTCCCAGTGGGACTGTGTCCCATCCTTGTAGCCAGCCAAATATGCCTTCTGCCATCTTTTATGGCCCAACAGGGTGGAAGAGTTCCTAAAATTAAGGAGCCCAAAAGTCTCACCAAGAGCTTAAGTCCTGGTGGTATAGGACAAATGTTGCACACAGAGCCTGTTTTCTCAAAAGCGTGGGTAACTAGTGAAGATGGGGCTTTGCATGAAATTTCCTTTTTCTTTTTAAATAAGCACTCCCAAACATCTAATTAGGACATCCATACAGTATTTCCAGGAAGGTGAACAGTCTGTCCAGTATATAAACTATCTTATTGGAGACTGCACCAGATATACCTTCAAACCCCATACTCTTTAAGAGGTACCTAGACACAAGGTGCCCCTGCATTTAAGATCAAGTAAAAACACATCCCATGCCATGTTTATAAGAAAGACTCCTAGTTTTTACAGTGTTCATGAGCACTTCCTTGATACACAGATCTATCTACTTTTTGTTAGATTTGTTCTTTGACATCAGTGTGTGTCAGAGAACAGAAGTGTCATTACTTAAGCTTCAATTTCTTTATGGAAATACTGTAATTTGTGTGGTAGGAGTACTTGCAAGAGTTATCCACAACATAGGCCTCAGTGAAAAGTCTTATTACTGTAAAACCACTGTGTTGCTTGTTGGCACACTGTGGTTTGGGGTTTTGTTACTGCTTAGAATTGCTTTATTATATACATACCATTTTTAGCCCTTGATATTCATCCTTTATTCTTGATACTCTTTCTTTACAACATTTAAGACTAATGCTCATATAAAAAAAAAAAAATAAAAAATTCACAATCTGGTGATGCAAATCAGTATCCATCCCAATGGTCACCTAAATCTAGGCAAAATAGAAATCACTGAATAAGGATTCCCCAGTGTTACATACTTTTTTTCAGTCATGCACTTTTTGTTTGTCCTTGCAGCTTTGTCTTTCTGTCTGCTGGAGACAGGGGCTATGTGCTGAGGCAGCACTCTGTGAGGATGCTGTGAGCTGGTTTGGGCAGCCAGACCTTGGCACTTCACCCTGCTTGGGAGCCTGTTCATGCTCTGGCTTGTGTTTCCAGCACCTCTGTTATGGATTATTGGTTTTTAAAGCCTGTATAGGCTGTGTTTTCAGGTGGTTAATTCCAGTAAACATTGATTTGGGACTGAGTTTTGGGGTTTTTTTTCCGTGCTAGTAATAAATTACTATGCCCTTAGGGTAATTGCTTCAGTGGAAATCTCATGAAGTAAGAAAAGAGCTGTAAAGACTGATCAGATACTGTAATTGTGCAAGGGTAAAGTAGTATCTTCAGAACTATGTATGGGGAAAAGCTAAGATATCCTTTTCTTATGAATTGCATGGCTGGGGTGTTTTTAAGCCTGCTGGCAGCCGAACAGCATGAGCATCTCTGTTTGCACTTACAATGTACTTTCAGTCAACCTATGTTCTTTTCCAGGTGGTGCTTGGCAGTTTGCATTTAATGTGAAATTCTACCCTCCAGACCCTGCCCAGCTATCTGAAGATATTACCAGGTGCTTGAAACATTAAATACCTTTCTAGAAGGGGCTTAAAAGCTGTTTGTAGTAATGCTTGCACTCTAATTATCCAAGAAAAGGAATGTTTTGTATTCCCATTGACTTCCTTTCCCTTATGAGCTTATGGAAAATATGTGACACTTGACAGAAATAAACTGTGAACAGTGTCTGTCCTCTCAGCTGAGATGCTGTTTTCTTTTCTACAATTTACCCTAAGCCCAAGCTTTTCTGATCTACATATTCCTGAGAGTCGATTTCAATTTTCACAAAGATTCCTTATGCCCAATTTTGCCAGTAGTACCAAGTTACTGTTTTAAAAAAAAAACGTAGCTATGAATGTAAAGAAGTGGGATGACAATAAGCACATGTGTAAATTTTGGATGTCATTTGATGGGGCAAGCAGTTGATGTGCATGGTTCAGGGGATATGGTGGTAATGAATGGCTGCTCCCTGCTGTCCAAGTCTGATAGCCCCACACCTCTCTGGTTTTGCATGGAGATTACAAGCACAACTGAAAAAAAAGAAAAAGCCTCACCTGTTTTTCTCCTTGTAGAAGGCAGGAAAACCTTGGAACCATGATGAAGCCATGGTTAGGGAACCATTGGCAAGCTGTTCCCTAACCTGTTCTAACATTTTGCAACCTGTGGATATTTTTAACCTCCATTGCTTTGTGGACTGCTTGTAGGATCTTAGGATAGCAAAGGTGGCATGAAGCATTTGGCTTAGATCAGACTTCCCTGTGTTAGGCTTTGTGCAGAAAGAAAGGGTGCCAAGAGTTCATACTTCATCAGAGGTCTTCCAAAAGAAAGGATTGGTTTACTCCTCTTGTCACCCTCAAGTTTCACCTGAGAGCTCTATACCTTCACCACCAAACCAATACTTCACTTTTTTCAAGTTTTCTTCTATCTGGTCATCCCTTGCACTGCTTATCACTGTGATTTTAACAACTTTTACTGTTTAAATGTATTGTTATGAAAACTGAATAGTTTGTTAAAGAGACAGCAAGTTTTTTTAATGGCTTGGAGTTCAGCTTCCCTTTAATGAACAGTATTTGGGGTTTTTAATAATTTTTCTCATTAGCAAAAAGAGTTATCAGGTAGCTATATATCTTGCTGATTTATGATTAAAATCTGGTATCGCTCATGAGTACTTCTCCATCTAGGCCACTAAACAGAGCAATAACCTATTTTATTAAGAAATGTCCGTGCTGCTTTATAAAGATAAATAAGGCATTGCTACCCATACGTTACTAAAGGTGTGGGGTTTTTCTTCAAAATTATTACTGTCTTGGTTAAGACCCGACAGCCTTTGGGCTTGGGAGTTGTTTGCAAATGAAGTCGAGGAGCTGAGGCTGATGCCGGCACTCCTTCTGGGGGCAGTGTTGGTGGGCAGCTTTCTGAGCTACCTTGTTTGTTGCAGGTACTACCTCTGCTTGCAGCTGAGAGATGACATCGTGTCAGGTCGCCTGCCCTGCTCATTTGTCACCCTGGCTCTGCTGGGTTCCTACACCGTGCAGTCAGAGCTCGGCGACTACGACCCCGATGAGTACGGCAGCGACTACGTCAGTGAATTTCGCTTTGCGCCGAATCACACGAAGGAGCTGGAGGATAAAGTGATTGAGCTGCACAAGAGCCACAGGTAGGCAGAGGGCAATAGTGTGGGCTGCAGCCTGCCTTCAGGTACCATCCTGGTGCATCAGGAAATATTGAAAGCTGCTGAACTATACCTAAAAAAGAATATTTTTTGAACAAGGCTCCTCTCTGGATATTTAATTAGAGAAGAGCTTTTCATCATGGAAGATAACAGGGTCTGCCCCAGAGCTTTGGCTCTGGTAGGTACCCTGTCATCTAAGGGTGTGGCTGTACTTCTGACAGGCTGAGTGTCTTCCAGGTGCTGGATTTTATTTTGGTCTCTGTTTCCTTAACATTGATGGTTAGAACTGGTTGCTTTTCCTCAGGGGAATGACACCTGCGGAGGCTGAGATGCATTTCCTGGAGAATGCCAAAAAACTATCAATGTATGGAGTAGATCTCCATCATGCCAAGGTATGGACTATAGTTCTTTCACTGGTCATCTTTCTCCTGTGGCATAGTAAATAAAACAGCAGAGACTCCCTACTCTATTCTTTCTGGTTTTGAGACAGGCATTTTGTGGGATAAATCACGTGTCAACATGGAGAAAAGTTACTCATGGGACAATCCTAAATATATTTTCTAATTGTAACATAACCTAACCTAGAAATTCAAATATGTTGCATGTCAACTATTTGTGTTGATTAAGCAACCAAATCTTCTGGGAAAATGCTGAGCAGACAGTAGTGAGGAAGGATATTAGAAGCTTTCCAGATAGGAATCAAGTGTCATTTTATTCAGGTAAATTTTCCAATTTAGTAAGGCCAACTATGATATCCTAACTAGATAAATATATCATTTTTAACACTGCAGAGAACTTGTAAGCAATTGTTTAGCCTTGCTGGAAACCTCACGAGATTGATGGCAATGGGGAGGCAGTGACTTGTCTCTCTTCTGAAGTGTAGTCATCGCAGTTGACTTGAAGGGCAACAGTTCTGCTGGGAACCATCTCCTGTGATGTGGTAGTTTCTCTAATCATTGGCAGTTTAAATTAGGAGTAAAACATGGTCACTCTTATTGTGACTTGGGAGAGCCCTGTGTTGGTTCTCTGGTTTTCAGTTTGGTTTTGGTTTTTTGCCAAATAAATAATAACCATTTTTTTTCTTCACTTTTCAAAGTAAAGTTAATGGATTTTAATATCTTTGAAGTTAGCAAGCATCCTTGGCAAAAGAATGCTGAACAAAGAGTCCTGAGCTGTGGAGAGTGCTGCATTTTATGTAAAGGTCAAGTTGTGAGCCTCTTCTTATGCTGCCACAGATCCTTTCAAGGGCCAATATAAATTTGCAGCTCAGATCTTGAAAGGGTCTGCAACTATGTCCCTGGGGCATTTTGCTGGGAGCTGTGCATGTGTGTTACAGAATTCACAGCAATCTTTTGTGTTCTGTTAATTGTCTTCACTGAAAATGAAAAACCTGGGTATGGCTCAATGGGCAGTGCTCTACCAGGAGGCATGCTGCTGCTTTCCCTGTGTCTTGCAGATAGGAACATAATCTTGAGGCACATTTGGAGCAGAGATAGAAATGGATTGGTGAGTGGCACTCAGTAGCTTTTTTTCAACATCCTTTGTTCAACACAAAGAAATCTGCAAAACAACAAAGTGAGTTCCTGTTCTGAATAAGTTAAAAGCTTTGTTACTGAAAATTCAACATAGCATAGCATCAAGGCCTAAGTGGTTTTTTCAGAATATTGGAGAAAGGCTCTTAATTTTAAGATGGAATATCCTGAAGGTAATCATTTTACTTTTCTTCTAAAAAGTAATAGTATCCAGTTCTTCTCGTCTGTTTTTCATATAGAAAGACTCAAAGCCAGAGAAGTTGCCAAAGTCAATCTCTCTCTAAAGTGATGCTCTTAGTTTAAAAAGTTTAAAAGGGTCTGTCCCTGTGTTAAGTAATTTCAGAAACTGAGCTGAAAGTGGGAAAAGTAGACTCATTGTGAGACACCTGATGGTAACAGGCTAGAGGAGGAGCATCTCTGTGGATGGATGCCTTCTAGAAGTCACTCCGTGGCTGGTGTCTCTAATGTAAATGTCAGTTCATCAAGGCTGTGCCAGTATCTTATGTATTCAACAGATGCTGGACTTGCAAGCTGCTGTGAAGACTAGTTCTCAATTATCCAACACAAGGCTACAATAAAAATTGTGTTCAAATAGACAGATTTGTCCTCTGGGCTGGTGCTGCTCTGAGACAGTTCCCCATCCATATGCTGAGCTGCAGGGATGTGCAGCTTAGCATCTCATTCCTTGGACATTACAGCTGACAGTTTTCTGGTCTGTCCAACCACTTCACTCCTGAAATAAACCAAATCCTTTTATTCAGGTTTCATTTTATTTCAATATTGAAAAGGAGTCTGTGGCTTGCAACAAGAAGTTGTGAATGGACTTAGATGTGATGCAAAGGTGAATGTTAAGGGAAGAAGGCCTTTCCCAGCAAGCTTGGAAGAAAATGCATCAAAAGAAAGAGCCCCTTGCTCCTGCAGCATGTGTGCCTTTCAGCCATTTGCCAGGCAGTGGGATTACTGGCAATGAGACTTCATTTTTTTAGAATGCTTTCACTGTATTTAGACATTAACTTCTGCTTAGGAAACTGAAATTGAAGTCCACTGAAAAAAATCAGCTTTTTCTCCTTTGTAATATATGACAATGGTATCACAGGAGAGTTTATTTAGAGAAATCACCCTTAAAAGCTTATATCATTATTTCTGGAATATACATTCTCTATTGGTGTGTTTTCTAATACAGAATTAACTTTGAGACACTAATTCTATGCTGTGTCCCTCATTTTAAAACACTTTTTTGATTCCAAACTGTGCCATAGCCTTTCCATCACAACTGACCACGCATGCCTTTGTGTTCATCCTAAAATGCAATAAGATTTTTCACTGTGTGCCTAAAAGACTGCTTATTGGGAAAGCCAGAGGAAAACAATTAATTTGTTCCATGATTATCATAGGGTGACATCTTTGTAGCTTCTGCTGTCAGACTTTTGTAACTTTAAGTTATTATAAAATAATTACTGAAGAACTCTGTGCTTTAAGGTATATCCTTCTTTTCTCTGGCAGTGTTGGTACTTAGTTAAAAAACAAAATAGAATTATACAGTCTAGTGGTGATAGCAAACAGTGCAGATTTGTTCTAGACTATTTGAAGGCTTTGATTTTATGATTCTAATGAAAAGGGAAGTATATACTTCTTCAAAATATGATATATTCTCATAAGATGGTGGCCAAGTGTTTTATAGCGGTTATGTGTCTCACCTGCAACCTCCCTGTCAAAAATGGGTTATAACACAGGCACAGCTGCATGCTTTTAAAAGAATTCTTCTGGTTCAAATGCCCAACTTTCTGCCCCCCTGATTATTTCAAAGTGTAAATACAGAGTGTAGGTACAACAGCATTAAAGAAACTAGGGAACCAATTAAAGCCAAAATGACCAAACTACTGTCTAAGGATTCACAAGGCTTAGTCATAGAGATGAGTGATGCTGGGAGAAGTAAATTTGTATACTGCTCTACTTACTTTCAATCTGGTATTTATGCTATTAGCACTTTTTTATTATGCTAATAAGATTTTGCTATGTGGTTCATATAATTCTTTTAGTAACGTCTAAAATTTCCCCCATTCTTTTGGAGTCTTTCTAAAAATACAGGGAAACATTTGCAACACACAGTTTTACTCACCCTTCTCAACCTTACTCTTATTTGCATGAATGCAGTCAACGAGTAGGATAGGTCTCAGAAATCAGGTCACTACAGCTGATGCATTAAACAAGATTTAGCTCAGGTAGAAACACAGTATACAAAAATCTGTAGTACTGTGGGATGTAAGGAAAGAAGTTTTCAACAAAGTGCATCGCTTGCTTTTTCAGGATTCTGAAGGAGTGGAAATCATGCTGGGAGTTTGTGCAAGTGGTCTCTTAATATATCGAGACAGACTCAGAATAAATAGATTTGCCTGGCCAAAGGTTCTGAAAATTTCCTACAAGAGGAACAACTTCTACATCAAAATCCGACCAGGGGAGGTAAGGGCATCCTGACTCTCTTTAGTGAATGAAACTTCTCAAAAAAACCATGTACTCATTGATTTGTTGCTTTGTTGTGTCTTAGAAACCTTCAACATTGTTCTCCATTTATATTTTTAATTTTTTGCTGATTTTCTCGGGGAAAATTAAGTAACTATTTCATTTCAAATGCAAGTAAATCATTTGGTATTTTTCTGCTTACATCCATGAATTAACATAAAGAACACAAATGACATCTGTATATAACAAGCTCATCTTTGTTATGAATACTCTGGTAATTTAACATAGTGTTTATCTATGGAGAAATCATCATCCACCACCATGTTGTATCTTAAATTATTGTTTATTCTTCTTACCCACTAGGAGATATAGACAGGGCTTACTACATTTTTACAGTGTATTAGCTTAGTAAAGTAGGAGTCTGAATAGAAATCTGGAGGCTGAAAAGAATGGATTCAGGCATCCATCATTCAGTATTTTTGGCATGCATTTGCCCTCCTAGCCCTGCAGGAGCTCCTGTTCTTGCTCTGCAGAAGGTAATGTGAAATCTTGTACAGTGAGTGCCCTCTCGTGGCTAAGCCAGGTGGATAGCAAATACCTACCTCATGGGTTGACTGTGCAGCAAAGCAGAAATAAGATGATAAAACTAAGATTAAAAATCCCAGAAGGATTTCAGGATCCTCAGGGGCAAAGGAGTGTCTGCATTTAAAATGCTGTTAGAATATAGAATAAAGTCTGTGATAGATGAAAACCTTTATCTATTTTAGATCATGGAGCAGTATGACAGGACAGAAATCACCTGGATGAGGACTGGGATTCCTCTCTTATTGCAATGTGGCTGTTGGGAGACCTGAGCCAAGGTCTTCAGTACCAACTTTGTAAGAGACCTGGCAAATCCAATGATACCAGACAGAGCCTGAATGTTTTTTGGAGGCCTAAACCAAAATCTGCAAACCTACATCTGCCCCTCAGCAGACACAATTTTAGTAACCAAATTCCTAGTCTTGGGTTTGATTTAAAAAAAAAAAAAAAAAAAAATCAACCCAAACCGATAGAAAAGAGACCAGCCACTGCCTACTCTCATGCTTTCCACCACTGAAGTGAGGAGGTCTACTATTGAGGTCTACTGGTCTTGGCATGAAGCATCCTGTGATCAGGTCTTAGTTCTTATGCAAAACAATCAGTGCACTCTCTTCCCAAATCACATTCAATGGTAATGTAATTCACCATCCCATGTGTTGCTTAGATCATCTTTATTGTTTTGCTGTTTCCTGCCTTGTTTCTCTTTGTCAGCTCCTGGTAAGGCTTCTGGGCATCCTTACTTCTGCCTACCTTGTCCTGCTCACAGCAGCACTATTTCACCTACTCAGCTATCTGCATGAAGCCATCAACATCTTACTGCAGTCATAGCTGGCACTGCTTTTGTATCTGGAATATAAACCTGCAACACAACTAGGAGCATTTCTTAGTATCCCCGGATGACTCTTTTCATTACCTGTCTTGTCCTCATCCTCCACAGGAAATAAATTAGCTAAAACCCCCTGAGATTTACTAACTCTAGTTCTTTCACTGTAAATCTCCTTAATCTAAGACTGTGTGAGACCAGATCAGTCCCTGGGGACTATTGTGCCTCTACAGGCTATTATCAAGCTTCCCACTGTTGTTTAACTGGTGAAGTTAGAGCGATGGGGTTAAAACGCTTAAATTACGTCTGTTTCTCAGAAGTCTCACAAGTCTTAACTGATCTCTTTGTTACTGTAGGGCATAAAACATCACTTTCACCATCAAAAAACTCTTGCTCATTGTCTGGGTTTCCTCCAAAAGATTGCTTTTGATTATCAATCACAGCATCCTTCCCAGACAGTGGTCTGTAGAATTTGTATATATGTGATTTATATACATTCAGCCTTGCAATGGGATGATAAAGGTGGAGGGAATGAAGATGAACCTGTGTATACTGTCTAAAAGTAGATGCACAGCATCAAATGTATACTTTT
Organism: Phaethornis superciliosus; assembly: GCA_023637945.1. Taxonomy (NCBI): domain Eukaryota; kingdom Metazoa; phylum Chordata; class Aves; order Apodiformes; family Trochilidae; genus Phaethornis; species Phaethornis superciliosus. The sequence goes on along the minus strand of JAJQWJ010000002.1, from coordinate 49,753,970 downwards.
TCTTTTTTTCTACCTAGTTTGAGCAGTTTGAAAGCACTATTGGGTTTAAGTTGCCAAATCATCGTGCTGCAAAGCGCTTATGGAAAGTGTGTGTTGAGCACCATACATTTTTCAGGTATGTGGATTTCTTTTCATAAAGGTGTGCTGTAAAACGCAACAGAAAAGAACAATTCTGTCAGTAAAGACAAAACTCTACAAATTAAATTATCTTTTTAATCACAAGGTACTTCTGAGCAGATAAGAGAATGTTATTCCTTCTTCACAATTTGAAATGTTTCCCTCAACTTATTCATACTGTTTCAGATAGATACTGAATGTTTAAAATCACCATATGGTCCAAATTAATCGGTTTGTGTTATCTGTCTGTCACTATAATTACAGAGACAAAAGACTTTGCTGCACTTCTGCTCATAGACTTGTATAGGGAGATCAACTCATATGGGAAGTTATGGGGGAATGTGGGTAGGAATGTAAAAAAAAAAAAAAGAAAAAGGAAAAAAAGGAAGATTTTTTTTATTATGTATTAAAATACAGACAGTAGTTGGTGAATGCCTACTCCATAGGTATAATTTTTATGTTTTTATATTACTGAGGAATTTTGTAGCTATATTTCTGACATCTAAGAAGACCTGTAGAAAGTTTGGCATAGTGGAATTTAATTACTTGGGATATCTGTAATTACTTTCTGCCAATAGTCATCGAGGAGATACTTTGCAGTAGGAACCTAAAAGGCTGAGATTTTCAATGGTGTGAAAGGGATTCCAGTGCTAAAAAACCTCTCTCAGGATGTTTGGGAGAACTGAACAATTTCTCACCTTTCTTAAAACTAGTGGTTCAGGGTGTCTATACAGTCATATGAAATGCAGTCTTAGTAGCAAAAGATCTACAAAGAAACTGAGTTTGCATTATTTGAGTGTTTTCTGATTTTTACTGGAAAATCAATGTCATAGCCAAAATACGGGGTAAGAAGGCTCTAACCCTAAAAATGTCTGCATCCCGGTGAATTAATACTGCCCTGTATCCACCTGTTCTGGCCCTGTCCTCAGCATAGCAGCACTATCATAAATTTGGAATATAGGTATCTATATTTCAGCCCAGGTCAGGTTCCTTGGTACAAGGAAAACATTTTAATATATATACATATTTTTTTTAGGGTTGGTTTTATTTTCAGTTTTCTTGATTAGAAAATAATAAATCTGATTTCCAGGCAGGAAGGGGATGAGTTAGTCTTGCCCATTAGGAATAACTCAGCTCTTCAAATGCATTAGTTACATGGTTTTTTCATGCTGTATGAGGGACATCCTTCGATTCCCTTTTAGCTGCAGGCCCCTGAGGCAAAGGTTACGATGGAGAGTGACACCCGCCGGTTGTCTCCCGTCGTCTGCAGAAAACAGTGGGCTGATTTTTGGAGGAGGGGGAATAACAGGTGCCCTGCTTGGTGTGTTTTAGGCTCCTGCTGCCAGAAGCACCTCCAAAGAAGTTCCTCACGCTGGGCTCCAAGTTTCGCTACAGTGGTCGGACGCAGGCCCAGACAAGACGAGCCAGTGCCCTCATAGACCGTCCCGCACCTTACTTCGAACGTTCTTCTAGTAAACGTTACACGATGTCTCGCAGCTTAGATGGGGGTAAGGTCCTCTTAACTGACTCTGTCAAAAGCTGTCATCACAGTGGTCACTGCTTTTGATTAGTTGTAACCCTCCTGTCATCTCATCTCCTCGAGCTCCGGCTGGGTGGAGGTTGTGAGTACCTACACGTTCACTGTGGGGGTAGGGGAGGATGCAGAGAAATACTGTGCCAAATGTACTGCTGTGGTCCTTACAAAGTGTGTGGCTGGAGGGAGGTCCTTGGGACCACTCTGTTTCTGGAGCCTCCTGCCTTGGCCTCACACCTGCAAAGCACTTGTCTGCTGTAGGGAAGGACAGGATACCTGGACCTGCCAGTCTGGACCTCCCTGCCTGAATAATTTAGGCTTCAGTGGTTTTTCAGAATTTGCCTGAGTAACTGTTTGGGTTTTGATTTAATTTGGCTTTTGTTGTTTTGTTTTGTTTTGTTTTCTCCCTTTGGTTTTCCATTGAAGTATATGTTACAATTCAGAAATTAATTACTTCCCTGGATTGAGTAATAACAGTTCTGATTACCTCATATCCTAGTTGAGAGCTAACAGGCTTTTTCCATGCATTGCTTTTGAAGAGGTGATATGGAGAGTAACATACGGAGGTTAATATTCTATCCTTCTTCCCCCTCTCTTTCTCCATGGTTCATGGCGGTTACAGTTCTGCTGCCACTTTAAGTTAAACCAGTGTGTGATTCAGAGTCTCAGCATCTTCATCAGGTGTTACTGTAGTCATCTACTGAGTAAAAAGAGAGTGTGGTTTATATTTGTAGAAAAAACGGTGAGATAAAATTTAGAATTGCTACAGTTTATAAAAATATAAGGTTCATTTTCCTGCAGCATGTCACAAACAAATTGCAATGAATATATGTGATGGTGGGGAGGGGTAGAAGCTTTGATTTAAAAGTACTGGTGACAAGCCTTCTTTTCTCCCCCTGAAGGTGCTGCTTGTCATTAATTATTTTGGAATCTTCTAATTCTGATGTGCTTCTTGCTCGTTACCAAGCAACTGGTGACATGATTGCTGTGCATGTGTCTCAAAGCAGAAATTATCCTTCTGCATTATTTTGTTTGTAACATCCAAACAACATGTCTCCCTCTGCTCCCTCTGCTTTCACCCACCTCCTAAGCTCATTCCCAACCAGCAAGATATTTGAAATGCTTTTCCCCAGCATTTATTAGACTCTGCAAGGTTTTTTTGATCTTAATTTGTGTAAGTGCAAATGAGGAAAAGTGTTGTGGTTTGTTTTTAAATCAATGCTTATGATTTGTTCACTAATGTTACTATAATGTTCAAAAGTGGATGTAGCATTCTGTATCAGGATTACACTGTGATCCCAGCCCTGTCATTTTTTACAAATGCAAGTAACTTTATGAATTTGAATAGTCCTATTGACTTAGAAGTTAATGACACATTAGTCAGGAGCAGGGTCTGGGTATATGATTGATGCTTTTATTATATTTTATCTGTAAGATTGCTATTTATTTCAAAATCCTTTATATATATTTAACTTTGCTGAATTATTGAACATTTAGAACCTGAAGTATTCTGGTTTGGTCCACTGAATTAAAGATCACCATTTCCCAGAATTTTTCTGGATAACAAGCTCACTTAACTGGCAGACTTCACATTGTGATAATACAAAGATTCCATTTCTTTATTCTGAGATTTTATGCCTGCATTATATCAATATTGTAATTTCCTGTAATGCAGCATGTTACTTACTGTGCACTTGATCTGCGTTGTTATGTTCTGCCAGATTTCCAACAAAAATCTCTTCCCACCCCCATGGCTGATGTCATAGCTGGTCCTCCGTATGTTTCCTGCCTGATAACAGTTGCACTGCATTGATTTTTTTTCTGATGTTTTGCTACAGTAGCTATTTTAATGGCTTGCTAACATTTAACAACGGTGTAATGCACACATTAGTGAAATTAATGTGTGTATACACATCTGTAATGTATGTTTATGCATATAAAAGCTGCAAGCTTTATTTCAAGTAAGCAGTTTATTTAAATGTTATGCACGTGCTTCAGATTCCCTGAAACACAACGTAGTTGTGTTTTCAGTAATATCTCGAATGTTTTACTAACCCAGCTTTTTAATTTTATGCAGCTTCTTGGCAAAATGTATTTCAGACTTTCCCTCTTTAAATATTTGCTTTTAGCATCAGTGAATGAAAACCATGAAATGTACATGAAGGATTCTGTGTCTGCTGCAGAGGTTGGTACTGGCCAGTACGCCACAACAAAGGGCATCTCTCAGACCAACTTGATAACCACTGTGACTCCAGAGAAAAAGGCAGAAGAAGAAAAAGATGATGAGGAAGGCAAAAAGAAAAGAGCAGAGGAAGTCACCCCGATCTCAGCAGTACGCCACGACACCAAGGTAGAGTTTGGAGCTCTTTGTATTAAACTGACCATCCTGGAGAGCACTTGGAGAAGCCCAGAATTGTTAGGGAGGGAGGAGTTACCTGGTGCCATTAAAGGAAGCTCAAATACCCAAGGTTGTATGTATGTGTATATACATGTCTTGAATCAGTATTTTTATTATTGCATTTCATATGATGATGTATAAGTCAGTTTCTGCTTTGGACTCTTTTTTGAAATTTATTTAACAGTCAGCATAGTGGTTTTTTTACAAAGCATTCAAGACCTCCTTAGGAAATATCCGAAAGTAACCTAGAAGGGCACTTTTCACTGAATTGGTCTTCAGTCATACTTTAACTTTAGTATGGGGGGGTTTTGGGTTGTTTTTGGATTTTTTTTTAAAAGGCAGCAGAACAGTTTCGTGTTCTTGTATGTGGCTCAGTGCTTTAAACTATTGTACTTCTCTCATTTACTTCTCATAACGCTCTGTTTCTTTGCATGTATTTCAATTAGGGTATTAATATACTATTATAAGCTTTTTTCCTGGCTTACAAAAACATTTGCTTCCCTCATTTGAAATTTTGCATTGAAGAAAACTGTTTTTCTTGATGATTCTCTGTTCAGTTGTTAAATTTGATTCATCCCTCACTGTATCCAATCCCAGCACCACCACCACATACACCTACACAAGTGGCTGCACATTGTATCTACTGAGGTAATAAGAGAAGGCAAATAAAACAGGGTGAAAGAGAAGATACTGGAATTCAGAGCTTAACTGAAGAGAAATAAGGTAGAATAAGAAAATAGCATGTGCAAAATGTCTTCTGTTTCTTTGAGAAAAAAACAGAACATGAAATACTGTGTCTAGGATACCATTCAAAAAGTGTACTATGAATGCACTTGCTGAACAAGTAAGATTTACCCTCTTCATTTATGAGGGTATGTATACCTTGATATATACCAACAAAACTGTCCTGCATGCAAATATTAGAACCTGAAAGCCTAGCCTTACCATGTAAGGCCACAGTAAGTTGTCAAGCTAATGGATCAAATCCTGAAAAAGAGCTGCAGTTGGCATCAAAGATCAGAAGCAAATGGAGGAACTGAAAACTGCACATGAGAAAAGATTTTCTTTTGAAAGAGTAGAATGTCATTGTAGCGTCTCTGTAAAATTTAACCAGGGTCCTCTTAAAACTTCATTACTTTCTGCACAGAGAAACTGATGAAAATCAAACACGCAGAAAATATCCAATAGAAAAGTAATTCTGTTACAAGTGTTTGTTAATTTAAGTCAATGGAGAGTTCAACTGCATTTCAAAGATCATAAATCTTTGAATATGACTAGAAATAGCAAAGATGTTTTTAGGTAAAAAATTTTGTGGCACTTAGACATTCACAAATTAATTTTTTGTTACCCCCCAGAGATGGATTCTGTTTAAACAGACTGCTAACAGAGCTCCAGTTCTGTCCTATAGAGATTTCAGTCCTGCTTCTACTGGACCTGCAAATGCTTTTATCATTTGTTATAAAGAGAATAGGGTCTCAAGAAACACAGGACAAATTTAAAATCAAATTCCTTCTTAAGGGTATGTCAATTTTATAGGTAGGTTTTCCAATTCTCCCCTATGACATTTTTCCTGTCTTTTTCCCTCATGTATTGAAGTACCAGAAGTTATTCTAAATATTAACACTGCAGAGATGCCAATAAGTGAATAATCTGTATTAGCAAAGAATAAATTTACTTTGGATTTTTTATCTTTACAATACAAAGAGAAGTTCTTTGTATTCAGCTCACATTAAGTCCTGTTAGTCCATCAGCATTCTATTTTGACTCGAGTTTGCTACATTAAGCCCATAAAGATGGCATTCGTAAGCAGTTTGAAGTTGGGCTTCGTTTTGGTTGTTTAATTTGAGAATACAGACAGCCTGAACTGATAGCTTGATTATTTTATTGTTGTGGTTAGAGAAGAGGGAGCAGCAAAATATTAAGGGGAGAGGAAGGAGCTCTTCTGCATAAATATTTCACTTAAATCCCATTCCTACCATTAATATACCTAGTAAACATAAGTGTTGGTAGCTAGCATTGGTGCAACCTCTATCTTAATCCCTGTGGCCTCAGATTTAGCACCAGCTTTTACAGGCAAATAAATGCTGTTTTGGCTTTGTGAAGGTATTCTGCTCTGAGGAGCTGGGAGTAGCAGCTGGGAGTAAAATGACTTTTATAAGCTCCCTGGGTGTGTGTGTGGTGGATCCAGCACTTAAGGTTTGGTCGTGGAGCCAGCATGCCACTTTAGCTAAGTGCATCTCATTGACTTTGGCCAAAGCATCCCCATCAGCGCTGTGGCAGGTCTGTTGTACTGGGATATTTTGGTGGTGGTGGCTGTGTTGTCCTTGTAAAGAGGGACAGGGACAGGGAGCGTGTTAGGTCATGGTCACCCCTCCTGCTGAATCACCCCCCTCCCTCCATTTTTTTTGTCCTTGAATGACCTTAAAGACTGGTTGAATGCTCTACAAGTGGCATATCAATGTAAATCTTGCTTGTTGGTAGCCAGTATTCTTTGCATTATGGAAAATTTGTAGCAAAAGTATTGGGTATGTTTTTAGCTCTTGGTCACTCTGACTAAGAGGAGATGTGGCTGTGTAGGGCATGGGCCTCTCTCTTGACATCTACTCCCTTCAGTCAAGGTGCTGCTGAAGCTGTGGGGTACAGCATAGTGGAGGGCAGCAGGGTGCATGGCTGGAAGGGGGACAGCACCCCAGCACTGCCAGCTCCATCTCACCGTGGGCAGAGGTGAGAGGAAGGCTGTGGTAATAGCCAGTGGAGACCAATGTGCTTGAAGATGAGAGCTAGTATAGTTTTGGTTTTTCCATTCTAAAGAGATAACATATAGATTTGTGCCCCCCCAGACCAGAATGTATTTTATTTAGTTTTAGTTCCTAGGTAATGTTGGGCTTTTTTAGTATTGGAATGGAGGAACTTGGGCACACAGGGTTTTAAAATCCTTAGGGTTGTAACTATTGGTTGTCCAAGACATAGATAGGAAGCATCTGTCCCCCACTGGGACTTCTCCTAACTGCAGGAGTTCTGTCACCACCAGTGCTGGAATTTAAAATACATTCCCTCATGTTTTTTGTTGCTCTCCATGTACTTCATGTTTGAAAACTCCTTAGGATCTGAAAACAATCTTACAGTAAGTGGAAGCTGGCAGCACCTGAAACTCCACATATGTCTGTGAAGGTTTTTATATAAATCCTGAGCTGCAGATGACTAGACAAATGCTCCATCAAGAAGTTGCCTTTTGTAAGCTGTAACCCTGATTCACTAATACCTGTGGTGTGTGGCATGGGAACATGCACCGTTTAACTCAGTGGAAAGCAAAGCTGTGGTGTTAAAATACTGTTTATAATTATATATATATATAATATATAAAACTTATCATCACGGGAGAAAATTAACTAATTACAGTTTTCTTTTTGTCCTTTTGCTTTTGCGCCTCGTTTGCTGCTCTTTCTCTGTCACCAGCCATCCTTGCTTGGCACTGATTCCTGCCACCCCTCGCCGTCCCTGCACCCAGGCCCCCATGCATCTTCAGCAAAGCTCCGCAGGAGATGCAAGGAGAGCGCTCGAGCAAAACCTTTAAGCTGCGAGGCGCCCAAAGAGAGCGCTCCAAAGCACTGCGACTCGGAGCCGGACCCTGACAGAAAGGGGCGAGTTTGCTCTGCTGAGCAGGACGTGTCCTTTGGCTATAAGCAAAAAGCCGGCAGAGGCGGGACGCTGTTTTCCTTCTCCTTGCAACTTCCAGAGTCGTTTCCTTCCCTCCTGGATGACGACGGCTACCTGTCGCTCCCTAACCTCTCCGAAACCAACCTCCTGCCTGCCAGCCTGCAGCACTACCTTCCCATCCACTCCCCCTCCCTGGTGCCTTGCTTCCTCTTCATTTTTTTCTTTCTGCTCTCTGCCTCTTTCTCAGTGCCATACGCCCTCACTCTCTCCTTTCCTCTGGCTATGTGCCTCTGCTACCTGGAGCCCAAGGCGGCCTCCTTGAGTGCCTCACTTGCCAATGACCTGAGTGACAGTTCAGAGGAAGAGGTGTGTACCTCGGCATCGAACACACTCTTTTTTCGTGTTCAGTGCTTCAGTCCTAACCAGTGTTAGATTGCTGCAATAGTGGTCCTACTTTCAGAGCCTCATTTCTGTCTGTGCTGATGTTAGAAGGGGGTGGGTTTCGTTTGGGTTTTTTTGGTTTGGTTTTTTTTTTTTCTTTTTCCATTTGGGGTGGGTTGGTTTTGGGATTTTTTGTCTTCTTTTTTTTTTTTTTTTTTTTTTTCTCATTCCGGGAGTGCAGCTTGGGGCCCAGGCTTAGGCACAACACTGTGTGGAGGTTTTTTGGTTTGAACTGTGTCAGCTGATGCGAAGTGACTTGCCCTAAACAAATTACCATCAATCAGCTCTGAAGTATTGTATGTAAACCCACCAAGACCCTTCCTCCCCCCCTGTCAGTTTATAGTAGGGTTAGAATAATTATCTAGACAGTGGGAATTAAATACAATTTTCTTCATAATTACATATGCATGCATATATATGTGTATGTATAGATATTATATTTATATAAGCAGCCTATTAAAATGCCCACCCTTGACAACTTCACAGTGTTGGAAATTCAGGTGGACTTAGCTTTTTGTAAGTCCATCGGCTGTAGCCCAAGCCCAGGAAAGGCTTTCTGGTCCAGCGAAACCTGGATCTGGATTTTCAGCCTTGATCCCATCAGTGCTGCAGATTAAATGGTTTTCCCATGCTTCGGTGCATCAGTGAGAGAGGTCAGATTGGGACGGCTGTTCTGCAGCTGTCAGGGGAGCAATGCTATGTGGGCTGCTTTGCCATTTGCAATGTTAGATTAGCACTGCTAAAACTGATGCCTCAAGCCACCAGGGTTATCAAAGGCAGATAAGCCAACTGCAGAAGGAGTCCACGGTGGTTCTGCAAACTGTGGATATGATAATACATCCAGAAGAATTATAGGAATCTGCTTAAGCTACACAGTAACTGGCCTCTTAGTTTTTCCTGGTGGCTGGTTATTCTTTGTTGACATAAAATGTTGAGATAATTTTTGCTCTTTCTTTTTTTTTTCCCCTTTGTCTCCAGATGTGAAAATAGAGTTTTGCTTTGTAAGGGAAAAAAAAATCCCAGATCAGATAATTGGAAAGCAGTTGGCCATTTGTTAAAAGCCATCTTGGTCACTTGTTGATGCCATGGCAGTAGCTGTCTCCAATAAACCAGCTTGCACATCTAAACACTTGTGTAATCTGTCAGTGTTGGTTTCGTAAGACTTGGTGCAGGATTTCAGTTCCTTTTTGGAAAGCCAAAAGTTGCATCAATTTCTCTTGTAAAAACATTGTCTTTAGAAGCTTTTGGCTCCTTGATGCCTAACAACTAAATAATAATGTGCAATTTCTGATAAAAGGCCTTCAAAACATTGCTGTCTCGTTTCATGTCCTCATTTTGAGATAGCATTTAGGTCTCAATTTTCATTAGCTCTGCACTTGGATTAATCTAATAGCAATAACAGCATTAATACAGTGCCAGCTCCAGAGGCAATAATGAGGCAGTGTTTATGTAATACTTTGGTCTGTTCCTCTCTCAGAAATGAGCACTTCTTTTTGTTAGTAAAGTTAGGAAGTATTGAGCATAAAACGGTATAAAATAGTCTTTTTAGTGTCACTCTTTCATGAGGGTGATTACTCTGGCAGTGCTTCCTGGCAGACAACACAGACTTGTGCCTAATCCAGGGGGTATTTCTTGTCCAAAATATTGCATGAAAATGAATATGTTTTAAAGTCGGGCATGTCTGCATTACACTGGCAAAACAAATCACAGCAGTTATGATCACAAGTTAGAGGAAGTTCAGCTGATTTTGGGAGGTAGCTGCCTTCCCTTCCAGCTCCACCCCTTGCTTGCCCACGAGCCCCACCAGCAGCTGCACTACAGCCCATTTTGGAGTTGAGCCCAACCTTTCTTATTCTCTGTTCCAGAGGAGACCTGCCTTGCTCAGCCTTAATTTGCCCCTCCTTGCTCTCTGACACCCCCAAATCTTTTTTTCCAGTTAATTCAGTAATGCTGGCTTTGACACCGTGGCTGTCGATTGGCTTATTAGCAGACATGTTTGTTAAAACAGAGCAAATTTTGTGCCTTACTTAGGGTAGACATAGAAAAAAGACATAGAAAGCTTCCCCCACTCAGTTCACAAAATGGCACACAATGATGCAGAAGGCTACAGCCTGTATCCTGAACTGATCTCATAGCTTGTTGAGCTCTGTTCTCCCTTGAGCAGTGAATCTGGAGGCAATCCATGCAGTCAGAGGCAGAATCTCACCTCTTAGACTTCATTAGCTTCTGGTTTTGTACCTCACCCAATATTTCTACTGACTTTTCTCTAATGTGCTCAACTTCCAGTTCTTAAATTAACCCACTATACAAGACCAGTGTTCCAGTGACTTGATGTGCATCTTTTATTTTTAAATACCTAGATTCATTAATTACTCTCTCTCTCTTTTTTTTTTTTCTTTAATAGGAGAGGTTACATAGATTTTTTTTTTATATTGTCCTACCTTTACAATTGCTTATAATCATGGATTGATCTTAAAACTTACAACTTTACAATTGCTTACAACATTGTAAAGATGTGAGATCCTTCACTATTAAAAAAACAATTTTTCTAACACTTTAGTGGAAGCAATTTAACAAGCTAGGTAGACTATTTTGGCATTTCAGTTTCATTTAAAAATAAAGGTGGTCTGTCTAGTAAGTGGCTATTGCTTGAAAAATTGCATATAACTTACATTCATGCACTTACTGAATAGTCCAAAATGCCTGCGTTTTCTTCTGACTGTCATACAAGATTAATAAAAGGAGGGAATAATGGAAAACAAGGAAGCTAAAAAATATAAAAAAAGCAGTTTTATGAAACATTGGAGTTGTCAGGAAAAAAAAAAAACAAAGATCGGAAATTCAAAGGAAATTCAAAGTTAAGAGTGATACCCCAGATTTTCTCTCTTTGTTTTATAGTGATGTGGTTTGAAGATGAGATATATTATCCTAGCATTAAATTACCTGCTTGGATTACTTTAGTTTATCTAAGGACAACAGAAAATCAGTAATCAAAACCAGAGCTTTCAATGATGTTAGAACAACCTGGATGTGCCAGTCTGGGGCGGTAGGAACACTTTCTTTGCATACTGGTTTTCCATCAGCTTGCATAATGTCAAAAATAATCACTTGAATTCTTATCTCAGCCTGTAGCAACCTGCACCTGACTCTTTATTAAAGCCCGACACTTGGCATTCTCCACGAAAATGTTTTTCATGGTGTTGAGCGAAGCAGGGATAGATCATTCTGTGCAATGCTGTGCTTTGTTTCATTTTTATTACTTGTACCTACTAAGTGTTGGGTTATTTTCGGGGGGGATAGTTACTTTTATTTTCCTCTTACTTTCATCCGTATCCTTAAATGGAATGAGAAGGGGGTTTTTTTGTTGTTCTTTTAGTGAGAGTTTTCTTTCTTTTTACTACTGTTAATAATATCACCTGTTCTTTATTAGAACTGAGTGGGATCTGAGCCTTATTGTTACTCTGTAGACAGAAGGTAGATGGCCCGTGGGTGGGATTATTTGAACTCTTTGGTAATGCAGACAGCCTCATGGTGCATAAATGTGGAAACAAGAACAACTTCTGTACAAATGAGGGGCTGAAAGTCAGGTGACTGTTAAAGTAGCCATTTTTAAAAAAAAAAAACCTTTTCCCCCTCGAGATTAAAAAGTCAAATATCACATTAATCCATCTTGGTTTGAAAAAAATTTGGTGAATTTTCTTTTAAAAAAAAAAAACATTATGGGAGGAAAAGTTTGTTAGTTTGTTTGAGAAAATATTAGCTACTTTTTTCACCAAATTTCTTTTTTTTTTTTTAAGCCACCTGGCTTTCTTAAGAAAAAAACAAACAGCTGCTCTTCAAATAACAGTTTTCCAGTAATGTTTTGTTTGGCTTATAAATTTGTACCAGTAGACCCAGATACTGTGTACAGTACGCCTCGAGTCTTCCTCTGAGTCTGTTCTGTTTACTAATATAGCACTTTTATTTTGCTTCTTTGACTTGTGCGTGGTTTGAAAAGCAATGCTAATGCAGTTCTCGGGGATGCTGAACTTCACAGTTCCCTGCCTGAGCCGCGTGTACTGATGAGCTGGGTTTATTCTTTATTCCTGCTTTCCTCTCGGGACCCGGTTACATGTCTAACCAAATAGACTGACAGTGAGCAGACGGACACTGCAGCTGATGGTGAGACCACTGCCACCGAGGTTTGTACAGCCGCTGGCACCCATTTTAGTTCAGGGAGAGAGAGTTTCACCTCCTCTCTTCCCAAACCCTGAGCGCCGAACTGCATGTTTCCCGCGGCAGCTCGGGTTCCTTCTCCGTGCGTGTCTGCATGAGCTCTCCCATCAGGGCTGGGGCTTTGCTCAGGGAGTTGAGGTTTTGGTGTTCCCTGAGGGGTTCCTCTTGTTGCCGTGTTGGGTTTAGAAACTGCGAGGCCTCTGCGCTGTGCAGATAGCGGGGTAGTAATGGTGTCACCTGTGCAAATGCCACCCAGCTGGGATGGTCACGCTGCCCAGGCTGTGACCCCCGGGTTGTTCTCTTTGCTTGCTTGCTCTTGTAATCATCGAATCATAGAATTGGCTGGGTTGGAAGGGACCTCAGAGATCATCAAGTCCAACCCTTGATCCACTACTGCTGAGGTTACCAGACCATGGCACTGAGTGCCACATCCAGTCTCTTTTTAAATATCTCCAGGAACGGAGAATCCACTACTTCCCTGGGCAGCCCATTCCAATGCCTGATCACCCTCTCCGTAAAGAAATTCTTTCTAATATCCAACCTAAACTTCCCCTGGCACAACTTAAGACCATGTCCTCTTGTCTTGCTGAAAGTTGCCTGAGAAAAGAGACCAACCCCCCCCTGGCTACAACCTCCTTTCTGCAGCATGTGTGAGATGGGGGGTGAAGAAGACAGTAAAAAGCTGTTTTCAAGAAATTTTCTCAGTAAAGGTATTTTCAGATTATCATAGAACGGTTTGGGTTGGAAGGGTCATTTAGGATCATCTGGTTCCAGTCCCCCAGGGTTGGAACTAGAGGCAGGGACACCTCCCACTGAACCAGATTGCTCAAGGCTCCATACAGCCTTCCCGTGAATACTTGCAGGGATGAGGCATCCACAACCTCTGTGGGCAACCTGTTCCAGTGTCTCACCATTCTCACACTGAAGAATTTCTTCCTAAAGCCAAACCTGAATCTCCCTGCTTCCAGATTAAAACCATTACCCCTTGTTGTATCACTACATGCCTTTGTAAAAAGTCCCTCCCTGGCTTTCCTGTAGGTCCCTTCAAGTAAAAAGCTGTCAGGTTGAAAGGATCATCTGGTCCAGCCTTTCTAAATAGGAACACAGTTTAGATAAGGTGGCCTAGCATCTTGTCAAGCTGTCCAGTGTTGGGGAATCCACCACTTCCTTGGGGAGATTATTCCAATATCCATCTGGTTTCACGGTGAAAATTATTTTCCTGCTGTCCAGTCAGGTTCTTCCCAGGAGTACCTTCCACCCATTATAAATATCTAAGGTTTTCCTGGAACTTAGTATCAAATGTTGTCTTCAGGAATTGCCACTGGTAGCCCAGGTATTGCTTTCAGAGGAGGTTCCATTATGTTTTCTCTGCACTAGGAAGCCTCGTATCTACAACATGCTATACAGACTGTGCAGCCAAATTCAACTCGATGTGACTCCAGTGAAGCGCATATAATGCTTTCATAATTAATGTGGTTGCAGCTGCAAACATGAGCTGAATCTGGTCTGACATCTGGTAGAAGACATAGTCTTATGACAAACACAACTGTAGGTTTTCAGAAGGATCTCATTAATATTTCAGACTCTTAAAATTATCAAGGAAGAATTCTCTGTATGACATGTCAGGGCAATTCAGCTTCGGCTGTAAATAGAATAGACTTAGTTCAAGTTATAAAGTAATCAACAGATAAGGATTTTTCCCATGGGTCATTTGACTAATTAGGACTCTATGAAAAATTAACAATAAAACAGTAGCAGAAGCATTAAAAGAATCAAAATGGAGCAACAACATAAAGTCTGTTGAGATGAGTCAGGAGTACAAAATGCTTTGAAGTGCCTCTTGCCCCGTATGGCTTCAGGCCTTGAGATGTGCAGAAAGTAAAATGTAATCCTAAGCCTGTGACATTTAAAATGATCAGTTTATTAATAAAAAACTAACTAAATAAATAAATAAATAAAGCAAAATAGTCTCTCCAGCTGCCATTTTATTTTAGAGGAGAAGACTCAAGCAAAAAAAAACCTCAATTTTTGTTATGGTGACCTGATTTTCAAATATCAGGATATCCTTGTCAGCTGAAAATGCAGCCCTCAGGAACAGGGCTGTCCGGGCAGTCCATATTGCATTGGTTTTGAAAATGTGAGCTGAAGTGAATGTGATGTCTATGCCATTCCAGAAGACCACCACTGCAAATAGATCCTGAAAGTATATACACAAACTAAATATGAAATGAAATTGTATAAAGATAGAAAGGGTCTGGGGCTAGGAAGATAGCATTTGAAGCAAATAAAATGTGCTTCATTCTATAGAACATGTAATGGGTTGATTAGCCATGTTGAGTTTATGCAGAGCTTTGCCTGAGGCCCCTGTTTAACATATGAGATGTCATATGTTTAACTCTGAGATTATGGACTTCCAAAAAATTTGCTATGACTGTTCTGTTCTAAACCAGCCACAGTCTCAGTGAGAAGGTCCAACAGTTGCTCCCTAAATAGAAAGCTCTGAAAGTGAAGTGCAGCAATGGTATTTATCAAAGGAAAATGTTTAATAGTCCTTTGTTCACAATTAACAAGTTTGAAATGAGGAGTCTTGCACTTAGGAGAACCATGCAAAGTCAGCCAGTGTGTCTGCTTCTGCTCCTTAGACTCTTAGCACAGAGAAAATGTGGCCTTAACCTAGCATGTTCCTTGCCAGTGTTTCTAAAGCTTTTAGCTGTACAAGTGGGTAAGGTGTTGTTTTCCAATCTTTCTCATGCTGGCAGTCGGATCAAGAGGAGGACGGAGATCTAAAGGCACAGGTACAGAAACGAAAGGTCCAGATGTTGCTCAAGTATCAATGTTGGAGGTATTCACCTCTCTCAGCATGTTATTGTTGGTTCTCTGTGAAGAAATGTGTAGAAACAGCATTTTGTATCCTTTCAATATTGTGTCCCTTACTTTTTCCCTTTCTTTTTCACTTCTTTCAGAATAGTCTGATTAAGCGAATACAGGGTGAAAATGTGTATGTCAAACATAGTAATCTTATGTTAGAGGTTGGTATTGGTATATACCAGTGCATGTACGTACATGTGTGTTAGTTTTAGTGGTAAACTGTGAATCTGCACTATGATGCATGAATTGTGTATTCCCACCTGCTAATAAATCCAAGAGATTTTTTTTCTCAGATTACGATGACTTCTCTAACTTGTACTATAAATATATATATGCGTGCGCGTATGTGTGTGTGCATCCACGCGCATATGTATGTTTGTTTGAAGCCTCTTTATCAGGTGTAAATTACAGTGATATGGATAAGCTCTTCAAGAGTATTTTTATAATCACTTGTACGAGATATGCTATGCTGTTCTCTCTCAAAATGCCACATTTTCACAGAGTGTTGTGTTAGTGCTGTGCTCCCTGGCTCCCTGAGATGTTTCTTCCCTCTTTACTAACCAAGTTGTGTGTTTTGGCTCTCAGATTTGGTTGGATTAGGATGTATTACAAACTGCTCTGTTCTTTTAAAACTGTCCAGGACCTAGACAAAACCCAGGAAGATCTGATGAAACATCAGACCAATATAAGCGAGCTGAAACGCACCTTCTTGGAAACCTCCACAGAAACGGCAGTGTCTAATGAGTGGGAGAAGAGGCTTTCCACATCTCCCGTTCGGCTTGCAGCAAGGCAGGAGGAAGCTCCTATGATTGAACCACTAGTGCCTGAAGAGGTCAGCGTGAGCTGAAAGGCTGCCTTACCTGCTTGTCTTTGTGGTTTCACTTATTATAGCTCTCAGTGGGTGTAGAGGCCATAGTTAGAGCAGTTCCCCACTTCCAGGTGCTCCCTTTTTGTCAGGGTTCGGCTTTAGCAGCAAACACACAAGGACGAGCAGATACCTCATATGTGTGTGTGTGTGTGTGTATAAATATGTAGTTAGAATATGAAATTCACTGCAAGCCACATGGCAGAACTGGGTCTCTCTAGGAATGCAAAACGCAGACTTCCTTACAGGTTCAGTGAGCTTGAGGAAATCTATCCATGCATGAAAGAAACAATGAAGGTGATGGAGAGAAAATATAAATAATGGTGACTGGTTGGGAGCAGCAGTTGTGGCAGGATGGATAGAGGTACCAAGCTTGACAAGAAAATACAGAGCAAAAGCCAGAAATCTGTCAGTGCTTTAAGGTGGGGGAAGAATAATGATGATGATTAGACCTGCTTTTTCTAGTCCTATAAGAGAACTAGTAGTTGCTGCAGTCTGCTGGATACCATTTTGTTGAAGACCCAATGCTGGTTGCTAAGCATTTGCATTTTCATACAGTGTGCATGGGTGAAAAACCTCTTGCTCACCATGCAGTCTTGGAAGTGTCTGCAAGAAACCTGCCAGTTAAACAGCTGCCTTTAGTTTTGTTTGTGGGCAGATAATAAGATCTAGAGGCAACAATGTGACATTCATGTTACTGTAAAATGCACATTTATTAAAAAAAAGAGTCTTGGTTTAAGTCCAGTGAAGCAAAAAATAATATGCTTGTGTGATCTGCACAAAGATTAGGTTCTTTTGTTGGATTGCAGATGGATATCTTGTTTCTGTCTCATAGGAATAATCTTTATGATTGCCACTTGGTCTTAGCATTGAAGACCAATAAATGGTCATAAAATTTGCTTCTGACACCTCAGCTCTGTTGTAATATAAGGAACTCTGAAAAAAATTGACTGGAAAGTATAATTCAGAGCCTTCAGCTTTCTCACCTTAGAGGCTGGCGTTGCAGACCTGCAGCTCTCTGGGAAAGGGAATCTCTGGAGGCATCCAGATGACACACATCAACTTCTCTTAGGAAAAGGGATGTTGCCAAGAAAAAGGTCCCAGCTCCTCTTCTCCCACATTATACCCACCTAATCAGTGGCTGATACAGACATCAAACACACACTAGGGTGGCTATCAGTTTGTATTAAAATGCCTAAAAAGCAGACTAGGTGCTGAAAGCTTACCTTTTGGAGAGTGTTGAGGAGTCTTAATATTGCTCCTTCTGCCTTTTTCAGGAATCATAATAGATCATACGAACATGTTTGTTTAGTTGCAGTTGAGAATACAAGTTTTCTGTTGTAGAAGTAAATTTGTACTTACGAAAAAAAGATGTATTTAACTTACTAAAGTAGTAAGAAACTGTTGAACTCTCCCAGTTCACTTCATGCCTTCATTACTTTGGAAATTTAATAACAACTTTTAATTTAAAAACACAAGCAGTAGCAAAGGTTTATACAGTTATGTAGGCTGAGCAAGCATACCCTAATTTAACCATTAATTTCAAAAACAAAAGGGCAGGAGTAATCCATATCTGATACCTCTTCTCTTACTCTTTGTGCTCAAAAGTTGTTCCTATATTGTATATGGATCTAAGTGAACTACAGCTGTCCCACAGAATCTTACCCAAATTAAGGCATTTCTGTGGAAAAATGTGAGTAGAGTTTTAGATCTCAACTATTAGAGTAGCTCTGAGTTGACTTCTGGTACTCAGGGGCCCCTGCTGTGGGTAACATCTGGCTATCCTTTTTGGTCCTACTAAGGATGATAGGGTGATTTCAGTTCATATATTATGCTGAGAGAGGAATTTTTCAAGAAAAAACGGTGGCCATGCACAGGCCAAAACTAATGCCTTGATGTTGACTAAGAACATGAAGATAGTTAGCAGAGACAACATGTAGAGCTGCACTGTGTAGTAGCTTCTTCTAGTCAAAGAAGTTACACATTTAACTTAGCATATCCACTTTAAAATTTATTTAGTGTTGTTACCTGTAGCTCTTTAACACAATAAAACAAAAATGGAAGGGAAAATACACCCTTTCAAAATGTTTGCTTTTAACATTTGCCATCTCTGTGTGTTGGGTCCATTTGACTTGAAGCATGGCAAGTCCTCAGTTATTTTCTTCCAATAATAGGAGAAATACTTTGGTTTTCTTTAGTTATGAGATATATAGTTTTAAATATCTGCCATAATTATGGACAGATAGCTGCAGAACATGAAAGCCATTGTATTAACAATCTCCTTGACCATGTTTACTCTGACCTGGGTTTGATTAAACAAGCACTTTAGAAATAACGAAGTTATGCATCTCATTACGTTTCAGGGAGATAAGACATTTCTCCCTTTCTGAAGTTTCTAGAAGTTTTGTATCTTTTTTTTAAACATGTACCTTTGTTTGTCAGTATGTGGAGTGTATGTATTTTAAATGGTACACTAGGAACAATACCTTGGGAAATTAAGTCTTGCCAACATTTAAAACTGTCCCAGTTGGCCAAGTCGCAGAAATGCCCTTTTCATTATTACGGCACTGGGAAAGTGCAGAGGATATAAAGGTGTGAGGAGGATTTTGGTGGTGCATTGTTGAGGGTAATACAGGAATGGTTAGTTTCCTGCATGGGAACAAGGCTCTCAGACCTCTTGTACCTGTAAGGAAGAAGTGAGAGCTAAAAACTTTGCAGAGCACACCATTCGCCTCAACAGAGAAGGCTGCAAGTTCAGGAAAGAGCTAAAGCAAGAATGAAGGTGGAGGGACCTGATCTAGGCTATTGGTGGAAGCTGTGGAAGTTGGCACCAGGCAGAGTTAAATGAATAGTGGAAGATGAGATGAATGCAGTGCATCTGCTCCCAGCATTATTCAGTTTACTGTTTTTTCTGTTACACAATCAGTATGCTTGTGTCTGCTTTGCATTCATCACTACGAGATACTGATTTAGCTTCTTATTGGAAACTTCTTTGCTGTGAAATTATTCTGTTGAATTCTGTTTCCTAATTTACGGTGCAATTAATAATTTGTAGAGTGGAGAAATATGATGTAAAGTATAGTGGACTATATACCCTCCATTTACTAAAACCATTTATTCCCCTGACATTAGACCAAAGAAGAAAGAGAAAAATCAGAAAAACTCATATTTTTGCAGAAGGGAGGTACTACATTCCCTGAATTGCAGGTAAAAACAAACAATACTCTATTGAAATGCTGTCTGATAGGCTGACGATGATGTCTTATTGTATTATATTTTTTCCTTTCCAAGTCACTTTTTTTTTGTTGTTTTTAATTATTTATTTCATAATCTCCAGAGGCAGATGTAAGCTGGGAGCCAAATTCTGAGGAATGAGTACTCTCCAGAATTTTGGCTTTCTAATAGAGACCAAGTTCTCTGCTAGTTAGTAATCTACTTGCATGGTGATATTTATGGATGTTGTTTGTGGTTGTGCATGCATTTCCAGCATTAGCCTCCCTGAGAAAGCTGTGATGAATGGGGCACTTCTGTCATTAATATTACTTTCCTTTGTGTACTGTCAAGTAAATTCAGATTATACTGAGTGATGGTGAACTTTATGTTCTTATTGGTTTTTCTATTAGCGAAGTGTGATAGAGAAGAAGCTGCAGGAAGGAGAATCTGCTGGCACTTTGGTTACTTCTCATCAAATCATTATCCAGAAAACTATACCATCATCCATAGAGGTTGTTTTTAATTCATTTGATTTTAAACTACACGTTTGCTTAGTCAAATGCAGAAGTTGTGGTCTTAAGGTCAAATAACAGGATGCATAGCCAAAGCAAATCACAAAGTATATTTGCCTAAAGAGGAAAGAAGATGCTGCATGATGTTGAGTATCTATAGTAGTATGGCATTTACTGTGTTGTACTATGCAGTGTAAACAGTGCTGAAGGAGGCTGGTGTTACTCTAATGAAAACAAGGAAATTCAGTGCAGGCCACAGCTACATACAAATGTGTAGTATTCTAAAACCTTGTCAACAGTGTGCTTGTGGGGGACAGTTAAATGGGCTTACTTGCCCCAGTTTTGTAAATTTTTTTTTTACTGTAGCATTATGAGCCATTGATAAATATGATTTTTAAAGCTAGGGTGATCCAATTATTATTTTAGTTGATAGATTAAAGTGCTCCCCTGCTTCAAATTACTACAGAAACGGTGTGGCGAAAGTAATTTTTTCTGTCCACATCATGCGAGTGTCTAAGGAGAGGAAATCTACAGGAATCATACTTTGCCTATGGTGATGCTGTTTGTTTGTTTGTTTGATGATTTTTCCAAGAGGTATGATGATAAAAGTTACTATGTGCTTTCAGAAGAGACAGCATTGATTTCTTAAAAGTCTTCATACTTTAGTGCTCCTTAAGTAGAGATAAACCCTCAGCTTTTCTAATTTAGTTTTTATATCTCAAATATAGGGCACTGAGGATTGGGTTATTATAGACAAAATACCCTCTGAGGTAGTTGATGGTGAATCGAAAAAAAATCTGGCATACAAAGTAGTGACTGTGAGCAGTAAAACTGCCATTCCACCTGAGATATTAAAATCCAGTACCCTTCTAATGCAGAGCTTTGAGGACTTGGAAAATGAAATACAATCCAAAGAGGAGAATAAGCAGAAAATGTTCACCCTAGGAAAGTCCTATGATACCGTATCTGGGAAAGTTGTTACCATGACAAGTAAAGCTAAAGAGGGTGAGAAAACAGTACAGCCTTCAGTAGAAGCTTTGCAAAAAATGAGAAGGGAAGTGCAAGAATCTGTGAAAATCATTCCGGTAGTGGCTGAGTATGAAATCCTTGAGCCTGTCATTGATGAGAAAGCCAGGCGGGGATCCGACGTGCAGAGCACAAAAAGAAAGCTGTCCGACTCCCTGACACCCATAAAGGAAGCAGAATCTCAGTTGCAAAGTCCTGAAGAGGAGAGTTTGAAAAAGACACTAAAGATGGACGAGGATTTGCAGTTACATGGTACACTGGGAAGCTTGCAGCTTGGCAAAGCAGAAAAACACCCTGGCAGTGAAGCTGTAAAAGCAGGGGCATTTGCTCGGAGAGATAAGACCCTGTCTGAGTGGAGATATTCCAGAGAACAGCCATTTACCATTGCTACTGCTCACTATGTTACTGAGTCGTCTGCGTCAAAAGTAGTGGTAACAAGTGGCTTTGACTTCGTGCCACGGTTTAAAGATTAAAGCATGACTTCTTTTAGGCAATCCCCTCACACCACCCTACCTTTTGGTTCTCCTGCTGCCTGGCTTTGTGTTGACAGCAGCCAACCCAGCTTATTTTTTTTCCCCTCATACTTCGAATCTGTCCCACAGTCCGAAGCAGACATTATATAAAAGATTTTCAACCCTTCTGGTTTATTTAAACTTCCATATTACTGAAATGTAATATTGCTGCTATGGCTTGTTATTAAAAGGAATTAAAATGTTTGCGTGAACCAGCAAAATGCCAGCGCTAACAACTGTGCTTCACAACTATTGCTTACTACAGCCATTATGAATTTGCTCTGATTTATTTTCCCATTCTTTTCCTGTTTCTGACCTCTCTGTGCCCCTGCAACCTTCTCCCCCTTTCCTCCATCTCTGCCTCTGGTTTTGGCAACTAATATATCTGTGCATCTGGGTCTGCCTTTCTTCTCTTTATAACTCTACATTTCTTTGTCTATTTAGACGAAACAGTCCACTGGTGAAAAAACCTTGGATGGTTCAGATATCTTCAGTTTAATAGAGTCTGCCAGGAAACCGACGGAGTTCATAGGAGGGGTTACTTCTACTTCACATAGCTGGGCTCAGGTGGCCTTTTGATTCCCTCCACCAATTGCACACTGATTACTTAGGCTTTTATTTTGTTTCCTGCTTTTATGCATCACTTGGAACCTGTATAACTAATGCATGTATTCGTGTGCCTTTGCCTTTGTTACAGTAAACCACAAGAGCAACTTCACCAAAAAGTAAAATGAAAAAAACATGTTATCTCTCATTTAACTTTATTTTGGGCATCGTGCCGGGTGCTGTATTTTGCCTTTATAAAACTCACACAGAAATACCAGTGGGAAAACCACGGTGGTGTTTCTCTTCGCTTTTAAAAGTTGTGATTCTTGCTTTGTTTTCATTTCTACTGTTTTGATAATGTCCTGAGAAAAGCAGTCGGTGCGATGTGAGAGAAATAAATTGGCAAAATGTAATAACCCGTTTTTGTTTGTTTGTTTGTTTCATTTGTGCAGTACATTAAGCTGAGGAGCTGCTGCAAGTAGTGTGGTCCTCTTCAGATGCTGAGGGTTTGTATTTTTCCCCTGCAGAGAATAGACACGACGACATCTCAGGAGATAACTTCCAGTGAAACGAAGCAAGCAGTTCAGCCTCATCAGGATACAGTGCAGAAGGTTGTACAGGAGACTGTAGTTATCGAGGAGAGACACGGGATGAGTGTGCATGTGAGCGGGGATCCTGCTAAAGCTGCCGGACTTGTGCTGGATGCCCAGGCTGAGGCAGCATCAGTGGTGGCTGCTGGCCTGAGAGGGAAGGAGGGCTCTGCTGGGACTGAGGGGGCGAAGGAGGAAAAAAGGCAGGAGGCTGGGAAAGCCCTGACCAAACAGGAAGGAACTGCTGCTGCTTCTTCGTGTGAGCAAGCGGAGGAGCGCAGTACAACAGTCCACCTTTCCGAGACTTTGGAAAGAAAACCTCATTTTGAGGTAACTCGTTATTAAGTCACAGTCGTGCTCGTGAGGAATATTGAATGTAGGCCATAGCGTGGACTGAATTAATTCCTGTCATAGAAAGTACAAAGCTCGTATGATTGCATTTTTGCAGCAGGCAGTTTGTTTCTCCTCTTATTTCCTCCTTGTGTGGCACCTGCAAGGCTTATTGCTGGTTTGCAAGCATAATGCCATGCATGTTTTAACTAAAAGTGCTTTTCGTGCTACAAAAAAATACTGGATTTGGTGGCATTCCATGCAGCGGATAACTAGAATTCAGCTGGTATTCTCTTTAGGAAAGTCCATCAAGATTGGCAAAGTTCAGGTGTCCTCAAAGACAGAAAATATATTGGTTTTCCATGGTTGGTACAATTGCAAATGATTGTACTGTGTCTTAAGCAACACAGGTTCCTTCCCTGAGACCCGTTAGGAGAATATCAAGAATTTTTTTGTCGAGTGGTTAAAAAAAACTTGCTCTGGCTCTTTTTTTTCTGAGAGCTGAAAGGAAAATTAAGCTTGAACAGGAGTTGTTATCTTGCCATTTTAAGAAAATACAGAATTACAGGATCACAGAATGGCTAAGGTTGGAAGGGACTTCTAGAGGTCTGCTCCAACCTCCCTGCTCAAGCATGGCCATCCAGAGCCAGTTGTCCAGCATCATGTCCGGGTATCTTGAATATCTCCAGTCATGGAGACTCCACAGCCTCCCTGGGTAACCTGTACCCACTGCTCAGTCATCCTCACAGTGAAGTTCATCCACACCTGAAGTTCTAAGGGAATCTCCTGTGTTTCAGTTTATGTCCATTTTCACTTGTAATATTTAAATCTTTTCTGAAGTTTGCTTTTATTAAATCCAGGATATTGCTACATGTTGCCAGCTTTGCATTCATGTATGAAACACTGTAACTAAGAGAAATTTTTGTTTGGTTGGTTGGTTTGTTTTTTTTTTTAAATTCAGAGCACTTTTCAGCTGTTCCCAGAACTTCTGCCCATCAAAAGACATTCTCAGAAATCCATAACCTATGCTAAATGTTACAATTCCTCTTTTTTTTCTTCGCAGTCACCAGTTGTGAAGACTGAGACTATCAGTTTCAGTAGTGTTTCTGCTGGTGGGGAAAACCTTGAAATTTCAACAAAAGAAGTGCCAGTAGTCCACACAGAAACAAAAACCATTACGTATGAGTCTTCTCAGGTAAGAAATGCTGCAACACCCAGGGTCTAATTTCATGGCGTTAAGGAACCCATGCTTCTTGACCCATCATTAAGAGTATGCCTCAGTGCAAACTTTACCAAGTTGTTCAAGTATGAAAGTAGGTATGAAAGAGCTTATCTGAGGGTGACACTCATGTCCACATATAGGGCTATTTGACAACACTGATGAAATTACAGATTTCAAAGCCCCAGCTTCTCACAGAAGTGGAGTCTCCAGAGAGAAATTCTGACACATGATCATGCTCTTAGCCATTATTTCCCTACCATTAGGTATTCACTGAAAACTTTAGGAAAAGGGAAGTTCAGCCAGCTGGGTTCTTGCCTGCCTGTGCTCAAGACCATGTTTTTGATGACCTGTTTTCTCTTTTGGTTCCCCAGGCGGATTGCAGTGCTGACTCAGAACCGGGTGTATTGATGAGCGCGCAAACAATCACATCTGAAACCACCAGCACTACAACCACTACACATATCACCAAAGTGAGTCCTCAGAAAATAGGGAGGGGTTTGTTTTGTTTTTCTTTTTCACAAGGGTGTATGTTTTCTTAACTGGAATTCTATTGTTTATTTTTAAAAGTGGATACATTCTCATATTCTCTGGACAAATTCCTGTCCATTTCGGGTACCTGTCTTCCTTCACCTCTCTTTGGCTATACTGGCTTCATTAATGCAATGACCAGAGACCTGAGAGTCATAAAACCTTAGGGTATGTCTGTGCAAGCACAAAACATTGCTATGCAGAGACATTCCAGAGACATTCCATCCAGACCGGGAACTGGAAGCAGTGTAGCCACATTGGCATCATATGGTAGCCAGAAAAGAATAATTTGCCTGCATGGGAGGCTTCATTGACGTGACTCTACTGGCTTTCAGTCCTGAGCTGTTACCCCTGCACAGTGTTGAGGGTACACAGAAAATCTGTATCAGGTAGTCACAGCAGAACATTCAGTCATTTCAGGTTGCATCGCTGGGTGTTACCCTAAGGAAGTTGCCTACAGCAAGACAGAAAGTTTATAGCTGCACAGACAAATGATGTTGGGTCTTCCAATTTCCAAGATAGAATCTAAATAAAGGTTCCTCTTTCAGCAAAAGCCCTCCTAGTGTCATTCCAGTTCTGCCAGTATTCACTGGGGACACGATGTCACCTTTCTGCAGTAAAATTCACCCTTCAGGAGATGAGCTGTACAAAGGCCATACCACACTGTATATCCTTCTGCAGCCTGCAGTTGGATGTAGCTAGGTCTTCATATGCATCATTCTTTCTTCATGGGATAAATTTACCGTAAATACCTGCCATTTCTGTTATACAAACATCCCTCCTGACACATGTGCAGATTCATTAGAATCATAAAATTGTTTGTGTTGGAAGGGCCTCTGTAATCCTGGTCTATTCAGAGCAGGCTGTCTTCAGGATTGTCCCCGCTGTGCATGCTGTTTGATATTGTTCAGTCCAAGCACATCTGGACTGATCATTTATCCAGATTCATTTGGATGATGAATGTACTGATCATTTGCTGGGTGAGTAGCAGCACTAAGTTACTGATATGTATCTCTCCCTCCCTCTAGACTGTGAAAGGAGGCATCTCAGAGACAAGAATTGAAAAACGAATAGTCATCACAGGAGATGCAGATATTGACCATGATCAGGTAAAAACCATAAGGTGCTAAAGGCTATCCCAAAGAGAACATTTCTAAGCATTGTTTTAAAGGATACTATTCATACTGGCATGTCTTAAATTAAACTGGATTAGTAATTAAATCAGTGATGGTATATTTCATATTTTAATCATTTTCCTCATTTGTAAATTGTGTAATATCTCATGGATCTCTCCACCTTGCTACTGATCATGCATGTTCCACCTCCTTTTTGTTTTTGCCCTTTTGTGGTTTCCTTGGGATAGGCGCTGGCTCAGGCAATTAAAGAAGCCAAAGAGCAGCACCCTGACATGTCAGTGACCAAAGTAGTGGTACATAAAGAGACAGAAATCACACCAGAAGATGGGGAGGATTGACCACAGGTAAGAGGACTAGATGATTTTCCTAGGCATTTACTGGGCTGGCATGTTGCAAAGGTTGTTTTCCTGCCATAATTCACCTCTAACTCTGCTTTCTCTCACTGGCATTTGCAAGTTGCATTTTTTCTCATTATCAGTTCTGATATTTGAATGTAAATGACGTTCAGCTCAAAATATCTATCTTCATTTAATGGTGCCAGCTGGAGAAAGAGAAACTACTCATTTGCTTTTGTTGGCTCTCTGGAAAGTCCTCATTGTCCATGCTGTGATATAGTCTAATTTTCTAATTCTCAAGTCAAAAAAATGAATATGTTGTCTGCTTTTCTGTCATTTAAGAACAAAAATAGTTTGTTCTTAAAGTTACGCATTTTCTTTAAAAAATGCCAAGGGAAAAAAAATATACAGCTGCTTTTCAAATGTCCTGTGCAGATACATTACAAGTGAAGCTTAAATTCCTGACTTGCAAAGATATCGTCCAGCTTGCTTTTGATTTTTCTTTTAAGCCCGGTGAATTAGTGTGTCAGTATTTGGATGTCTTGGCTTTCTGGTATTTGAAAGAACATTGTATGTTTTAAAGCAGCATTGTTTATCAGGATGAGATGATAATGCAGCTTTCCTTGTGTCAACCTTTTTTTTCAGTAAAGGCATGCTCTTCAAGTATGGCTGGCTAAACAGACATCTTAATATTACTGTATTTATTCTACGTGCAAAAACATGGCATGCATACTAACCTGCTATTCAAACGCTGTTAATGCCAGCACCATTGCACAAGTTGCTTTGAATGCTGTATGCAGAAGTGTGGGGAAAAAAAAAAAAAAGCTGCTTGTCTGATTGGTTGAAATTGATAGCAGCGTTTTATTCTTAAAGCAATATATATTCCCTAACTGTCAGTGTAAGTAACAGACTGATGCACAGCACCTTTTGAAGCTGTTTTGCTCTCGTGCTTTTGGATATAGAGGCCCTAAAGAAAACTGAATTTCAGTGTCTGTTATTTATTTGGAAGATGGAACCAGTCACTGAGGAGTGAGTAGCGGTGATTCTTGTGGTATTCTGCTAAGTGTTTCAGAGGCAGTGTAATGTGGCTTGCTTAAAAGTCCATTGATGTCACTAATTCTTTCTATTGGTGTCAGTGGACTTTGGATTTGGGCCAAGTTGCTTATGCTGGGATGGTGCCATATTCAAATAGCTCTTTTGTTACGTGAACAAATTGACAGGATCTCCTTTGCAAGAGAGTGGTTGCTTCGGATAATTAACTCGGTTCTCTTTCCTGCAGGAGTAACCTGGATTGCATATGAATCCAGACATGCACACCAGTAGGAATACGAGAGCCTATACAGAGTCTCAGTTCCAACCTGACTGACTTGTATCTGTCTATGGAAAATTTCAGTAAAGAAGAATTGATTTTGACTGTTAATAAAGAAACTGGCAGAGATACCTTCCCATAGAAAGCAATCTGAATCAGCAGCAGTTAAATATTGCATGAAGCAACGATAAAATTACAGAAAAGCAGCATTTTTAATTTTCTTAAAATGTCTAAATTTTCAGCTATACCTGCACGTTCATAAACAATATAAACAATGATCTTACGTAACACATAAACAGTTCATGCCTTTCACAGTTTCTGAAAGTCTAAACAAATTAAAATTTGTTAGGTGGCAAGTCTTTTGTTTACGGATATTGTAAATGAAGATTACCCCCAAAGTGCTAGAAGCTGTATAGGTACTGTGTATAATGTTTTACCACACATTAGATGTGCCAATAACACAGTTTATTCAGTAAACAACTTGAATCTTATATTTGTTTCATCTGGTTTTATTACTGCCCGATAAACGATGATGAATCTTTACTCTTATCAAAATATTTAAATGCTTACAAAGTGTGCTTTGTATACCTGACTGAATACCTTATGAGGTAGTAATGATTTTAGTATATTAACTTTAATGATTTTTGTCAGCATTGTTTGGAGTCAGCTTCCAGTCACCCTTCACAGATCCTAACCTTGTAAATTACATGTAGTTATTTTGGAGGAAAAAAAGAAAAAAAAATCTGTATTTTACTTAGTTTGCAGCATTAGAAAATTATTAATCTGAAATAACCATGATGGTTTTCTATTGATTTCCCTTTTGTTCTCGGAAGAAACAAAAATGAAAAAAAAAAAAAAAAATCTGTTTGAGAATCTGGTCAGCATTTACTGTCTAGTTCAGAGTCAAGCCTTAACCTGTACAGAACGTCCACTGAAAACTCGTTAGCGTCCAGCTATAATACCCACTGAAGGGATAGCATCCATTACACTGTCAGCTGCATCACAGCACATGGTGAATGTATGTTTCTGCATAGTGAAATAAAAGTGGTAAATGCATCCAAAATTGTATTGTTCTGTGTCTGAAAGCACCCAGTGTTTTTTTGGTATTCAAAACGTTAAATTCTGTTTGTAAGACACCACAGGTTTTACCCATCTGCACTGGCGACACGTTTTGTCTTCAGCAGCTGACACTGCACTGTGCAGACAGTTGGAGTTAGCAGAGCATCCAAAGGGATGACAGTGTCCAGCCTTGGGCAAATGATGTTAGCAAGGGAGAAGGAGAATTTGGTTCCTTCTGTTTTCTCTGGTTGTGTACTCTTTGAGCTAGGCTAAATGAAGGATTTTGTAATTGCTTAGAAAGTAAAGGCCAGTAGCATCTGATTCAGATCCTCTCTCTTTTTATACCTTTGCTCTGAATCATGGATAAATTCTCTCTTTAAAACAGTACTTACTTACCTGTTCCTTTTTCTTGCTCCTATGCCACATCTTGTTCATGCTACCTTAGTAACTGAAGAGAAATTCATAGCAATTAATTCACCCTCCAGTCTGAACTTCCATGCAAAACTGAAAGAAAATGGCTACACAGACTTTTCAGGACATACAGGGCCAAATCTGCCCATTGTTGTTTACACAGGAGTCCTTCACGTTGAAGTCAGTGGATTTGGCTTCAGTGGAGAGCAAGATTTGACCCAGTGACTTGTTAATAAATGTTTATTTTCTTAATTTAGAAAGAAAAATAGTATATATTGAGAGAATAACCTCTAGGTAATAATGTAAAGTAATATCCTAAGGATTTTTAAGCTTTGCCCTTAGTCTCTAAAACATCTTCCTTCCACCAGCCATTTTTCATGCCTTGAATCCAGAGTGCTAACTCTGTAACTCCTGCTTTCCCCATCATTGCTTACTTCTCACCTAATGAGCAACCTAAAGATTATGTTGTGATCTTTGCTTGCCCTGTCCTCCTCCTGGTCTCTCAGATGTTTAGAAGTTCATTGATGTGTTCTCAGCCCTCTTGGTAAAGGTAGGCTCAGCTCTCCAGGGCTGTCAGCAGCAGACAGGGGTGGAGGAGGAGGAGGTTCTCAGCAGATGACATGCCAGGTTCTCACTACTGCATCAGGAGTTTAAAAATAGACTCTGAAGCCATACTGATCTTCCCTCAGGTGCCCCTCATGTTGTCATCTAAGAAACAGCATTGTATTACCTCAGAGAGATGCAAGGCAATTGCACAGCCTTCTCTCTGCAGTTAGCGTTATATTTTAGCATGGCTTGAGGAGATTGTATTTTGGTGATACCACGCAGTATGTACACTGTCTAAAGATACTGTATCTTGGGAAGGTTTTCTTCTTGGAAAGGACACTCACCGCTAAGATACGGCCTAAGTGTATGCAAGCTATGAGGAGATGCGAGTGGACAGGCAAGGGCATCTTGGTGCCACTGTTGGCAGTAGACCCTTGTTTGAGAGATGGTTCCTGGGAGTGATAGTTTTGGTTTTTGTTAGAAACTGTTTCTTGGGTTGTCTGCCTAATGCTGTGCCACATGAAATAAAGAACACCTGCCTGTTTCTACCAACCATCTTTTGTCTCCGTCTCATTTGTTGGTGGTCTTTGTCCAGCTTCTCAACATAAAACAACTTAGAAAACAAACTGTCAAATATTTTGTTACTTTCAAGCACCATTACCAACACAGACACCAATACAGGAGGCAGCCTCGCTTGTCACAACTGGAGACACAGCTTCAGCCCCACGGGACCTCACTGCTCCACACCATTCAGGTAAGGGATGGCCAAGCAGGGCTTTGCACACCAAGCAAAGATGGTCACAGCAAGCAAGTGCAGCAATTGTGACCGCACAAGATACAGAAGTAATTAATACATTGTTTTGGTGTTTTTGAGACTGTTTGGAATTACTTAATATTTTTTCCTGAAGTTTTTAAGGCTGTCACATCACAAATGGCAGATAGTAATACTGTGTTTTCAGGCAGCTCAAAAAACAAAAATAAAATAAGGGACCTGTAAATCCAGATCAAAGCAAGGGTTTAACAGCTTTGTCTTACTTCTTTCTAGAGCAGATTTAGGAAGTAGGAGAGATGATGTGGTTCACCTGAACAGTATTTTGTATCTGCTAAAACTGTAGTTCTTTCTAAGTAAGGGACCATAAATTGAACATTGAGTCCAAGCTTCAGTTTGGCAAGCACCCTATGACTTGGCAAATCTTGTTGCAGATTTCTTGCCTTAAGCCAAAACAGTTCTGCCAGTGAAGATCACAAGGCCCATTTACAAGCTTCACCTGTCTGTCTTTCCTTTTTGCAGGTAGTAAGGGTGAGGTAAAGGTATATGGTCCCTCTTTCTGTCTAGGAGAAATAATTGTTTGTCCAGGTTCCTTAGAGCTCGGAATCAAACTTAACCTTTAATCATTTTTCCTAGTCTTTTAAATCATCTTTCCTAGTCTTTTAAAAGTTTGCCATGTCCCTGAGGCAATGCTGTGATATGTTGTGCTTTTTGTTTTGTTTTGGTTTGGTTTTTGAGCACAATAGCAGCACATATTACATACTCTTCGCTGTATTGCCCAAACAAAATCCTGTTCAGTCAACCATGTGTTCAATCAAACTGGCTGGCATTATTTTTATGTTGTTAGTTACCATCAGCCAGGGACCCTACATGGAAACAATCTCCAATGATCAAAATAATACCAGAAGAAATCACTAGCCATTACAAACCATTAAGAGGAAAAGTGGCATTTTTCTAGTTCTGTGTGTCCCAAACTACAGTTCACTGTTTTGAAAATTGATGCCAAATCGATACTAACTTTGAGTGAAGCCCTTAACTGGGTAATTTCCAATTCTCAAGTCTTGCTCCTCAAGTACATAAAAGTAATACTTGGGTGATGAGAGGAGATGGGAAAATAATTGCTACATTCTATTCTTTCCCCTCCATTACCTAAAAAAGCAGATCTTTGGATTGAGGTATTTTCTGTTAGTATTGAACATCCTTCAGTTGACTGTATTGATCTGATCTCTTGAAATGCCTCTGCAATTTCTTTTGGTCCTGAAACTTGCTACCTTTAGTTAGGGGCTTCCAGTGCTGAAGTTTTCTATGGCTATGTGCTAATGGAATTACACTAAAAAAATGTTCCATCAGGTGGAGTAAGACCAAATTCCTCTCAAACAGGTTCTGGGGCTGGGTGAACATGAAGAAATGCTTCCTTTGACAACAGCAGCTGAACTGAACCTCCCCAAGCCCTGTATAGATCCCAAGGTTTGTGGTACTACATATGGACTATGAGGTAATTATTGATGGACTCATGAATGAAATGTGAAGCATCACCTTTTTTAAAAGAGGAAATAAAGCATTTTTTAAAAAATCTATATAGATTCCAAAGTTTATACCAGTCTCACACATCATAGTTTGCTGTTGTTAGTGTTATACAATATCAGGAAAGAGGTTAACCAAAACCAGATTACTCTTTTATCTTGAAAATATTGTTAGCATTTGTTCATACCTTAATTTGCTCTGGTTTGTGACATTTGATTCTCTCCATCCTCTTTTCTGTCTTATATTTAACAGTGCTCCTGCTTCTCAGCTGAAACTAATGTTCCTGTAAAGAGTTAGCAGCAGAATCTCAAAAATTTCAAGTGTCTTCCTTTATCTCATGCTCTCAACTGCAGCTATAACCTCCATAAATCAATGACCTCATTCTTACAGCTGAAATGACCATTACTCACTGTAAGTAGGATTAATAGCTGTTTCTTTGAGAATAACTACAGTGGCACAGAGGAAAAAAGAAAAAAGTACTGACACTTGAAATTATTTTCATTTTTTTAACACATTTGATTCATCTGTATACTCTATCAGGTCTGTTTTCTCCAGTATGGGACTTTGATAAGAACTTTTTCTTACTCTTTCTTTTTATCCTGAGCTTACTAGGAATTTCTGTTTTGTTTTCTAGAAGTATCTTTGCTGTCTGCTTCTGTGGTGGGGTGTACCATGGCTCTTAAGTTCTGCATACGAACAGTGCTCAGGCAACAATGACACCTAATCTGAACAGCAAAACAAATCCAGGAACAGCTTTAAAGCTGCTTGAATTGTGCTTCAGAGCAGTGTGTTTCCACACTACCCCTGCCTTACAGTGCATGTGTTGGTTTTCAGTACTGGACGTGTTCTTTGGTGGATAATACTGAATAACTACAGTATAAAATACACAAATTAGAGAAAACAAGGGTTTCAGAGAAGAGCATTTCATAAATCGTACAGCAAAACAAAGAAAAAAAATGAAAGCTCTATATCTGAAGGTAGAAAAGCAAACTATTAAGAAACGTTCAAAACTTCTTCCAACAGGAAAAGTCTAGCTAATATGATGCTGGCTCTTTCCTTAAATCAAGAGTGCTACTAGCACGAACGCCCTTCCTTTCTGGATTTATGAGGTTGTTTCTCAGACATACTGGTTTTCTAGCCAAACTCAGTTGATGGATTTCACATAAGAAGGCTTCTAAAGGCTTTTATATTCCTTTGGTCCAATCTAGATAAAACTTAGAGAAATGTAAATCTGCTATGTAGTCACAGATGTGTTGATAGTTTCACCTGCATCCTTAGAGCTCCTAAATCCCAAGCTACTGGACAAATATACACACGCATACTTTCCCATAAAACATTATTTGTTCTAACAGTATTTCTATGAAATAATCCTTAAATATTCTATAAACAGTGGAATTTTTAAAATTTTGTTTTCCATACAAAATGCCACCTGGTGGTTGGTATTCCTTTCATCAGATGTAATGTGTCAGTACAAATACTTTTTGTCATATTGGTCTATAGAAGTGAATATGTAACATGAAAAGAATGCAACATATGGCCTGCCATCTCAGAAGTAAAGGACTTGAATATTTACATGAGGTGGTCCTATGACAAGGAAGCTCCTGCAAACTCTGGGAGGACAGCCTGTTAAAGTGGCTTATGCCACCAGTTCACAATAAATTCAAATTCTCTTTGTCACTTCTTGCTTTCATCTTCCCCAGCTTAAACTAACTGTGTTTCATCTTATCAGGATCCTGTCTTCTGCATCTTCTCTCCAACTTCTGTCCTGGCTTTTGAGCAGACATCGTCTGCTGCTTCTCTTCACATTGATTCTGCTCTTATATACTATCCTACCTACCAACCTTCCTTAAAGTCCTGCTAATTCTCCCTGTCCTGCAGTCTTCCCCACTTATACTTAAAAACTTCAGCTCCTACAATGATGATACATCCAGACCCTAAGTGCATATTTCTTTGCTTTTATATGTCTCTCCATAGGAGAGGAGGACCAACCATCAGCTCTCCTTTAGTAACTACCCCAGGTGGGTAAAGACATCTGATTAACTCCCAAGCAGTCAGAGGAATTGATTTTCCCACCATAACATGAATAACACTGCTGCTGTTGGAGGAATTTTGTTAATGCAGACAGCAGGAATTTTTTCCTCCATCACCAGCAGTTTTTTTATTTGGGTCAAATCAGGTTTCCTATAAAAAATCCCTTCTTGTTCCAAATCAGAAGAGCAATGGGCTTTGGAGTACAATGGCAGCAGATGTTCTTGCTGAGACTTCGGGGTTCATTATCAATAGGAGATTAACCTACTTCACTGGAGAAACTGAAATCAATTCTCCATGAGGTACTTTTATTTCTGGCCAAACAAGGGCTTATAAAGATAAAATTTGCATAGAGAGCTGACTTGTGCTACTGTTGTCCCAACATCCATTAGCTTTAATTGCTGGAGTGATTGATGTACTTGACAACACAAATGGACCATGCAGGGTGTCAGCCAAGGTTTCCATCATTCACAAAGCTACAGCACTACTTTTGCTCTGCCTGTCTCAGTTTTGGTCTCTTTTCCTCCTCCTGAAACCACTCAAACTTAAAGATGAGTGCAGCATTAAATGCACAGGAGAGCTCCGTGGCGAGACTGAATAAACAATATTGCTGCACCACTTCAGTACAATCTCACTGACACATACAGCCAGGGATTTGATACCTGCCTTGTTCAGCCTGTGGCACAGCAGCCCCGCCTCTTGTGGATAATCTAATTTCACTGCATTTCTAAGGTTTATGTAAGGATCATGTGTACCAGAGTGGGAGAAGATAGTCCCTCAGCCCTTGCTCTGAGCAGATCAGGTAGAAACCAGCTTCAGCTCAGAGGCTGTGTAGTGCTGTGCCCCAGAGAAGATGCCCTTCTGGTCACAGGGGTCCTTTTTAGCCTGCAATAAAACTGCATGTTTATTCCAGAATAGTTTAGGTGTCAACACAGTGATGATGTCACTTCTTTATTCCCCTGTGCTAATAAACACCTTGTTTCATGGTGGTGTTTTCCATTTAGCCTTCTTACAGGAGAAGTAATGCAGTAATGTGAGTGACAGAGCTGTTTCTGCTAAACAGTGCTGCAGCTGTAAATACACAGAAACTGGTTAAAAAGAAGCAATGCTAACCTTTCAACAAAAGTTGCAAAAACATGGGATGGCTGAATCCACATTCATAAGGAAGCTGGCATTGAGGAGGTGTACAGGGAGACTGAATGCAAACCAGGATCTCCAAGGATGTCTATAGAAAAGTGGAGTGACAGAAGGAAGCCTATTCCTAAAAAATTATTTGGAGAGTCAAGAGGACTAAAATGAGCATAGAGAAGACAGAATTCTGATAGAAAAGTGGAATATATGTCTATAGACAGAACAGGTCCTGGAGAGAGTATAGTAGGTCCTGAGTCTGGAGAAGACAACCAGATATACTGTGATAGATGTGGGTGAAAAAAATGCTGATCTGCAACATGAGATAGAGCAGCTCTAGATGATGCCAACAACATGGTCCTGCATGTGAAACTGAGGGCTGGTTGGGACCAGAACAGACACTTTTAGAATGAGAGGAAATGAACATGGTATCATGAGAAGAAAGATCCCATGGGATTCAATCATAAGGATGTGTTGAGGTTGTCAGAAGTTGAAGCAGACAAACTTCTATGTCTGTGAAAGGGGCGAGTGAAAGCTGAGGATGCAGAGGACAGAAGTTGAGAGGGTAATTAAAAGTTATGCTGCTTTTTAAATACCCTTTCTTTGGAAGGTGTGGATAGGACCCTATGCAGAAAAAAGTAAAGGCAGTAAGGCAGCAAGTATATTGTCTGCTTAGGGCAGGGGGGCGTTTGAATAGAAGACTGTTCAATAATGTTAGAGAAAACAATGTTTATTATACTGAAGGAGAACTACTAACAGTACACCCATCATGCATGCTTTTCAGTGACTGGTCAGAAACAGAAAAAGAGAAACTAGGGCTGGGGTTTGGAAAGTCTGCAAATACATAACTAGCCATGAAAGCTAATGGACCAGAAAATGTGAAAGGGCCAAGTGTCAGTGTGAGGACAGAAAGGGATGATGCTGAAATTGATTAGATGAGGGCTGAAGAAAGTGGCAACAAAAACTACCAAAAGAGTATTCCCTTCACTATATGTGACTGAACTTATCTGTGAGCCTGTGGTAGATGATGTGACTTACAGATAAAGGAGTTGGTAATTGTTCATAAAGCTGCTTGTTCTAACTGAGTTTCAGTAAAAAGACTTTGCTATAGTGTCAAACTTCATGCTGTATCTACAACATTATTTTTTTTTTTGCATCTTTAAGACAAACATTATGTTAGATGAGGATTAGAAAAATCTTTTGTCTTTTCATAAGAGTACTATGATAGGTAAAAAAGAAAACTTCCTGTCCTGGTTTAGGCCAGGATAAAGGTGATTTTCTGGTTTGTGCTTTTGCTTTTAGCTAAGTCTCTTGTAAGTAGTTGCACTTGCTGGGGTTAACAGTAAGTTTCTCAGACATTGTCCGCTTCTAGGACTGATAACACTCCATGTTTATAGTTACAGCTAGAAATTGTTATGCAGAGCCAAGGACACTGCTCAGCTCTCAGGAACATTTTGCTTTCCAGAAGGAGCAACGAGGTCCCACCTGAACCCCTCCTCTGGGGAGGACCGGACAAGATAGATGTCAAAATTGACCAAACAGAGTATTCCATCCCATACACGTCATACTCGGTATAAATTTGAGGGATCAAAGGTCAACTCTTTCTCTCTTCCTTCCTGCCCTCCCTGCTTCCTTCGGCATCCTGAGAGGATTCCATCCGTCCCAGTGCCTGTGGTCCTGATCCGTGCCAGCCTGAATCTGTGTGTTCCTTCCCCCAGCTCCTGACTGCTGCCGACTCCAGGAGTCCAGCCTGGACTTTCCCAGGGCTGCCCTGCAGCCTCGGTGGTGACGTGAGAGTACTGGGGAAAGGGGGGAGGAACGTGGGATCAACTTTCCTGTATATTTGTATATTTGTATATATTTAGTAATTTTTCCTATTTTATCATTATTGTTTCATTAAAGTTCTGTAGTTTAGTTTCCAACCCATAAGTCTCTCTTCCTTATTCTCTCTCTCTTTCCTTTATCAGAGGAGAGAGAGAGATTAATATATAAATCTGTTTCTCGGTTTAAATCTGTTGTTTTGCCGGGCCAGGGTTAAACCGTGACACTTCCATATGCATGCAAGTAAAATAAAGGAGTACTGTTGCAGTATTGGGTGCCTGCAACTGATTCTATGATTCTATAGCAGTTCAAGGAGGTGCAGAACAATCATAGCTAAGTGGGTTTTGTAAAACTCTTCATAGTTTTTTTTTAGGACAATGAAGTGGGGTGTGTGTTGCTAACTCAGGAGACAACACAACCTATTTGTCTAAGTGACATAATGAAATACAAAATCAGCCAAAATGCTGCACTGCAGGAGTAATAAAGTATGTTCATGTATGCAATAGAACATATGTTTTCTGGTGGCATTTATCCTATGAGATAGCTTGATGTTCTTAGTGTTCTTTTCATTCACAAATTACTGGTGTTTCTGTCTCAAAAAAGAGTAAAAATAGCGATGTACTAATACTCATCTGTCAACTGAAACAGGCATATTTCACCTCTGCAGGCTTTTACTGTTACTTTTAAACCATGATGAATAGAGATAGAAAAGGACATCCCCATGATTTTGCTAATTTCTAAAGCATATTTTCAGTGTATATAATATTAAACCATATCTCTAATCATGTATTTAGCTACTGACAGCTGTCTTATTATCTGATGATACTTTTAATATATACCTGGGAGATACTGAGGGGAAGTATATATATCTAATGCATGCACAGCTCCAGTTTCTTGTCTTGGTGAAGCTATTGCTGATGACTCAGTCAGGAGCACAAATGTCAAGTGGTGTCTAGATGGGTGATACAGTAGTATGTTCATTTGCATTTTCACCTACATAAACAGTCATGAAACTACAAAGCTCAAAATATTTCTACACTAAACTAGTTGTCGTCTCCATACCTACATGAAATCATGCAAAGCAGCTATTGCTGAGACACCAAAGTGATTATATTACAGCTGTACATTCTTGGATAATGATGACTATCTTAAAATCTTTGTTTTTCCATAACAGACCTCTATGTCCTAGGCTATGCTGGCAAGTAGATTTTTAATATATTGATTGGGAAAGCAAACATTATTTGTCAAGATTGATGTGTGCTGTGTTGGCATCAACAATTAGAACTCCCCCATATCCTTCTTGCCTCCAGCAATGTTTTGCTGTCAAAGAGAGAAAGAATGATCTTCTGAGACAACAGTTACGTCTGAGATTTTCTAATGTAGTTGACTCATCCTCTGCATCTCTTTTCTCTCCCAGTGGAGGAAAAATTGGAGAAAGACAGCAGGATTTCTTTCGTGATTCTCTTGGGGACGCATTGATGGATAGAAATCATAGTCCAATGCAGGCTTTGTTTCTGACAGGGCACACCTTTGTCCCCAGAAG
This sequence comes from Phaethornis superciliosus, assembly GCA_023637945.1. Lineage (NCBI taxonomy): Eukaryota > Metazoa > Chordata > Aves > Apodiformes > Trochilidae > Phaethornis > Phaethornis superciliosus. The sequence goes on along the minus strand of JAJQWJ010000002.1, from coordinate 49,715,787 downwards.
ATGTGTTATTTTTGAGCATTATATCTGTTGATGTATTTTCTATCTGATTTGCAGCAGTCTTCTCACCAGCTTTCCCTGCTCAGTTACACTTCTACTAATCTAGAACTGAAGTGGGAAGTAACCTTCCTCTCCCTGCAGTGCTTCAGCTTTCTATCTTAGCCCAGCTATTCTTCACGGTTTCTCATTGTGTGTATTACAAGCCCCTTGATGCTCATCACCCACAATCACCTTTCTTTGAGCAAAGCTTTCAGCTTCATCTCTCCCATTTCTGTGATGGAGTCATGGCCCCACTTCAGGCTAAGCCTGAACATCCTGGTAAAATAAAACAGCGACATAAAGCACAAAACCTGAAGATCTGACTTTACTTGTCTTCTGGATTCAACCTAGGAAAAAAAAAAAAAAAAAAAAATCCCTACCACCTTGTATCCAGAAACTTCTATAGGCATCCACATCCATGCAAGGAGTCAGAAAAGAAACTTTCCTCATGCTTGCTTACTTGTCTGTCAATACCTGTGGCACATTCAGAGCTTGTTACAAGGGAAAGTAGAGCTAGGACATTTCCACATTATAAATACCCATGTATTGCGTTTCGGACCCCTTGGTGGATTTGCCTGAGTGCTAATCTTTGTGTGACCTGAACAAAAATGCATGCAATAGCTACCAAAAGAGAAGCTCAAATTACGCAACCCTTTCCTCCAAAATCACAATATTCCTTCCCATGTTGCTCAGTATAAAATGGTTCCCAAGCAAGCCCTCTGGTGTGCTGGTGTGCTAGTTGGGTTGGAGCATGTTTGCTCCTGCTTCTCATTTCCCTACTGGAGGAGAATATTATTCATCAAGATAGGTCGCCTTCTGCCTTCCCCAGTAGGACCAGCTTGATTGCTTTGTTATGAAGTAGGGACTGAGACCCTGGACTTGGGCACCCTCATCTGCTGTCTTTTCTGCAGCTTTTCTGGGAATTTTCTGCTTGGGAAGTAATTACCAACTGAGGAGGGCAAGGTCTATATCTATATATTTTATATACATTTATAATTCATGATCACTATTACCACTTCATTAAACCTGACCTAATTTTTTCTTCCAACCTTAAAGTCTCTCTTTTACCCTGAGGAGGTAGTGAGGGAATAACAGAGAGCATCTGTCACCTAGTTACTATCTAAAACTGTGACAGATTTATTGGTGCCCAACATGGGTCCAATGTCTTGGGTTAGTGCAGTCCTGCTTTGGGAGTGGAGGGGCCACAGTGGTGGCTCCTGTGAGAAGCTGCTGGAAGCTCCCCCAGATCCAATTCTGGCCCTGCCTCTGGCTATGGCCAAGCAGATGCCAAGCTATATGCATCTCTGCAAATAACCAATCCAACAAAGGGAAAATGAAACTGCAAAAATATTTTTAAAAGAACCCACAGAGGACAGGAGGAGGTGAGAGTGAGTGATGCCAGAGCAAAGTCACCAAGGTCAGTGAAGAGGGACATGGGGAGAAGATGCCTGATCAGAGATTTCCCTGCAGCCCATGGTGAGTTGGCAGCCATCTCCCTTCAGCCCATGGAGGAGCACGGTGGAGCAGTCACTGAAGGACAAATGTGGATTTGTAACACCTGGAGTGTCACAGGAGAACAGAATTGTGAAGCTGCAGCCTGTGCAGGATCACGGGGAGGGTCAGATGTGTCTCTGCAGCCGTGTAGGGCCCCGTGTCAGAGGAGGTGACTGCTCCCGCAGCAGCCGTGACTCTGTGTGCAGCCCGGGCTGGAGCAGTCTGTGCCTGAGGGACTGCACCTGTGGGAGGGACTCATGGCCCAGGGGTTCCTGAGGGACTCTCTTGTGAGGGGGACCCCACATCAGAGTGGGGGAAGAATGTGAGGAGTCCTCCCCCTGAGGAGAAAAGCAGTAGAAACATCACGTGGTGAATTGACCCTGAACCCCCATTCTCTGTGCCACCGAGGGGGAAGGGAGGAAGGAGTGAAGCAATTTGGGCCCAGGAAGAAGGGAGGAGAGGGAGGTATTAAGATCTGGTCGGGTTCTGATCTTATTCTCCTTGTAGATTAAATTAGGGATTTTTTTCCTTCCCAAGCTGCACCTGTCTGGATTTTGCCTGTTACCATAACTGAGGAGTGAAACCCTCCCCATTCTTGTCTCAGTTAAGAAGCCTTTGGGTGGATTTTCTCCTCCCTGTCCCCCAGTGCGGGTAGGGGGTGAGTGAGCAGAGGTCTGGCAGGTGCTGGCTGGACCTAAACTGGGGCATCATTAGAAGGCAGATTCCTCCACATACCCATGTTGCAGGTTATGTTGTTCAACATCAACATTTCAGAGGCCACTGCCAGCTCTCAGGTCTTCCAGAAGATTGCCAAAGAAGTAATGGCTCTTTATAGATTTTGCTCTTGGTGACGCTGTCTTCATTGCTGTACAGCCCTCAAGCAGCTACAGAGGGCGAAGATAGGATGGCAATTTTCTTGGTTAATTACCAACTACATCTGATATGCAAGCAAAACAGAAGAACTTAGTTGAGTAAATACGCACAATGAGTCATAACAGTGTCAGTGTCTTGCACAAACCCAGTGGATTCAGCTGCTACAGTGGATTTAATATTTGTAACAGCAGTGGTAATGTTTGGGAGCACAGCTCTAAAAGGCCATGCTTCGTTCAGGAAATATTTTCTATGCAATGTTAAATATAGGAAATCAGAGCATGGACATATTTGTCTTACAGGTCATAAATTATGTTCTATAAAATATAAAATCTTTGGTCTCATTGCAGGCAACTGGAAGTATCCTGTGACAGATAAATATCAGCGTGGGTGACTGTCACTTTAATTTGATGTTATTTTCTGTGTCTTCATCCCACTTCAAGTACAAATGTATTAGTCATGGTAGTGAGAACTGGGAGATACAGCTTCAAGAGTACAGGGGGAAATCTTGCTGGGGAGCTGTTTTCTTTGGACATGGAAATTCATAATATCAGTATTAAAAAATTCATATTTCTTTCTACAGTGCCAGACAGGGAAAGTGTTGTGACAGATCTAGAAGAAAATGTAGCATCTGCCTATATCACAGATAAACAGAAATATGTCTCTAAAAAGAGGTTTAGTTTTGAAAAGGTCTGTAAACTTGAGATCTGGAATTCAAACCAACCCAAACAAAAAGGTCTGAAGGATAGAATTCTGAAAGAAGGCTATAAAAAATATACCCATGTTGTACTGAAAGCAGGAAAAGTAATTTGGAACTGAAGTTTTACTATATGATTGCATTGTGAAAACCAAACCTGTGAACATAACTTGTAGAAGTTGTGTTATTAATGAAAAACATGGAAGCAGGACTGAGAACTGGATGAGGAAAGAAGAAAAGAATTCTGCTGTGACAAGTTTTGTTTGGACAGCAAACAAAATTTTGAAATTCTAGATACAATTCTTTTGGGTATTTGTTAAACTTTATACAGAATGTATACATCCCACTGTTATTAGAAACTACAATTAAATCTTTTTAAACCTTCTTGCCATTTAAAACCATTGCTCCAGATGTTTAATGAAACTGCATAGCACTTCTTTGAAGTGTAATAGTGCCTTGAAACTTTTCCTTTGGAAGACCAATATTCCTTTAAAAGGGATTTTTCCACCCAGTATCTGGCAGTAACCCAAACCAAATCACTAGAACTACAATATCAGAGCAGCCTTAAATTGCAGCACAGATTTCAAATGAAAACTAAGCCAGGCATGGTCTGGACCATACATATTTGAGAGACTAAATTTGTGAAGCTGATTTTACCATGCAAGGGCAATTTGGAGGGCAAGTATGCTTATGCTTTGAATGATTTTATATTTTTTTTTTGTCTCCCATGGGAAACAGGGAAAATGCACAATCTAAAAGCTCCTAACCATACCACTAGGTTTAAGGCAACGTATTGAACACAATAAATGAGTATTTAAAAGCTATAAATCTAGCATGATGTTTGCAGATTTATTTCATACTAAAACACAGCAAAAAGAAAGGAACTAATGAAAAATAAGGTTCATCATCATGGTAGCCCTAGTCATGGGCCAAGACTCCATTTTACAAGATGAAACACACATATGGAAACAAGAACATGGATTCATCCACCAAATGATTTACAGTCAAACAGTAATGCAGAAGGTGGCTGAATAATGACACATGGGTGAATACAAAGGGACATAAGTGGTAAAGGAGGTAAAGGTAAAAACCATCAAGAGTTTTGAAAGGGAAATTTTTTAGAAGGGATTGAGGAATCAAAGTCATAGGAAGCAAGAAGGTTTGAAAATAAGAAAAATGGAAAGCGCTAACAGCCTCATTCTGGTCTCTTCTGCACTAGTGATCTTAAAAGGGGGAAATGACACCTAAACCTTATTTGAGTTACTGCTTAGGTGGTGGAAGTGCTCTGAGCAACATATTGTACATTTAAGGAAAAACAAAATAGTTGTCTGAGCAGAATCTATGGTTAGATTGCTCCTGCAAAACAAGCAAGCAAAAAGTTTTAATAGCATGTTGGAGTATTGCTAAAGTATATTGGTGGGTCAAAGCAGTCTGCAATTCCTATGGCTGTTATATTTAGTCTCTGAATTGATCATATATAATCCTGTTAATTTTGTAACAATTACAGCAAAACATGAAAATATAGATAATACTGTTAACACTTAGTATAGTAGGTTAACAGCATACCAAAGCTCTAACAGGTGTTCCTGACTTGTGTGGTGTCTGAAATACTTAAATTAGTGATCACAAAAAGCTGTGTATTTTTACTGTAATAAATTTAGGTCCTTTTTTTTAAAGAAAAACCAAAACCATCTGCACCTGAAGTATTCAAGCTTGTTCACTGATAAGGGCTCTCTTAGGTTCTCCTGAAACAAGATGACTGATTATGTAAGCAAGTGAGAATCTTGGAGAATCATAAAATTATGGGTGTAAAGGGCCTTCAAGATCATCAAGTGCAGCCACCAGTCCTACACCATCCTAATCAATAAATCACATCCTGAAGTGCCACATACCTGTTTTTTGAATAACCCCAGCGATGGCAACTCCATCACCTCCCTGGCTGCTCTTCCAGTGCTTTGCCACGCTTATTTTGCCAACACTTTTGGTTAATAAATTTTATCTAATACCCAATCTGAACCTTCACTAGCCCAACTTGAACCCATTTCCTCTTGTCCTGTCACTAGTGATTAGGCAGAAGAGGCCAGCACCTGCCTGCTTTCAAGTAATCATATGGAGAGTCCTTTCAAGTAGTAGAGTGATAAGGTCTCCCCTGAGCCTCCTCTTCTCCAGGCTCAACAGCCCCAGCTCCTTCAGCCTCTCCTGATAAGGTGTGTTCTCCAGATGTCTGATTAGCCCAGATGCCTTTCTCTGAACCCTCTCCAGCAGCAAAATGTCCTTCCTATACTGCAGCACCAAGCCTGCACACAGTACTCAAGAGGCAGCCCCACCAGGGCTGACTACAGGGGTAAGATCACCTCCCTGGCCCTGCTGCTCACACTCTTCCTGATTCAGGGCAGGATGCTGTTTGCCTTCTTGGCCATCTGGTCACACTGTTGCTTCATGTTCAGCTGTCAATTAACACCCCCACTTCCCTCTGTACTGGGCAGCTCTCCAGCTACTTCTCCCCAAGCCTTTAGTGTTGGTGGGGGTGTTTGTTCCAGAAGTGCAGGACCCAACATTTGGCCTTGTTGAAACTCATACTCATGACCTTGGCCCATGGATCAAGCCTGTCTAGATCCCTCTGCAGAGCCTCCCTATCTCAGGCCAATTGACACTTCCACCCAGCTTTGTGTCATCTGCAAACTTACTGAGTAGCCACTCTCTCCTCATCCAAATCATCAATAAAGATGTTAAACAGGAGTGGCCCCAGCACTGAGCCCTGGGGGCACACTTAGATTTGGTGATCTTAATACGAACAAGCAGACCCCTCTAATTTTCTCCAAATTGGGCTTTGGGAAGAATTACAATATAGCTAAGTGTGGGTTGTTTGTCATACATGACCTTAGTAGGGTTTCCCTTCTTAAATGTCAAAGGCTACAACAAAATGTGTGGTACCACACAGGATAAAAAAAAAAATTATGATGGTTTCTGAAATTCTTTGTGGATATCCTACATCTAGATAGAGGGGCTTTGCTACTGAAATGAATGACATCTGCAGAATCTTTAGCAATATAAAAGGTGATGTTTATAGCTGCTCATTTCACTCTTGCTTCTGATAAGTTTCATTCTCAAAGACTTCTCTGAAATCAGGGCTTGTGCTGTTAAGGTACCTATCATATGCCCTAAGCTGCTTCCAGCTCATATGAGGGCTAGTCCCATAGGCACTGATGGGTGAAATTAATAAGATGGTCTAACAGCAAAAGCAGCCACATATCCTCATATGAATCTATTTGAAGCAAGGATTATCCCAGCACTTTGATCTGCTTCAGTGTGTATGGAAATTTGCTTGTTGGGATTTTATCAGCTATAACAACATGTAATTGCATGCACGTAAGGCTGATACAAAGAAATGTGGTTTGCTCCCATTACATAAACATATACTTTATTAATAAGAGAGCAAAGATAGAAACTGCTGCAGTTAGAAAATATCTCTGACTAAAAAAGTGCATTAATAACCCAGATTCTAATTTCAGTGAGTGCTGCCATCATGGACAGCACCGCCCAGCAGGTGGAAAGTTCTATTTTGATTCTGGCAAGTTCAGGGCGTGACAGTCAGTACACAATAGCAGTGTACCACACACACCTGAGGTATTGGCACATATCTCCACTAATGGATATTAACAGCAGCAACAGCTAGTTGCATTTGATTAGGGACAGAGACTTGAAATGGAAAAGCCTATGAAGGGACAAAAGCTCTCTTAAAGCATCCTATAGAAGTTTCATTGACCTGACCTGCATGAGACCCACCATTCAAGGAAGACCCAGCACTGCTTTCTGTAAATTGGACTACCTGACAGACAGTAGCCAGAACTATTAGGCTGATACTACAAAAATCATTCTTCTCTATCTTCCTTGTCCCTTCTTGATTTGACTCATGCTACATACAGGCACTGGGAGTGAGAAGGTGGTGTACCAATCACCTCTGACCTGCATTTGCATATTGTGTAATTTATGCAAGGGCTTTGAGAAGCTGCTTTATCTTCTTCAGTATCATAGTTGGATGACTGGTGACTTAGTTTTAAAGCACCACTAGGGTTTTCTGAAAAGGAGTTATTTTTAAAGCTTGTGTTTCACTTCAGAGACTATTTCTGAGACGATTTCTTTGCATTTGTGTAAAAATAAAACAGGAAAGAAAACTGCAGAAGCTAGAAAGCAGAGAACAATGCTTAGCCATCTGTCTTGAATTCTGTGAATAATAAATAGGGATTGAACAGGAAATACAGATTAGCTTAGTTGTTAATGCATAAAATAATCAGACTGCATGTTTGCAAATTCTGCTGCAGATGTACTATAAGTGAAACCCTACCTTATTTTTATATCATAGTACACATCAAGTAAAAAGGCTCAGTATGTTACCATCACAGGCTTTAGTTGTATCACTAACACATCACTTACAGCTTTGGCTGCCATGTCGGTGGGCATTTAGGTCTAAAGTATGCATTAGGTAAAGTAGAATGGGTAATATTTGGGATGACCATAAGACATGATTGTTATTCATCTCTTCATGCAGAGACTTCATACAGAGACTGAGCAACATTCATTTGCTCCAAGTAACCTGGCAGTCCCATCTGCTGGAAATATTTGTATATGTTCTGTAGAAAAGACTCTAACAGGCTGTGTAATAAGTCATAAATGTTCAAACCAAGAATATGTAACTTCTACCTATTCCCATGGGACTAACAATTCACATAAGTCTCTAATTTTCTGCAAGAAATGTTTCCTGTATTTCATTCAACTTGTACAGTACTGCAGCACATGACCTGATTGTGGCTGCAAAGCCCACGTCTTCATCATCGTGTGTCAGTTTTGAAAATGCATACACTTACACTGGGGTTACAAGCACTTGAAAGGACTTTGGTCAAACAAGCTGGTAAGTCTGTTTTGGCAAAATGTTGACAAACCTGTGGTGAAACAACCGCCGCTGTTCTCAGATCAAGTCCAAATGTATAGTGTCGTCACATTAAAAGTGGCAAGCCACAGCCAATTAGCACTCTAGCATGTAGCAGGTAAATCCCACTGATCTTTTTCAGTCTTCCCCTTTATGCAAGCTCTTCACCTTTGGAAAATTAATAGTTTTCCTGTCTCAGCAAAAACTAATCCTATAACTTCTTGCTGCAGCATACCAGTTGCATGTTGAATTGTTTGCTTTACCTGTTGAAGCATACCTTTTTATGCTTCAGTCATTGCATTTCTAATTTTCGTGACTGTGTTTACTCGTATATGTAAGGAAATATGTTACCCCTGGGAATTCTTGTACGTCAGTTTATAGAGTCATATTATGGTCTGGGTTGGAAGGGACCTTAAATATGATCTCATTCCAACTCCCTTGCCATGGGCAGGTACACCTTCCACCTTTCAGGTGGAATATCTTCAAAGTCCCATCCAACGTGGCCCTGAACACTTCCTGGGATGGGGCACCTGCAGCTTCCCTGGGCTACATCTTCCAGTGTATCACCACCATCACAGAGAAGAATTTCTTCCTAATATCTAATTTAAGTCTTAAACTCTTTCAGTTTAAATCCACTACCCCTTGCCCTATCTATACATGCCCTTGTAAAAAGACCCTCCCCATCTTTCCTCTAGGCCCCTTCAGTACTGTAAGAATGCTATAAGGCCCAGTTGATTGCATCTAAAGCATTCTTTCAGAGGTAAGATTATTTTGCCATAGGTTAAGCGTCACCAGCTACAGTGTACTGGGATATTTTCAAGCTTCTCCAGTGGTAGCAAAGCCAACCTACAGCTATTAGGGTGCCCTGAAACACTGTTGAAGAGTGCTGTGGTTTAAATCAATAGCAAATCACAGGCAGACCTGAGCTTCAGAAAGCCTCAGTATTTGTTTTTTTAACACTGGTACTTACAGGAAGCTAGTTGAAAAAAGGAATTTTATGCTCTGGCTCTGATAAAACCAGGATTAAACCAAAACAAAATAAAACAAAACAAAAATCAACCAATCAACCTGAACCAAGAAAACAAACCCTGTTATCTTTACTTTAGTGAATTGACACAAATAATACAGTCATATAAAGGCAAAATGAAATGGTCTCTACAAAGTGAGGAGACTTTAAATGATTGAATAATGTCATCCCTTGAAAACACTTTTGTGTAATAGTAATTGTCACTATGGTCCATGCTAACAGTGGTAGAAAGTATTTTTTTGGCCACCATGCATTATTTGTTCATAACTTACTTTTTTTTTTTTTTTTTTTTTTTTTTTTTTTTTTTTTTTTTTTTTTTTTTTGCAGTACAGCAAATATTTGGGACTCTTTAACAAGCCTCTCAGAATCCAACAAACAACTGAAGAGCTGCTTTAGTTGTTTTATCTTAAGTTAGTATTTTCTGCCCATCTTCACTTTACTATACTTACCTTTAGATCTCTTAACAATTTAGCAACACTTGCAAAGCTATTTATTGAAGATTACACAACAATTGAAGTATTGATCATGATTCAAATCTTTTATCCTTATCAGATAGCCATTTTCTTTCTGGATATGTTTTGAATTAAAAGTTACAACTATAAACATGGCTGTATTCTGGAGATTATTAGAAGTGTTTATAGAGGGGAGTGAGGGGATGGGGAGATGCACAAGGTCAGTGATTGCCAACTCTTTTCCCTTAGCTATTCCACCTACAGTTTTCATTTAAAATGATACTAAATTCTAATCTTATGTAAAAATATTTTGCTTTTTCTGAGATGGTGAAAATAACTCTTATCTACAGCATAAATACTTCTGTGTCAGCAAGGGTTTCTCTGTATCCACCAGCTCTGATAACCAACAGTTTCTCTTCTTCATTTTGAAACATAACAATGAGGTCCGAAAATGATTACAGGATTTTTTTTTTTTTTTTCAATGTGAAAGGCAATGTAGTCAGAGCCAGTGCACCTTCTGGTAACCTTTATAAGCTAAACATTAAAATAAGCACAGTTTAAGGGAAGAAAGGGAATGAAACAGGTGAGTGACCAAGGTCATGACCTCTTCAAAAACAATCAAAGACATAATGCAGCTTTCTGCTTCCCAGCCAACTTCTCAACCCATCACAACAGCAAACAATTATCTCGTGTTACTCTTTAATGCTTATTAATAGTTTACTATTAATTTCATGTAAGAAACTATTGATCTTACTTTTTTTGTTTCTCTTTAGAAAAGCAAAGCAATATAAACTTGTACTATGTAATCCTACAGTACTAAAAATAAGCTCCAATATTCTGCCATCGGGGTGATTTAATAATAAAAGTATTGGAAACTCTTGGAGTCTGTATACTTTAATAGTGGGATGGAGCCAAAACTACCAAGCAATTAATGTATGGTTTGTTTTGGGCAAGAAAAGTAGCTGTATGATACAGGGATGAAGCATATACTAATAATGAACATTGGAGGAAATCCAGGCTGGTGCACAGGGGACTGCCTCAGGTTGAAAAAGTAAAGCTAATAGGATTCAGCAAAATCATTGTATTATTCCTCAAACTTTGTTCATATTGAGTAGCACAGAAGGATGCAAGAAGCTTCCATACATTTCATAGAAGTAATCACTTAACTAAGTACAGTTTTTGCAAAATCTGATGCTGAGAAAGCAGAAAGAGAAAGGCAGTAATAATACTTACATTGATTCTAATAGAGGATTTTTATTTTTCCAAACTCTCATCAAGCTCAATAGATATACAGTTGTTTTTTGTTTGGTTTTTGGGGTTTTTTTTGTTTTGTTTTTTTCTTACAGAAAATGAGACTGATAATTTACAGCAATAGCTTTAGATTTAATCGGGATAAAATTCCACTACATCTGAAGAGAGCTAGGATATTTTAAGTCCTATCCTTAGCAGAGCTTGACACTGTCTCCCATGGAAATCAGCAGGAGGTATTCTAGTTGCTTTAGTAGATGCTGGATAAGATCTCTGAATATTATTAACATATTTGGAAAGGGCCTAAAAAATAGGACAGGTCAGAAATGAACAAAATGTAGGTTTAGGATTTTCTTTCATACTCCAGTGTGCAACTTTTTAATGTAATGTTGAGACTGCTAAGAGACAAAGGCAGGAAACATTATAAATAAACCCTCTCTTTTCCCTCTCCACTAAAAATGAATTTACACCATTATTTTACTTTAAAATAATAAATCTGTTTCCTGAATACTTTCTTATGTACAGAGCCATAGAAAGGGATATCTTTATAATGTATTTAAAAATAATTATATAGCTCTATACACTTTTATCAATCAAAATTTGGCCTTATTCTCTAAATATGAAATTATGTGTTCAAAAATTCCTGTTAGTTGCTAAGCTAGTTTTATCTACACACTTGATAAATTATGGGTTGACATCTACTTTTCTGATGAGTAGCAGCATTCCCACTGACTGTGAGGAGAATGAATTCAAGCAAATAGTTGGGCAGCAAATTTTTCTAGTCTTTTCCTATCCTCCTTTTCCTAAGAGGCATATGGTGAGCTCGTGGTGTTTGTCTGCATATGAGGTAACAGACACAAATATGGGAAAGAAAATTCTCCCTGCAAGAATACATTGTATTCTGCAGCAGGTCTGTGACCACAATCCTGTGTCTGCATTTATGAATGGAATGTTTGGTCTTAATATAATCTTAGTATAATCTTAATATAATTGTTCTCTCTCCATACCCATGTTGCCTTTCAGAATAGGCAGGACATGTTTGGTGGCCTGACAGGGTATCCTCTTCTTGAAGATCCAGAGTTCCCATACTTTCATTAACTTGGCATCGATACAATGTGCCTTTCATTCTGCCAGTTCTTGATACAATTTCTTGTTCACTGCCCCCCTCTCTGAGGCCCAACTCCCATACAGGAGGTAGGAGCTGTTTCTCTAGATCAAGCAAGAGAAGAGTCTGCTTTCTGAAAAATTTAGGATTATAACCTCCATGTTGAGAGGAAAATCTGAGTGACTGAGAAGTTAGAGTGCATCATAATGCAAATGCACAGGGGATCATAGCAATGATTAATACAGTAAACTTAATTCTTCCTTCTTTACCCTTGTAGTGCTTAACTTCAAAGCATTATTTTTCTTTTAATGTAGGCTTTTGTCAGCTACAGTATTTCATAGACTGGCAAGCCAAAGAGAACTATTATAACCATCTAATTTGACCTCCTAGGTAAAATAGGACACAATGTCACTTGCTACTTTTACTTTGAGCCAATTAATGAATTAAGTAGTGTGTGACTAAGCAGAGGATTTCAAGAGATGGAGAATCCATTAGTTTTCTTGATGGTGTGTTCCAGCAGTTAATCACTCCCTCAGTTTAAAAAAAATATATATATATATATGTATCCCTCATTACCTATCTGAATAGTTTCATGGTCTCAGCTTCCAGCTATGGGCAATTCAGGTCTTTAGTCTTCAGACGAAAGATCCATTTATTCACTCAGTATTTTCTCTCCATTAAGTAGGTATCTTAGTCACTGTAATCAAATCATCCTAAATCTACTCTTGTTGAGGAAGCTAAATATCTTGTGCTTTTAAAGTCTTCCACTGTAAACCACTTTCTTCAGCCCTCCAAATAATTTTGAAGCTTTTTGCTGCCCTTTTACTTTTTCTTGCATCCTTTTAAGAACATGGGAACCGGAACTGTGTGATGTATTTCAGCAGCAATATTCATCATGAGTGCACCAACAAAAACCATGCACACCACCCCTCTCTATCTCAGCTTACCCGTATACATGTATACACATACATATATTATATATGTATATATATGTATATTTATATACAGACAACCATTTGCACACACAAAAACATTCTTGGGCAAAAATTACAGAGCTTCCCAGGGACAGATACACATCTATCACATCAATGAGATTAATTGTATTTTATGATATCTGTTACATCCCCTTCTGCAAATATTACACACAGAAAACCACATCCAACCAACAAGGCCTGCTGTTACCAATAGTAGAAGTACAAGAGATGATAAGAGGAACCATGGGCTTTTTAATGGGTCCTGCCACTGCTCCGAGGCCAGGATCCATTGTGGAACTGCTGGTCCTTGCTCCAAAGATGCTCTGACCAGCCAAAGTTTGAGGGGACCCTGCTGGTACCTGCCTTTACTGAACTTGCGCCAGTCCAACCTTAGATTTCACCTTCCCACTTCTGTATTATTTTCCTTTTGTGCCTTAGCTTTTCTTCTTCCATTTCTCTTCCTGTTTCTCCTCTGCCTCTCCTTGGGTCTGCAGGATAGGACTCTACCTCCTGTGGTGTTCTTATAAACATGTGGCCAAAACCATCAGTAAAAGGTGGTGTATTGAACAGCAGTTTAGTGTCAGTGCAAATGAGTTGCATCTCAGAGTTGCCTGAAGGCAATGTGTGAGGCTTGTCCTTCTTGAAGGAAAGGGTTGTAAGCAAGAGTAAGCACTTTTTGCTTTTTAATGTAGTGTATTGTATGACATTTAATGTATTCCTGTCATTAGAAGATCATTAGGAGGAAGTTAGTTCAAACAACTGATATTAAAGACCATTAGAATTAATTCTTTCTCCTGGAAAGTTAATGCCGCCTTTAATATGACCAAAGAGATTGTCAGTTAAGGGAAGAAAAGTGGATATATGAGTTACACTTTGGTTTTATTTTGGTTTTTTTCTGCACTTTTAATGACTGGCTAGGAAGGTTGCATAGTTGCCCATGGGACTGTGAAAGCTGAAAAGCCAAATCTTAACTCCTTAATCTTGTATGACATCAGGATAACTCTTTTAGCTTTCTAGGTCCATTTAGTTCCTTAAAATGAATCAAGCACTTCTCTCCATTATCAAGGCTTTTCTTATACTTGAACAAGTGCCAATCACTGATATTTAGCAGTTCTGACAGAGCGCTGAGACTTTTTTTGCCTCTGGACTGAATCCAGCTCAATTCAAATATTTTTCTCTGGTTGTAAGTTTTTCTCAGTGATGTGTTTTCCAACAATCTTTAATGATTTCACTGTTAGATTAGATCAGTTTTGAATTCTCCTTTCATAAATTATCATAAAATTGTTTCTGTGCTTTCTACAAGAATTTGTAGAGTTTAATAGTCAGATTTAATAGTGAGATTAAAAGCACAGGTGTTAACAGGCTAAAATCTTTCTGATCTCTTTGAGGGAAAGTGCTGATGAAAGCTTGAAATGTGCATATTAAAACTGTCAGTGAAAGTGCTCCCCATTCTAAAATCTGTGCTTTAAAAAAAGCAAAAGTTCACGGTTATGAGCAAATGTGCAGAAAACCCGATTACCTTGATATACAATCACTCATGGAGCTGTACAATTTATTTGCTGTAGGAAGCTCTCTGCTTCCCTTGAAGCATGTGAGTGTCAAAATACTCTCAACTGCTTAGAAAAATATCTTCAAATAAGCATCTGCAGCCAACTAGTGAAAAAAGCAGCTGTATCACTTAGAAGCAGAAAAGCTATCTACTTGGGAGGAGCTTCGTTCCTTTCTTCTGATGGCAATTTGTGAGAGGTTTGTAAATGTAGGACCCCTGATCATTCAGGTTAATCTACGAGAATTTCAAGCATTTTGTGTCATGTGGACAAGGCTCTGTTTCCTTTTGGTGTTGTTTCTTGTATAGCTGACTCATGCAAAACTATCAAATTAGAAATTGCTTTCAGTCCATTTACAGAGAATTAAATAATCAAAATAACAACGGAGAATGTCACTCATTATTCTTGCTCTAAACAATAGATACCTAACTTTCAGGAATAAAAAACCATGAAGCTGACAAAGAATGAGGGTGAAGGGGGACTGAGGGCTGTGAGATGACTGACTTTTAAGTTATAGCCTATCTGTAATCATGAGGGGAAGTTTCCAATAAACAAACCTTTTTCCAATAAATAAACCAGTAAAAGGCTTAGGTCTTTTTACAAAATAAATACTTAATAGTAAACTGTTTACTTTTGGCAAGCTTGGCAAATGTAACTTGAGAATGTAATTTCAGAAAATGCGGTGTAGCCATGTAGCCATGACGACATCCACAATAACTTGTTAACCACAACTCCACCTAAAAGAAGTGTTGAATTTTTCCACTCTGCCTATGGTCACATCATTTGGATCATTCATCCAAATAAAATTGCTTGCCCTACTTACACAAACAACTGTCCATCACATAAATAATTCACAGTATGGTAGTCTCTTCTATTAACTGCATACTGAAAGACTGCCTTGGACATGAAACATAGTTGAAACTGAAATCACTGTGCCCATGGTATAGAACCAGATGGTATATGTGCTCTGTAAATCAAAAATATGCTTGACCTGTGAATGAGAAATGTTATTTTTTGATAGATCAAGCATGAGGAAGCTGTTACACTTTTGTGGACCTGTTGTTTCTTAGGAGTGTGTTCATAATGTTAGCAGGTCTGCAATACAAACAGGAACTGAGCACAGAAACATCTCTTGCCCATTGAATATTACATAATTCAGAAAAATACCTTGTATTCCTCTGATATATTACACAATTAAAAGTCAAGAAACATCCAAATTAAGACTGAATGTGTAATTTTAGGCTTTTCCTCATCTGATACCACCTTTATATAGGACTAAGTATCAAAAAATGTGTAGCGCACTTTCTTTTTCCCCTGGGACCTCTCACATCTGCTCAGTGTCCTCTTTCCACTGGATACTATGGATGGCAGTACACACTTCTATTCCCTGAAGGCTCTCTACCTGTAGCACTTGCCAACTTCAGCACCAGAGTACAGGGTCACAAGTGAATAAGGCAGGAAGATAATGTCACATGAATAAGGAAACAGAACACTGAAGCAGAGGAAGATAAAGTAATGTTTCACAGTACTCCTCTGGCACCTGATGCCAGAAAGTGGCACCTATCCTTCTTCACTCACTGTCCTTAAGGTTCCAGACAAATATATATGTCAGATAAAATCAAGAATTCAGTCTAGAGTAAAGTAAATGGTAGTGAAAGAGAAGAAAAAGAAGGAAAAATTAGAGGAATTGGGATATAGGGAAGAAATAGAGAACAAATATGGAGTGAAGAAGATTTGAAAACATGAAGAAATAAACCCCCAAAAGTATGGGGGTGAAAAACATTGGACAGAATAAGGGGTGCAAAATTATGCAAGTTCCAGCTAGACATAAACGCATCACAAGGTATATTGGAATTAATTGGTAAGACAAATTTGTCATTAGGATGCTCTTCTACTTAGAGTGCAATACTATTCAATAAGATTGTAGAGACCAGGCTCTCTAGAGAGGACTTGTGTCTCTTCTGGCACAGGTGTAGACGTCAAGTGCTGTTCAATCACTCAGGTGGTCTCTGAGCCACCTGAGATGTCCTCTCTCCATCCCTTACTGTTCCTGCAGCTTAGCAGGGGCTGTGCCACCAAACTCCATCATTTCCGCTCTGCTCCTCCTCATTTGTCTCTGCTAGTCCTTCCTTTGTGGGAATGCTTGAAAATACAGAAGAGAGTAAGTGATGCAAAACCATGACTAACTCACATGCAAATTTCTGCTGGGAAATTTGCCAGGTTGCTATGGAAAACACACACTGCAAGAAGCATCTCCACCCTGACTGTCCTCCCCTGTCCCACTGCATTCACCTACACTCTGGAGGCTTACATAGACCCTCCTTGTTGACATGTGAGACTACGTTAATAGGCTCTGCAATTCCTTTCCACAGATACTGGATATTTTGTATCTTCACTTTCATTGCACACTCAGCCTGATGAAAAATCCAAACCACAACAAGTGAACACAGAAAATCTATGTCCTTGTACGACGATTATTTATGCAAAAACAACATAAAATCTGAACACATTAAAACTGGCCATAACATTGCAGTGTTCATATCATCATTTCTGACTCACACAGAGTCCATAAATCTAACTGTCACAAACACACATAACTCAGTGATGCTTATTGTACATTTTAGAACCAGTTGCCACTTAGACCTTGGCACACTTAAGGGGTGGGCGTGCGTGTGAAGGACCAGCCCTCAGGGCCTGTTGTGTAAAGTGGTGTCAAAACACCAAATACTCTTGTAAGCTTTCCAACAAAACCGCGTTTAAGCTCCAAAGGACTATCTGATACCTATGGATACAACAGTAGAGTGGAATGCCTGCATACAAGGCTAGGGATAATGTGAGGGGGCAGAGATCCTTTCCAGTTGTTCAACTGCAATGTCTCAGCTGCACTTATTCACCACTGGGAAATTATTGGTTAAGGGAAACAAGACCGTGAAAGAAGGAGCTGTGAAGTTGGGCTTTGGGAACTTCACCAGCACCAACCCTCCCCCATATGCTGGATCAACACTGGATAAAAAAATGGCTAATGTTAAAATACAGACCTTGAATGTTGTTCCACCTTAATCTGATCAAAGGGTATCTGATGGGTTGAGCATTTCCTTGGTCTGTAACACTTTAATCACTCTCCCTGGAAGGGCCATGTGTGGCTCAGAGATTGCATCCAGCCACAACAAGGCTCCTCTCTGAGAAGGAATTCAGAAAGCAAGAGGGTCCAATCTTAATCTCCCTGGGTTGCCCAATCTGGGTCATGACACCATGCAAACTGCATGAAGTTCTACAAGTGCAGGGTCCTGCACCTGGGCTAGGGCAATCTCAACCTGTGTTGGGCAGAGAATGGACTGACAACAACTCTGAATAAACAGACATCGAGGTGTTAGCTGATGAAAAGCTCAATATGAGCTGGCAATGTGCACTTAGAGCCCAGAAAGCCAACTGCATCCTGCACGACAAGGAGTGTGGCCAGCAGATCAAGGGAGGCGATTCTCCCCCTCTATTCCATTCTCATGAAAACCCCACTGGGAGCAGTGTGTCCAGTTCTGTAGCCCCCAGCATGAGAAGGACATGGACCTGCTGGAAAGAGTCCAGAGGATGGCTATGAAGATGAACAAAGAGTTGAGTTGGGGTTGTTCACTATGAAGAAAAGAAAGCCCCAGGGCGGCCTTAGATCAGCCTTCCAATATCTGAAGGGGGCCTCCAGGAAAGCTGGGGAGGGACTTCTTACAAGGATGTGTAGTGACAGGACAAGAGGGAAAGGATTCAAGATGAGAGAGGATAGATTTAGGTGAGATATGAGGAAGAAATTCTTTTCTGTGATGATGCTGAAACACAGCAAGAGGCTGCCCAGGGAAGCTGTGGATGCCCCCTCCCTGGAAGTGCTCAGGGCCAGGTTATATGGGGCTTTGGGCAACCTGGTCTAGTGGAAGATGTCTGACCATGGCAGGGGGATGGAACAAGATGGTATTTAACTTCCCTTTTAACCCAAATCTAATGTGAACCTTTGGCTTTTCCTGCATGGGATCTCCAATGTCTCACTATGGTTGCAGAAAGTGGCATTTGTCATTCCTCATTCCTGTTACACAATTTTCTAAACAAACAAAAGGATCCTACAAAGGGCCCTTTTTCTCCACAAATATCCCTGCAATACAAACAGTCTGGACACAGCCTGTCGGTTCAACAGTTCCACAGTATCTACAGTCTGGCTCATCAGACAGGAAAATAGCAAAACTACTTCAAAGCCTGAATATTAATCCGTGCTAGCTGGGTAGAGGATAATTTCACAGGAAAAGTGTTCCAGTCAGATACATGATGAGGACATTTTTTCCTCCTGGCTACACTTCTTTTGCAGAAGGGTATTTTCCAGTAGGTTGAAAAAAATCCTTGCTTTTGGCAATGAACATGACTACATGTACTAGCCCACACTCATGTTATGTGTTTGTGTATCTTTATGCTTCACCTTCAATAACACATACTTTCAATTTTGGGTCTTTTCAGCAGAAATTTCTTTGACCCTTACCTTTTGTCCTTTATTTCCAACACCTAGTGCAAAATGCCCAGATTCAGGCCTGATATCATGCGTCAGCACTATCTATACAGCTGTGCCACCTGTGCTTGCCACAAAGAAGCACCTGAGGTGACTTGTAGGCTCCTCTGCTATTTTTCAGTAGTGTTCCTGGGATGTGCAGGGTATGGATTCACAGGTGCACCTGAGACAAGCAGGTTTCACCAGAAACTTGTGTTTTACACGTGACGCTGGTTTGTGTTTCTCCTCCACTTCAGTCATGCAGCAAAAATAGTCACAGGCAAATGTTTAATTGTTCCATATGCAATAGTTTAAATAAGCCACTTATTAGCAGCTGTTTGAATTGCACCTGCAATTTTATTAATACCCTTTACTGCTGATTTTAAAGTATGATTTATAATGATGTCTCTATTTGGCAATAAAATAGCATTTTCACACAGAAATGAGAAATTCTTTCTCGCAGTTTGTAAGCTTACCAAACAGCACCGCCAACTTTAGACCACACGGCAAATACCTGGGACACCACATGTAATAAAAACCACAACACAGTTAAGCAGCAACAATGCTTTATTTTTCATTTTCACAATTCATGTCTGGACATGCAACATACGCTTCCTCTATTTTACTGGGTGCCACTAACGATACAATTTGAAGCACAGAGTACACAATGCCGAAGTAGCTTATGACATGGAAAAGCAGGGAGAAAAAAAACCCCTAGTCATACCTTTCCTGTGGTACTGTGTGTTTCCCCAACAGGAACGTAATTCTGACTACAGGAGAACCTGGCCCTAGATATTAAGTATACACAGAGAGCAGGAACAGAGAGCATAGCAGAATGAAGAGATGGAATTTGCTGGTTGGCATGGCAAACCCAGCCATTGGATAAGGGTATTGCAGGAGTCTCTGAGGCACTGTCAAAGGAAGAACTAGCATATCACAAAATCATAAAAGAAATAAGTGCCTTCCACACTGGAAGCAATTGTAGAGGATTCAGAAATACTTGCAGATTTAAGACAGTTAGTTCTGTCTCCCGAATACAAATCACCAATATTAATATGAAAGCAAGCCTGACTGTTTTGACTACCCAGGCAATATAGACCTCCATTACATGTAACATTGGGCTGAAAAAAAATTAAATTTTTTACTTATCACTTTTTTTGAAAAGAGTGATCCAGCTGGAGAGGATTTCACTACAGGTATTAGCGCACTACATGAAATCACAGAGGTGACTCAGGAAGGAGTTACCGACCTGATGAAAAAAAGTCACAATTTCGCTCCCACTATTCCAGTAACTTGTTTACACCGCTGTAATTTTCAACAGAAGTAGTTACTATACTGAGACTTTTTTTTTCCTAGCAGAACCGCTGCATTTTGTACTGAAACATTTAACATTTACACATCCACAAATTATTTCACTGGACTCTGTGCCATTAGGCTGGCATCTCACGAACTGGTTTTGAAAAATAGGAGGCGGAAGGTGAGTAATGCGATAACGGCTTTTCTTTCTTTCTTTCTTTTTAGCGATCACGTTATTTTTCTAAAATTCAAACCCCCAGAGGTTTAAACAATGGAAAGGCAGCCGCCTTTCCCTCCCTGTGACACGCAGGACACAAGCAGGCGTGGGGGTGGAGGTGCAGGAAAGTTAAGCACAGGCCGCTGCTGTACCACAGCGGTTACGCCACAGCCATAACGCGCGGGCGGGCGCCTCCCGGGACACCGAGACCCGGGGGAGGGCACCCGCCAACGCACACTGGGCGGATAACCGCTTTTTAAAAATCCCGCCTAAATTAACCCCCCGCCCCGATCCGATCCGTTCCCCTCCGCTCCGCCCACCACCGGGCTGGGCCGCGGGGCCCTGAGAAACCGGTTCGGGGCCCGAACACCCCTCCCGGCGAGGCGCCGCCTCGGACCGCTGCCGCCTCTCGGTGCCTTCGCAACCGTCAGCGGGGGCCTGCCCGGCGCGCGACCCCGTCCTGCCCGCCGTCTCGCGCCCTTCTCTCGCGGCCGCGCTCGTCCCCGCCCCCTCCCGCCTCCCGCCCCCCGCCTCGGGGCCGAGCCCGCGCTAAGCTCGCCGCCGTGCGCCGCCAACCGGGGACAGGGGCAGAGGCGCCATCGGGATCGCGGGCGCAGCCGCGGCGGGGCGAGCGCCCGCGGCACGGCGGGAGCTACTACTACTACCAGTGTGCCCGCCCCGCCGCTACCCTCCGCGGCACAGCGCCCGCCGCCGTCCGAGCGGGTCCCCCGAAAATGGAGATGGAGCCGGCGCGCTCCCCCCGCTTCCTCCCCCCCCACCCCGGCTCCCCTCCCCACGTCCTCCGCCTCCTCCACGCTCCCCGGCACGGGCGCGCCCTGCTCGCACCGCGCATGCACGTACCCCCGCCCCCGGCGCGCGCGCGCGCGCACTGAGTGCTCGTGCAGGAGGCGGCGGTGACGGCCGGAGAGACGCGCGCAGGACACCCCCCTCCCCCCCCCCCCCCCGGTCCCTTCCCTTCCCCGAGCCCCCCCCTTTCCCAAATTCCCCTTTCCCAAATTCTCCTTTTCCCAAATTCCTTCTTCCTTTCCTTCCCCCCTCCCCCCCCCCCCCCACTTCCCGGCCCCCTCCCGCGCGGCAGCGGTGGCAGCGGCGGGCGCCCGCGCTCCCTGGGAAGTGCGGTTCCGCGGGCGGGCGCGCGCAAGGGCGGGCGGGCGGCAGGTAAGCGCGAGCCCTCTCCCCCTTCCTCCCCTCCCCCCCATCCCCCCCCCCCTCCTCCTCCGCTGCCGCCCAATGCCGGGGCCGCCGTTGCGCTGCGCGCTCCCGTGCGCGCTCTCGTGCGCGCCCCCCTCCGTCCTTCTCCCTCTCCTCTCCTCTCCCTCTTCCCCCCCCCCCCCCGCCCTCCGCCGCAGCCGTTAAAACCCAGGCAGCTCGCGCTGGGTGAGATGGAGGCGCCGCGGGCGCGCCCTCAGCACCTCGGAGCCGTCGCGCGCCTGCCTCCCGCGCGCGCGGCTGGGCGGGCGGGGCGGGGGAGGGAGGGATGAGGAGGAGGAGGAGGAGGAGGGGGGAGGAGGAGGACACGGACACCGCCGCCTCCGGCGACTGACGCGCACGTTGGGGCGAGCGGGTCCCCGCGTGGCAGATGCGGTCGCCGCAACAAAAGGGCCCGCGGCCTGGCGGCGGGATCCCGGCGGCGTCTCGTCCCCCGCCGCTACCGAAGGGGCGGGCGCCGCGCGACGACCCTTGGGGCGGTGGGGGGTGAAGGGAGGGCGCCGTCCCCGGCGCGGCCCCGTGAGGCGAGCCGGGTGAACGCCGGGCTCGCTCCGGAGAGGCGCGGCGAGGTCGCCTGCTGCTCACGGGCGCCCCCGACGAGGGTCCGGGAGCGCGGGCGGCTTCTCCCTGCCGCAGGGCCGCGCCGGCAGCCGCGGGTTCCCGCGGCGGAGCGACGGGGTTGGGTTGGGCCGGGCCGGGCCCCGCCGGGAACCCGCCTGCGCCGCGTCCTCGCCGGCGGGTGCGTGGAGCAGGCGTGCGCCTGGCTGCCTCCGCGGTGACGGGCACGCATCCGGAGCCGCGCTGGCGAGACTGCGGAGCCGGGAGAGAGCTAACTTGGCGAGGCACCGAGCGGCGGCAGGAGCTGCGCCAAGGGTTGCAACCGCAGACGTGTCCCGCACGTTCCTGTGGTGGTAACGGCAAAGTGTGCGTGTGCAGGAATAGGGTTACCTGTCGGCAATGGGGGCTGTGCCCTGCCCTGCTCGGTGCCGGAGGTGCTCTGGCCAAGTGCCCACCACTTGCGGAGTGGTCACTGTTTCTGCAGCACCTCCATACCCCTGTGTACTCAGCAGCACTGTTCTCCGCCAATTGCTTCTCCTCGGATTGGTTTTCTCCCTTAGTAAATCTCATCAGAATTCTAGCAACACTGCGTGTTGTTTAACAAATCGGGGTGGGATTGCTTCTGAACTAATAGCAGTGATGTTTTACTGAGCTCTTAAAAAGAAACTTGTGTTTTCCCCAGCTTGCAAAGAGCTCTAAGCTGATCCTGTGTAAACAGTTGTTAATCCTGCTGTCTTCAGGGGCTGAGTTTATACTTCATCCTGGGGCAGCACAGAAAAATACAGTGTTTCTTGGGTTGGTTTTCTTTTATGTGTTTCAAATATTTATGCACTTCCTATCTGGCTTTCTCAACGTCTGATTATATAGGGTACTGAAAAGAATTTTGGCTTTCCTCCAGTTTTTTTACTTAGTGGTGCTATATGCCAAGATGCCAGACCTGCAAAGGGAGCCAAGTGTTTGCATACCATGTTAAACACACAGAGTGCAAGTTGCATATCTGTCAGCTGTTTTTGTTTCATATATGGTAAAGGATAAACTTGTATTAAGGAAAGGACTTCCCAGTAGCTACATGCCAGGTGATGGAGTAATGCGTCCGAACCAAATATTAAATTTCCCTCCTCTCTGCTCCATCTGCAGTTTCTGTCACAACTAGGTACCTGTGGGAGGCTGGGACTGAATAATTAAAATTAAGCATTTTACATTGTACTTCTGCTGTTCAGGTGTCTCCATATTTATTTTTTTTCTTGAGAGCTGGTATCGTTGGTCTCTCTTCCCATGGTCCTGGATGTGCATGCATCCAGCACCCCAGTCCACTATTCTTAGGGATGCTTGGTTTGCTTGCCAGCCCCTCTGCTAGGCTTGCTCACTGATGTGACAGAAGACTAATTGCCTTTCTGATGATGACTGGCTTAACTCTGTTGATTCCTGTAGAATAATTTATTTTTTCCAGACTTTTAGATCTAGTGTGGAGTAGGTAGCAGGAAAGTGGAGTCACAGAAATGAAGGAGCCAGAGAAAAGTAAGCATGTGGGTTAGGACAATAGCACTATCAGATCAATTTATGCAGACACCTGTAGAATCAGTCTAAGTAACTGGGCATTTAACAATGCATTTTTATCTTTTTAAATAATGGAAAATGCTGTTTTAACACACTAATTTTAACCCATTTTTGGAATACATTTTATGATTTAAAAAATGTTATCTTCCTGTCTTTCAGGCTGAAGGTGGCCCAGTGTGAGGGTTAATCTCCTATCACATCTTTAATAATCATTTGTTTAGAAAATTCACTGCATTGTTCATGGTAAGACTTATATTTGATATTTCACATTTTGCTATGCTGACACATTTAGACTGTTTCTTATACATTTTTTAGTATTAATGTTTCCTTTAGGTATAAGAATATCTTCTACTTCAGCTGGATCATATGTTTACTGGGAACAGCCACAGAGAACATTTCCAATTTTGTATGACTGAATCAATAAATATTTGAATAAATTAATACCCCGATGCAAAAAAAATCCTTTATAAAAAAAAAATTGTTGTATTTTGTATAAAGTGATGAACCTAGGAAAAGAACCTTATGTATTCACAATTTTAAGAAGTCTAAGAGAAATGACTTTATAATCTGAAAGGCTTTTCCAGCTTGTATTAAGCAAAGAATGGTATTTGTCAATTCTTTTAGTGTGTACATGACACCGGCTGTTGGGATTTTATAACTTAGACTGCCTAATCAAAATTACAAAACTTTCCCTTATTATTTTACAGGAGTTTTTCATCAGTATGTCTGAAACCATTAAATATAATGACGATGATCACAAAACCGTGTTTCTGAAAACATTAAATGAACAGCGTTTGGAAGGAGAATTTTGTGACATAGCTATCGTGGTTGAAGATGTTAAATTCAGAGCACATAGATGTGTTCTTGCTGCCTGCAGTACTTACTTCAAAAAGCTTTTCAAAAAACTGGAAGTTGATAGTTCATCAGTAATTGAAATAGATTTTCTCCGTTCTGATATTTTTGAGGAAGTTCTCAATTACATGTATACTGCAAAGATTTCTGTTAAGAAAGAGGATGTAAATTTGATGATGTCTTCAGGCCAGATTCTTGGTATTCGATTTCTGGATAAACTCTGCTCTCAAAAACGTGATGTGTCTAGTCCTGAAGAAAGCACGCAGTCCAAGAGCAAGTACTGTCTGAAAATCAACCGTCCCATGGGGGAGCCTAATGATACCCAAGATGATGAAGTGGAAGAAATTGGGGATCACGACGATAGTCCATCAGATGTGACTGTGGAAGGAACTCCCCCAAGTCAGGAAGATGGAAAATCACCTACCACTACCCTGAGAGTGCAAGAGGCGATTCTGAAAGAGCTGGGAAGCGAAGAAGTTCGAAAAGTAAACTGCTATGGCCAAGAAGTAGAGCCTATGGAAACAACTGAATCAAAAGACTTAGGATCTCAGACCCCTCAGGCTTTGACTTTTAATGATGGCATAAGTGAAGTGAAAGATGAACAGACGCCAGGCTGGACAACAGCAGCTGGGGATATGAAGTTTGAGTACTTGCTTTACGGTCACAGGGAACACATTGTATGTCAGGCTTGTGGTAAGACCTTTTCTGATGAAGCACGATTGAGAAAACATGAAAAGCTACATACTGCTGATAGACCATTTGTTTGTGAAATGTGTACAAAGGGCTTTACCACGCAAGCTCATTTGAAAGAACACCTGAAAATACACACAGGTTACAAGCCTTACAGTTGTGAGGTATGTGGAAAGTCTTTTATTCGTGCACCAGACCTAAAAAAGCATGAAAGAGTTCACAGTAACGAGAGGCCATTTGCATGCCATATGTGTGATAAAGCTTTCAAGCACAAGTCCCACCTTAAAGACCATGAAAGAAGACATCGAGGAGAGAAACCTTTTGTCTGCAGTTCCTGCACTAAAGCATTTGCTAAAGCATCTGATCTAAAAAGGCATGAGAACAACATGCACAGTGAAAGAAAACAAGTTACTACAGCCAATTCCATCCAGAGCGAAACAGAACAGTTACAGGCAGCAGCCATGGCTGCTGAAGCAGAGCAGCAGCTAGAAACTATAGCTTGTAGTTAAAAACTAAAGCAGGAACTTTATCGAAAATAATATAAGAAATTAAATTTAACAGAATTTATTGTTGGTGTACATTTAGACTGAGAATTATCTTTTCAAGAAAACATATTTTTAGAGGGTTTGAATGCTACATAGCAGCGCATAGCATTGCTTGGTTAGGTATTTCGAAATACTTCAGAGGTGGATATTCTTAAAATATGGAATAGTTTTGTTTTCATCAGTAATATAATGCACTAATACCTGATTTAATTTGAGAATTCGATCAAGTTCTCTATAAAACAGGGATCATCATTGGCTGATACTTTGTTTCATCCAATATGGAATACTGCATACAATGCAGACAATGAAATCAGTGAGTAACGTTTAAAAAATCTGAGATCTCAGAAAATAACCATGGAAAGGAAATACTGTTTTTTCATAATTTTGAAAGTGCTGTACCTACAGTTTTTGAGAAACGGGCATTGATTCCCTAAGCTTTTGAATGCTTCCTTTTTCACTTCGTGGTGCTAGAAGTTAGTACAGCAGAGTAAGGGGGAGATGGTGATCAAAATGAAATTGCTTCTTATTCCATTTCCTCAGATATCCTCTTACTTTAACCAAGGTGGCAAGTTTAATGAAATATTTGCTTTTATAAAACAAACCTGCAGTATTCACAGTGATCTTGGCTGACAAAGCAGAAGGGTCATGGCATTCACCACTCCCTTCTGTGGGGAAAAGAGTCTGCTTCATTTGTTTCTACGTTCACTTTTACATTGGCCCCTGGAGATGGGACAGAGCCCCAAAGGAAAAAGGGTGTGGAAAGGGAGATATTTTCCTTATTCAGACCCAACAGAAATTATTTAAGGTTAATACACCTTGAGGCTGTAGCTTTTATTATGCAGCTTTCGGTTCATTCAACCTATCAGAGTTAAGACAAGGTGGGAATTAGCTGCAGTGGGCAGTGACAGGGTGTCAGTGCCAGAGCTCCACTGCTGGGGAGCACAGCCACGGGCAATCGCCTGCCTGCCCCCAGGGTTCAGGCTGGGGCTTCTGTCCTGGATGCTCACACTGGCTAAGAGTTGCTGTTCAAGTTTTCAAACTTCCACTTTCTGTCACACCAACTCTCAGTGAGAGGGGGACTTCAGAGAGTTATTTCAGTCATAATTGATCCAGAATCAATGTTCGCTAATAATCTGTTACTTAGAGTTGCCTATTTTTTTTTTTCAGACAAGCTGGTGTTTAACTGTTAACTTACAGTCAACAAAAAAAGCGATCTTTGGATTGCAGTCTACTATGTGTAGTCAACAACAGAAGACACAGTAAGAGTGGTAATGTAATCCAAAGGGATATAGAGCCTTTGTTTTAAATTTGTAAATACTGCAACTTTTGTCAAAACTTCATTTGAAGTTGGAATGGGAAAAATAATGCAGTCTATGGCACGTGGTTGGATAACATTGGTCACTTGCGATACCTATAGCATATGGAAGTGTTAGACCCATTTCTGGTAAGTTACTGTGTGGTAGATCACATCTTGCTTTTCTAAATAGAAATTGAAAATAGCATTTTTTGAACTGTTATATGGAACTTTGATTATTGTTTTTTCGTTTGGTTGAGTTTTTTTACAGCTTCATTTTATTCATGTACTCATCAGGTTAAGCAATTATCTTAAAAAGCCAGTAATTGTTTGAAAGCTGGTCTGTAAATAAAACATGAACTTAATATTTTAGAAAATGTAAACTTTGGGCTTTTACCAATATATTTTTTTAAAATGTTGCTTCATTTTACATTCAGTAATATTAGTTTGTAAACAAACTATACATTTTGTATCTGTGCAACATCAGAGGATGTGTATTCATTGCATTTTATTGGTTCTCTTGAGGAACATGATAAATGACCATTGTTAAAATGTTTTACTGTATATGATCATAGATATAAAGATAGTAGGTCCAAAATGGGATCTACTTTTTTTTCTAAATACATTAGTCTTGCTATGTTTTCTTATCTAAGATTGTGTTCACTTTCTCTTAGATGATACCATTGGGGCTGATAACTGTTCAAAACAGATGAGTGGTGATAAGAGTTAAAATTGTAAAATATGAAGAAAGTAAATTTTCTCTAGGTTTCCTATGAAGGGTGCAAAAAAATAGTAAAGTTACATTACAGAAGTGAACATCTACATTAGACATTGAGGAAAACTTTTAAAAGGTTAAATAATCAATTACCAGAATGGAATCCCAGGGGAGGCACTGCAGTCTTCAGTAGTGACATGTGAGAAAGGGTTAGACAAACATCTGTTAGGAATGGTTTAAATATAGTTAACGCTGC
The DNA here is from genome assembly GCA_023637945.1 of Phaethornis superciliosus. NCBI lineage: Eukaryota > Metazoa > Chordata > Aves > Apodiformes > Trochilidae > Phaethornis > Phaethornis superciliosus. The sequence continues at coordinate 49,687,684 of JAJQWJ010000002.1, read as the reverse complement.
CTTGAAGCTGAGGGATAAGCTAAATAATCTCTCAAGAGGAGTCACATTGTTTTTTGCTTGCTTGGGGTTTTTTTGGAAGTAATAAATGAAAATGGAGCCTAATGGGACAGCACGTGAGTGAACAGAACAACAGAGCTCAAGGCTTACTGTTAAGGAAAATTGCTTTCTGACATTGGAACACAAGGCTGTGAATTTGAAATTGTTACAGAAAAGCAGATTGCATTAAAAGACACAGCAGAAGGTCTGGTAACATTGTGCTTTACATCAGAGTGAAGTCTGCTACAGTTTAAGCTTACAGCTGTAAGAGTTACCAGCTCTAAGGGGTGTGGCACCTTTGTAGCTCTTTGAAAACTACAACTGGGACAGATTCATCTTAGAAAACGGTTTAGTCCTGGAGATCAGAATTTTGAAAGTGGTTGTGTGAAAGAAAATGCTGACTGAAGTAGCAAGATTTTGAGAACTTCAGCTTCTGTTTCACATAAACTGCAGAATACTAAATACTCTTCCAAATGTGGTCATTTAGGTACTGAAACTGGAGTTCTTTCAAGGATTGGGCCCCAGTTTTCTGATGTAGAGATGCTATACATGTTTCCCTTGAGTTACATTTAAATTTATAGAACTGGATGAGACATGAAATAAAATATCAGACTGTATCAGAAAGTCTACCCTAAACTTAGAGTACATATTTAGGGATAGATAGTTGTCTTTTATCAATTTAGACACCTGTCTGTCTTGCAGAAGAGACAGAGCATTTCAGAAACAAAGTGCATCTACTGCTAATGACATACAATTTTTCTGAATGTAAACATTTACAGATCAGTACAGATTAGGGTAATTCTAGCTAAAAGGTGAAGGCATATCTCAGGATTTTTCATCTTTTTTCAGACATTCTGTAGATCACAATAGTATGCCCAATCAGCCAGAAATGTGCATGCTTCATTTAAAATTCCATTACAGGAGTTAGTCTGTCATTTGTCTACATATAGATCTAATACAATTATAACATTCTTATTCATTTCAGAACAGATGGAGGATTTCTATGAATAGTTTTTGTTAAATATGTGTAATAAGAGTTGAGACAACTCTTCTCAGGAATGATTTTTAAATGTAATAAAAGAAATCTGAAATAATAGAATAGCTAAAAATAGTGATTTATACAATATTGATATATTTTTCAGTGTAACTATCTCCACTGTTCCTTTATATTTCTTTTTTATTATTATTTTTTATTTGTATATTCTGTTCCTTAAGATATTTATAGAATTTTGAAACTTCCCGAACTTCAGCAGTTCTAATTTGAACAGCACTAGAACTCTTTAAAATGGAAATAGACTTTTTTAGTTTTATTGTTTGTTTTTTTTAATAATCTGAGGCTAACCATCTAATTGTTTTATAGATAAACTTCCAAAACATGTAGGTCATATGTATAAAGTTGCATCATGTCTTATTTATTCAGTATATTGATATCAAAAAGCATGGCCAAAGCAGAACTTCTGGATACATGCATCCCAGATTCCTTCCAAGATACACTATTTTAGAAAAATGTGTTTTCTGATGCAAGCTCATTCTGTTATAAACAAAAGCCAAGAGTCCCAAACCCCTACAGTGCTTACATTAGTAATTTTCTGACCCCTCATGGCCTATTTTTTACATTTGAATAACCTGCATATGTAAGCAGCTTAGATGCAGGGAAGCTCAATCTTTAGAGTATTTTAGAAGACAAAAATACTCTTACTTTAAATTAATACAAATTACAGGCAATTTTTTATTGGTGTATTTATAGTACATTTTGTTCAAGAATGTTTTCACTTGCTTAAGTCAGGAGCCTCAGATGGTAATTTATTATTTTTTCATTGCCTTGATACCCAATATTTAGAATTGGTTTATAGATTTCATTTTCCTGGATATGGAAGCCATGAAATATCTGTTCATACAGCTCTGTTACACTAGAAACCTCTAGTTATACTGACTGTCTATACCTAAGCAGCATTTAATCCTTTTTTCTTTATACTAAGGGGACCATCTTATTCATATCCCAAACAGGACCATTAAAATTTCCTCATTTTCTATTAAAAATTAACTGAAGTTTTCATAAGATCTGCCTAGGACATTAATGAATATTTTCTCATATGACGAGGATTTTGACCTCATTGCTTTGCAAAGATGTAAAGTGAGTAGAAAGTGGCTTCTTCTGTATGGAAAGATAGTTTACAATGGCATGTTTCTGTTTATTTTAAAACTTTAACATTTTAAAAAAAATAATCTCTGCTATAAAGCTTCTTTTTTGATAGTGCAGTCTTATAAAAGAAAAGTAGACGTTGTATGGAAAACCTTAGGTCTGCCAGAAGGGTGAGTCTTACTACTTCTCCACTCCTTTCCTGCTCCTAAAAGTGTATGGTGTACTTCTGTGTCAATGCAAGGTAAGTGATGAAGGAGGAGCAAGCATGAGGATAAACATGGAAGAGGAAGGAGCAGGACCTTCTCATTTCATCTGTAGTGAAATGAGTGAAAGCTCACTCTGTGTCACCCCCCTAAAGTTTGGCTTGTCAATAGTGTGTGCTATTTTGTTAACAAGCTGCTGCCTTTCATCCAAAGATCTATTCTCAGTGTTCTTAGAACTCAGGAACAGGCTTAGCACTCTAACTCAAACTTATTTTTCTATCCTAGGTGGTAATAAAATGAGAAGTAATGCACCAAGGCAAGAGGCTTTGTGTCCAAGGCACAGATAAATCATGAGAGTTTTCCCTCTTTGCAAGTTAAGGGAGAAGCTAAATGAGGTCAAGGAATCAGATCCATGGTGATTTTAAGAATACCAGAGTTAATGGTTGCTGCAGTTTATTGTTTTTCCTTTGCCTGCAGTAGCATTCATGCAATGCCTCCACTTCAGGGAGAGCCAAAGAACCTGAAAACTAATAACTACTTTGGAACATCTTTTTTTCTTTACCCTCCTTAGTAGCTCCACAGTCAGTGCATCAGTGCTAGTTCAGTGGAACAGCAGCCCTGTTTTAGATTGACTTAGTCTATTGTGGAGCTACCTCCTGAGACAGCAGCTTTCTATTTTTCCTGCTATAGTAAAACTGCAAATTGTTGCTAAAAGAGGTAATCCTAATCTCTTCTTTTTTCTCTTGCTGTTAACTTTTGCACTTGATTCTTCCATCTTATGTGCCTCAGATTTAATGGCTTTTGTGACTTTAGGATAAGCCAGCTGAGTGAGTTTCTGTAAAAAAGCAATTCACTGCTTCAGTGAGTTAATTTTAGGTTGACTTACCTTGCCAAACCACTTTATTAGATTTGATCCAAGATAAGTGGTGGGAGCACATAGGTAGAAGTAGGAGAACAAATGGACGAGGACTTGCCCAACTTTGGCATCAGATTAAATACAGGGTGCTGAAACACAGCACTAGCTGAAAAGTGTGAGAAGCAGCCAGGCAACAGAAAGAACCAGACATTACACCTTTCCAACAGCCACTGGTGGCAGATGTGGAATTTTGAAGAGAGATGCGAGCACTTCATTTATGCTTTTTTAAGAGAACAGAATTTGCGGTTTGAAGTTTTTTGTTATTTAAATTAGTCTGAGCTTGTTTGCCTATTGTCCAACAATCCTATGAAACCTTGAATTGTGACAAATTGCTCAGGTTAAGGAGATAATAATAGTTATAGAACACGATAGGTATTTAATTCACTGAAGGACAAAACTGTTAACCCCCAAAAGATGCAAAATGGTGTTTTTGCAATATTGGCTAATGTTAATAGTAGACAATATTAACTTCATAGAATCACTGAACAGTTTGGGTTGGGAGGAACATTAAAGACGATCTAGTTCCAAACCCTCTACATGGGCAGGGACACCTCCCACTAGACCAGGTTGCTCAAAGGCCCATCCAACCTGGCCTTGAACTCTTTAAGAGAGGGCACAGCAACAACTTCCCTGGGCAACATGCCTTACAGTGTAATAATCATTAAACAATCTTTAGTAATTGCAAATAATATTAATCCAAAGCATAGGGGTAGATTCTGTATTTCATTATGTGATGTCAGGTAGACTGGTTTAATGTTAAGGTTTTTTTTCTTCTGTCTTTCTACTTAAAGCTTCTGTGTTAAACTTGAAGTTATGACAGATTTTTTTTCCCTACCAGTTATAAATATGAATCCATTCTAAGGCGTGCATGTATAAATCCTAGGCATTGCCACTTGATACCTCAGATTAAGGACTTCTACTAAATGTAGTTCTTCAGTTCTGTAACTGAAGATGAGGAAAGAATTCTTTGTTGAGAGTTGCCTTTTTTTCAATGGCAAGTTCTTCCCAGACAATGAGTTCTGTTCTCTGCTATTTCTCTGTTTTCTCTGTGTTCCTTTTGACAGGACTTTTTTTCTCCCATCTGAAGATACATTTTAATATATTCTTTTTACAAGATGTCTTGTAACAGCTATTACTGGGTTTTTTGTTTTTGTTTTTTGGGGTTTTTTTAGACCAGTAATATTTTGCTAGTTCATTCAGATTTTCCAGTAAGTTCTGTAAAAATCATGGCCACTATATTCTTATTCTTAAAAGGCACAATAGAGCTTAAACTAGAATTTTGAGACATAAACTTTATAAGCTTTTGATCTTTAATTTTTCAGCACTGCACATGAAATACCATACCCCTGAAAAGCAATAAGGTTTCATTGAATGCTTTTATTGAACGGACTTGATATTTTAAAAAAATCTATTTGATATTATTTCTGAAATTCTTGATCTTAAATCAAATAAGGGAAAATATTTCAATTGTCTACTAGGAAAATAAGAAGGAGCAGCTCTACCCTTGCTTTTATATTTCAGATGAGTTAGATGGACTATCAGTTATGTGCAGCTATACACATAGTAACAAAACCTACAGTTTTCAAAGTGAGTGGCTAGCAAGTTGGCATACACTGGTGTTTTCCCTTCAGTCTGCCAAAAAACCTGAAATGCATCCCATTCTTCCTTGAAAATGTCATGACTACTGTCATAAATAGAGGTATGTTGGAAATGTTTAAACTAACTTTAATAATTCATAATTTTAGAAGAGTTGGCAAATGTTTTCAATATGATACATAGGTTTAAATCTCCACTTTGGTAAAGAACTTTTCTTTTATCCAGTCTTATGACTTTCTTGTAGATATCCCGCTATTTCATGGATGGATTAAATGTAGTCAAAGGGGCGCCCAGATTTGATGGATGTGATAAATTCTGCTAGAGTAGGGGTGTTTTATTATTGATACTTTTCAACTGGACCAATTGGCTCTTGGAATCTTGCTAACCTGATTTAGTGTTTTGATACGCTGCTGTTTTAAATCCTTTCTTTTATAACAAAGTTATGTTTTCAAACTTTAAAAATTTAAAGTTCATATGTTTTTCTTATTTGGCCAAACTGTTTAATTTTTAGCTATACATGATGAAATTCCTATCTTTTTGACTCTATAGGACAACATAGGAAACCACATTCTGTATTTATTGTTTGCATTTTAAATTGGTATAATCAAGTATATTTATCCATTCTTAGTTCTTGAACAGTCTAAGCTGTTTAGTAGCCTGTAAAAATGATTATTTTGATATTTACAGACATCTTTGTTTTCTTTGACTGTTTAATTAAGCATGTAATGTAATATTTAGGTTGTTTACATTTCTCAAAATGTTATATCTGAATTTATCGAGGACTGAAATGAGATCGTATTTTCTTGCAAGTTTGGAAATGTCTTAATTTATTTTAAAGCTGAGTTTTCTTCTCCTTAGCTCACTAGCTAGTAGTTTTGTCATGATGCATGAAGATTTATTTACCACCCCTGTGTATATTAAAGAACCGGGTAGATGAGGTCCTTTGAGAGATGATTTAGTAGTTAAGGTGGCGTAGGACTGATGGTTGGACTTAGTGATCTTGAAGGTCCTTTCCAACCATGATGATTCTATGATTCTATTCTTGCTTTTTTAGTTCTTTGAAGACTTGAGCACATACCTAATTTTATGACTTGTGTCAAGGTACACACACCAATAAGTGTGGTATGATCAGGGTCTTAAAACACTTTCTATGGAAAAAAAAGACACTATTACTTTTAAGTCTATCAGATGTGTTGTGCTAGTAGAACAGAAAAGGTATGAAGATCAGAATTTTACGTGTGGCAGACTGACAGCCTAGCCTCTGGGTTTTTTGAATGATGCAGAGTGGTATAGCCTTGTCCATATCAGCAGTCAGCTATTGTATATGAGGGCCTTTTAAGTCTCTTCCGATGTTTCACAGTGTCTGCTAGATACAGAGTCATTACTTGGCTATACTGAATCTCTTGATGTATAAAAGAATTCCTGCATTATTTATAATTTCTGATTTCTGGGCTGTGACTCATTCACCTGTCTAAGCACAGGGACTGGTGGTCTTTGGAAATGTGCCAGGTGGGAGCTGCAGCTGTGTTGTCTCCACTGATTTTTACAGAGTTGTGTATGTATGAATGCTTTAGGTGAATCATTGGGTCTTGTATTTATACCTAAATTTATCTAGCTCTTTGTTTCTTACAGGTTGGCATTTGCTTTGGGTTAAGCTTCTCTGTAATTTTGACTCCCATCTATAACAGAAAGATACCAATTTACTTCTTATGGGACTGTTGGAAGGTAATTATTAACAGGTGCAAGGCATTCAGATATTGTGAGGGTGCTGATGTCATCAGAAAGGGAAGTTTCCTACATGGAAGTAGGGCTTTACATGCTCTGGGAAGTCCTGAGGTGGACTTATCTTTCTGATATTTAAGAAACAAAGCAAAAAAGCCCAACTGCACAGCTGTTTCTCTGAGGCTATCTAATATTTATTCATGTTTGTAAATCTTAGCATTGGATTACTATGCAGTTTTTCAGCTTAATTAAGATAAATTAATAGACTGAAGTATTGAAACTCTAATGGCCACACTTGTCTTTAATTTAATTGTATTCACTTTTTCTGGTCTCTTGAAACATTGCATATTCTTCCTGAAGGCTTTCAAGGTCTCATGTTTTTGGCTGCTGAAATCCTGTGCATTGCTGTTCTTCCGGAGTACTCATGGAAAGGTAACTGGCTTTACATTTACTTCCTTTTTCAGGAGAATGGTACTTCTACAAGTCTGGCTTTTTGGTTTTTTTCCCTTCTGTGTTTATTCCCTATACCTGTCTTTTAGAGGTATATTAATCACAAAGGCATTAGTTGTTCAAACCTAAGTCTAGGACACTGGATATCTGTGCTATGCAAATGACCATTTGACACTTCATCTAAATGATTTTACATATCTCTTTCTGACACTCAGTTACAATTATTTTCTCTAAACAATTTCCTTGCAGTTTCAGATGTAATGTGTTGCTACGTGGCTAAGAAAGATTTTTATTGTTAAGCTTAACTTAGGATAGTCAGTGCCTGTAATTGCTTTTTGAAAACCATTATGATAGTACCCAGTGCAGCAAAAGACATCAAGTAGTTCAATCAGAAGGAAGATATTAATCTTCCCTCCCATAGAGCTAGTTTTGATCATTAATGTTGACACGTGTGAAAAAATAAAAAAATTGCTCAGAGTTTATTTTCTCAAAGTTGGTGAAAAACTTTTTTATAAAATACAAAATAAGCGTTTGATAGAGACATGATGAAAACTTCCTAATGATCTCTCTTTATATTATTTTATTGTACATGTTCACTTATATTTAGGTGATTACTGCCAAATGATTCTTCCAGAAACACTCAGATGCCTACCTGTAAAATGTTAACTGCATTCTTGTAAACAAAACACTGAAACATTGAACACCTTCAGGTAAAAATGTGTTCTTCATTAAAACATGTTTGCTAAGGTTCTGAATCCATTCGAGCAAAGGGTTTACTTCAGATGTAAACTCACAGTTACAAATTGCAATGGATGATTTAAAGAGACATCAGTCAACTTGATTTTTCTAACTGTCTAAAAATATTAAAGGTAACTGTTAAAAATATTACAGTTCTTAACAAAGTACCCTCTAAGTCAAGGTTTCTTCAAAGAATCTCTGAAGATATGTACACAAGAACTTTAGAGTTTCCCAAGCTTATAAAGAAACTAGTAATTCCTCACTCAGATGGCAAGAACTTAGATGATACACAAGGCAGGGCTAATGATAAAAAGCAATACAGATGTTTTTGTAAGTGTTTTTATATTTTCTACTTCACAAGTTGATAGTACATTTATAATGAACAAGGCCATGTATTGTACTTTAATAATATATGCTCATTTTTTCCAATGTGCTTCTTTCTCAAGGTTTTTTTCTTACATAACTGGGCATAACTGATGTTTTTCTCTGCTGATATGAAATTGAAAATAATTATAAGTGCACTGTTTCTTTTAGTTCTTGTACTGAATTAACTGCACATCTTTTGAGGTGGCAGTTCACTACAGAACTCTGTCTTGTGCAATTATTTCATATTTTTATGTATTTTAAACTTGAGACAAAATCTGAAATTAAAAAATGAAAAAAGAATCCCAAGGTGCTTTTGATAACATTTTTTTCCTCCGCCAGAAAACATTAATTGTGCTGGTAGTTTTTAATTTGAGCAAGAAATTTGAAGACTGTAAAATAAGGTATGCCTGTTTTGGGTAACATTAGATGCAGATAGCAGTTACAGAAAGATGTGTGGAGAAAGTTATAGTAATAACTTTTATTCTTTCACTAAAATGGTGCCAGTTGAGTTACCAAGTTGAAGACACCCACATAGAATTTTACGGGTTACTTACAGACCTGTAATCATATTTACGGTTTTGAAAATCTTCTACCAAGCTGCTCCACCATTTTGAAACCAGCTCTTGAAGAAACATACATCTAATTTCTTTTGAGGATGTATGTAATAGAAATATATCTCATAACTTGGGTTATTTGTTGTTGTGTGTTGTTTTATTATTATTATTATTATTATTTTTTTAGGAAAAGTGGATTAATCTGTTGTTTGGGGTTTTTTTTTGTGTTTTTTTTTTTTTTTCCACAAAGATATGAGTCAAGTAGGTAGGGGCACATAACACGTGCATAATAAAAAATACTGGTGCAAATTTTCCTAAAGTCTTTCAAAAATATCTGTCATATCCTGATTTTATAAAGATCATAGGGTACCCTTGATCTCTCTCTTAAGAATGCTGAATATTGCTGACTGTAATCTGTTCTGCATTTTATGTGGGACACCTGTACTGGAAATTATTCTAAGTGAATTCATAGGTATCAGTTTTCAGACATAAGGTGGATGAGAATGACAATAAATGGGAAAAAAAAATAAAAGGATAGACTGAAAATGCTTGAAGTAGCATTCTTAGAGGGAACATGATTTCTGAGCAGAGGTATAATGTTTAGGTTATTTAATTCAGGTGCCATCTGAAAGAAGTTAAATTGAATCTCTGAAATACAATACAGGAGACGAATGTATGGCAATAAAGAACTAAAATTGCTAAGGGGAAGATCTTGTGATAAAAGGAATATCCAGAAATCAGATAGTAGAAATGGTATTTGATGATGAATCTGAAAGGTATTCCCAAGAATAATTTATCTTAAATAGTATTGAGGAAAAAACCCAAACAAAACCAAACCAAACAAACAATGCAATAAAAAACAAACAAACAAACAAACAACAAAACAAAAAAACCCACAAAAAACAAAACAACAAAAAACCCCCACCAACTGTCACCAGATAATTAGTTTGACTTTGATGGTGATGCCATTCTTGAGTTCTTACTCAAGTACAAAGGTAGAATTTTTAAGCAGTGCTTTTCTGTATCCATATGTTAAGAATAAGGCCTTATTTGGAGACTTCATATATTCCAGATTTAACTGGACAATTCAGCATGTATAAAAGGCTATGAAAATAATTAAATAAGTTTGTAGGAACATCCGTAGCTTCTGACCATGTGGTAGAAAATATATTTCATGTTGCAAAAATTACATGCAAAAGTTAATGCTGATTTTTCTTTCCAATCTCCTTTCTCTGATTTGCACTGGTTAATCAATATTTTCCAAAATGCCTCTTGCAGGAGTCAGTTTGCACAGAACAATCAGTATTTCTACACTGTGCTGGTTATGACTGGTGTGCTTCTCACTTGGGTTGTGGAAGTTCAGAGCCCACAGGAGCTCTGAGCATAGGTTTTTCGAAATAAACCAAATGAAATGTTGAAATATAAAAGCTGGTGGAAATTTTCAAGGTTTTTCTTCTCTCTGTGATAACCCTCCTTTGTTTTATTCACTAATTTGTTTAGTCACTAATTTATTTACCTTTTGGCCCCGACGTCATCTTTTATATCCTGAAACATTCCTGTTTCCTTTTGATCAAAGTGCTTCTGTCTAGTAGAGCCAGGTGAACAGGCCCGGTAAATCAGAGTATAAATTCCTCAGCATTTGAACCTTTCTTTGAAAAGTAAATACTGTGACAAAGTTCATTGTCGCCGGCGCCTATTACCCGTGCTGTTAGCTTGTGGTGAAAGCAGCCGACCCCGAAATGTCAGGCAGCGGGGCTGCTGCCGAGGGGTAAATTGGGAGCAATTAGCAGGGCGCCTTGCTGGGCAGATCCCTATTACCTTTCACGCCTCTGCCCTTCCCCCTGCAGCCGCTGCAGGGCGACGAGGTGTGGCAGCGATGAATCCCTGAGAGCGTGTGTGTGTCCGGGTCCGTGTCCGTGTCTCTGCGGGCGGTGGATGCGCGGGGCCGCGCTGCGCCCAGGCCCCCTCCCCGCCCCTCCGCAGTGTGGGGGGAGGGACCGCGGCCCGCAGCAGCCTCCGCTGCCGAACGGCGCCGGGCGCTGTCCGAGGTGCTGAGCCCTGCGGCGCCGGGCGCTGTCCGAGGTGCTGAGCCCCGCGCACCGGGAGCTGTCCGAGGTGCTGAGCTGCACCGCTCCCGAGCGGCAGCATGGTGTTCGCTCCAGGTAAGGAGAGCCGCTTCCCCTTCCCATCCGGGGCAGCCCAGCGGGAAGGCCTCGACCGTGCCGAGAGCTACTCCAGGGGCAGCGGGGGAGGGGGTAGTGGCTCGACCAGAAGTGCCACCAAGCAAAGACAGGCGGTTTTCAAAGTGGCTTGGCTTCGGGTGTGCTCCCCTGTGGAGGTTCTGAGGGTCACCACTGTTTTCATCGGGGACGGGAGCCTCTTATACAAGTGAAAGGGACTGTGTTTGTCACACAGCACAAAATGGGAAAGAAGTGGGACGTAGTCTTGCAGTGACTGGACTATGAGTCCTCTTCAGTACCCTGGCTGATAGTTTCTGAAGATATTTTACAATTTCCCATTCCTCCTCCACTTCCCACCCTAAGTATTTGAAAGAGAGAGATCAGAAAGTTTGTTCAGGACAATTTTACTGCAACAAAATTGAAGACTTAGGCAGGAGCTCATGACTAATATGACACCTCTTTCTACAAGGGTGCAGAATCTCTGCTGTGTAGTGTCTATATGCTACACCACAGCAGAAGGGAAGCTACAGAGTATCTGCATTGGACTTGGTACATTCTGCTTGGAAATAGTCCATTTGCTGTGCAAAAAGGGATAAGAGGCCCAGTAGCTCTGGGATATGAATGTAGGTCATGCATAATGTTTTCTGTGGTGGAATGACTTACAATTAACTTTTAAGTTGCATAATTGTCATTAAAATAATGAGCCAAGAAAAAAGGGAAAGTAAAGGCTGCAGTTTGAGTAACTATTACTACCTATGCTTTATAAAGCTAGCAGAAGTTTTGCCTTCCTTGGAAATTCTATATCTAGCCTGTGAAGACATAAGAATCCAGATGTTTTATACCTTCATTATAAAAATATCTTGGAGCTCACTTCACTAATATGACTAAATTAAATCCATTTAAAACAATTAATATCCTTTTTTGACAATCAGATGTCTCTTTAACTGCCCAGTTGTTGTCTAATTTGATAATATCCTGTATAGATAGTTCTGAAAGTGAAACCAAGTTATTTATCTGAATAGAACTAGCCACTGTTTTTGTATTACACCCTTTGGAATTAGTGTCTCTCTTCTCAACTCCTTTTATTTGACAGTATGTTACTATTAACTGTACTGATTTTGGAAGTTCATCATGGGACTGGAATAGTGCAGGAAGAGATTACCCATTAATAACTAGATTAATTGTTCTTTTCACAAATCTAATCCATAAAAAAGTAAAAAAATCTCTTGTACAATTCTTCTTTACACAAAGAAACTCCTATGGTTTCCTTGTGAATGTTGTCGTAATACACACAAGGTGACTAAGTAGGAATTTGTAGAAGATATGATAAAGCAATTAGAGGGGCTTGCCAATCTCTTGTATTCAGACAGAGCAAGTCTGAGCAGATTGCATTTTTTATCTCATCATTGCAAATCAGCCCTGCCCTGGCATTATCTTTTCTCCAGATATTAAAAATAAAATAAAAATCAGGAGTTTGCACATCTTTAAAATCTTCATTGTGCTTAAAAAGACTAGATGGCACAGGAATTCTATATATTTACTAAGAAATAGTTTCATTTGCTGAATGAACTTTCTGATTTTATCTCACTGTGATGAATGACCTTATTTTCTGTTTCATTTATTTGGAGAGGGAGCACGGGAAGAAAAAAAATTGTCTAACTTTAAATGGTTAGGCTCAGAATGAGAAAAGTTTCTCTAGGAGAGAGGTGGAAAAAAGAAAATAACAATCTAAAGGAAACTCTCAGAAAAAAATAATAGAACTTGTTTGTTTGAAGACAAAGATAAGAATTTGCATATGAATTCTCTCTTCCTACTGGTAGTGGATACATTACTGCAGAGCACTGAATTAACATGCTGTCTTTATAAACTGTGAAGTAGAAGAAACTTACCAAGTTTAAATATACTTTCTAAAAGGTGTTTGACTGTTGACTGAATTAGGTACATTTTTTTTTTTTTTTTTAAATCTTTGGCTTTTCCCCCCGAATCTTACAGTCAGCTGCTATGTAAAAAATCCCACCACCTCCCACTAAAAAAAGACCCACAAAACAAACACCACCACACCATCCCTGAAGGCAAACAAACAAACAAACCTGGATATTAAAAGCCGAGATATTACTGTGCTAGTTAGGTCAAAATTGTTACCAAAAAGTATTTCCTGTTCAAAATTGGACTTTTTTGTTCATTCTAGAGAGTACATTTGTATTTACAGGTATGCAAAAAACCACTATTCATGTGATCTTTCTTCATATCCAGTTATAATTAACTTTGAATGTTTCAGAAAAAGGAACTGAGAAAAACAAAACAAAATTTTTTTCCTTCCTTATTTTAATCTAACCAAGGAAACACTTTGTTGTGCTCGCTGACTGATGATGGCTCTGTGTATAGGAAATGCAATGTGAACTCTGAGATGTCTGGGAGTTTCTTTTACTTGGGGAATTCCCACATGACATGTTACCCTTACAATAGGGGATGATCCATGGAATGGATATGCGGATGAAGTTTAATTTAAATTTTTCTGAACTGCACTTCTTTAGGCAGCCTGAGAAGTAGGCAAAACAAGTGTTATCGATTGTCACATGTAAGGATGCATGGGAATGCAGTAGAGCAGCATGATATTTTTAAGTTTTGGATTAGGACAAAAAAACAGATAAGTAATCTTTTTTTTTAATTGGCAGATTTTCTTAGGGAATTTCAGAAGATAGTGGATTCCAGATATAAAAAAAATAAAATAAAAATCACTCCAAAATTAGCTTATAGAAGATCAATACCTATATGTAATTCTGCAGATTAAATATCTGTCCCCAAGGAATGAAGTTATTAAAACATTTGTTTGTTCTAAAACATGAGCAAAAACTGCAGAATACATCAAACTTTCTTCTGTACCATATCATTCATTTATAAAGGAGCTATCACTTCCAATATCAGTCTTTCTGATCAATAGTAATCTTATTTTCATTTTAAATGCACCCATAAGTTTCCAGAATAATTTTAAAAGTTAGTAATCAATGTCATACTACCTCTTTGCAAATTGCTTTCAGTTACCTTTCCCAACAATGATTGTAGGCATATTTCATGTTTATTTTTAGCCCTAAAACTTTTCCAAGTGGAAAGGTAAAATAAAATTTAAAGTAATATTGTTTACTTCTGATTTGAAAGAACAAGTGAGATACAAAGCTGGTTTTCATGCTCCAAGGATTTTTTTTTTTTTCTGATGTTATGTGGTACCTGAGTCACTCAAACACTTATGTGTTAGACCTTTGCCTTTTTGTGTATGTACAGTATAGCAAAAGATGGCCTGCATTTTTAAAACTGCCTTGGAAATACAGTTAGAAACCTGCTTAGGGTATTTGAGCTACATAATGGGATTTCTAAGTGATTTACTAGATTATAATTTCAGTTATTTTTATATATTTTGAGAATTTTACACTATAATGTAAGACTGTAAAAATTTACCAAATTACAGTCTCATCCTGGCAGGATATCACCCAGCTAGTATGGTACAGAGCTGTGTTTGTATGTACAAGAATTTGTACTTTTGGTGAAGTAATGTATTTTAGAAAGGAATCAGTTTTCATTAGAGTGCATCAAGAAAGATTGCAACATTTACACTGGCAGCTTGTTTCAATGTCTGAATGCTACCATCGCTTAAGCTTGTATCTACTTTGAACAGTATGATTTAATCTTTCAGTTTTGCCTTGTTATTTTTCAGTGTAAGTTGAAGAATTCCTTCTTACTTGAGATTTTTGCCATAACTAGGACCACACAGTCTTTACTGTGACCCTGCAATCCCAAAAGAAGGAGGGAAGAAGTCGAACTCATTTTTAATCTATATTTTTATATTAAAAAAAAAAAAAAAAAAAAAAAAAAAAAAAAATGTGGGAGCAAAAAGTTTAAAGATAGACATTAGGGAAGTCAGAATATTCAGTGCTGAGCACTTTTTTCTTACAATAGCTTTTCAACTAATTTTTTATCAGCGCAGCTGTTCTTAACATTTTTAAGCTAGGAGCAGTATAGCAGACTTGCATAATGACACTGAAGATCAGAAGCACATCCTGTACCAAACATTTTAGGAATCTCATTAAACTGCAATTGAAGACATAGCAGCTGCACACTGAAACAGATGTGCTTACTTGTCTGAATAGTCCTGATCTTCCCTAGTGGAAAAGCTGGGAAAGCAACAAAGCCGTTATGCTGTGGGATGTGAAGACATGAAATTTCTTGGTAGCTGTTTTCTTTTTTTTTTTTTTTTTTTTCAGCTATGGAGTTGTAGAGAAGGCTGTGTGTAACGCACAGATCGTTAGACATTATGGAGGAACCTGTTAATGAATGAAAAAAATTGCTGCCAATAACTTCACATTTCTAAAGATAAACTGTCGTGGGATATCTCAAGTGTTTGTGCTGAGTGTAGTGCCCTAACACTCTCACATAGGAAGTGCCTCTCACTCATGAGAACAACTGTAGTAAGGCATGGCACAGTCCTTGTACCCATTAATCTCTGTGCTACATTCTGCCAATACCATAAGTTCTTCCAGACCACCCTCCCCTCCTCCCCCAGTATAAGATGGAGTAGTACATATGTGTAGAATCCTTTCTTATGACCCTAGTGCTGACAAAGACCCTGTCATGGACATCATTTGGAGGTTCCAAGCAAGACTATTTTGCAGACCTCATGCAGTCTGATAGAATGATTTTCCTGTCCAGAGTTTTTTAAGGCTAGTATGAGTATTCAGAACAGTTGCCCTCCCCAAAGTGTCTGATGGAATGTATTTGCCACTGAAAGCTCTCAATGATTCTTCAAAGTGTTTGCTACTTGCTAGGAAGAAATCATATAGGAAGAAATGTCTTATTCTTTTTTTGCTGAGGAAAAAATGTTTCTTGTGTTGACCTCTCCCCTGTGACATGAGTTACAGGAGTCAGGTTAGGGATGAAAATGTAACTGAACTGAGCCTTAGCTTTTCTAATAAAAGTGAGTGTTAAAGTCCCCTATACACTACAGATCAGAGAACTGGAAAAACTCAATGATCCTGCATAGAAGTACTTTCAGCATTTCTGATATTGATTTCTGTGGTGTCTTCCCTTCTTCCTCCAGGAATCAGGGCAACTAAGCATTGACAGCTTAGGACCTCACAAGGCTTCATTTTAGAGCATGTGAAACAGAACTGGGCAGAATGAACTCTAATACATTTAAGAATACATTTCTTATTTAATTTTTTAAGATTAAATTTACAGCTTCATTCTAGGACCTTTTCATGAGGTCTCTGAACTGGCATCATTACTGACACTGAGACAAAGCTGTTCTCTAATCCTCTAAATAGCTTAGACACACTCATGAATAAAGTTGGGCTTGTACACATGTGTTGGAAAGCCTTCAGCCCTGGCTGGCTGCCGTGTTCATTCATTCTGGATGTAATTAACATGATTCATCAACATTTCCTGATAATGGATGCTGTGCATATTTTAAATCCTAGCATCAGCCTATAAAGAAAATCAAAGAAGGAAACTTTTTCACCATTTCAGTCCACAAGTTAAAAAATAGTTGCCAGAAGAGGCTCACCTGGAACTTCCAGGCTGTGGGCAGAAAGCTGCAGAGATATGTCACTGCTCAATGCCAATGAGAGATTAAAGAACTAAACTTCATTTCCTGTAGTAGAACAGAAATATCGGTGCAAATAATCTTGCTGTTAATTACTACAACATATACATGTACATTATGTTGTTACAAACTTGCAAAGTTCTTCAATTTTTTGATAGATCTAGAGGTTACAAACACAATTTAAATCATATTCTGGAACTTTTTTTCCAATAAATATAGGCACAAGGTCCAGTATGGATGCATGGGAGCTAAGTCTCATCATTGCAGCCTTGCTTACTTGTAAGTAAGGCTATGAGCAGGAGCGTTGGTAAGGCATATTAAATTTAACTTCTGTAGCAAGCTGCAGGGGAAAAGACACAGGGGATATAAACAGAAAATGCAAGTGATAGCTTTGATTGCAGGCTAGACAGGAAGTGACTCAGGATGTTTTGAACGAAGTGAAGTGTCTAAATGAGAAAGGGTTAGGCTTTTTTTATTTAGTCTGTCTCCGTAGCTAGCGTTTTCTATGTATACTTTAATAGATATATTCCATAATTCAGAAACATCACAGAGAATGTAAGACCTCCCACACAAAATGTCCTTGGACTTAAACTAATATTAGTTCTAATAATTCAAATGAGTAGTTGAAATCTACTTCAGATAATTTTATTCTTTTTCCAAACTGTTGATGTTTTTTCCTTCATGGAGAACATCTTTAAGTGAGTCAAAGGAATTTTGAGGTAAAGATATATGGCACTAGTTTTAATTGAAAGTGGAATATGTGACTGATTTCTGAAGTCAATCCAAGACTTAGAGGTTTATGAATCTCTCAAATTATATTTTTGGATTGCAGAACTGAGCTGGAATTTGCAAATTACTTTTGATCTGCTATGTTAGTTGGCATAAAACTTTCCAAGTGAAAGATGAGGTGATCAAAACATACTAAAGAGATATTGTCATGCCTCAATGATAAAATAGTCCCTTGCATTTTATTACTAAATATCACATAACCTGGATTTTTCAGTTCTCTACTTACAGAATTAGGGTACTGAGTTCCTGTATAAGTCAGGTAAGCATTTAAATACAGAATAAGTAGAAAAAATTTTCTGACACCAGAAGGAAAAGAAGTAGCCATTATCCAAAGGATAATTAATAGGCAGAATGTTGTTCCTGCATGCTTCAGGCCATCTTTTATCATGGAATTTTATTAAACTAGCTATTCTTTAAGTATTGTAAAAAAAAAACCCCAAAGATAAGATAAAAGTTAATTATTTCTTATCACCCTAGTAACTCTTATTTTAATTGGCTGAATACCAAATGCTTAGACAACAGAAGTGATATCTCTAGTTTACCTTACTGAAAATACGCAGTTCTTAAAATGTTTGATTAATTCTATAGGCACTCAAATTTCTGTATTTGTTTATGTCCTTAACAGTCTATATTCAGTGAGGTGGAGCATTTTGATAGATATGTTCCAGCTCAACCCCTTTGCAGTCCTTGTATAAATCATCTCTCCTTTCCTTTGTCAATCCCTTGCTCCTTGTCCAGAGTAGATTCAGTATCTCAGTAAAGAAATGAGTTTCTCAGAAAACAGCTTTCTGCTAACTGCTTACCCTGAAATCAATAACTGAAAGGATGTACTGGGGAAACTTCTCTAACTGCTGTTTACTCCTTCAGGAAGTAGAAAAGTTGGAGTTTAAGACAGCCTCACCAGCTAGAATCATAAGAATGCTTGAGGTGGTAAGGGACCTCTGGAGCTCATCTTGTCCAACTTCAAACCAAGCAGGGTCACCTAGAGCCAGAATCATGTCCAGATGGACACCACACAAGTAAGGGAACTAGACTGTCATGTCTGACTGCTTCATGTGTCTAGATCCTGGCTATCAGTTCATCTCTGACCCAATGATCTCAGTGCAGGCTGTTATTTTAACTGTTGCTTTCTGATTTAAATAGTCAGCATAAGCTGCCAGTGAACTCACTGACCACATCACCCAACGCCAACATCTTGGACTCTTTCTGTCCAAAGCCAATTAGCTGTTGTTACCTGGGTTACTCTGACCCTGTGTTACACAGATGTAAAATTGTTTAGTTTGAGATTTTTCCTTGTTTTCCTTTCCGTGCATACCTAAACCATCAGGGGCAGGGCAGAAGTAGTCCAGAAGTTTTGGGATCTCTGTGCTTTGTTTGTTACCCCCAGCAAATATAAGAATCACATAATGAGTTAGAGCTGGGCAGAGGTAATCTAGGTCTCACTTATCTGAGTGGCTTTGCTATACCATAAACAACTGGAAAATTCTGGCAAAATTTCACTGGAAAACTTCTCTGTTCTTCAGCTTGTTTTTGCTACGGATGACCTTCCTAATGTAAAAATACTTAAAGCTTAGATTTTGTAGATTAAGTAGCTAGAACCAAATAAATAATGAAGCATCCCTAATCAAAGAAAATGGGTGAATTTTCAACAGCAACATGGTTAATGACAGTGTATGTGTAATAAAAAATCATGGGGTTTTTATATCTTTAGGGGTTGCCAATTTTTTTACATTTCATATAATCTCATACTAAACATACTAATTTTTATTTATGTTTTCATTTTCATGTTTATTCATGCTTTTGTTATTATGTTAGCTTCTAAGTATCAGCTGAGCTGACTGATCCTTTTCAGCCCAGCAAGACTAGTTCATTGTGTGATGCAAAGTGACTTTGTATTGGGTAACAGAGTATCTGCAGAATATCTGTACTCCACTGTTAAGGAACATTGGATTTTATCCAAAAACACTGTTTCAGGTGCTGAGGAGTGGAACAAACTGAATCAGGGAAGTTGAATCTGCCAACAATTAACTGATTCCATTCAGTAAGCTTTTCCAGTTTATAACTTGTTTCCACATTTCCATGGGTTTAACCTCTTAATTGTAGATAAACTTTGTCATCTCAATACAGCAGAGCAGGTGTTTTTTATTTAACAAACTAAAAAAATTTCAGAATTACTCACTTTTATGCTTGTATTTTACCTATAGCCACAACATGTGTGATATGAACATGGCAGAAATTAGTATATGTTTTAAATCCTTTCAAAAGGTGGTAATGGGTCATTTCTTTGACATAGACTAAGCTTCAGTCATTTTGCTGGGGTTTGTTTTGGGCTCACAGATCATGAAATCACAGAACCACTCTATGGTTTGTGTCAAAAGGTCCTTTGAAGATCATCTAGTTCCAATCCGCCTGTCAAGGGCAGGAATATCTTTCACTAGACCAGGCTGCTCAAGGTCCCATCCAAACTGATCTTGAACACTTCCAGTGATGGAGCATCCACAAATTCTCTGGGCAACCTGTTTCAGTGTTTCACCACCATCAGATTTCTTCCTGAAGTCCAATGTAAATCTACCCTCTTTCAGTTTAAAATCATTACCTCTTGTCCTGTCTCTACAGGTAAAAAGTCTCCATCTTGTAAGACCCATTTACATGTTGAATGGCTGATATAAGGTGTCTCTAGACCTTTGGTTCTCAAACAACTCTCACAGTCTTTTTCATAGGAGAGTTGCCCCAGCTCTTTGATTGTCTTCCTCACCCTCTTCTGGACCCTTTGCTCTTATTAGTCTCTCTTTCCTGTACTGGGTGCCCCAGAGGTGGATTAAATATTTAGGTGGGTTCTCACTAGAGCAGAGTTGAATGAGAGAATTACCTTTCTTTATATACAGCCCAGAATGCAATTGGCTTTCTGGGATGCAAGTGCACATTTCCAGCTCGCATCCAATGTGTCATCTACCAGTATCCTCAAGCCCTTCTCTGCAAAGCTGCTCTCAATACATTCACCATCCAGCCTGCATTGATATTGTGTATTCCCTTGGCACAGGTGCAAAACCTTGTCCCTTCCATCAAGCATATCAGATCTTAGTAGTGTCTTTCCTAAGGTAAGCAAGTGATTCAACTTTTTGCCTCTATCTTATATTTCCTTGCAATAAATTGTTAAAGAAGTTCTCATAATTCCTGAATTTTCCTTATAAAAGCAGTGGACCTTTAACTCACTCTGTTTTATTTCTGTTGGGACATATGTCTTAATATAAGGCCTTAAAACAGACAGTAAAATACAGATCCTGTTTAACAAAATACTTGAGCTCAACAGCCATTTAAGAAAAAACAGAGATGATTATCTTAAAAAGCTTTAAAATCAAATCTGGTGATATAAATATGCATCTACCCTAATAATTTCAAATACCAGCTAAGTAAATATTTTCCTAAATGCCAATAGGTCTACATTACCTTATTTCAGAATTATATCGTGTTTTTTATATATATATATCAAGACTAACTTTAAACATTATGCAGCTTATTATGCTTTACTGTATTGCCAATTTGTCATTTGTGTTAGGTGTCAAAATATTTCCAAAGAGAAACAAACCTCTTAACATGAACTATGCTTTTCATTACCAAATGTCAGTAGTCACACTACATTATTTTGTTCTTTTACAGATTTCAGCACTTTGGCAAAACAAGGAAGGAATATTTATTTGTCATGTTGCTTTAGACAATGTTGTGGGGTTTTTTTTTCAATTTTACATATAACAATCTGAGCAATTTTTAAAGCTTTTGCAAATGTTTTGCAAATGTAGCTACAGATCAATAAACTGACACTTAACAAAACTTTGTACCTTGCAGTCAATCGGAATTTGATGGATGAGAGATTTTAATATGTAGTAAAAGTAAACAGAAATGTTAAGCAAACATGTCAGGCCTGTGCTATGAAGTCCTATTTTTTATCGAGATACATAGCTGAAATTAAAAAGGAGTTGATTCACAGCTGAATGAGAAAATCCTCCTTCCCTCTCTTGTTGCAATTCAAGCCATGCTTATTTCAGCTGTGAAGCCACAGCCATCCCCTAGGCTGGGAACTGGGTATCTGAGCTATATGATTCAAAGCCTCTCATTTCCTTCATTGCTATAGAACTGGGCAAACAGAGGCTCTTTTCACCGTATTTCACCATCTTCTGCCTTAGCAGGTTTCCTATGTAATAAACTGTTCCCAAGCACTTAGTGAGGTTTTATTTCCTCCTTGTTGGTTTTTTTTTTTTGTTTGTTTTTTTTGTTTGCTTGTTTTCTTCTATCCCTCAGGTAGCCCCAGATGCTTAGTTCCCTTTGTTTCTCATTTGGTTCTGGCAGGTGAGAAGCCAGGGACGGAGCAAGACGAAGTTAAGCTGCAGAACGCCAGCAAGCAGATTGTGCAGACAGCCATCCTCCGAGCAGTGCAGCAAGTTTCCCAGGAAAGCCAGCAAAAGGAGAAGCGGACAAACAGTGGTATGAGCCTCCAGCTGGAAAGAGGAAAATTAACCAAGAAGCATGAAAAAAAGTAAAGGAGCCAACTGGATTTATCAGTTCTTCAGTCTGCAGTGTTTTCGGCCTTCTCTTTAGTATCAGCTGTGTTGCTAGAGCAATGTTACTGTTGTAAAGCAAACCAAAGTATAATCACACCTAGGCATAGGGTAAAGCTGCAATAGTCCTCAGCTGAGAAATGTTAAGTGCATTAGGTGACTAACTCCGTGTTTTTGCAGTGCCTCTTAACAGAAACGATAACCATAGCTATAAAAGTAGTTTCAAGCACAACTTCTTATGGTATGGACTTATTTTCAAAAGCTTGTTGTCACTGCACCTCCATGTAAGTTCAGCGTGCAGTATTTATGTCACTTCAGCTGGATGGGCTCTTCTCTGAGTTACTGGGCTCACTGGAGCTGTGTTCACCAAAAATGTAGTTTAGTGTTGAGTGTAGCAGAATGTGTTCAGGCTGCCTTTAAGCATGAGTTTGTGCTTTGCTTTGGTTAAGCATGTACTACGTGAAAGGGCAGTATAAAGTGGATTTGATAAGTTCTGTGAACTAATTTTGGTTTCCATCTTGGGGGAAAAAAAAAAAAAAAGCCATCCAGTAAGACTGCAGTAACTGTGATTTATGACTGTGATCGTAGACCTGTGATCTATGTCTTTTTTTTAAAAGAAGCACTGAAATCTTAGTCTACTTATCTGAAATACTTCTATACTTCTGCATAATAATCACTTGTGCCTCAACTATTTTGGGTTTTTTGATACTGAGGGATGAGGAATTGATGTGCTGATATGGCGTTTGCCAGCTTTTCCTTCAGTTGTACAATTTTGCTGGGGATTCATTACAGAAAGTGAAGACTGGAATGGCTTAAAAAAAAGTATTTCAATTTGTTTATATCTTGAAGGATGGAAATATACTGTGTCTGAACTCTATTGTGGTATAGGTTTCTCACCTACTGCTCATAAAGGGACTTTAGATATTCTTTACATAGATTCACCTTAAATAGCACTGTTTTAAGCAGTAATACAGAACTTATCCTTTTACTGCTCTGTATAGCTGACTAAATTCATGAGGTATAAATAAAAATAAATAAATATAGCTTTCACTTTTATGCTCTCTACTGTAATTATGATTGCACTATTATACATCTGAAATTAATAACAGTATATTTAATTTTAGAAAAGGCTTGTAGCTCTGCTTCAACTGAATTCTCGTAGTAATATACCTAGAAATATAGAGGAGTAGATGCACAAGATCTGGAAAGAAAGAGACAAACTTTCATAGTTGCTTTTCTACTCAGTTTGATGATTCTCAAAGACACTTTTTGGTTTAAGTAGTTGGCTATTACTTACTGTGTCCTACTGCTTGTGTTAAAAAACCTCAGGATTCTTTCTTATGGCCAGAGGCTTAGTCATGAATATCCACATACTGTAATGTTAAGCCTTTGAAATCTGCTTGGTTCCATTTAGTATTTTTTAAATTTAACAGCTCTGACTCATGCCAGCTAACAGTTTAGCTCAATCTTGTTTCACTTAAATGCAAAGGAGAATTCAACATGATTAAAGTTGTTCTAAACCCCATAACAGTGCAAACTGACTTGAATTGCAACTGCACAGCTGGTTCACTTCTATAGATGCTGGGTGAATTTTTCAAGCCAAGTAAACATTTGAAAGGTGGAAGTATTCAGGTGTTGAGGCATGTGCTTTTTTTTCATAACAGTAATTTTTTTACCATTGGCTGTTTTATCAGTTGACCTTTGTTTGGGAGGTAGCTCTTTTCTAACCACTCTTTATATGTTTGCTTTCTGAGGGCCTAGGTAAAGTGATCATGAGTAAAGATTCAGTTCTGTGGCTAATGGCCAGGCAAGTTTAGGGAGTGAGGGAGAGCAAGCCTACTGGAGAGATTCTGTGGTGCAAAACAGTTTTTGCCATGGACTCATGTACAGTACTGTAGGAAGGAGACCTGTAGGAGAGCAAAACCCCTATTTTGGGGGGATTATTCTTTCTTAGATGCTTTTTGTTCCAAGAAATTTGCAATATGTCTTTGTTTTTTAAGTTCACAGTAATTATTTTAGTAAGCTTAGTATTGTTTGGAAACTTGGTTTTATGTCCAATTTCTTATGTCCAATTTCATCATGTTAGAAAAAAAGGAATTTTAAAATCCAGACTTTTGCCAATGATTTCTACTTTTTCTATTCCTTTCTTTGGGCTCTTCTACAATGTTCCTTTACTGTCCTAGCCCTTTTAGACACGCTACTGCTTAGCCATTAAACCATGCCCATCATTTGCAGTGCTGTCAAAAGTCTAATAACTTGGAAAGATAAAAATAGTAGGAAGCCTCACAGAGCCTAGAGGAAGTTTTCTATGGTCTCCTATTGACGAAAAACAAATACTGTTTCTTAAATAGTGTAGTTTTCCCTGAGAGCCAAATAATGTCTCCTACCTATAGTATATATCCCTACACTAAGGCATGCATTTAGTATCTCCTATTGACAAAGGGTGTTCTGCACACCATTACATCCAGGATACCTAATTGAGATCTGTACTGCATGTGAAAGAACTGCACGCAGGAAAACTTTACCCTTAGGTAAAGTTTACCCTTTCTATATGCTTACTACATGGTGAAAGCGGGTATTTTTGGTTTCTTCACAGACAGTTTATATTTTCTGAAGAAAATACAGCCTATCGTTATTGTTATAGATGTGATAAAGGTCTGATTGAAAATAAACTCTCAAAGAAAGTCTCTATACAAGTCTCTGGTTTCTCTTGTCAAAAGAAGGAAAGAAATTTTCAGATTAACTAGAGAAGCAATGAAACAAGCAACTTGCTCATGAGCTTTGTAGTATAGAATGTGTAGTTCAGCACAGTAATTAAGTTCCTAATAGTACAGGACAATCAAAACAGTGTATCTGTGTGTTTAAAATTCTCTTTCCACTTTGCACGTATCAGGGGTAAGAAGAAGGCTGCACAAGCACGTGAAAGTACATTTATCATAAACCCTTTAATGAAGAATTGTGTGTCTGGCTATCCTGCATTTTCCTTGCCGTGTTTTTCTTCTGGTTGATAATGCAATGTTTTTACCTTACTTGTGCTGTTCTTTGTAGTGTTATCAGGCAGCAACACCTACATGGAAATTCATGTGGCCACAGTAGGATATTCTAAGGGGTTCCTGAATACCGCTGCTCATAAAGATGTTGCTTCTGTGCAGTTACACAGGAAATCTGTACTCTAAAATAAAATAAAAAAAATTTTAGAAAACCACCAAAACCAAACTCCTGTGACTCGGAAACAGCCATCCTAATTTTAGCATTTCAAAAAATGAAAGCACTCTGTGATAATATTATAGAGAAGAGCTGGAAATTCGTGAATATTTGTTCAATAACAAACAATGTACCTAAAAATCTTAGTCTTTATTCATGTCATACCTCTTTGGGTTTTTTGTAACCTTTTTGAAGTATCTCAGAATAGAGTATGTCTACAATGATAACTGCATAAAAAACCTGCTATGTAACTATCAGCATGACTACCATGAAATCTGCTGCATTTGTTCTTTAGGTGTGTGCTAATGTCAAATACAGAGGTTAATATGCCATTACTGAAGTTTTTTTAGTGAAAAAGTTTAACTTAGGGAAAAGTGTAAGAGGAAGCAGCATAAATTTTTGAAAGAATGTGGAATTTTCTCTAATTCTCTGGGTCACCCACTAAGAAGAAATGAACAAAAACCTGTTCTCAGCCAGTTCCTGCAACACAGGGATCAACTTGTTAGAATCTGTGGGACTGAGGGTAAAAACTGAGCTGTCAATAATGTCTTCCCCATCTGATACTGAGTAAGGAGTGAGCAGCGGTACTGACAGAGCTTGCTTTCTAATGGTTGTTTTTTTCTTGTTGGCTTTTAGTGCTTCATCAAACTAAGTTCTGTCAGAATCTTTTCCCCTACTTTGGGTTTTCCGGGATAAAGAATTATCTGAAGACTAACAGTTTTTCAATTTGCACTGTATCCTACCTTTCAAAGGGAGCAGAAGTAAGGTCTCTCTTTTTTAATTCCAGAGCTTCATAAACAAAACCTGGTGGATGCACATGGCCTTTTGTTTTTAGAAAACATTTTATCACTACCAGGTTCAGGTGACATGACCAACAATTTCTTTAGTCCTTAAGCCCACGAGCTAGCTGTGGTATAAGTGCTATGGGAACACCAAGAAATCGATACCTATTTTAGAAGCATTTCTGTCTAAGATGTTTTGTTTTGCCAGGCATATTTCCTTTGTTTAATTAACATAAAGAGCTTTTCTTTTTTTAATAACTTTCCTCCAGTGACTTGTTACTTGGGTTTTGTTGAAAGAGCTTGCTACTTTTAACACTAAACCAACAATAATTCATGTTTAGGTTGAGTTTGATTAGCGACCCTGTGGACTGACACATTCCATTGTGGTGTGGCTTTTGTCTTTTATTTCACTAAAGGTGAGTAGCAACAATAAATAATATTCTAAAGAAAATGTTTGGGTTTTTTTGTTGTAGTGGTGGTGCTTTGTGTGTGTTTTTTTTTTCTGCCTCAGCTGCAGACAGCAGGAGGCCAAACAGACCACATCATCATGAATCACTTGTGTGTAATGTGACAGTAGTTCCGTGTAGAACTTTTACAGAAATAGAGAAAATTCTCTTATGCAAACTGGAAATTGAACACACCTAAGCTGATTTATCGAAGTAAGGCATTCTTGGTAGCTTAAATAAAAATGATCTATGTGTGCTTTCAGATTTGAACCCATTTCAAAACACCAGCTAGTGAAGACTGCAATTCCTTGCATTCTTACATGAGATGGAAGAGGAAAATTACTGCATCATTCTGAAGACTTAACTGCTACCTCCTTGAGTCAACAGAAGACTTTGAATTTTGTCCTTTGGCAGGGGCACATGTTTCCTACTGCCCTAGGGAGTGAATAGCTGCTATTCTTTGCAAATATGCATTCATGTGTGAATATGCATCCCAGAAGATTCTTTGCAAATATGCATTCATGTGTGAATATGCATCCCAGAAGATTAAGTCCCTGTCTCCAGTTGCTATAGTAGATGCACCAATGCATATTTGGTTAGCAAACACACCTTTTCCTGATGCTGTTTTCTCTCATCTCTTTAGCATGAGACAGCTCCTTCTGAAATCCTCAGCTATGGGATGAACTGTGAAAGCCATCTGCTTCTAGGACAGGGAGAGTGAATAAAATAAATCTTTGCCTCACTGGTGGGATACTGACCCTTTCCCACAGCCCTCCTCTATGTGCTTCTTTCCAAGGAGGACAACTGTATTAGCCAGTGCTTTCTTGTCTCTTGCTGAGGGATTACCCATAAAGCAGTGATCTTTAATATTTCCTTTCAAGGCAATAAATGTTCTTTTGTTCTGACTTGTGACAGTTTACCAGGTCCAGCTGGCTTTAGGTTTCCTAGAGACCACATACCTGATTTGCTTTTTTCCCCCCACTATGGCAGAAGAACAGACTTTCAGATCTGAGTATCTAGAGTGTTGAGGATCCAATTATTTGCTTGGCATTCCACTAGCTAAAGGAGTCTGTATATGTGCTGTCCAGCAACCTTAAGTAAAACATGTTGTCATATCTTGTAATTCCTCCTATCCTATTTCCCATAATTAGAGGTATTTTATACATCCACTGTATTTTATTGAGCATTAGACTTCCTAGATTTATAGGCAGGAGGAGGCAGTCTTGTTGTCATCTTCCATTTAGCTCACTGAAATGTGCTGAGTGCAGCAGAAGCTGGACTGTTTGGAAAAACTCCCCTCTCATTGCTGAGCTGCTTTTGTGGCTCTTCTCTTGACCTCATGTTTCTTTAATTTAATGCATTCACCTCCAGAAATTAATCAAATGAAGATCCATGAAACAGAGACAGCTGAGATACAAGAGATGCAAGGATACAGTGTCCTCAAGTGTCAAAGAATTGGCCTCATGTTGTGCTTTCCTCTGGTAACAGTGGGAAAGGACATAGGACATGAGGCTGAAAATTTGTGTTTCTTCAGCACTTGAGCCACTGGGATGCCACTAAGTCAAGAGCTCTGTTTCTTAGGAGCTACACAAGCTCTTCCTTCTGTTTGCTAAAGCTGGCTTCAAAGCTCAGTGTCTGAGTCAAGTGGCAGCTTGCTCATGACTGCTCAGAGGAGCTGGGTGGATGAGAATGGTATGTCCCAAACCAGGCTTCAAGAAGTGAAACTTTGCGGAAGACACCAGGGCTGCTGTCTGACCAGGCTTGTTCCTCCACCAGATGGAGCAGCTAAACAAGTCCCTCCTTGTGTGGGGTTGTGTTGATGCTTTGTGGTTTTTTTTATTTAATTTAAAACAATCAAAAGAAGCCCTTGAGTGCCCATGTTTGCTGCAAGGCAGGAAAGCAAACACAGTACTCAAGCAAACAAGTTTGGAAGTCAAGACCATCCTTCAGGGTACCTGACTTCAGAAATAAATTTCCTTGAAGGCCGAATTGTCACATCTGCTCTGTAACTTGACTTGTGCCTTTAGCCTTTTCTCCTCTTCCTTATAATGCCAGGAAACACTGAAGTGTGCACGACAGAGTTAACCTCCACTGTTTATTTGATGGGATTTTTCTGCCTGCTCTTTTTCACCCCAATTAATATGTGCTGTTGTCTCCGAAGGTCACATTTTTCCTTGACCTGAGTAAAATGCTTAAGTAAAAAAATATTGGATCAGCCCTGCAGTCCCAATTTTAGTCTGTGTTCCAGCTCAGCTGAGGCAACATGTTTCTCCATTTTTAATGTAACAACACGTTACTATTGCATTTAAACAGTTTTCCCTGGACCTACATTGTGTGTAGAAGTAGGATTGTAGTAACAACAGCAACATTGTGATTTTGAAGCTGAAAAAACTGCTGGATATCGTATGCATATACTGTATCTTCCCTGAAAAATCCCTGACTCTTAGAAATCAGATTATATAACTCCATCTGCCCTGGTAAGAATTAGGTTAACATCTATTTTTTTCTGCTGGCAGACTAGAAGGATTTTTTTTCCGCCCCCTTTACAAAAATGTACATCTTGGGCTATTGGCTTGATTAGTTGGAAAGTTAAATATCCAAATAGGGAGCTCACTGAGAGACTGAAAATTAGGATCTTAGCTAAGGTAAGGGGACTGCATACCAAACATGAACATATAATTCCAGGATCTGTGTGACCTGTGCTTTGGAAGCACAATAATAAACAGTCCTTAGCAGATTATGATGTCTGGATACCAGCAGCTTTCAGTGTGCAGATGGTGATGCTGTCAGGAAATGTCAGGATGAGGTCTCTAAACGCCTGTCACATTTCATTAGGGCACATAGATGACTGTGTTCACTGCTGAGGCTCAACAGCAGGTAGCAAATGAATTTTGCTGGTAATTGCCCTTATTATTTTTTGATCCATCCATTTGACCCAAGTGCCAATATCTAAGAAGCAAAAAATGTTTCCATCTATTAACTTTCATGTTGTTAGTGTCAACAAATGTGTTATCATTCAGGGATGTGCCAAATGCTCTGCAGAAAGAAAACGAATCCCAACTTCTTATAATATGTCTCTCTGGAGGACCAATGTATCAGCCTGAGGAAACAGTGCATGTTTGCAGATACCTATGGGAGACAGAAAACTCCTTTTTTGTTTTGCAGTTGTCACATTAGGTGACAGCTCCTGATATAATTTGGCTTCCACCTTGGACTGAAACTCCAACAGTGCAGACACAAAGAGAACAACAGGTGCTATAAACAGACCTGAAAAAGCCATGATTTTGCCCTGGCAGTACATGGGCATCGATAAAGCCCCTACTCCCTCCCCAGTCTTTTTAGCATGCAGCAATGTAACAACAGCTGAAGTTACTGGCTACTGCCTTCAGAGCCTCTTCCTTATTAAAGTATAGGAAGACTCCATCAGACCAGCAGTACAGAAAGTACACACTGGAGACCCTTGAAAATACCAGTTCAAACCCTGAAATGATGCTAGAGCTACCTGTAGCTGATCTGAGAAAGAAACTTGCCTACAGATTTTTCCTGTAGGTCTTTATCCCTTGTAACATAAATAACTTATGGTGTGTTTTTTGCAGAGAACATTTTGGTTTTTTCCTTGTTTTTTTTTTTTTTTGTCTTTTTTTTTTTTTTTTTTTTTTTTTTTTTTTTTTGCTGGGGGTGGGGGAGGAGGATGGTATGAAAAGCAGCAGCATTATCAAATGGGGAAATTATTTACTTACCAACAGAAACTTGCTCAGCCCAGAGCAGATCCTCACTGCTCAGCCTGTATTTCCTGCTTTATGTGTTCTTCATGCATTTAAAAACAAACAAAAACCACCCCAAAACCCAGTAATATTGTGGTGAATGCTTTGTGATAGATCCTAATGCCTGTGCATGATAACAGAAAGCCTGTGAGAGTACAAGACATGAAGCCCACAACTGAAAATATATGTCAGGCTGTTAGTGTTGTTCTCATAGTCCAATACTATGCCAAAAATCTTGCACACTGCTCCTGATTGCTTCTGGTTTGCTTTTGCTTGTATTTGTGAGAGAGACAGGTTGCCACTACATTTTGTCTTTTTTTAAAAAAGGTCTTTGTTATTAATGGAAAACCATTAACTTACCTGGTAACAAAGAAAACTTGTGTCACAAAAACTGGTGTCACAACCTAGATTGGGAAACCAAAAGAGATTAAGATTGGATGCTCTTGCTTTATAAACTCCTCAGAGAGGGGCAGGTCTTGGCGTGGATAGATACAATCTTGTCTCAGGTCTGGCCTTCCCAGGGAGAGTGATTAAAGTGTTACAGACCAAGGAAATGCTCAACCCATCAGATACCCTTTGATCAGATTAAGGTGGAACAACATTCAAGGTCTGTATTTTAACATTAGCTTTAATTAGAACTATATAAGGAATAGTGATACTTTGATTATTACATATGCTCAGGCTGCACAGTCATAAAGGCTGGTATTTTGCTTATAAAAGTCACGATACATGTATGTTCAAACTGCACAGCCTGGGGAAAATCATGGTAGGTTGTCTTACTTTGATTTTAGGAAGGAAAAGAGAGAGAGAGAATAGGAGAAGAAAAGTTAGAGAGAAATAACAGAAAATCACCAGTTTTGGATCCGGCATTGATCTGGCATATGGGGGAGTGCTGGTATTGGTGAAGCTCCCAAAGCCCACCATCACAGATACTCCTTTTTCAGGCCTGCTTCCCTTGAACAATCATTTTACAGCAATAAGTAAGCATGGTTGAGACATATGGATATAAGATATGAACAACTGGAGTGTACCTATGCCCCCTCCACTTCTCCATATGTATCTCTATCATCTCCATATGCAGACCATAGGAGGAATGTCTATAGGCTGTTGTCTCTCATTTTCTCCATATGCAGGTATTTGTCTCCACCACTATTTCCATAGGTGTCAGACAGTTCCTCGGAGTGAACATGAGGGTTTTTTTGGTTTTTTTTTGAGGGCTACAATGATATTTGGTATTTTGATGCCAGGTCCTAAACAGGCCTGGAGAGCTGGTCCCTCACAACATGTTCTAGCTGCTGCTGAAGGAAATCAAAAGATGAGAGGGCAGCTGCAGTTTGTGTTTGGTACATTGATCTGATCAGAAATCATTTCTCCAAGAGTGTTTTCTGGAGTGTGCTAGAGCAGGAATACCTAAAGAATATTCAGTAGGCTCTACTTTAAACAAACACTTTTCCTTTGTGCTTAGGAATTTCTGATGATCTTACTGTTAACCACAGTGGTCCTAAAACCTCATGTGAGCAGCTTCTGGCTTATACTTATACTTTCAATTGCACCTTCTAGAGATAAATCAGTGACTGGGAGACATTCTTTTCTAGCAAGTGGGATAAGCAGTAGTTATAAATTATCTCTGTTCCCAAACTAGTTCTACCTGCCCCTCTGCAGAAAGGCAGCCTGCCAAGTTAGCCATTATGCATCACTCCTTACCCAGCAGAACAAATCGAGAAAAAAAGCTGCAAGACCACAGCTGAGCTTTAGAAATTGTATAGGCTTATGTTTTCTTTGTGATAAAGGCACGTGATGTCTCTGTAAGAACAGCACCTGGCAGACCTGTAAGAACATTACCAGTGGAGCACTAACTGTAGGACATTGCCGTTATGTAATCTGCAGTATATCTATTTTAAAATTATGATGGCGATGAAGATGATCATGAAAGAGCTATATAAATAAATGAATATTTTGAAGGAGGTGCAGAAATATTTTCCTAGGTGCTGTGACAATCTTAGTCATACTTGCTTTTATTTCTGAACCTGATTGCAGTTAATAATTCCAAGATCCTAGAAGTTCCTAGCAGGTTTCTCACCATCTTGAAAGGAGCCTGGATTTCACTCAGTTACACTTCTAAGACCAGCTTCAAAGCTGCTGCTGCTGCTTATGCATTTTACAAATTGCAGACCATATCTTGGCAACAAGCCATATACAACAATGCACAATGAGCTCAGCTGAACTTGAGTTACCCATTTGTGTGAATGTCTGAGGTCAGTGGTGGAATCTTCTTTGCCTGAGTTCCTAAGAAAGGGAGGTTTGCATGCTCTCATTAACTGCCTGGGGTTTTGCCTCCTGGCAGCTTTCTATATGTTGACCCATGCAACAAAACTGACAGAAGGGTCTTATGACATGACACCACTTCCCGGTGTGGAAATGAAGCATCATGAGAAAAACTAAGGGGGCAGACTTGATTCTGAGTGACTTTTTCAGGAAAGAAACCTTTATCCTGAGTATCTCTGAGCTCCAAGCTCATTTTAATCTGTCACAGATGGTGGCAGCAAGTGAGTGGATGTGCAGCCCCTGTGACTGCCCTATCTGTATATAAAGGATGCGTCAGCCAGGAATCAATCACATTGGTAGAGACTTTGCACTCTGCAGTTTAGATTGTAAGTCATTGTTTAAGTCTTTGTAAAGCAGATGAAGAGTAAGGTCAGTTATTGCAGTTGTTAGTGTTTAGTGTTCTTACTTCAAAATCAGGTTGCCTGCTGTTACAGATCTGTAGTGTTTCCTTTTGCTGATACAGAGCAGAACCCCTTTAAATCAATCAACTATAGGAAGAATATTTTCCTGTGCCCTGTGCTAAGGAAATGTATTCTAAGTCAATGCAAATGGGATAAAACTATTAAAAAGATATTTCCTTTTCCAGCCAAGGCTTTTCAGTTACATTCATTCTTACGTTACAGTATTTTATTCTGAAGTATGAACTTTGTTTCAGGAAAATAATATATTCCCAGTCCCAGAGTCCAGAGGAGGAAGAGATCACGGAATAGCACAGAACTAAATTTGGTGTCTGTACTCCTTAGCTGTACAACTTAAGTCCTTCATTAACTAAAGCTGGTGCTGTAGTTTGTAAATGTAGGGGGGTGGACAGCTGCCATGTGAAACATGGCACTGGATGGCGCACTTGGAAACAACTGATAATAGAATCATAGAATCACAGAATGATTTGGGTTGGAAAGGACCTTAAATATTACCTATTTCCCACTCCCCTGCCATGGCCAGGGACACCTCCCACAAGACCAGGTTTCTTAAAGGCCCATTCAACCTGTCCTTCAACTCTTCCAGGGATGAGATGGGACACATCTCACTGTCATTCTCAGTCTTCATGTATGATTGAAAAAAAGAGGTGAGAAGCTTAGAGCAGAAAGAAAGACCTCAGCCTCAGCATCCAGTTCTCTGCCTCTGAAAAGGAATAAACACAAAGATGAGAGGTGATACAGAAAGCTGATGTTAAAATGATGCTAATACAAAGCCTGAAATGAAGTTTCTGAATTCCACTTCTTGCTAAGTAGGAAGAAATGAATGTTACTCAGTGAAATTTTTGTCAAAATGCAGGAAAAAATGTTATGAAAACATTTATGCTGAATGTGTTTGGTAAAAACTGGGACTCACCATTGTGCAGAAAAGTTTATATACAAATGGTTGATATTACCTGCAGGGAAAAAAAATAATCCAACAGTTGCTGTTACAAGACAGAACAAAAGCTCTGTGCAGTGGGGCTGCCTTTCTTATCATTGTCTTTTTTTCCTGGCCACTGTGAGCAGTGTGTGAAGTTTTAGTAAGTGCTCAGCATGACTATTAAAAGATGGTAGATGACGGAATCTTAAATAGGACTAAAAGATACTTTTTTTCCCAAAATTTACCACAAGCTAGCACTAGAAGTAAAAACTGAGATTATTTGAGTTAGTAAGGTTATTTATGAGATATTAGTTGGTGAAGATGTAAAAATCAAAACATATAGTCAATTTTTAAAGTGAGAAGTTACTAAAAAAAAAAAAAAAAAAAAAAAAAAATTCACTCTTAATGAACTGGATGAAAATAACCATGAACTAAACCTAAGAAATGCCCAGCAACTACAGATGCATTTACAGCAACCATACAATGTGTTTAATTTCACAATAGCTGGGGCTCTGATGTAAAATATATACTTTGTGTTAATGAAACTAATTTTAACATTAATCTGAATGTCAGTTACCTGTGTGGTATTATAACCTATTTGTCCTCTTGGTTATAATTTTCTCTGTATTGGTTCCTCCCCCACCATGGGATGATTTATCTCAATTTCACTGTCATCCTCTTAATGAAGTTAGCCAAGATCCTCCAGTATTAAATTACAGAGAACACACAGGCGGACAACTTGGAGCTCTAAGCTCTTTAAACTGGCAGTTCCTTCTTGGGCCAAACCTCTTTATTAAAGATTTATTTCATCTGCCCTTTGAAACTAGTGAATTACCATCAATTTCAGAGTTTTGTTAAGGTTATTCCCTGGCAAAAGAAGGGAAGTGGAATCAATCTCTGCTGCTGTAGAGCTGTTTCTCGTGATATCAGTATCAGGCAACCTTTAAAGAAATTGGATTGCATTCAGGTTTCAGACACAGCCTTATTATTTTATTCTTTTTTTTTCAACATGACTGCAGTCTGGTTTATTTTAGAGCTGTTTAAAATATGTTAATTAGTGCACCTGTTATACGGTCATGTTATATGGCTGCTGCTGCCTGCTGCAGAGCACACTACACCCCAATTCACTCCTGCACGTCAGCTGCCTTGGGGATCCCTTAAACTTTCTACATGAGCCTTGGTTGTCCTTGCAACACTGGCATTTTCTGAACCATTTGCTGAGTTAAAAACAGCACTACAAACAAGGGTGCAAGGTCACTGCTGCTACATATATACACTGTATATATACACATAAATATACATAAATATACATATATACACATAAATACACTGTGTGTATTTTTACAGCATAATCTGGGGGCTCAGATGCTCTAAACATTTTAGATTAATGAAACTGCTTGCCTATCCTCAGCCACTTGCATGGTAATCTGAGATGGAGGATAAGGAATCCTCTGTGCCCAAGGATCTCTTCAGCCTGTGACCAGTGAGCAAGCCACCCCTCTGAATCAGCAATGAAGATGAACTTTGGTCTATTTTGCTCCTTGAGTGAGCGTATTATTCTGGGCACTGCAAACAAAAAAAGGAACTCAACTGATTTATTTTTCTTTTTCTTCACTGCACTTTAGCTCATTGAGAGCAAGTAGTAGTTTAGAACTTTCTCCAAAAAGAGAAGCCCTATATTTCATAGAATCAAAATAGCTTGGGTTGGAAGGAACCTTAAAGATCATCTCTTTCCAAACCCTTTGCCATGGGCAGGGACATCTTCCACTAGACCAGGTTACTCAAAACCCCATCCAACTTGGCCTTGAACACTTCCAGGGAGGGGGCAGCCACAACTTCTCTGGGCAAACTGTGCCAGTGTCTCACCACCCACACACTGAAGCATTTTTTCTTAATGTCTGTCTTAAATCTACCCTCTTCCAGTTTAAAACCATTATCACTTGTCCTGTTTCTCTGTTTGGCACAGGACACCTGATCATCACCAGCTGTGCTTAAAAGGAAACCTACCTCCCCATTTCTTACCTGCTAGGCAGGAGTTACAAAAAAAATATCATCTATTATGTCCGAAGAACTCTCTTTTTGATACTTTCATTTATTTTTTCTTACCTGGTGCCTGAGAAGGGGGGAGGTAGCAATGCAGCCAGCAGGCATTTTCCATGAGGGACCGTGGGCTGTGGGTGGCATGGGCCAGCACTAACACAGGCCTGCAGCAAAGGGGCACCATGACAGCTTTGCTGGCTGGTTGGGAAAGTTTCGTGATTCAAATCAGATGGAAATACTACAGGTAGGGTTTGGCATAGAGAAATTTTCTCTCTGAGGAAAGCTGTGAGAAGACTTTTCTGCTCCTTATCCTGCAGTTATGTACACCCATCAGGAGAGAGTGATGGGTTTAGGAGAAAGGAAGAGTTTCAGATGCTCTGGTTTTTCCTTTTGACTGATGTAGGTGTCACTTCTGTTTATCCTCACTCTTCTAAATCACAGCATCCTTCTGCCAGCACACTGAACAGAGAAGAGGTTGTCCAGCTTCTGACCTGCAACCTATATCTGGCCTGCAAATTAAAACAACTTACTCCCAGCTTCCTGAAGAGCAGATAAGGTATGAGACTGAGGATCCCTCTGAGTACACTTCTAACAGCTACCAAAGGCCTGAATTTGGGTTTCCTGAAGGCCTTGCACCTTTTCTCAGGCATCTTTCACTTGGTTCATTAGAGAAAGGAAAGTTGATGGAGCAGTAGGATAAGATGACAAAAGTACAGTACCACAGTCAGACCCACTCACATGACCATGCCTGTGTCTGAGGTACTCCCAAAAGAGGCTTTATAAGGGATGGAAAATCTTTTGGGAAAAGGATGTGTACAATCAAATATGAATTCCCCTGCTTCACTGCTCTCTGATCAGCTTTCCTAAAAAAATATCACAATGATGTTCTTAGTCTTGTTAAAGAGAGTTTTCTGTCTTGCTGCAACAGTACCAGTAAGACCGTATCTTCAGATCCTAATTGAATGGTAATGCAAATTCCACGATTTAGTCCTCTTAAAAAACGAAAGTAAATATGTATTGACTTCTCAAAGATTAAGTGATGTGATTTTAGACGGACATGCCAACAGGTTTGAATGATGTGCCTCAATTTCATTGCTAGCTATTACAAAGAAATAGCATGGCATTGTTTTTTTCACTGCTTAGTGGTTTAGTTTAACTTCTCAGTTTACATGAGAATTCAATGCAAAATCTGACAGTCAAGGAGAGGAAGATGTCCTATGATTCCTAGAATACTTTTCCCAACTTCTTCTATGATACTATCTTTTTTTTTTCCCAGACCACTTCAGCCTCCTTCTGAGATTAAGGTATTTCTAGCAGCAATTATCTCTGATTCCTGCAGAGTATTCAATGGTCTGAGAGGGACAGTTGTCTCCTGCCTCTCTGTCAGCTGCAGTCCAGCCTCCCACATATCTCCATCATATCTTTGTCATCCTGCTTCAACATCCATCCCCATGTTCTTTGTTGCATTTCTAGTACTTGTAAATGTTTCATATGCAAATCTTAGCGTGGACTCCAAATCTGGAAGAGTAAAAGTGTTTTGAACAGAAACCAGCTAAAGGTAGCAATCCTGATCACCAGCCAAAGGTTCATTTATTTTGCACAGGAAAACAGAAATCCACAAACAGCAACAGAATGAGATGGTGGATGCCCTTCAGACATGCAGAAAAATCACTCACTTTTTTCCTTCATCTACTGCTGTCATTTTTAATCTGAAATGAGTTTCATCCTTGATATCATAGAAAGCCAACAGGGGAAACACAGAATTTCAGTGATGTTAAGGTGCATCTTTCCATCACTGTTAAAACAAAGAACTGCTGAATCACTTGATAAACAGCGAAGATGTTTGTAAATTCTGTCAATATAAAATTAAATACTTTTGATGTTTGGAAACTATGTTCGGTTACTTTTTAGGGAAATAATTAATTTGACATTTAGTTATACTGATGACAATGACTATGCTCAGTTACTGAGGCTGAGAAGGTATTGGCTTTTTTTTTTCCTTCTTTTTTTGAGGACTAATACCTTAGTTAATATTAAATTAAAGTCAGAAGTAAGTATCCTGTTGGAAGGTAGATCAATAGAGCACATCACAATTTATAATGAGAAACTGTTGATCATACCACTCCCTGATGCACAACCAAGGATTTATAGCACAGAGGATTCATGAGGATATTAAGGTATTACACAGTGAACTGAGAAGGTGGCAGACAAGTAATACTTACTAAAATGTTAATTTAGAATTTTCCACACCAGCACACCTTTTCCATTTCTTGCCACTGCATTTTGATATATCATAGGCTACTTCAACTCATTGTTTTCCATTGCATATTTATCACAATTCTGAATATTTATTTCTCATGAATTTTGTAGATAAAAGATCATAAGTCTTTCAGCTGAAAATGTTTTCCAAAGAGAATATTAAAATATTTGGATTAATTTTACACCTTTCAATTTAGTCTTCTGAATGATCCTGTTTTCTAATCCTTATCTATGAATCACACTGAGAATAAGGGAGAAAGAGGTTCTTTCCTTCCGCTTGGAAACCCAACAAGCTGGATTGGTAAAAGAATGTAGGAAGAGGGGAGAGGATGAAGGAGACTGCCCTGCAATTAGTGAGAATGATGGGCTCAAGTGGGTGGTAAATATCATGACAGGAAAGAATTGCCCCGAGACACAAAGTTTGCAGGTGTGTCAAGAGATGAATGTGCTTGCACTATTTCTAGAAGAAGCTGAGAGCCTCCACAAATGGCAAGAAAGATATCTGAGCACTCGTTTCATCTATCTAGTGCATTTTGAAGAGTTAGGATTTTTTGTGACTTTCACAGGGTGACAGAAAGTCTCTGCATCACTCCTGAAAAGTAAAATATCATTCCCCTCCAAAACATAAACCAACAGAAGGACAGCTCAGAAGTTATCTATCAAGGGCTTATCATTGGACGGAAAAATTCAGGAGCAATGAAGTACTATAAACACAGGAAATAAAAGTTGTTTTGAATGCACAGTGCTAATGGGAACTGACCTCAGAACTGGAGCTTTGTGAATAGTGTATTAAAAATAGTATTATCCTTGAATGATGGCGTCTGGACAAATCTCTCTGTTACCTGAATTCTCCAGTATCTGATAATGTCTGAGCTCCTGCTGCAGACTTTCCCTGAGCTGAGGCATAGGAACAGTCCATACAACCAGCTATTTTCACAGACTTTGCAAGAGATTGATTTTGAGATTGCTAAACCTTTGTCCATCTTGTATGAAAACAGACAAGAAATTCAGCAGACTTACTCTTCCCATTTCTGCAGATCTGAAAGATCTCTAACTGTGTGTTTAGAAAAGCTTTAATTCAAACATTTCTTTCTGTGTGACCAACTAATGTTTTCTGGTAATATAATTTCTTCATCTCACTTCTGGCTTTGCTAGTAATGCCATTTACCAATGGACATTTTGAGAGCTTATTTTGTCTATGTCTTGACACTCTACTGTGGTCTGAGAGTCACAGAATTTTGGCCAATCATCCCCTGAAAAACAAGCCCTTAAAGAGACTGCAAATCAAACATTTAGCATTAGTCATAATTTTTGAAATCTTATACTCACATTAGAATAAAATTTAAAAACAAAAGGGGAGAAAAGTTAAAACATGGCATTTAGGAAAAATACCTATGTATGATGTGTTTTGGGGCTGTGAAGCATGATCTGAGTATGGATGAGATCCAGCTGAGGTTTTTCTGGCAACAATGATAGTGTACAGCATCTCCAAAAAATATGTCTCTTTCTAGGTGATTGAATATCCAGACCACTTCCTACTATACCTTTCTGATTTTAAAACATTAGGCTATATTGCATAGTAGGGACTGAGAAGATTTCTAGTTCTGCCTGATTTGGTTAAGCACAAAAAAACATTAAAGTTTCCAAATCCTGATTGTTTCAGGCATCTCTCACTCTCAGCTAGTATGTGTAGTGAAATGAGGCACCAGCCAGGTGCTGCTCATCACCAGGCAGTGGGTGTGAGCCTGCATTCAGCCCACCTGTGCCTGGTTAGGGCTGGCCCCAACTGCGCAGGGGCAGGATCAGGAGGCCAATAAAAGGCCTGGCCTCCAGCACAAGCTCAGCTCACTTGCAGAGCAGGCCAGAGGAGAGGTTGGGTGAGTTGGGAGCACTAGCACTGACCCCGACTGACCAACCAACCCTGAAGGCATCAGCTTCTGCCAGAGCACCGATCTGACTTCAGAGAGTCATACCACAAGAAAGGTTTGTCTTGCAACATCTGGTGGAGAATGCGGGCATAGACCTCGGTCTAGCCCCTACTCTTGACGAGCCAGAAAAAAGAGAGCCAGTTTGGCGTGGATTAACATCAACAGAAACCCCAGGGAGCTGGGTGAGAAGATTCATTACCTTCTATCTCTATCACTGATTCACCTAGAAAGAGAGGAAAGAAAGATGGGACTCTCATCAAGCACCCCCGCTAATGAGAAACCAGCAACATGGATGAAGGAGCAGGAACTCTCCTCCCTCCTGTCCGCAGCAGCTGTGTGGGAACTTTGGCAGGAGGTTGGTGATCTGCTGGTTGGTCTCCGTACCCAAGAAAGGTTCTTCTTGCCACAAGTATGAGTAAATATTACTCATCAGAAAAAAGATTAGGGTGCTGTTAAATATTAACAACCATCTGTGTTCTCCTGTTTTCAGGCCAAAACAAGAGCACAGCTTTATTCCTTGGCTTCAAGAATGAAGGGCTGTGACTTCTGAAACTCGTTGCACATGCTTAAGGTGAGGAATTCTAAATCACAGATCCATGAGAAGATCTAGGTGAAAAATTGTGAAATGTTATGCAAAGCCTTCCTGAATGGTCAAAGTAGAGTATCTAGACATTGTAATGTTCATCAGCTAAAAACCATGACTGTATTTGGTGTCCCACACCCTGCAGGCTTGGGATGGCTGAATGCTTCAGACAGAAGCAAACACCATAGAGTTCATAGTGAATTTGGGTATTAGCATGGGAGAAATAACGTGTGCTACCAACTTTTCTGTGCATTTTTTATCACTTCACGTCTGGTGAAGGCTGCAGGCTGGGGTTTCAGTTCAAGTCATTCTGTGATGCCATCTTGAGGTGGTGGTGGTTGCCTTCTG
The DNA here is from genome assembly GCA_023637945.1 of Phaethornis superciliosus. NCBI lineage: Eukaryota > Metazoa > Chordata > Aves > Apodiformes > Trochilidae > Phaethornis > Phaethornis superciliosus. The sequence goes on along the minus strand of JAJQWJ010000002.1, from coordinate 49,646,828 downwards.
AGTAGGGAGGTGCAGGAGAGAGGGTCAGGGATTGTGTCTCCCCTGCTGACCAGAGAGTTGCAAACTTTTAGCATGATGACCCAGGGGAAAAAAAGAAACCCACAACAGTTTGGCTGATAGCAGAAACACCTTTCTTTAACTGAGAAGCTCAAAAAACAGCCTCAGGTTATTCCCCTATGACTACCATTGCCAAATTACCTAGACTGAAAGGAATTTATGTTCTTTTCATCCCAGTAAACTATTAGCCTTATCCATATATAATTGGTCATCACTAAATCCTGGGAATCCTTAAGGGTTATCTTGGAAAAAAGGTTCAGCAGTGCAACAGCTTCTTGATTTGAACAGATGTCATGGGGCATCACAGAGGAGAAAAAGAAAGGCGTAGGGTAATTTTTACAGCTAGAATAATAGGATTTTAATTTAAATTAGCTGAAGAAATAGAAAAAAATGCTTATAGAGATGGAGGAATAAAGGGTAATGAGGGACAGAGAAAAAAGAGCTATTTGGGCCCAATGACTAAGAAATAGTTACACCTGTAGTACTGTGTGATTATTAATAATGCATTGCCCCATAATACTGCCAATAGTACTTGGCATTATCTGCTCTCAACTTTTGTGACAAGAGAGTGAAAGCTTCTCATATTTAACTTAAAGTATGATATGACTGAAAATAGCCCAGTAAAAATGAATTTCATTAACACTTGGAGGACTAATGTAGAACCAAGCACCAGTGGTTTCTTCCAGAGAACAGAGACAGGCTGTGAAGGACAGAGAAATTCCAGTGAAATCTTGACCTTTCCATTTTCTGACCAGAACTGCAAAAGAAATATGTGACTTGTGTGATTATAGTAATTAATCTGGTATTTTTTTTAATAATTCAATGGCGAGTCCTTCAGCTTCCCTTTGCTTTCCCAGGGGGGAGTTACTGTATCCATGGAGAAGGAGAAAAGAGCATCATTCCAAGTAACTTTAGCCAAATCTGACAGCGGATAAATTTGTGAGCAGTGATGTGACATGAAGTTTTCATTCAGAATTTAATTAGAAACCAGATTTATAGCCTAGCTGTTACACAGAAATAACATACCAATTAATTTAAAAATCTTAATTGAAACTCACTTCAAAGGATTCCAGGTTTTTTTCTCTAAATAGTTTACAAAACTGTGTCTGGTTAGAATGTGTAATATTTTTTTTCTTAATCCCATGTGTCCCAAGCCTGCTCATAGTTTTAATACTAAATCAGCAAGGATAGAAATGACTGGGATAGAAATTCCCTTTCAGGTTTTATGGGCTACTGATTATATAAATACCAAGGCCATTCTCCTATGTATTTAAAAGAATGAATAAATCTTTGCTGATCTCTCTCTAGAGAGCACAGTTAACTTTCATTAAGGAGAGGTACACTGTGTAAGCAAGGCTGACACTGGTTATTTAATAAACTGATTAATAAACATGAAGCTGAGCAGATTAATTTTATTTTGAGTCTCAGATTTGATGTTTGGACCATTCTGCTTAGCTTTGCCTTTCCTTTCCCTCATGTCCCTTCCCTGAATTCCCCTCAGCTGCACTCCCAGAATGGACACATGCTCTTGGATGTCCATCCTTCTGTGTCACTCTGCAGGGCCACCCTGTACCACCCCACCACTGCAAACTGGAGGCAAACAGCCAGGAAGACACACAAAGAGTTTTGAAGCACACACAGATAGACAGAGAAGGACATGGCTAGTAATTGTTTCAAAAATGTGGTCTTCAGTTCCAGTTGGAGGGGGGGTGAGTCTCTTCACGAGGGGTACAGACATGTCAACTGTGTTTTGTAGCTATTTTTGGCCAGCCTAGCTACAAAGGGGCATTGTTGGGGCTGCCTGAGAGATGCTGAAAGGACTGATGTTTTCAACAACATTTCTGGGAAATAATCCTACAGGTGTCCAAGGACAGGTTGGGTGTGGATGTGATTCTGAGCAACCTTGTCTAGTGGGAGGTGTCCCTGCTCATGCAGGGGAGTTGGAACTAGGTGATCTTTAAAGTTCCCTCCAACCCAAACCATTCCATGGTTCTATGATATGATTCTATGAAGTTAGAAGGCATCCTCTGGAAATTGTCTAGTATTTGTAAGAATAAGAGGTTGCAGGGAGATGTTCCTGTTATGGTGGTTTCAGCATGAAGATCCTCGTGCTAAAGAGCAATTTTTCACAGTAACCCTGAGAGGCGTTTCAGAAACTTTTCTCTTAAGGGGAAGATCTGGGGCCATGTGATTTTGATTGTGTTTCATAAAACTCTTGAAAACACGTACCTAACTTGCTCTGGAAACAAATTGTCAGAGAACCTGTCAAACTATGTCAACCGTTTGATATATTTAATCCTTGCTTTACCTTTAAACTTATTTTTCTTTCTCTTGAAGTTACTCTCAATGTGTAGAAAGGCCAGATGAAATGCAGAGAGCTGAAGTTCTGTATAGCTGGCTCTGCTGATGTCTTTGCTGTCACCTTCAGCTCATGCCCTACCTTCTCTGGACAACGAGAGCAAACAGAAGTATCTCACCTCTTTCCTAATCCGGTGGATTTTTCCCTCTTTTCTAGCCACTTGGTACTCTATGCTAGAAAAACAGAGACACTTGTCTAGGGAGAAAGTAGTTATTTTGTACATTTAATTTATGTGGAGAAGCTGGGATAAAAGTCACATAATACCTCCCAGACTTATGAATTCCTACTGCTTGAAATACACTTAGGTAACAAACAGGGTTTCAGCTTTCCAACACAAACCTTTTGTGTCACCTCTACTTCTGGAACACACAAAAAATCTAGCTCCTCCTGAATAACCTACCCATGTGGCATAAATGCACACCCAGCCCCTAGACAAGTATTTCTCCATATAAACAGTGAGCCTCATCCCCCTGGCAATAAATATGAGGGATCCAGACTGAGAGAAGATAAATAGCCTAATAAAGAACTCATCATGAATAATTTATCAGATTAAAAAAGCAAGGTGATTCATGTATTTAATAAATTGCATTTATATTAATTATATGAAGGGCAATGAACAGGTGTTGTTGGATCTCCCTGAGGCTGCTGAGCTGGTGCTCAGGCAAAGCTTGGGTGATACCTGGGTGGTGCTGAGCTGTGCCAGGAAATGTTGAGTGGAGCCAAGACAATGCCAGGGTGATACCTGGTAATGCTGAGGGCAATGCCAAGGTGGTACCACATGGTTCCAGGCATTGCCAGGTGGTACTGGGCAATGATGGGCAGTGCTGGGGTGATGCCAGGGTGATGCTGAGTGGTACCAGGGTGCTGATACACAGTGCTGGGGTGGTGCTGGGCCATGCCGAGAAGTGCCATCTGGTGATGCCAGAGTGGTGCCTGGGCAATACTGTGCCACACAAGGTAATGCCAGGCAATGCCTGGTGATATCAAATAGTGCTTGTGCAGGGCCAGGTGATGCCAGGCAGGGCCTGGGGTATTCCAGGTGGTACCAGGCAGTGCCAGGGCAGTGACAAGGAGATATCAAGCAATGTCAGGTGGTGCCAGGGTGCTGAAAGGTGGTGCTGACACAACGCTGGACCATACCAGGTGACGTCTGGCAATACCAGACAGCGCTGGGGTGATGCCAGTCACTGTTGGGCCATGTCAGGGTGGTGCAAAGTGATGCCCAACGATACCAGGAGATATCAGGTGATGTCTGGTTATGCCGGGGCAATACCAGGCAGTGCTGGGGTGACTCCGGGCTGTGCCAAGCGATGCTGGGCGGTACTGGGGGGGGGTGGTGCCAGGTGAGTGCTAGGTGATGCCCTCCCTGAGATGCTGGGACGGTACCCGGACGGTACCCGGCGGTTCCGGTGCAGCCGGCGGTGCCATATCGCCACCTGGTGGCTCCCTGGTGCCACAGCACCCGCCGGGCTCCGCGCCCCTCACAGGGGAGGCCCCGCTCGGTTAAATGATAACTGTGTATTCACAAGGGTAAAATAGCTGTTCATCAAAAATATTTGGGAGCCATGGATGTGCAATAATTACAAAACTTTGCTATTATTCTGTTTCTTTGGAGATTTAACCTTCACTTTCCTAAATATTCAATACCCCCCGCTCTTGCGACTCCTCTGGCTGCAGTCCCTACTTGTGTTATTATTTTGGCATAAGCAAACTACCACCCAACCACCCAGGGTTGTTTGTTTTGTATAGTTGTGGTTTTGGTCAGCTTTTTTTTTTTTAATTAGTATTAGTTTGTTTGGTTTTTGTTAGCACTATGAAAATAATTTCTATCCAGAAGTCAGATGTGCAATACTGGGGACACGGTGACACTGCAGTCTGGTTGAATTCCCACCAGAGCTGCTGACTCCTGAGTACCCTTTGGTTTTGGGAAGAGACTTGAAAAAAGCAACTCAAGAACCCTGTGTATGTTCACTGAAATGTCTGTGGTTTTGGAAGAGCAAACGTGGTTTATGGCACATCCTTAATATTCCCTGTTAAGTTGATCACCTTCACCCCCTTGGAATTCATACTCAATCCATGCAGAACCTTGAATATTAAAAAATATTCTATTTTCCTTTTTCTAAATTTATAAAGCTAGTTTACTTTCCACTTTGTTGAATTTTATTTCCCTTAGCAGTTTTTTGTTGCTCATCTTACTGAAGATCACGTAAACCACTAGTTTACATGTTACTCCAGTCACTTGCCTTCCACACCAAGAGCATTTTATCTTTATCTTTATGGTTTTTACCATTCTCCTCTTTCCAGAGGTGGGACAGTGGACCAGTCTTGGCTGGCCCTGGCCTCTGCATTTGAGGATGACACTGCCCACACTGTCACTTCTGCTGATATTCACCACCTCTACATTACACGACTCCTTTAGGAATGCTGGATTTTGAGAGAGAAGTGTATTATGTAGAGTGAGAAAAAAAATTAAAGGCACTTTTCAGCAGTCATCTGTCTACAGGGGCCAAAAAAACCAAGCCAGGTGTGTCCTCTCCAGGGTAGTTTTCTATCACATTCAGGTGAGAGAGGGAAGAGCAGCAGAGGAAATAAAAAGACAATAATTTCCAGATGAAGTCTGAGGTGAGGCAAGATTGCAACCAGGGCATGGCAGCATGTGCAGACTTTCAGCAACATGGAGTAGAGGCTAAAGAAGGGGAGCATAACATGTCAGGTGGTGTGAAATCTGCTGCTGGATGATGAAAGCAGTACCACTGTGGGAGGTAAGGATCTTCTGTTTGCATACATACCATCAGAAACTCTGCTGTCCTCAGAAGGCTCCCTGCTCTGTGAAATCAGCTCATAGTCAGGTCTGAAGAGCTTAGGTTCACCAGAGAAGTGCTTGACATTTTCATCTTTCACAGCACTGCTGTGAATTTCCCCAGGACCTTGGAGGCATCAGACAAGCAGATTTCCAGGGGTGGATGAACCATTTACAGTTTGGGACAGGAGAGCAGTAGCAATGTTGATCCAGAGACCATAGGGCATGGTCATTTTGCGTTGTGACCACCCACCTCTACTTCCCAGGCACTGAATGATGCCTGACACAGCCTTTTCCAGGAGCCTGGGGATGCAGTGGTGCAGCAAGTCTTGTGCCTGAGTGCCCTCTGGTGTCCCCACTAACCCCTATCACTATCTCCCAGTTAATCTCTACTAACACCTCTTCTAATCTAATCTAAATAGCTGCTGGCAAACCCACTAATTCTGCTTGTTAATTCTCCAGCCTCTCTGCTTGAACTGGCTGCTGACATAAAGCTGTCCCCCTTCAAGTGGTGAAAGAGCCTTACTGCCAGGGCAGAAGTCACATGGCTTCAGGTATAGTGAGAATTAGTGGCTTTCCAGATAATACAACTGGGATTTAGAGGCATGGCATGGCATGGAAAAAGTGCATCAGTATGGTATCTGGACAATTGAGATGAATCCTGTGAATGTGTGAAAGAAGATCACATGCATCCAATCCAGATTTCTAGCATGTTAACAGATGCAGTGCTCCTGCAAACCTTGAGAGACTGCGTAGGGAACAAGACTTAGCGACAGAAGTCCCACCTAGGAGACTAAAATCAGAAAATAAAGCATGACAGAAACAATTTTTCCCCCTCCCTACTCTAAACATGTTTCAGTATTTTTCTGTGTTTGTTTCTGATACCATGAATGTTCCTGAGTTCACCCAGAGCATGGAGCTGCTCGACTCTGAAGCAGAGAGCCAAGCAAAGGGAGCACAGCCCCTGCTGCTATATGTAGAAATGATGAAATACAGTTTTCCACATTTTTTTTCTTTGTGGTTTCTTTCAAGGACTCTTACAATGAGTATATTAACAAGATTTCTCTTCTGCCAGGCATCTGGCTCCATGTTTCATAGCACTGGCCATTCACCTCTCCTAGATATCTCACTGAAGCTCTCCATCAGTTTTCAAAGGCTGTAGAAGAACAGAGTGCAGCAGATACACACAGACTTTAATATAAAAATTCTTGTTTCATTTAAGAAATAACTTAATTTTTTTATTATTATTCCTCATGAAATTTATAAAAAGGTGCAAGGGCACTGATTCATATAGGATTCACTGATTCATATCTAGGAGAGCTTTTCTGTTCATATCCTTTAATCATTTTATGTTTTACTGAGAAATTGTTGGGGTAAAAATACCGGAATGCTAAAAGTGTTTGATTAATTGAGAAAATAGCTTTTATATTTGTATATATGTTCCTATTCCTCATCCTAGAAGACAATGTTAGTATTTTTTTGTGTAATTTGATATTTTTTAGATATTTTTGATATGGTTGAGATGCAGGTCCTTTGTTCCACCTGATGCTCCCTAAAGAGCAAAACCTTTCATTACCAAAACTCTACATGTCTGGCATAGGCTTTAGAGCAATTCAGCGTAAAATTACTTCAGATTTGTGAATGGTGAAAAAAGCAACAACAAATCTCATTCCGTCTGGATGATTGGGTCAGTTACTTGCAAAAAAATATTAATAGCACACAGTGTCTTCCCTCTCGCTTCTGTTCCTGTCTTAGGTCCTCTAATTGCCTGTGAAAAAATATCCACATTGGGCACCTGCAATGCTGAAGAAAGAAGTCAGAACTGACAAAAATTCAGTATTTCTCTGCTACAGGGGTGAACAGGAGGCCAAGTCACCATGTGACACTAATGAGTTCAATTACCAATTGCATCAAAACCAGTTTACAAAACTCCTTTTGTAACTCCTTTTTGTTGTAACTGCAACTCCTTTTTGCAATTTGCAGGATGGTGGGGTCATATAACCCAGATCAGTTGCGGAGGGAAAAATCTTCCCCTGCTCCCATCCAGGTGTGTCTAACACTCCCCAAGTGGCTGCATTACTATACTACAATAACTCTTAAACAAAACTTACCTGAATAAATTAACATTCATTAACATTCATGGAAAATCTGTTGAATCATAATTAACACATTAATATAGATTTCTGGAGTTATTTATTATTAAGAATGATGCTATTCTTTGAAATACATGGATGAGATCATTCTCAGTGGTGAAAAAAACATATCTTTCTCCAACCCAAGATAAAAATATACCTTAAAGGGAAAAAAAATCACTGATTAGAAGCTTTCACATTTAATAGGCTTAATAAAAATAGCCTATAGAGAATTTCAGAGCTTTTGTCCTGAAACAAGACCATGTGAAATGGGTTCAATTCCCTTCCTGAGGATTTGTTTTCCTTTGCACTTTCACCCTGACTCATATGGACTGTAGCCCTGATCCCATGGACAAGCAGATTTGCAGCTGGTTTCAAGGACCAGACCAGTTTGGTAAAGCTCACATAAACATTTGAATGTTTCAGTTCTCATTTTGACTGGCAACTTAAACCTGTGTGGGTCCATCCAACCACTAGGATTAACTTTGTAAATTAAAAGAACTAATCTTCTGTGACAGTGAATGCCTTCAAATATCTGCAGCAAAATCTGCCAATGAGAAGAAAGTAGATCCTATTTGATAGAAAATGTTTGAAGACATTCACTTACACTTCTGTCTTCACTTGCAGTTAATTTCAGTGGAATCCTGAACATCTGGGGACTGGATTAACCCTCTGGCAGTGGTCTTCACAAGATCCATTCCCCAGGAACCATTTCCAGATTCAGTTTTCTGCATCAGAAAATGCATGGCAATGAACATATATGCAGCTACCATGGTATGTGCAGTGCGGTGTGAATAATTTCTTCACAGCAAGAAACCACTAAAGTTTGAGAAATTGATGGATCACAGGAAAAGAGTACTTCTATAAATAATTAGATTAGAACTAAGAAATGTGAAACTTGTACTGAAAAATGTGGCTGTTTATGAGATGTGATCTGTGGTTGCTGCTGAAAAAAATGTTCAGAGACAGATTTCAAAAGCAATGTGCACCTTTCAACTTCCTTCAGCCATGGTTGTGCATTAGAGCAGAAGCCACTCTTAATGATGTAAATAGACATCACAGAGACACAGTGCCAAACGGGCTCTATGCAGAGAGCCCCAAGAGAAAAACAGCTTGGGAAAATGTAATTTATGAGGTGACATTTAATGCATTCTCTCATACTTACCAATGGCCAGACTGGCCTGGGATTCATGTGTCATGGGGTGCTGTGCAGCAGCCCTGCAAGCCCTTTGGCTCCCCAGTACAGCACTGGTTATATCTGAGCAGGGATGCTCTTCCATCTGGGGAGAGCAGTGTCCCACAGGGTGGCTCCTGAGCTTCTGTGACTGAGCTGTCTCCATGTGGGACATCAGGATGCAGCATCTCTGCCTCCCCTGTGGCATGGGGGTGAGTACGGCACTCTGCTCTGGACTAAGCACACCAGTGGTAAAGCACAGGCACGGCCAGGCTGGTTCCAGACTAAGAATGTCAGGACTACACAAGGGGGTGAATTGTAAGGATGAGCCTATCCACATTAACAGAGTGTGCCCATAAATCCAGCCAGGAGAGAATGCCTCTTTGGTCAGTGTCTGTGCAGTGTTCAGGGTCAGCTACTTAGCTGGTTTAAATCAGCACGACTGCTCTGGTGCTTTTGGAGTCACACAGATTTACAGTGGCTAAAGATACAGCCTGTTACCACGTTCAGAGGTTGTAAATTCAGCTGGAGGAAAGCCCGAGTGGTTTATGTGACAAGTAGAGCTTCCTTAGGAGAGTAATGGCATCATGAAGCCTAATTTTCCTCTCACATATTGTACATTGCACTTTCCTCCCAGACCCACAGCCCTGCCTAAGCTGCTATTTTGTGCACTTTTCCCCCCCAGCTCTGACGTATATTTTTCCTCTCATACTTCCATTTTCCACTCATACTTTTTTCCAGATATGGTCACAGTGCCACACACTACTGTCCAATGCTCTTTCCATCATGGACTCTCTGCACTGCTTTGGCAGAGATGATCTGAAGTCTCAAAGCATAATGCAAAGGTGTCCCTCAGGTAACATTGCTCTAGGCATCAGCTTAAGTCACAGGCACTTGGGTGCTGATGCAACCTAAAGTCCTCATGCTACTTTACAGCCTGGTGGTACCTGAGCTGAGAAATTCCAACTCTACATTACTTGCAAACTAAAATGCTCTGCATGCTGCTACCACAGCTTTCTTACACAACCTTTTCTTTTTTATTTATTTTTATTTTTTTATTAGAGCTGCAAATCTTACCAAATTGTTTTCTGTGCCTAGCTGGAAAGTGGGACGATCACACTTCAGAGCTTAGGGCTGACTTTTGTTTTCCCCACAGTGTTTGCAGCATTGCAGTCAGGTTATTACTGCATTTACTGTGCTATCCATCTCTCTACATGTGTACTCACCTACTCTCTTTCACCCCTTTTAAACCACAGAGTAAACCCTGGCACACTCTCAGACTCCACCAGCTTATCAACCAGGAAAAAAAGGAAGAAAAAGATAAAGAGCATTGCAAGGATGTTGTAAGTACTTATGTTAATTATGCATAGCTTAATCACTTATCTTTGTTGCTGTGACATTTCTGTAATAAATCTATACTGAATTGTTCAGAATATTTTCCTTAATAAGCATGACAAGCTCTCTACCCACCTGTAATGGATGGGAAAGCAGGTGTGCAGAATTACTTCATGTACCTTTGGTGAGGCAATAAGCTCCAGCTGGAAGCATTCATCTCCTTACCACCTTCAGATACAAGAGAGCAGGATCCAGCCCTGTTGTGGGATTTGGTGGTGGTTGTTTCTGTCATCTCAACTGTGCTGGCTTTCAGTATTTGGAGGAAATCCAGGGAGAAGCTACATCCTGAAGACTGAGAAGCAGAGGCTTCCAGGAAAAGGTACTGTTGGTGGAAGTGCTCTTAGAGCATCTGTGATTGTGGAGGCTGTTCTGCCCTGTGGGATTGGGTTTGTTTTTGAGAGGCACTTCTTTCCTGGGACCTGGGCTGGCTCTTCTCTTCTCCTGGTTACTCCCCTTACTGTCCTGTCCTTTGTTAGTTTTTTTCCCTTCATTAGATGCTGCTTTCCTAAGTAAGTCCTGGACTAAAAATTTAAAAAGAAAATAAAAATTTGATGCTTGAGTGTCATAACTTTTCTTACTTTGCTTCTGTCTTATTTTGTTACCCTCTTCCTCTCCTTCTCTTATGCATTTAGAGCTTAACAGCTCCTTAAGAATAAGGGCTGAGTTGTTGTCAGAAAAGTAGCATCCTATTAGATGCTTGTTCTGACTTGTGATGATGTTATTTTACATACTTTATAACTTATTACTCTTGTATTATCTGTACCTAGTAACTACTTGATCTCTGCCTAGTTAAGTAACGTACAAATTTGTTACCTCTAGTTGTGCTTGTAAATAATTTAAAATCTGGAATAATCTGAATTATTCCAAACCCTAGACTGCATAACTAGAGCTCGTATCAAGCTTCTATAAGGAGAAAATCCTCAGATTTAATTATTATGAATTAGTAAGGAAAGCTAACTTTCCCTGAGTAAGGAAAAATCATAGAAGAAAATAGTAATCTAACTGATTGCCATTTGTTTTGGAAATGTGTAAATAGGGTCTGTAAATAGGGCACGATGTTTTTCAAGGAAGCATCTATTTGAATGTATTTGTCATATATTCAAACGAAGGATTAGAAAGGATCAGAAGGATTGTGTTGTGGATTTAGGTTTGGTTTTGGGTTTTTTTTAATGCTGAAAAATCTCAGATAGCATCAAAACTGAGAACTAACACTTTATCTAATTTTTTTTCTTCACACCTTAACAAATACTAAATATTTGCTCTTTTGAAAGTAAATCTCAAAATCAGCAGCTATGAAGGGTTTGTTCTTTAGGGAACTGTAGTACTTTTGATCACTTTGCATTTATTTCCAAGGTGTCTTTGTAATGACTTGCAGGTAATTTTGGTGGTGGGTCAGGCCAGACCAGGCCTACTGGGCCAACTTCAGCTCCATCATCTCGCATAGGCAAATGAGGAGAAATGATAGACCTGAGTGATGGGTGGGAAAGTAAAAGTTCAACTTTCTGCTGTGGTTAAAAAGTGATGGTGTCTTGCAAAACCTGGTGGATGTGTACTTAGGGTGAGAGTTTTTCACGCTGCACATGCTTTCACGTATGCACATGCTTTTCATAAAGCACTTATTGACATTGTATTGGACTTGTTACCAAACATCTTGATATACTTTAATGCAGACCTTCCCCCTTGTCTTCTGATTTTTATTGCTATGATCGATTCTTGGTAACCATATCTCTGTTCTTGAACAAATAATATTGTATATTGTTGCCTGTTTCTTGAAGTTTGAATCCACTTCTAATCATAACAATTTACTCACCAGAAATAAGAGTTACTGACATTAAACAGAAACAGAGGAAGCCCTAGAAGTGAAACACTTGCTTCCCTTTGTAATAAAATGTAATAATAGGATGGGAGAAGGAAAACTTGTGGAGGCAAAGTAATAGAGTAGTTTCAACTAAAATAGTATTTGATCTTTATTATTTTTCAGTGTCTCTCCTGAAGTCAGGAGAAAGGCCTGTTTTAAAAACTAAATGGCACAATATGGCTTTTGAAGCTCTTGGTGGCAGTGAAGTGTCACAAATGTTTCAGTGCAGATATTGAGACTGGATTCTGCACAGCAAGTTGAGAGAGCAGTCTGAGGATGTGTAAGTCGAATCACCCTGTACCGGCCAGAGGCTCCATCTGTTATTCTTATGCATTATTTAAACCCACTGCCTTTAAATATCACCCTGGGGATTTGTCTGTGGATTCTTTGCGTTTATGTTCAGATAAAGGGTTCAATAACTAAGGTAACAGAAAGCAAAGCATGTGTTACACTGAAATCCCTTCAGCTTCTCCGTATGCTGTTGCATCAGCTCACCCCCCTGTAAACCTTTCCAGATTAGTGTTCAATCTGCTGAAATGTACCTGCTAATTCACAGCCTGACCCGTTTAGATGAGGAGCACTACTCTTTTTTTTCCTCCCTCCTTTGCCCTAGAGATGCAGGTGGCTGAATAAACCTGGTTGAGGGAGCTGATTCTTTCCCTATACTCTGCTCTCTTGATTTCCCCCCAGGAGTCACCAGTCTGGTTCTGGCTGCCACCCCCTACCCCCCTCCCTGTTCCACAGCCCAAGCCATTTTATGATAATTCAGAGTACAGTCACACCATGACCAACATTGTGCTGCTTAAAGAAATTTCAAAGTGCTCATCTCAGTGTGTCTTCAGCAGCCTAGTGAGAGGAGGGAGGAAAGGAGGAGGGCTGCTGCCTGCAAACAGCCCCACAAGCAGTTGTCCCTGTATTGCTGGCTGCAGTTTTGTGAATATTCCCATCCTCCTCTTGTCCTGATAGATGCTGACAGCAGTTAAAAGTAAGAAGCTGCTTGGTGCCTGATGTAGTACTCACTGCAAGTGTTTGCAGAAACTGGTGCGGAAAGGAAGGGAATGTTTCACCTGGGGGTAAGAGGGGAAGGGAGCTTTTATGAAGATTGATGAATCCAAAAGAAAAGATGTTTACAAAAAGCTTGTAAAATGCAGTTTCTGAGAACAGCATTTTTACCTGACTACACTAAAGATTTCTAATTTTCTTTATTAGATGAGGAGGCTTTTTCCTCTCCTCCCTCTGGAGAGGGAATTTTCCTATTGCTGCTGAACAAGTTGGTTATGACTTATGCTTTGCATTTATCACTTGGCAGACTTTGCTCAAAATGTAATTATTACTTCAATTATCCTGGCAGAAACCAGAAAATCCATTGCTTCTGTTGGATAGTATTGTGGGAATTTTTTACTTTTACTGGGTTTCTGAGTTGCTTTAGATGCTTCTACACTTTTGTTACCTGTACTCAGGAGTTATAGGTGGTGTGATCCACAGCCTATGGCACTGCAATTGGCTTTCCTTCTCTCTAATGTTGAACACTTCTTACTGTCCTTTTTGTCTGTCTTTGAGGTTGGCATGGGGCAATAAATAGTTATGGTCTTAAGCATGATTCTTATGGTGAAAAGCAAACTGTTTTGTGGATGTTTCTACCAGTGGGACTGTGATCTCAATGTAGTGGCGAGGGTTGTGGACATGGACCTTAATGGCTTTGTGGGTATGCCCAAGGTGTCTCCTTATAGACTCATCTGGCCTTGTCCATGTTTTATCCTACCATCACTTCCTGCTGTTCATTTCCAAAGGGACACAGCCTGGCACTGTAGGCTCTTTCCTGCATTTAGGTATGTTGCTACTTCTACTTGCATCAGATCAATTGTAAGCTTGCAAATTACAAATTAGGATTGATAAAGCTGAAGTCCAGGTAGCTTTCTGTTGGCAGTTTTCTTTCACCTTTCTTTCCCTTTGCTTTTGCCCTGTTCTGTCCAGAGGGAAAGCATCACTTTGTGTTTCCAAGTTCAGGTGAACACTGTCTACTAAGTATTTCAGAGAAGCTTTAAAAGCTATGGATTGCTAGCAGGGTTTACCCTCCTGGGACAACTGAAGTGCCTGTTTCTCACGCATCTGCTGGGCAGCAAAGCACAGCCAGATGCTGCCGGGTAAGTAAGGTGTCAAGTGGAAGCATAGCAGAAACCCACATTGTCATACGGGTTGGTGACTTAATCAGGCCTCTGCCAGACTGAACTGGTCTGCTAAAAAAACCCTGTGCTTTTCCTGGAAGAAAGTAAAGCTGTGTGGCAGTCTAGCTCTGGTCATCCCACAGCCCTTTTGTCCTCAGCCTGGTCCCCTGCAGGGAACCCTCCTGCAGGAGGAAATAGGGTAAGGCAGCTGTCAGAACGCTGGTGCAAACACAGGGGTGACAAAGATGTGAAAAGTTGACCCCTAGGCAACCCCCAACCTCCCTCCCCCAAGGCTGGCAGAAGTCCAGGGGGTCTTTACAGGCAGCCCTGCCTGTGCCAGCAGCAGGACCCTGGGGTCAGCAGGGACAGACGGGATCCACTGATGGGCAACTCCTGCAGGAAGGGGAGCAGCTGGCAGGGAAGATGCTGCCCTTGTTGTCAGTATAGTGGCATTAACAAGGGAAACAACTTCTTCCATATCTGGATGGTGGCAAACTGTAGGAGAAGGAGGAGGAGAAGAGTGGTCTGGGCAGCTGGCTGTGTCACTGTCTGCCCCAGTCCAAGTGGGGCCTTGCTCATCCATGACCCCAGGGCAAATCCTGAGGGGACTTGAGCCTGTAAAGCAATTGTTGTCCCTCAGAACAGCCTAAACCTTGACAGCTTTGCTATAACAGGGGAAGGATTAATTTCCTAGTGACTGCCCTTCACAGCTAACAATCGCAAAGGTGCAGGGCTTTAGAGAATAAAGCTTTCTGCAAAGTAATGTTGTGCCTTCAAACAAAGAGTTGAAGTCATTTAAAAAGACAGCTTAATGGATAAAAGTATTAAATGCTACATTTAATTCTTAAAATGATGATTCAGCTGAATATTTGTTGCTTCTCTGATTTGGATTTCTTCTTGAGAGGTAGAAGCAGTGGAGCTGAAGTGTGCTGGGTGGTTGTTTGTTTTTTTTAACAGGCCCCTGGTGTATTGGCAGCATTTCAATGTTCTGCAAGGGTCTTTTTGAGGGATTGTATCAGCAAATCTCATTAACAGATATTGTCAAGCATGCTGGTGTTGCAGCTTGTTTTATCTGCTCAGCTTGTGTGTATTCTAGTCTGGCATGGGAAAAAGAATATTTGCACCAAATACCTGTTTGCTAACAATCAGGGAGGCTGGCATTTCTCATTGCTTTCTTCCCTCCTAAATAAGTGTCCCTTGTAGTTTTTGCTCTTTTCTAATTGTGAACTGGGACAAGGTAGCTAATGAAAGTTGATAAGGGAGCTATAGGATAAAGTATAATTCTGTACACCTCTAATAAAGTAGAATTAAATAGTAGGACCAGAAAGCAATATCCCTGCTCAAAATGAGTAGCATCTTCTTTCTCTGTTAACCTCATTAGGGGAAAAAGGGTCTACAGAGACTTAAGTTCTCTTTAATATGAATGAATCTATCAACACCCTGGTCCAGGATTCAAAGCAGAATTAAGTTTTAATGGAGCATAAATACTTTAAGGGTTTTCCATTTGTTAAATTTGTTCCTTTCCTGAAGAAAAGGCAATGATTGCTTAATGCAAATGTGGGCCTGGGTAACAGGCAGTGTGAGTGAGAGGAAGATGATTTAGTTGAGCCAAAGAATTTCCATCTAGAAGCAGCAGAGGCGGATGATGAGAGAAGTTCAACAAATAGCATGTAATTAATTCTCACAATTTTACCTAATGCTGTGTGACATGGACGTCACTCACATTGTCAGAATTTATAAGTGAAATGGGATTGAAAAAACTTCCAGGCAGCAGCAATCTCAGTGTGTTAGAAGAATGTTTTTCTAAGATGGATGTCCCTGATTAAATACAGCTCAAGTATACATGAAAGAGGAGCTTAAAAAGCTTAAGTTGTTCTGTATTGACTTTCATTTTAGACTGCTGTTCTTACTCCAGCTGGCAATATATATAACCTATGTGACCTAAAAAATATATTTGCTTCTATGTGCTTGCCCTGCAGGGCACTGTTTGATTATAAAAAAGGCCTCAATCACATCCAATTATGTAGTTTTACTGATTCATTTATATTTATGCCATTGGGTATTTTTTCCTATTTTTGAAAGCCTTTGTTTTTCCTGCTAATGTGCCTAAGACTGATGCAGGCAATTGTGCTTTCTGGTAGGAGAACAAATCCTACTTTTTGGTTCACAGGTGCAACAGGAAAAAAACACAGGAATGTTCACTTATGTTCACTTGTTATTGTAAAGAACCTCCCCAGCAGGATGCATACAAGGAATTAACAGTGTGTTAAACTTCCTCTTTGTTCTTCTGTATCACTTGGTTTTAGCTTGCCTGCCTGGCTCACCAAAAATATCACAGTTTAAGCCTGGCTGATACTAAGCAGTCCTCTGCTCACTCACCTCCACTGTGGGACAGGAAGGAGAAAATCCACCTTAAGGGTCATTAATTGAGACAAGGATGGGGAGGTTTGCATCCCCCAATTACAATAAAAGGCAAAAACCAGGCAGATTCACCTTGAGAAGGAAAAAGCCTAATTTAATCTACAAGGAGAAATTAAAACATGACCAGGTCTTAGTGCCTTCCCCCCTCTCTCAATCCCAGGCCCAGATTACTTCTTTAGGGACTGCTTCACTGTGCTTCTTCAGGAGCTGCTTCACCATTCTTTCCCATAGGCTGTAGGGGCACAGCTGCCATCTCACCATGGGATGCAGGAAAATCTCTGCTCAGGCACCTTCCCCTTTCCTTCTTCACTGACCATGGTGGTGTTTCTCTGGCATTTCTCTCACTTCATGCTCCGCAGGTCCTTTTCTTACATTTTTTGCAGTTTCATTTTCCCTTTCTTGAATATGTTACTTGCAGAGGCACATCCACCTTCCCATATCTTCTCGGCCTTGGGCAGAAGCAGGGCAGGGAGTGGAACCAGCAGAGCTTTCAGCAGCTTCTCTCAGGAACCACCCCTGTGCCCCCCCACCACAATCTCCACTTCCAGAACACCCCTGTACTAACCCAAGACATAGCTACAGTAAAATCTTTGTTTTCCAAGGCAATTCGAAGTGGAGTTTTACTCAGATGCTGTTCTTTCAGTGAGTACTACATAACATTTCTTATTTGAAGGTCCTGTTTTCAGTTATTTACCATTTTCCTAGTTATTATTCAAGATCTTCCTTCCCAGATGTCCAACTATCAAAATGGTAATTTGAGACATGATGAAACTATGCTACCAGATAGGGGAAAATGTGCGGGGTGTGGGGTTTGTTTTGTTTGTGTGTGGTTTTTGATGTGTTTTGTGTTTCTTGAGTTGTTAGGTTTTTTTGGTGGTTGGGTTTTTTTGCTGTTTTTTTGTGTGGTGTTTTTTTTTTTTGTTTTTTTCTTTTGTTAATGGAAGCACTTGCTTTCTTCAAGATAAATCCCTGTACCAATCCAGAACAATGGATTCAAAATCTGTGAAAAGGTGGCCTTTGAAAGAGAGCCAAAGTTTTTGCTATTGCTTAGATACCTGAAGAAAAAAATCAGCTTATAAACCTGTGAATGTGTTAATTTATGAACACACCCTGAATTCTCAGAATACTGTCTGTAGGCAGCAATAGTTGCTGCCACTCCTCTTGCAGTCCCCACACACTCATTGGCCTTGAGAGCTCTGTGGTTGAAGAGTTATTGTGACAGCATCTACAGAACAGCAATTGGTTTGTGGTTGTGTTTTGGATTCCCTTGGCCCCGCTATATTTAGCTAAAGCTCAGCTGGAACAAAGCTGCTAAAATCCAGCACGTTGCAAAGGGGGTATGACCATGAAGGAGCAGAGCTGAAGTGCAATAATCAGTGGAAAATAGCAGAGAGCAGAAAGTGGTTCACGTGTTGGTAGAGACTGAGAAAGGGGAGAAAATTGATGCTTAAGTTATTTCACACAGAAACGGAGAAAGAGCTTGAGAGGCAATAAACTGCTGGTATGGGTTCCCCATCTTAGCTTTAAGCAGTGAGTAAATGAGACAAGGAGTAGGGGGAATGTGAAGGAGAAGAGGGAATTGTCAAGGGCTAGTGCTGTACACTCAAAGAAAGGCAAGGACACTGAAGGTGGGGTAGGTCCAACTGCAGGCAGATATTCAGAAGAACTTGCCAATGGAAACAATGCATTTGAAGATCCAGTCAGAAATGCAGTTCAGCTCATGTCCTCACAGGCATTACAGTTTTTTCGTCTGGACACTCACCAAGGATTAACTAGTCCCTGTGAATGCAAACACAGTTGGAAATCTTCTCATTGGACTCAGAGACTTTGTTTCTTAACCTTTCAAACAAATAACATGCTATTATCAGTCTCAGCTGGTGATGCTGAGTCCCTGGCTGGATCAGTTGGCTGTGCCCTGTTGTTGATTTACAGGAAAAAAACTGTGAAGAAGGTATGGCTCCCTAGGCATAAGCTAAAAGAATAATAAGTATGGCAGGTTCTGGGCCCAGATGTGTTGAATGTATGAATGTCCTAGGTATCTGATAAATCGAGAATATATGATCCCTAAGGATACAATATTCTGGACTGTTTAGTAGAAGTGTCTAAAAAGCACTGTAAGCATTTGGTATAGAAATTAAACATGAACTGCTATTAATCTAGGTTTTGATTACTCTTTTTTTAAATAGAAAGCAATAAGTAGAACACAAATTGTGTGATATGAATTTGAGGGAAGGAATAACTTCTAGAGAGGCTTTTGAGGATTCTCCATTAGCTGATGCTAATCATAAGATGGAGCAAACCTAAGAAATACGTGTTTGCAAATTACTTCACATGCTAAATGAGTATGTAGCAGCAGAGAACCTGAATTTGTGATTTAAAAAATATCTTGGACAATTGACACTTAATGAGGGCTTGAGCATTTGAATATAGAGAGTTATGAGGGAAGGCAGCATTTTCTGGATACAACTTATATTGAAAAACCCAGAGTAATGCATTATGATTTAGTCTATTGGAAGTTATCTGCTCAAGTTGGTTTTGTTTCTCTTCACCTTTAATTCAGACCACTACAGAAAAAAACTCCTTGTATTACAAGTGTTAATTATTCTTTCTTGTATTCTGGCTTGAAAGGCTTGTACAAGAGGTTTCCAATTCACTCGCTTTAATCCTTATCTATGAAAGAATGTCAGAAATACAAATGACTGAAAGGCAGACATCCTTAACCAACAGAGATGGATATCTGTATAAGAATATATACTTAGAGGTGGGATGATTTTGGCTTATTTGTCACTTTCAGAACTCTAAGCTTGAAATTCTCTGTTCTAATCTTTGACCTAATACTTCTAATTTATCAAGTTCACAGTCAGCTCTGGTGCTGGAATAGGGGTTACTCTGAAGGGATTGTGCTGTGTCTGCAGGGAAGGGCAAAAAGCAGAATTAAAACTCCTGACAAGGTCAAGAACACTTGGGGAGCCAGGCTGTGGCCATTCAAAACATGTTAAAAGAATAATGAAAGGACATGATACATAGCAAACAAGTGGGACAATTCATAGTAGGAGACCTCTGAGGATGGAAAAAGATGCACCAAATGAAACCATCCTGTCATGAGACACTGACAGCACGTGAAGGGTTACAGCAGTAAAAAAGCTTAAACTAAAACTATCTAGATTCTTTGCCAGGTGATAAAAAGCAACTGAGTGTATAGCAAAATTGGAAATGAAAGAACTTTGAGTCTAGAGGAGGGCCACAAAGATGATCAGAGGGCTGGAGCACCTCCCCTGTGAGGACAGGCTGTGAGAGAGTTGAGGTTGTTCAGCCTGGAGAAGAGAAGGCTCTGGGGGAGACCTTCAAGCAGTCTTCCAGGACTTGAAGGGGGCCTACAGATATCATGACATGACATGTTTGACTTGTATGATATGACATGTATGACATTGAGATTTGATGTATTACACTTATGGCATATTATGTATAACATGACACATGCAGTCTGACAAAACATGACATGTCTGACATGACATTAATTCCTGTGTATGGCATTGCTTGACATGACAGGTATGATGTGATGTGTGATGTGCATGATGTGTATGACTTGATGTGATGTCAGTTGACATGTAGGACAACACATGATGTGTGGTGTGTGACATGTATGATGTGTGTGAGGTATGACATCATGTGACATGTATGCCATCGCATGATTTGTGTATGACATTTAAGGCATGGCATGACATGACATCTTATGACATGTCAGGTATACATGACTTTTCACATGTATATGACATTTATGACATTGAGATTTGACGTATTACACTTATGACATATATATAGCATGACATGTATGATGTGGCATGTATGTTGGTATTTTTACCATGATGTGACGTGTGATATGTATTGCACATATGACATGACAGACACTGCATATATTGTTTTACTGAATCTTGTCTATCTTTGCTGAAATGATTGGTGAGTTTTAGTGGTGCTCCTTGATAACCACATAAGCTTTCACAAACTCAGCTCTTCTTGAGGATGTTCTTAGGAGTACAGACTGAAAAATAAGGGAAGCCTTGGGGCAACAGTTGCCCATATCTCTGAATGCAAAACCTGGATCAGACAATGGCCTTTCTGCAAAGCAGTAAGGAAAAACCACAGCCTTAAATGTGTAAAAATATCTAGATCCACAGTAGCCTCTGAAGGAGTGTTGCTGCACAGCATGTTAATCTTTCACACAATCATTTTTCTGAGAGTCTCAAACAGATTTTTTTCTGTTTTGAAGAACAGTGTAAGGCAGGTAAATTGTTGTAGGCTTTTTTTAAAGTTATGTAAATGTATGCTATGGGAAGACTTGCATGAAACATGTTATTTATATGCTCAGAAGACGTTTTGATAAGACATTATTGTCATTTGCTCTGTGATTCTAGACACTCTCAAAAGGCCTTAATGTCATATTTTAAACACAGAGAAGCAGCAGAATAGGGAGATGATTCATAAGACTATCTCTGTGCTTTCCTCCTGCTGCTCTGCTTCTGATTTGAGGGAAAGGTATAGCAAAAAGCAAACCTGCAGCTTACAAAGGCTTTTCAGATCTTAAATTACAAAACCCTATAAATCGGCTCACCTGACTGCTTCTGAGCTTTAAGTTATCCAGTTTCCCTCGGATGACCTAATCTGTGCCCTGTGATACTTTCATTAGCCCAGGGCAGTTCAGTGCCTGGTAAGTGAGCTTGTTGCAGATGGGCAGAAAGTATGAGTGTTCCCAGGGCTCAGGACATCCAAAATAGCAGGAAAGTGGGTGGGATGGCATATGAAAACTCTGCAAGCAGGACATTTATGCTGGAGCTGGGGGGGAAGTGGAATAAAATTAGTGCCCTTCACATAGAGGCTAAAGTGTCTGGGGAAAGGGCATTTTTGCTCCCAAACATGGCATTCAGCTTGGTCTCAAATTGGGTACCAAGGAAACGGGGTTTTTACTGCATTAGCCTATCCAGTGCAGCCTTCAGCCAGATGGGTATCTTGGCAGGGGAAGGTGACACATTAAAGCTCTGGAGTATGTCCACTCAGTGGCATGGACTGGGTGAGTCTTTCTGCTTCCTACAACTGAGTACCTGAAAAAAAAAGGGGAGATCTGTCTGCGGGACTACAGAGACTGCGAGCTCCCATCTGTGACAGCAAGATCCAAAGCTTTGGAGGAGGGAAAGGCTCTTTTTCCTGCAACCTCACAGGTGTCTGAAACTGTCAGTTATTGAAGGAGGGAATTTATATGGAGATACATGTATTCACATAATCTGTGGTCAGAAGAGACTGTTCTGGTCATCTAGTCTTTATTTTATACTTAATTTTTTTCTTTTCAAGTTACAGACCCTAGTTTCTTTTCCCCCAAACTGGACTGAGTGATGTCTTAGATATTTAATCTTTAAAGACTGCAGTCTCTTTTGAGTCTACCACCTACCAGATAAGCTCTTTCAATGTCTAATTATCCTTACAGCTAGGAAAAGGCATCTTATTTCAAGGTTGGCTTTTTAGAGCAATTTTTTCCTTCTGGGTTTTGTTTTCATCATTTCCTCTCCTTTCAGGTGATTTTTTTTTTTTTTTTTTTTACTATGTATTTTTGCTGCTAGATAAAGGCATCAAAAAAATCCTGAAATATATAGGTTTGCTTAAAATCTATCTCTGTAGTCTTCAAAATTGTGTTGCCTATTAGAATAACTTATTTTTAAGAAAGCTGGAAGTTAATACTTACAAAACCAAACTAGTAAGTCTACTCTCACTGATTTAATCTAGAAGTTTAGGATTCACAGGTCTCCACAGTTTACTTCTAGCTTTTTTCTGTTGTTTATAGTCACTTCTTGCATGTGTCTATCCACAATGTCTTTCTCAGCTCTTGAGGAGGTCTTCTAACTCTGTTTCACAGCCTGTGTTGTATTTTACTTGAGAATGTATTTCAGCGACCTCTTCTTGGACTGAACTCTTTTATTGTAAGTCCTTTAGATGTGACATGAAGAGTTGCCCTCAGAGGGTGCAGAAGAGCTGTACTGTGTCAGGCCAGAGCTTCATCTAGCCCAACAGCCTTTTTCCTGTAAGCATCCAAAATGGATGATTTTGGGAAGATGATTAAAAAACCAAGCTTATCTCCTCCTCTGCTATTACCCAAGCCACCAGTGCAAGTCGGCATAGATAGCAAAGCAAGAAGGCCTTTAGGCAAATAGAATTTGGAAGTAATTTTTTGCTGTTAGGTCCGGTGTGAGGTTATTTCATGGGTGGGTACCTCCAGAACCACACAATACTATATGGTCTGAACTAAAGCTGCATGGTGATCTGCTTAGGCCTTGTGAAACCGCAGTGTGTGAATTGAACAAGCTCAGTAACAAATTCCATGATTATTTTTTTTATTTATTTTACAGATAAAGTAAATCTAAGCTACGCAAATAGAAATAAGTTATCTTTCCACTTTGAGAGAAAAATACAAGGGAAAAATCATTGTTAGTAATCGCAAAAGGAAAGAGAAGAATGGGAATGCAGTTGTAAGTTTTTTACAACTCTTAGATGCTTGCCTGTTTTGTTAACTTAATTTGATTTCTAAACTGAAGATAATGCAAGCAGGCAAAACTATTTTCTGACTGAAGGTTGTACATATAGTTGTAGCTGCAGAGTTTTGGGGTTTTTTTAGATGTTTCAGCTATTTTGTTTAGAGCCTACTGGTATTAAATACAAATTATTACTCCAGCTATTTGTCTGTGCAGTCCCTTTTCAACAATTAAGACAACAAAAGTTGTCTCTCTAAGATGAACTAGACTTGCCATTCCACTCTGTGGAGATAGTGAAAAAGGGTCATGATTTGAGAGGAGGATAAAAAAACCCTGTTTCTTCTGTAAGCCTTTGCTGCCAATGAAGAGCTGTGCATGTAAATTTATTCATGCTGGTACCCAATGATAGCTGGGTTTCTAACAGGCCTGGCAGGACTACTGAAACAAGTGAAAAGTGAAAGTGTGGAGGGAAAAAGGAGGTGGGGAGAACGAAAATTGTCTGCACCATCTAAATTATGGTCCAGAGAACTCCAAGTGCATCCAGCCAGAAACACTGGACTAAACACAAAATTATTTGCAGCATCCCAAATATAGCCTGGAATCATCAAACTTCTTAAATTACTTCAGTATTGTTGCCTATTAGTTTGCTCTGAGCTATAAAACAAGCAGAGTCTGCTCTTTCCAGCCAAAGCTGGACTTGAGGGTATTTTCTTTCCCCTTCTCTAGAGAGGAAGGGCAAAAAAGTTATGTATCAGAGAGCCAGATGCCAACACTAGCAGGGGTCTGAAATGAGAATGGGAACAGCTTTTGCTGAGCAGAAGCCATAATGCCATACTGCAGCAGAACATAGTTTAGCGCTTCAGCAAACCCATATTTATAGAAAGCATCAGTGCACAGCTATGGTCACATGTCTGAAGGTTGCCTTTCAGCCCCTTGTAAATATTTTTCAAACAAGACAGAGGGGTGGGAGATGGGAGAAAGCTCAGATAATGTTTAAATTTCTGCAGTACCGAAATTTCTCTATCTGCTGCAGAGCATCTTGTCCTTACCTCAAACTGAAATACCAAAACTCACTCTCCTGAAGATCTTGCCAGTTTTCACGCCCCCCCTCCCACCCCCACAGCCTCGCCACTACTGTCAGCATTTGCTGTGCCATTTCGCTTCATTGCTCACTTGCTAAATATAAGTCTGAGATTTTTCTTTCTTCTGAAAGCTCTGCTGTGCCATAAGCACTGAATTTCCACGAGTCCTCTACCTCAATTCACTGAAAGCTATGGGCTGCCTACCAAGGGGCATAAGTATATTTTGGGTGAAATGTTGGCATCTGCAGTCAATAAAGCTCACATTGCCCAAAGATAGTGTCATCTGGCAGTGGTGACCCCTCAAGTCCAACACAGCCTTCCTTTCGGGTTCTGAAAGCCTGTACTCCAGGATTGGGATTCTTGCTGTTCACTAATGTACTAGATTTCTTTTGAGGCAAGCCTGAAGTCCAATTCATCTCTTAGCTTTGCTGGAGATACAGATAGCTTTATGTTCAGCTCCTATCCAACACCACAGCAGTCAGTGGTGTTATTACTATTTCTGTCCACCTTTTGTATGGAAAGAGGGAGACCTCAACCTGAACCCTTTCCACTCCTAGGCCCACAGCTCTGAGCTTCAAAGAGATGTCCCGTCTTTTAGGCTAGACCTGCTTATGTACCTAGAAGGAAAATGAGTTATCAGATTGAGCAGACCTCAACCCAATGAGTGGTAGAACTACTACATGAAGGTGAAGGTGCATTGCTGGGAGGAGGAGGAGGAAATGGAGTCCTATTGTTCTTCAAGGTCAGTTCATGCTTCATGGCTGTATAGAAAAAAACCTGCATCGAGAGCAGGGACTGCAGGCAAATTGGATTGTAGCACAGATAGCTGAGACTGGGAGGAACTTTAGGAGGTGTCTGGTCTGGCCTTCTACTCCAAACAAATTCAGATGTGTGAGCAAATCGGGTTTCCAGTCTTGAAAAACTCCAGAAACAGCCTTCAGATCTTCCCTGGTCAACCTGACTCAGTGCATAGCTGTTCTCAGGTTGAAAGTTTCTCCTCACATCCAGTCTGTGCCATTTGCTACTCTCTATACCCAGTACCTTCCTTCTGTGAAATACTGTGACAAGCATGACTGTTTACTGGGTAACCTCATAGGTGCTGAGGATGTGCTGGTAGATGCCCCTGGAGCTGTCTTGCCTTCAGGTTGATGCATCCTTAGTGCCTCAACTTCTCCTCACAAGGCAAGTGTTCTAGTTCTTACCATCTTGATGACCCTCTGCTGAATTCATTCCAGTTTACTGATGCCTTTCTATACTGAGGTTCCCAAAACTGTGCTTAATATGCTAAATGCAGTCTAATAAATGCTTTGCAAAGAGGGATAATCCCTTCTCTTGATCTGCTGAATGTGCTTCTGATAATACAGCCCAGGATTGCTATATAACCTTCTGAGCTGTCAGGGCATGCTGCTGGCTGACGTTCAGCTTGCTGTCCTTCATGACCTCTGGGGCCTTTCAGATCTGCTCCACAGGCAGTGACTTGCCAAAGGACTCTGAAGTACTCTTTAGAAGCCCTTGTCTTCAGTGCCTCTACAGAAAATTTAGTTACCGTAGATACTCTGAAGCGCTATAAATTTGACCACGATCTTTGTTCAAGGCCTTTGTAAATTTGACCACCTTCTGGCCTTTGTTCAAGGCCAGTACTAGGTCACCTGAAAAAGCTGCCTGCATAGTTATGTTAACTATGCAGCTTCTTATTAGCAATTCCAGAAGAACCTGAAGACTCAATTAAAAGGAAAAATAATTATCCCCAATTCTGTTCCTATCATTGCATCAATGTAACTTATGTAAGTATCCCACTGTAAACATATGTAAGGGAATACAGCAGACCACAAGTGCACATGAAAATTTGCTTGGTTACCACTGCTCCTGATAGCAGCAGCTGCCAGGGTAGTGTTGCAATGTTTATGCACAGGAATGGGCATAACTCCATACCTTTCTTTTTTTTTCACCCCAGTCCATAGTTTGTGCACCACAATAACTGGATGGGGCAACACCAACACTCATATCTGACTGCAGCTCATGTCCTCTTTCTTCTGTTCTCCATCACTTTTCAGCGTTGGCTCTCTTCCCTTTCTTATTTCTCTACCCCTTTCTTAGCTATTCCTAGATATGTCCTTTTCTTAGGATGAGCCTGTTCTCTAAGATAAATATACTCTCATGCTGCAGAGAGACAGATCATCATCTCAATCTCCACTTGCAATTCTGAAATGCTGAGATTGGAGGTTATTGCCAAATTGTCAGGACAGATCAGCAGTGAGGGCTTATTCAAAGGTCACCATTGGAAGCTCAGGATATTTCAGGGCAGTATATTCAGTACAGTCTGCAAAATAGCTGGTTTGCTGTCAGATTCAAAGACCTGATCCTGCAGCTGTGACAATGACCTTACTGGCCTCAAATGGACTGTTGTGTGAAAGGGATCACAGGATCAGATTCTCCAGGATTTTGATAAAAGATGCATGTCCATGGGGAAATTTGTTGGTTTAGGCAGTCATGAATGTGTGCATCTTGACAAAAAAAAATTTTGCTTACAGTTTCCAAAGTAAAAGAGCAAATTTTCTGGCTACTTCTAAAAATATGACTCTCTCTTAATGTCAAGATGCCAATATACCAGTCTAAAACAACCCATATAATAGCATCTAATTTACAGTGAGAAATCATCTAGCTACATAACAGTTAACTGCAAATAATGAAGTAAAGCTGTATGGGACTTAAACAGAGGGAAATATTCACATTAATATAAAAAGTAAATTGGCAAAACCATATTCACAGTTAGTGGTCTGTCTGATGTTCTCCCTCTTCCTCCTCCCCCTCCTTTAATGTCAAGGATGAAGCAATATGGGCTACAGCTTAAAGGAAAATATATGTTTCTCCTCTTTATCAGCTTAGCTTCAAAGAGCAGGAGACAAATAAGCATCTGTTCTCTTCTAAACAAGTATCACAGTGCTGGGATGGGAGGTCACTGCCTTCTGTAGCCAGAAACACAAAATGATAGACAAATTTACTGGTCTTGATGCATACACAAGTCTTAAAATAGTGCTGGAAAGCTGAGTCTCTTCCTCTAACAAGCTTTTGAGAGCAAGATAAAAAGCTGTAAAATTTGAATTTTAGTTATTTGTAGTATAAATAGTGCTTGGCAAATGCAAAGTGGTTTGGCCTCCAGGTGCAGAGAAGCTATCTAGCTTGCCAGCTTTTTCCTTCCAGTAGAGGAAAAGCAAGTACCTAGTCCAGGGGTTCAGGATCAGCCAGGTGAGCACTACTGTAGTTGGACACTGTGGAGCAGCTGCTGGCAGCTGGTCAGGATGCCTCCAAAGCTTGGGTGAGGACCACAAGCCTTTCCTTGCCACTTCCAGAATCTGGCCTTAGCACCACTCTTCCTTTTGAGTACAACAGGCTGCTTCTGCCTGTGAAAGCAACCTGTTGCACTAGTAGAAATATATCCTGGAAGGCTGAAGAGCAAGAGTCAAACAGTACCAAAGGCACATTCTGAGTGTAGTACTATTTCCTTCAAGAGAAGATTCCATATTGCTATTTCCTTATATCTGAAAGAAATGTGCATATGGAAAGAGCTAAATCTGGTCTCAACTTCTGGGTCAAGTTCTTGAAGGCTAGAAGACTTTGCTTAAGCATCAGGGTGTTTATAGCAATACTGTGTGCTATGTTTAGACAGGTGTGCTGAAAATTTCTGGGTAGCTTGAGAGTTATAAACTCTGCCTTAAGTTCATCTTTCTTGATAAAAAATTGGCTGGATGGTCAGGCTGAAAGAGTGGTAGTGAGTGGGATTAAATCTGGTTGGAGACTGGTCATGAGTGGTGTCCTCCAGGACACCACTGGGACCTGTTCTCTTTAATATCTTCACTAATGATTTGTATGAGGGGATTGAGCATACCTTCAGTAAATTTGCAGATGACACCAAACTAGGTGGCTGAGTCAATCTGCTGCGGGGTAGGGAAATCTTACAGTGGGACCCAGACAGGCGGGACCAATGGGCCAAGGTTAATTGCATGAGGTTAACAAGGCCAAATGCCAGGTCTTGCCACTGGGTCAGAACAACCCCATAGTAAGCTACAGGCTTGGGGAAGTGTGGTTAGAGGGCTGTAAGTTGGAAAGGGGCCTGAGGGTATTGGTTGACAGTCGACCTAATATGAGTCAGCAGTGTGCACAGGTGGCTAAGAAGACCAATGGCATCCTGGCTTCTATTAGGAACTCAGTGGCCAGCAGGAATAGGGAGGTGATCGTTCCTCTGTACTCAGCTCTGGTGAGGCCACATCTTGAGTCCTGTGTTCAGTTCTGGGCACCTCAAGGTAAGAGGGACAGAGAAGTGCTGGAGCGTGTCCAGAGAAGGGCAAGGAAGCTCCTTAAGGGCCTGGAGCACAAGTGCTGTGAGGAGAGGCTGAGGGAGCTGGGGGTGTTCAGTCTGGAGAAGAGGAGGCTCAGGGGAGACCTTATGGCTCTCATCAGCTGCCTCAAGGGAGGTTGGAATGGGGAAGGAAACAGCCTCTGCTCCTTAGGGAACTCTGATAGGACCAGAGGAAATGGATGGAAGCTGTGCCAAGGGAAGTTTAGGTGAGATGTTAGGAACCATTTTTTCACTGAAGGGGTGATCAGGCATTAGAATGGCCTGCCCAGGGCTGTGGTGGAGTCACCATCCCTGGATGTATTTAAAAGGCATTTGGACCTGGTTCTTAAGGACCAGGTTTAGTAGTTAGCTTATGGTGTTGGTCAAAGGTTGGACTGGATGGTCTTGGAGGTCTCTTCTAACCTAAAACATTCTGTGATTCTGTGAATATGAGAGATCAGTTACCTTACTAGACAGTCATAGTCTAAAAAGGAGACTTTTATTTTAAATGGCCAACACACCAAACCTTTCTTGTTCAGTCTAGGAAACTGGAGCATGGAACTGAAGGAAACTTCTAGAGCACTCAGAGTAGCCAAACATCCACTTGTAAAAAAAAGAAGCAACAAAAAGCTGTCTTGTCCAAAGAATCTACAAAACTCAAGTGCTTCACCACAGTTGCATTATACCTATGTCTGTATTTGCTGCAAAGCTTACTATGTCACTGGAACAAAGCAGGAGAGGGATCAAGATATTGCCAAAGTTCTGTTCCTTGTGAAGGAAGCAAAGCATTAGTGGTGTGTGAGCAAACATAGTTTAAAAATCTGAGCAAACAAGATGTTTCAGGCTATCCTGAAGCCATGAGCACTGTCAATGTATGTTATTTTCTATTTAGACTTTGGCTTTGTCTATGTCTAGGGCTTCAGAAGGGAGAAGGTCCCTGTCCTGCTGGAGAAGTCTAACATACTCCAAGCAAATAAATATACTTCTCTAGGATATCACAAATGAAAGACAGTCTTTAAAGTTTTCAAGAGGGAAGACAAATTGCTTTGGACATAAATTTTTCAATGTTCTTTGGAAGTTTTAATTCTGATGCTTATTGAATTTTTTCCAAAGCACAAACAGAGATGCTAGGGTTTATTAACATAGCTTATGAAAAATGTTGGACTAATTATCTATTTCTGTGTGGTATGTTAGGGGACATGAGATTAATAAACATGACTTATTATTAAAAAATAAAAACTTTTTGAGGAGGTAAAATTAGATATGCTTGCTTCAAGCAAGCCCTTGGTATTGCAATCTTTTAAGGATATCGGCATTTCTAGATGCATAAGCTGTTCCTGTGTAGTAAGTACTTTTTGTGTCCTTCTGGAGCTGGATGACAGAAAATGCCATTGGCAGATATTTAACTTTCTTGAAGTTTAAACCAAAACTACCCTAGAAAAATTCAGATATATAAGCACACATTCAAGCTAATCTCGCATTAGCTGTTTCTTGTAGCATAGTATCCCAAGGTGGCAAGACAACTCTCCTAAATGGATTGAACAGTATCATCCCTACTGTACAGGGAGACGTTCTTAAAATCTTTCACAGAATTATCAATTGGAAGGGACCTATAGTCCAACTCTCCCACTTAAAGCAGGATCACCTAGAGCACATTACATAGGACTGTATCCAGGTGGGTTTTGAATGTCTCCAGAGAAGGGGACTCCACAACATCCCTGGGTAGCCTGTTCCAGTGCCTTGTCACCCTCACAGTAAAAAAGTTTTTCTTATGTTTAGATGGAACTCCCAGTGTTCCAGCTTATGCCCATTGCCCCTCGTCTTGTCAATGAGACGAGCCCAGCTCCATCTTCCTTGCACCCACCCTTTAGGTACTTGTAGACATTAGCATGGCCTCTCCTCAGCCTTTGCTTCTCCAGGCTAAAGAGTCCCAGCTCTCAGCTTTTCCTCATGAGATGCTCCAATCCACCATTCATCTTTTTTGCCCTCTGCTGGACTCTCTCCAGTAGTTCCCTGTCTCTCTTGAACTGGGGAGCCCAGAAGGCAAACTTTGAGGCAGGTTTTGGCCAGAGTCTTGGTAACTGCTGAGTATTTGGGTTCATGTCTTTAGGTGGATTTTGGTGGGTGGTGGTTCTGCTTTTATGTTTGGTTCCATTTTTGTTTGATTACTTGATGTAGGGGTGCTAATCTTCCAGTAACCTGAGGTTTATAAAGAACTTGGAAGTAATGAGACAGTCTTCACAAGGCACCTACTTTGAGATAATTGTCTAATGTTTGATGAAGGGTTAAGGTTTTTTTGAACTGATTCCTGGATTTATGTTGAGGATGGATGTGCCAGTTTCTCTCATTAGGTACAGCTGGGATATGTGCTCCTGGTAGACAGGGGATATGTATTTGCTCAGTTTTCTGCCATTAACTTCCAATTAGATACTTGTCAACAATGTGAACAAGCACTGCTAGTGTTCAGCAACCTTAATTGCTCTGTCCACCCTAATTAGTGAACAATTTCCTTAGAAGTAGATTAATAGAAGTAGTCCCATTGCTTAAAGTTATTTCAGTCACACTGTTATAGTGTGCCTCATTAGAAAATTGTAAAATGAAGCAGTATTTCAGTTAGCTATTACACAGAATCTGATTCTTTTTGTTTTCTCAGCTTTTCTTTTAAATGGGTTCTTGAGAAGGGCCCGACCTCTCCCTGGTGTTCTTGAGTGCAGTTGCAGCTTTCTGTGAAATGTTACTGCACTTAAGAGCAACAGCAAGCACAGCTAAATTTGCACTGTATTGCTAAAGAAAACTGTAATGGACCATTCACTACATACTGACGAACATAAAGAGAGGTTTCCTTTTTTAATAAAAAAGTTAGCATGCAGATAATGTGAGGTGTGGCAATCAGAACTTGGCAGAGATGCTTAGCTCAAATTACAAAGGACAACTTAAAATGGTAAGACCATAAGGTAAAAGAAAATTACAGACAGCTTTCACATAGGAAAGTCAGAAATGATGGCAGAAGAGATTTTGACATCTGCCTTTTCTGACTAGTACTGCAGAAATACTTGCATGAAGCTAGGAGTGCTGAATCCAGTTCTGGGTTCCACAGTTCAAGGGGGGCATGGACATACTGGAGAGAATCCAAAGAAGAGGCTGCAAAGATGGCAAAGTTACTGAAGGAAAGTTTGAGAGATGTGAGACTGCTTGGCCTGGGGAAAAAAAAGGCTCAGGGGGATCTCATCAATGTCTATAAACACCTGATGAGAAGATGCAAAGAGGATGAACCCAGGCTCTTTTCAGTGGTGTCCAGCGACAGAACCAGAGGCAGTGGGCACAAACTGAAACACAAGAGGTTCACTCTGAATGTCAGGGGATATTTTGTTACTGTGAGGTGACCCAACACTGGCAGAGATTGCCCAGAGAGTGTGTGGCGGCTCCATCCTTGAGGACACTTCAGTTTCCTGTGGCCATGTCTGTACAACGTTTAACTCCAAATGTCCCTGCTTAAGCATGGGGTTTGGAGCAGATGACCTCCAGAAATCCCTTCCAACCTCAGCTCTTCTGAAATTCTGTAGGAAATTTAATACAAGCATCAAAAGTAGAGTGAACCAATCCCTCTGCTGAATGTAAGAACCAGCTTACCTTGAAACACTATTTTGGGTTTTATTATTTTTTTTTCTAAAGATCTCTTATTGGTCTGGGTGTCTATGAAACAAATAACACAAAAATCTAGAGGGTAGTTCATGTTAATTCAAACATACTGAAATATCCTGATTTGCCATTACAATATCCTGATTTGCCATTACAATATCCTGATTTGCCATTACAATATCCTGATTTGCCACTACACTATCAAGCTTGCACACAACTGACACAGAAAACCTTTGCTGTAATCATGAAGTAAGCATACATGTGCATAAACTGTCTGTTGCCATTCTGAATGGCAAAGATAGTGGTTGCTCAAGTTCCTTGTCATGTTTGCAGTTTGGGTCAAATTATAAAAGGCAGAGTAAATCTAATGAAACCATGACTATCTTGAGTCATTTATGCAGTAGCTACAGACTTGCCAAGAGTTTAGAGAGAACATCTACAGGTGGAGGAGAGTTAGGGAGAAAGCATATTCACCTGCTGCTTTCTTGTATTCAAGTTACTGGCAAACTCCTGAAAAATTCAATCTAGAGTCTCAGTGAGCTGGCTCTGCACAAGGAGGGTGGGTAATTGGTACCCACTTTTCTCTTCATCTTCTGACGGAGGCATCAAATCACTCTGACGTGGGAGTAGTGGAGATTTTTCGAGAAGAGGCATCTAAATGGGTATTTCCCAAAAAGCGATTGGCCTAAAATTTTAAAATTTGATTGTTCGTAACCATAATTAAGATCAACACTGAATTTAAAAAGACAAAAAGCCAAATAGCCTTGGAAACATTGAGGAAGGTGATTCGTAAATATCTGATCCACTTGAGTTGCTTGCATCTTTATGTGATCTTGCTCTGGTAGGGGGTTTGTACTTGATCCTTTGAGGTCCCTTCTAACCCCTAACATTCTATGATTCTATGTGTAATGTGAAGACAGAGAGGGCTATGGTGGTCTTTGAAGTCTGCTCTTCATCTCTGAACAGAAAC
Source organism: Phaethornis superciliosus (assembly GCA_023637945.1). Taxonomy (NCBI): domain Eukaryota; kingdom Metazoa; phylum Chordata; class Aves; order Apodiformes; family Trochilidae; genus Phaethornis; species Phaethornis superciliosus. The sequence goes on along the minus strand of JAJQWJ010000002.1, from coordinate 49,613,925 downwards.
CCTGATTCATGGGCAAAAAGCTGCTTCCATCACAGAACAAACAACAGAAGCAAAAGAGAAACCTCAAGCACAAAGAGAAGCAAACAAGTCTCTGGTGGCAGGGACTAGGTTGTTTCCTAAAAACTGAATCTTACAGGTTATCATAGTTTATAGAAGTGCATGATATACATTCATGGTAACTGTACTACACAGACTTAGTGGGTGCCATTGAGTTTAGAAAAATATAGCTAATTGTAAAGCCCTGAAGAATTTTGCTCTACAGTGAACTCCAGGGCTCACAGAAACTTTTTGGTTGAGATTGTAGATTATATTTCAAGTAAAACCATATAAAATCATAAAATACATTAATGTCATTCTACGCTATGATTGTGCCTTTTCAAAAGTAAGATATCTAAGAATCTAAAGTATAAAATATATGTGTGTAAGTTTTCACTTTTTAAATGTTATCTTTGTTATAGCAATTCCATAGAGGAGTAGCAGCCATGCAATAAAGAACACATAGTTTCAGAGTGTTCTTACAAACTAGAAATTCAAACAAGAGTATAGACTTAATAGAACACTGGGTCATGAAGAGTGGAGTTTTTTTTGTTAAATACCATTACATAAGATTCAAAGATAAGGATGTTTTTTACAATGCTGATTGTGCATAGAACAATGTAAAAAGCTTAGCATGATACAAGACTTGACCCAAGGTGTGAAAATCTACTTGAATGGGAAACGGTTGCACTGAAATACTTGAACCACAGTGTCTTAGGTCACTTTTTTACCTCCTTCAAGGCTGTTTACTTGAATTGCATGGCTGGATAAAAACAGGATGAGTATCAATCCAAGGGAAGTGTTGGTCAAAATTTAAACACAAAACTATCTTTCTAGTAGTATGCAATCCACCTCTTTCTAGTCATCTAGGAAGATTATTTTTTTTGCTTAAATGGGTCCACATGTACAGCTGCTAGTATTAAGCACTAGAAAGCAAAAACATCAGTTTATCATTTTATTCTCTTGGTTTTTGGTTAGCAGCATTGCTCTCACAAGTCTTTATATCACTGAGCAAGTTAAATCAATCTGCGGTATCCAGACCTTGCTTTCATTGTACAATTCCAATTTGGAAAGCAAGTTTAAGGTAGAGAAATTGGGTACAGTTATATGAGAATTGGAACTAAAACAATAAAACTCGGTGTTTCCTATGCAGACATCAAAGCCAGAGGAGGGGAAGAGGAGACAAAGCAGATACTGAAGATGGAGCTGGATCATTGCTCCTGGGTGAATTGGGAGGCATGGGAGAGGTGGCAGCTATGCTATGAGCCAGTCCTTCAGGTGCCATGTAACCTCACCCTTTCATGCCAGTAATAATAGGAACATGTAGTTTGGTGCCTTACTTTACCCTCTTTTCCAGTGTCTTCCTTGAAGTAGTGCTAAAACTGGAGACTTGGTCATCCTTTCATCAGTGCTGAGTTTTGCCTGTCACGAATACAGCGTTTCATCTGAAATAGATGTTTGGGTTTTTTACAGTGAGAAAGACTTCTACCTGGCTCTGGTGCACTTGAAACTACAGTCCTTGGAGTTTGTGGTCCTTATTTTTCAGCAGGCTGTTAGATTTAGCAATGGGAAATCAATCACTTTGTTCTTTATTGTCTTTCATCTTCTTGCACCACTTGTCCAATTTATCATAGTCTTGCTGAGTTTGTCCTTCAGAGTATTTTGCTACTTCTACATCTTGGTATCATCTATATACCTCTTTTTGTGGTAGTTTTTGTATGACTGCTATACCTATTCTTTCTTCAAAGTCATAAGGGAAGATGTTGAAAGGAAACCCTATAAGGACAGAGAGGTGCTCTGCATCAGAAGTGCTTTTCCAAGTCTGGTGCTAATTACTGACGATGTATTTTGTTGAACCTAGTTATGTATTTTCTTTGTACTGTTAGTAAGTTCGAATAATTCCAAATAATGCTAAAGGAATAAGCAGTTAAGAAAAATTTTCACTTGGTTGAATGATACTTCCCAGTTTTTCATTATTCTTTAAAAGTCTAAAATAGCAAGGGGCTTTAATATTAGCCTAAAAAGTTAAGGAAGTAGAACAAGGTTAAATGCTTTACAGTTGCTGCTTTCTTTACTTAGTCTCTGCTTAATGTGCAATGCCATTAGCTTCACAATTTCACAAAGCTTATTTGATAATTATTACAATTGATAAAAGGTTGTGCTTTCTGTACTTTCTGCATGTATTTAAAACTTCTTTTATCTGAAATTTTTAAGCAACTGATGCCCTATTTTCATGGCTAAGAATCTTATTTCCTTTGCATTCGTTTCAAGACTTATGACACTGCACTTAAGGGGAACAGCGATTGATCCCGATGAACTGTTTACACAGAAAAAACAATATCTGTCATGTCTTTAGCAGAACAGCATGTTAATAAAGTGTTTCTAACCAATAAACTGCAGGTTATGTAGCCAAGGTTTTTAGAAATGGGTGACAATGCTGTGTGCTTCAAATCTGTTGCTCAGTATAACAGACCTTAAGAAGGTTTCTTATCTCAGAGAACAGTGTTTGCCTGCAATGTGGATTTCGTCTCTATTATCTGAATTTGAACACAAAGGTGTCAACTGCTACCCTAAATCTTATTTATGCTGGGATGATCATGCTAAATGTAAGATGCTATGTATGACAGCTAATTTATGGCATTTCTAAGTTACAGCTTTTGTCACTATCAATTAGTAAAGGGGGGCAAAGCTCTGCAATTTGTAAGAAGGGTAGGCTATCCCATAATACAAGTTTTTACACTCAGTAAAATAATAGAAAATATTCTATTTTGAGGTCACTAAGCAATACAGTTAAACCATAAAAAATATAGCATGGTTGTGGAAAATTAATCTTGGAAGTGGAACTGAATAGTGTTGGGGAGGAGGAGGCGGAGGCAGAGGCCATTTCAGTCAAAGCTGAAGAGTTAGAACTTTGGACCTTATGAAACCTTATATTTTCATCTGATTTTTGGATTCATGTCCTCTGAGTAGGCCTACTGTAGGGGTACAACAACACCAGTTTTTCAAACATTATTTACTCCCAGTATTGATGCTAAAAGAAGAAAATGGCATAAGCATCTATGGCTGCAATGGAGGGCATTAAATTCTAGGTTTCACTTTGTTGAATAGGTTAAACTGTATATGACAAAGTTTACATTGAGTTTCTCTGTAAAGGGCAATAAATATTAGATTCCATTAAGACCCTGGTAAAATTTGGGTTCTATGATATCCCTGTAGGAGCAATACTTTTGTCTTCTGAGGATTCCTTCTTTCCTTTGGAAAAAAAGTAGAGACATAGATGCCTAAGGAGAAAGTCTTAATTCTAGACACTTGCAGTTAGGACAGACTGAATCTGGCTCTTGAGGATGATACTTGACTCTCAATAGTTAAGAAATTTAACTGCTCATTAGCTTTGATTGTGATATTTTTTAGTGATTTCATGTTTCATGGCATGGGCAGATAGCCCACTCTGATGCTGTAATCAATGTGGTACTACAGTTTGTCAATATTGCACATCAGCACAAGCTGTTTTATTATAGATGAAATCCCATTTTCCTCCAACATTTCAGTAAAAGAAAATTATAACAGATGGGCAAGAAACCTTTTGCTATGCATAAAACTTTTCTGGAACTTTTAGCTTTTTTAAGCTAGAGGGGGATTGAAGTGAAGTACTCACAAAGGAAAAGATGCAGAGTCAAAATTTTTAGAAGTTATTTAACCTTAGGAATACTTCTACACAGGCTGTTTACTGACCTAAAGATTTCTTTCTACTAGATTAGATCTAGGTGAAGCTAAAATTGACCTGTCTGTCAGTAGTAATGAATGATTGCTGTCTTGCACTTTGCAGTCAATTCTGGGAAGGCCTCACAGGTATACATTATTGAGAACTACAACTCAATGAAGTTTTTCACCATGAAGCAGTGAAAGACCAGTAAAAGGAGTAAAAAAGACCAAGCAGCAAAACCGCCCACTAAGATAAGGCTGAAAAGATTAATTTTATCTCCTCAAGATGAGATGGAGGACAGAAATGCAGGTGTTCAGTATACAAAGGACTGTTGCAAAGAAGGGAGGGAAGTGCCATCTATCTATCTGGTAGGCAGGATAGGAGGAAACAGGCTTTAATTTTAACAAAAAAGTTGGATGTTGGAAATAACCTTCACTGATGAGAGCAGAGATGTGCAGCAAGCAGCTACCTGGTGAACTTGTGGAGATTTTACTGTCAGAGCTCTTGAGGTATATGTTTGACTGCAGCAGTTTAGGCATAAGCTGTCACCTGGCCATAAAACAGGGTTCACAAAGTGAGCTTTTAAGTCTTTCTGTTCTGCAATTCAGTGATTTCTGTGTCTCTACTCCCTGCAGAGGTGTACTTAGTACCCAGGCAGAAAGCTATCCTTAAAATAGTGCCCTGAAATTGCTATACTGTCCGTGTCAAGGCTGGAGAAGAAGCTGGGTCCATCACAAGGCCTGTGATCAAGCAGATATCATCTTTCCCCCTGCATCCTTTTCTCTCCCCAATTTTTTTCTGCCCACCAGCACTTTCACTCACATGGGAGAAACACCTAAGCATGTGTAAGAAATTATATCCCAGTACACTCAGAACAGTTGGGAGATTAGGAACTGGAAGGTTCCTCACTGGCCAAAGTAGTTTTCTATTCAGTCCCCTGTGGTCCACAAGAAGCGATGTGAAATTCATGACAATGTGATGGGAACCAACATCTCTGATACAGGTCACATTTCTCTTTCAACAAAACACTTTCTCCAGCTATCTCAGTAGATAATTTGTATTAAATTACATGTTACCATGCATGAGTGTCACCATCTTTTTCAGACTAATCTAGGAAATAAATTTTGAAAGAAAGTACCTAGATTTAGCTCTTGCAAGTTATTAGTCCTTGCTTTGCCTAAGCAAGACAAAGCCTTGAAATCATTATCTCCCAAAACCAATCCTCAGGTCTGTCCATTGAAGGGCATAGTGGAAAAGTAGCAACACAATTGTTTCAAGCTTCCTAAGTCATTGTTCAGGTGGAGCTGTGCTTCTTGCTTTCTGCAGACAATTAATTCCAGCATTAAAGTGACCAAAATGAACATAGTTCATGTCTATATGCCACTGAAACAACTACTTTGTTACATTATGATGGGGATAATTAGAGGAATGATGTTTGCTTGGTACAAAAGGTTGAAGAGCACAACCTTTAGCTGCAATATATTGAAGAATTCTGAAATCCTGCAAGAAGCTGTTCCTGCAAGAACAAGTTGCCACATGCTGGTGATGCTTCCACCTATTATTTTGGTAAGACCATATAAATGTTTTTCAACAGGACAAAAAAAAATTGTTTCAAGATGGAACCTAACCACATCTTACCACCACTACTTAATGTGTTAGATACATTGAAGTATACATATAGATACAGTATATTTAACAGAAATTAGTTTTGTTATGGCCATCCAAAGATTTTTTTCCTTTCTGGTTTTAAGGACTTATGGACTTTGAGAAGAGAAAAAACCTATTATGTCTGCACTTGCCATTCTCTTCTCCATTTCAAGTTAATAAAACAGCCAAGGCTTTGAGGTAGCAGGCTTTCTGTTGTAACCCATCATGTTCTCCTGTTCATAAATTACTTTTTCTCCTACAATGTCAAATCACACTGTAAAACGGAGTTACTGTGTTATGACTGAAATAAAGCACTCTGAGGCTGAAGTGTGAGCTCTAGTTCTGTGCAAAGAATTTTAGTGTGTGTGCTATTGCATGCTTCTGAGGATGGAACCTGTTGATTGAGAATTACTGCTGTCAGGCCTTGGCAAGACCTGTTTCAGCATCAGCTGTATAATATTCTTTGTTCAGCTTTTTTTCAGATGCTGACAGTGACCTCTTGTTTTCCTCCCTTGAACTGATAGTTTTCTGTAGTTTGGCATTCCCTGGGAGCCAGATGTTTGTTTCTAGAAGTTTGAATAAACAGAATTTCAACCCCATCTGTCAGAGAATAATGAACAGACACTATTCCTCTGCTGCAAAAATAAATTCTGTTCTTCTATTTTTGTTTGGAAATGGAAGTCTGGCAGGGAAATAATTTTGGAACTGTTCATGACCTGATTTTGAAAGACAGTTCTGAAATACACATCAAAACCAAAAAAAGTAGAGAGGGCTTGGTGGGGGGTGTTGCTCTTTGAAAAGTGAAGCACTATATTTGTGCTAGAGGACCTTCACTGCTTGTGATCTTACAACTACATTAAAATGACAAGGCATTCTACAGAAAGCTGTTCATGTTGAATTCAGCAGGGAAAAAGGAGAGAAGTAGGGAAGGCTGCTTGAGAGAAGACCTTGTGATGCACATGGTATGTCGATAAGATGCTACCTTTCTGAATGTCTGCAGAAGACTAACCATCCAGTGCACTTCCAGGAGCACAGTCAAGGATGCAGAAACCATTGAAGTGTTGAGAAGTGGCTGACAGAGTCCTCAAGAGGACAGGTGAGAAGTTCTTTTTTGGAGGACCAAGATTTGGAGAGGACAGGATTTGTCCTCTCATTAAGCAGAGCATAATACTAGTTACATATGGTATTGTTTAAGATTTAACTATATGGCAAATTAAAATGGTGTCCCAAAGAAAATGCTGCTGCACAGGCAAGCACAGCTCAGTGCTTTTATGAAATCTGATTTATTAGGTGTGTGATAATGTCTTTGGTCTAAACCTGAGTGTTGCTGGAGGGTAGAGGATGCTCATCATGGAACTCAACTCTATTTCTTTTCTGTGGTCACCTTGTGTAATGTACCTTGAAGTATTAATCCCAAGTAAAACTTGGGACCAGGCCATGGAGTTCACAGCATTTAAAGACTCTCTTAAAGCAAATGAAGCAGTATGTAGGCTGGAGCTGGCTGTACATTAGGCTTTCATTGAAATCTTGGCATAGGCCCTCTAAATCTGGGAAGCTGGGATGCATTTTTTTTTTCTAGTTTCCTGATATTAAAACCTCTTTTTAGGTAGAGTGCTAGGTGTTGTGGATATTTCTGTACTTACATCCAGCATAACTCCACAGCTTGAGAACATACAACCTATGGTCAACAGAATTAGTTAGTAAAGAACGGTTAAGGATGAAAATAATGATTCTAAATTATCATTTAGAGAAGGAAAAATATAATCAAGCATTTAAATGCAGTCAACCCATGTCTTTCATACTTAAATGCAGAAACAGGACAGTTTTTCATCAGAAGTCATTCTGTATTTCTGAGTTCGTCTGTCTTCAGGATCTCCCTTTTATAGCCCATCTAAAATAATTATTCTTTCCTATGTATCCTGAGTCCAGTTAAACTATCTCTCAGGATCAGTAGGCTGTCACATGCTCTATGACGTTCCTGAACCGTTTGAACAAGGATAATTTCTAAACAGCTATATAGAGACTTTATCAGCTGCAAAGAGAGGGCAAGCTAATAATAATACTAAAGTGAAGTCTGGAGGAAAGGGAGATGACAAGGAACACAGTAGCTGCTGGTGGACTTCTCTTTCTAGACACCATTCTTTTCCTGTTCATTTTGTCCCTCTCCAGCTTTATTTGCTACAAAATTTGCTACTTGTGGCCAGCAGGTCCAGGGAAGTGATTCTGCCCTTGTACTCAGCCCTGGTGAGGCCACACCTCGAGTCCTGTGTCCAGTTCTGGGCCCCTCAGTTCAGGAAGGAGATTGAGGTCCTGGAGCAGGTCCAAAGGAGGGCAACCAGGCTGGTGAAGGGACTCCAGCACAAGTCCTGTGAGGAGAGGCTGAGGGAGCTGGGGGTGTTCAGCCTGGAGAAGAGGAGGCTCAGGGGAGACCTCATCGCTCTCTACAACTCCCTGAAAGGAGGCTGGAGCCAGGGGGGGTTGGGCTCTTTTCACAGGCAACTTTCAGCAAGACAAGAGGGCATGGACTTAAGTTGTGCCAGGGGAAGTTTAGGTTAGATATTAGAAAGAATTTCTTTACGGAGAGGGTGATCAGGCATTGGAATGGGCTGCCCAGGGAAGTAGTGGATTCTCCGTCCCTGGAGATATTTAAAAAGAGACTGGATGTGGCACTCAGTGCCATGGGCTGGTAACTGCAGCGGTAGTGGATCAAGGGTTGGACTTGATAATCTCAGAGGTCCCTTCCAACCCAGCCAATTCTATGATTCTACAAAAATTTCACTGCTTTAAAGGCTTCAAAACAAAAGGCAGAGCCAGATGACTTCATATCTGACATGGGCTGAACACAGTAGTATTTGTGCCTTTTCTGTGTCTGGAAACGGCTGTAGGGAAAGAATCACCTCAGTTAAGTTTCACAGTTCTCACTTCAAAAAATGCTTCAACCCCAGTTATTCTGGAGTGTTAATGACTGTAGGACCTACAGAATGAAATATCATTAAAATCACTTGTGCTTAAGAACTTTTCCCCAAAGTGAGGTGGGAGTGTGCATCATCCACAAGCTCTATTGAGCTAGTTTGGTCTCAAATGCTCTTTTGATTTGAGGTATTGACAATTCTAGTCTAAAAGGGGTGGACTATTACCACTAGAAGTCAGCAGGGTACTGGTGATAATGCATCCATAGAAGGAGCCTAATAATAACTTGAATGTCATTGAATCAATAGGGGAATTATCAGTAAATGAGTCCTTTGTTTTTCAGGCTTTGACAGGGCTTGTAGGCATGCTGTAAGTGAACCACTAGTGAAAAAGGGAGGAAACAAGATCTTTGGCCGCTGAAGAAGCAAGATGCTTTGTTATGGCAACAGTATTAGAAATGTTTCTGATACTTAGGATAGTGTAGACAGAAACATTAATTGTACAAATCTCTCATAGCAACAGTTGGGGTGCCTCTTGAAGTTGTTTTTTGCTGGTTTCCTTTTTTTGAGGATGCTCTTGCTTTTTAGTATTTTTTCTTTTCCACTAACAGGTAAGTTAGAGTAAAATAACCTCTTTATGAAGAGGAGAGCTTTTCTCACTGGTATTTTTGTGCAATTACTTTATGTCAATAACATTTGAGATAATAAGCCAGATTTGCTCCTGATGAAAGCAAATGTGGTTACATTGGAAGTAAACATAGTTATGCATTCAAGAAATGAATAAGATAGTCTCACCTTTGCAAGATACCCAAATAAGCTGTGCTACAAGGTAATTCCCTGTTATTAAAATCAATGAGCAGAGCATAACAGTAATAATGTTTAATTTAAATAATGCACTGCTGCTATGTATGTGTTTTGAATTGTGGCCCTATTGTGGGATGAACACAAAGGAAGAGCTAGGAAGACTTTTGTGGGGTTGGTTTGCTTTTCAGCTTGGGTATTATTTTTTTTTAACTTTTTTTCAAATCAACGTAGCCCTACCTACTGTCACAATTTAACCCTGGACTCAAACCAGGACATTACTTACTATGTCTGCTTAGAAAACAAAAAGAACACTCAGATATGGGGGGAATGCTATAAATGCCTTGAGTGAATGTGCCATATGAAATTACGGTAATAGAACCACCTCTCTAGAGGGTGAGGAATGATCATCTATCATACATGCAGAACTAGGTATGCCATCCTTGAAGATAGACAGTGAAGGACAAAGTCAGTGAAACTGCATCATCTTTCCTGAGTGTAATGTTGCCCACTGGGCTACTGGCTCACTGACCAATACTTACCCTTCTGGAAAGAAACTGTGTGCTGCCTTTGAAATACTTCCCAAAACTTAACTCTTCCAAATATTCATTTGGAGCATGAATTAAAGATTTAAAGATATTCATATCACCAACATGTAGATTGCATGCAGGAGGCCTCTGCCTGCTAACCATTCTTTTTTTCCTGACCCTGTGCCAGTATCTCTCCTCTTTGTATTTGCCAGCTGAGCTCTGCAAGTGAGCATTCCTTTCAACTTGGGCAAAATGAGCTGGTTTTGTTCAAGCTGTGAGATTGATCTTTGTGTGTTTGGATGGACAGGGACTTAAGGAAGGCAGAAATCCCTAGCACTGGGTGCTGGTGAGCAGCTGGGGTAGGCTGGCAGGGAAGAGGTGCCAGCTCCCACTGGCACAACTGGTTTTGGGGATGCACGTTTATCTCTTTCCTGTGCATCAGCTAGAAACAGCTTGAGTTGCTTTCTTTTCTTCCTTCAAAATGAGGAAATTGTAATAACAACATTGGTTTAAATTTGTCTCTTCTCTCTGAATATCAATCAGAGAATAAATTAGGTCTTTAATTCTCATGCATAAGCATATAGAAGCTGCATGAACCATGGCAGTACTTCAACTTCCAGTGCTAGTATTCTACCAAATCCTTTCTTTCAGATCTGATTTTGCAAGCAGCTTGTCCTCTGACATGTTTTTTTTTGATCACAAATTGCTTTTCTGATGGTGGCAAACAACCCCATATGCAATGTTTTGCTCTCAGCTCTGATACAACACCTCTGTTTGGCAAGATATCTTCTGAATACCTAATATATTTCTCTGCATTACCACAGGACATGCTTGGTGTGTTTTCTGATGTTTTTCATCCATTAATAAATAAGCAGCAACCCTGGGCATATATAGAAATACAGTATCTGTAAATTAATCCAGCCACAAGCTTTTTTGCTGCACCAGGTTGGCTTGTTGGCATCATGACTCCTCTGTAGGATAAATTGTTCTTAGGCTCCAGTACAACAGAGATTGCACAACCTAATGGGTGTTTCTGATTATGATTTTGTCAGGGTTGCTAGTTTGCATCTGCCTTTTCTAAGTGACCTGGAGGAGAGCAGATCCAGCACACCAAAACCAAGTTCAAAGGAGCTGTTGCAATGATGGTTCCATTCTGGGGAACACACAATGTTGTCAGTGGTTTCTTCATGCCAAACTGAGTCTCTTAGTGTAAACTGGGATAGCTTTCAAGTATAGGTCCCACATTTGCCCTTTACAGAGCAAGCATTAGGATTTATTTTACTGCAGGGTATTCTTTAATTGATAAGGAATTGTCCTGATACATTTAGCAAGATACCTACTACTAATAAGTGTTGTTATTAAAAGTTAGTAACACTTCCCAGCAACACTTTAATACGCTAACAGTTCCTTTTTTCTTTCATAAAAGTTAACTCTATTTGTATCCAAACAAACAAGAGAGCTCAGCTGAAATTCAAGTTAGGAGTGATGCATTCACAAGCTTGAGAAAAACAGGAAAAAAGAAAAATGCAATAAAGGATGCAAGATTTTGCCTGAGTGGCTGTTGCTATTCACAGCTCTACTGAGAAATGGGGGAACCCAGTCTATTTGCTTTATCCTTCTCTTTCTTCCCTGCAGATTTTTTTGGAGTACTCTGAGTGGTGGTATTTGAGAATGCATGGAAGGAAAATAAATGCTTATGCAAAGTGAGGGCTGCATACTTTTGCAGCTTTCACCTATGTGCAAGGGAGGGGTGTGATAGCATATAACTGTTTTAGCTGCCAAGTGATTTTTAAAAAGGGGTGGTTACCACAGCAACTGCCACAGAGTTGTGGTTTACAGCACAGTTCTTGCATGCTCCACAGCACAATCTCTCTCCCTCCAGTTGGAGTCTCTTGGGTTAACAAGTGCCTGCTTGGTGCTGCCTCCACTCCAGCTCCTGTTTCTCCCTGCAAGGAGAATTTCTGTTCATGAAGCAGAGGCAGGTGGTATGGATAGATGGTTTCAATGGAAGGAGAAAGAGCAAGGAGTTGCAGAAATTAAGGAAAAGCTTAATTACACTGGCTTGTAATTCATAGAATGATTTGGGTTAGAAGGGACCTTAAAGATCGTTTAGTTCTGAACACTTTGCCAAGGGCAGGGACACCTCCCACTGGATCAGTTTCCTCAAAGTCCCATCCAGCTTGGCCTTCAACACTTCCACGGAGAAAACAGCCACAGTTTCTCTGGGTAACCTGTTCTAGTGTCTTGCCATCCTCACAGAAAAGAATGTCTTTCTGATGTCTAACCTAAATCTACCCTCTTCAAGTTTAAAACTTTCCCCCCCATTCTATCACTATGTCTGCTCTAGGGTCTCCCCAGACCCTTCTCTTCTCCAGGCTGAACAACCCTGACTCTCTCAGCCTGTCAATTGACCTAGAGCTTCTTATAACCTCTTCATGAGTTTCTCACCTATGGCTTTTCTCATCTGCTAGGATATTTTGTGTCTGTGCTGATAAACTGTTTGTGAAGATTCTCTGGTGTTGGTGGTGCAAATGTGTGTTCTGATCAGTGACATGCATGTATTCATTTGGTTGTTGAAAAGTTGCAAGTCTGGCAGTGTTTTACATAATGGGGTAATTCTGTTGGATAGTAACTTCATGAGACCCAAAGAAAGGCAGATAAGTAGCTGCTGTAGCAAATAGCTGCTATCCATAGTTTTTAGAGACAGATACAAATCATGGTTAAAAGAGGTCCTAAAGCAGTTCCACTTTCTTTTTTTCATAACTAATATGAACCACAGCTTTTAGCTTGGCTTCTTCCTTTGTTTTGTCCAAAAGTAATCTCTAAGGCGAAAAGTAATCTTGATGACTGAGTTTTCAGAAAAGTATATTTTCATGAAATAATAGAAATACCTTGAGGTGGTGAGATTGCAGGGTGGTTTCTTTGCACCTCAGTAAAATGTGAACATTTGAAGGAAAAGATGAAGGCAAGCTTTCTGGAAGACAGCTCTACTTTGCCCAAAGCAGCAAAGGGGCACCCTTAAACCACTTTGTCTTGCCTTGGTAAACAACTGGATTAATTTACTTCAGACTTTGCTGTAGTACTAAAAGTGAATAAAAATTTCTTTAAAAGAATGTGTATCTCTTCTAAAATAGGCAAAACCTAAGCATAAAATTGGAAAAAAAAGAATTATGGGCAGACTGTAAACAACAGTTTACAGTTTACTGAATCCTGATGCTGGATCAGAAAGATAGAAAAGCTCTTACAAACCTCTTGTACAGGTTAGTACCTTCAGAGAGTAAAAGTATAGAATGGCAATTATCTCTGTTTTCTTTTTGGCTTTCTACATCAGCTTTTCACATGAGCAAAGCAGAAGGTATATACACATTAATAAAGCAACACTAAAGGAAAACAACCCAGTTGGAAAATAATAGACTTTCACAATGTTATGTAAAGGAACATAGAGAAGTCTGCTTAATAGCACAGATTCTTTTTGTCATAGAATTATCCACCACGGCTGTAAAGAGCTAGGGAATACCTGAGTGCAGCATCAACATGATATTGTTACTATAACATACATCTCCAAGGCCTTCTTGTCTCACTGCTGGCTTAGAATTCACGTAGACCTCATAATTTTACAAGCAGCACAGTAGCACGAGACTTCTTACATAGCTCATATCTGTGAGGACACAAGAAGCTGGAGTGCTATGACACTAATTTTATGGGGTTTAAAGTTTAAAGGAAGTCTGCCAGCTTTCCCCAAATCTGCTTGGAAAACTCTGAAGCTTTAGGGTATAGTTAGGAAACTGTTGGAGAAAACTCCCACTAAGTTAAAGTGGAAGAAAGCAATTGGCTTTTCACGCCTTTTCCACTCCCTAAATATATACTTTCATGTTTATATACTACAAGATATTTATATAGCACAATATTATTCATGCCTTATGCAACAGTTATTTTTCAGGAACTGAAGGCAGGGAATATAAGGTGGAGGCAACTCTTCAGTACTTTAGGAAGAAAATAAATAGGATTAGGTGGTGTTTGTTTTATATCAAATCAGTAGCTCTTCTTCCTGCATATATCTTCTGCAGTTTGTGCAGCTGAGACCTACGCTGGTATGCAAAACATTTGACCTCAAGCATCATCAGTGGAGTCCAAGTAGGTTTATGCTTGTGGAAGTGAGATAAACTCCTGTTAACTTGTGTCAGAAAAAGCACATCCTTTTCTGCAGGAATACATAGCTTACATAAATTGGTTGAGTCTTTGACAGAATCTTTTTAAAACAAACAAAAAAACAATCCACTCTCCAAAATCTGGCAACTTACCTTGGGCTTTGTAGTTTTATTCAGCAAACCAGAAACAAACAAAAAAAGAGGGAGGAGGGGGAGGAAATACGAAGAATTTCGTCAGGACTGGAAAAAAAAAAAATCTTATAAAAAAAAATAGCCGGTGGCCCTAGGTGGATTTTTGTGATTGTAGCAGGCTATGTCCAATTACTTTTTGGTTTACTTGTACATGCCAAAACCAAAATGAGGCAAACCAGTTAGTGGCTGTTTGGAAAGGAACTTGAACACATTGTATAAAGGTAACTTGTTTACATATATATTGGTTGAAGTAAAAGGCTCATAAAGCTTGTATTTCACAGATATGTGAAAATTTCAGTTACTTTGAGGCCTGAAGCTGAAAGTCCTTTAAGGGCCACTAGACTTCGTTGTCACAAGGGAGACTCTAAGCATTTCTAACAGCCATAACAAAATGGTTATCTCTGTATAAACAAAACAACATAATAAAAAAAAAATCTCAATTTTCAGCTTGTTTCTTTGTTCTTCATGGTATGAATAATTTCCATGGAGACTGACTGTTTTTTTTCCCTAACAGATTATTTTGAGAATACACAGTACATTTGTTTAAGTGGAAATACTTCCCCAAATAAATGAATAACTGGGGTAGTATTTCTTCCTTTGTATAGTAGCTTAATATATCCTTGAATGATGTGATGAGTGATGATCACAGTGTCTCGGAAAGGTGTAGTTTCTATGCCTTTTAAGATCATATTTCTGCCAACACAAAATGTTCTTTCTGAAGTATTAATGTATTTTGACATAAGTCTCACCCATTTGGCTTCTGTGAAAACTGTTTGAAACTGATAACTGATTAATGCTGCACAATTATTTAGTCAACTAATCTGAATTGACTGTAGTCGATACTGTGACAAACCCTCTTCTTGCACACCTTTGTTCTATAGAAGCAGTAGAGAACAAAAAATGCAATAGAAAGATGAACCTGGATTAATTTTGAGAAATGCATGTTTGTCTTCAAGACCCTCTAAATGAAACCAGTTATATCACCTTCTAGATATATTCATAATGTCAACCTTGAATTTCTGTTGGATAACTTGAAAACTTAGATTTTTCCTTAGGTTTTGCTCAATTTGGAGCTCTGCAGAAGTAAAAATACTGGTATGAAATGGCCATGTCTGGAAGAATTTTTTTGCTATATTCTGAAAACTAGACTTTTAAAATTTCAACTTAATCTTTTGGTTGGAAAACATCATCCTGAAGAAACTTTTGAGGATTTACTGCTTATGTCCATTCTTTTAATCTTAGAGATGTAAATTAGGTTCTCAGATCTAAATTTTACCAGGACAAAATCCCTGTGGGTTTGTCTTATTTCTACTGAGTCATTGCCTTGGTCTGATGCTCAGCTAGTGGCTGTAGGCAAAAATATGTTGATGTCACTGGAGCTCTGACTTAACTTGAGAAGCTGAAGTAATGTGTGCACTTCCAAATAGCTGACAGATGCTTGCTATATACTCAGCCAATTAATTCTTCTATTCCTCAACTTAACCCCAAATTTCCATGCACATCTCCTAGGGTAATATTAAGCTGAAGAGGTGTTTATTAAGTACTCTGAGAATCTCTTGCTGAACATAATTTCTATATAGCTCAACGCACCTTAGCCTCATGCTTGAGAGCTTTAGGTTATTTTTATATTAAGTAATGTAGAGAGACTCTTTACCAAGGCCTGTAGGAACAGGACAAGAGGCAATTATTTTAAACTGAAAGAGAGTAGATTTAGATTGGATTTAAGGAAAAAAGCCCTTGTGATGAAGGTGTTAAAACACTGGAACAAGTTGCCCAGGGAAGCTGTTGATGCCCCATCACTGGCAGTGTTCAAGGTAAGACTGGATGGGGTTTTGAGCAGCCTGATCTTCTGAGACATGTCCCTGTCCATGGCAGTGGGTTGGAACTAGATGTTCTTTGAAGGTTTCTTCTGACCAAACCACTCTGTGGCTTACTTTCAGACATCATTCTCTGAAACCCAAAGATACCCATGTCTAGCACCTGAAGGGGCCTGTATGAAAGCTGGAAAGGGACTTTATAAAAAAGATGCGTAGTCGTAAGACAAGGGGCAATGGCTTTAAACTGGAAGAGGGTAGATTTAAAATAGACATTAGGAAGAAGTTCTTTAGGGTGAGGGTGGTGAGACAGGTTGCCCAGAGTTGTGACTGCTCCCAGGAAGTGCTGAAGACCAGGTTGGGTGGGACTTTGAATAACCTGGTCTAGTGAGAGATGTCCCTGGTCATGCAGGGCAGTTGGAACTACATGATCTTTAAGGTCCCTTCCATCCCAAGCCATTCCATGATATGTTTAGTATGCAAATAACTGAATTATAGATGCCATCATTGATAGACATGCAGTTATACTAAGGATTTATCTGCTCTGAGTATTGCTGCATTTTAATCACAAGGCTTTTGATGGAGAACAGCTCAGCTCTCCATTACAAGAAAAGAGGCAGTGACCAGAACAACTCTGTCTTGCTTGTTTACTTCTGCTCAGTACCACAAACCATAAGGATTTTAATCTACACAATAATCAAGTTTCTAGATAACTTTGCTTCTCCAAGACAACTGCTTCCAACACAACATCTTGTGTAAAATAGTTTGTACCTGCATTAATTCAGCCGTCTTTTGGATCAGTTTAGAGATTTCACCCTTTTTTTTTTCTTGTGCATTTAGCTTGGAGGAGAAAAGTAAAAAATAAGGAGGGGATTCCTGTGTAATGGAGGAATAAAAAGGAGTTTTGTGTCTTAGTTTAGATGTGACATCTACTTTTACTTTTTTTTACATTTGACAAATATATGTTACAGAGAAAGTCAGTCAGGTTCATGTTATTCAAAAACGTATTAAATCAGGAGTAAATCAGTACTATTCTCCCTTTCTTCCAGAATACTTGGTCTGCTATTTTTATGTCAGGGCAGTGGTAAATTTTATTTGTTCTCCAGTAGCCCCTAAAACACTTGTCTATATCTGGTAGTTTATGCCTGCTAATCAGAAGCAGAATATGTTGCTTTAGTATATATTCAATTTGGCAATTATTTCCTTCCCAGCTGCTCGTAAAACATCTGTCAGGTCACCAAATGCACTGCAAGTACTGAGTAACTGTGTTCCTTCTGTTGGTGTGTTAATGCAGCTGTGGATTTCAGCTGTTTTATCAGAACCTTCAAGTTTGTGGGCACAGGTGAAAAGGGGGGAGGTATATGTCATTTGAATGGGAACTTGCTTTAATAAAAACGTTGAAAAAAATCTGCTTTTGAAATTATTTTTATAACAGTATTTTGAATAAATAGAAAAATTGTTCTCTCGAGACAGGAACATACTACTTAAATGATGGTTATTAAAAGGTATATGCTATATATAAAAGTATGAAGGTTTTATATATAAAAGCTTTTTTCCCATAGGTGGGTTTTGATATTTGGTTTTTCTATATTAGGAAAACAACTATTTTCTCTGTGATCTATGACAGAACCAGAATAAAAAATTCCAATAGGGAGTGGTTCTTATTCAACATCTTTTATGAGAAATGTCAAATAAAATTTGAGCAATAATAAATCTGTAGAAATAGGTAAAAAAAAAAACAACCCACTATCTTCTTCAAGAGCTCTAAATTTTATTTTGGAATGATTCATATAAGGCTATTGTCTCTTCTGATGATATACTGAACTGTTCCACTCGATTGGTCATTTTATATTATAAAGCATAAGCTATTCCTGTAAGACTGAGTGGCTGCATTCAGAAATTAACTTCAATTTAGGGGCAAATGAATCACCCCACTCTTTGTGGACTCTACTCTGTGAACTTGTTAGCTGGGACCACTCCCTCAATGGCATGACCAGCCTTTTGCTTACAAAATTGCACTGAGGAAGAAGGAATTGCCTCTTTACTGACCATCCTGGTAGATCAGGACACATGGAAATTTCTGTCTATCTTTTGCCCAAATAAACTGGTTTTCCTACCTACTCAATATCTCATTCTTCCAAGTGTCTGCCCTCTATGCACGTGTGTTATAGTGTCTTTGTAATGGTAGATGGATGTCTTTGGTGATCTACTGAGATAACATCATGCTTTCTCTTATTCAGTAAATATCAAAGGTGCTCACGAATGAAGAACACCTTCAGTAGAATAAATTTTTATGCCCTGGGAAGAAAGATTAATAATTCATTTGAATCAGTAACTTTTTCTCAGCTCTGCCATGCAGCCCACTTTGGTCCAGCCTCCCTCTATCTCTACCTTTCCTTTGCAGCACCAGCTGCCACCACCTCACATTGGCATAGCATCTCTCAGGCTTCATCTTCCCTACAACAGCAAAGCTGCAACCTTCTGTCACTTGGGCTCCCCTTTGAGCAGTGCCAGACATCCACTTCACAACCTTTTCTTCCCCTACAGTTTGACTGCCTCAAATGCTGAAAGCCAGTCTCCACTGTCTGGCTCTAGCCTTGCCTGATGTGTCACCTACTATTAATTTTTTAGCATGGAAACCTTGCTTGGACTTAGAAACTCTTCCCTGTGCATCCTCTGTGCCATTGCACAGTAGGGCACAGCATTCACAGGGGGTCACAGAACATACCTGTGTTAACCTCAGGGAGTTACTAGGTTATTAGTTATTATCACAGGGAATGATTAGGTTGGTGGAGAATCTCTGGAGGTGAACTGTTATTCCTCAGCAAGCCTTACACGAGTCAGTCTTGTAACTGGTATCTATGATCTTTCAAAAAGTCAGAGGTGTAGACTATGATCTTCCAAAAAGTCAGAGGTGTAGACTTGCATTTCCTCAAGAAAAATGTGAGCCTGGGACTTGGACAGCTTCACTTTAGCCAGTTGTGCACTGAAGTGAAGCAGGCACTATCTTTTCTCTCTTCAGCTGCCCTTTTTGCATAGATATGGTTCTTTGTGTTCTTAGGGTGTAGAAATACTGACTTCTTTGATTTGGCAGTAGAAAAAAAAAAAACAAAACAAAACAAAAAACAACAACAAACCACCCTGATTTATGTATTTTAGAGGCAGTGTGTTGAAAGTGGGGACCTAAATGGTTATCTTGTCCAATACTTTGGCATTTCTGAGTTAAATAATAATTAAAAAGTTTTAGAGCAGATACAAGGTACTGTAAGACTTGTTGCTAAGGCACTTACTTCTGACTAGGTATTGACTGAGAAGTGTTGTTGAGCATCTAAAGGCAAAGTGCTTTGGAGTACCTTGCCCCATAGAGGACTATTTCGATAAAAGCTCAGAGAGTTTCACCTTCTGGAATACTCAGAGGTGAATGGATTTCTTTACTCACCTAAACTAGATTTGACTTTGAGACTACTCTTATGTTATCTGAGATAAATTTAATCCATTTTCAAGCTTTATATGGCCTTGACTTAAAGGACTCCTCAAGACAGTGATTAGTGCATGAGCTAGAGCAGAGTGGGAAGCAGGCTTCTGGATCTCTGCTAATAAAATAAAACTTTGGACCTGTTCCTGTGACTGAATTAATTTCTCTACTTTCTCCAACAAACTGTCCTTAATTTAATAAGTTTCCTTCTGTCATTCACACTTCTTGTGAGTCACAGTATTGCAAGTTATTTAAAAATTTTAAAACCACCATCATGCTGTGGAATGTAATGTGAATCTTTGAAATTTGCTTGGGCATTTCAATTTCAAGATTAAACCAAGCAATCAAGCAGATGAGAAGAAATGATCATAGGTAACATAAAATGCACCATTTCTGTCTACTGCTGAAAACTGGGAACGTATTAGTCCTGTGGGGACTTCCATATATAAGCTGTTGAATTCAGGTAAAGAAGTAGAGGATAGAAATATTTATCTCAGCCATCCATCAATGCCTACTTGATTAAGATATTCAGAAGGATCTTTATAAATAGCACCTTATCTCCTCATTACATACATATCCAAGGTTTCCAAAAAGAGGTTCAGTTCCAGGTGGCACATTCCTTTTAAATGAGGTATATTTATTTTTTTTTTAAGAAAGATGAATGTTGCTGATACTATGAGCTGAGGAAAGAGATCCTTCCTATAACTGCAAAAAAAACACTTTGTAAATCTTTACTGAAATGACAAAGCATGCACAGGTGCTCACCTGGGCAAGGTGGCCCTGTGGAGGCCAGTAAGAGCCTTCCTATTTGAGAAACTGGGTCAAGCTGGTAGAAATTCATATGCTCCTGAACTCTGAAAATCCTCACAACATCCTTTGGGAAGTGCATATATCTTGTCTTAAAGGCTGTGCTGTGAGAATTTTGGTTTTTACTGTTCTTCCAGGAGCTGTGTTGTAGCACAAGGGACTATTTTTGACATTTCATTTCTCTCCTCCAAGTTTTGTTTTGTTTTTTTCATTTTTCAAAAAAAAACCTACTGTTTGCTACAGCAAGTGAAGTGCTAGAACCAATGGAAGTGAAGGTTAGTGTGCCAAGGTAGGGACAGGACCAGGACCAGCACTAAGTGTGGCTGAACTCAGGTGCCCAAAATCATGAGCAGAGAAGATTGGATGAGTACAGATCTGAACATACTGAAGGAAAGTTATGTGAGGTCAATACACTATCTTACTATTATTACAAACCTGTAGGAGAATAAGGTGGGTCTGCTCACTTTAGGCTGCTACATCTCTGCTGACTTGGACACCTGCCTGGAAAGCTCTGTTGACTTGCAGCTCATCCTTCCTTTGCACGCTTTTCCTCTCCAAAAGGTTAGTGGAAAGTGTTTTCTCGTAAAATATGTTTGAAAATTAGAGTGGCATTAGCCATCCTTAGATAAAAATCTTAGTAATGTGATTAAATATGATTAAATTCTAATTCTGGAATAAACTGAAAAACCTGTCTTGGAAGCAGAACAAGCAAAACCTGGTTCTCTGCACACCTAAGTGAAAGCTTAAGCCAGGGCTCTATACTGGTATGTTTGTTTCTGTCCTCTCCATGTCACTGAATTATTAAATTATTTTCTGTATGTCTCTATAAGTTCAAAGGCTTGGAACATCCTGGTGGGTTTAAGGTGGGTAGTTCCAAACTGTTTAGGAACAGGGGGAAAGAATTGAGACCATTCTCACAGAGGGAAGAAACTGAATCTGAAGTTTCTATTTCTTGAATAACCCTGAAAAATTCTCTGCTATTTTTAAATGTGATTCTGTCCTAATCATAATATTTCTATTTTTATTTTTAAATATTCTTGATAGCAAGAAGAACTAATCCTGTTAGTACACATTAGTAACAATCTGAATATGTTTTATTGGATTAAACCGTAAGAGATACGGGCACAGAAATATTGAGCCTTAATTAGGTCTAGGCATGGCTGAGTGCTTGAGTATTGAGGTTATTCTTTAGCATATTTGTAGAGATAAACTTTAGAGTTAAAAAATAAAACTTCAGTTTCATCTCCAATACGAACTAATCAGGTCTCTTCAGTACTGCAGGATTTGAGGAGGTGCCTGAAGTCTGTTTGATTGCTTTTCAGACAAAATCCAAAGTGATTTCTCTAAACTTTCTTATCCTAAGAAGGATACTTCTAGGTGTATCCTGAAATTTACAATGCAATGTATAATCTTAACAGGTAGTTTAGAGAAGTCATGATTTAAAAAAAAACAAACAAAACCCATCATTGAGATCTAAGAAAGCACACAGGTGTTCTGTAAGCATTTCCCTATTTCCTAGTAAATGTAAGTTTGCTGTCCCTGTATCTTTGAGAAAACCCAAGAATGCCATCTATGCTGTCCACCCTCTTAATGATTGTTTTGAAATGGGCTTACCTTCATGTCAGCTGGTACTGGGGCTTCACTGGTTCTGTGTTGGGTTTTCTCTGAAGAAAAAAAATGTTGAATGGAGACATGGCCCCATGAATAGCAAAATAGAAGTTAAACCTCCAGGGGTAGGCAAAAAGCAGAAACGGAGAGGAAACTGTTGGCTCATTTTTTATGAAGGATTTGTGAAAGTTGCCTGTAACTGGTCCCCATTTCCTTCAAGTTTTCAAATGGGTACTTAACTCAGGTGTTGATTGCCTGGCTGTCCCATCTCTGTTCCTGTACTTCAACTTGTTCACCTCATCTCCTGCCAAAATGATTTGTCTTTGTAGTTTCAACTTTCCTTTACATGTGACTGACTTTTCTAGTTAGGTTAACCCAAAAGTACTCAAATAAGCAGAGGTGATTTAACTTAAACGACTTTGCCTAATGCAATCCCATGCAAGGCTACAGGCTTGGGGAAGAGTGGCTGGAAAGCTGCCCAGTATAAAAGGGACACCTGGGGGTGCTGATCAACTTTGGCTGAAAATGAGACAGTAGTATGTCCAGGTGGCCAAGAAGGCCAACAGCATCCTGGTTTGCATCAGAAAGAGTGGGGCCAGTGAGACTAATGAAGTGATTGACACCTTGTACTCTCACTTGTGGGGCTGCATCTCTAATACTGTGTTCAGTTCCACCCTCCTTACAAAAAAGACATTGGAGTGGTGGAGAGTGGCAAAAGAAGGGCAATGAAGCTGGTGAAGAGTCTGGAGCATAAGAAGTCTTATGAAGAGCATCTGAGGGAACTGAGGTTGTTTAGTCTGGAGAAAAGAAGGCTGAAGGGAGACCTTATTGCTCTCTACAGCTACCTAAGAGGAGGTTGTAGGGAGCTGGGGGGCGATCCTTTCACCTAAGTAGCAAGTGATAGGACAAGAGGAAATGGACCCAGGTTGTCCCAGGGGAAGTTTAGATTGCATATTAGGAACAATTTCTTCACTGAAAGGGTCATCAGGCACAGGCTGTGGTGGACTTGCCAACCCTGGAGTTATTTGAAAGCTGTGTAAATGTGGTGCTGAGGGACCCAGATTAGTGGTGGGCTTGGCAGTGGTAGGTTAATGGTTGCCCTTGATGACCTTAAGGGTTTTTTCCTTTATGCTATGTTTCTACTACTGTGAGTTGGTGGAAAGGTCCCTGGCCCGAAATTGTGGGGTGTTTTTTGTCTGAAGATTTACTGTAGCCTTTCATAGATGTTTATTCCATGTAGCTGAACCAGTCCATGAAACAAGAACTTTTATTGTTTTCCCTCAATTATACGCTTCAAAACCCCCAGTATAATTAGAGGGCTTGTGAGTAAATAATTGATGTGCATTAACCTCTGTAAATCTGTTTTGAAAACTGAAATTGCTGAAATGTTTGACACCTTCTAGAGCTTATTAGAGTTTGATAGTTGTGTTGCTGTGGCACCAATTAAGCAAAGTTTTTGATGCCATTATTGTCTAAGTCTTTTAAAACTCACCTTATTCCACAACAGAGACCAGGATCCTGAACTGGCTTTTTGATAGTACCTGAAAAACTGTCAAACTTCCTCAGGGTTTCTGAGCACAGAAAATGCAGCAATATCCATAGATGGAATTAGCTCCATGCTGTTGTGACACTGGAGGAAGAAGATCATTACTCTTATTTGTTCCCATCTGCTCACTGTAAACTCCAACTGGAAGAACCTTTGGTGCACAAAATAAATCTCTTCTGCCAGGCATCAGTCACTGAGGGTTTAGTACAAATAAATGAATGCAAATAACACTAACACATTTTGTGATTGTCTCAGATTTGCTTTGCAGATTAGTAGCTGGCAATCCTTTGTAAAAACTTGAATTATTCAGGTTTTTCCCCACACACACACTGAAATCCTTTATGATTCTCTCTCTACCTGTAAGCAGAGTGCTGTTTCCTTTAGAATCATAGAATCCTAGGGGTTGGAAGGGACCTCGAAAGATCATCTAGTCCAAATTTATTGTGGACTGAACTGCATAACTTCAGAATAAAAATAAAAGTGAATTAAAAGAGTATGGCAAAAAAATGGTCTCATCCATGCCACCGTAGTACCCCATCTAAGTAGGATCTTTTCCTTTGGTTAGATGAGAGTTTTGTGGGCTGAAACATTGGTGGCAAAAGCATTCTTAAATTATAAATATACATGATTCTATTATCGCAGCAGTTCAAATTTGGGAGTTGGTTGTCAGGGCTAGCTTCATTTTCAGCTGCTGCATAAAATACTTTTTTAACATTTCTGAAGGAAGCATTAAGACCTAGACTTTTCAAGTAGGGAAAACATTTTAAAACAGTATCCTGAATCAAATCCAATGTCCTTGGCTGGAAAGAGAGGAAGAGATCTCTCAAGTTGCCATTAAAATATGAGCTTGTCTGGTTTTGTGATGAATGAATAGCAAGGACAAGAAGGAAGAGCAGAAAGCTGAAAGGAACCCCTGAGGTTCTTGAGATGCTACAGAGATAGACAGCTTGTCTGGGCTTGGACTTCTCTTTTCTGGCTCAAAAGATCATGCAACCCACTCGCATTTCTTTTCTAACAGCAGGCTGAGAAAGTGAGCATCATCTTTTCCCCAGTGCTCAGCCTGGGACATGCTTCCACAAGTGGCAACAAGGGGATAGATTGGTTTGAGAAGGAAGGCATTGGATGCATGAAGCTCTTGGGCTCTGGAATCCATTTATACATGCCTCTGCATATATAAATACCCGACATTTTTCTAATACCTGCATCTGTGGTCTTGCTCAAATCCAAGTTTACCTTTAAATTTCTCACAAGGTCACACATTAAGCCCACTCTCCTTTCACTCTGCCTGCAGGATAGAGTCACTCTGCACATGCAGATAACTCTGGACCCATGTTCTCAGCACTTTGGCTGTGGGATTTCTTGGGATTAGTTGCAAAGTGAAACAGGACACCTAGGGCTGTGTCTTAAGAAGGAGGTATTAATAATTTAACCATCAGTTTCTTAAAGCTTAAAAGCACTGGGTGCTGCTTCTCTGATCCTGTGTTAACTGTACACATTTTGCACTGTTTTCATGGGGGTTTTAGACACATTTATAGGACTAAAGTGACCACCCATTGACTTTAATCAGGTATTTTTCAAACTCCCTCACTGAGCCTTAGTATTTGTCATATTTGGAAAGTAGAATTTCCCTCTAGCGACTCTAAAAAGCTTCCAGTTTTAGTGATACTGAACATTGTGTGTCACCATGGGGCTGCAAAATGATTCCACTGTGGCTAAAACTACTGCATTACTGAAAATGGAATCCTGCTTATATGAAGAAAACCAGAAAAAGAAAACATGTTGTTGAAATTAAAAAAACCCAACAAAACAAACAACACCCCCCCCTCCAAAAAAAAAAAAAAACCACAAACCACAAAAAACCCCAACCAAACCAACAGTCATTTAGGTAGATGATGTGTCAAAAATAAACTTGGCATAGATGGATTAGTGTATAAGGATACTGCAATGTATCTGGTAAGATAGATGAAAGTAAAAGGAGAATGCAATGTGTCATCTGCCTCCACAGTTTGTTAGCTAGTTATTTTTGGTGTTTATTAGGGCTTTCTGAAAGAAGAGGCTCTGCTTCAAGGCAAAATCACGTCACAGTGACCAGTACAGTAGCAAACCCATTAAGTACTCTTAAATTTTGTGTGTGGAGGGGAGAGGGATGAAGCTTTCTTCTCTCAATGGTGAGAAAATTTTATAAGAATAATAGGAAGAACTGATTGAATTTAACCAACTGTTATGTCACCATAGCAACCATACATGCTCCACACTGACTGCAGCTCTTTTTTTTTTTTTTTTTTTTTTTCTTCAGGGATTAAAATGATGTTTATTTTTCTTTTGGGGAAAAACAAAGGAAAAAATTTCAGACCTACTAGGAACTTGAATTTGAAGGATTTAGTTTTGGTTTGCTTTAAATAATGTTATGGGGGGAAAAAAGTTCTGTCAATGCTTTGTGTGCTGCATTGACAGATAAAAGAAACCCAAAAAACAAAAAGAAAAAAGTCTTGAAGTCTTGATAGTCACTACAGTTTTAAAATTTATTTTTAACTTTTTACACTTAGGCGTCATATAGCTAAAATAGTGATCAGATAGGTTTTGTTCTTTCTAATGACTTACTGTTTTTACTTTGGTTAGGCCAAAAATATACATCTAAGCTAGTTTTTTAAATGATGTGATAAATGAGCAAAATACAATTTTTTCTGATATTTAAAATGTGTCTACTGCTAGAGTGAACTCTGGAGGTATCAACAGCCAGAAAATAACCCAGTAGACTAATCAAATGAAAGTGTCTTACCCAATTTGACATGTTCAGTTGATGAAAGTGCCCCCAACATTGTGTAATAATAAACTGGTTGGCCTGGGATCATTATGAGAGAGTTTCACATGTCCGTTTATTGTCTGGTTTTGTCTGACAAACACAGCTCTCACTGATGGCAGAAAACTGGTTTCTTCCAGTGTTTTAATAAGTTTGGTCTCACTCTTAATCGGCTGTATTTATCTTTTAAAGTGCACACCTTTGGTAATTATTTTCGGAAAGAAGAATGAATCCTTGACAGCTAAGACATATTTATATGTATGCTGTACTGTAGTCAGAGAGGACTGATGATCTTTTTTTCTCCTCTAAACTGGTTAACACTCAGCTTTCTGAGCAGCAGCTTTGCAGGATAAATTAGGAGAATAATTTTTCATCTGCAGGCTGCCCCTTGGATACCCAGCACATGGGGTGCCCTGCACAGAGTTACTGCTGGTGTTGAGCAAGACAGAGCAGTGCTGGGCCAGGGTGAAAGCACAGCTCTACTGCTGTAATGAAAAACCTTTTGTTAGCAAGCTCTGCCTCACAGCAATGTCACACTGATGCTCTTCTGCAGCAAGTCTGGTGTTGCAGGAGGTACAGAGGGGAGCTCTGCTTTACAGTGCAAAATGTAGCCAGTACCTATGTGACCACGGGCATGCTGTTAGCCAGATCAGCAAAGATGCTGTCAATATGTATTTGGAATTACAAGTGCTCTGTCCTTTCAGGAAATAGACCAGGGCAGAGACAGCTAAGGGTCCCAAGTCCAGGCATGTCTGAAAACGTTGTCTCTTTCCTTTAGCATCTTCATTAATAAAACATTAACACTAAGATCAGGCTCCATCTCTGGATCACAGAGAAAAGGCAATCCCTGAAGCTTCATATCTTCTTTCCAAATACTGCTTCTGTCTCTGAATGATAGATTAGCTGCTGAACAGCTCTGTCACTGCTACCAAGTGCTGAACTGATGATACAGCTTTGCCACAATTAATTCAAGTGGTGCAGCAAGGCTGACCTGCCTAATTAATGTGAAATAGCATTCAGATTACCACAAGTTTAATGGCTGTCTCTTCATTGGTTTTAATTTACTAACAGTAAAATCTCTTAAAACACAGATCTTGGCCAGGGAGTTTAAAAAGCAAGTTTATTCTGTATTTTCAAGTTGCAGTATGGATACATTTGGCCACCTGTGGCTCTCATAGCCATACTGAGTCAAAGCTGACCTTTATTACCTCCCCTTTGGTAGCCTTTTTGGTTCCCTGAAGGTGTGATGCCAATTGTCCATAACAGCAAGAAATTGTCTAGCACCTTATAAAAGCTGTATATTTCCTTGGATTCCATTCTTTTGCTATTGGTTTTCTACAGAGGAGGCCATGGGACAGTGCAACTGTGAAGCAAATAGCAACTGAGAGGTGAATGTGATGGACCACTGTAACCCCATCATTCATAACACTTGACTTTCACCTTTTCACTGCTCCTGGCATATCATAACAGGCTTTTTTGTTGTTGTTGAGGTTTGAGTACTGTAATGAGTATGCTAGAGATGATGGTTTGCTTTGTTTTGCATAGCTGGAAATATGCATGTGAAGGAATACTACTTTCCTTCCTCCATTTGCCACATGCACATGGCCCTTACTCCCCAAGGCTGATCACCAGGACATTTTTCCTGTGCAAAATATGATATCCAGAGAAGGATTTTGTACTAATTGTTTAAATGATGTTAGTCACTGATGTTAGTGCTCTGACACCTATGAAATAAGGTGAGAGACACCCTGTGAGCAAAACCTCATGTGTGATTTCTCACTCTCGTACATTTGTGTCTATTTTGCTGTGAATTCCTGATATTTTGTATTTTCACTCATTAAAAAAACCTCCACAGAAGATGTTGTAATTTAATAAATGCATTTCATGAAATGTGTGAATCAACAGGAAATTTTAGTAAGACAAATGAAGCTGCTAAATGAAAAGAGGTGGCTGTTTTGCAGGAGAAGATGGGGAGGAGAGATGCTTTTGTAGCTTTTCCTGAAGTTTTCTAGGTGCTTTCTAAATTGCTGCAACAAAATGATCAATCCAATTAATTGCTAACTGCCTATAAATCCCTGAGGTTTAACTGGATCAATAGTTTCCCATTTGCTGTCTGTTTTCACAGGGCACCAAACACTAAGATACCAACCTGTAAAGAACTTTGAAAAAGAGCAAATGCTGAGGGGAGAAAACTATGTAATACACAAGCAATTACTCTGTGACACAGCATTTGCCATTCCTAGAAAAAGCCATAAGCTGTTGGTCTCTGCATTTTCCAGATGTCTTTCAGCTATCCCTTATTCACTGTTAATCTACAGTCACAAAGTTTTTGCCCACTGACTGTTTTCCCACAGGCCCATAAAAAACACAAATTGCCTTTTCTGGGTCTTGCTGCTTTGCTTACTTTTCTTAGATCTTTACTCCAGATGTAAAACATCAGTGTGGGAATTTTCTGCAAGCATCTTCAGTAATACCTTAGGTCAATATTAATGTATTACAGAGTGCTACCATATGAAAACTCAATTTTGTAATATATTTTAACAGAAGTCTCAGTGAGAGTTTCCTCTTGAGTTTCCAGGAGACCTGAGTTATGTTGCTAAAACTGCTTATTTTTATGTAGCAGAGACGATACTTTTTTTTGCAGGGATTCCTCCTAATAACAAATTGTGCACAATTCTTTAAAAACCAAAACCAAATCAAAACAAAAAACCCAACAACAACAAAAAAAAACCAAAAAATCCAAACCCAAATAACAAGCCTATAACACTTTTATCTAATGCATAAATGAAACTGGACTGATTCATTAGTAAAATGATCTTTGTATGCCCAAACAATTGATTTGATGCTTTTCCTTATGCAAGGTTGATATTTTAAGCTAGTGTTTATTTCATGTTTGATGTTTGGGTTGGGTTGTGGCTTCTTTTACTTTCAAGATTCATCATGCAGAATGATAAGGAAGATGCCTAGAAGTAGAGCTTTTTTTCTTTTTTTTTTTTTTTTTTTTCTTCTTCTTTTTCATTTTGGCTGGAATAATCACTGAAATGTATAAGTTATAATTTAATAAGGGTGATTTGCTTGTTTGATATAAGGACTTGAACAGTGAAATTGTCTTGGAAGAGTATTGTCTCCTAAATATGATAGCTTTTGCAATAGCTACAGAAAGGCCAGTCCTGAACAATAAACTGCATTTAGGTGCTTATCACAATGATAGTGATCTATAATCAGCACATTTGAGCTCTGAATCTGGATTTTTCAAAGCTGGCTGCTGATCACTGCCTTGGAGATGTCCCCTTGAGATGCCCACATGTCCTGGCTGGGAGACTGCAAATGAGTGGAGTATGCAAGAGCCTGCCAGCCACTGGGTTTTCTGTTCCCCTCTGTTTGCCTTACAGCAAAAACTACATGATTTTCTTTTTTTTTTTGCCTGCAAACCTTTTGGTTTCATAACCTTACACTTGACTTTTAGAAAATCAGAACAGGAGGACAGCTCATGCAGTGGCAGCACATGAATGTTGTTTTATTCATACCTGTTGCAGCTGTCACTAAATGCCTACAAGGCATGTTGCCATAAGGACTGCAGTCTGTATGGTCTTTTAATGTTTAAATTTTGAAGACTCTGGCCAGAAAATTGTGTTGTTTGTTTTGGTTTTTTGTGCAGCTTTTTTTGTTTTCCTCCCACAAGGCTGCTATACTATAACTGAGGCAAAGATGACTTGTATCTCAGTGCTTGTCACAGTGCTAAAAAACTTGTCTTTATAAAACTTACAGAAACTCAGCAGATGCACAGCAGAACTTCCCAGCTCATTGCAAGGACCGTCCACTCTCTGCCTGCCTGATGTGTGCACCAGGCTGTGAAGCTTTGCCTGGCAACCCCTGGGCTCCCTCCTCACGGTTCTGGAGTTTGATTTGGGAAGCCAGGGATGGTGCAGAGCCCTGTGAGCTGCTGCCAACCCCTTCCCATCCACGGGGAAGGTCCTGCTAGCATGCAACACAGCTGTCTGGCACAAGCACAGCATCTCATCTTAGCTCTTGTCTCAAGAGCCTCAAAATGGTACTCAGCATGCCTACCTCACTCTCCATTTCATGTTAGGCTTGATTTTTTAGTCTGCAAGTGCATCACAGCTGATTTCAGCCAGGCTTTACGATGGGTGGGGAGAAGCCACCATCTGT
This sequence comes from Phaethornis superciliosus, assembly GCA_023637945.1. NCBI lineage: Eukaryota > Metazoa > Chordata > Aves > Apodiformes > Trochilidae > Phaethornis > Phaethornis superciliosus. Next base: position 49,583,739 of record JAJQWJ010000002.1, on the reverse strand, counting down.
GTGATGGTTCCTGTTCAGTTCAGGAGAGCTCAAGGTGGGCTCTGCTCCATGCACTTGTCAGAGGGCTCTGTGTGTTTGCCTCTGCTATTTTCAGCTGTTCTTGGCAGTGAGGCTGTGAGACCAAGCAGCTTCTCTCCCCAGCTCCAGCAGTTTCCTCTTCAGTCAGCTTTTGTTTGGCTGCAGTAAGTAAGCTCTTTGAAAGGAGCAAAAACCACCAGCTTTGCCTAAGCTTTCTGCAGTGGGTGGCTGAAGACAATTATGAAAAAAAAGTCCACTAAAGTTTTTGGTCTCTGCTCCTACGATTAGAGCAATTAGATAAAAATGTGTATAATTTCAAAACCTATGATGTGTTATTGCAAAAGCACTGGTTCCCCATGCAGAAGCAAGAGTCCATGGTAACAGCTCTGGATGGGTGGCTTCTGCCCACCACCACCCACTGTCCCAGGACCCCATGTCAGCTGCACCAGGCTGCAAATATCCTGCTGAGCTTGTTCAAGGGACATGTGCACCTCATGTGTCCCCTCCTTGAGCAATACCAACAGTATCTAAAAAAATAGTTTGGTAGGATGTCATCTGCCATGTTCTTGGGGATTAGGCAGTGAGATGAGAGCCACTTTTGTGCAGTGACTGGGGAGAAAAACAGCATTTGTGACCTCTTCAAGAATACTTTTTTGTGAAATGTTAGATTTCAAAGACTTTTTTCCTGCATATCGTATTTCTCCACCCACTCTCCCTTACTTAGAGGTGTTTAAAAATGCTTGGAATGGAAACACATATGAAAATTATTTAATGACAGCAACAGCCCTGTGTGGAGTATTCTGTTTACCAAAATGTATAATCTGCGTGTCAGCAACCACTTGGAGACATTACATGGGTTGTTATTTCTAATCACCCAAAGATGTTTTATAACTCTAAGAACACTGACAGCCTTACCTGAAAGAACACGGACTAGTCTTTGCCACTTATACCATCTCTTGGAGTAGCAAGTGCATCATTGTGGTGCCTAATGCTAAGATCTGGTAGATATTGGTTTTAACAACAATTAGCATGCAGCTGTTTTCACAGTTGTTTAAAAATCATATTCAGAATGTCTAAAAAAACTGGAGCAGGAATCAGTGTGATCCAATTTAGAATGCATAGCAACATTGGTGTACTAATTATAATTTTGCCACAAGCAATTGTCACAGTCATAAAACTGCCAGTCTGTTTGGTGGTGGGCAGCTTTCTATTTCACAGACATCTGGCAAAATCAGCAGAGGACGAATAGCTTGCCAGACTGCCGGCTGTGTGAAAGAACAAAAAATCACAATGTTGGGGTAGGCTGGAGAAACCAGGCAATTCTGCAACAGAGATGGTGGGCTTAAGCACTGCAACATGGAATATGATTTGGCATTTAGCAAACAAGGCTCTGAATGCGTCATGTTGGTTCTTATAAAGCTTGTTGTTTCTCTCAAGCTATTCTGTACCCTTTAGAACACAAATAGTTCTGATATTTTTATTCCTAAAAAATACCAGAGGTGTTTTTGTAGCAGGGAGGTAGGCTAACTTTGCTGTGAGTTTCAGAGAGTGAACTGTTACACTCTTTTAGGATGAGACTGAGAGCCAATACATTATTTGCATTCTTCTGCATCCCAGAGTAGAAGATATACCTCTGGTAAGTCATATTTACATTAAGTCAGCTGGATATTTTCCACAGACTGGCACTGAGAAAATGCCATTTTGAAACATGCATGAGGTGAGAGTGTTGTTTCTTCATTGCAGAGCTTTCCATCCCAATTTCAATATTTCATTTCAGTAGCATGGCAAATTTTATTTCAACTTTATGTGATAACATACCAAACAGATAAGTATGTTCAGCCTTTCATAGGGTTTCAAACTATTTCAAGTTCACCAAGAAAGAAGGTAATTTCTTAGCTTGTCTTTTTTTTTCTTTTTCTCCCTGAACGCTCAGTAGGATTCTGTTTTACAGTCTCTTTTGCCAGTCAGATGTTACCATCAGGTACAGTATCATAGAATAGTTTGTGTTGGAAGGACCTTTAAAGATCATTTAGTTCCAACCACCTTGACATAGGCAGGGACACCTCCAACTTTGAGGACTAAGTTCCTTGAACACTACCAGGAATGGGGTATCCACAACTTCCCTCAACAGCCTGTTCCAATCTCTCATCATCCTCAGAGTGAAGAATTTTTTCTAATGTCTAACCTAAATATACCCTCTTTCAGTGTAAAGTCACCGTCCCTCATCCTATCACTGCACATCCTTGTAAAAAGTCCCCCCCCCCCCAGTGTTCCTGTAGACCCCTCCAGGTATTGGAAGGCTGCTATAATGTCTCCCTGGAGACACCTCTTCTCCAGGCTGAACAAACCCAAATCCCTCAGCCTGTCTTCACAGGAGAGGTGCTTCAGCCCTCTGACCATCTTTGTGACCCTCCTTTGGACTTGGTCCAACAGCTCCATGTCTTTCCTGTTCTGAGGATGCCAGAAGTGGACATACAGTACTCCAGGTGGGGTCTCATGAGAACGGAGTAGAAGAGCAGAATCATTTCCCTTGACCTGCTTCCCACACTTCTTTTGATGCAATACAGGGTACAGTTGGTTTTCTGGGCTGCAAACACAGATTGCTGGCTCATGTTGAGCTTCTCATCAACCAACACCCCCAAGTTCTTTTCCTCAGGGCTGTTCTCAGCCCATTCTCTGCCCAGCTTGTAATTGTTCTTGCACAGTACAAACCAAATACACAAACAGAGCCTTGCCTGTGTACTGGCAAAGTTCTCCCTTTCCCATTCACTGCTGCTGCCTGAGAAACTGCAGGAAGCCTCCCCGGCCAGCAGTGCTGCTGCCATCTCGTTATGTACCTTATGGCAAACAGAATTTTACCTCAGAGTGGAATGCAGACCTGAAGTATGCCATGCTCCCTTTTTTTCCTTAGAGGAACAATGTAGTTTTCTACCTCATAACAAGCCAAGTGCTACAGAACTTTTAACAGTTTATGTGAAAATTTTAGTAGACAAAAGTTATCTGGAGCAATGAGTGGTTTATGTTATTACCTGTATACACCTTGTCTCAGTGAAGAAATTTGTGACCTTTTAATTCTTTTGTTTAGTGTATGCATCTTTTATGTGAAGAAAACTTTCCATGTCAGTGGCTGAATGATTATTCTGATCAGCTGTCTGTACCAAGAAGGTCAAATACTTAGCCTCAAGGAAAACAGGATTGAATACAATTTACCTACCTAAACATTGATCCTAGAGATGGAGGCAACTGGGTTCTTTCCTTAGGTATATTAAGGCTATATAATCTGTAGCTGGATGCTTAGTTCAGGAAAACATAAAGAATAGCACAGGTTTTGTCATGTCTTTTTCCACTTTTTGCTTAATTGCATTTTTAAACTGTCAGGAATAATATTAAGTTAAAATTTAAGGAATATTAATAATAAAATAATGATGATTTAAGGAATAATAATAATTTTTAAGGTATTAATCAGCTGGAAACTTGTCTGTGCTGGTTACTTTCCCTGGTGGTCAGAATCTGTCACGGTTTAACAGTGGTCTGGCAATTAAATCGAATAACAGATGCTCTCTATTAACCTCCCTCTCCTCCCTGATAAAAGAATGAGATTGTGTCAGTAGTTCCTTTCCTAAGCTCTGTTAGAAATCCAATGCATTTTATCTCAGTTTCAAGCAAACGCACTCTATAGTACCTATAGTTCCTATTGTAAACTAAAGTGGAAATTTTCATGACACAAATAACTTCTTGAAAATATTTTGCAAATATGAGCAAAACTAGGCTTCCACAGGAAGCTTACTGATGTCTGAAAGTAGGAGTAGGACTTTAGTCTGCTTTGTTTGGCATGGAAATATGATTTTCTAAATTCCTGAAAATTTAAATGCCTCTTTTCTGCTTTCATCTGCTAGTACACGTTATTTTCACATATCATAAAACTGGCAATTAACAAAGCAGTACACAAAAGAACTCCCAAAATACTTCAATTAAACTTTTTATATAGATGGTGGTAGTGGATTATGGTAGATATGTCTCAGCAAAACTTGCAGTGGATTCTTACCATGTGCTTAAAACATGAACCTTGCCAAAACAACAAGTAGATTCAAATACCTGATAAAGAGATAATTTAGCATGGAGGTAATTACTTCAAATAAAATCAATTGTATTTCTTCTATAACTATAGAAATTAAGTTAACCTAACCTTTGATTTTTTTAAATGACTATGCTTTAGTATTCTATAGATCACTCAGATAATATATATGAAGTCTTTCCAAGAACATTGCAACAAACAGGACAAGGAGTGCTGGGCACTCTTCTATTCCTCCTTCCCTTCCCCCAGCCCATCTCTTGCATTCATTCCTGGATCAGAAGTAAAGTGGGCATGAGGTTTTCTGTATTGGCATTTTGAATTGCAGCACAGTTACAGAAAACCTCTTGTCCTTTAAATAACTGCTGCAAGTAGCAAATGGAAGTGGGGCTTGCTTTGAGCAAGGGACAGGCAGCGAGAGCAGAAAATAATGACAGAGGGCACAGATACTCTGCTGAAGGCAATGCTTGTCCTGCCCATGTGCCCTCTAACAGTCAACAATTTATTTGGTGTGGAGGATACTGGCTACCCTCTCTGCATCATTTTGTCAGTGTAGGAGAGATGTAAAGAATAATGAGATATGGTGACAGGGAGGAAAGATCTTTGCAAAGCAGTTTCTAGTGTGCTGTCATCAAGGGGGAAAGGGGAAACTTTGGGAAAGCACTACTGCTGAATAAGCAGCTGAATAAATATATTCAGGAACACCACAGCCTCTGTAAGATATTCCTCTTTTTCCTCCAGGATTGCTCTGCTTTGGTGTATGTTGGATCCTAGTAAGTCACCCTCTACATTGCAGGAATGTGATTGCAAGGTCTTTCCATCACTTATGAAAAGATTTGCCCAAAATTTGTGACCAAGAAGCCCACCAAAAAAGGAAGCAGGGCTTATAGGCAGAGTTTTTTCTCTTAGACTCATCAATAGATTTTGGCCCAGGAAATGTGAGAAATTTTGTTGCAAAGTAACTTTGTCAGGTTCTTAGGGAGTGGTGGCTGCACACTTGCTTTGTTTTATCCCACTACTCTTACCTGATTTTCTCTGAAAACCTTGATTCCCTTTCTTTCTCAGGTTACTATGCCACAAATCTACTGCTACACATTAAAAAAAAAAGTCACACCACACAGAAAAAAAAGTGTTAAAGTCATATTCACTTTGGAATTTTGATTAATGCTCAATCATTATCTGTCCCTATTTTATGTCTCTTGCAGTTTTTGGAGTATGTTTGAAAAGGACCGTGGTTTCTGCTGAGATTAAACCAAGCTAAGTGGAATGGCAGCAGTACATTAAGCCTTTAGCCTGCTCCTGAGCCAATTCCATTATCACACTGCCTGATGTTTTTACCTAAATATATTTTCTGATATACCTTTTAATCAGACATGTGAAGAGATGTGTTATTTCATGTTTGTCTTAGGTAAATTAATGATGTTAATCACAAAAGCACTGTGTTAAACCATTTCTTAAAGGTTTCTCAAGGTAAAGGTTTTTCCTATACATTCTTTGCCAGAAATGGTTGGATGTGCCTTCAGTTATTGTATTTAGAGAAAAAGATAATGCATTTTCCATTCAGTAGGTGGGAGAAACAATTCACTGACTTTTCCTTTTATTTTGTAAATGCTGTCGAAGGAGGCAAATTATCATTGTGGACTCCTCAGTCCTGGCAGGAAGCACTAGCATGACTTGATTTACACAGATGAATAGTGAAGCTTATATATGTTTGCAGTTATCATGGTGAAATTATTGATGATAGCTGATGTGAGATCACAAGAATTTCAGAAGAGCACTACCAAGATGAGAGACAGAGAAATCTCTATAGAGTAATGTAGGGAAAATATATTTGGGACCACATAGGCAATGCCCTGGAAGTTTCATTGTAACCATTCAGGAAAAGTAACAAGATACCATCAGAAGAAAATTGAAGATACTGTCATGCATAAAACCTGTTAATAAGGGTGATGAAGCTATTATACAAAAATAGATAACCCTTTCTTACTTGAAGTAGATTTTTATAACTAGATTTCTGCAGCCATTATAAAGGAAAACTAGGCAATCTTTACTTTGAGTTAATGACTTCCTGGGAAATGAGGAGCTTATCCATGAAACATTGAACCACAAATTACTGGGGAAAAGATCTTAGCTAGATTCAATCAAGAAGCAAAAGCACACCATATGGTCCTTTTTAGACAGCTATCATGACACTACCTATAACTTAGTTAAATTGTCATCTAGAAATTTTTTGGTAAGTTTCAGAAGAAGGGCAGGGCAATAATGCAAGCCATGAAAAATGTTTACTCTTTCTCCCAATGACAAAACCTTTTATGTATATGCCAAAAACTTTAGATTATATGATCCAACATTATTGCTCCAGTAGGGCACAATGGGATTATTTTTGGGAAGTCCATGGTGTTCTGCCCATGTCTGCAGTCCTTGGGAAGTAAGCGCACTGGCTGCATGGATTGAGCGGTTTGTGTGAAGAAAAGCTTTTACAGAGGAGATGTGTTTATGAGAACATTTTATGATTTTCAGTCATCTGAGATGAATGAAGACACAATGAAATAATCCTAAATTTGAGTTAACGAAATTTTGGGAAAATGCTTAATCATGGATATTGTGCTTGACCCGGTACCTTCAGTGCCATGAGCTACCAGGAGAAAGGTTTCAGTTGGGTTCAATGGAGAGATGTGGTGTCAAATTTGGATGCTTGTAGGGAGCTAGAGGTGTAGGGAGCTAGAGGTCTGCAGAAGAGTTCTCAGTTGAGGGGGGGATGTCTTTAAAAGGTTAGATTTGTTTTTCATTTTTCAACCTACTTTGTCATGAAAAGTTTGAAGAAAAATCTGGAAGTTCTGGTGAGTCAGATTCCTAGGGTTTGTAGATGAGCTATTTTCCTTTGCAGATTTTTAATTCACTCCTGCACTTCATGTCCTTTTAAGATGAAACCTTGGAAAATTCCATAGAATAGACTTTTCTGTAGATTACTTAGTTTCTTTAGCTTTTTTTTTTTTTTTTTCAATTCAATTAATTCAAATTAAGTCTGTATTAAGGGAATACTAATGCTAATAAAGTTTTAGACCTGCAATGTACATATACAAAAGTTTGGAACAATTTTTGGTGCTCTATAAATTTTAAGTACATCTCTGTCTAAAATATGAATTCTGGACTTTCAGTGCTAGTTGTGTGCCTGTCTCCCAGTGCTTCCTAGTTATGCCTTTCTTAAAGTCTCCTTCCTGGAGACTCTTGAGATAATCTCCCTTCTACTGGATAATCCCCTCTCTTCTCTGGAAAAGGCATGAGCTTTGGAATACATTATGCAGGTTCTTTTGTACCCCTGTGAATCCAGCTCTTCTCAGTTGGCCTACAAATGTAGGTAGCAAATGATTGTGTGTATCTCTTGATGGAGCTCAGTAAACTTTTGGTATAGTGCAAATTATTAAAAAAAAATTATTTGTTACTGTCTGTAAATGAAAACAAAGCATTCTTTCTTCCTTATTATAAAACTGTGATCAAATTTGAAAATGTGTTTTAATACAATAGAATCCTTGCTGCTTACTCTCATGATGTCTTCAAATATAATAATAGTTGATATAAAATAACTTGTTTATTAAACAGGAACTTTGGATGTCTATAATATTTAGATTGGGAAATAAACATAGGCTTAAAACACCTAAAGCTCTTATATTAGGAACTTTTTTTTTTTTCCAGTGGTGGTTGTAAGCAAAAATATTTAACTCCAAAATAGGAGTTTTTGGAATCAGAGTCAGAGGAATTTTGGAAGGCAATAGGTACTATGAAGGAAAACTGCCATCAGTTTCTTGAAGGGATGCTATAGCATTGAGGATTGTAAAAGTGCCTAAGAAATCACTTGGCATGCATTTGCATTATTTTCATGTCTGTTCTCCTCAGCATGTTAGAGACCTACTGTGAGAGAAGACTTTGTGGGTATTGCAGCAGAAGCAAAGGTCAGTGGTAAGAACTAAACCACGCAGCTAAAGACAGGTTGTCCAAAGTGCTGTCTGTAAACTTTATCCATGACAGTGTTCAGTCTTACAGCACATGGGATTACCAAGCCTTGCTAAGTTTAAAGAGCAGTAATCCTCTTCCATGCAGCAACACGCGTAGATTCTTTATAACAGCTTAGATGGTAATTAGCGGGGGATTTCGGATTCATTGACTGGATACAAATATAGCATAGGGGAGGGAAAGACCGAGGCAGCAGTTCTCAAACCAGAGATCACTAATGCAATAAGGGTTGTAGCATTTATGGGGGTGAGGATGAGCCAGCAGAATCTCAAGGAGGGGTGAGTGTTACCAGCATTTGGGATTGCAAACAGAGAGATGGAATTGTAATCAGAAACAGATTATGACTGTCTTGGATAGGAGAAGTTTCTGTTCAGATCTGTTTTCTCCAACATTTTGTAGCCATAGATGTAAATCCTTTGGGGCTGACACTCCAGCTGGCTGTGTCAGTGGTTACTGTCCTGCTTTTGAAGTATTAGTAGAATTGTAGCTGTTGAATCGGCCTTATTTGATTGTGTTTTCATATGCCTTATGGGGTGAAGTGAGAAAGAATGAAGTGAGCTGAGCTGTCCTCACCTGAACTTGTTTTACCTGCAGACACATTACCACTGCAGTTAAATAAAAGCAAATGAAAGATTATACAAATTTTTCCATTCAGCAGATCAATGTTGTCACCATATGAATATTACCGCAAATGCATAGGCTCTTTCTGCTTACAAGTTTTCTGATTTTTAGCTATTTAAATAGTAATAATGAAATATCATTTCATACTTCTGGTCTCACTGCCAGCTAGCAAAGTTGAGCAAACAAAATGAATATTCATGTTTTGGGTTTAAGAGAGTAGTGAAAATCCTTCTAACTTTCTTGTGGTACTTGGGAAGACTATTATTTTTGAACAAACAAGATTTGTATCAGTTCCAAAAACAAACCCAGATCCTAGAAATATAAGCTGAATTCACACCTTTTTGTGATTTAGAACCTATGAATTCAGCTGTTATTTTACATATCACCTGTTGCATGCTCACTTTCTTGTCACAAGAGCAAGGGGCTGAAGTATGCAGCCCCACATAAGAGCTGGCTTTGAACCATGGTTTGAGTTTAACATAAAAATACTGCTAGGAATTTATCTGAATTGGCACAGAAATTTTATTTTAATTTTGGGTTTTTGTTATTTTTTTTTTAAGCAACAACTAGGACTTTGATTCTTACTTTTACTTGTATTGAGCTTTTAGGTTCATTTACCAAGAATGGGCTTTGGCAACTATTGGGTTTTGTTTTTAAACATATAATAAATGCTTCCTTATAGAATTTATTAAACGTATGAAAAATTCTCTATTCCTTCTCTGTCCTGCCAAGGAGATACTACTAAAATAAAGTTTTTATTTTTTTTTAATGTTATAAATATCACTTTTCATCAACATTATTTTTTAAAGAATGTGGTACATCTAATTTGCATTAGTTTCTCCCTTTCAAAGCACGGCATCAATAGTCCTCCTGCTTGAGACTGGTCCTTGATGAAGTCTGAAGTCTCATGTTTTTTAGGTTTTCATGTAACATATCTTCCCCTGTTCTCTTAGTGACTTCCCTTGCTTTCAGTAGCAGCCCTGAAGATGTACACCAAGATATATTTCAATAAATTTAAGGGAAAGGCAGATGACTAAGCCTATGAAAACACTTGCTCTCTGCTTCAGCTGCCAAGATGAAGCTGTTATATGTATGGTCAGGAAAAAACACACTGAAACTGGGCCTAAAGTTTGCTTTTACCTCAAAATGATAAGCTGTCTTCTGTCAGCAAAGCCTGGTGGCAGTGGGTCAGGGATTGCTCACCCCCTTCAAATGGGGAAGTGTTGGATTTTGACCCCAAGAGAAATTTGATCATCAGCCCTCTGACCTTCTTAGGTAGATGTGAAGGTACCTCCAGCTCCCAGACTTTGGTTTCATAAGGTTCATGAGCAGGTGTTTCTCCTGTCTTCCTAAAGCAGATGTAAACACTGTTCATATCATCCACAGAATGATGCAGAAAAGCATAGTTCAGGTAGAGCTTGTTTTCCTCTTAATTCTGTCTGTCTTGTCCAACACACATTCAGTACCAAATACGGTATTTTGTAGAGAAAGACACAAAATCTCTACCTCTTTGGTCAAAAGGTGCATGCAAGTATGTGTCTTTCCCCAGTTTTGTCAGCCTTGATCTATTTCCATTTATCTGTTTAGTTTCATTCTGCCCAAAATTAATCTGTATTTTTAAGACCCAATTTCACACATAGTTTCAAAACATCTGGAAGGGCATGTTTAGATCATGAACTAGTTGTGGAATATTTTGACCTACTTTTGTAGATGAACCCAAAAATTTGAAAGGAAAATAAATGTTTTCAATGAATCTTAATATTATCTATTTTGGAAGACATAATTTCTGTTTCCAATCTATTTTTGTATTTTGTCAAATCTGTATAGAATGTTAATAAGGGAGAAAAGCACAGAAATCAACTTTTTTTCTCAAATGTTTCAGAAAAAAAAAAAGATTTGAGTGCAAGGTGTAACTATTATACTGATACATTTTTATGCTGTCATGTTGCCACTTTGCATTTGTGTCTGCCACCACTCACCATGTGCATAGTGCCTGTAATTTCCTTGGGATTTATTTCTAGGGACCAGAAGGTTCACTACTCTGCACTGACAAGATGTTCCGGTATTATCTCATCCCTGATAAAATTCCTATCACCCTTATTATTTTTTCTTGATGCTCAAGAAACTTAACAGGTCATGGAAAATATTCACTCTCCATTATCACTGCCATGGATCTCCTGTAAATGCTTCTTTTCTTGCTTTAATCACAATGAGCCTTTTTTTTTTTTTTTCCCCTCTCTTCACTGTCTTTTTTTTCAATTTAATTTCTTAACTATTCCATCCAAGCTAGTAAGCAGAGGGGAACATCAAACTGTGGGGTAGGGATTTCTTTTGTTGTTGTGCTATTCTATTGTTTTCAGTTCCATGCTAACTCTGGTTCATATACTCTTTTTTTCTTACTCCCTATGACTCACAGGCTAAACAGAGCAGATGGGGGAGTGATTTCAGACAGTGACCTCATTTCTGCACATAATACTTCTCCAAAAGAGACAGCAATCAACTTATGTCTTACAAAAAGAAAAAAAAAGTTTGGTGTTGTTTTTTTTTGAAAATATAAAAGGGAGAAAGGGAAGAGTTTGGAAGTGTCGGAGCTTCCCACACCACCAGAGTGAAATATAAAACTGTAAGAAAAACACAAAAATACAACTTCAGTAGAACCTTGGGTTTGATACTTATCTTTGCTCTAGTAATATTAGCATGATTAAGCAGACATCTCACGAATCCTACTTTTGTGTTAAGCTGACTGTTGGGAATATGTCCTTAAAGTTAGCAACACTTTTGTATTTTCTTCAAGTCTCTTCTAAATTCAAGCTTTTACAAAAGAGCCTTCTTTTTCAGAAGAAGATTATTAACATGCTCAGAGGAATTCTTTAAAGTTTAGAGTAAGGATAACATAAAGCTTAAGAAAGGAAGTAAATAAGTACCTGGATTTTTAAGTGTATTCAAAATGTCAATATAAATTAAAGAGTCTTTTGAGTTTTAGAAGAGATATGACATCATAAATCTCAAGTGTCATAAAGAGGAATAATCTATATCAGAAAGAAGCTAATTATTCTGTTCATTTAAAGTTAATTTCTCTCTGTGTATTTATTGAAGGACACAAGCATCACTGAATATCATATCTAATGATATATTTATATAAACATTGCAAATTACATTGATCTGTTTTTCAAAATAAAAAAATAGAAGTTATAAAATTATAGGAAGGATGACAGTCATAGTAAATTACCTCGTGAATCTCTAAGAAATAATTATTAGGAGTAATTACTAGAAGACACTGACAAGAGAGTGGGGAGTTTTGGAGTGCTGGTGAAATTGTTTCCTGATTTAATAACGCATGAACCTGTTATGTCCTGTAAGTTGATATTAGTTTAAATTTTTAATTTTTTTCAATATTGGGAGCTTTATTATTACAGGTGACCTCTTCCAAAATTCATTCATAGAGGCGGGACTTCTGAGGGGTAGATTTTCTGAGTATGCTCAGTTCAATTTAGAAATTCCAGTGAGAAACCAGCATTATTTTTGTTTTATTTTGTACCACCAAAGGTATTTCCCTCCATTCGATGTCTTTGTATTGCTCTCTGTAGGCAGAATTTGTAGGTGGATGGTTAAGACCTAATCCTGACCGAGGCAGAGAAATTTATGCACAGCCAACCTGAGCTCTACTTCTAACTAGTGCTCAGGCCAAGAATTAAATCCACTTTCTTGCTTTATTTTCTTGTAAATGGCCCTGAATAGCTGAGAGGTCTGTTGATTTGTGGCTATTTCCTCTGTCCTGACCTTCAAACCCTACCAGTGCCCCAGATCAGAGAAAGGTGATGCCAAGTCCTGCAGTGGGAGACCAGTGTTCCTTGGGGCTATGTGGCCAGAGGCTCTCTTAACTTGCCAGTCATCTTCCTCATGTGTCTCTCCTGCTCCCTGCTGAGGTCTGACTTCTACTGGACATAGAATTTCTTACCTGCATATTATTTCCTTTGTGAGATTTTAATGTTTTTGCCTTTCATCCCAGAAAACAAGGGAAAAATAAGGTGACTGTAGTTTCAAAATTATACAGCAAAGGATACAGCAGGCAATATGTGATTTTTATGTACTTCTCAGCATGTGTGCTATATAGGTTGAGTATGATATTTCAACAAGAAATACTTTCTTTTGTGAGAGGTGAACTTCTCTTCGAGGAGCACTGGAAAATTGAGTTCCAGAAACAGAATCTGTAGTACACATTGTTCTGCAAGTAACTTTAGGAACATATACAAGGCAAGCAGATTTTTCTGTTACTAAAGAATCATTTAAATTCTTTTAAATGGTTGAAAGCTCTCTGTTGTGGTAGGGGAGGGAAGATGAAAAGCACTTTTACAGAGTATTTAGGAAAATATCTCATTACATCTGTTATGTAAATACTGTGTAATCAAATTGCAGCAAATAATATTGAAGAAGGGGAGAATATTAAGAATTTTTTTTCCTCAAAAAGCAGGTAAAATGTGTCATAAAGGATCTTCTTCCCCAGTGAAACTCACTCTGATTAGTTTAATTACTCAGAGACTAGTCTATTGTCCTAAAGGTTTTATCCAAAAACTAGAGTTGCTTTCTCTGAATCACAGTAATGATGGTACTGTCAGATTAGAGAAGCATATTACAGGAAGTCCTTTCTAAAACTTTGCTATAAACTCAGAAAAGAAATCCATTATTCAGTGTAATATTTTCTTTGAAAATTAATTTTTCAGTAAATGAAATGTAGGTACCACTCACATTCTAATGTGCAGATACTCATCCCATGGATCTACATATTGTGTTTGTTAAAAATGATTTAAACCTGTAAACAGAAAATACCATGTCATGACGTGGTGGAGTCACCATCCCTGGAGGTATTTAAAAACTGTGTTGATGAGGAATTTCAGGAAAGGCTCTGGTGGGCATGGAATTATATAAATAAATATACGTTTTTATTTAATTTTGGGGAGGGAGGTGATGTTGGGGTTTTTTCAACTATGACAATTGTGTGATTCTGTGATTTCTGCAGTATCAAAAAAACCTCTTGCACAAGCATTAACCAGTTGATGTACTTCACAAACACTTTGCATAACACAAAGGTTCTGTCTATTGCCATAAGCATGGGGCAAACTAGCTAGTTAGGGTCAACATTTGTATAGAATCCCTTAACAAGGACATTGCTAGTTATCTGATTATAGAAGGGTTTTATTCAACAGTGAGGATTCTTATATTGAAACGTCTGCAGTCCTTCCCTATGAAGCTCAAGAGTAAGGCAGTTGAATGTGGAAGATGCAAGGCTGGTCACTGGGAAATGGAAAATCATTTGCCTGGATCTTGTGCTGTAACCATGTTAGGTCTGACAAGTGTGAGTATCATCAAAAGCTGTTAAACCACCACCTGGACTGCCTGGCTCACTCATCTCATTGTCAGCTCCAGCTCCCACAGAAAATGTAATCTCATCTCTAATGGTGTTCCACAGGTTTTTTTTTGCTGCAGCGTTGGTCTCAACAGCTCTATATGCTAAAAGGCTCTTACAGGCAGCAATGGCTTTCAAACATCCTTGCTGCTTACTGATGAACTAGTTCTGAGGCAGGGCATTTACTCTCTCTTGCTGGCTTTCTACAAGTAAAAAAATACTGGTAAGGAAGAAGGGTTTCTGCTTGCTAATGGAACACTGAGTGGAGCTTCTGGCTGTTTTCTCCAAGTAGGCCTTATTAGGAGGATGCCCATGTGGGTGGCACCCAGAGGGAAAACTGGTCATCATCTGTCATCACCTGTGAGATCTGCTTATCTGAGCACGTCTCCATTCAAGTAATAGTAATTATTCAGCATTTGTACATTTAGTATTAGTACTATTTAGTAGGAACTTGTGCTTGCTAAAATATTTATACCTTCTTATGCCAATAACAAGTTCAAATCCTCCCTTTGGAAAGTTATGGGAGGGCAGAGCACACCAAGGCAACCTGCTCCCCACCTTCTCAATGCTCACTTCCTTGGGCCTCTATGGGCCTCACAGTCCTGGTTTTGTAAAACCACTTTCTGATCTACTGGTTAGAGTTGTCTAATCATATGCACATGCATAATGGTGATGACCAGACATTTCGTAAGGTTAAACATTAAAAATAATCATGCAAAACCAAAGAGTCGATACATAAAATGACAACAAAGAAAAATTCCATTTCATGGTCGTTAGGGCATAAATGGGGGGATTTTCTGAAGGATTAGTGTTAATGAAGGGAACAATAATTTTTTTTTTTATTATTGATTACTGAAATGTTTTCACAACTTCCAGCTGCAAGACATGGATTTACAGTGCTTTTGACTAGAAAAATAGCCTTTTGCATCACAATAGCCTTTCTTTAAGCATCAGAGTTTAATAAGCTTTTTGTGAATAATAAATCTTTCTCATGTAGTAACGTAGCTTCATAACAGCTTACATTATAATTAGAGAGTCATTTAGATTCATTGACTGTATACAATTATGGTTTACCCTTGGCTGATTTCTCTGACCTATGCTTGAGATTGTACCTTACAATTCTCTTCCTACATTAAGCATCATTACAGTTCCCACTGACTACCGATGTATTTTCCATGGTATTTAAGAGATTTCTTAAGGGAATACTGAAAATCCTGTAAGTAAAAAAAAACACAGTGCAATAAATAGCCATTTTTAATAGCATTCATTATTTCTCCAAGATGTAATGTCTCAGGGCGGCTGAGTCCAGCAGAGACTCTGATTAGCCTTTAGTCCTTTCTAAATCTGCCTCCACTTGTTATGTATCACTCCACCCATCACAGGCTTTTCAGGTTGTTCCCTACATAGCTCAGTAGCTCCACACAGAGCTCCTTCTATTTGGTTTTCTCTTGAAGTCCTGAGAGAGCTGCATGATTGATGGTCATAAATGAATACATTCAGCCAGTGGACACCAGTGAGTTGAAGTCTGTTAGCTCTCAGAAAAGTTTGGGTTAACACTTATCTTTGGATCTAGTAATATTTCTTCTTATTATAATTGCTTCTTCTAACCTTGTGATATTTCTATCAAATCTGAGATTAATGATGCAATCTGTTGTGTTCTGTTATTGCCTGGGCACATCAAGTAGGTCCTATGACAAATATTGCTCTACAAAAACCTCTAAGCAGTAGCTAAGACTTGTTAGTCTAGTTCAAGGGAGTAAACACTCTGCACAGGGAATCTTATGAGTCCTTTAAGATAGTTTTAAAAGTGCTTAAAAAACCTGAAGATCATTAAGGTAATAAAGATAGAAAAGACAACTATGTATTCAAAGATTTCAAAGAATGTCATACTCTCATTATAACCAAGATATATATTACAAATGTATTGGTGGATACAGAGTAAATGGAATACTCCAGTCATTTGGAGAATGAGAGAAAAGAGAAAAAAAGGTTATTAGCACACCATTCTATGACTCCACTCTTTTCTGCCCCATGATTAATGACAAATAAATGCCATAAAGATACACTGAAAAAGTGGGATGGTATCTGACTTTCAGCAATTTTTCAGGTAGCTTTTATTGGAAGCCGAATTAAATAGTGCATACAAATAAAAAATGAGATATAAAAAATAAGTCTGATTTTCTTTAGAGATACTGCTAAAGCTGTACATAAAATTGAACAATGCTTTTAAACTTCAAAGTCTCAGTCTCCTGCGATAATCTTTGGCACATCTAACAAAATTCTTGAGTGTCAAGTACAAACTCTATCTTGCATCTGGATTCCTTCTCAAAAGGAATCCCACTGTGTGTTTGCAGTAGATCATGAGAATGGGAGTCTATAGTGGAGAGAAAAGTGAAGTGATGTGAACGTTTAATCTCTCTGTGATCAATAGTCAATATACAGCCAAAATTATTTATGAAAGGCAGAGGCCTATTACTGAACACTGTTGTGCAGTTCCCTTGAACTGAGAGACCAAAACAGAGCATAAGAGCAAAATACTGATGAGATGGGGATGGTATGACAGAGGAGAACACTTTTTTTCATTCCCTGGAGAGAAAAAAAGAATTTCTGATTACAGAGAACCTTTCTCTGCACAAAAGCATGAAGTTCCTGCAATCTCATAGAAAGGAAGATAATTTGTGTGTTTACCAATCCTTGCATAACCATTACAGGAAATGATCATTGACTGGCCCAGAAACATAATGTAATTTTAAGAAACATCTGTTGATGTATTGGACAGCAAGTGTATCAATAGTACTTTTAAAGCTATTTGGAAGAGTGAAGAGGGAATCTTCTTACTGCTTCATTGAGAAATTATAGCAAAGTAAAGGTGCTAGAGGAACAATTTAAAGTTTTTTAAGGGCTGAATCAGTATTCCAATGGTATTCCTACCCTTCAAAGACTTTAGATCTTATTGACTGTCAACTGCACTTCCAGGATTCTTTTTTTCATATATTTAATCCTTTAGGTAGATGGGCAACTTGGTACATAAGAAGAGACAGTTTGATACACTGACAGGTACACTTGTGTTAAATTAAATAATTAGTAGATAAAATAGGTACTAGAGGATAAATGGGAAATGTATAATAAAGAATGAAGATAGAAGTCTTACATGTTTAGGATGTGCTTGTTTTCATGTATGCACAATATCACTGTTGGCAGCAGGAACTTTTCAGTGACCAAGGCAGGATATTTTTGAAAAACAGGACTTCAACATACTTTTCATGGTCTCAGGAAGGCAGGAAAAACAAACTTCCTTTCAGAAATGCTGAGAAGGAAGTATGTTGTGAGATGAAACCAAAGCCAGATCTATCTAGATGGATCTGTTTCCTTAATTGGTAGGATTATTCAGCATTTTGCTTATAAAATGCTAAGTCCATTGGCTGCTTAGAAAAATATGGCAAGCTAAATGAATGAGTGTACAGAACCCTACTCTTTGAATTATTTACTCTACAGAGATAGAAAATCCCCAGGAGGGACTGTAACAGTTGTTGTCTGAAGGTTCAGTTCACTCAGTTAATAAGAGCTTCTGGTGATTTGGTAGATATTTGTAGGAAAATAGATCTGGTGACAAGCCTGGAGACGTTTCTTTAGCTTCGGGCTGCAAGAAATGTGGTATATTTAATTACAAAGGAGGGGGGGAAAGGAAGACTGTTTAAAAAAAAAAAAAAAGAAGCAGAAGCCAAGAACAACAACAAAAAGTAGATAAACTAATGCTCCATTTTCAGCATCTCTCAGCTTGAAATATAGTGAAATATATAATGTCCCTGTAGCTACTCATAAATAGGCTTACTCATAAATACTGGTGGCATGCTGAATCCTTTAAGAAAAGGAATACAGGTCATTAAACTTCTCATTAATGGCATAGCTCTTGGGTAAGAGTCCTAATGCCTGCCGAAGGAGGAAAAGGCACCCTGGCAACTGCTGATCTGCCAAAAGATTTCTTCCTTCCTTGCTATTTCCTTTGGATCTTTTCTTTGTACACAGAGAAGAGGTTGAAGTGTAAGATGTGAACGACAATGTAAAAGATCCAAGACCTAAGTATTTATATTAAGCAGAAGCTTCATGAAAGCTCCTTTGCTGGTACCTTTCCATCCTTGTTCTCATTTAGTAATATACTAGTTTTTGTGTTAACTCTATGTGCGAGCCTATAGAGACTGTAAAGTATGAAAACCAAAATGCTTTAAAAATCATTTTTATGATCTTTAAGTCATTTTTTCTGATGTCTGTGACAGATGGTGAGAACTCAGATAACACCACAACTGTGTGAAGCAGAAGTAAATGTAGATCTAAAATGACTGAAAGTGCTTGCAAAGATTAATTACAGTAGAGGGATATGCATGCCATAGCTGGCACAGTCTCTCTCTGTCATACGTAAGGATATTTGATTATGTAAGTTCAAAAATAGCTTTTGTGCTGTGACTCAGATGCCTTTTTATTTTTGATATGCATTATCTTTCATAAATTCCTTTGATGTAAACCAAAACTCCACATGCTCTGCATCATCAGTGTGACTACTTTGGATATTTTGCTGTAAAAAGTAAGAAAAAGAATATGCTGCCCCAGTTGTGCTTTGACAAACTGGACCATTCTTTATATGCTTGCTTATAAGCAACACCCATGGCTCAGCAGGATAGAAAACTGGTACATTTTAAAAAGAAACAGGGACACCATTCTCCCACCTTCTACATCAGAAAAGCAGGTAGGTTGCCTAGGAGAAGACTGTGGGTACAAAATATTCTATGTTAATGAAAGGTATGAATTTGTAATAAATCAGATGTTCTAGGATTACTATTTAGTCATGTTCTGCCTCCTATATGTAATGTAACTTAGTCATTAGGAAGAAGGAATTGACAGATAAATTTGTATTTATGATAGGGTCATAGGATGGACATTGGAAGTAATTTTGGAATGAATTCTGGGATAGAAATATCATTGCTTACCAATTAATAGCTTCCTATCTGAAAGAAAAGCATCTATTTTGAAGATACCAGGTATGGAAACGCAAAGAACAGTTAGAAGCAATAGGAGGATATGAAATCTTTGGACAAACCAGGATGCTAACTTCAAAAATCCCTTTCTGGAAGTTTCTGTATTTTCTTTTTCCCCTGCACAGTGAGCTTTTTGTTTCCCTCACCTGTAGGAAAAGGGCCGGGCAGTGGCTTTATCTAAATTACAGGGAAAACAGCTTGTAGGGATGAAAATGGACTGCTTCTGCTTGGTCAGGACTCCTTTGCCTTGTTAACCTTAACCAGCTAGGGAATGAGACTCTGACACTGCTGGCCCTCTAATTTTAGGTGAGGACAGAGAAAAGAAGGTTATTCTACTCTACCAATTATAAGTTTAATGCATTACAGGAAATGGGTCTATTCTCCAAGATCTGCTCTAGTGGTACAGCTTTTGATTTATGCAATCATCTGCTGTTGTCCCAGAATCTTCCCAATGAGACAGTGTTCTTAACAGGATTTCAAAGAAGGTAAGGCCAATGACCTCATAGAGGAAAGCCAGAACATGAGTAATCTGAAGTTTTATTTTTTGGTTGTTTTTATTTTAATTTTTTCTAAGTGGTTTTGTTTGTTTGTTAGTGTTTTTTTTTTTTCCTTTTCTGCAATTATTAAAATGTAAGACTCAGAGCCAGGGATTTATTTGGAGGAGGAGAAGGAAAAAGCAGTAGAATTACAGGGACTGTAGAAAGACCTCTTTCCAGTCAGTTTTCAGTGTAGTACCTGCATGCCTGCATGGGAATATTTATTATTTTTATTCTCTTCCTCCTGTACAGATGATACTTCTCATGTTACTTTGCTTCCTAAGAGAACAATTTTTTTGTAGCTTGATGAATCAGAAATAAACACATTCTTTTTTTTTTTTTTATTACTGGTTTTGATGAACACATGATTATAGGTGCTAATAAAATTATTTCATTAAACCGATCTGTTGTTCTATACAATATTCTATGATATATTTTACTGCTAGTAGGATTTATTTACCTTGTGGTTGAAGGTTGTATACATTTTGCATACAAATACCTGCACTCTTCTTTGTTCATCTTTTTCCTTTTTTTTTTTTTGTATAGTGCAGAAAGAATCAAATATTTCCTCCTTTTGCAGGCTGATGATTAAAGACCCTAACCTTGGTTATTTAGGCCTGTAGTTATTTTAGTGTAAAAGCAGTTGCCAAACAAGGATACAGGAAGCACATTAACTAAAACTATTTTGTTATTAAGCAAAAGTGTTGTTGCCTCAGGAAAACCAGCTCTATTTATTAATCTAACATGCTGTGCAGTATACACTTTAAGGACTTTTTTTTTAATCAGGTGTAAGTAATTTAACTCCTACCAGAATCACAGAATAGTTGAGTCTGAAAGGCACCTCTAAAGGCCATCTAGTCCAGCATCTCTGCTGCTGAAATCAGAGTCATCTAGAGCAGGTTGCTGAGGACCATGTTGACTGGATTTTTAGTATCTTCACAGAGAGAGACTCCACAGCCTCCCTAGGCAACCTTTTCTGGTGTTCAACCATCCTTACAGTAAAAAAAAAGCAATTTTTTTTCTCATGTTTAAACAGAACTTCCTGTATTTCAGTTGGTGCCTGTTGACTTGTCCCATCGATGGGCACCACTGAGAAGAGCCTGGGTCTGTCTTATTTAGCCCCTCCTCATCAGGAATTTTTACACATTGATGAGATCCCCCTGAGCCATTTCTTTGCCAGGCTGAACATACTCTTCTCTCTCAGCCTCAACTCATATGTTAGATGCTTGCATCTCATAGTCACATTTATATCCTTTTGTGACATTCACTCCAGTACGTGCATGTCTTTCTCCTACAGGGGCATCTAGAACTAAGCCTAAGGTTGACCCTATGTCATGTGCACCACATGGATAACTTTCTAGATTTTGCATTCCTTTAAATCAGCCAGGCAAGCTTTCTCCTTTTCTGTCAGAGTGAGCTTTTCTGAGGAGCAAAGAGCTCTGTCTTTCCCAGTGGGATCTCATATTGCTGTCTGCACTCTGAATCAGAATGCAAAAGCTCTTTGAAGCAAAATACTGCCTTTTGACAATGACTTAAAAATGACAAGTGTTCTGGTCTGGAAGCATGGGATATATAATAGTGAAAGATTGGTCTAAAAACAATGGGGGCAAACTTGAAATGTTGCCTCAAACCATTATTCATCAGAAGTCAGACTGTTAAGGAAAATAATTAAATAGAATGGGGTGGACTAGACAGAACAGATAATTTTGATCCCAGGATCATTTTACTGAACAGTGATGATGGAAGTGAGTCATTTTGCTCACTATGACTCAAAGATGTTTCATACAAAATCAAGGTCTGCAATCTCTCTGCCTAGTGTAAATTATATTTGAATGGTAATAGGAAGACAAATGCTGTTTATAAAGATGAGTGAAATCAGCCAGTGTTCTGATTGGATAGTAAAAATAAATTAAAATCAAAGATTTAAAATAATCTCTGCAAATTTACACAGCTTAGAGAAATGTTTTTCAAGTTTAGTTCTGGGGAATACTGTGTACCAGTAGTGCAAACTACCCAATAAGTCTCTTTACCCTTCTGCCTTGTACCTGTATTAGAAATGTATATTTCAGGAAGATTCATGCTAGCCTGGTAGTAAAGTAGTTGTACTTAAAAACTAGTTTTTACCCATATTCCAGTGAGTGAGTTCCTCTAAAATCCTTCCATATGGATGTGCCCATTGATTCACATTGCAGGAATTTTCAAGCTGACAGAAATATCAAGCAGTGGATTAGCTTTTCCAGGAAAGCAAAAAAAAAAAAAAAATTACATCGATCTACCGTAGAGCCATTATTTCTTCTTACTGCTGGGCTCGTGGTAAGGTTCCATTACTCAGGTTATTTCTAGGGCTGCAATTAGGTTCTTCTCTGTGATTTTGACATTGCATTTAGAACTGAGTTTAAAGGAATTTTGCCTGAGCAGTGTCTCAAAGGGGTAAGAAAGACATTTCTTTAGGAACTGAGGGGACACGGTCGGCAGACAGGACTATCTGCCTTTGGCTAGGTTTTCAGTACAACGTTTTCATCCCAGATACTTCAGATTTTCCCAAAACAATCCTGGGTTTTAGATGTCTGAAACTTTCCATCTCAGCAAGCTTTTTAAGAGGAGAAACTTTTCTCCAATCCCTTGCTTTATCCCTGCCTTTTCTCTCCTAGTTTTGGAAAGAGGTTTTGTTTGTTTCAACACAGGAAACCAGTGTTGAAATCCAAAATGTAGCAAGGTGGTCTCAAATTCTGATAAATTTTAATCTAAAATGAATGGGAAGAAAACTTCCAGGAAGAAAATACGGTAGAAATGTCTCAACATTTTTTGCCCACACTAAGGTGTCCCGTGGGAGAGTATGATTGTGTCACAGAATCATAAAATGGTCTAGGCTAGAAGGGACCTTAAAGATCATTTAGTTCCAAGTCCCCCTCACCATGGGCAACACCATCCACGTTCATCAGTCAAAATCAGTTCATCAGGTGCAAATCATGTGAATTGATATTTATCGTCAAAAGATGCATATTAAGTTTGTAAATTTGCACTTTTAAGGTAGTTAATGAAAATATATGTAAGAAATTATGAAAAAAGACAAATCCAACTATGCTCAGCACTTCCTTCCCCTTTTGGCAAAAAGCTCTACCTTTTCTTCTACAGAAGACCTTTGTTCTAGGGATCAGAGTAAATCAATTAGGTTACTTCCACCAAACACTCCTTGTCTCCAGTATCTTTCAGGAACTTTTTTCTCCTCATCTTCCATGTGTCTAACGATATTTACCTGCATAAATGCTGAAACAATACTTCTGTTATTTTACTCTACTTCATCACAAAGAGAAAGGGACTGTGTATGCTTCAATGTCTAAAGATTAGCAACCTAAATAAGCATATATTATGCTGGACTCAGAATCTTTGCACTGTATAAGCAATACAATTTTTCTTTCAGAAAGAAATTTTATGCAAGAGCTGAAGCTTAAACGTCAGCTCTTTAAATCCAGCTTTATCTGTTTTTTCTGGTGTTCAGTCATCCATGCAATCACATGCTTTTGAAGAAGGCTGGGTTTTTTGTTGTTATTTTTGTTTCTTTCTGTTTTTTGGTTGGTTGGTATGTTTATTCTTGGGTTTTTATTTATTTATTTTTAGCTTCTCCGCAAAGATTTGATAGAGGTACTGTTACAGCATGAGCTTAAACCATACTAGGTCTTGACACTTCTCATGAAGAGGATTCTGTAGTCTCAGTATAGTTGTTCTGAAAGGATGGCTTGTAGATGAATTCTGTTGCACTCCAGTTTAAGTGGGACTAACACTGGAATAAAGTGGCAAATATTTCATGCAAAGATTTGTACAAATGGTTTTTAATTTAGACTGGCTCAATTTATGTGTTTGTACTCGGCAATACCCATTCAATTTAAAGAGAAATAATTCAAATAAAGGTTACTATATGTGTTACTTTTTAAGCAACTGTGAGTTATTAAAATATGCATATGCTATACCAACTTTTTATAAATTCCCATGGCAGGTATTCATTATTTTGATGTAGAGAAATACTTGGTAAAAATTGTGAAAGTAAAAAAGGTTTGACCATTAATATTCTTCTCAGTTTATTTAAAAGTCTATACTTTTCTGGAGACTATCTTGCAGTATATAATAATCTTTAACAAAGAGAATGTATTTGTTTTCTGCAATATCCAGAATGAGTTGCTATATTAGACTAAGGACTGGAAAATTGTGTTGCTTTTACTGGATAGGACAATTTACCACTAGAATCACTATGTACTGCAAAAAGATCTGCTCTACCAAGATGGTGTCATTAAACTCCTGTTTAAATTCCTGGAAAATCTCACAGGAGTCTAAGAAATTTGTAAGGATGCCTAATACATAGTCATAAAATACAGCAGCAGTAAAGTGAAAATGCAATGTCCTAACTGCTCTGTTTTACCCTATAACTCTGGTTCAGCTCCTGCTGTTCCAAGTACCTTGTGTCTATGTGATCACTTAATTTGCCAGTTCTGATCAGCAAGGATTAAATTTCTGCTGTCTGAGTACTGTTCAGAGTCTGTGGTAGAGTGTTAATAGAAAAGTGAATTAGATTGATGAGTAAGTGTTCCCAGTTGAATTGCAACTAATCTGTTGATTTTTCTTAGCTGAGAGAAGTTGGAGAGGGAGCCAAGTATGTAGCATCATCATGCCATGAAGCCATATCTGTGCTAGGGCAGGTCCAGTCAACCTCCACAGTTCCATTTCCAGCATCCTCCCATGCACAGCATTATTCACCCAAGGGGGGCTTCTGATACTTCTCTTTCACTTTCATAGTTTATCCCACTATTAACTATTGTCTGGATTGTTTTAGACCTCTTTAGGTTTTGCCACATACTTACCTTCTTCTGTTTTGCACAGTGTCCAGTTGACTCTCACATTTTACTTCCACAATAGCTGGTCCTCTGGCCAGGCCTTCCTATCTTCCTGTATATTTGAACTGAGTGGTCTTATTTGGATTACAAATAACTACTTGTGTACAGTCCCATGAATGGGGCTCAACATAACAAAGCTTTGTCTTTTGACCTGCCTGCTTGATGACACTCATATGCTGTAGCTCTGTTGTTGATACTGTGATAGTGATTGCAAACTGTCAGCCTGGGGAAAGGAAGAAAATTTGGACCCCAGAACCAAAGGGTTTGTGTGGGTGTCCTGTCACTGGAAGATAGTAGGTATTTCTCATTTGAATTGATCTGGAAGTTGACAGATACATTCCAACATGTGGCTCATGGCTGCACTTGTTGCCATCATGTCCCTCTCTTTGTACAAACCTGTGCACATGCACACATACACACTTGGCTATTAAAGATTACTGAATTATAAATCAGCGTGGTTAGGAAATGAAGGAATTAGTTACTACTGCAGTGGTGAAGGGGTCTGTTGAATTTAAGGAATTTTATAAACCTAGGATAGTGACAGTTTATCTTCCACCTCTATGCATCCTGTAGGAATGCTGGAATTACAGCAGTGAAACAGACCCGCTTAGGTCACCACTTTGTGCAATGAACAGGTGCTTCAGTGAAATGTGCTGGATGAGATAAACATGCTGACTGTCTTAAGATCTATGAAAGCCTTGTCTCCAAAGATGTTTCATGTCTATGAATGAGCAATTCCTCGTGCTCCCAGCTAGTAGACTTTTTTTTTCCTGCTGCGTCACGTCCTTCAGAAATGGAGAATACTAGAACTGAAAGCATTTTTCAGGAAATTGGCCAATGCATTACAGTGTATGGAACGGACATTTTCTTCCTTGGTTTGTATCTGTGAACAGCACTTGGTGGTTTGTTTTTTTCTGTCAGTCTTTTCATGGTACCTATGGCATAGCTTTAATTAAAATTTCTTCCAAATAATGTCACTGAAGTTTGTCATAATCTCATGTTAGTCTCTGAAGCTTGTAGTTAGTTTACTAGTGTACTAAAGATGTTTTTTCATCTATTTATCAGAGCTGTTTTATCCTGGATGAATGTATAAATGAACTATCCAAATCAACATTTTTTTCTCTCTGGCAGCTGGAAAACCTAGGAGATAAAATTAAACCTGACTGAAAATGCTGGTGCATTACTGTTTGGATGCCTTTGATAAGCTGTGATAGGATTGCAGTGAAATAAAGAAATTTCCCCTGCTGTGGTCTGCCCTATTTCTAGTCATTATTCTCCAGTGCTTTGAACACTGATTATAGCTATTTTGCTACTACAAGAATGGATGCATTTGAGAGAGGCAAGGTGAGGATATCTTAACAATATAATGGAGCACTGTTTTGCTGCTGCTGCTTGTCATGGAAGAAATGAGTGTAGTAGCCCAGTGTTTTGGCTCTCACTGCCATCATGCTCTTCACCCCTGCCAGGCCATCAGCAATGGATCCTTAGGACAAAGAGGGAAGCACTTTTTACAGAAGTGTTTTATATTGCCCAGTGCTGCAGCAACAGGTAAAGACTTTTCTTCCTAATGACTTGGTTTGTAAAAAAAATATTGTGCAGCTTTCTGAGAGTTTAAAGGAAAAATTAGTTCCAACAAAATCCTGTCTCTCATTAAGACAATGAAGAGTTGTTTGTACAAACATGTGATCTTGGTACTAGCATTGACAAAGAGGATTAAAAAGTAAACCAAACCTTCTCAGCAGGTATCTCCAGACATGATAGGCAAAGAAGAGTATATCCTTATTAGAAGAACAGTAAACAAACTGAAGGATGCAGTAAGCAAGGAGGAAACCTGGACTCACTTGTTAAAAAACTTTCGGGAGGGAACAGTTTTTTTCTTCACATAAATTTCCTGTACCAATAGAAAGCTAGCTAACTAATTTTTCTTAACATAAAGAAAGTAATAACCCTCAGTTTGTCAAGGCTTAGACATTGTGTTCCAGCCAGATGTGGAGTTTCATGTTGGGATAGCCACCAACAGCCTGACACTAGAACAGCTTTTCCTTGCAAGAAAAAAAAATAAAAAATTCATTGAGCAAGAGTTAATTAATTTCAAAAGAGAGCTACTTAATTTAGGGCTCAATTGACAATGAACCTACTTTAAGACCTACTGAGAAAATTATGGCAAACTGTGATTCAGTTTAATGTGTGCAGAGCTGCATCACACACTCACTTGATACAAACAGGTTTCAGATTGAAGTGGGAGTCTTCCTCCTGGACTGGTGGAGACTTCTTGTTCTATCAGACTGGGCTATTTCACATCCTAAACCTCTAGTTTTCATTCACATGTGTACCACTAATATAACTGGGTTTTCAGGCTTTCTCAGTAGTCATGTATTCACCTTCCTCCTGTGCATAACACAAACTGTCAGGCCCATTATTATTTCACACACAGGGAGAAAAAGACTGATTCTCTTTAGCCTGCTAATTAGAGCCCTCTCCTTGTGGTATGGGAGAAACCAACTGTAGACACAAGTGGTGAGGACTTTTTTGTAGTGCCAAACAGATCTGAGAAATGACATGGAAGAAACACAGGGCTGTCTTCCACATCCCACACATGGATAACCACTGAACTGCTCCGAGATGGGGTGTCCCACTGAGTCCATTTGTAAGGTTAGAACTAACAAAAAAATGACCCTGAAATATTTTGGTTGTGTCCTGATAGGAGAGGGCTTTTTTAGGTGTTTCTAATACTTGATTCTGGGAAGATAGCTCTAATTGAAACCTTCTGTATTTTCTTGCACATTGTTTGTCATGCAGCACAATGATATGAACAGTTTAAATCTTCTTGATCTACAGAGATTTCTATGTATCTCAAGGATTTTGGTTTAAAAATAGAACTTCCCAATAATCTCTAGACCTAAAGCCAAAAAGCACACAAATGCAGCAAATAATTTTTACTCAGGCAACCTGTGCTTCTCAACAACAGCTAGGTTTGTGTTGTAGCTTTTTTTCCTTCACAAATACTAAATTGACAATTACATGTTGTTCTGAAAAGATTGTATGGGCTATTACCTTCAGCCAAAAACCAAACCAAAACAAAAAAGTGAAAAAAAGAGTATTCAAAAATGTGAAAAAACAAAAATGTTTCTAGTATCTGAAAACCCAAAATATTTTGACATTTAAAAAATGAAATAGTTAACTTCTCGTGTTGAGATAACCTTTTCTTTTTGAAACAAGTAGCCAAAAAAGAGTGGGAGTTAAGAAAAACAGGTTAAGTAACCTTGACAGAAAACTGAACGCTCATCTTCCAGCTGTAAACTTCAGCTTGACCTGAATTATTATTTCTTCCTTGCGTGGTTTTCATTTTCTGGGAAATCTCCTTTTCTTCTCTTCTCTGACCCCTCTCCTCATTCAACCAAGCAAAAAAGGTCTCTTGGCAATCAAGCAAATTGCTCTACTATGGATACAAAATGAAGAAATCAGAACAACAACTCCAGGACCATTTTCCAAGTTCAATCAATTCTGAGTTCTTTTCACTGGGGATATGAATGATTTTGAGGGCGTAGAGATGGAGAACAAAAAATAGTTTGTTCCACTTTAATCTCCCTAGGACAGAAGCAGTACTTTCAGGGAATACATTTCACACAATGTTTATCCTTAATACTGCTTAAACTAACCCCTTTTCCTGATGTGACTGTGAAGGCCACACCAAACCCTGAAGGAAAAATAGGGAAGGTGCTGCTTCCTATGGATCCCTTGGGTGCCTCTCCTCTTGCCTGTCGCTGGAGTGCTCTAATGGCTTCTGAAAACATTATTCTAGTTGAATGCTCCAGCAATTATTTTAAATTATGTTAAAGTGAACCTGAGATATGCTTCCAGCTCTGTGATTCCTTCTCTGATCCCCTTCTTGATTTCAGATTTTCACTGCACTTTATGTTCCTTCTGTATATTGGGTCTTACCTGAGACTTATCAAGTGGACTGCAACACTCTTCCAAAATGTGTCAGGGCTTGAGCTTCTATCATTATCTTCCAAACTATTTTCTCTACAGTTTCAAGAAAAAAGATGCTCTTCAGAAACTGAACTTTATGGGAATAGTAAGGAAAATAGTACCAACATGTTGGATGTTTAATTTTTTATTTAATGAATGTATAGTGTGTAATTCTACTTATTTATATATTGTATCATTTCAAAACCGATTTTCTTTTTTCATGTCTTTCTTTTTTTCCATTTGAGTTATATATTTATATTGATATAGATTAACAGTACATATATGATTATATATCTTGTTAGTCTAAATAACTACTAAAGTGGATAAAATTAATGCCCTAAGCAGTTCCATATTTATGCAGTCAGTAAACTTTAGTGAATAACCAGCTCAGCTGAGCTATCCAAAAATTCTGATAGATAATTAATGCAAAGAACAATTTTAAGGCAGCCTTTCTGATTAAAGAACAAATCACTGCCACAAAGTAATTTCTCATATAGTAAACACTTACAGAAGGAATTACAGGAATTAGCAATCTATTGCCAATAGAATGCCATCAACAGCAAGCAGCTGAACTCTACTTAGCTCTACTTCCCTCATCACTGCTAGTATTTTATTAAGAGACATGACTTTGGTGTTTTCAGATATACATAAACATCTCATCTGATGAGTTACTGAAGCATTGACATGCATATCTACTATATCTTTAAGTTTAGTTTAACTAACAAGGATAATAATTATCAGAGAAAATGTAGCAGTAGAACCTTCAGCTGTAATTAACAGTCAGAAGAGGTACCTGGGGTTTCTGGCAGGCTTGCATTACAACCTGACTGGCCTGTGGTCACTGTCTATAGCTAAAGGACAATTTGGCACAAGTATCTGTGTTGTATATGTTATGACTGCATTGCACAGCCAGGGATTTGGAGGTAAAGTTTTGGAGGTAAATCTTGCAACAAGTATTAAAACTGTAAAAATTAGAGGTGTTTTCTTATGAATGTATTCCATGAAATTGCAGTATCTGATTTTTAAATCTTTCTGTATACTGGAACCACTTCGAAAGTGTGACTATCTGGGGTGTAAAACTCAGCCTATAGCATGGAAAAAATATGGTTTATTGTGTAGAATGGCAAGATAGCTGTTGTCACATGAGCTGGGGCTGCTGAACTGTATCCTCTAAGACCTCAGAGCACTTTCAGAACCATTATGATGAGTAGCAGCCAATTCAGCATATTAGCAAGTCATATCAAACCAATCTGATGTCCTTCTGTAAAACACTCTGTGTTCTGTTTTGTATCTTACCCTTAGTAATGCTCTTAACAAAGTCTCCTATGAATTTTTCACAGGGAATGTGAAGACATACAATCTGCACTGAAGAAATGATTGAAGAAAGACCACAGTGGGTTCACTCTTAAACTGGAAGGAAGCATCTAGTAGAATTCAGCAGATGTGACATAGGTGAGTTCTTTTCTGTTCAGCGTTTTTACTAATCATGTGGAGAATTGAATGAAAAGCATTAAATTTACCAACAAACCAAATCTGGGAAATTATAGCACAGTTTATAATTCAATATTTGCAGATATTTTGAACAAAAATCTGACATTAAAAAAAAAATCCTCAGTTGAAGAGGTAGGACTAATCAGGCTCATGAGAACAGACGGGGATAGGTGGTGGTTCTGAGGAAAAACCCTGGGAAATATTTTGGATCACAAGCCAAATTCATTTTTAAGGAAGGATATGAAATTTTTTTTTTTTTAAGGAAGAAGAATCTGAGGGAGATTTATCAACAGGTTTTTAGGATGAAAAAGCTTTTGCAAAGAAAAGAGAATAATCTATTATTTATGTCCAAAATGGGCAGAGACCAGACGCTTAGAGGTTTAAGTGGTAGCAAGAAAGATCCATGTTAAATGCAAGGAAAACTTTTCACTTCTTTTAAGTGAGACAGAGACCAACTGTAAACCTATAGGGTCTCCAACACTGAAGGTTTGTGAAAGCACTAAGGGAACTAGGGATGGCTGATCCATTCTCAGGGACTGAGGCTGAACTCAATGACCTCTTGAGAACCTTTACATTTTTATAATGGCTCTTGATTTCTTTTTAAAAGTCTTTGAGCATTCGTCATTTCGTTTTTCCAAAGTAAGAATCACAGAAGCATCATGGTTTGATACAGTCTCAAAGATCACCAAATCCAACCTGAATTTCATTAGAAATCTATGAACAGTATCATCTCCATGGGTGTTCTAAATTTTTATTTATTTTTTGATTGAATAGTGTTCTGTGCTAAATTATTAATAAAAATGTTTTTCTTTCATAACATTTTACACATATCTAGATCCATATATTTAAAATTAAAATGAGTAGCTATAGCATGTCGTACTTTTCTGATTGCTTTTTGCAAAAGCAGTCTCATATTGTAGTTTGCAACACAGGATAGTAAGAGTGACTGCTTTTTAGGTATTCTCAGTATCAATAGAGACAATGGGGCACACTTGTAGTTGGATTACAATTCATCTCCTATAAACCAAAATTTGCCCTGGATAAAGATCACAAGATGAAAAATTTTAATAAAATATAGTCTAGCAATTACTTGGCAGCTGATGTAAAACTAATTAAACTTGAGACCAAGGTTCAGATGTTCCTATATGATTGTACTCTAAATTAGTCTCTCTTTTTAACATCTTGCTGCTCCATTTATTTATTTTTTGTGATTCTTTTGAGTCTCACAGAACAGACAATACCCAGTGAAAGGTTCAGGCTATAAACAAGAAAATCCTAACTCAGTGTTCTTAACATGTAGTATTTTGTACTAACTTTCCCATGTCATTAAATAGAAGCCAAAGGGTAATTCCTTGATGTTATCTTATTAAAATAAAATTCTGCACAGTATTACAGCTGGCAATAAATG
Source organism: Phaethornis superciliosus (assembly GCA_023637945.1). NCBI lineage: Eukaryota > Metazoa > Chordata > Aves > Apodiformes > Trochilidae > Phaethornis > Phaethornis superciliosus. Next base: position 49,552,290 of record JAJQWJ010000002.1, on the reverse strand, counting down.
TCCCCTTTTTATTGTATAGTGTTTATGTATAATGGAAGACAGAGTCCTACAGATTGCACCCAAGAATTCTGATTATTTTTGCATCTATCTGCCAGAAAAAAAGAGAAAGAAAGGGGAGTGAGGGGAAAGAGGGGAAGAACTATTATATCTCAGTGGTAGTCATAAAAAAATCTCACCCTGCAATTTCAAGCAGTAGATACAGCTTTGTATTTCTATTATAGCCTAAAATGTTCTAGCCCTACAAAAGCAGCTTTCAGGTACTCTTGTACAATGACAGTTAATTACTGCTATTGCAGCACAGGGCCAAGATGATATCCAAGGGTTCTGAAAGTACTTGAATATACCAGATACCAGAGCTGTTTGACTCATGGAAAGTAGTTAGAGGGAGATAAATATATACTCACAGTATTTTGACAGACAAGTGCTTCTTGTACAATCATCTCTGTGCTCCCTGTATTTTCTTCAGCCAGTTTGATCGCCACTTGGCTTCCACTCTCTGAAATCCCTGGATAATCTCTTCCATATAGGCTCTTTTGCCACTGTTATCACCGTACCATCCAAGCAGCTGCCAGTGGGGCATTAAGCCACACACTAAGAGGTCACTTATGTCTCGTGGTCTCTTTCATCCATTTTCCAGGGGGAAAAAGGAACTTCTGTGTGAAAAAGAGTGCTGTAATAGAGGATTCCCACCCTCCCCTTTTAATATCTATACTGTAACGTTTGAGAAATCTTGGCAGAAAAAGCGTGCCTTGCATTTGAGGTGAAAGGGGGAATGGTTAAATGTGCTAATGAATTGGTGCAGATAGTTTCTTAAGGATTGATGGCCTCTGTCCTACCAAGAAGTGGCGAAGTTAATTAAAGTTGAAATATTATCCACCAGAATAAAACAGAATGTCTTTCCAGACAAAGATGATCATAACATTCCTATGCTTCCTATGAACTGGAGTAAATCCATTATCATTTCAATGTGAAGAAAGACAACTGACCAAAGGTATTTCCTTTGCACACCTCCAGAAGCCCAGCATGGGTCTGTGGTGTGTGCTGGCCACATCCAGGTGTTCAACAGTGAAAATATAATCTCCTAAATATGAAACTATAAATGGTGTTTCTAATCCTTCTCTTCGAAATGATTTTTTTTTTAGAGCCACAAATATATGTGTAGTCCAGATGTTTTTTACAATCAGAACACTAAGAAAAGTATTACTTAGAAAATAGAAACAGAAAGCATCAAATAACCATTGAGTGTGAGGGACTTGGATTGTTATGAGAACAGCTATCATTCCGGGCAAACATATGCAAGTAATTTTGCATCCCAATGTATTTCTCTGTAAATTAATCCCTGGGTAGTCTGGAGCAGTAGAGTGAAGCAATTCAGAATTCCTACATCAGGTTGCACTTCCAGACCACATCCTGTAGATGACTGCCAAATTTGGAGATTTTCTACCTTTGTAAAAGAGTCCCCTGAGGGCTTTCTTCATTCTTGTAGCTACTTTCGGGAATGATGAGAATTAATTGGCAGAAGAGTATGAGGATCTATCCAACACTACACCTAATGAGGGATAGCAGTGAAGACTTGAAACAGTCCTAGGGATGAAGCTTACTTGTGATTAATACCCTGCAGCGGTTCCACAGTGATCACTGGCTGACAATCTGCTACTTTAAAAAAATAAAACAATAAAAATAGATACCTCTTTCATCTCTGTGGATTATCACCTCTCAGAATTAATCTTATAGCCTAACACCTTAGCAGACACTGAAATTGATTTCATTACCTTTATTTCTGTCATCTATGGTAACTCACACTTTAGGCAGGACAAGTTTCTCTTGTGCCTTTGTGAAATTTAAAATTAAAGTTTTAAACACAGGAAGTTGGCCCTATGAAGAACAATACCAAAGTATGCCTTTAGTGGCTATGACATCTTGTTTAAAAGGGAAGAAAGAGCATTTGTACCATCATTCACAAGAGATAAAGCTACATTGTCTCACAGTCACTGATTTGTTTTTATTTATTTTTTGTCATTTGTCACTTTTGAAATGCAAGTAAAACTTCAAGAGTACTTAGTGACTTTAACTGACTTCTGAAGAGTAACTGCACAATATCTTTTTTCAGTGCATGATTCCCTCTAAGGAAATGGGGACGGAGTATTTTTTCCAAATATGATTCCCTTAGGGATCTACTTTACTCATTAACATTCCTAGAAGAAATCATCTGATAGGTGAAAAATACTTACAGGTAATTAACATACTCCAATTTTTAGAATTACTGTTAATGACTCGGCATAGAGAATAGCAAAGTGACAAATTTAGTGGGTGGCAATACAAAGAAAAAACCTGAAGTGCTTCTCTGCCATTTAATAACTCACACAAATGTATGTAGTCTTTAGTAAGAATCTTTCAAGATACAGAAGCCAACAAAGATTTGTTTGTCCTTATCTACAAGGGATGAATAAAGCTGCCACATTTAATTCATAATTCCTAACAAAGATGACTGCAGTAAACTTGTTTTCCATCAGTTTCAGTTTCTCAGGTTAATATGATCAAGTGTATTGAAGATCCCAGTTTCTTGTAATAAGATGTATAATACACCCTGATGAAAACAGTATTATGAAGGATCTGGGTCATGCAAACATAGTGAGGTAAGTTATCTGACAAGACTGATGCCTCCAAATGATCAAATACATTCTTCCATTGTCTAAGACTAAAGTAACCACATGAACACACACACACACACACAAAAAGGATTAAAGACATTTGTAGATAAAATCAAGTCACTCCTGTTCACAAACTGAGTGCAACAGAAACAATTCTTAACATCAGTAAGCAGAAAGAGCACTAATTTAGAAGAAAAGTATGGGTGGAAAAACAAATAATGATGCTTAGCCCAGTCAGAGAAGCTGTAATTCTCTATCTAGTAGAATTTATTCATGTCCAGAATTCAGGCATTTGCAGTACCTTTTCTAATATGATTGCTTTTAAAATTGTTCCAAATAAACATGAGCCTAAGTAAAGGCACTTTGATGTCTGGCAAACTATGCAATTATATTTTTTAGCTTTGTCTAAGTTTTATGTCATACCGCACTAATTCTTGATCTGTATCAAAATCTACTGTCAGATATTTGCTAATTTTTAGTGTGGATATTTATTGTATCCACCCAACCTTTTTCATTTCCCAAATATTGGAATTTTTAATGTTGTAGTTCTCTAATGTTTTCAGGGCAGCTTTCCACCATAAAAATAGAGGCTGCCTTAAGCCTTATTTTGGAGTTCAACTTTTTAATGTTGTTGAGCACAAGTATTCTGCCATGGTCATTCACTATGAACTGAAAACAGGATATATCAATGATCATCAAAGGTAGCTCTATTCCTACATGTGGGATAACTTAGAGATTTTTGTTTAAAATAGCAGCTGTCTGAGATTCACTAAGGTAGTGAATATATTTATATGGTGAATTTTTACACTTCCAGGACACAAACACTTTCCAGAATTCGATGTAACTAGACAAAACTCAATACACAGCAGGACTGGTTTAAGAAGAAGAGGTTTTTTCACACATACAAAGAAAAACCAAACACCCCCTCAAAAAAACCCAAATGTAAAGAAATAAAAAAATTTCATTATGCATATTTTTTAAAATAGTTTTCCTGATGTAGCAAAGTTTTTTGAGAAACTCATCTTGAGCTTCCTTTTTAACCACCTTAATTAGAACAACTCTTAATTAAATCTGCTGAAATGAACTAATTAAGTATGTTAACACCTTTGCTTCTACATCTCAAATTGAAGGTGTTACTGCCCTTGCCTTTGCTAGTGAGATTTATTATATTTTGCAAATATGAAATATTCTTTCTATTTTTATGTCTTTAAGGCTTTGTAAATGTTGCTCTCAGCTATCCAAATGTATTTAACACAACATAAATGGATTTTTTTCTTCTTCTTTTTCACCTAAAGTTCTCTTTTTTTCCTGTCAATATTTTGATTCAATATTTTGTATGGGCCAGTATTAATACCTGTTTTATGCATTGCCCATTTCCCTACTGTTAGTGAGTTTTCAGGCTTTCGAGGACTGAAGAGATCTGATCATCTAAGCTTGTATTTCTAATCTGCACCTATCCCCTGTATTCAGCTACATGTTACAAAAATCCATCTACAGTTAAAACAACTTTGTTTTCTCCAGGTTATCCAGTCAGGTGTGAGACTCTTCCAAATACTTATGAGCTTTAAAAGAAGGGTATGTAAAGTACTTGGGTGACTTAGTTTGTTGGGTCAAAGTGTGAAACCTTTTCATAATGGCAGTCTTAACCTGGAGGGCTTCACTGCCTACTCCATAGAATCCTCTTTGAGTAGAAAAGATAATACTGAGAAAATACTTATTCTTGAGTTTTCAATTTCCCTCTTTGTGCTCTTAGCCCAAGCTCCTTTTGGCTCTGAACCTTCATCACTACTACCTCCATTAAAATTAAAATCCACTACCTCCTTAAAATGACAATGGGCGGAACCTGAATTCTGGCTGGAAAAGCCCTAACCTTAAGTATTAAGGACACAAACTGTAATAAGATTGATTATATACAGAACTTAAAACAGAATGGTAAACTTCACTGAGTCTGAAGGACCACTGGCAGTGGGATTCTCTGAGATCCCTGCAAGAAGCCCACAAAAACTACTGCTCCTCACTAGAACTCACCTGTCCCATTCCAGACATAATACCGATTTACATCCGTGCTGGTTTTGTTAAATCAATTTAAGAAATGGACTGGGAAGTATGCTTCCCAAAGGAGGTAGACACTAGCTGAAACATGACTTTTAACTACATTTATGTGGGTTTTGATAAGAAAACTCAACAATTTTTATGTGGAAAACTTATTCATTAGAATATTTTAAATTAGTTCCCTCTACTTTTCACTATTTTTCCCTGTTGCCAGAATTCAGAAACAGCTCTCTTATGGAAATACACATGCAAAAAATTTAGGAATACAAGCCAAATGTATATCTACCCTACACTAAGGATGAAAAAAACCCACATTTAAGTCAAGGTATAGCTTGAACACAGGCAGAATGTGTCCCTGTTACTGCAGCTGCTCCTACTGCTGCCCTCATCAGACCCAACAGCCCCAACTGGAATCAGAAGAGGCAGGAGTTAGTGAAAGAGGATCTGAAATTCTGAGAAAGGAGCATCCAACTGGTCTGTGAAGGTTTCTGCAGGGAGCTTTAAAACCTCGGCATGGCTCATGGGTACCAGCCAATGCTCTGTGTGAATAATATTTTTATGGTATATATATAGAAGCAGAAACAGTCCAAACTATGTGATATTTTAAAAGGGGAATCAGTGAGTAATTAAGTACATCCTTAGCTTTAAATACACAAATAGCTTTGATTAATTTTTTAAAAGTGAGTAATCGAATCACAAGTGTGTTTGCAGTAATATGATGATTTAAAATAGATAGACATTATGTATTACTGCTACTTTTGAACATTGCCATGGTATTCATAGTTGCCTTTTAAATTAGAATCTAAGATAGTGTTAATAGTTAAATATATAATTAATCTTAAATTGATGTATGGAAAAGAGACTTTAAACCAAAGAGTGAATTAAGCAATTAACACTTGACCAATTTGTGTCTAATTTTACCAGTCCACAGTCAAACTGAGTAACTGTGAAACTACAAAAGGTGAGAAAGATTTTTATTTCCCCAAAGTAGTTTTTTTGCAACTAAGCATTTAAAAGCAAGTTGAAAAAAACAACAACTTTCTGAATCACTTATGATACTACCTTTCTAAATCAACTTTTGAGCTATGCCATTAAATGCTTCTGTTAATGAGATGAAAGAAAACACAAAAGGTCAGTAGTGGAGAAGGGGAAAGTCATGATAAGGATGGGCCACCAATACAAATTCATATGGTGAACTTGATTTATGGATAAAGTAAACCAGTATGTGCTTGAATAGGGACAGATGTTGTATGCATGGTTTTACATCTAGAGTCAAGTTGCAGACAACCAGATATCACATGAGACTCTACCCAAGGGAGCAATTACTCTAAATAAGGTATTATGATCATGGTGAGAGCTGATTACAATTCCAAAGAGAAACAAAACAAAATCTGGCCTTAAAATCAGTGAAAACTGTCATCTTCATTGATTGTGAGCTGAATCACTGAAAGAAAATAATAAAATAGAGGGAGGTAGGAAAGAGCTGAAATGTGAATTGAAAAAATGCCTCTTTAAAGAAAATCTCTATTTCCTTTCTGATAAATATAGCACACTAGTTGAATTTTGACTCTTCAGAGGAATGATTCATCAGTGGTTTTGATAAAAACTTTACCACAAAGTGTTTCATGTCGTTCTATTTGGATAGAAAAGTAGATATAACTTTTGGATAGAATTTGTCTTGGTTTTAGTGAAAGTTAATTACTGAAAGTTAAATGAAATTACTAAATCAGATTGTATGTTTGAAATAAAATTTTTCTGTCTTATTTATACATCATTAGGAAAAACAAGTCAGACTATTTTAACTGTTGTTTTTGCAAAAGCCTATTTTTTTAGATTAATTTTATTTGCAACCAAGCTGCCTTTTTTACTACTGTATTTTAGAAGGAAAGTCTTCTTGGATTAGATCTGAAACAGTATGCCAGAAACTATTTTAGGCATACAGACTTGAACTGTTGATTTTTTCTGTTGTAAGTCCATTATTCCTTTCCTATTTATTAAATTCCTTGTGCATTTATAAAATGGTAAATGAAGTAAAGGAAAAGAGTTGACCTTTAAAATAGAAATTCTGTAATGATTAGTTTCATGCTTGTGTGCATTTATGTGTTGTTTGATTTTGTTTCAGCTAACTGCAAACAATACAAAATACTTATTTTAAAAAATCTTTTATGCATATTATAATTAAGAAGTCCCATGTCAAACAGTTTTCTCCCCTGACTAATTCTAGAATGTAAAAAATAACCCAACTGTTTTGTGTCCATATTGCCAGAATTAACTCAGTGGAAGTTCCCATAAATTGATCATGTAGTGGTATAGGACAGAGGTTCACAATCTGAAATCTGTCTCCTTGATACATAAGAGAACTTAAGTGCCCACAGAAGTAGTCCATGTTCAAAACGGCAATGCTAAAAATTTAAAAAGGAATTCTAAAAATTACGGTAGGTGTTATTGATCTCAGAAACATCCTGGGACTTCACTGTTAGTGATGGACTCCTTCCTAGCAAAGAACTGACAGAAAAAACATGAACTGTGAGAGAGGAACTGAGATCAGATTTTAAAATTGCATCTCTTGTCCACAGAGGTTAACTGAGAGGACTTCAAACACCAGTTCTTCAGCCTTCCACCTTTCTCAGAAAGGTATAACAAGACATTTTCTAATTTTACACCTCTCAGAAGAGCAGAAGAATGCTCTGGCTGGCCTAGTTGGGTTATGTTATAAAGGTCAGCTCCTGAAAAATCCCAGGAAACTGCAATGAAATTAACATTACAGTTCTACTATACAGAAGCATAATGAGGAATTTCAAACAATGTTTACAAATTATTATCTATGAATAAATAATTTCATTTAAAAAAACTGTTTGCAGCTAGAAGCTAAGCAAAATGTGCAAATCAGAGAGAAATTATGTTTTACAGCCTATAGTTGTATGAGTCTTAGATTCTACTGAATCAAAAAGGAGCTGATGACTTGAACTTGTGTGAGAGTATTGCAAGCTAGTTCATCCATAACAGATCTCATATGAAGTAGTTTGTATAGCAGCAACAAAGAAATGCATTATCACTGAGCAAAACAAATGAAATAGAAAAGAAAGAGACAGCCTTCAGCAAATAATGTAAACTTAATACCCATGAGATCAGTGTTGGCTAAGGGCAGATTTCTTCATTTTACTTTTCTTCCCATAATGACCAATCACAAAATGCTGTTGGTCACAATGATACTCATTATGTAGGATATCATCTAACATATCTTTCTCCCATTGCTCTTAGAATTTTTTGTTAAAGTTGGCTTTAATCCTGGACCTGAATATAAGGATAAAAACTCAGTAGAAAGCCATATGTATCCACTAGGAACATAAGCAGTGTAAGGTTGCCTCTGAAGCCTGCATAACCTGCATAGCACTGAAGCATTTCACTTGGGTTTGCCCCAGGTATTTTGGCCCACAAAACTCCTACATGAAGATCTAGAAAGCAGACTTAGCATATAAATGTTCACCACAGAAGACAAAGGCAATTCCTACTGCCTCTGCCACCTAAGGACTTTAGAGCTGACATATCACAGCTATTCTACCTATGAGCTAGTAGAATGTTTCCTCTTCCATAAATGACCACATTTTTGCTGCCTCGAATAGCTTCTTTTTCACAGATTCAGGAGAGGCCAGAGCTTTTTCTGTCCAGGGAGAAAAAGAATTTTCAGAGCTCTCCCTGTCTATGTTCTCTCCCAGAACACAGTGGTGCTGTTAATGTCTCCAAGAGTAAGGCTAGTTCAGTATTAAACTATCACTGTTACATTTACATCATTAAATGATGATTTATAGGGATACTTATTCAAATTTGGACAAACTAAGGAAAAAAATATTATTGTCAATATTGTTGCTAGTATTAGTATTATTGCCAAGACCCCTAACCTACATTAAGAAATTTTGATCTAGTAAGTTTTCAAGCTAATAAAAATTCAGTATAATAGTTCCCATCTCTTATATATGTCCTTCCCCGTTCAATTTTTAGTACCTTGGAAATTTTGATTTTTTAAAATTAACTATAATCCTTCTGAAACTAATACCTTGGAAGACATCTTCACATAATTTATATGAATCAAAGCACTTCTAATATAGGTACATAAGTAAACATACTAACAGAAAAACTGAAGTGGACTGGGCAGTTGTATTACCAGGGATCCATTCTGTAGCTTCTCCATGCTCTTTCACACAGAATCACAGAATTTTAGGAGTTGGAAGGGACCACAAGTGATCATCAAGTCCAGCCCCTCAGCCAGGGCAGGACCACCTCAAGTAGGTCATGAAGGAACATATCCAGGTGGGATTTTACTAGCTATCTGTACTTCTGGTTTTAATATGCTTTTTGTAAGTAGCATGCAGTTAAAATTTTATATCCTTTCAGTGCACAGTTAATTTTTCCCATCTAGTCACTGCTAAATACCTAATGATAAAACTGATATTGGTAACTTTGCATTTGATTGTAATGAAAATGCAATGCACAAAGGCAATTGTATATTTTGGCTTTCCCCTGCAGACCAGCAAGGTTCTAATTTACCCTGCTGTTTGTGGGTTGTTTAGGCATTATTTTGTTATTATTTCGTTTTTCAAATCTAGCAAGAATGCTATGATACTTTGTAATGGCATCTTCTTTATATGTATTTAAATAACAAAGTTAGAGGAATACTCCATATTAGATACCATTAGCTGAAGCATTTCTGCCAAGTCATAAAACTTACTTGCTGTGCTTGATTTAAAAAAAATAATAAAATAAAAGTCAACAGAAGAAATTACATGTCTTTTTGTAGCTATTTACAGACTTAGAGAATACTACTAGCTTATGAATGATTTAAACTGTTGGCTTCAACCTACTGGTTTTCTGTACCTGACAAATATGCACCAGCCACCTACCTTGAATAGAGAGGTCCCAATAAACAACGTAAATGAGCTCTGATGACTCTTCTGATTTATCCCTGATTGTCCTTGCTTCTATTTGCATGGATCTACTACATTTACTTTCAAGCAGGGTGCATTAGGGTATATAGTACTGGCTGAATGGCAAAACTTCCAGGGAAAAAGCTATTTGACATTAACAGTGTGAATTTCCCAAAACACAAGCTAATCATAAGGCTACATCTTTGACTGCATAAACACAAAAACATATTTAATGTGTGCTCTTCCTCTGTTTTTGTTGAATAGCAGTTAAATGATTTATTGAGCAATTCCTGCCTATTAATTTTCACAAGTTGCAAAGACCATTATAATGATTTAGCACTCTGTTCAGCAGACAAAAATTGCAGAAATATCACACAGGATTATCTGTTACATAATTTTTTATTAGTTCTCCCACTTTTATTCTTCATGACCCTGTTAGTTATAAAAGAATTTGTACAAGGTCACTGGTGCTAGGAATTGTGTCTTTCACAGAAGTGAAGAAATAAATCTGTCTGTGAGGAACTGTATTAATTCTACTATTTATCTTTCTCTCTGTATATCCCTTTATTAATTTGAACTGTATATTTTTTTCCTCAATAGAATATTTTTGACGTACACAAATTGAAGCATTATATTCTGCATCCCAATTGTACATAACTATCCTCCATCTTTGGTGCTTTAGCACCAAATGCAGTGGAATGAATGACTCAGGCTTGACAGAAACTTGAGGTTTGGGAGAATGGTAGTTGGTAGAGATAAAAAAGAAAAAGATTGGAAGAGATCATGAAGTTGCAGAAGGCTGCTTGGAAGATTTTGCGTGAGTTATTGTGTTGCCTTTTCCGGGGACATGTTCTTTCTTTATAAAACAGCTAAATAGGTCAGTAGTTTTAATTTCAAAGTGCCCTCTTCCAGAGGAAGGTATGGGCTTTGGTACTGTAGGGTTTAATACTGTAGTATAGAGAGTTTAGAAAACCACCTGCAGTCTAAGTGAATGGAGTATAACATACTTTGCAAGATTTTGAGGCAGAAACCGTAATTTTCTCCCTTTTCTATACTGGCTTACTGCTAGAAAGGACAGTTTTAGGCTTTTCTTGGCTCCAGTGTTGTTCATACAGTTACAAAGGAGCAGAACTTGCAGTCTTGACATGGCAGTGGATTGGTTATTTGCCAGTAAAAAAAAACAGCAATTCTTCCTCAACGACCTCTTCAGAACCTTCTGACATCTCTCAGGAGCAAACAGCCTCATGTTGGGTCAAACTGGAGCCTTGCTGCTGGTGAGATGGCAGCTCCAGTTGCCTCCTGAGTCCTTCTGGAGTGAGATGCTCTGCACTGCAGCAGGATCCATGCTTGACTATAGCCATGAGATTGTGGAAGCTCAAAAGTACATATTAAGCCTTATGGTTAAGTTTCCTTGGTGAGGAATGATATTTAATATTTAGTTAGCATAAAAACTAGTTATGAGCTAGGAGCCTGGAGTATGAGCCACTGTCAAAGCGTGGTGAATGGAATACCCTATTTAAAGTACGTGCATGTGTCCAAAATTACTTAAGGATTATGTGTTTAATAACTTTCAACTTTTATTTCACCTATTCATTACATGAAATTCAATAACGTCCACAGAAAGTGTTTTAACAGTGTTAAAATTTTAACTTTTAGCACTTAAAAGGGCATTTGTTCCCTTCTTTTGACAGTCTCATGATACAAAGATACTCTGGTCTAAGACAAAATAGAGCTAACAAAGAATTAAGGAAGCCAGCATGGGAATGGCAAGCTGATGAAATGCATTTTGAACAGTGGTACAAGGAGCTTCTCAGAGGGCAATATTTAAAACTGCAAGTGTTAAATTGAGAGCATGTGCACCAGGAGAGAGACCAAAAAACATAATTCTACAAATGTTTGTGTGTGTGTTCCATGTTATCCTTGCAAGTAACCTTGCTGGCTGTCACTGCACTGAGAACCTACATCTGGAACATGCTGAGCATTAGGTCCTCCAAGTTTCAAACTCTCAGGGAAACAATATGACTTTTTGGGTTATATTCTTCTTTCATCAGCCTAGGATTGAACTTGTATGTACTTCAGTGTATAAACAAAACATTCCCTTAACATACAGAAAAATGCTTTTATCGTTTTTCCAACAGTAAAGAAGAAAGCACCTCACCCTAGAGCAATAAAGTTACTTTTAAAATATGGCACAATTTTTCTCCCTGTCCTGCTATGTCCTGCCTTACAGTCATGTTTTTCAGCATATCAATGGGTTTACTTTTCACATTCACCATCAAATATATTACATGTTACTGAAATATTTGAAAATGTGGAGGGTTCCCTCCAAAAAACGTGAGGAATATGTGCTTGTGGGAATATCTTTCCAGAGAAGGATAAATTTGGCCATATATTGCATTTCTGTTTGCTTTACACTTGATTAATGTGAAGCCTATAAGAACAAATGCAAGCAATAATTCCTATTAACTTTTATTGCACTGCTGGCATGTCCTTAACTTTTAAAACTAATTGACCTTGTTCTTGTGTTTAGAACTGTTTTATAAAGAGCAGTTGTCCATGACAGTCACCAAAACCTTTTCAGACACATGGATGATGCAATATTTTCAGAGCAATTAGCTGGTGAAGCTTTTATCCAGTCACTTATCTAGATCAAACTTGTTCCATTTAGAGAAAATCCTGAAAGGCAGAAGTTTTTGACACATTTCCATATTTTTGACAGATCCATATGATGAATTTTGTAAATACATTTTCTAGGTGAATTCTGAATGTTTTCACCTATACTTATAAAGTGGAATGCTGCCCTGAACCTGTTTAACAAATTCTTATTTATAATATTAATACTATGTCTGATGTGAAATGACTCCTCTATAGCTGAATGAATAAATTGCCCTTAAGCCTGCAGTGTCTCCACTTTGATATACAGCTAGCAGCAGAGCCAGGATTTTGTTAGCTTGGCTAGTTTCAACCTCATTCTTTCCTTGCACTCTCCCACTTATCAGTGTGCATCTTCTGTCTTAGAGACTTGTTCTTGCTTTATTAGCAGAGAGATACTCTTTTGTTCTGTACTCACAAAGCACTTGGCACAGGAGAACTGGTCATCCTGAGCAGGTTTCCTAGACAGTGAAACAATCAGAATATTAGGCAACTTTCTTTCTTGGAAGCCAAGTTGTATATTGGGGTGCACTCTTCATGTGGAGAGAGCTCATTTGATTACATGAGATAGGAAAGCATGAAATTCACAATATATAGTCCCTATTATGTTAAGAGGAATGTTAGAAAAAAAGTAGGTGCCACTGAGGATATATTTCTCAGGATTCATGCTGCCTTTAAGTGGCACTTGTTATCTTACGGTGTCTAATTCCAGGAGGATGAGAATGTATGTCTTTCTACGCTGTGCTGACAGCTGGAGATAATTTATCATCCAGTAAAGCTCCTTCCATCCTAGGTCTTGGACTAATTCCAGCTTGTCCTAGGTCCAGAATACACTGGCTTTAGCTAGATCAGCTTGTAATTGGCCTTTGGCTAACTCCTCTATGAGCCCAGCCTGATATGGGGTTGCAACTATTCAAAGCTGGTTTATTTGATGCTGCTTAGACTAGTTTGTTCCCATGGAAAAGAAGAATCATCCATTTTCTGAGCAAATTTCAGGCTAGGTTGATTTTTTTTTTTAAAGTAAACCAAATTATTAAACTTTGTATCGGGCAATTTAAAAAAGGGTGATAAATAGGAGACCACCTTACCAAGTCTTTTGACCTTAAGCTGTATGAATTTCATCTTTGAATGCAACTATGTCTACTTCAAATAGACAACACTTGGTTCTGTCAGAGAAGGTGAGTATATGATTGCTGATCTTGGGTTCAATATTGCCCAATGGATTTAGAACAGCTCATCTATGATGAACAGTTTAAGGATGGTTGGCCTTTTGTTGTTTCCCATAGTCTGTTACATTCCACTAATGAATACTGGATCATAATCAGACTGTAGGGTCACAACAAAGTACTAAATTATTGGAAAGGAGTAACACCACACTCATCTGTCACAGGGATATTGATAATAGCATTTAGCATTCTCCACAATTTACTCTTTAATTTCTTTTAAGGCTGCAAATCTACCCATTTAAATATGTGTAAAAATCAATACTAAGAAGTATCCGTGTTTGAATAGGCCTAGTTTTCTGCTTTGGCAGAAGAAGAGCATAATCTCAAGTGCTTTCTCCAAAAGAGTATTTAAAGCTGAAGAAATGGGACTCCATTTCTCCCAGAAGTCTCTCCAGAGACTAATAGGAATCCTGCACAGTTGAAGTAACAGGTCAGACTGGTAACTTTAAGGAAACTTTTATTCATATCTTCTCACCCTTCACCTGTAAAACTTCCTTCTTTCCTTCCCTGGGCCTTTTTTCCACAGAATTTATGGCAGAAAATGAAATATAATGCAATTAATACAATGGTACTTTATTACGTATGAACTCCTTTGAATCCATAACTATTACTCTTTTTTAAAGACAAAACATATATTACCACTTTTTATTCTTGTGTACCCTGCAGAAGCCATATATCAGTGACACAGCTGGTTTCTACATGGCTAAAGAGCAATATTATTAAGTAGTAAGTCAATGGCATACTGCTGAGACTTTCTGTGGTGCAGAAAAAAATAACACCTGGTTTTCCAGCCCAGCTTCAGTTTTCAAGGGTGGCAGTTTTAAACACTCTGAATAAAAAACAGGGGAAATACTGAGAAGAAATTAACACAGTATCCTACAATACTATTGGTAGCAATGTCTTTTGACATTTTACCTGTGCTTAAAATGCTCTGTGTCATTAGATTAGAGATCAACAAAGATCTCTAGTGATCCTGGTGGCTTTTGGAACCTCTTGATCACAGCAGTACATTTAATTACCAAAAATTACAGGATGTAATGGACATGAATTATGAACATGTTCAAAACTGCTTTCTCTTGCCTCCAACTTTCCTCCTTTGTAGTCTGCTCTACAGCTTTGTGGCCTCTGAGCACTGAAGCAGCACAGAGATGCTCTATAGCAGAAGGTTTTCCCCAAGGTACAGCTAATCACCCAGTTGCTGACTAAGATGTAGTGTGGCACTTAGCATAAGTGGAGAAATCTGATTGCTTGTCATTGGTCAAACTCTTTTTCCTTATACTATGGCGTTAAATGCTTTGCAGTTTGCTAGTTGTGCTTTTCCCAAGGGCTCCTGCCTTTGGAGATGCTGCATTGTGTGTGGATAGTGATTTATTCACAGTAGTTTGCTGTCCTTTACTGAATGCCATTTTAATGTTAAAATAAAATTTAATGGGTATAAAAAAGGAGAAAATTGAGTTTTTTATTTTTATTTACAAGCTTCTAGGAATGAAATATTACCAGATCAGATCAAAGCTTTTGGTGCTGGAGCTTTGTTGTGCAGGAATGATTTATAAAAGAATGCTGGCAGGTATACTTTATTGCGGCCTCCAAACAGCTTTATGAAATATGCTGAGATGCACAGCACTTTACAGGCACTTGCAGATTTCCAGGACTGTGCTAGCTCAACTGAAGACTAATTACAGATGGGTTTGCTGATTATTAGAACAAAAGTTTCAAGATAGCTGGTAGCTAGAATGCAGAAATGAAAGAAGTTTATAAGGATTTACAACTACAGGAGTTATAAACCTTGTATCTTCCCTGACATATTAAAAGCCAGAGTTCCTTTTGTGAGTTTGGAAGGATGCTTCAGCTGTTTGGAAATAAGTGTGCGATAGCAGAAGTGCACTGACCATGCTAACATTAGATGGCTGCTAGAAATGGGAAAGGATGCTGCTTCACTGGGACAAGGACAGAACAATTCAACAGCTACTGGCTTCCTGGTGATAAGCCAAGCATGCTGAATAAATTCTCCTCTCTGCTTTTGAGAGGTAAAAAACTCCACAAACACTGGCAGAAACTGCCAGAGGGGATGCAGAAGAGAGTCACTTGGTCTCAATACACTTTTTTTTTTTTTTTAATCTATTAATAGAGAACTTTTGAAACAAGTTCATAACTCCTGTAACAACAGGAACTAGATATGGATGCTTTAAGAAGAAGAGAGTTCTCTGGAGTAGTACAGGTA
Organism: Phaethornis superciliosus; assembly: GCA_023637945.1. Lineage (NCBI taxonomy): Eukaryota > Metazoa > Chordata > Aves > Apodiformes > Trochilidae > Phaethornis > Phaethornis superciliosus. The sequence continues at coordinate 49,536,566 of JAJQWJ010000002.1, read as the reverse complement.
GAATTCAGCTAATAAAATACAAAAGTCTGGTGACGTCAAGAGATCTGAGAAGCCCTCACTTAAATTGCTAATATTAACTCAAAACTTTTAGCATGGCATCCCATACCAGGATCCTGTTTCGTGAACAACTGTAGAACCACTGCTTGAAATTTTTTTTCTACTTGAGACAACAGTATGTCAGAATACATCTCAAACATTTAAAAAAAAATTTGTTCAGTAGTTTCTTCCTGTGTTATCTTTGATTTGTCTTTAACTACAGACTCTCTATGAAAGGTGATGCTTTATTATTGTTACACTGTACCTGGTATAGGCATGTGAGATCACAGATGTAAAATAGGAAATAATATTTCCTATAAGATGATGAGATATTTTATTATCCTACTCTGCTGCCACCTGCGTTGTATAACTCTGGCTGAGTTCTAGGGAAGGAGAAATAAGCCTGAAATATCCACAAATACTACCTTCATTGACGTTATCAGCTCCTTATTGTGCCTTAAAATAATTCTTTTCCCATACTTGACTGACACCTCTATTGATGTAAGTCCTAATTATTGGTCTTTCTGGAGTCTAACTCTGTTATTTGTTCCTGTTAAAAGCTCTCCCCAGAAACACCCTAACGGTGAGATATCAGCATATCTTCCAGGCACAAAATGGAAAACAGTTGAACATGTTATCAAAATGTGGCTTTAGCCTTGAATATTGGGACATTTTGATGACTGTGTGATTTATCAGGAGTCACAGGAAAGAATGGTGAAAAATGGTTGACCAACCAAATTATTACCTCCTTTTCCAATAACATAAAAAAAAAAATAAAACCAAACTAAAACTCTCAAACTTTGGAAGAAGGAACAAACCCATCTCTAAGGATTTTAATGTCTTTCCTTCTGCTTTAATGCACAGTTTATGTTCAGTTCCTATCACCCCGGGATAGGCTTACTAAGGCAGCAGACAACTTCCTTTCTCCCTACTCTCATTTCTGTACAAATGACAAGATTATTGCACAATAGTAAATCTGGAAAGTCTAGCTATCACTCCTTTATATCCAGTCATTTAAGGAGAAGGAGGGATTTCAACTGTCACATCAAAAAGACCTCCTGAATGTCCTCAGGCCTCTTCTCTATGGGACACCATTGCTTTGTGTGAATTCCATCTTGTTTCCTATTCTCTTGCTACTTAACTTTCCACCAGCCAAACTGAAGTAATAAGTTTACTTTTTCTCATCAAGCTTCCTGCTGTGTATGATTAAATTATTAATTATTTATTTAAAAAGACAGCTTTTAACAGTCTTTTGCCTTCAACATGTGAATTGATAGCATCGCTAGGAAAAACATGCCATAGTCTCAGCTGGCTGTTGTAGGCTCTTTGATGTGCAGTTGGTCTGAGAAGAGGAGGAGTATCTTCCACTCACATATATTGCAGGGAAAGAGTAATGCTAGCTAACAAGGTAGAGAGCAGTGGTTTCTGTGAAAACTAGTCAAGGCAGTTTTCAGCCAGCTCTGATTGCTTTGTGCTATTTGTGCTGCCTGTTGAGCAATTGCAGACATAAAATATAATTTTTATCTAAAGATGCCTAACTTAAAATCCTCAGTAAAGACAATTTTCTACATGATTACTAGTCTTCTCATTCAGATGAAGTTCTTATAATGCTTTTCCTGCTTCCCTACTTTTCTATCAAAAGGAGCAAAAATACTTCTGTGGTTGTATTGCACTCCAGAGTGATCTGCTTATACTAAGAAAACATGATATCATAATTTATTATAGCCCTACTTAGTTGAGGAATTGAATGTACCTCCTTGATGCAGACATTTACAAAGTGATTTGCACTTTGCCATTCTCCCAGGGATTTGTTGTATCTCAATACCTGGAAAAAGTATTCTCGTTCTACTGAGGGAATTTTATGGATTTATTTGTTTGAACTGATTTTTCCTCCTCTCTCGTTGTGCTTATTGAGAACACTGTTTTGATGTTGATTCCATCAAAATACATCTTGATAATTGAAAATCACAGCAACTTGCTTGTTTCTAATACTGAACAAAGATTTGGGGGGTGGGAGAGAAAATATTCTCAAATCTTCTGTTTTACATCTTTCAAACCAGTGACACTTCTAAGAAGCCTCTCAACATCTGATTTAATTCCTGACCGATGTTGAAAGTCACAGATTTTGTGGAACTGTGTGTTTGAAAGCCTAAAGGTCACAGAAGTAATAGCTTTAACAAAGTTTGCTTTACTAATCTTGAAGCATTTTTGCTCTGTATGAAGTAGTTATGCTGAACTGACACGGTGTGTGGATAACTTGCTACTCCTTTCCTAGTTTTTTCATCTTTAACTGACTTGCCCATAGTCAGACAGTGTTTTTTATAGAAAACAATTAGGTAGCATGAAATTAGGCAACTCTTCACCTAGGACCACACTCCCTTCAGTGCAACCCAGTAAAAATACAACAAACAGACCTACGACTGGTGTAGTAGATAGAAAATTCTTTTCAATAAAAAATATTTACTGCATTAGGAAAGTGAAAATATTTAAATTCAAGTTTTCTAGGCAGATGTCTGCTTCAAGATACTGAGGGGGAGGAGGAAGGAGAGTTTTAGTTTAAACCTCTCTGTCTTCAATCAGCCTAGGGGTAGAAGCCACCAAAGGTATTAATTTGTCCATATTGAAGGTACCCGTAGAGCCACCCAGAGAATATCTTCTTGCCCTGCAGCAATAGCTGATGCTGGATGGGGATGAGAAGAGAACACATGTGATCTTAATCTTTGTAGATCTGACCTAGATGTGGCAAACTTAAAAATGAATTGAGAGACTGCTAGTTTCTGCTGTGAAGAAGAGATATTTTGAGGACTTGATGATCTCTGAGGTTCCTTCCAACCCAGCCAATTCTATGATTTTATGATTCTATGATTTTCTTTACTGTATACTTGGAGCAGGATTCATCCTTCCCATCTTTCCTTCCCTTGGTATGCCTTGGAGAAGTGTGTGCCCACTCAGATAGAAAACATAGTGAGTTCTCACAAAAGCTGCTCTTCTGTGTCTGAATTATTGTGGCAGTAGGTGGAGGTATTGAGAAACAGGGAAACAGGAAGACCATCAGTGCTTTGTTCTCCATGTTTCAGTTGTTCTACTAACACTCAATCTTTGAGGAAAACGAAAGCTAAATATGATAAAAATGTGGTAGTCAGGCAGTATTGATATTGACAGTGAAAGGTGAGTATAGAGGCATTAAAGGTTGGAATAGGAAAAGGGATAGAGATTTTTTTGCAACACAGTGGAGAGTAAACCAAAGATGGGGTCACCTACAAACTTACAGGAAAATGCTGCTCAAGATTTTCAACATCTCCGTGATGAATTTAGATGCCTTTTCTCTACAATTTAAGGGAAAACATATTTCTTAAAATCTCAGCCACTGCCTAGTCATCATTTTATCTGTGTCAACAAGCTGCAGATAGCAAAATGCTTGCTCAATTATTTGAATTCACGGGGAGAAAGAATAACACACCTTTTGGACGCTGGCTATCCATGACTTATAAGCCAACATCGCAGAAACGTGATTCACCAACAAATTGAGAACCACCAACAAACTGCGAATCACCACAAACTGAGAACCACCAACAGCTGCAGTGGCTTCGTTTTCAGACCTAACCAAGTGGTTCTGACCTTCTATCCAGTAGAGGGCAGTGGGAGACAAAAACTAACAGTACTTTGAAACTTCATTTGCAATGTGACAAAATCCCGGCACGTGGAAGAAGTTTGTATAAGTTTATATAATTTAATAATGTAGTATCGAAAGTCGATATGATGACCTTTTTCACCATGAGTCAAAGCAAATAGACTTTCCTCTTGGAAGAAAGGGATCAAAGTATAATATAGTCTATAATAAGGGCATTTGCATTCTGGGTTATTTGATAAACTACAGATGGTTGGAGGTATTACTAATGAACTATCTCACCTCCCCAAGCCATTTATAATTTTTCCTTCCTGATTCCTAATTTTCTGATCTGAAAACCGTTTCAGAACATTTTTCTTCAAAAACTTGCTTTCTTCGATTTTTTTATGTTTAGCTGTGTTTGTTTACTGTCCTCACTGAAACTCTGTGCTTCACAGATTCTCAGTTTTGTTTGTGCATGCCATCTCTCACACAACCTGGTGAAGAATCTTTGTTTCCATCTTGGAAATCTCTCCTCTAAAGTTGCGTGTCTTCTGAGACACCTATGTGTACTGGGACTAGACAAATATTATGCCTAAAATAATTAGTGGCCCACAAAGACCATCTACATCATTATGTAAAGCAGGCTGAACTTATTATTCCTCCAAGGTGCACATTTCTCTAGATCACTTCAGGAGAGAATTTATAACAAGACTTCCTTCTCACAAACTTTTGGCCAGACAGACTAGAGTCAGACAAACAAGGAGCATCCAAAGCGTTGATTAATTTGTTCAGATTGACAATAGGGAGTACAAATAAAAAAGAATAAAATCCAAATGATGGATTTTACTTTTAGGTCAGGTAATTTTATGCAAAAATGTCTCCTATTTCCTTCTTACCCTCAGTTCTTCAAAGGAATTGGATTTACTTCATTTTTGGGAAGTTTGTATGAAGCCCAAAAATCTATAATCTGTTTTAATCACTATTTAGTCTTACTAACATGTAATCAACCCATTTAGGATAAATATTTTTGTAGAACTATCATACAAAACATGACTAAATCTGCTTTATAACTTCACAGGCCTATGGAGGGCAGGCTAAATCTTCTCATAATTACACAGGAAAGATTACGTTAATTCTACGATGAGGTCTTCACAGTCATTTTAAACAACAGATTATGCTGGATTTGAAACTAGTTTACAAATACTGCTCATGATGACAAGCCTTATCTCTTGTGAAGAGATAAACTAATATACTGTATGGAATATTGCTGTATGTGTAAACATGGAACAAAACAATGAACCCTGTACTATATAGCTTATTTACCTGAGTTAGCCCAAATTCAGCATTTTTTTTTTGCCAATTAAAGTTAAAGAACTAAAAGGGCATATGTATCTTTATTTTACCTAAACAAAGTATATGGCTTCGGGGTGTAATTTGTTTTCTATTGTCATACTGACTTGATTTACATAACTTCAACTTGATTTACATAACTTCAGTAACAACAAATTTGGCCTCTTTGACTTTATTTCAGAACTCCTGGAAAGCCTCAAAATATTTTATTTGGAACAGCTAAACTCTAATAAGGTGGACAATCTTTTTAGTGATTTCGTCTCTACAACACCTCTTATGTCTGCAACTAAAAAAACCTCACAAGGATTATTTTTAAGTACATTGATCAGATGAGAGTGGTTTTTTTATTCATTTGGTTTGTTGCTTGTTAATTAACATAATTATCCATCATCAGAATTTCCTCACCTGTCTAGCTTGTAGATGCAACCTATGTTTGTAATTTTAAATGTCCACACTCTTCTTCTTTTACCCCTGAGATATTAAGTCTACATTGTACACTACCAAGAAACAAAAAATTACTATAACAATATATGTGATATCTCCACCAAACCTCGTTTCATCATTGACACTTAATGAATTGTTTTTTACTACTGGGAATAACTTTTAGTCCATACATATTACCATACATGTTGCAAAGAATACAACATCAAGGACATTTAACACAAACTTTTCCTGGTTCAGGGCTTAGAGAAATCACATCTTGAAACTTGCTGGCACAACCCACCAGTAAATTTAGGATTTAATAATCTGCTCATTTTATTTTAGCTCTTTGTTGAGCTGTATGTCAAAATCTTGTATATATATGCATGCATGTGGCTATATATCCAAAAGATGCTTAGAATGCTTAGAATATTTACTATAGCCAACCTTTTAACACATTACCACTGTTCAAATACCTTTCAGTGGGACATACACCGTGGATGAAATTTGGGTATGCCTGACGAAACACGCAATGATCAGGGTGCCTGCACAGTGACCTGGACTTGCACAGCCTTTCACCGTGGTGTCAGTGTGAACACCAGCCAACATCTATACAATCATAGAATCATAGAATTGTCTGGGTTGGAAGGGACCTCAGAGATCATCAAGTCCAACCCTTGACCCACTGCTGCAGTTGCTAGACCATGGCACTGAGTGCCACATCCAGTCTCTTTTTAAATATCTCCAGGGATGGAGAATCCACCACCTCACTGGGCAGTCCATTCCAATGTCTGATCACCCTCTCCGTGAAGAAATTCTTTCTAATATCCAACCTAAACTTCCCCTGGCACAACTTAAGTCCATATCCTCTTGTCTTGTTGAAAGTTGCTTGGGAAAAGAGCCCAACCCCCCCCTGGCTCCAGCCTCCTTTCAGGGAGTTGTAGAGAGCGATGAGGTCTCCCCTGAGCCTCCTCTTCTCCAGGCTGAACACCCCCAGCTCCCTCAGCCTCTCCTCACAGGACTTGTGCTGGAGTCCCTTCACCAGCCTGGTTGCCCTCCTTTGGACCTGCTCCAGGACCTCAATCTCCTTCCTGAACTGAGGGGCCCAGATTTATAGTTATCTTTATACTTCCCACAGACGCCCACCCCACGCCCATCCCTCCCCCTGAGCCGTCACCCCCTGCACCCCTCCGGCCATACCGCCAGTCACCCCATGCTGTGGGGATCGACCTGTCCCGACCCTGCCCCTACTTGCAGCAGTACCCCCGGAGACATGCCGCGACCCCCTTGCTCTCTAGGGCGGCTGTGCCCGGTTCAGAGGGTTCAGCCCGGCCACCCCTACACACCCCCCCGAGAGAAATCTCAGTCCCGTCCCCCGCGCTCGGCATGGCGGGGCGCATCCCCAGGGGCGGCAGGAAGGTGTGGGGTTTTATTTATTTTTCCAGCTGCTCGGGGTGCAGCGGGGCTCCCGCGGACAGGAGGCCTGAGGGCTCATTCCCGAAGGCGGATCCTTGGGAGCGGGAGGGGAAGGGCGGGCGTGCGGGCCAGGAGCCGAGGGGCTTGCGGTGCCCGGCCACCGTAGTACCGAGCTGCTCCTTCGGTGGTTGGGTTGAGGAGCGCTGGGCTCCTCCTCTTCTTCTTCCTCCCCCCCCCCCCCCCCCCCCCCCCCCCCCCCAAAGCAGAGCACAGCCGGGCGTGTGACTGAATAGTCTCCCCCCGTTTTTTGTTGGTTTTTTTTGCATGGGTACACACATCGAGAGACGCACATGACAGTACTTCTGTGCAAGAGGCTCACATCGCCAGGAGGGCTGTGCTTTCACTCCGGGCACGCACAAACGCACACACACACACACACACGCATGCTGCTGCTGCTGCTGCTGCTGCTGCTGCTGCTGGAAGTCTTTCTACACGGGGATTAGCAGCCGGTTCTCGCTCTCTGTATTCCTCTGTTTCTTTCTCCTTCTTTCCTTTCTCCTTCTCTCCCTCAAATGCTTGACTGAAGGACGCCGGGCATAAAAAGGTAAAATCATCTGTGCTGTTTGCTGACAATACTGATGGGCGATGGTATTTTGGCAGCGTCCGCCCTCCTCCTGCCAGGCATGCAGCATGCAGCTTCCCCTCCTGCCGCGCCGGCGGCTGCTGCCGCTCCCCGGGACTCTCTGCCCAGGGGATGGGGTTTTGCCGCCAGAGGTTTAGCTTCTCCGCTCCCTCTCCACCCACCCCTTCCTCACCACCATCCCCACACCTTCTCCTCGGTCTATGGGGCAGAGGTTCCCGCTATTGTCCTCCTAGCAGTTGTCACTGCGGGCTGCGAGGATGTGGGAGTGCTTAAGAGGAGATTTCGCGGGATGAAGGTTGCTATTAATTGGTGTGCGCGCGGAAGAGGGAGAGCTTTGCGCTTCGGCAGGGAACCTGTGCATTATTAATAAGGGCTGGAGAGCGGCAACGGGAGGACCAGCCCCCTCCCCTCAGCTCCCCATCGTTTGCTGCATCATTCAAATGAGTAATTTCTATCTGGCCTTGCGTGGCGGGGCTTTTATCACACACTCCCCTCACCCCCCCTCGGCTCCGAAGGGGTTTCAGCAGCCTCCGGGGATGGCGATCCTCTTTTCTCTGTCCCGGGGGACTCTCCTTCCCCAGGGACAACCTCCTCCCCCCAGCCATAACCCCTTTCCAGCCGTCTCCCCACACCGTCGGGGCGCAGAGCCCGGTCCCGCCGCCCACCAAGGGCTCCACAACTAGAGTTGGTCTGTCGCCTGCTGTTCGGGCCGACTTTGTCCCGTTTGTTCCGGAAGGACAAGAGAAACGGGCAATTTTTGTCGTCGTCCCTTCCCCCCCCCCCCCCGCCCCCAGTGTGGTGCGGGGATCCCGTGACACCAAAGGGAGGTCCCGCACCGAGCGGGCCGCGCGTCCCGCCGGAGCTGGCCCGAGTCACGGTCCGGACTCTTCCATTCCCAAGAGGAGCGGCTGCCTTTGCAGGCCGACTGGGGAAGGGAGGAAGGCGGCTTTGAGGAGCCTGAGCTGCCGGGCCGCTCGGGAAGCGGAGCTCCTCAGCTGCCGGGAAGGGGAAGGGGAAGGGGAAGGGGAAGGGGAAGGGGAAGGGGAAGGGGGAAGGGGAAGGTGGTGCGGAGCAGCAGGCTCCGGGCATTCGCAACGCCCCTCCCCGTGACTCCCCCGCGGCCCGCTGAGGTAGAGGTGCGGGAATTTGTCGCCGAAGAGCTGCGGTGATCCCCTGGGTAGTCCCCGGGGGCTGGGGGAGGTTTAAGCAGCCCCCGGGAGGTACGAGTCACCCCGTCGCCCCGCATCGTTTCCCGGGCTGGGGTGCGGGGATGGCTGGAGCTGGGGTGCCTTGTGCCGCCGTCCCCCACTCCGAGGAGGAAAGGGGGCGTTCAGAGAGGTCCCTTATGTAATTACGGCTTCCCCCCCCCTCACACCCCCCTTCTTGTTGCTGTTCCTAAAGCCGGCTTCGGGATACCGGCAAGGGGACTGTGACACCGTGCGTGTTTCTAAGGGAGGTTGCGGGTTGTTTTTTTTACGGGTTGGTTTGTTGTTTCGCTTTTTATCTTCTGGGAAAATTTATTGAGTGTTTAATATTTAACGGGGAACGCTTCGGCTTCACACACTATTGATTTTGGATAAGCCGTTTTCATTCATGTTGTTTCCTGCACCTGTCACAGACATAAATACACTGTTAAGGAAAGGAAGACCAAAGCCACCAAACCAACCACCAAAAAAAAAAAAAAAAAAAAAAGAAAAAAAGAGAAAAAAAGAAAAAGAAAAAAAAAGAAAAATAAAGAAAAAAAGGAAAAAAAAAGGAAAAAAAGAAAAAAAAGGAAAAAAAAGAAAAAAAGAAAAAAAAGAAAAAAAAAGAAAGAAGCAAAAAATAGTGAGAAATGGAGAAATGTAGCAGTGTATGAAGCTAGTTATTTTTGCTATTAGCTATTGCTAATAGTATATATAGTATATAGTATATAATAGTATATTTTTGCTATTAGTTATTGCTAGTTGTTTTTAAAAATGTAATTGCAAACCTTATAGTCTACTTACAAATAAAAGGTAAATGTGCCTGTCGGCATGGTGCCTGTTCAATCCCGTTGTGTTGAATTGTATTTCAATGTTAATACACCTTTAAAAAGGCAACACGAATTTCTGCTAGTTATGGTCCTGGCTATACACTTAAGGTCTTTCCCTTTAAAGCTGTTGTGAGTTTGATCATTGCTCACTGATCCAAAGGATTCAAAAAGGTCCAAAAATGCAAAAGACCTATATTTAACGACAAATTTAGTTCTGATAGTAGTGATTACAGGAAAATTAGGAATTTTTATTGCCAACAGCACAGTACCTGGTTGTCTTCTGGATGGCTTACTTGTCTGTGTGTTTCAGAACTATTGAAATTAGATAGTGTAAATTAATGAAAACATATGGGAGAAAATAAACTCTTTATTAGAGAGTAATATACTCTTTATTAGAGTAGTTACAAAATAAAGGGTAGCGTTACATTATATATTTTTATATATATCTTCTTGAACTAAATTTTTCCTTTTTTTAATTTCCAGAACTGTATATGTTAAGTATACTCGATTAATTCAAAGATCAATCTAGTCTATCTAATGTGGGATTAACTCTTGCAAGCATATCAATGTAATCTGTTTGGGTTAGACTTTACACTGTTGTCCTTCCTGTAAAGGCAGTGCATCTCAGTGTATCTCAGGCTAGTGGTGTTGCCACCTGCAAATACAAAAGAACTGCATGAATAACTAATGCAATAGTGCAATAAATAATGGCATTCTTGTACCAAGGGACAGTAGTAAGTAGCCTCCATGCAATTTTTTTTGTTGTTGTTGTAATTTTCAATCTGGCCTCATACCATCCAGTTACTCAAGTTTTCACTCAAATTGTAATAGATATGTGCAATACTCTCAGACTGGCATTGCCATTCTATGATGATAGAGCTAAAGGCACTTGAACATGAGATAGCCTATTCAGGCCTTAATTTCTGTAACCAAATTTAATTTTTACAGCCTCTGTTGCATTATCTCTCAAGCTTTAAGAAGGCTATTTTTGTCAGGGGCACATAATTAATACTTGTTCTCTTCTTATGCCAAATTTTTTACTTGTGCACAAAGCTTATCCAAAGAAACCTGAAAAGGGGATCTCCATGGTAACAAGAGAGAGGATTTTCTTTCTCACCATGGGTCAAGACATTATGCCTTCCCATCCCTTAACTTATAGCAGCATTCATTGGCACCTTCCTCTTTGAGGTTATTTTGTTTAGTGGGGTGTGCTTTTTACTGTTGTCTTGTGCCTCCAAAAAGCTGCTCCTGAGACTGATGAGCCCAAGCTCTGTGTCTCTCCCCACTCACCCTCCCTTCTGCTGCATCATATTTCGGGACTTCTATACGCATGTGATTTGACTGTGGGATTTCAGGAAATAACTTGTTCCCCCTGTGATTTGTTTTGAAGACCTCTCTTGGCTTAGTCCACTTCAGATGGAAGGGTGGTCCTCTCCTCTCTCTCTTTCTCTGTTATTTATTTGTTCTTTTTTTGGAAAGAGTTTCACCATACTGTCCCAGAGATTTTGTAGTAGTAAAAGCATTTTGCCTCTTCTTACCAGAGAGCAGGGCTTAATTTTATTTATTGAATCTGTGGGTGATATGTGATACCAGGATTACTGCTTGGAGATCTTCAGAATAAAAAGTCTCTTTTGGTGTGACTTGATATATCATCGCTGAGCAGGAATATGAAACACTGCTGGGTTTGTTTTGTTTTTCCTTTCTTTGATGAAGACTTGTTCCTAGACTGTGTCTTTGTCTTAGCTAAGATGAACTCTTTTTATTCCCAATGTTCCTTTAGTCAGGTACTTAAAACTTTCACCGAGGAATATAACAATTTTTCTAGTCCCCTGTTAATTTCTGTATTCAATTACTGTAGTTAAGATCTCATGAGAAGATACCAAATGGCTTTTTAAATGGCTCCCTTAGGCTGCTGGTGCACCAGGTTTCTCTGGGCATATTTCCAGTTCTTTTGCCTTTCCCTGTGACATAGCATGGGATAATTTCAAAACATCTGCTAGAGCAACCATCTTAATACAAGACAGCAGTCATCATTTGTCTCTGAGCAATATGTCATTTGTGACTGTGTAATTGGAAGACAGATGCTAATGCTGACTTTGGCCTTCTTAACTTGCCTTGTTGGCAGATTGTCTGTAGAAACACTTCATGGTGCTTTGAAATCATGCAGTATATTTCTATCTTTTGGTATCTCTAGATTTCTGAAAGAATTTACTGTGTTGTTTGAAAATATGCTCAAGAAACCATAATGGTAGTAGCTATTACATTTGTAATCTGACTTGCCAAGTAAGCTTGACTTTGTACATACCTTCAGTATCCTCTGCTAGGTGAGAAGCATTTTTAAAGAGCTGGCTGTGAAGCTTTTAAGTTTTGTGTATGAGAAACTCCTGGTCTCTTTCCACATTTTGCCCCTTCCCTGTATTGGTAGCATTTCAATGAGTGTCCCTCACCCCAGTTTTTTCTCTCCCTTTGAACATTTTACTGTCACCTTTAACTACACTGAAGAGATTCTTTGTCTTCTGATTTCTTCTACTAAAGAAACTAGGGATTTGAGAAATGGGCTTCTAACTGTATGAAGGAAGTGTACAATTCTAGATACCTAGATTTAAACCTAAGTTTGAGGTTCAACCTCAGTTTCTCTGGTTTAAATGGCAAAAGTGCGTGGCATCAACTGATGACCAAAGATTTCTGTAGCTATGGATGGTGTACCTAGAAGGTGATCTTTTTAAACTTTGTGGGCTAATTTTGAATGTAGGTTGCAGTAGCTTGAGTTGACTTGAAGCAGCCTACAAGTTTCAGCTTCTTAATACATTGATGTACTGATGTGGTGCCTGTTTTGGATATACTCATAAATTCCTTTTTTTCTATCTTTTGAGAAAGGTCCCCAAAATATTTTTTTAAAAAGATTTTTGATTGAAAGTAAATTTTATGTTCTGGGCATAAATCCTTATAGAAGGGAATGCAAGGGGAATGCTGATAGGATGGTAGCTGAGTTAATTTTTCAAATGAAGGGGAGTGTTTTTTTTCCATCCAATTTCCAAACTCTGATTTCTGTTGCTAATTCTGTGCTTGTATGCACTTTCTTCCCATGAGTCTATTTAGCTTTGCAGATGGAACAGGATAAGATATCTGGCTGACTGGAAATCAGTAAGAGGCAATCATTAGCACTCTCACCTTTGTTATGGTGACTTCAGTTTTATCAGTGTGCATCCAACATTGGAAATCAACACTGAGAGTTGGTCTCTCACTATTGTCCTGTGTTTTGATTCCACAATCAGAAAAAAAAAAAAAAATTAAATTCAGGTTTCTGCATTTTGGTAGTGGTCTCTATTGATGCATAGCCAGACAACGAGCAGTGTGCAGTTGCCTTTGTCCAGCAGAAGAACTGAGAGTCAGCATGCTTGATGGACACATGGGGTTTCACAGATGTCCAAAGTACACAAGAATCTCCATCTTCTTTCTGTCCTGCAGCTGAACTGAAAGTATTTCAGACTCCTTGCAGTCTACCAGTCAGATAAGGTGACCTTGGCTTTTAGTGGACTGTAGGTGAATGCAGCTTCTTGTTTTGTGGTGCTGGAACTTCACTGATGCAAACATTTTGGAAGGATATCAAAGGAGATGCCTCATTCTTTTCAGTTTGTGTCTTCTGGCTATCCATTCATCAGGTGTAATGCTCAGGTGTGGTTTGGTCCTTTAAAATTGTCAACAGCTCCCTAATTATGTGGGATCTATTTTGTTTGGGTTTTTTTTTTTTTTGTGACTTTTAGAACATCACTATAAGCTGTTGTCACATTTCATTTTATAAGGAGGAGATCATCCACCTGGCTGCTCTGTCTAATGGATCTTTTCTTTGCAGAGAGGTGCTTACTGTCAAATATATATACCATTTTGTAAATATTATTGATGAGTATCCAAATGTAGTTTTTTAGTGGCAAGGGGATGGCAAAGCAGAATAGAATCGGGGGGGGGGGGGGGAATGCAAAGAACGAAAGAGGTAAATTTAGTAGGATGCCTTTGAATCTATTATTATTTTGCACAAGTGAACTATTGCAACCATTGGGATGTCAAAGAAATTTAGTCTAAAAATAAATGCTGTCTCTGTAATTCTGTTCATAGAAGAACCTAGCAACCATAAAATATAATATTTTTAGAGATTATTAATATTGTTTTCTGGGGAAAATCCCTGCAAGTACCTAGGTGTAGGTGATTATCCTAGATGTATTTGTTGATAGAATTCATACTAACTATGCTCATGGTGTATATTATTTAATACCAACAGTGAAATAGTGCTATTACTAGATTTACTTTGTAAAGCATGGTATACGTGTTACTGTATGAAATGAAAGGATTTAGAAGAGGAGATACAATGTATATTTGGGAAGCCCTATAACTTCTAGCGAGAGAGATGGATTTCTTAAAGTATGTAATATGAATATCTATTTGATAAAATTAACTAAAGAGGAATTCTCAACTGAAGATGGAACCTTTTTGTTACATTTGGATCTTACTCTTCCTTGTAAAAAGGGCCAATGAAGCATTGGCATAATAATAATAATTATTGTTATTATAATATTTTAACAATTTATTATTATTGTTACTATTATTATTATTTTTAAATGTTGCTTAGGTTGCACTCAAGTGAATCTACTGAATGGTGTTCAAACCAGCTAGCTGTCTTCTTATATCAGAAAGCAATATTCAAGTTTTTAAAATCCTGAGATATTACAGACTTATTCACATGAGTCACAAGCTGTGGTTACCTCTTCTGCTTTGAGTCTGTTGTTTTGGGTTTTTTCTTTTTTTTAATTAGTCCATAAAAGCTACTTCAAAAATGGTATTTTTTGTAGAGCTGTTACAATATCCATGTAATGTCATTTACAAAATTGAAGTGGTATGGTAGTTGAAGAGCACTTATTTCACCTTGGGTAGAACTGTGAGTTGATTTTGGTATGTACAAATTATCACTTTTCCCTTTTTCAACCCCGCAAATCTGTGTGTGTTTTTTTCCCATACTGTGATGTTTTGTGGCCTGACTTGCAGAATACTTGCTTGGTGCTGGTATAGTTAATGCATAAGATAAATTTACCCACTAGAAATCTTCATGCTGTATTTTACAGGGAGCTGTATAGCAGAATTATGTATGTACAAAGGTATTTGTGAATGAAAAGGTTCATTTGTTTTCTGTGTCATACACTAATAATTTCTCAGTCAAGGAGCAAAACTAATAGTGTGAAGCCTGTGAAACCACTTGTACATCACAAATATTCTAATGAACATGATAAAAAGGACACTTATTATTCTGTATGTATGGTTAAGTTCTTACGTACTGTTTATCTTCAAATAAAATGTGTTTTCAGAAAAGAAGGGATCTCTTCAAAAATCAGGATAAGGGCAGATAGGTAGTAAAACATTTCCAAACTCAAATGTTAATAATTATCAATGCTAGATATACAGAAAATATGCCAGTCCCGTTCTTACAGATTCATGGAAGAAAAAAACCCCTTGCACAGTTAGCAGTGAGAACATAAATACACATACACAAAAGCAACACAAGGAAATTCTGCGCTATTCAAGTACTTTGGTCATTTATGAGGCAGATATTATTGTTGGTATTTCTAAGGTATTTCTAAAATCAGTGCTGTGTGCTGCAAAATATTTAATCTCTTAGATTTAATTACTTTCCAGAGGATGTTACTCACAGGCCCAAGACAAAATATGGGAGTATACCAGAGTCCTTGACCTGCTCCTTTGCTCTTTTATTGTGACTGGCATTTTGAACATGAACTCCAGGAGCAGGCTGCCTGCCTGGAAAAGCTAAATGAGGTTTTTAGTGTTGAGTACCAATTGGTCAGGGCCATGTTACAGAGCTTTTTCATAAGAAATGTTGAAATGCAGTAGCAACACCTTTTTGTGTTATGCCTGTAGAGCCTTTCTGAAAACAGAGATACTTGCTAAGAGATTACACAAGGGTCATGGCATTTTTAGGAGAAGTAAATGGCATCACATTTCTTTATTTGAAATTTCTCATGCTTCCACAACAACATACACCAGAGCATGGTGAGAAAAAGCTGAAGGTTCATCTTGATTTATTTCAATTTCTTTTGGACCTAAAAAGAAAAATCTTACATACAGCAAGAAGGAAATTGGAGACTTCAGTTCTGTGTATACAATAATCAGTTTTCTAGCAGACTTTGTACATGTGTAGAAATTATAACTTGCTTTTTGCTACTCAACTTATCTGTAGTTTGCTTCCTGAACTGCTATAGGACCAAAAATAATTAGGACATTTTGCCAAGAACTTAGAGTCTCTCTAAGAACAGAACGGAGAAACTAATACGTAGAAAGCCCAGAAATGTAAATCTGGTTTATTAGAAGCTTCAATATTATTAATATGTAATGTATCATGCTGAAGTTCATGTATAATACAGTAGGTAATTTAGAACACATCCTACCAATATTCTGTGTCTAACACTCAGTGATATCTGTGTAAGATATCTCCTTGGCAGAAGAAATAATGCTCTTGAACCTGAGGCTATTGCAGGAAAACCTGATATTTTATTTTAGTACAAATTAAGAGATACCAATTAAAAAATTGGATGTGGATATTTAATTGGTTCAACTATAATTCTTTTTTTTTTTTGTTTACTTTTAAACATATCTGGGACATTAATTATTTGATGAGTATGCCAGATCTAGTTTAGCCTTTGTGTCTTCCCTCACTTTACAGGGCCTTGGCATACAGAGTCCTTACATGTCATTAGGCATTGTTTTGAACACTTGCTGAAGAAAGCAGTGTCCTGATTTTGAACATTTGGGTTTGGTTTGGTTTTATTTTTGCTGCTTTGTATTAAAAAATGAACAGGATGGTGATACCAGTGTTGTAGTTACAACCATCCCTCCAAGGGCAGGGACACCTCCCACTAGACCAGACTGCTCAAAGTTCTATCCAGCCTGGTCTTGAACAATTCCTTAGAGGCAGCATCCACAACTTCCCTGAATAATCTGTACCAGTGTCTCACCACCTTCACAGTAAGATATTTCTCCCTAGCATTTAATCTAAATCTACCCTCTTTCAGTTTGAAGCCATTTGCCCTCAAACTATCACTATAAGTCTTTGTAAAAAGTCCCTCCCCAGCTTTCCTTTAGGCTTGCATATGCTTTCAAGTTAGATCTAGGTCAGGATTGATCTTTTGATGGGGGTTGTTTTTTTCTCAACCACAGGGAGAATAGGAATCAGAGAGTAAGTTCCCTTTAAACTTCCTTATTCTTGATGTTAATCTTTCCCTACTCTTTGGTGTAGTAGAGGAGGCTAAAGAGATACTGAGATAGCTATGCTGGCACATGGAATGAGTTTTTCTTGTCTTTCTGGTGGAATCAATAAGGACCTCGAGGAGGAGATGGAATTCTTTGCTGGAAGGTCTTAGAGTCAGTGGCTGTACACCTCACTCAGGGCTAAACTACAATTAATTTTAATTACTGCCATCAAACTACAAATTTTAATTACTGCCATCAGGTGGCCTTGAAACTGTGGATTTATGGACCGTCTATCTCAAGTTAAGTAGAAGAATCCACAAACCCTACGTCAGACACACAGAAAGGCACTCGTTTAGGTGCATGAATGTGGTAGGCCCAACTAATCACAAGTCAACTTCTCAGTAATATTTGGCTCAGTAGGTGTGGTGCTAAGTAATTTTTTTGTGCAGTCATGGTGACTGTCCAGAATTTTTACATAACAGCAGCACAGTTACACTTCATTCATGTTTTTTATTACAGTAAACACCCCTTACCCATGGTAAAGGAAATAGTATTCGTAAACTGTTTGATCTAGGCAGATGTGTGCCTTCCATGAATTGTAAGTAGCCAATATGTTACTTGGTGTAACAAAATGTATGCCTGAATAAACAAATAAAAGATGACTATAATAGAGATGTACCACAAAATCTGGTATGATAAAGCTCATTCCACTACTAGCAGAGCTCAGTAATTTATTACTACAATTTGGTATGATGGAGTTGATTCAATCTATTTTAGTGGCTACATACAAATTGTGTTACATTTGCGTAGTAAGTTTTCATTCAAAGTTGAATGCATAACTTTTCTGATTTTGAGATACCTGAAATTTTACAGAATAAGATGTATTTATTTATATGCATTTGGAGGGAAAAAGTAAATCTTTCAGCACATACTATTTAAATAATCATTAGCTAACATTTAATTTCAGCAATCAGGAGAATAGTTTTTGGTCCAATTCAATTTTAATGGAAAATGATCCAAACTGGGCTCTGCTGACATAAGCTGCTGAAACTTTTTTGCAACATAAATGCTCAAGTATTTTCCAGTTTGTTCATCTGCAATACATTTTTTTTTTTTTACTAAATCAGGCTGCCTGCTGTGCGTTTTGTAGAAAAGAAAGTTAAACCACAGTATTAGAAAGAAAATGTTTTTTAAAAAAAATTGATTAGGATGTGCACTGCACATCTTATCTGCTTAAACTAGATAAATAAATTAGAAAATTCATTTTGCTTCCCCCTTTGAATTTGCAGATTAGTCATGGGTTGTTACCCACAATTTTATGGAACCTCATCATTCAGACCTTCCTTAATAGATTCCATTATTATCTTTACAATATACCAGCTAAAGTAAGTAAATTAATTCAGTGCAGTCTCTTGAGCTAAATTTATGTATGTGCTAAAAAATTAAGTGTGGCAAATGTACTATGAATGGTTATTTTGTTAAGCATTTTTTTAAAGTTTACATGGAGATATTTTGAGAAACAGGATTAATTTTGAGGTATTTATTGCTAGGTCAAATACTTTTTGAAAGTAAGATGAAATTAGTCATGCTTAATCTAATAACTACCTTTAACTAACTCTTCTTGTGCCTAATAAATAAAGGTGAAATTAAACCAAATATATACTGAAAAAAATACTGTAAAAAAATACAACCGTGTTTTATCAAAATAAACTAGATCTTGTTTCCATCTGAGAACCAACTGGATAGCATTAATAGGAGGCAGAAATGTATTTTCAGTAGAAGTTCAGTAGGAGCAAAATGTAGAAGACTGGGTTTGTGACCAGCGTGTTTACAGGGAGATAAATGGGATGAAAGTGGTAATGGATTTGACTCCATACTAGATTCAAGAGGGTATAAATGTAAATACATAAAGCCAAATGGAAACCTGTTTTTGTTAAGTAATTGTAATTTTTCAGCTTCTACTATTTAGAGCTTTTAAAATTTTAAATTTTGCCTCACCCTGGCTTTTTTTTTTTTTTTAGAAAGGAGTAAAAGTTTATCTTTTGGATAGTGGAATATACAACAACTGGAGGGGAAGCAGCTCTAAAAATCCAAACCAAAAAAAAAAAGAAGGTCAACAGTTATAACACTTTCCATAGCTTATTAAGAAATGAATTTGAATTTTAGGACTGTAAGGGTTAGGGCATACGATGTTAAGCCTCAGAGTAGCCTGTGGGTAGAGCAAGATCAGAATGGGTGGGAGAAATGTCTTATGGAGTGAGACAACCCACAACTGGCATATAATTTATGTAGTTCTGGCCATAGTAATGTGTTAATTGTCTCCTCCTCAGTGACTATGATATTGCCATTCTTGTGAATAAAATATGGTCACTCTTTATTTAGTAGGATGCTGATTTCAAGTTAATGAATTTGAAATAAGTCTGTGTTTACCAAGAAGAAAAGAGTTCATACAAAACCCATTTATTTGAGCAATGAAAAATCACATCAAACTAAAATAGTCAGGTAATTTCTGAGGGGTTTTTTACCACTTTAGTTACAAGTGACTATGTAATTCAAATGACTTTTATAAAATGTTTAAGATGTATAACTGGGGAAAAAGATTAAAGAATTTTAAGTTATGCTTTTAGAGTTTGTAATATCTAGAATTTTATTTATTATATCAGTTCCAAATGAATTTTTTCTCTCAGAGGTTATAAATAGCTCTTTCCTAAAGTTTCAGAACATGTCTGACAACATAAGTGAAAATAAAAGTAATTTCAAATGGTATTGTAAAAAAGCTACAGTGCTAAACAAATCGTAACACTCTTCATATTCTCTAAATAATTATCTGATAGATGCTGTCAAGACAGATTAAAATATGTTCCTAGTTCTAAATTATAATTAATTCTCCATTATATTTTGTCAACAATCTGAATTTTCATTTATTTCTTTTAACTTTACCAACTATCCTCTAAAGTCAAAGAGTGTTACAAGTTTTTGAATGGTAGAGTGGTATCTTTTGTGCTGGTTAGAGTTCAAGGAGCATCTGGGCAATGCTGTTAGTCACATGGTTAAGTTTCAGGTAGTTCTGAGTTGGACTTGGTGATCATTATGAATTCCTTCACTTTTGAGAGGTGATCTATGATTCTATGATTTTTCACAGGGCAAAATCAGAACACCCACTAATAAGTAGCAGAAGTGACTTGCATGGGTCCAGATTTCAAATTTTCAGAAAGATGTATACAAAGAAGCATGTCCATAAGCCAGCATAGCGTGGTGGAGACTCTAACATGTACACATACAATTTTCTTGCTTAAAAAATGTCTCATGGTTTAGCATAGTTAGGGTAATCTGTAGGAGCCTGATCTGATACTCATTGAAATCTGTGGCTCATACTGTGAATATAATGCCTATCATTGCCTTAAGCAGGCACTGGATTATGTGTCAGTACATAAGCACAAAGATCACATCTCTCTTTTTTTGTTTTCCTTTGTGTTATGTGAGATCTGCTGGGTTATTTGCACTTCAAAATATTAGCTCCTAAATGCTTTTTTTTTCCCCAGTAATTGTTTGAGAGGCGGAGTTTTTATTGCCACCTGGTCTTCTTCATACTTAGTTAGTGTTTGTGCGTTTCTGGACACTGTAGGTGCAAAAAAATTACACTTTTGAAGGGTCAAAAAAAGCTATACAGGTTCAAAAACATGTGCATGCCCACGGATAACTGAAATCCCACTTCAGGCTGTATTTTGTACAATCTAGACAGATATTCCAGGTTTCTTTCATAGAAAAAGTTATTACCCATTCAGTAAGCCTTCACGTGGGCTATGTATTATCTTTGGCTCCTGTTAGATATATGGTTAGGACTTAACAGCAGTTGAAGTAGTGCATGAGACCATGTAAGGTGACTTGAATTGTACCCAGAGAGTAGAAACTCACTCTTAAGCTAAATACTGGCAGATTAAGACAATGTTTCTCTCACTAAGTATTTATAGTAGTTTGTGTGTCAATTGCAGTTCCAGAGGTGAAAAGTCAGGAAGTCTCTCAAGACAAGTTTTTCTGATTAGAGTAAAGAATGTTTGGTTAATATTCTATTAGCAATATCTGATAATTGTACATGGATGGGTTGTCACTTTCAGCCACATCCTTCCTTCCTTCCTTCCTTCCTTCCTTCCTTCCTTCCTTCCTTCCTTCCTTCCTTCCTTCCTTCCTTCCTTCCTTCCTTCCTTCCTTCCTTCCTTCCTTCCTTCCTTCCTTCCTTCCTTCCTTCCTTCCTTCCTTCCTTCCTTCCTTCCTTCCTTCCTTCCTTCCTTCCTTCCTTCCTTCCTTCCTTCCTTCCTTCCTTCCTTCCTTCCTTCCTTCCTTCCTTCCTTCCTCTCCTTCCTTCCTCTCCTTCCTTCCTCTCCTTCCTTCCTCTCCTTCCTCCCATTGTTTCCTATTCACACTAGCTCAGGAAGACCCATTTTCTTTGAACTGCAACCTTTACATATGGCTGAAACCAGTGTTGCAGGTTTTGTTTCAGAGTTGAAAGAAGAAAACCTAATTGGTGCTGGCATATATGTTTATGTGGGCCCTGTGTTAATTACCCACTGCTTCAAAGTAAAAAAGATGATGTGCCAGCTGTGTGTGCTACACTGTGTACAGAAATAATTTCATCTTTAAATCATGCTTCGCTAATTTTTTTTCTTTAAACTCCTAACTTTGAAACATTTTTACATTAGTAAGTGTTGTACTTTTAAACTAAATGAATGATTCCTTTTCAGTTTAATGGTATTTTACAGGTATCTCAGAACATTAAGGACTATAATGCAAAGCTGTCTGCCTCTTGGTGTAGCAGAGACAAGGAGCTGTGGAGGACTGTTACCCTTTCTGTGTATGGCTGCAAATCTGAGGGAAGAGTTTTGCAATTAGCTTTTGTAAATACTGACTGACAGCAGAGGAGGGCTTTGAGACTTCAGTTTTCTGGGCTCCCCTCCAAGTTCTGGAATGAAATATACTTCAGATACTTCATATCCCCCTGCCCCTGTCTCATCCATCTCCCCCAGCCTGACTACTTTGTCTCTTCATCTTGACTCATGTTCCTTCTCTGAGCACTATGCTCCTTTCTGCCCCTTTTGTGCATTATGGTGAATGCTACTTCTGCCTTCTCTTCATGCTTCTTATAAAGCATGGATGGAGGATAGAAGGTACTAGAAACAGAGTATCTTTTAAATCTCATTTTTATCATTCAGGCCATTTTGTCCCACTGAACAGAAATAAGGAATGCCAGAAAGACCTGCAGGTAGAGGTGTTTTTAGTGGCTGATGCTGGGGGAGCATCCTCTGTGGGACTGGGGTACAAAGAGGAATTTTCTTACATATTCTAATGTACTCCTCTTGGATGAGATGCAGTGTTATTTTTTTTAGGGCCACCTTTTGATCATTTTCATTGCTTTCACGCCATACTAACCCTGCTGCACAGTATTTCAAGAATGGGAGTGATAGATTTTCAGTGAGACTTTTTAAAGAATTTAACTTAAGCATTTTTTGAAAGTCACATACTCAGAAGTATCTCAGCTGCTTTTCTCAAAAAGTTTAAGAACTCTGAACAATTTAGGCATTTTCACAGTATGTTTGTAACTCAGATTATTTCACATTTTTCATTTGAGCAAAACTAACTGAATGATTAAATCAGATCCAAGATCTAGGCTGTCTCTGTCATTAGCCAGAAATGAAGAGACGCACTTGAATATGGTGAATACTTTAATCATGGGGTGATACTGTAGCCTCCAGTTTCTAGATTTTGATGCAGAGGGATTATAGGTTTAATTCCTGCCTCCTGCTGAAACTGTAGTGCTCATAATACAGTGCTACTGCCTTGAGGTTGTAGCCCTAGCTTCATCGTATATATTTCCTCATTTTTCCAGTTGAAACCTTTTTTTGTAATATTTAGCCATTTGTCAGTATTTTTTCCCTAATAAATATGCACTTGTAATCTGCTTGAAATTATTCTAAATAATTTAAAGTTCTCCTTTTTCCTCAATCAACATTAGCAGTTGAACAGAATTTTTCATTAACTTCATTTGATCAGACCTTTGCTCCTTAATGTAGTGCAATCAAACATAACATCAACTTCTGTTGAGGTGACTAATGATAGAGAGATTGTTTTCACCCAAAGAGCATGAAATTTATTTTTTTAGCTTCTATTTTTCCATTAGAAAAAATTGTACAAAAATTATGTATGTTGCTCATGTTTGAGAGGCCTCTTGATAGAAAGAACATATTTTCTGTTGCTAATTATAAACTCCTTTTCCCTTCCCATCTGCACTATAAAAATGCTACTAATGTTCAGTATCACCGTATTTCTCAAGTCATGTTCACAATTAAAATACCATCATAGTTGTGACACCAAACAGTCTTTGTGTTTTAGTGTCTGAGATAAGACTAGTGCTATCTGTAAGATAATATTTCCCATGTTCTCAGTTGAATATAGCTCTGGAACCTCATATGGTGCACGATGGGAAACTGTTTACGCATATGGATTTTTTTAAAGGCATATCTTTATTCTTCATTAGTACCACATCTTAGATGAAACAGCTTCAGAGAGAATGCTCCCGCTCAGCTGACAGTTCAGGAGGTACTGCTGTCCCTCAGAGAGATTAAATTAGGTCTTTTTGTATAGGCTTTACTTGCATTTCTATTGTCTGTGGTGCAAGAAAGAATACAGGTATTTTGCTCCTGTGGCAGACAACCCATTAAACGCACCTGAGATGATTGAAAGAGTTGTTCCAAAGAAGAACCAGTTCCTGTCCAGTTAATTACAGCTTTTAAATATGTCATTTATTTATGTGTCTTACTGCAGCTTCCTGTTTTCTGCAGAGCTCAGAGGTTGCCTCTTAATTTGTCAGTTTTTATTAACTGTGTGGCACTAGTTCATGATTGCAAAAGAGGGCAATCAGTCACCTTTGTTTTCTGTGTTGTTAAAAATGTTGCATTAATAAGCTTGTGGTTTAACAGTATTATTGGGCTATGAACAGATTTTATAGGAGATTAAGCTACACTCTTGCTGAGAATAAATGGATTTTATGCTTCAGCAATTAATACAGAATTAATGTAATTTGACAGACTCTCATACAGGTTTCAGACAGACCATAATCAAGCACCTCTGTGATAATTTTGATTGAAACTATTGTTCTTTCATAATCACATCTTGTTAAGGACCATAAGTTAAGAGTTAAGTAAGTTAAGAGTGATCGTTTTATATCAAAATAAATTCTGAATATTTAATACTCCTGTGTCTCTTACATAGTTATGGCAGACTTCTGCAAAAATATTGGGTGGAAATTCCTGCATATTAAACAACTGCATTGAAACTATGACCTATTTTCAGTTTCTTTTTAGAATAATGGTAAGATGGGAAAAATACACTTGGAACTAGTAGTAAAGTGATATATTGCAGTTAATAATTACACTAGCTGTAAAATGATAAGGCTTGAGGTAAAATTGATGTATGAAAATTTTAGACTTTGCTGAAATCCAGTGGATCCCAACTTGTCTGTCATCTGAAGTGATTGTATCATAGAATCAAAGAATCAGAGAGTACTTTGGGTTGGAAGGGACCTCTAAAGGTCATCTAGTCCAAGCCCCCACGGTAAGCAGGGACATCCTTGGGTAGATCAGGTTGCTCAGAGCCTCATCAAGCCTCACCTTTCATCTCTCCAGGAATGAGGCCTCAATGGTGGTATCAGGGATTGCAT
The DNA here is from genome assembly GCA_023637945.1 of Phaethornis superciliosus. Classification (NCBI taxonomy): domain Eukaryota; kingdom Metazoa; phylum Chordata; class Aves; order Apodiformes; family Trochilidae; genus Phaethornis; species Phaethornis superciliosus. The sequence goes on along the minus strand of JAJQWJ010000002.1, from coordinate 49,512,115 downwards.
TTGTTTTTATAGACCTTTTTACAGTATGCTTCAAGAAGAATAATGGCCTGGGGTTTGTATCCATTGCGAACAGAATCCCACCAAGAAAATAAAGTTGTGGGTTTTTTTCTACAAATGTATGTTACCAATCACATGCCAGTGCTGTTTCTTACTTAAAGCATTTGACTGTTAGAATTAATTTTTTTGTTCATAGAATCATAGAATCATAGAATTAGCCGGGTTGGAAGGGACCTCAGAGATCATCAAGTCCAACCCTTGACCCACCGGAGCACAGTTGCTAGACCATGGCACTGAGTGCCACATCCAGTCTTTTTTTAAATGTCTCTAGGGACGGAGAATCTACCACCTCACTGGGCAGACCATTCCATTGCCTGATCACCCTCTCCGTGAAGAAATTCTTTCTAATATCCAACCTAAATCTCCCCTGACACAACTTAAGACTGTGTCCTCTTGTTTTGTTGAAAGTCATCTGGGAAAATAGTCCAACTCCCACCTCGCTACAGCCTCCTTTCAGGTAGTTGTAGAGAGCAATGAGGTCTCCCCTGAGCCTTCTCTTCTTCAGGCTGAACAGCCCCAGCTCTCTCAGTCTCTCTTCATAGGGCCTGTGCTCGAGTCCCTTCGCCAGTCTGGTTGCCCTCCTTTGGACCTGCTCCAGGACCTCGACATCCTTCTTAAACTGAGGGGCCCAGAACTGGACACAGTACTCGAGGTTGTTGCTGTGATTTGGATCTGATGACTTTTTAGACTTGGTAATGTAGATTTGTGTTGTCAGCTTCGAGCTAGATTAAAGCACAGCAGAATGATATTGCTGCCACTGCAGACCACTGTGGCCAAAGGATGTGGCATTGGGAGCATTGTATTTGGTAGTCAATTCATTAGTTCTTTCACTCCGAGTATGAAGATTTGGATTTCTTACACTACCGAGCCATAGTCCCGAAAAGTTTTCTCAGAGTTAGCAAGAGGAGGTGAGTTTATCTTGTGAATTAGTGGATGAAATGTCCGTATGGGAGCTAGCCTCAGATGCACTTCTCATTTGGTAAAGGAGACCTGGGCTCAGAATCCCTCCTCATCTACAAATAGGCAGTGATACCAAAAATACGCACATTAGCACATGACTCAAAATTCACATGCAATAGGGAACTCAGCACCTCTTATCTGGTTTTAGTGTCCCTCTAAATTCACTCCTCATTAGGCTAGCTGAAATTTTGTAATGAACAGTATGAAGCATGGAAATTCCATGTTTCTGACATGTGAAGTATAGTAACTTCAGTTTATGTTGCAAAGTGGTGTGTGTTTACAGAGATGAAAGGTACAAAATCTTCATGCATACTGTCTCAGTCTCTACAGATCTGTGTCTGGGTATTTTGGGATTATGTTGGATCATAAAACTACACTGAGTACCTGTGCAACTCTATATGATTTTGGTGGTGGCACTCAGGGATGACAGAGTTATGAAGTCCATCTTCACTTTATAAGTGGAAAGAAAAGGAGGAGAAATTCTGCTTTTTTGTAAACTTTATCTGTTTTCAGTTAATATTCGTGTCATTGCAGTGCCACCTCTGAACACTGATAATGGTGTCTTCTTATAGGACACCATTTATTCCTCTTGCACTTTATTAGCATTACCCTGCAAAATTATAATTGAGTAAAAAAAACAAAATCAAAAAAATTATGTGATTGATAGGCATTTACATTCTTGGACAAAAGACAGGATGGTGTTATACATAATCAGATGTTTAATAATCAATGCAGTTGTTTGAATTTTTATTGTCAAACTTAATTCCCTTATCTTCTTGGCTTATTTTATTGGCTCACTCTAAAAATCAGAAATCTCCACTTCCTTTTGGTTAATAATCACTTACAAGTTCATGAATTAGGAAAGACATGTATCAAAATGTATTGACCTGAGAGCTTTATGTTGACATAAGAATAATCCACTTCAATATTTACTTAAAGCAAAAGTAAATTATGTTGCTTAATAAAACATAAAGGCAAGAGAGTGAATATAAATTTTACCATGACTTGTGGCAAAAGCTTAATGTTTTGCAGATCGGGCTCTGCATCTGGGCATTACAAATAAAAATTTTCATAAACTGTATCCAAGATCTGGCTCTCTGGAAACTGTGTATTTCTGACAGGTAGATTCTGAATTTGGGGACAGGTATTTCAATCTATTACTGCCATGTTAAAACTGTCTGAAAGGCTCTTACTTTTGTTACTGAACCCTTTATGTCTTAGAGAACCACCTAGGAACATGGACTTGAATATATATTCAAGTATGATCAGACTGGATACAGCATGGGCTCAGGGAGACCTATTATTGTCTTCTGATAAGCTAAACAACATGCAACTCTGATCCCATTAGTTAACATTGTTCTCAATTTCAATATTGTTGACCTCTGAGGTAGTCTAAAAGAACAGAAGTGAATTGTCAAGTGAATTCCTAAGCCATGCTTTTACTAGAATTTTAATTTCCTGGTAATATTTCTAGTTATTACTATAAAGGGAAAATAGCATCTATTAAAATGGTGCTCATGGCTTAATATTTTATAACATCAAAACCTGGTGGCTACAGTTGGCAGAGGCAGCTACTTAGCAATAGCGTCATAGGGTTTTTTGGGGGGAACTGTTTTTATATCGGCAAATATGTGTTTTGAAGAGGGAAATAGCTACATGAGTATTCTAGTTTTGTTTTGTTTTTTTTTTAAGTGCAAATCATTTAGGTTTGAAAAAACACTTAAGATCATTGAGTCCAACCATAAATGTAACACTGCCAAGTCCACCATATTTTGTGCTATAATGTTTTATACTTCAGATATAGTAAGTAGTTTGTGACTGACCATATTAGCTTCACTGGAGTGTTCGATCATGCAGATCTACAAGGGTTTATTTAAGAAATAAAGAACTGATTTAGTAACTACCTATTGAATGTATAGGTAAGGAAAAGGAGAGAAAGTAAGAAACATACAGCTTTAATAGCCACAGTGATATTTTTCTTTGAGATCTCTGCTTACCAATGTATTTTAAAAGAAAAATAAAAGAAAAATGCTTAGGGACAGTTTCTAAAACATATCCTACTGCAATATATGGTCTTAAATTGTATTTCCTGCTTCCCCTTTCCTGCTTGCACTTATTGGTCAACCTCTTTTAGCTAATTTTTCTTTTCTGAACAATTTCAAAATATTAACCAATGTAATGTTTATGTTTTAAGTTAATGTCTGTCTTTGAGGAATCATAGAATTATAGAATGTTAGGTTGGTAGGGACCTCAAGGATCATCTGGTCCAACCCTTCTAATACTATTGTTTATGTGACATGTCTCAGTACCATGTCAAGCTGAGATTTAAAACTTTCCAAAGAGGGGGAATCCACCATTTCCCTTGGGAGATCATTCGAATGTCTGATTGTCCTCATAGTGAAAAGTTTTCCTCTGGTGTTCAATTGGAATCTTGCTGGGAGCAACTGGTGCCCATTGCCTCTTGTCTTATCCATGTGAAGAGGAGGGAAATACAGGATTTGTGCTTGGGATTTGTTTTGGTTCCTCTGCTTGCTTTACCAGGAAGCCAACCATATCTTGGGCTACATCAAAAGAAGCAGAACAGCAGGTCAAGGGAGGTGATTCTCCCCCTCTACTCTGCTCTGATGAGATTCCACCAGCATCCTGTTCTGGAGCCTGCAACACAAGAAGAAGATGAAGCTGTTGGAGCACGTGCAGAGGAGGACTACAAAGATGATGAGAGGGCTGAAGCACCTCTCCTGTGGAAGCTGGGGTTTTTCAGCCTGGAGTAGAGGAGGCTTGAGGGAGACCTTATAGCTGCCATTCAGTTCCTAAAAGGAACTTAACAAGGAAGTTTTAGTGGGATTTTTACCAGGAGATGTAGTGATAGGATGAGGCGTAATGGCTTTAAACTGGAAGAGTTTAGATTTAGGTTATACATTAGGAAGAAATTCTTTGATGTGAGGTTGATGAGACACTTGAAGAGGTTTCCTAGGGAAGTTATGGATGTTTCCTCCCTTGAAGTGTTTAAGGTCAGGTTGGATGAGGCTTGAAGCAACATAGTCTAGTGGAAGGTGTACCTGCTCATGGCAGGGGGTTGGAACTAGATGATCTTTAGTGTCCCTTCCAACCCAAACCATTCTATGATTCTATGATCTTATATTCCCTATCTTTTCTTAATAGTTTCATGGAGAGTGCTTTGACAAGTAGCAATAGATATTCCTAAAGTATATGCTTTGTAAAGGAAACTGTGCATCTTTGAAAAGTTGCTTTAATTACCATTTCTTTCATGAATGAGGAAAGAATGATATTCCAATTTATAAAGCGTCTGGTCTCCTCTTTGTTCCTATGGTTAATTCCAATTAAGATGGTTTTTGTTACATGTAACATAGGGGTCCGTAATTATTAGCACTTTGATCACATGCCCTTAAATACATAAATAGTTTATGGATATGCTGCAGCATCATATAAAACTGCTATGTATGGATTCTTGTATCTCTGTTTATTTTGAAAATACCAAATTGATAATATTATTGTAAAAAAAATGGAAACTGGATAAGTGGAGATGGAAGGCCATGGATGCCTACTTTATTTAAGGCCCATAAAAACTATTTTTTGGGATGCTGGAGTGCCTTTCTATTTATTTTTTTTTTCATTATTATTATAGCGTTGATTATGTCAATAACTGTTTTTAATTGTATGAGCCATAGCACCTGCTAATAACAAAAATTCTGCTAGGTGTTACATCTGTAGTCTTTTATACAGCTAAATTTTCTATTTGCTCATTGCAATAATATGCAATATCTTCATTAAACCTTCTGACAGCTCCTTAAAGAGAAAATGATTAATTAATCATGCCGTAGACTCTCAAGAAGGAGTAGCATAGGTAAAAAGATGCTGTTAGATCAAAATCCCTTGGGGAAATATGATAAAAGAAATTGCATTGGTTGGTGAGAAGAGACTTACCTGGATACTCCAGAGACAGGATTCAGTGTGGATAGAAATTCCTGTGGTGTTATGAGGAAAGATAAAACTCACTCACAGAAATCCAGAGGTAGAGGTTGGGTAAAAAATACTCTTAGCAATGTGACAGCCTTTAATGATTTGCTCTATAGTTGGCAAGCTGTGATTACTACAGAAATTAATTTTATTTGAAAAAAAAATAAAAGTTGTAAGAACCACCTTGAGCTGAATGTTCACAAGCTGATTAATTTTGACTGAAACAGAAGCATAAATGAAGGTGCATTAGTAATACATTTCAGGTCTTCAGTTTCAAAATGGAAAATTTAGAAGAACTGAGAAAAACACATAGGGAAGTTGCTGGACAGAGTTAAGGATTTGTTATATGGGAGAGGAGCACCATTACTTCTACAATGGAAAAATTAATCTGAAATTAATGGCACAAGAAAAAGCCTGCAAGAGGTGTTTCCTGATGTAACTGGGTGAAGTGATCATTCCCCAGAAATCATTTGAAATTAGGGAATCTGGTACATTACTTTCTAACTAACAGTCAAAGAAAAAGATAGAATGGAAACTGCTAAAAACAAGTATTAGGGCTTTAGGGGATGATTTTACAAACAGCTCTTCAGACAAGAAGCAAACAAGGAATCAGAGATACTGAGGGAAGGCTAAATACAAATTTCATAATAGAGATTCAGGTGCAGAGTGAAAAGTATATTAACATTCTGTGTCTTTTATGAGTAATGGTACAGCTGACTGTAAGAGCAAAGGCAAGGCATAGCAGGGGCAAAAATATTACTGCTTACAAGATGCAGGTCAATGTCCATCAGTTGGAGTGATGTCTTACAGAAGTTACAGGGTATCTACTGGTACTTTTCCTTTAAATAATACAAGCAACAAAAAGAGCTTTATTTTTTTGACTTAACAGTATGCAAATACTTAAATAAAAGTGTTGCTGGGGAGAACAAGTAGAAATGTGGAGGTAAATAAAAAGTTTCATTTAATTTTATATGGGCTTGACAGAGGCAGATGTCAAACAAACCCTGCCTTTAAAAAGTAATCAGCAAGTATTTAATGCAAGAAAACATGTCTGATCCAGTCAATATGAACTTCAATAAAGCACTTTTTGTGGTGCCACATGAGAAATTAGTAATTGAAACATGAGTAGTGAGGACCAGTGAGATGGACAAGGTATTGGGTAAAGGACAGACTACTGACTATGGTAAATCTGCATTCTTCAAAGATAAATCTTCAGATCTGTTCTATTTTAGTGTTTCATTTGACCCTGGCATAAAGTGTAGGATGAGACAATGTTTTGGAGATATCTTCAGTATGAAGGAATCATAGAATGTTAGGTTGGTAGGGACCTCAAGGACCATCTGGTCCAACCCTTCTAATATTGTTTATATGAGATGTCTCAGAACTCTGTCAAGTTGAGGCTTAATATATTCCAAAGGGGGAAAATCAATCACTTTCCCTGGGAGACCATTCCAATGTCTGACTCAAAAATATCTTACACAACATTTTATCCCTGGGTACCCAGTTACAGAATGGGAACTGCAGGGTCTGTAGTGAAATACCAACAACTTAGCTAGGTTCAACCAACAGCTATTTCAAGCTTGATCTGGGCTTGCAAGTACTAAAGTATGATATTAGTACAGTAAATGTTTTATTTATAAGTAAATGTATAAACATAGTAGACTATTAGAAGTAAGTTAAATTTAAGTAGTTAATCAAAAGAGTATTTTTCTCTTTGGTATTTGTGTAGATTAAATTACTACTGAATTTATTGAATCCAAACTGTTTATTATTCAATGCTTTCTATTTTGAAGGGCCAAATGTTACAGTCTTTAGGGAAAATCCTTCTTCACTTCACTGAGAGTTTTGGTTGGATGAATGTCATGGGATTTTCTTTTAAAAGCCAATTAATCTATACCTTCATCAAGCTTTAACAAATATTTCTGTGTTCTGTTAAAGAGATGCCTCTTGACAGTCTGAATTTTGTTCCTTTTCCAGACCACCGTGCTGTTTATCAAAATATTTTTCATTATGAATATTCCTTGCTATGTTTTATTTACTGTAAGTCAGTTTGAATTTAACATCATAGTGCAGTGTATGAATAACTTTCACTTATTCCCAGGATGCTGGCTCCTATAGTAGGCCATGGTGAATACCTATGGCACCATATAAAACCAGGTGAAGTTTATATCGATACTTTCTGCAAAATATCCCTTCAAGCTTCCTGGCTCAGGACAATGTTTGGGAGAAAGGCATTGTGAGATCTAAAGATCTTCTTTACAGATTTTCTTTACATATTTTTCTTTACATATTTTTGATTGTGAATTGTTCTTTAAGGTTGTTTCAAATCTGTTAATGTCTGTGGCCCTAAAAATACCCAAAAGAAATTTAGTCCTAAAAGTCTGTAAAGAATAATTCATGCATGTATCCTTTGGCCCATCCAATTTTCCAGAGGCAGGGAATAGTTTTTCTTTGAGTAATAATAATAATAATAATAATAATAACAACAACAATGATACTTTAAAAGTAAGATTTTAAAACCACTCCAGGATGTATTGCATCTTGATAGAATCTCTCCTGCTTAGTAGCTGCACTGTGGCCTTGTATAATTGGACCTCTAGTTACAGATAGATTTTCTGAGCCATACATGTAAATGCATCTTGATGGTAAATAATGCTTCTTGTTTTGGAGAGATATTAGCAGGAATACCTTAGTTCTGTCATGCACCTAAAGATGACCAACTCAGCCCCATACCCTTCCAAGGGTATAATCCAGAGGAAAGTTATCACAGAAAAGCATTACTGCTGTTTGTTTTGTTTTAGGTTGTTTTTTTTTTTTTCAGTTCCTTTTTTAAATAAGAAAGAAAAATGGTCTGTGAAGGTTTTTAAGAAGCATGCACAATTTAAGATGGCATCTGGCTATGTGGTTCAGTCACCTGAAAAATCTTGGTTTCTTTGTCTGTGAAACTGAACACCAATGTAAATCTGTTACTGTGAGCTTTCTTTCTGTCTACTTTTGAAAGAGGGTCACTTCTATCATCATTACCACTTGTCTCATTTGAATGAAGATGCTGCTTGTTACTTCAAGGTTAAAGGATGGAAAAGTAGGTGATGGTCATCAGGCATTCACTCTTTTAAAAGGAAGAGCTAAGCTCTTTTGGAATGGAAAAACATTCTGATATGCTGTAGAATTTCCCTCATTTGGTAATCCTAATTGCTTTTTCTTGTCTCTTCATCCTCTGTGCCCCATGTTCCCCTGTGCATTTAAACTCTGTGCTTTCCTTAAAGCCTGCAAGTGTCTTGCCTCTATGAAGATGATCCTCATGGGAAAAATTGCTTTTTTATCCTTCAAATCACTAGCTATTGCACTTGTCATCAGCACTTCCTCGATCATGTCCTGGTCTGAGCCAGGACAGAACCAATGTTCTTTCTTGTAATTTTACTTTCAGCTAAGTCTCTTCTAAGTAGCTGCACTTGCTGAAATTAATGGTGTGTTTGCCAGTGACTGCTTCTAGGACTGATAATGCTCCATGTTTATTCTTACAGCTAGAGAATGGCATGCAGAACTGAGGCCACTGTTTAATTCTGAAAACCATCTTATGCTCTGGAAAGAAAAAGGGAGTAAAGGGGTCACACCTGCAACCCTCCTATAGGGAGGAGTGGAGCACACAGGTGACCAGAATTGACCAAAGTATTCCATCTCACGAGTATCATCCTTGGTATAAATCTGAGGGATCACAATGGTCAGCCTTTCTTTGGGAGGATTCTGTCTGTTCTTCTGCCTTTGATTCCATCCCGATCCCTGCACTTCTGAATCCGTGTATTCCTGCATTTACCTCCCATCTGCCACTGACTCCATCAGTCCAGCCTGGGACTTTCCCAGGTCTTCCCTGAAGCCTTGGTTGTGATGTGAGCATTACTGAGTGTGAGCATTATTGGGGGTGGGAGGGTGGAACTTGATACTGCTTTTGTATCTATTTGTATGTCTTTAATAATTTTCCTTCTCATTGCTACTGTTTCATTAAAGTTGTGTAGTTTAGTTTCCAACCCATAAGTCTCTCTCCCTTCTCTCTCATTTTCCTATAGAGGCAGGGAAGGGGGGGGTTAGTAGAGAGCATCTGTCATTTAGTTAATTGCTGTCCCAGCATTAGACCATGACAGATGAATAGAAGGATACATATTAGGGGCTGTAATCTACTTCTGTATGGAATGAAGTTCAGTCCACTGACTAAGCCAGCTTTTTTAAAAGAAAAGCATTTGAGGTAGTCGAATGCAATGGAACAAAAAAACCCCAAACACACTTATATTTTAGAAGCAATCCTCTTTTTACCTTTCTCTTCAAACCTTTCGAGCATTAACTATGTATTTCCTTCTTGACAATACTAGTTTCAGCAACTTACTGTACCATACAAGTAAAATTGCAATTCCCTTGGGAGCCATTAGCTTTGGGCACATTCAAGAAACTGTGGAGATAACATACTTTTAAAACTGGTAAAATAAATATATCAAACTAAACCGTAGATGCTTCTGAGATTCAAATTGTATTCCAATGAAGCAGAGTTTTGGGGGACAACATCATTTATATGGATTCATATCTTCTATATATTAGTAATATATATGATGTCAGTTTCCTACTCGTAATTTAATAATTGACTTTTTTTTGCCATCAAAGAAATACAGGAAATATTTAGTCATTTCTGTCAGGTATAGAGATCCATGTCTGGCTACAGTGGTGAGAGGCATGTTGGACCTTGTGTATTTGGCTCATCTTATGTTGTCAAACTCAAAGACTCTTCTGAGAAAGCGGTGTGAGTCCCCAGGAGGCTGACACATTCACTCTTTTCACATATTTCTTAGGGTGGACTTGGTAGTGTACTAGGTTAACAGTTGGACTTGTTGGCTTTTAAGGTTTTTTCCAACAAAATGATGCTATGATTCTAACACATTTAATGGCACGGGATTTGGGCTGGTAATGACAGATATTAACAGTCTCTCACTTAAAAAGTTCATATTCAGAGTTCCTTTTGTTGTGTGTATGTATTCCTACGGGAATTTTATCTCTATATAAACATATAAAGTGTGTGAATATCCTATGAACACAAGATATAAACCTTCAGTAGTTTCCATGCTGTGAAGTTTAGGAAATAAACAGATGTAACTTAACAATACTCTTAGGATTTTTAAAAAGCAATCACAAAAATGTTAATTACATCAGATTATGTAACTAGGTTAATCTTCCTATGGAATCGTAACAGTTTTGGTTTATCTTGATGATGTGTATTCCTAACTTTCTTATGTTACAGTAGCATTCAGGGGTTTATATTTTAATGACTCTTGCTTGTTCCAGAAGAATCTGTCCCACACAGCATGTGTTTAGCAACCATGAAGTGTGATTTATGGATACTTTTGTTCATCCCCAGGCAGCAAAGTTATAGGCCTCACTTATATCCTGTGGGCTTGAGTATAAAAATATATTGGAACTCCTTTTGCTTGAGGTTTTTATGCTCTACTGAACATTTCTGCCAGCCCCTGGAATTTCAGGGTAAGCTGTGCTTTCGGGGTTAAAATAATGTTCTTTCTCTTCTCATTTTCACATCTGTTTTATTTACCACACAAATTTTAAGCACCACAACTGAGGTGCTTAATTGCTTGACTTTCTTATAATTACCTGTAAATGTGGTACTCAGTACTGTACCATTCCATTTAACCAAAGTTACTATTGCCCATTGACGAAGCAAAGACACCAATACTCTGATACTACGGCTGTGAGCTCCCTTTCTGCCTCAGGGTTCTTATTTGCTCATTTGTGACACCTCAGTGAACAGCAGAAGTCAGTAAGAATAAGCCTTTTGAATAATATGCAGTATAGGAAGCTAGCTCATTAAATCTGGGAGATACTTTGCAGTGTATGTTTTAATTTTCTGCTTAAAATAGTTTTCTGCTTAAAAGCAGCTGGAGGGAATCAGATTAAAAAAGGGGGGAGGAAAAAAAAAAATCTCTGAGCTGAGACCAAAGGCAGAAAATTTTCTATTGGAAAGAAGCATTTTTATGCAGCTGGGAGACTGTGAGCCAGTGCAGCGAAATAACTGTCCTGACAGAAGATGAACTCTAAAAGGTTTTGGTGTGTGATGCATCCTTCTGACTCATGTTAGTCCAGTGCACAACACTATTGCTGATGTGAAGCAAAAGTGTTTCTCATCCTCTTATCCTGCCTGCTGAATGTTTCTGGAGAGCAGCTAAGTGCTTTTAACTCATTCTGTTCTGGAATCCCATTCCCAACTGAGTGACACATTTGATAAATGATACACTCTCTGTGTTCTGAAAGCATCTGCAATAATTCTAAGTGAAAATCTCTAAGGGCGGCAGTCATTTTGTATGAAAAATATACTGAGATCAGGAGGAAGAGACTGTGGCCTGGTGAGTTATTTCTAATAAACATTAAATACTTTGAGATTTTCTATGTTGTCCATTAAAATTAATAGAAAGTAGATACCCAGATCCTTTATATGACTTTAAAAAACTGTCTCTTAAGGAAAAAAACCCCTGTTCTTAAATGAAGCCGGTATCACTTTGGTGTTTCTATTTTGTAATGACTGTGAACCAATAAAAGCAGTAAGGCATTGCTGGTATACAAAGCTTTAGTTTTGTATGTTTGTTATATTATTAAAGTTTGTATAAAAATTTAAGAGGAAGGTGCACTGCCAAAAAGGCTTCCATTGATTATTATCAAGTTGATTAAATCTGAAGTGTCCAAATTACTACAATTTAAAGCATGAAAAGCGTTTTAATATACTATAAATTCTGTTTTCCTGCTTTATAAACACACATTTTATTTTTATGGCGTTGTAAATAAAAATGTTGATCTTATGAAAGATCATGAATTTTAAACCAGATTGGTATCAGAATATTATCCTGAGTAATACTTTCTCCTAGTTAGCTTGAGTTTTGACTATAGGAATTATATCTTAGTAATTCCTGGAGCATCTAGCATTTAAATTGAGAAGTGACTTAGTTGAAGGATTTTATTCATAATGATTTGTTATTATTTCATTGTGAAATTCTACTACTGTGTTGTTTGTGTAGGTTTTCTGAGCCAAAATACATGACAAATTATAAAGTCAAATACCGGTTCAGATCATCTTAGAAAAGAGACTGCTTTGTTATGAGTGTAAAGAATCATCCTACTGGGAGGCCTGTTCTGTAGCCTGAGTGCTTCTGTTTCCTACTGGTGTAAATGAGAAATGAGAATTTTCAGGACCTGCCATGAGGTGCTTAGCACTGTGTTACATCCCAAATGAATGTAGACCAACTCAACCAGATCTGAGACCTTCATAACACAAACGAGCTATGCTAATGCATTGATGCATTGAGTTGAATTAATTATTTGCATATTTGTTTTAAATCAGAGGTCAAATCATTCCGGCTGCTGATTTTAGAGAACTTTTTTTGTTTGCTTGCTTAATTGTTTTAAAATGTATTAATTAGAGCATAAGGAAATGTTAAAGTAATTTTTTAAAAAACACTTGTTTTTCTGAGGAAGTTTTGAAGAGCTAGGTTGCTCAGAAGCATTTGGAAAAGTTTTTCTGCTAATTTCTCCCTAACACTTACTATAGCAATACAATGTGTTATAGAGCTGTGTGGAAGAAAGAAATAGCTAAGTCAAATAATGGAAATATTTGATATTCACTGTCTTTTTAGATTCAGAAGTATGTGGGTTTACAAAAATAAACCAAAAAGTTTTCTCCTTTTCACATCTGCATGTCATTGCCATTTAATTTTTATTTATCCATTATTAGAGTACAAAGAATTACATAAGACTTTTATTTCAAGCATGTTTTGATTTGCTGGTGAATTAATTCGTTTCTGATTGAGTTGAAAACAAGTAGAGGAAAATGTGAGAATTTTTTACCTTAAGCTGATTGGTTAAAGTTTATAGCTGAAGGCTGGTAGATAAGTATCCTTCTTTTGTGGCTAAAGGGAAAGGAGAAATGTAACATAAATGACAAATTGGTTACATTGATACCTCAGATAGAAAAGGTCAACAGTCAAAATCAGGATCTAGATATAAGATGAGGTGTTTCTGCAGTGTGCTAGACCCTTCAGAAAAACACAGTCAAGTTTTGGATTAATAAGAGATGCATTAATAAGATCTGAACCCCCTTTAACCTGGGTTTTTACCAAATATTCCAAAGATTATGCCAGATGGGACTTCCTGAATCCCAACCTGGGTCTGTCAAAATTTTACCTTGAGCTGCGTTCACAATAACAGCAAAGGCATGAAAAATGGCAAGCAATCCTTGAGCGCTGATTAAAGTCCTGAAATGCAGGAAAACTGTTTTACCAAATGAATCTTCCACCTCACCACCTTGCAAGAGATGTGCTAATGCTCCACAGTCTTATTTGTTTCCCTATTCTAGTGCAGCTTCTGAGGAGTCTATCTGTCTTCACCATGACATTATAGAGACTGTGTTAATGTGCTATGAAAATGTAAAATAATTCGGATGAATAACTGAACATGAATTTAATTCAGAAGCCCCTAAGGGTATATTCTCATTTCGATGCGAGGGGCTTTATCCTTAATGAGAGGCTTATGCATAGCTGTCTGTGCAAGAAGATGAGAATACACTCAAAACTTCTTAAACATGAGAGCTACGAATAATCTATTTAGAGGTTTTGTGGTCAAAAGATCTGGAACTTAAAAAATAACTAGTTAGCCCCCATTTGCATAAGAAAATTAGCTCAAATTCAAGTCTCAGAGGAAACTTCAAAGGGCTTTGTCACCTCTATTACATGCTATCTGATCAAATCTTGCATGAAGGCAAATAGCCTGATATATTTTTTTTTCTTTTTAATATATTTAAGTCTTGTAAAGCACATTTTAAAAAATTGATTTCTTTTTTAAGGATATTGTTAGTAAAGAAAATTGTCTCAAGGATTTTTTTTTCCTGAGTGAAACTGATCATGATTAAGTTGGAATCTGAATGGTTCTTTTAAATGCAAATTGCTAAAAATTTATTTAGACTCTTCCTCCTAGCGAGTCTATTTATCAAATAAGATCATTTTAATTTCCCAAAGCTTCATGCATACAGTAAAGTACATTTAGAAATTTTTTACTGGATGTGAACCTGCTTGGTTTGTAAGAGAGCACGACCCTTTTGACAGGTACATGCTCTAGAAAGAAAGTTGCATTCCCTTGTGTTCTACAGGGGCAAGATTTATCCTAGAATCATAGAATGGCTTAGGTTAGACGGGACTTTAGAGATCATCTTCTCCAACCTCCTGGCCATGTGCCTCCCCATGGGCAGGGACACCTCCCACTGTACCAGGTTGCTCAAGGCCCCATCCAGCCTGGCCTTGGACACTTCTAGGGGGGAACAACCACAACCTCTCTGGGCAATCTCTTCCAGAGTCTCACCACTCTTGTACTAAAGAACTTCTTCCTAATATCCAGTCTAAACCTACTCTCCTTCAGTTTAAATCCATTTCCCCTTGTCCTGTTTCTGGACATTCTTATGAAGTCTCTCCCCAGCCTTCCTGTAGGTTCCTTAAGGTATTGGAAGGCAGCTACAGGGTACCCTGGAAACTTTTCTTCAGGTGCTCCATCCCCTGGATATTCTTTGTGACCCTAATGTAATGGTATTCCTTATCCAAAAAAGTCTTGGTGGACCTCTTACACCAACAAGAGAAGTATCAGTTTTTGCTGGGCAATTGTGCAAGGGGTGTCAGCTAAGTGGCTAAGTCCTCACATACAGTGGCTAAGTCCTCACATACAGTTAAAGGGATGGATTTTCTAGGGGAATATTCTAATTAACTTTACTGTGGTTTGGAATAGATTGTTAATGCTCCTTTCCTCCCTCAGTATAAAAAGAATCAACAAAGGGGCATATGAGCTTACTTTCAGCATGGTCCCATCTTTGACTCAGACTTAATCAAATACTTATCTCCTATATGGGGCAAATCCAAATTACCCTTGTGGTGTGGGGCACACCAAATTACCCTTGATTTGCATAAATATAGCTACAGTCGTAGTGTGCCTTTTTGAATTACAGGAAGATACTGGGTTTTGGTTCTGTCTGTATTGGAAGTGGATTTTTAAAGCAGAAGATAAAAACGCTAGGTCAAGATAATAGTGGAGGTAGTAGAGGAGAACAGTTTTGCCAAACAAGAGCATGTGCCAAAAATACCTACTAGCAATACTGAGAAAATGTATTTTGAAATGTCGTGTAGGAGCATCAGTACTTTCACAGCTGGTTATTGCTTGTGCCCACATGCAGTGTTTAAAATAACTGCAGTGTGTGTGTTGAGGTATTTTTTTTTTTTTCTACACAGCAGATTGATCAGGAATGTTCTTTGATGACCTTGGCTTTTTGCATTTAAACCAGACTATGTCGGTCTCATCGAGTTTAAAATATTATATGCCTTTAAAAGAAATTGACTGATTTTCAACTTGTGCTACTATAAAAAAAGCAGCAAAAAATGAGAAATGAAGCGAATCAGTTCTGGCTATGAGGTATGCTCAATGATTTTGGGTACTTGTTTGAAAGGTGCAAACGACAATCCACAGAGAGCAAAATCTTCCAGTCTGAGATTGCTTCTGAGCTGTTGGGGATGCTCCTAACAGATTAATATGTGCATGTTTTCATTAGTTGTTGAACTACAAATTAGTTTGGCACATGGCTTTAGTGAGAAGCACTTTGAAATGCTTCAGCCTCAGGTCTAGACCACATGCATCAACACTACAGAAAGATTCATTTTTAATGCTGAAATATATTGGAGCCCAGATGGAAGCCATATCATGTGGGGTGTCCCACTGGCTTCTGTTTGGCTTTGATGTAGAGCACTTGCAAGTTCATAGAAGCAACCTGAGTTGCCATATCTGAAATTATTTCTGTGCTGTAATGATTCTGCTGTGTCAATCAAAGCAGAGATTTCCTTGAGACAAAATGAGACAATCCCCTCTCCCTTTGTGTTTTGTATTCACACAAATCACATATGCGGGAGAAAATATATTCTTTTTGTGAATACTTTGATGAGGGCTCTCAGACTAAAAAGTCAACATAGGGTGATCCTGTGTGATTGCAGCAGACTGTAAAGCTTCTCTAAATTTGTTGTTCAGTTTTCAGACAGACATGCATGCGAGTACCTGATACCTATCACACAGATCAGGAGTGACTGAGTGGCTATTTCTAACATGTTTTTAAACAGTTCCACAACCTATTTAAAAATCTCTTTTCCTTTCCTTACTGTTTTAGCTTTATTGGTAACTCAAATTTGTGAAAAGACTAAGCTTCCAGCTTTGCTTTCACTGTAAGCATTATTCTCTGCAGGGTTTCTTGGCTAGGACACGATGAACTTATTCTTAGTTTGCTGTCTTCAAGTCTTAAGGTAGGTAGATGCTTTCTTTATTAGCTGTGCCTGCCAAAATATATCATTACTTTTCTTTGATGCTCTCTCTTCTGTCAGGCAGGAACAAACAGAACCATGCTCAAAAGGCAGAATGACAGCTTTTATAGAAAATTTAACTCTTTTTTTTATTATTATTTTAATTGGCATTGATGTAATGAGGCTAAATGTCATGGGACTAAAAAGCAGGAGAACTAGTCCAAAATATGTGTACTCAAACCATCATTCTTTTTCTTTGAGGTGCTGATAACACTGCAGACAAAATGATGGAAGGTAACCATATTTCTCAGCAAAGGGATTTGGGCAAATGGGTACCACATTGATTTGCACAGAATATTGGGCAGCAGCAGAGCAGGATTGATACGTGATGTGTGTGTATGGCCACACTGTGAGAAAATTACCCTTTCTCCCTCTGTCTTCATTGACCCTCCCAAGGTTGTGCTACTTTTGTGCAGGATCACAGCCAAGCATTAGCTGTGCGTAGTTGTTGCAGTCTTGAGTTTGGCTTAAGACAAGGAACGTCATCAGAGCTAGAGGCAGAATGAATTGCTAATTTTTACCTGAGGATACAGACTTGCCATATTGTGCATATCTGAAGTAATTTGGGAATGCTCACTGTGGAAATGTACATGTCTTTGCACTCAGTTAGGTAAAGCATTTAAAGTCCAGAAGATGAATGACAAGAGGATGAAGGACTTAATTAACTAGTGCAAATGCCTGTATCAAAGAAGTGGTTAGAAGGTGCCCAGAGATAGCAGGTGATAGATTTCTTTAGCCAGCAAGGCTGGCTCCCTGGAGGTACTTGGGCAGCATTGACTTTGTCCAGATTAAGAAACAGGTCACACCTGCTTCTACCATCCTGCTCTCAGGTAGGTCAGTGGTGTTAAAGTTACACATGCTAACAGGTCATGTCTATAAGGGGATAAGACAACATTTTTGTCAAAAATACCAGACTCAGCACCTGGAAAAGGTTTTTACAGCTTCTCTGTTGCATCCATACCTGGGATCAGTAAACACAAATGTTTATTTTTGTACTGTCCTACAATTTGAATATGTAGCCTAAGCAGTCTGTGCCTCACCAAGCTTCAAGGTTCAAGGAGGATGGCTGGCTGTTATCTAGTGTCCAGAAACAGTGGAATGCCCTGGGGTCAACTGGCTGCTTTTTGGCATCAGAAAGTAGTGGGGTGCAGCTGGGAATTTGAGCATTCAGGGAAGGACCCCTGGATTCAGGTGGGACACGTATTTTTTTCTCTTTTTTAGCCAAAGTGTTTCAGTGTCAGAAAAAGGGCAGAACAATTTCTTTTGATACTATGCTGACAGCTGAACCACAGCACTCATTTCCTAGGAGAACTGACCCACTGCCATGTTGCCATGTGCCATAAAGCTCTTAGGTTACTGGTTTTGTGCTTCAGTAACACAGTGAATCAGAGAGAGAACCTTCCTCAGGCTCCTGGCCTGCAAAAAAAAAAAAAAAAAGAAACTCATATTTGAGTTAATGTGACACCCTATGGTTCTGTATTTATTTTATGGCAGTTTTTGTGGGGTGTTTTTATTTGTTTTGTTGTTGTTTTCCTACTGCATTTCTTCTGGGGGTATAGTTACAGGATCTCTTATACTTGCTCAGTGGTTAAGATTAGTTTTCAGTTGGTGGTTTTGAAATTAGTCTCTTATAATTTAGGTCACTGAAGGCAATGTATTCACATTGAACTAATAGCATTCTCAGCTTTAGTTGAGACTACAGACAGGATTTGCTAATGTTGTTTAAATATTTTGGAGTTAGGGAGTGGAAGAGCAGTAAAATATTCAATATGTGTGTGTTCTCAAGTGAAATATTACGGACGGTATAGTACACAAGTAATTTTATCTTTTAGGACCAAAATGGGTATTTACTATGAATGTTTTGTACTATTTGCTACAGAAGTAATCTGTAGAAGGAAGCTGCTAATGGGAACATGAAAAGAAAGGCTTCCAGTAACAAGAAATTACTATGAAAATTCTTATTTACTTCTGTGAATCAAAAATACATATTAAATCATAATTAAATGTCTTTAAATATAAATGCAAGAAACCTTTCAGGTTTTCCTTGTCATGGTTTAAGCTAGTAACTAGGTTACAGATGTTCTGTTATTCCCTCACCTACCCTCCCAGGGGAAAATGAAAAGGGAGAGACTTTAAGGTTGGAAAAAAACCTAGGATATGCATAATGAAGTAGTAATAATGATGGTGAATGACACATATATACAAATATGTAAATATGGAACCAGCACTCCTCAGCTGGCAAATAGTTCCCAACCAAAAAAGTCCCAAACTGTCCTCAGCAGCAGATGGAGAGTGCCCGAGGCCAGGGTTCCCGTGACAGTCTGCAACAACCTTGGAGCAGCCAAGCCGGTCCTACTTGGGAAGGTGACCTATCTCAGTGATCAGTGTTCTTCTCTGGTGAGGAAATGAGATTCAGCAGGACCAATTACAGACAGACAGACAAACAAACAAACAAACCGACAGACCAATCAGTCAGTCAGTCAGTCAGTCAGTCAACCAACCAACCAACGAACAAACGAACAAACCAACCAACCAACCCAACCAACCCAACCCACCCCCCTTCGTCCACCCAGCACACCAGCTCAGAGGCCAAAAGAGGTCTTTCTTAGGAGCCATTTTATGTCAATCACCATGGGAAGGAACATTGTGATTGGTTCATTTGAGTCACCTGACCCACCCCCTCCTTCCCATAGGCCCAGCTGAACCCCCCCCTCCCATTGTTACTGCCACCCCCCAGCTGGAAGTTGCTGGTGATGTCCCAGGCACTCAGGTATCACCAGGATATCATCAGTATCACCAGGGGCAATTTTTATTCTCCTTTGAAACCAGGACATTTCTGCATCATCAGAAGTGCTTATGGAGGTAATTGATTTTTGCAAGAAAATTACACTGGAAAGGGTGCTGGAAAAGTAAATGTGTCTTTTTTTGACTAGTGAGATTATGTCTGTAACTATATAAAGTCTACAGTCCTGATAAATGCTTAAGCATTGTAGAAATGGTGAGTTCTCACTTCTCTTCAATTGATATCAGTGATCTGCTTCATAGAGAATACCTTTTTAGCTTAAAGAAATCATAGAAAGGCATCTATAATTTGATACATGTATGAGGAAAAAAATAGTCTACTGCTTAATAAAGAAATCATTGCTAGTATTCTAACTGACTTTTTATTTAAAATTAACGTTGATTACATAATCCTAAATTATTTCTCCTTCAGAAACCTGCAATAAGTCTTGCAATTTTTCAAACAGTCAGAAATTCAAGTTCTGTCAGAATAAGGAAATTATAGTTTATTATATTGAAGTAGGCTTTTGGTGAAGGCGCTCTTGCTAGCAGTTGCATCCCACTTAAATCAAGATACTGGCTTCTTGACTGCTGGGGTGGTCTAAGTGGCAGAGGAAAACAGTGAGAAAAGTAAAAGGGAGACACTGGAGTGGAGAAATTGGAAGAAATGGAATAGCTAATAAAAAAAAGAGCATGATGGAATACAAAGTAGTGTTGTGCTGTGTCAAAAATTGTCTGTAAAGTTCTTTCTTTTTTCCCCACAACTATTACTGAAAAGAAATTCACTAAAGAAATGGTAAAATGAGTGGAACTAGTGGAAACAACTCAATACATTTTTTGATTAAAAGAAAAAAAGTGAGAAGAGAGAAAAGTAGCATTTTTCTAAAATTTCCAACCATTATCAAGCACAGATGGCTGTTTCCAAATGGTTTGACTCTAAAATATTACCTACTTCTATGTTAGCGGAATTTTTCAAATATTTCCTAAGCTTGGAGCATATTGCAGTGATCCAAGTGGAAGGTAAGAAGAGACAGCTAGCCTCTGTAATGTCTATTTCTAGAAAAAAAGCTGGCAACATGTCAGCCATACAAAGTTGGAAATAAATGTTACTGATCCTTTACTGACACCTGGTCATCCAGAAGCAATTGTGCAGCTGCAGTTCAGATCCAATTCCCTAGCTAGTTCAACTGAAATAAATAAATAAATTCTACAATGTATTTTTTTTCTTTTCTTTCTCCTTTCTTCCCCTTTCTCCTTTCTTCCCCTTTCTCCTTTCTTCCCCTTTCTCCTTTCTTCCCCTTTCTCCTTTCTTCCCCTTTCTCCTTTCTTCCCCTTTCTCCTTTCTTCCCCTTTCTCCTTTCTTCCCCTTTCTCCTTTCTTCCCCTTTCTCCTTTCTTCCCCTTCCCCTTTCTCCTTTTTTTTCCTTCCCCTTCTTTTCTCTTTTCTTTTTTTCTTCTTTTCTCTTTTTCTTCCACAATATTTCCAGTGTTGCCTCAGACTTGTGAAAGAAAACATGCATTGGACCTAGAGATCCTCTTCAAGCTCATCTCCATTAGTGCTTTTAAAATACTGCACCTGAATCTCTGTGTATGTAGATATCGCATAGATACTCTTCTCATCTGTGACCTAATTTGGAAAACCTTGTTAGGTCTATATTGCAAATAGTTAGGTACATATGGTTCTCCTCCCTCATGTCTTAGTCATATGTGCATACATGCTGTGTGGTGATAATACCAGATGATTAGTAACTTTTGGTTTTCTGCTTGAATGACACCTGGTTTTTGCTGGTGTTTTTGTTGTTGTTCGTGTCCTTTTTGTTGTTGTTTTTGTTTGGTTTGTTTTTTTGTTTTTTTACGTGCACAGGTCCCAATTCTGGGACCATTCAAGTCCCAAAGCTTAACAGAGCATTAGCTGAAGAAATAGAGATTGCTGTAAAGAGGCTGGGTGTACAGACAGCCTCTGCCTTTTCCAAAGTGATGGTATCTCATAACAGCTAAGTGAATTTTTAGGAGAATGTGTTGCAATTTACAGAAGTGCTAAGTACTGTTGGCTACTTTGAAACATAAGGGTGCATGCAGCAGTAATTAATTTTGAGATTTCGAAACATTTTTATGAGTGACTTTGCCCATTTTAACAAAGGGATATTTGTGTGGATAACACCTATTTAAAAATACCTTAGCTGTCTACTTTAACTAGTGGATTTGATGTAAGTGAACTGTTCCATCCTGTAGATGCTATTGCTATGAAAATCTGTGAGCGCTTAATATAGCTTGCACAACCTAAATTGGCAAGGGATGAAAAACAATATGGGACCCAGCAATGATTACAGGATCCCAGACTGAGATATTGGAGTGATAAAAGAAAGATCTTTTTAAACTCTCTGTGTATAAGAGATTGCAAGGCAATAAATATCAGCCCACAAAGGCAATTTTTGAACCTGTAAGACAGACAAATGGACACATATCTTTCAGGTTGAAATATGTACAAAACTCTGCTGCGGGACTGAAGAGAAATGTTCAGATTATATTTGCTGATTTGGATACCAAAAAACATTTGCAGACCAAAACTAGGGATAAGAATTTTTGAGGGAGGAACTTATAAATTAATGATGAGCAGAAGGAACATACTCATGGCAAGATAAGAAAGTAGGTATTGACTCTGCCACGGGGAGAACAAGCATAGCTAACAGTTCTAGACAAGCACTTCTCCATAAAGGGGTTGTGGATGTTTTTTGGCAATTGTGGATGTATGTGTGTAGGAATAGTGGAGGTGGTAGTTAGAGACTGTAATTTTATAAAATACAGAACTTAACATTTGCAAGTCTTGGTTGTCCACAGGTAAATCTAGTTAGGTTTCTATACTTAGTTGTTAGTATTTGTAATGCTGTTTTTGTCTAACATTTTATTAACTTAACCATATCTTTTGCATAATATTATGTAATGTTCTTATTTTCTTCTGTTACTTTTTCTCCATTTCTCTTATGTGGTCTATTTTCAAAGAAAAGCATGAGACAAGTCAGCTCAGGAGGATGGGAGAATAAAATGTATGCGTGTGATATAAATGAGTAAATGTAATAAGCCGATATGAAAAAATATATTGAATTCCTGATAGTAACCTATCTGCATGTGTGGTTCTCTGGTAGCTCAGCAGAGAACTACTTCTTCCTGTACCCCAGCCCAAGCATTAAATACATGGACTGAAACATTTGACTGAGTCAGAGGTACCTAAGCAGCTGTAAGCATCAGTATTAAGTATTCATACTTATATGTAAATGAAACCTTTAATTTGTCAGTTGTAATTTTTTTTTTTTTTAAATTTCTCTGGGCCAATTTCATACCAGCACTAACGGGGAACTTTGAAAACAAATTCAGAGTTGGATTGTAAAATGGGTCTGCTAATTGCCTGAAATTGTTTTGCTAACTGCTTCCCTACATGGGGGTTGGGAAGTGGATTCTCAGAGACTTCAGCTGCTGTGGTCGTGTGTCTGTGGTTCCCCAGCAAGCCAGAGCCACCTGATCTGCATTGCTATGGTAAAACAGGTCATGGAACATGTGGTAGTATCTGAACTATGTGTGTGGAGCAGGAGCTGTGTGTATGAGGCATGGTCTGGTTTTGTTTTTTTCCTTTGTTACATAGTCCTACCCATCACAGCCTAAACAAGTGGGCAGCTCTTGGTTGTTGAGGAATTTGATGTGGTTTGTTTTGGAAAAGGAACTTTGGTAACTGACTCAAGGAGCTGAAAATCAAGTGTCAGGTTCTAGTCAAATGGAGACATTTAAGTAGTTATTACAGGGGATGATGCTGCCATCTGTTCCCATTATTTATTGCAAAATAAGAAGAAAGGCAAATATTTTCCTTGCCTTGTGTTTCTATGCAACCAGAAGACCTTTTTCCTTTTCTGAAATCTGAGACATTAAAGGCCAATGTTTAAAGAAAGAGACGAAGTACTACTATGGAATAGTAGTCCTTCCTTATTTTTCCATCACTATATGAGATCTCTTTTTTTTTTTCTTTTTTTTTTTTTGTTCCTCTAAAATTAACACATTTGAAGGGTAGGATAAGGAGGATGCTTACTGGCTGTCATTTCATCAGCAGCTTCTGAGGTTTATCTTTTATTTTGGGAAACTGTTATGGAGTCCCAAAGCACTAGGTGATGCTGCTGGTTTGTTGCTGGTTTTTTTGTGGATTTTTTGTTTGTTTGGTTTTGGTTTGGTTGTTTGGTTTTGGTTTTTTGTTGTTTTTGTTTGCTTGCTTGTTTTGGTTTGTTTTTTTTTTTTTTACAGTTAAAAATGTCTAAAATATCTAAGGGAATACTTGCTGACTTCAGGTGCACCTCAGAAGTGGCTCTCTGATTTGCTTCTGAACTAATTACAGAACCCTGAGAAGTACACAGCAGGACTAATCAAAACTCTGTGTACAGCCTGCCTTCAGGTGTAAAAAAAAAGTAAATGAGAAAATGCAGATTGGGCAGCTATTTCAATGAATATTTTCTTATCTCTTTTTTATACTTTGTTCAAAAATCAGCCAGTGCATTGCCAGGAAATGAATGGGACATGATTGTGTCCTATGTATTTTGTTTTTATTTGGGGAAGTAGGATGTGTACCATGGGAGCATCAGGAAGTCACTCGGGCAGAACTGGATGCCTGAAGCTGACAGCCGGTCATGGTTGATACTGAAATTTCACAAGTGAGGAAGAATGTTCACAGCTCTTATTTCCTGACCTGAAGTCAATTCCCACTTGAAAAGTCTCACTGATACCTTTGCAGTATGCTTTCTCCCTTTCCCCATGGAGCTGCTAATGGAATAAATGGCAGTAGCCTGCAACCCATAGCTCAGCAGTTGCAATTCCTGCTGTCCGTGCTGGATGGTGGCTTCATGCCAGTGGCTTGAGATAGTGAGTACTTGTGGAACTGTAGTAAGTAGGTCTTGCTTCAATTAATAATTTAAGCCTGCATTTAGTTAACATTTTAGGCTTCTCAGAGAATTCCTGGTGTAGTTGCCAGAATTAAATTCTGTTCCATAATGAAATTTCTTAGGGTTGATAAATGGGTGTTGGTCAATAAACTGAATTAATAGATAAACAAAGGAAGATATTAAATCAGTGTTCAATTTAAGAAGCTGCTAAGTCAAGATAGTTGTAGAAAAGCTAAAAAAATGTCCTGCCAGTAACATGACACTATTAGCAGTTGAATGAAGATCTCTGGAGGGGCTTAGTTTGTGAGGGAAAAATAATTGCAGGAGTTATGTATTCCGATTTTGTGATATTTGCCAAAACTTTAGCCAAATTATTAATGGCCATCTGTGTTTACTTTTAGTCACTATTTTACTAAAACCAAGGGATGACCTCTAGGCTTGACACATATTTTTATTCAGTACCAGAAAATTATCAAGATTCTGAAGATCACCATGAAATAAGGCTTTATTTTCCTCTCTTCATCTTCAAATAACTGTCACTGTAGAGCTAAATGTACTCTTGGTGTATGGGTTGAGTATCTCATCACAGACATCTTTTCTTAAAGGACCAAATGTACCTGGTAGCACCCAGATATTTCAAACCCAAGACAAACAACGGGCCAAATTATTTAATAACGTAGCATTTTATGTGTTCTCTCATAAAAATAAGAAAAAAATAAGATGGTATGCCAAAAAGTAAGACATCATTGGTGTCTTTATTAAGGCTTAGAGGAGTCTGTAGCATGCTCCATCAAAGCCTCTCATAGATCCTCTTGAACTGGTGGTCTCAATAGCAGGAGTACAAGGGGGCTTGAAAGGGGGACAGCTTCTCTGAGGCACTTTCAGTATTCCAGCATTACCACAGGCCTTGCATCCAACCCTGACTTTTTTGTTACATATGAATTGAGGTTTACAATGGGTGTCTCTAGCTGATGGAAAATTTTGGAGTTATAAAGTAACTACACTTTTTACACTTCAGAAAGCGTAGCTGAAGGCAGAGATGTGTTCCTCATGATAGGGTCTTTCCAATGGATTAAAGGAGCAAGACTTGCAGTGCCTGATGTGATCTGGCCTGGGTTTGTGCTCTACAAATCTTGGAGAATTTTTTTCTTCTGTGCTCAGGTTCTCTCACCAAAGGAACTGCTTGGATTGCAGTAGAAACTCTTGGACTGCAGGAATATGTGTGCAAACTAATATGTATGCAGTGTGGACACTGAGGTGCCAAGGGCTGTGCAGGGATGTAGAAAGGAAAATAATTTCACAGCATATATAGGAATTGTCATGTGTGTTGAAGACAGCAACTCCAAGAAGGCTTTCTCAGGTAGGGAGCTGTACAGCATACCTGGAAACCCTGGAAAAGCAGTGCTTTCCTTGGCAGAAAATCCTGGATTCTCCAGATTTGCAACAGTTTTCATCTCTGGGGTGTTGTAGAGGCTTGGCATCTCAGTTACCTGTCCCCAGCAGAGTGGATGTGGCATCCTGAAAGCAGCATGTACCAGGCAGAATACAGTAGACCGCTGCTTAAATGTGATACAAGTTTCATGAAACCCAACAGATATTTAATATTAAAATTTCACTAAAAATCAGCTATTTCCAATAAAAGGCAGTTCTAGCAGAAAATTCTTACCCAGCTACAATATAGAAGAAAAGACTACTAGTCATTTTAATTAAGGCTGGATAATATGGTAACTAAGCTTCTCTGAAAATTAGAGTGTTTAGAGATAGAAATGATGGATAATGTTTTTGTCCACTGGAATGAAAATGAGTATTTGATCTGATTTTTTTTTTAATTATCTTTTTCTATTAGGAAATAAAACAGCCACACTGACTCTCATAATATGTTGGAAGTTACAGATGAGAGTTTTAAAGCTATACATATGTATATATATATATAATAATTTATATAAATTATAGTAAATTACTGGAACCTCCTTCAAATATGTCAAATTTAATTTTCTGCTCTGTGGAGCACAGTGAGACCGTGAAGCTGAATGGCGTTTTACACCATGCGTGTAGCCAGCTGCCAAAAGCCTATGGCATGAGCAGAATCCACAGTAAACCCACAGACAAATGGTCAAGAAGGGAAGCTGCTCAGTTCTTCCTCAGCAGTGCTTTCAAAGGAGCTTTCACCCTATTTGTGGTGCCTACAATGGCAAAGCAGGGGCATTTTACATGAGCAGTTTGACAGAGCTGTAGCTACCTTTTTCAAACATTAGTTTGGGTGCTGGTAAGGGACTTAAGGGTCATGATTTCTTCAGATCTCTGGAATATCAGAAACATAGTTAAATCAGTGTCATCTTCAACTAGTAGAAGTAGTACAGCTCCAAAAGGGAGTATGTCACATACTTTCTGTGAAACTAAATGGTTAGTCAGTATTCAAAATCTTGAAAAGTTGTTCTGTTGGGAAGAAAATGTGATGAGAGAATTTGCTATAATATTTAATGCATCTTTATTTGTTAGGAAATTTGTTAGTAAATTTTATTTGTTAGGAAATATTCATGAAATTATATTTTCCTTAATAAAAAAAAAGAATAGAAATAAAAGGGGAGCAGTCTCTTTATTTTCAAAATCCTCTTCAGTGCCAAGATGCACACTGAGCTTTTTTAATATGCTTGTATTGCAGGTGTTTCTCTGTTATTTCACTGTTTTCTATTGCCCATTCTGTCTACATCTGTGATGCTTTTGTGGTTGTCATTTTGCATATACAGTAGTACCAAAAATTTCAAATTGCTTTTAGCCACCAGGAGAATCCCTCATCTTGCATCACACAACAGCACCAGGGCAGCATCTCTATGATCTAGAGTGGCAATTTCTGCTGCTTCTTAAGGGATCTTAAATTCCTGTTACACTTAACAGTGAGTTAAGGATTTTGTACTCCAAAGCCACAGATTTTGTACTCAGTACATCTAATACAAAACCAGTTTTGCTGGTTGTTTTTAAACTATGCGAGGCTCCTTTGAAACTGGGGACAAACATGTAATATTTTAGATTAGATATTAGATTAGATTAGATATTAGATTAGACATCAACCTGATGCATACAATGTAATTCATAAAATTCATCTGTTGATTTTTTGGGTTTTTTCCTGACCACATCTTTCCGTTTCCACATAAGATCTAAGACTCTCGATCCTTGGGAATCTATAATTTGCACATTCTATGAATTTTTTTAAATTTTTTTTTTAGCTTTGAATATTGATGTAAGGGAAATGCCATTTCTACGTGGGGACTGAAGTTAAAGGACATGAAGTTTGAGAATTTGTCTTCTAGATAAGGTGACAAGAGTGTCATGTTTTTTCATGTTCCTGGTAATGAAATGTAAGAGTATGAACACTGTATTGTTTTCCTAGTTGGTGATTTCCTTCCTTTTTTCCAGAGCAAAGGTAGCCTGGAATTTTCTTTAGAGATAAATTAGGACCTTGAATGCGCAATTACAAATAGTTCAATACTGTGGTCTTCTATTTCATGTGACAGTGGGTTGTCATCATCTACTACGACTGGCAAAACATTTTGTTTGCCAAAAAATTTAAAAGCCTTTCAGTTGCAATGTTCTTTTAATCTGAAGAGAAATTAAATTTATAATTCTTCATTTCATTTGGTTAAAAAAAATACTATTTTCCCCTCATATACTTCTCTAAAATTATTGTTAGATGACAGCACAAAAAGTGAACACAGAGGTACGGATTATTTATGATATTATTATTGTTGTTACCTAAAAAAAATAAAGTAATTAAAATCTTCAGTGCTTAGGGATGGAAATTTTCAGATCCACACTATGCTCTTTTCCTTTAGCTAAAGTTATCACAAAATGATCTACTTTAATTTAAAAGCATAACAGGACAATTTACTTTATCAGCCTGGATCCACAGATGTATATGTGGTTCTGAGAAAAACAGAAACGTTTGTTACACATATAACAAAGTTCTCCATATACATGACATCTCTGTTGAAAAGTAGCCATAAATTTTCATTTTGGTTTACTGCAATCAGAAAGCGATAAACTCATTGCTCAACTACCAATGAGAGAATTAAGTTGTATGTAGAAGACTGAATTCTTAGTGACAGTGCTACAAAAGAAATACATGAATAAAGCATCACTATAAATACACTAGCATCAAAGCCACCTTTGTATCATGTAGAGGGTTTTTGTACTGTTAAAATCAACTGTTTAAAATAATCTGTAAAAATATTTTTCGAAAGCTGAACTTCATTAAACCATTTTTTCTATTGTATTTTCAAATGCTGTGTTCACCCCTTCAAGACAAAAAATTTTGGATGTTATTTAAAAAAAATGCAATTTCTTTAAAAAAAAAGCCACAATAATAATTCACCATTATTTAGTTACGAATTCTCTTTTAAAGTAGGATAGATTCTTTGGCTGTGGAGAATGAAGAGACTGGCTCTACAAATCTGTTGAGCAGATACTTTTTTTTTATATACTGAATAGTGGGTGTAGGTGATTTTTCCCATTGTGGTCTGAAAGAAAACACAATATAGTGTATGTGGGAGTTCTGATCTTGTAGTCTCATTTAAATTCTTCCCTAGTCTCTGCTGTGTAGCCTTGGACTTGTTGCATAATTTCTCTGTGCTTTCATTTTTCATTTTCACTTATGTACCTGTGCCTAAATTATATTGCACTATAGGATTTCTGGTATAGCTGCCTTCATGGGGCAGGTAGTACATCTTTTACGAGGAGTGGTTTCACTAGGTGGCTGTGCAGAGACTATTTTACAAGGTAAGAGAAACTGGACTAAATGGAGCATAGAATCCATTCTAATGCAATAAAAACGTCCATACTTAGTGCATGTCAATCCAAAATCATCTGCAGATTGTTTTCCTATTGATATCTTTATTTAAATCAAATTTGTACCTATGTAAATCTCTATATGCTATAGGTAATATATACACATGTAGATATGTGCACGTATATGTATATATATATATTGTTTCCTTTATATACATATTTTCATTTCCTTTGTCTTTTACAGAAAATTTATTTAAAATAATAATTCTTGATGCAACTCTTTTCTATATAATTCCTTTATGTTGCTTCTACTTTTTAAGTAAGTCTCTGGACATCTCTTGCCACAATTTGTCAATTACGGAGTATGAGATGGGAGATATTTTTATGGAGATTTGTAGCCTAGTTTAGTCAAACCAATATGTTACTTAGTATGTCTTTATTTTGGAAATGCCAGAGTGGGAATGTGTGCACAGCTGGTCCCTGTGCTGCTATACCTGTTCTGAGTCAGCTGCAGAAAATAATTATCCAGTGTTCTCAGAATAGCACTATTAAAAGAAACATGTAACACAGACACTCCCACACCCCCAATGGTAAATGGTTTTATAACAGAATTAAACATGTTCACGTGTTGCTAACTCAAATTTATTCAGGGTAGGCCCAACAGTAAAGCAGACAGGTTTTTATACGGGGGCTGTAGTCTCATTTGCATTAATACACATTCTGATTTCTTTCTGGAAATAAGGAACTTCAGTACATCTCTGTGCTGACTTGGGTCATGTGCAAGGAAAGCCCTGTGTAAATGGAGACAAGGTCCTGGAGATTTGATCTGATGAAACATTTGTGTTGCAGGTATAACCCTATACCTCTGTCTTGTTGATGGACATGAGCTTCCCATTGTTTGGCTTAGGATCTGTTCTGTGGCAAAGTTGAATTAAGTCTCCATGTTGCCACTGCTATGTAGGTACTTTCTTTTTTTCTCTGGCATTCACTTCTATGACCTATTTTCTTTTTGTGGGGGAGTTTTTCTTTGTGGTTTTGTGACTTGCTACCACATAGTCTGCATTATTTATAAACTGTGTCTGTCCCTTGCAAAAAAGTCCAGCTATGCCATGCTTTGAATAAAATCTGAGCTAGGAAAGAAAATTATCTGAAATGCTACTAAGTTTTATGTCTTTAACTAAAATGACTAAACTTTAACTAAAACCTCATCTTAGCTAAAAGGAATAATTTCCAAGACAAAGGTTTATGCCAACAAAAATGGTAATGGGAGAAGTGTGAATGGCATATGAAAGTCTGTAATGGTTACACTCTCAGGGCCAGTGCAGCCTCAGCCAAAGCATTATCATATTCAATTGTCCTAAAATGTTATTAAAGTGCAATGCAATTTTCTCTCCTTTCCCATTTAGTCACTGCTGCGGCAGAAATGAGTCTGAAGAGAAGCTTTTTAAACAATTTGTTAATCCAGCTTCACTTGCTAAGTGTTTCTGTAATTCAGTGCTTGAAATGTCTTAATCACCCGCGTGGCTTCAGAGGTGAGGCCCAGATATGCAGGAAAGACACCGCTCCAGAACCTTATCTCTTGCCAGTTCGTGTGGATGTGCATTGGAATGTGGAAGAACAGTGAATACATGAAATAATGTGAATGCTGTGAGCATACAGCACAGGCATGGGAACCTTATCTCTGCCTTAGTGCAGACAAGGCAGATTATCTTGTAAAAATATTATTTTGTTTTCTGATGAATAATCCTGGGACACTGACATCAGTTCTTCATGGATAGGCATCAGTTCCTTGTTCCCTTCAGGCACTTTACTCTCAAAAGCAAGAAAAGGAGTTCAAATGTTTCTTTATTTCAGCTGTGAATGGAATCTACTTTTCTTTTGAGAATCTGTAATTAAAAAGAAAGAAGCAACAACATCAAAGAGAAATTCTGCCTGGTGTTGATAAAGAGTTTTTCATTTATTTCCAGAGAAAAAAAGACAAAAATAATTTGAAATCAGACACAATTATTTTCTTCCCAGCTGTAATAGTTTATTACAAATTCTTTTCTAAAAATCATTATTTGAATGAATAATTTTCTTCTATCTGAAAGCTGGCAAAGGCAGCCAATGGCATCTTGGCCTGGATCAGGAACAGCGTGGCCAGCAGGTCCAGGGAAGTGATTCTGCCCCTGTACTCAGCCCTGGTGAGGCCACACCTCGAGTCCTGTGTCCAGTTCTGGGCCCCTCAGTTCAGGAAGGAGATTGAGGTCCTGGAGCAGGTCCAAAGGAGGGCAACCAGGCTGGTGAAGGGACTCCAGCACAAGTCCTGTGAGGAGAGGCTGAGGGAGCTGGGGGTGTTCAGCCTGGAGAAGAGGAGGCTCAGGGGAGACCTCATCGCTCTCTACAACTCCCTGAAAGGAGGCTGGAGCCAGGGGGGGGTTGGGCTCTTTTCCCAGGCAACTACCAGCAAGACAAGAGGACATGGACTTAAGTTGTGCCAGGGGAAGTTTAGGTTAGATATTAGGAAGAAATTCTTTACAAAGAGGGTGATCAGGCATTGGAATGGGCTGCCCAGGGAGGTGGTGGATTCTTCATCCCTGGAAATTTTTAAGAAGAGACTGGATGTGGCACTCAGTGCCATGGGCTGGGAACCACGGTGGTAATGGATTAAAGGTTGGACTTGATGATCTCAGAAGTCCCTTCCAACCCAGCTGATTCTATGATTCAGTATGATGATTCCAGCTGAAGTGTCATTAGGAGTTTCTGTGAATAAGATGGTGACATTTGATGTGCTTGGTCATTGAGCAGTACCTTCTTGCTTGCACCTGCTTCATGATGAGTAAAGTTGTAACTGTCACAGCTGCTGCAGATTTAGTTCTTGTTTTATTATTAATGCATTCTTAACTGAGGTGGTTTTTTTCTTTGTTTGTTTTTCTTCTAATGGATTGCAGGCTGTGTGGTGCTGATAAATATGTAAGTGGATGTGCTTCTCTGAGAAAAAGTGTCTTGGATGGTGCAGTATTTATACCAGAGTCTTTTAGAAAGTTATCAGTGATGGGTTGGTAGTTTGTTCTCTCTGCAGTGAGGCAAGTTAGAAGCTTTTACCTTTCACATTTTGAGGGACAACTTCCATCTTGAATGCTTCTATGCAACTTTTTTGTAGTTGTTTTTTAGGGACTTGGAGAAGGAACTACTTGGAAGGAGAAAACAGGACATGAGATACATGTAATCCTCTATACTCTGGAAGGTCAAGTAGTAGATTTAAATTACGGTAGTTACTCTTGGCATTCTCTAGGAAGGTTTTATTGCAAAATAATCTCTTTGTAATAGATTAAGTAAAAAACAGTAATCTATTTGTAATAGGAATTAGGAATAATGAATTGCTGATATATATTTTTGTTTTGATGCTTACTAGAAATAGGTCTTGTCTGCATTCCTGTGGGCCTGGTATTGCTTCTGGATATTGGTATCTGCAAGCCAGATAGAGGCAGCATTTAGCTTAAATGTTCTTGACTCAACCTTGCAGTAATACTAAGTCAAAAGTCTTTGTTGTTTACTTTGATGTTTTTGAAAGGAGATATTTTGACCTTGCCTAAAAAGAACTGATTTTGCATTGACATTCAACAAAATCCATTAGTTTTCATAGAACATGTTAAGTCTGAGTCCAGATTTTTCTTCCAGAAAAAGACTTGGAAATTGTTCAAGCATCATTATGCAGTTTTAGCAGTTTCGTACTGTATTTTTTTTTTTTTTAGGAAAAATACTGTTTCTTCCAATTGCTTATAACTTTTTTATGTGTCAAACATGCATTTGAAGATAGGATTATTTCCTATCATTAAGTCAGAAGACATATCTGCAAATAGCTACAGAAAAAGAAACTCAGACCTCCTTTTGCTTTAAGCATCTTTAAAGTTAACAATTTTATGGTTCTTTCCTTCACTTATTTCAAGAAACTTCTACAGGTTCTGTTCTGAGAAACCTGCTGGCATTAGTGCCCACTCATACATGTAAGCTTGCCTGCTGGAAGAGAGGGCTCTATTTTTTTAAAGTTTTATTCTATGGGCGAAAAAAACCAACTTACAAGACACTAGCTATAAAAAGCAAAGCTGAATAGTGGACTGTTTTGGAAAAAGTAGCAAGTTGGGAGGCTTGAGTATGGAGTTTTTTCCTCAATAAAACCCACTCAGATTTAGGGAAGGGTAGCTTTACCAGGTACTTAGATACTATGAATCATCAAGTCTACATTTAATATTAAAAAAAAAAAAAGTAAAAAAGATCTCCATGTGAAAATTTGCCAAAAGTTGTTTTTCTCTGTGACTAGGTTATTTGTGATTCTATAGATAAATATAACCTGGATTATAATTTCGTATTGATCCTATTAATTTGTATAGAGCATGTTCATTGTTTATTCTAAGTAGTTAAAATAGTCTATGTAACGCAGGTATCATTGTAAGAATCTCTGAGAATCAAAACTGGGTGCTGGAAGAGGGATAATCAGCTAAAATCTAAATGTACATCATTATTCTGCTCTTATGAGAGCCCACCTGGAGTACTGTGTCCAGTTCTGGGGTCCCCAGTGTAAGGACATAGAGATCCTTGAAGGTGTCCAGAGGAGAGCCACTAAAATGGTCAGAGGTCTGGAGCACCTCCCCTGAGAAGACAGGATGAGAAAGTTGGGGTTGTTCAGCCTGGAGAAGAGGGGGCTTCAAGGGGACCTTTTAGCAGCTTTCCAATATCTGAAGGGGGTCCACAAGAAGCCTGGGGTAGGGCTTTTTAAGTGGGTATGTAGGAACAAGAGGAGGGGAAATGGTTCAAAACTTGAAGAGGCGAGATTTAAGTTAGACATTAGGAAAACATTCTTTCCTGTGAGGGTGGTGAGGCACTGGCACAGGTTTCCCAAGGAAGTTGTGGCTGCCCCTTCCCTGGAAGTGTTCAAGGCCAGGTTGGATGGGGCTTTGAGCAACCTGATGCAGTGGGAGGTGTCCCTGCCCATGCAGGGGGGTTGGAATGAGATGATCATTAAGGTCCTTTCCATCTCAAACCATTCTACGTTTCTATCATCCATCACTAGAGTGTTCTGTGGGTGAAAATGGGTGTCAGAACTTCCCCTCGTTCTTACGTGGGTCTGTGTGGAATTTTTAACTTGTAATACAATTCAAGTCTATGCTTGCAGCTCTAAATGTGATGTTAATGATACTAATTATTTTTAAAATAGTCATTATTTTAGGCAGCTTGCATCTACCATCCCCTTTTTCTTGATTCCATAAAACCAGATTTAAAGTCCTGGGTAGTCACATGCTGTTTTATTCTTTTAAAACAACAAATAAAAACCTCCTATTGATATACAGGCTGAATAGAAATTTCTTCTAACAGCTTTCAAGAATACATCAAGGACAATTACTTCTAAGTCTTTATGAAAATAAGAAAAAGAAACATTCACTAGCCCATTTCACTAGATCATGATTAGAAGATTTAGGGATGCCAGTCAGGTGGTTTTAGCTGTGTAACATCTGTAAGTATGACTTCTTGCTTAATTTTACTCTCTGCTAATCAAATGTTTCTGAATGTCTTTGTACACTGTGGTGAGTTTTTTTAATACAGAGTAAACAAATGCTGCCTTCTTCCCTTTCTTTTTGTTCCCATTCTCCTCCAAACAAACAAAGCCTTACCCATGCATGAGTAAAAACTTTTGTAGAAGATGTTTGTTTTCTTTTCTTTATGAAGTTTTACTTTGTGTTTCACGTGAAGGGTAGTTTTAGGTTATACATTAGGAAGAAATCCTTTGATGTGAGGTTTCTGAGACACTGGAAGAGTTTGCCCAAGGAAGTTGTGGCTGACCCCTCGCTGGGATGTCCAAGGCCAGGTCGGATGAGGCTTTGAGCACCTTAGGCTAGTGAAAGGTGTCCCTGCCCCTGCAGGGGGGTTGGGGCCACATGAATTTTAGAGTCCCTTCCAACCCAAACCATTTGTCTGTGAAATGTTGACTAGATTGCTGAGAAAGTCTTTCTTTCTCATAGGCATCTACCACTTTGTCACTCTTTATCAAGATGCTATTGCAGATCATGCCTGATGTATCCTGACGCAGTTTCTCTCTTCCTCTCCTCCTGGTAAGCTTCTCCATTGCATGTGCCTATCCTCCAAGGCCCTGCATGAGAGATGCCACCTCCAGTTGCTCTGCACAGGTGTTCCTTTCCTGGATGGATCATACTGGGCACCTGAGGTGCAGCACTCATGCACAAACCAACCCTGTGCTCCATGTGTAGCACGGGCACCAAATGCTTAATTGCAGAATGATCAGAGGTGTGATGGCTGATTACCCTGGAGCTGAACTACAGCCACCAGAGTCAGTGGGATAAATTTGAACAAACCTCAGTAAGAAGAGTCCATCTAAAGGCAGGTTTTATCTTGCTGCTGAAAAAGGTATTTAGACTCTTTTGTTTAGCCCAGTGGATTACCATTTCCCAGTTGCACTGGGACATCTCACTGGAGCAATGCTTTTGACCTTGATGTTCACACTGCTTGTCTCCAGCCGTTCCCTGCCAGCCAGGACCATTGCTGACTGCTCCCAGTAGCTTCTTTCTCTGCCAGTTGTTCTTGCTCACTCTGTCTGCTGCTCTGCTCTGTCAGCCAGGCTGCCGCATCCCATTTATCTCCCATCTGTTCATTTCCACTCTTGCTGTTTTTTCCTCCCCAGACACACTTCTTTGCAACCCCTATGGAGTTTCAGTACTTTTAGAAAAAAACCCCAAACCAGTGATACTGATCAACCCACCCAGAGCCTTTCTTTTCGCCCTTTTTTGATTTATTTAAAAAAAAAGGGGGGGGGGGGTCAACCCCTTCTCTTTATTCTTTTAGTCTAAACTTTTTTTGCATCAAGGATGTGTAAGTCACAGCATTCCTGTATGGTGACTTATCCAGTCTAAATGTGTGAACTGATTATCTGTTAATGCTTTCCAGTTAGACTTTTTCCAGTTTTACCATTTAGCTAAGTTTAACAGGAATCTTGCCAAGAGTTGCAATATTTACGTAATCCATGGGCAAATAAAGTTTGGTCAGCTGACGTGTTTGACAGATTCCATGCAGCTTTCTTTGCTATCTGACCATGGTCAGCACAGTCTTGTCTCATCCATAGAAGATTGATCATAAATCTAAGGGGGATGACTGATTGGATTTTTGTTATTGAAGACTAGGATCACAGTTGATGTGTATTCATTTTGTAATGCACTGTAGCTGTTAGGTTCTCTTGTGGAATCTCTGACAGTCAAATTTTTGCTGCCTGCTGGTCCTGATTCAGTGCAAATGAGCATTCCTGTGTTACTGCAGACTGTTGTACACATTTGTGAGAGAGCTGTATCTTTCAGACAAATTTCTTTGTTTTCCGGAGTGCCTTTTACATTATAATCATGGCCTCCAAAATGCTTGTAATCCCTTCCAGCTTAGTGTGATGTCTGGATTTAATAAAACATACTCCATTCCATCATCTAACTCAGAGATAAAAGTAATAAATAATACCATACTGACCATCAGATCTTGTGAACTTTACCCAAGTAATCTTTGCATTTGTCAGGGATTAGATGTTGTTATTGATAGCTGTAAACCTATTCTAGTGTGTTTTGCCCCAGACCATGTGTCCGTAGTTTGTCCACAAGGATATCGTGTAGTAACTGTAGCTTGTCCACACTACTAATTAGCTAGTAAAATCCTTTAATTTCAAAACACATTGTTTCACTGTTTTGAAATAAAACATATATATAGTATATTGTTCTTCCTGGATTCTGAGGGTTTAGCACTGTACTTCTTTCCTTTTACTCCTAAGATGATGGTGAATTTGCACTCGTCCTGGCCTGCAGCTGTAGGAACAATGGTCTCATACCATTGGAAGCACAATGGAGTGCTTCCACCTGTTTGTGTCTGTGATTTGTTTTTAAAATGTAAATTGTTGGTATGTTTAGAAGAGCTGTTCAGTGCAACTTAGCAATTAAGGTTGACATCACTGTATACAAGTGCCAGAACAGTTCTTTTTAATATACAGTAAATTATTTCAGTGTCAGATATAATGGATGTTTGTGGTGTTATTGTCAGTGGTATCCCTCTCATTTGTAGTCTACACAAAAATACAAAGTAGTGAGGAAATGGTTGATGAATACATTTTTCTTTTCTGTTGGGTAGCAGTTTTGTTTTAAATGACTGAGCTGTTTAATTTTTTATCCACATTTTCACCTGAAACTGAATGTATTTGTAAATTTTTCTGTAGCCTTTGTGTCTAGTGATGCTCAGGGTCCAAACGTGCAGTGCATATACCTCCCTTTTTGAGTATTCCTGCTACTGGGGAAAGACTGGAAAGAAATTTTGCTCAGAAGATACAATGCTCTCGGTCAGTGTGCAGCTCTTACTATTTTCCCTGAAATGCTGTAATGCTTTTCTTCATGGTTAGCTTAAATATCTAAAGTTAGATACCGGACCACTACAGCTCCTGCTCAGGGAGTGGTTTGTTTGACATGGTAGTTTAAAAGGAATATTTCTGCAATCCATCAAATGCAGAGACTTTAGCACTCTGTAGATGTCAGTGAAAAATGTCCATGGGGTAGTTGTGAGATAAAGTGTGGTTCTTGGTGAAGGAGTTGATATATGTATCATAATGGCAACAAGATAAAACTTGACCCAATTTTAATGCAGGTGTGAAGTCTTGCTCTAAGAAAACATGAGTTTCACCAGTGCATCACAGGGAATGGCTATCTATGCAAGCTATGCAAGCAGTATAACAGGGTCCATTTTTTTTGGATCACAAGCTGAACAAAATCTAGCAATGTGATGCAGTTTCAAAAAAGGCCATTGTTACTTTTCTGTGAAATGTGGGGAGGTAATTGGTCTAGTTGGGTAACTGAATGTCACCCAGGTCTCAGATATACTGCTGTGTCTAGCTGGGGACACTGAACTTCAAGCAGTGGTTGAATTGTGGTTTTGGTTCACAGGATCCTTTTTTAGAAATATGTTTATGGTGAAATATTTTAAATTCAGGGTTTTTTTAAAAAAATATTTAATCAGGGAGTTCAGTCAATATCTGTCATGGCATTGCTAGAAATAGTGCAGGCTGTCTTTGCAGTCTTCCTCACTGAAGAGTTTAAATATCAGACTAGAAAAAAGCATTTTCAGAGATCATCTATGAACGTATTCTTCCATGTAGCAAGAGTCAGCCAGATGTCTTAACACCCCCTTCTGTGTTTTTTTCTCATTCTTTTGCAGAAAAATCCCTTTTCTGTATTTTTGCTGGGACTCTGGGGTTTTTTTTTTGTTTGTTTTTTGTTGTTTTTTTTTTTATCAGCTCCTAAGAACTAAAAATACCTTAACCAGATACTAAAATTCTCACTGTTGCCTGATAGCGTTTCGTATTTATGCCTTTTTGCACGGAGTCCAGTAAGCTACAGCTTTAGTGGAAAGACTTAGAGGAACAACTTTAAAACAAGTACTGCTATTTTTCTTGAGCAGAACAAGCAGAATATTAGTGCAGCTAAAAATACATTGTACTTCAGAGATTTTCCATGGATGCTGGGAAAGTGGATGTTGAGGACTTTTGGTAGCATGGTTCTAGGGATATCTTGACTACCTCCAAATGAGAGGCAAAACTTTGCTTTTAACTATATTTGACAGTAGGGATTAAGGGGAACACTGAAAGAAAAAAGGTTCAATTTGACAAGGTAACCATTTATTTGCTAAATTTCTTCAAAATAGAAGTTGGGATGGCACCTGCAAGGAATCTGAGAGAAGATACAAAAAAGCCATCTTATATCTCATAATAATCCTATAGAAATTTGGTGCTTTTCATAGATGACTCAAATACTTCATGGTTCACTTTGTAAATGTTTGTATTAGAACTTCTCAGTGTTGCATTGTGGTTTTGAGTATTATCTGAAAGAGAAACTGGCTCACAAACAGGCATCCTATCTCTGCTACAGAATGAGGCTGGGTTTTTCGTTTTTTTGGTCTTTTTGTTTTTTTCTTCCGTCCTGCTTTGTAAATCAAAACAAGGTGGGCAGCAATAAATTGAGTCAAAGAGGTAAAATGAAAAATAATCACATTCTGTACTGCATCCAAACATCTTCGATTGCTTTGTGTCCATCTTATTCAGAGAAATATGTTTCCTTTTGCCTCAAGGAATGGAAGAAATCAAAGAAAAATACCAACTCTATCCAGACACTTAAGTTTGTGGCGGAAACAGATGATGTTTGATGTCCTGTTTTTCTTCCCAGAAATATCAGGATTCCCTCTGTGCAGCACACTAATGTTGGGTCATCTATTCATTTTGTTTTGTTCTGTTGGCATGGAGCAAATGGGAGAATAGAGGAGCCAAGGTAGCCAGGGGAATGAGAAAGAGTCAGTAATATTT
Organism: Phaethornis superciliosus; assembly: GCA_023637945.1. Lineage (NCBI taxonomy): Eukaryota > Metazoa > Chordata > Aves > Apodiformes > Trochilidae > Phaethornis > Phaethornis superciliosus. The sequence goes on along the minus strand of JAJQWJ010000002.1, from coordinate 49,472,859 downwards.
TTTTTAGCAGTATTTTTGACAAGGAACATGTAAAATATCTTTCCTCCTTTGGCTCGGATAAAATCTCGAATTTCCTGGGCAGGTAGTTATATGGATAGACCAGATAAAATATATCCATTTGACAAAATTGGAAAAAAAATTCTTAAAAGAGCCACCATTATCATGAGCTATTAAGATGTGCTTTTCTGGAACTGTTTCCTTACGTCCCTGAAAAGTTCTCTGCACAATATAGTGTTTTTTGTTCAAACTGATACTAAGACTCACAGCACTTTTTTCTATTTTTCAGTCTAGATGATCACCATATATAACTTGGGTTTTCTTTTAATACATCCATGCATTTGTTGCAGTTCAGCATAGTCTTTTTCCAAATATTTCCAACAGAGTACTCTGAAGTAAAGATGAAGTAGGAAGGCTTTTATGGTTGCCAGTTTATGACAGCTTGGTTCCAAAATAATACGAGTGAAAAGGGATAAAAAACAGTTTGGTGATATTAGCTTTAGAGAGGTTTTGCTTTCCACAGGTTGTCATCTGGACAGTGCAATATTGGTATATATTCAAATCACTTTCTTGAAGTAAGCTGAAAATTTAGAGCTCTCAAAGCACACTTCCCATTCATCATTTTCTAAAGAAATTAAACCTTGAGAGAAGCTGATGCAAAAATTGACAGAACTGGGTAGAGTTGCAGGTAGGCCAAGGGTGCACAAGTTGGGGAGATGGATAGAATGTTAAAAAAAAAGTTAAATTTGTACCCTTTATTCCAGTCAATAACCCTTTCTGACAAGAGGCTGTGAACCTATAGATCATGTCCTTTCAAGTTAGGAACACTGGGCATCTAGTTGAACCATATAGGATTAATTTAGCACCTTCATGCATACGTATTATGATGCATCAGGTTAATTACTTGCTTTAAGAGGCTTTCCCCCCTACTTTCCACAAAATGCTTTCTAGCTCAGTATGTTGAGGTGCTTTTGCTTCAGGGTGGTATATAGAGGGAGCAACTCGTAGAAAATAAAGCAGAGGATTTCAAGTGGACTGTATTTCGACCTGGCTAATTGGATTTCAGCTTTGCCCCTATCCTAGAATTCCTCTATGGTTCTGGGAAAATCAAGTCAATATAAAAATTCTCCAGGATGACTCCGCGTTCTGTCTTGCTTATTTTCTGAGGGGTTCACAACAGGAACAACAAGTTGATTTACTTAAATTTGGAGCACTTACAGCTGTAACTGCAGCCAGTTTAGTAGGAACTGTGCTCTGAAGGTGAAAAGTGCAATAAAAAGTGAAGTAATCTGAAAGATCAAGCATAGGCTTCTCAAATTTACTTGCTCAAAAGGAGCTGACACTTTTGATCATTCTTGTCTTAATCTTTGTGCTTCTATTCTCAATGTGTCAGCTACATGAAAGAAAATATGCTCAGTCAGTTGTAAATAATGGAGGTGGAAAAAATCTTTTGAGTGTATCTATGCCCTCAACTAAAAAGTGTGTTTACTTGTAACATGCTATGTTAAAATTAAACCTGTTTTCACTGGTGAGAGGAGAACTTAAACTGAACAGGAATCTCTCTTGTGAGTTGTTGGATGTTTTTGGGGTGAAGGGCTGTTTTCTTTTTTTGTCCCCACTCCATGAATGTCAGAAGCAAGGGGATTAATACAATAATATTACACAGGAGAGAAATCCCTGGGAAATACTGAACGACTCTGTGGGTGGCATAGGTCTAAGCGTTGTTGTTAAGCTCCAAAGACAGGGATAAGATGCACACTTGTCCAGAAGACAATGGAAAAGCACAGAATTGGAATGCAGGTGATGTAAATTACTGATGCTTATTGAGAGATTGCATGGCCATCATGAATAGTAACTTCTTCATGTTGATGGTTGTCTGGTTTTGTTCATTAGTGCTTTGCTCTCCACTCCACCAGCTTGCTGGGGAAAAAAGCACAACTTAACATGTCAGTTCAGTGAAAAGGCACTTTATGTTCTTCTTGAACCACCCTGAGCAGCTCTTTTGTACCAACAGCAATGGGTGAAATAGAGCAAAGAAAGTGCTGCTTTTTCCAGTGGGTTGTCCCTCTGGTAAAACAAATGGAAATAGATACTCATCTCTCTGTGTAATTCTTTAAAAGCTCAATTTTACCCCTCTCATGTGTTGTGTTCTTTTGTTTTTGCAGAGAGCAGGGCCAGTCTTCCTGGGGTGGAGTAATCTTTGCTGTTGACCAGTAGCAAGTATCTGCAAAGAAATAATAGGCTGGTGCACTTATGATCATATATTTGATTTATCTGCATCTTGCTTATTTGAAATATTTATTAATTACCTTTCAAATACTTCTTCTGACTTGCTAACTTGCTTTTAATTAAATCCTTGTTAAGTTGATTGACTTAATTGAAATAAATGCAACACCCTGATGAGAACTAGGTTATTTTGAATCTAGTTAACCTTCAAAAGAAGAGGGTTTTTTTCTGCAGTGTAATTACAATTGAGATGAGCTTATTATGCACATAATGAGTGACCTTTTATCTTGTCCAAGGTAAATAAGTACACAGAGGTATTTGCAGCATGAGCAGAAACTACACAAGTTTTAATATAAGATACAAACTTACTGTTTGTTTTGCCTTTTGGGGCTCCCTCTTGTTCAGAGGGACAGTTTATTTTTATCTGTAGAGTTCTGCAAGATGTGAGTTGGAAGGGAGGCCCTTGTGCTGAGGTACTGTGAGAACCTCAGAAAGAATAAATGGATTCAGCTGCTAAATCATGCTTCATTTCTGACTGTATCTCATGTTTCCTAGGCTACCTCTGGATGTCCTTGTACTATGTCTTGAATAAAAATGAGGCTTCAAAATTGTAGATTCTCTGTCTTTCTCCTTCCATCAGCCTTGTCAATTCTCTTTGAAAAAGGAAGATGAAAAGCCATAGTGATTGCTGTGTAGTGATTGGCCTCAAGTGCAGAATCATTCCCATCAAGGCTTCTCTTTGTTTTTTAGGGCCCATTCATTGGAAATGCTTCTGTTAATTGTATCGTTATATATCCTCATACTTCATTTAAATGCTGACATGGGATACCATACTGCTGTGTTTTAATGAGTGTGATAATTACTTGAGGCATAGCTTGCATATAGAGGGAATAGCAATTAAAAATATAATTATACGTTAATTGAAGTATCTGTGTAATAGAAAGCATATAGGTAGCATAATCTAGAAGATATAGATACCATCAAAATGTAAAGACACCTACTTTTAAGCCAGGATAATTCCTTAGTACATTGTAAGTTGTGTTCCTGGACATCTCACACAATGGTTCTGTGTATTGCTTTCACCAGCTATGAAACAGTGGGCATTCTTATTTGCTGCTGCAAATCTTGGTATTATTTTTCCTGTCAGTATGGCAGTGTGATATTAAGTACTAAAAGTAGAGGCCATTGAGGGGTCTCTCACAGAGTTTTGTTAATACTAATACCCTCAAGATGCACTTCAGTTTTTAACTGCTTACAATCAGTTCCCTCTGTTGCACAAAAAATTCTACGTCACTATTTTATAGTCTACAGAGTAGTATCAGTGTAAATTCTGACACTTCTTTTCAGTACACCTGGAAGACCTGCCTCAAAGTCCAGAATGTATCTTACAATGCATGCATTATTTTCTCAAAACTAATGGAACAGTTTAAAATTAATGATCAAATTGAAGCATCCTTTTGTGGCAATTTTTCTGTTTTTTTTTTTATTTTATTTTTTATTATAGCTTGGAGGTTATATGAACCACCATACCTACTGGATCTCCCTGTTCAGATACTGTTTGTCCTTATTTAAGATTCAGAGTACATTAATTTTAAATGGTAATGGAATACTAATCTGGAACATACACTGGGGAAGTAACTTTTCATTCATACAATCCACTTGCAGATTATAGATGAGGGAAGAGAGACTGAACTGGATTCCATATAAAATATATTTGCATGGGCTTTTCCTCAAATTCAAAAGCAAAAACTGTAGGAGGTAATATTTTCCTTTTATGTTTTAATAGCATAATATTGGTCCCACACATACTAGAATTCATTGCTATTGTTATCTGTCTCTGCTAATCAGGTTTTCAGTATGAGCTGATATTAAGTTGTTAAAATATCATTCAAAGTCAGATGGAGAAGATTTTAGGTACTGATTAGCTTATGGAATGACTAAGTCCATTAAGTGTTGGTTTGTCTACAAGAAGTATTTTATAATATGAAAATCAAAACTGATTATTTCACAAAGCAAGAAATAACGCATGTTTTGCTAGGTGTCTGCGACAGATATTTTCAATAATTTGATCCTGTGAATGATCTATGTCTTCCCCTTTTACTTGTCCCACTGCCCTACTGAAATTTTTTCCAAAAAAATTAAGAACCATTTAAAAGGGCAAAATAAAGACCCTTTAATTGTATAACATTCACCATGATGTAAACCTAACAGTAACATAAGTCACTAGTTATTTCTGTCCAGTAAAATACCAGTACAGAACCCAAATTAGTAAATAAAAATAAATGCAAATCTTTATTAACAACAGAGAGGGCAGAGGCATCTGAAGAAGTAGCTGAGGATGATGTGTTGCCCAACCTTGAGACAAACAGTTGTAATGAAAAAACTTCAAGTTCTGACTCTGAACCTGTTTACCTTGGAGATTTCTTTGGATTTATTAACATTACATTGATTCCAGGTTGTGTACATTAAAGGTATTACATAAAACTATGTAAATATGCACTAGGAACCCAAGATCTAGAGCCAGAATCTGGCTCTTTGAGTTCAGATATGAGCACACAGTAGTGAAGTTCCTCATCTTAAATCTAGTCCATTAAGATACAGATACCCATAGTTATAGTTGGCACTGCATCTTTTTTGAACCAAATTCTTTTCCTGTTAGGCTTTTCTACAGGCCTTGGGCCTTGTTGTTTGAATTGCTTGGAGGAGACAGCTATGAACTGTATCTATAAACTGCTGCTTGATTTGGTGACCTGATCTTAATGGTCAGCCAGGTGGCAAAACTAAGCTTAACACATGAGTTGGCTATTGTTTGGGCCAAGGTTAGAAACTATTTTCTTTATTGTAATTTTACTTTCAGCTAAGTCTCTTCTGAGTTTCTGGGCTTGCTGAAACTAACAGCAAGTTTCTCAGTCAGTGTCTGCTTCTAGGACTGATAAAGCTCAAAGTTTATAGTTACAGCTAGAGACTGGCATGCAGTACCAAGGCCACTGCTTAATTCTGAAATCCATCTTATGCTCCAGAAAGAAAAAGAGCGTAAAGGGGCCACACCTGCAACCCTCCTTCTTATGGAGGAGTGAACCAGACAAGTCATCAAAATTGAGCAAATGGAGTATTCCATCCCATATACATCATACTTGGTATAAATTTGAAGGTCAAATCTTTCTTTGCCTGTGGCTGGCATCCTGGGAGGATTCCATCCGATTGTTTGCCTTTGACCCTGATCTGTGCTGTCCTGAATCTGTGTGTTTCTGCCTCCAGCTCCCAATTGCTGCTGCCTCCAGCAGCCCAGCCTGGGACTTTTCCAGGGCTGCCCCGCAGCCTCAGTGGTGATGTGTTATTGGAGGTAGGGAGAGAAGTTGTGATACCACTTGTGTGTATATTTACATACATCTAATATTTTTTGTATATATTTAATAATTTTTCTTTTAAAAATATTTTAAATATGAAATATTTTTTTCTTTTTTCATACTACACATTAAAGCTGTGTAGTTTAGTTTTCAACATGTAAGTCTCTCTCCCTCATTCTCTCTTCTTCCCTGTCAGAGAGGGAAGTGGGATTAATAGAGAGCATCTGACATTCATTTAATTGCCTGCCCAGTGTTACACCATGAAAACTACTTATATCTAGCTCATAAAGGTTAAATCTTCCTGTTATTTTAACCCAATGCTTGCTGCAGCCATATAATTTTCCTCTGAGTTTTTGAATTTTTGTTCTTCTTGTTTACTGAAAGATTTTCATCTCTTTTGGAAGACAGAAAAGTTTGCAGTTGTTCAGGGCATGCGAGTACTGCTGCCTAGTTCTCAGTCAACAGCAGTGATTGAAAATTTGTCACTTCACTGCCCTTAAAGTCTGCCTTGTGAGGTGCTTTGGGACCATAGCAATGAGCTCAAGGGAGCACCTGCCCCAACACTACCAGGAGGCATCTGTGCCACCCCTTGCTAGCAATTTTAGGAGAGGTCAGTACTAAGTGGTATGGCAATGGGAAGCTGATGCTGGGTTAGGGATGAGATGTGTTTCCCAGCTGGTTTGAAAAAGCTGCCACTGATTCTTGCATGGTAAAAACTTGTTTTGAGGACCAATATGTGGTCTGAGTTTCTGCAGCTGTCAGTCAGATGTTGTAAATTAGTATTAAGTACACTTTCAAAAGTCAATTATGCAATTTAAGGAAATACTTTTTAGAATGCTCTTATAATATTGTAACTGTTAAGAGGTGGTAAATGGTACTGTTTAAAATTTTTAAAAATAGACTTCAAACCTAAGAGGTAAAGTAAAAATGAAAAGAAATAAGCTAGTGTGAGATATTCTGCATGGTTTATGCCAGTCATTTCTCAGAGGAATGTTTTTTACTAATGTTGCACCCATAGAGATTTATTATTATCAGTTCAATTTCTCTGATGTAGGCAATCAATTAAAATATTATACCTGTCAGTTTGCCCTTGGTCTCTCTAAGGGGTTCTTATTTAAGTCTTCTTGTTCCTTAATAACTTGGTTCTACTTGGCTGAAGCTTTGAAGAGATGAAATTTCTTTTCTCTGGCAAAGAATAAGATCAAAGTTATGCTATCTTGAGGCATTGATACTTTCTTAATTGGAGCAAGTTTTCTTCTCCTTCTTATAAATTTCACATAGAAATTATAGTATAGCCTTTTTTCCTATCTTCTGTTGTTCTTTCTCACCCAGATGGTCAGTTGCAAGCCTTATTTGTTTGTAAGGCTTGACACCTTGTGGTTTTGGAATATGGTCTCATCTTTTCTTCTGTAAGATCTATCAGGAGCCTTCGGGGAGGAATTGGAGCCTCTTTTCCTTCCCTCACAATGCTAGAAGTTGTGCTGCTGTGGTTTTCTTTCAGAAGTAGAAGTTTCTTCTACTTTTGTATATTCCGGTAGGAAATGTTGCTGGAGAATGTCATGGTGTATTTTTCTGTTCCGTTTACTCTCACAAGAGTTATTCCACTCTATGTAGATTGTATGTCTAGTAGCCCAGAAAGTAACCTGTGGTATTCCTGTTCTGTCAGAATCAATTTTTTAAATTTAAAAATTTCTTTTTTTTTTTTTTTTTTTTTTTTTTTTGCTTTAACTCCGAGTGATGATATTTGCCAATATATTTCACACTTAAGGTATGATATCTGCCAGCTGGTAGCCACAGACAAAATGAATATATTTGTTCTAAACATGCACCAAATTGAAAATGTTATAATTTTGATACACTTAAGTACTTTGATTAAAAGAGTTGATGCAAAATAATGTTTGTCCACAGTTGTTTCTTTGATGAATGGCCTTGAAACACAGAGCTGTGATTTAGCAAAGGCCACTGTGGTCAGGCAGAGTCCTTTAGAACAAAGGGTAGGTTCTGTCCTAGAGTTTCTGTGTGATGCTGGGTAGGTGAATTTACATTTTTATATCTGATGTCTTCTTCTTCTCTAGGTGGAAGTCAGTGTCTTCATTATTCTCTCATTTGTTGAGAATGTATGATCTTGCTGATGAAAATTTACTTTCATGCAGTCTATATCACAGTATTCCTCCATCTTAGCTGGAATATTTAGGTCAGAGAAGGTTTTAATTTACCAAGTACAAATAATATCCATTATGGTCTTGTCAAATGTAGAAGCTAGAAATGCTACCAAATCATGAATCTCATTGCTTTACAATATGCATGGAACCAGTGATGTTTCCAACACATCTGGTTTATTTGCTTGTAAATTTTTCTGCTGCTTAATCGTGGAGATTGGTTTTGCTGTAAGATCTTGAGGTATTTGGGTCTACATAGGGGAATACTTAAATTCAGTCTCTATACATTAATCATGTCATTTTGTATCAAGCCTCCTGACTGTGCTGGCAAGATAATGCTTGCATGTAGGCATCCCCCAGCATCCTAAGACTGATTTCTTAGGTAAAAAACCATGGGTACTCTGTTTGTATAATATAGCACATATTTTATAATGTATACATTGCTCTTTGAGTTACTGGTTACACTGGGATTTTGCAGTGGTTGTAGTTTCTCACCCTATTACTGCTGAATTACACAGAGCAGAGATTACAGCTCTGAATACACTTCTATGTACCAAAAGGCACTGGAAACAGGATTTCTTAGAAATACAGTTTGATGTGACTTGTACTTTCTGAATTACAAAGCTCAAAGTAAATTCAGACCCATCGTACTACCAGTAAAATATGCATAACATTTTATTTAGTACTTATTAATTGTTTTTTATAGTGAGAGATGAGAAACCAGAGGAGGATTCAATATTACTTTTAATCTTACATTAGAAGTATATTTTATTCTACAAATTGTATGAGCTTTTGTGTCTTGTAGAGAAAGACTGGTTGTTTGCCCAGAATAGAATGAGATTGAGATTGTCTCCCTATTAATGCTGGGACAAGTTGTTGCACAGCTGGGACAGTGTCAGAAGGTCAGGACTAAGGAGCGACAGCTATTGGGACACATTTATCTACGTCATTGGCTCTCATTCATCTGTCTGTTTTACAGCTGCACACCAGGGAAGTTATAATAATAGAAATAATGCTCTTTGGAACACTACTTCAATTAGGTTATGTTTATTCGAGCAGCTGATTTCATTATCAAAATCATATATAGAAGAGTTTAAAAGTATCCAGGAAAACAGAGACCTGCATGAAGGGGAAACTAATCTATAATACACATTAAAAATAATCTGTAATTTGAACTTTTGTTCATATCAAACCTGTCAAATTATGTAATGATGCCCAAATAAGCATCTTATTGTGAAAATTGATTTATATGGTAAAGAAAGGAGATCTTCTGAAAGAGATGGAAATTTTGGTACTGCTTTATTGTGCAGGTTATACTACTTCAAGGCCACCACACTGTCTTTACCTATATTCTGATAACTGTTAGAAGACAAAATGGCTCAGGATTTCATTCTCAGTACATAGCTATGACATAGCAGTAAATGTTAAAGGTAACTCATGCTTATTTTTGCAATCAAACTTGCTGTGTAGTAAGAATTTACTAGGCTTTGGTTATCTTTCTGAGAATTAACTCAGATAGTGGGACTTTTTCCAGCAGTCTCTTTCTCACTCACAAAATGCAGAAGATTAAACTAGCCCCAAACCATCCTTGTAATGAAGTTTTAAAATTCAAAACTTGCATCTCATTTTAAGCTTCATCTTCAACATCCTCAGCTTTTCCCACCAAAGAAAAAGATGCTCTGTCAAACCAAAGAGGATTCAAAGTCAAGTAGTTCTGGGTATTTAGACAGGAATACCACTTTTAACCAGTTACTGATCACTTCACTTCAAAATGGCTTTTGGCTGACTGTGTCTTTCGGGTGTCTTTGCTTGCAAGTTCTAATTGGTATTCTTGAGAGGTTTAGGTTTCTTGGTTTTTGGTGGTTTTTTGTTTGGTTTTTTGGTTTTTTGGTTTTTTTTTTTGTTGTTTTTGTTGGTTTTAGGGTTTTTTGGTTTGTTTTGTTTTGGGTTTTTGGTTTTTTTTGTGGAGGAGAGAAGCACAGGGAGTGTGACAATTTGACTTGACTATTTTAATGTTTTCATCAATGCATGGCCCATGTTAAGACAGCCATAGAAGAAACTAACTGCAGCTCCTAACTAACTGCAGATAAAAACCCTCAACTTCTCTTCATGTCTTCCTTCTTCCCTCTTTCCTTTGCCTTAGTACTCAGCTAAAATCCATTTTCAGCAACCTTAGTTTGGTTTACTTGGGCAGACAGAGGAACTGCTTATAAATTGTTCTTTTTACATGGCAAAGCAATGAACAGTTAAGATTGTATTTTTTGACTACTTACCAGAAAGTAATGACTTTGGAAGGCCTGAAAGAATAAACTAAGTGAAGCATGATTGGTGTTTCTAGATATTTGATTCTTGAATTTGAGTTTTCAGGAAGACAGGTAAGATGCTCTTGCACCACAGGTGCCATTCTCTGAAGTGCTCTGCTGAACTTCAAAGCTGCCATGCTGGGTTGGGCCAAAGGTCCTGCTCATCTTTCTCTTACTGTGACCAGAAGTGCATGCTCTCTGAAAGATTTTTCCCCTTGGTTTTGTTTGTTTGTTTATTTGTTTGTTTGTTTTTTGTTTTGTTTGCTTTTAAAAAAAAACAGAACAACTTCTGGATGATAATTTCATAAGACAGCACCTTTCATGGATTCCCAGTGGTATGTGGAGCTTTAAGAGCCATGCAAAAACAGTTTATAATCTTCTGAAGTCTACAGCTTTACAAATTGCTTTCTTTATGCATTTGCAGAGAACAGAATATCCTAATAATTTAAATCTTTTTTAAAAAATACCCTGATATTGTAGAGAAAACATATTTCAGAAGATTGTTCCAAAGAAAGTTTTTAGAATCTCAAACATATTCTCAACTTTGTTGCTGATTTGATGTTTTACCTTAGAGAAACTCTTTTATTTTTATGTCCCAGTGCTGCTTAACTCACACGTTGGATGCCTTGGTGTTACCACCTTTCAAAAAGCAGTGTTTTATTACATCCAGTAAAAACATAGCATATCAAAATAATCTTTTAGTTCACTCTAAGTTGTCTTCCAATGCTGTAAAAAAGATGACTTCCAAGAAAACAATATGTGAAGCAATTAAACCGCTCTTTGGGAATGCCCTGCAAGGCTATGACACCCCATGTGACACTCTTCTCTTAAAACCAGAAGAGAGATATATAGGTTAGAAATCTGCCTCATTTATATCAGATGGCCATAATTTGCTGAAATTACTTCTAATATTTGTCTACTTGCATCATGCAGGAAAATTTCAACTTGAGTCTGCAAGTTAACAATGTGCCAATTCTGCATGGTCTGTCTAATCAGAACTCCCTGTTGCCTTCTCAGCTCCATCTTGTGTTTTGTTCCTTATTTCATGTGTTGTAACAGATTTAATGGATTTTTTCTCAATCCTGTGATCCACAGACCTCAAAGGTGTGTCTACTAAAATGCTTAGGAGGAAACAAATTTATATATATTACATAGCTCTCAATTAATGTTACATTTTACAAGCTGTTTAAGCGTAAGCTTAACATTTTTGAAATGGTCTGCCCTGTAAAAAGCTGTTGATTTCCAGGCTGTAAAACTTGGTGTCGAACAGCATCTCACCTACCTCTTGGCTGACTGGGGAAAGTCATTCCTCTTCCTTAGCTCAGCAGTGATCAGCTCCTGACTCTTCACTGTGGGGAAGAGAAAGATGACTATTTACCTGCTGTTATCTGCTGTGAGCAACTGGAGAGAGCAGGAGTGAAAACATATTGGCTGCTCCCCACTGTCTGTTGTGAGGATGAGTGACTGAGAGCACAGGGTGAGTCCTGTGCCATGTTGAAGAAGGAGGGAAATGCAACCAGCTCACCCCAGTTTACCAGAGTAAGCACGAGGGGAAGAACTGATGCAGATGTAAAGTTCTTCATCTTGTGCCTCTTGGAGAAGTTGTGGGTTTCTTCTTACCTGGAACAGGCTGTGAAGAAATTGTTTATCCAGTCTTAGTGACTACTGGTAGTTTCAGATGCATTCAGTTACTTGAGATGAAAAATGTTCTTGGGAGTGTGCAGCATCAGAAGATGTGTGGAACCAACTGATACTGGTTTTAGAACAGAGCAGACACAGTCCATGCTAAGCTGGCAGTGCAACTCCTGGAGCCTTGTTACTATCCTGAGAGACTCCACAACAGGTGTTTCACATTTGCAGGGCAAAAAGAGGACCATCTGAGAATGAGTGAAAGAAAAACATAATGTGTGAAAGACATCTGCATAATCTGTATTTAATAAAAGGAGAGAGTTCTGTTAGCAATAGACAGCTGATCCATTTTCTTACTGAGTGCTAACTTAAGCTAAATATTTTTATCAGAATGTACATTCCTTTTTTCTCAATATTTGAAAGTTTCTTTAAAATGCGCTGTAAAGCACCATATAAACGTAGCTTCCAGGGCATCCATCTACTAATGTTCTTAGGCTGAAGTGACAGATTTGGTATTAGGAGACAGCTACCCAGTGCTCTGTCTATTGAACCACTTCATAAAACAGTAGTATACACTCATGTGATCTTAAATGAGATCATAACAAAGTTTAAACAGCCTATTTGTGATAGAATGAACATTGACCATAGCAAATACATAGATAATTTATTACCTAAAGAGCTTCTTTATGGTTGCAGACCTCTGCAATTTTTTTTTACTTTGATTTGAAAGTGAGATTGACATATTTGAGTTATAAAGGAATCCCAAACAATCAAAGCAAGGACACTGAATAATAAAGCTTTTAGGTCCATCAGTTTGCCACAATTATTACCCTTTTTTCTACCTAGATTCATAGAGAATCTAGGTAGTTTCACACTGCGTATCAGGATTATATCTCATCTTATGTTTTTTCTCTAATATGGTTCAGTGTATTGGTATGATTTAGATATATACAGGGGGAATGCTTAATAAAAGAGTAATATCAGTTTTTCTCAGTGGTGAAGTGTGAATAAACAGTTAAAGACAGGGACAACGAGCCACAGTTCCCTAGTTCTATTCTGGGCTCTGAGCTGACTCACTGCATAATCTTACTCAAGTCATTTAAATTCAGGTGAAATGAGCCCCACTAAGCTGATAAGATAATGCATGTTTCGGCCTTTCTTCCTCGGTGAATTTTTCTATATAATTCTGCCCCTTAGTCATCAAGATAGATTTATTAATAGGCTGTTGCATAGAATAATTTTAAAATGTGTTTAATGAACTTGTTTACTAATTTTTAAATCCTTTATTTAAAGGTACTTTTTTCCCAGATAGAAGCAGGAAGGTAAATGTTATCCTGTTCTGTGGAAATATGTGTTCTGAAATGATCTTCTTCTACATGCAGATGAGCTGACCTTTCAAAAGACATTGACATCCGTAATAGTTAATTGCCTGTCCCTAGGGTTCATATCTGGATGTATCATTGCCTCATGCTCAAATCTTTGCACAGAACTGAATGATCCTTCGTAACGCATGAGTCCCAAGGCAGGCCACTGGAATCCCAAGGTAGGCCACTGAACATTTGCTCTCCACTGTTGAGAGAACCTCTGTCACAGATGTGTGAAAACTCAAGAGATCTTCACTTTGTAATTCCAGTATGTGGAGTGAAAATCAAAATACTGACCACTTTGCCAAGTAGATTTGTTTTCCAGAAGACGGTAGTGGAACTTAACCAAGAAAAAAGCATTTCCCTTCCATATATTTCTAGGAACTGTGTCTTGCATTACTGTTTTTTGTGCTCTTGGTAGGCTTGTTTATTCCAGCAACTATTATTCTTCTCCAGTTAGCATTCAAAATTAAAAATCTGAGGTATTCAGCATTCATCTAGTGTCTGGTCTTTTGATGGACATGTCGGATGACCTGTGAGTTACTTACCTCCATATTGTCCTTCCACTACCATAATCCACAGCTGACTGAGGAGGATAAGAAATTATGGCTCAAAATTGACTTCACATGACTACACATCCTAGCAGTGTGAATGGCAGCACCAAGCGGTGGTGATTCATTCCCTCAGCACTGAACTTGCCAGCATTCAGAGGAAAAGGATTACTTTTGAACAAAGAAATGCTTTATCCAACAGAGAGTGCAGACATTATAGAGTTATTAATCAAGGCAGTCATCCTGAAAGTAGATTTAACTGCAGGATTTCATGTAGAGGGAAACCAGAATTACTGTAGGAAGCAATTGAGGACTCAAAGTAGTAGAGAGAATTGCATATTTTAAGGGCTCCTTAAATTACACCTGGGGAAAGGTTCACTCTGTGGTTGCTAATGAAATGGTTCCAGTTTGTGTGGTTCAGTGTTTTGTTTGGATGGCATCTCCCCAGAACAGTAATTGCAGTTGGTTATAAAATAGGAAGACAACCAGTTTAATTTGTTCTGTTTTCCACTTCAGTATCACTGCAGATGGTTTCCTTTGCTCAATCTCCTATTCAAAGCCTATCATTAGTGAGGTGGGAGACCTCAAAGGAAAACCCAAATGTGGCAGGTGCCCCTAATGGTGATTTTTGTCTGTTAATGATCCTTCTATGGAATCGCTACTGCATCATGAACTGGGATTAAGGATGTTATAGCATTGAAGCTGCTATTGTCTTTATGAAACATAAAGCTTACGCGCTATTCTGCTATGGCCACCGCTAAGCAATTCAGATGATTTGGAACTCTGTCTCAGCTTCAGTTCTTTTTGGAAAAGTGCCTGAAGTAGAGCAAATCAAATTCCCACTTCTGGATATTGTTGTGGTTCACCTGAATACAAGATAGATCTGCATAGATTCAAACAATTATTTGGGTTAAAATGGGCTTCTGGACCTAAAGGTCAACTTCACAGCTAAATCAGACAGCTCATGGCCTTCTCTCCCATTGAGATCTGGATTTCTCCAAAAGTAAGAGCTTCACAATTTCTTAGAGTAGCTCATTTCTGGATTTGGCCACTTTCATGGTGGAAGAGGGAGGTATCGTCAGTTGCTCTGTAAATGTTGCAAGTAAAAGGGAGTTTTATTTCCCAAAATAAACAATTTTTGATGCTGCCTCCTGTCTGACAGTGAAGAAATATGTAAGTGCTAAGGCTTCAGTGATCTCCAAGTTAACAGGACCTCCACTGAAGTTTCTGGGAGTCCAGGTAGTCATAATTTATCTCTCTAGATATATTCAGATATCCAGAACATTAACTGAGCCAGGTAAATCTTGTGTTCAGTGGAGCCCTGTCATCAGTGGGTCTTTGTCTTCACTTACCAGAATGGAAGGGATGAGTGTGTGTACTGAAAACAGGTCTTTATCCTAATAAAAGTTAAGATAGAATATGGACAGGCAGAAATAATAGAAAACCTGCAACAAATTCTCAGAATGGGTCACAGTATTAATTTTTATTTACACAAGTATTGCTGTCTTTAGTAATTAAGTTGTATGTACATAATATATATATATATTTTAGAGCTTCCATTTCATTTACCACTCTGCAATTGTATGCCAAACAGTCCATAAATTCATGGCCTATTGTTTTTTGCAAGTCAGGACTAAATATGTTATTTATAACCTTGGCACTGGTTGCTCAGGATTGTTCTGTTTGGTCTTAATGGAATGCTCTGTGATCAGTCCATGTTATCATGGAGGTTGTCCATTCTACCATTGACATATGCGATTATTGTTTGTATATCCACACCGTTCTTTCTCTGGTGTTATAGTGGAGATGGCATCTTGGTAAATGTTACATATAATGAAACAAAGACTTACTTCATAAGAAATTGCTATGGTTCTAGAATATGCATTTTCAAATAGTCCTTTCCAGTGCACGGATTTGTTAAACTAAGGTTGAATCTGTAGATGTATCTTAACTGGAAACGTCATAAACCACTTCCTGCAAGATTTAACAGTTTTACTAATTTTAGCACAAATTGCTGCTTTTCAGATTTCCTGATCAACATTTTTCTTCTAAACTCTTTTACTTCTAACATACCTCATTCAGAAGAGCTGCCTACATGTTCCAGACCAGTCACTCATATTACTGGACAGCTTTTCCATTTTGTATTACTTCCCTTCTGTGATTATGGCATAGTATGAGCTGTATCTTCATCTCCTTGAGAGATGCATGAGATTTCAGAAGTCTCACTGTATTCTTCTGCTATATTTACACTCAGAAATGAGGTGCAGTCTGAAAGGAGGTAAGTACTGAGAAATTCCTTCTGGAATCAGCTGCCTTACAGCCTCACTTCCAAAACTAAAGTTGTTCTTCAATTTCTTGTCTTTAGTGAGTGTAATTCCTGAGAGTGCAGCATATTGCCTCTCTATAAATAACAATTTATTTAAATTACTGCATAATGCAAAGATGGGAAAACTTTCTGACCTTCCCACTGGGGCCTTTTATGCTTCTAAACCTGCAGAAAGGAAACTATCTTTGCTCATCAGAACGTGTATTAATGGCAAGTTTTATGAAGGGAAAGACGGCCTAAATCTCTGCCTTGGTGTTTGCAGCAGCTTTACATAGTCCAGTCCTCAGCTCACAAATCTTTCCATGCTAATTGTGGCTCATCTTACAAGAAGGTCTAGAAAACGGGTGATGTGGAGGGGGAATCTCACTGGTTAGTGCTTTACAAAGGAAGAATAAATGGTTGTTCTAACTACCAAAATTTCTGCACTTGAGTTTTCATCTTCCCTGAAAGTTAGTTTGTCTGTCTATATGTATGCGCACTTGCCCTTGTGTGTGTATTTCTCTTATCAGTCTAACCTTCATGGAGCTTCTTAGCTCCTGGTCACAGAAAAAAAGAACATGAAATTCCATTTGATTTACTAAAGTTTTATTTGCAACAGTTTCAAAATCATTTTGTTGATACATTTATGGGCAATTTCATGTCTAGAGAGAGGTAAGTAAGGAGCTAAATCATTCATGGTTGCTTCAGTTCACTCGATATGGAAGTTTAGAACACTTTTCAAATATCATATTTGTAAATCATAGAATCATAGAATCATAGAATCATAGAATCCTAGGGGTTGGAAGGGACCTCGAAAGATCATCTAGTCCAACCCCCCCTGCCAGAGCAGGGCCACCTAGAGTACATCTCCCAGGAACGTGTCCAGGCGGGTTTTGAATGTCTCCAGTGAAGGAGACTCCACAACCCCCCTGGGGAGCCTGTTCCAGGGCTCTGTCACCCTCACAGTAAAGAAATTTTTTCTGATATTCAACTTGAACCTCCTATGCTTCAATTTACACCCATTATCCCTTGTCCTATCGCTGGTCACCACTGAGAAAAGCCTAACTCCATCTCCCTGGCACTCACCCCTTACATATTTGAAAACATTGATGAGGTCACCCCTCAGTCTCCTTTTCTCCAAGCTAAAGAGACCCAGCTCCCGCAGCCTATCCTCATAAGGGAGATGCTCCACTCCCTTAATCATCTTAGTAGCCCTGCGCTGGACTCTTTCAAGCACTTCCCTGTCCTTCTTGAACTGAGGGGCCCAGAACTGGACACAATACTCCAGGTGCGGCCTCACCAATGCAGAATAGAGGGGGAGGAGAACCTCTCTTGACCTACTAACCACACCCTTTCTAATGCACCCCAGGATGCCATTGGCCTTCTTGGCCACAAGGGCACATTGCTGGCTCATGGTCATCTTCTTGTCTACCAGGACCCCCAGGTCTCTTTCACCTACACTGCTCTCCAGCAGGTCAGCCCCCAACCTATACTGGGACATAGTGTTGTTCTTCCCCAAATGCAAAACTCTACACTTTCCCTTGTTAAATTTCATCTTGTTTCTCCCTGCCCAACTCTCCAGCCTGTCTAAGTCTCTCTGGATGGCAGCACAGCCTTCTGGTGTGTCAGCCACTCCTCCCAGCTTAGTGTCATCAGCAAACTTGCTGAGGGTACATTCTATACCCTCATCCAAGTCGTATATAATAATAATAAATAATAAATAATGCTGATTTGCCATATTTTCTATAGAGAGTCTTGTAAAATTCTTGATAATTGTTATCATTGAAACAGGATATCTGATCACAGTTCCGCTGCCTTAGTATTTATTATTTGGCATCTCTTTGTTTTTGTTGGGCAATCAAAATGTATTCTTCGGTGTTGCCAGTGAAAAGGTTTTATTTTTGAGATCAGGAACATTCATATCATGTTCATCACACATGTCTTTATCACTTAGTAGACTCCATATTTTAAATATGGAGTGCATTTTTTACAATTTATCAGTTTGTTTATGAGGAAGAAAATAGCATGCAGTTTAAAGTAATGGAGATGCTTCTTAGTCCACTGATATTAGAAGGCATAGTGGTAGTTTGTTGAGAGACGGGTGATTGTGATACTTTTGGGTTTCCCCATTTTCTGAAGCAGAGAATTAGGAAAAATGTTCCCATCTGGGCTTCCTCTCCTATTCCTATATAGACATATATAGTTATATGTCCTAATTTTTCACATGATATTTTTTATTAAATTCCTGTTCATTTTTACATTATTTCACACTTTTTTCCTCTTGTATGAGCTATAATTGCACCTTCATTATCGAGCATATTACTTTGAGTTGCTGGAGACCACTGCTTGACATTTATCTCAACTTGTCTTTTCTTTCATTACTACAGTGAGTGTTAACAATTTCTAAAAATATGACAAGAATATTAAATGTCTAAGTCACACATTTATTCTAAGGGATATTGAATATACCAACAGTGCAGCAAAAAGAAATTAAAAAAAAGTCAATTGATCATTGAAATGAGAGATAGGGAAATGTATCCAGTGTTTACCTGGTGTTGCTATGGAGTGTGTGGTATTAGATAGAGGACATGGAATTTATTTGTTGTGTCATTCTTTAAACAAGAAATAATTGAAGAAAAAACTATCTATCTTTATACACAACTTCAGTTAATTAAATGCTTTGTGGGACCTACTGGCTTTAGCACTTTGAGTAGCTGGTGAGTCATAGTTATCTAATTTTCCTGTTATTTTCTACACCTAATTCCGCTTTATTTTCCTGTGTGTATTGAGCTTGGTGTCTAGGCCCCTTCACTGATTCCATGTGATACTTTCCATATTTAGTAGACTTGCTTTTCCTTCTATTTCTGAAGTTTTTAAGAGTAAAACATGCAACTATTAGTTTTAAAACCAAAGTCTAATAATCTGCTCACTTCACATTTAAATCCCAAAGATTGTTCTTCAGAGTTCAGTGTTTTCTTCACAGCTGTGCATGTTGTCTGCAGTCCTCTAAATTAATCCTTGCAATTAGTAACTTCTTTCAGTAAAAGTGCTGGTTTAGGAAGTTTCATGCTGGCAGCATCAGGGATGTTTGACCAAGGCTGCTCTCGAAGAAGTTCCTAAAAGAACTAAGCAGCATCTCTAGCATGTTCTCTCACTTTCATTACCTTCTCTAGCATTACTTGGATGGTGGGTGGATTGCTGTGTCCTGGCAGCTGTCTGCTCTGGCCTGGCCCTGGATGTCTCTGACCTTATCTATGGCCCAGTAAGCAGAGCTGGTTGTTGTTTGGCTGGATGCTCCAGCAAATGCTTTATGCAGGAGAAGTGTAAACAGAGAAGATATTTATTTCAGTTAGTTACCGTGTATGTTTATGAGGAAAGGCTGAAGGACTTGTTTGAGGGGAAATTTTATCAATGCTCATACTAAAGGGGTGGATATCAAGGGGTATGGGGTCAGTGACAAGAGGCAGTGGGCACAAACTTGAACTTAGGAAATTCCATGTTAACATGAGAAGGAATTTCTTTACTTTGAGGCTGGCAAAGCACTGGACCAGACTGCTCAGAGAATTGGTAGAGTCTCTGTCTCTAGAGACATTTAAAACATTCCTGGATGTCATCCTGTGGAACCTGCCCTGGCAGGACTAAACCATCTCCAGAGGTCCCCTCCAACCCCTAACACTCTGTGATTCTGTGTGATTCTGTGAATTGTTTTTGAGTGCACCTCCCACTTTGCTATGTATTCTGTAACAGATTAGTTTGTTTTAGTAAAAGAATTCTGGATTACATATATATGCGCTTTTTTTTTTTTTTCCAAGGGGGGATTTTAGTAGTTTAAAATTAAATTTCCTTAATCAAAACTCTTTTCTCCTCTTCAGTTAAATTTATATTTATTTGTATATTATTATTTTTTTCCCTTGGCAGCCTAAAGCATCACAAGGGTCATATTGTTCAGAATTTCAAAGAACCATCATTTATCTTGGTGGATACAAGTAAATGGACAATGGTGTCCTGACCATCTGCTCAAGCTGCTTGAGAACAGTCTTCTGTGCAAATGGCATGAAAGGTAATTTAACCTTAGAAGGTACCCACAGAGCTTCAGTTCTGTTTACCATTGTCTATTTGCCAGTCTAAAAATAAATCTTGATGAACAAAAAAAAAAAAAAATCCCTTCTTCTTTCCCAATTTAAAAACAGATCATCAGAGGAGCTAATTTCAGCTAATTGTACTAGCAAAGAGTGGTTTTTCATTTTTACTATTTTTCTAAGTAGCAGACAGCTTTTCTAGGATAAATGGTAGTTGTCTTATAATTGTCTTTGTTGCTGTAGTAGGATTTTGCTTTTCAAAGTACAGAATAGGATATAATCATAGAGTGGTACTCGGTGCTGGGTGATGCAGACTTTCAACATATAAAATGCAGTTCTACCATGACCATTTTGTTATTTTTCTTTGCCAACCTATGTGTTTTAATGAGGAAGGCTCCTCTGTTAGTAAGCAAGAAGGTTTTTCCACAGGGGGATACTTTGTCCTGAAAACAAGCAGTGCTTTTTCCAGCTGTTCTTTTTCAAAACCTTGTTTGGTAGTAGTTTCATTCTCTGGTCCCAGTGAATCTGTTTTTGAGGTCTTTATAACCTTACTGACAGCAAAAAAATCAGAATAGCAGTTATAAAACGTGTGTGTGTGTGTAAATAGCCAAAAAAGGGAAAAGGAGCTCCTTTGTAAATTTAAATGCATATTCCAAGATAGAAAAGAGACCTGATAGAAAAGACCTGACATCCACAGTTCTTCTTGGTTATAGTGGTTAATCTCGGGATTAGCAAGAGTTGACTCCAGGTGCTGCCCCACAGCTTTAAACTTTGCATTATCTTCTTCTGTCTACTTTGCTCATTTTTTTTCGGTTCCTATCTCTACAAATGAAGTGGTTTCTGGCTCCTTCAGGCTCTCTCACCATTTATCTTCTTATTCTTCTTGCTTTGTGGTAGGTCAAACTAGTCTGAGATTTGAGACTGTTTTCTTGCAAAGATCGGAGGTCAGATCAGATGTTGTAGAACATGTTCTCTGGGATGCTGCATCTGTGCAGTCATCTTGTATGCTTCTGTGGGAGGAGAAGTAGAAACTGTGTTTTGCTGGCTGCTTTGCCAGATAGGTTGTTCTGAGGGCAGGTGGGAATATCAGCAGCAGAAACAAGGTAAATACAATCTGTATTCAAGAAACAAGCTTGGTTTAAAGTAACAGTGAAGGTAGTGTGTCCATGAGAGAAGTATGTCTGAGCTGGTGTTGTTGCTGAATTAACCACATTGGCTCAGCTAACCTAAGAAAACGCCTCATTGTAATAAACAAATTTTTGACATAAAAATTGACCAAGTTCTTTTATTTAATTTTGAAAGAGTATCTGGCCTTCATGTTGGCATAGCTTTTGCTGCAATCTAACAACATAAGCCTGAATCATATTTTTCTTGAACATTTTAACTTATTTCTTTTATTTTTTATTTCTTTAAAGTAGAAGAGGTGGAACACGACAGATTCAAAATTGTTTTATATAGCTTTCAACAAGAAGCTTTTTATAGCAACTTGAAGTTACATAACTTCTAACTCTTTCTTCACGGCATGATTTAGATAGATATGGTGCTTTCACAATAATTCAAAGGAATATGCAATCAGTCAATCCACTTAATCTATTTTAAGCATTTCCAAGCAACCATCAACGTAGTTTCTAGATGCTACATCTGAGTACAATTGACAGTTTGCTATAAACATGCAGTTTGTCAAATATCAGAAAGTACAATGGCTTTGTTTATGAGATTAAGACTTAATCAAATAAAGAGATCCCACAGCAATGCTTATTGTATTCTTTACACATTTAGCATTAATTTGTGCAGGTACCCAGGACAAACAATTTTTGTCATAGGAAGATGATGGGTTTGGTCTCCTGCAATAGCCTTCTGGTACACATAGACCTCAGAGGGTACAAGGACATTAGCTTTCTTTTTCTGGACAGCAAAAATGTGGCCTGTACAATGTTAACCTGGTTGTAGTACAATATAAAATACAGGCTGGGAATTAGGAGTATAAGGTTTTAGGATACCTTTACTACAAGAAGAGTTTTTTACTACAGAACCTTTAGGAAGGTTTAGCATCTGTTTTGTTTTTAATATTATGCCTTTTTTTTTTTTTTCTGTGAAAAGAGTGGAATATTTTTGTAAAAATGTAAGTCCTATGGTCTTATAAGTAAAACAAAGTAAGCATACAGAAAAGAGAAAGAGAAAACATAAGAGTTTGAGTTATGACAAGAAATCTGTCATTTCCTCAAAACTGAGAAAGCCCAGGAAAAAAAAAATTCAAGTCATTCTAGAATATTTTTCTCTTCTTTCCCCATTTCAGTGGAGTAAAAACTTGACTATATATTTAAGAAAATATTGAAATAGCTCTTTTAACTTTCCTCATTAAATACATACTTTATTCCTTTCATGACAAGATATGTAATATAGATAACCTGGCATATACTGCTAGTTATGTCTAGGCAAAAATGAGTACTTAATTTTGTATTAGGACACATTTGCATAGGATTTGAGTTAGAATATGCAAGAAGATACTGAATTACTTTTTGCTGTTGCTACTATTATGAAACAGCTGGTAAAAATGAAAAGGAAAGTAGACAACATAAATTTTCTTGACTTGTAAGCAAAAAGAAACGATGTTTCAAAAGTATACAAAATAGAACCTGCATTTTAGTAATGTTTCAGATAAAAATCATGTTTTTCAAGAAAAAAAAATTGAATATACATACAGTAGTATAGTTTCCTTATCACAGAACAATAATAAAATCAATGTTGAATTTGATGTGTTCTGTATGAATTCAAAGAGCAGTGTTACAGCAGGCTCTAGAATGCAGGAATTGTGATCTTGCTTTGTTGTTTAGTGTAAGCCAGTTGCATACTTCACTAGAAAGATGGCTGTCAGTGTTAGAATTTTTGTCCCTCCATCTGACGAGAGGCCACATACTGCTGAGCTGGTGACCTCTTTCTTTCCCAAAAGAGCCTGATATGTGCTGGAAGATTAGGTAGAATGCTAGAGCTTGTCTTCCTTCAAGAACAGCCTCAGGCAACTTAGATCATGCTTGTAATGCCACAGCTGTTTTTTCTACAATTTAATAAAAAATATGATTCTGGAGGAGTGTGATCAGGGCAGGTGTTGGGTAACTACAAAAAGAACTTCTTGTATGTGCATTAAAATAAAACATGGACGTCTGCAAGAACTTAAATATCATTAATCACATGTTGAAGAAAATACAGGCCAGTTGGTATAGTGTCAGATGGATTTACTTGGCCATGTCTAAAAAATATTTTCATGTTTTTACACACTGTTTACTGTCTTTTAACTATTGTAAAACTATAGTAGTTTATGAGAAGGAAGCCATTAGAGTGAATAAATCTTTCATTACAGCAACACCGCTAATTAGTAGGGTTCAAGACCATATCTTGGTCTATCTATCTCCTCTGAAGTTTGTTGAGATTGAAACTTTAAGTGATCAGATATATTGTCAGTAGCATAAACGTGCATAAGTACCTTACATTGCTTCTGGAGAATGTATGCATGCAGAAGACAAAAAAATTTATAAATAGTTTATCATAGAATCATAGATTCATAGAAAGCCAGGCTGGAAAGGACCTCAAGGATCATCTGATCCATCCTTCTAGGTAATAATATAGTTTAAAATGAGATGTCCAGCACCATGTCAAGCTGAGTCTTCAAATTCTTCAGTGTAGGAGAATCCACCACTTCCCTGGAGAGATTATTCCAATGTCTAGCTGTTCTCATGTTGAACAATTTTCTATTTCCATAGTTTCTGTAGTTCTCTGTAGCTTAATTCAAATTTTTTTCAATAGTTTAATAAATGGAAGAATTCTTTATTGACATTTTCATTTTGTCTAGTGATTTGGGATGATACATTTAATTATTCCTAATTTTTTAAAGTGTTTAATTATACAAAATCATTAATTCTAGCTGGAGGCTTTGTTTATGTATAAATACACATCTGTATTATGTAAATATATGCATGTTTTCTTTTCATTTGTTCCTCTACTGCCTCTTTCACCTACTGTTTGATTTTCTTTCCTCCAATGCATTTTGACATTTGCTTGAAATGTTCTTCAACAGAAACATTGCTGACATTTCTCAGATATTTACAAACACATTACCTTTCAATCCAATATGGCATCTCTTCATAGAAAATAACCTAGAGATTTTTATCTTTAAAAAAGAAAGAGGTGGATCTTTTATTTATTTTTTTTTTTTTTTCATGTTGGTGTTTTATTGTTCCCAAGATCAGCCAACACTGGTCAGCTGTGACTGTGCTGCCTAGAGAAGATATCGTCCTAGTAAGAGTAGTATTTTATGTGTGCATTTTTAATTCCTTCTCAATAGGTTTGATCTTTGTAACAAATTAATAATAATTTTGTAAGTACTTTCATCAAGTTTTATCAGATGAAGTATCTTAGATATAGCATTTGAATTGTGATTTGTTCCATCGTGCTGATGCTGAAGGTGTGTTAAGTATCTTAGCTGCAGAACAGCTATTTTCATATGACACCTGGGAAAGTGCCACTGTTAGCATTTGGCCTCTTAGTTGGAAACGTTATGGCAGAACTTCTGGGAGGTTTTTTTTGTTCTGTAATAGTTAAATCAGTCTCAGAATTATCTTTTGCCTCTTTAAATTATGGACAGTAATTGACAGTAATTTTCAAAGCAGACCACTTGCATACAGTAAGCTTTTGAAGTAAAAGAATATGGGGGTTGTATAGTGAAGCCTCAGTGCAGGCAAATCCTACCCTTAGAACAGGATACTGTGCTTTCTTGCTTCTTTAGAAATAAAACACATTTCTTTTACAGTGTTTACTTGCAAACTTGCAAGTTGAAATGGACATGAGATCTTCCCCTTCAAAATCTATTAATCTGACAGGTGTTAATTCTTAGGGAAAAAAAGTAGCTTTTTAACATGCTTTTGGCATGCTTCCATTTCATCACTTCAAATCAAGTCATTAAATATTTGTGACAGTTTTAAACTTTTTGAAGAAAAATAAATCAGCACTGTTGGTAAATCATTTTGTCTTTAGGAGTGATGTTGCCTTGAAAGAGAGTAAAGTGATGACATTTATTCTTGTTACATATGAAAAGTTTACATTTATAACGTAATAAATCACCTCTGGAATTAATACTACCTTGAATCAGCAATCAGTTTACAACACAGTGAAACTGCAAAAAGTAACTTAAGTATTGGAATGTCAAAACTGTAGTAACTCATCGCTTTAAGCTTGAAGTAACATTTAGACTACAAAAAATACCACATCACTACAAGAACCATGAAAAGTTAGACTATACATGGGAGTGTAGGTGTGAGAGGTGCAAGAGATTTTGCAGCATTATGCAACAAATGGGTTGATACCAAATAAGATTGGTGTAGTTGAAAGTTACAATACGCTAATGGAGTTTAGAAAGCTTTAATTAAATTATTTAGTGATTTTACCATGCTGATTTAATATTATCTGCTTCATTAACTTCATCCATTCAAAATAGAAAAACCTCCTTTCTAGGCAGTTTTAGTGCAATGGTTAACTGCTAAAAAAGTCAAAGAACCTAATAATTCCTAACGTTCTAAAATAAGGAGGTTGGTAGTCCATTTTTCAGTACATGAGTAGGAAATTATGCAGGTATTTTTTTTTCCTTTGCTGTGCTTTTTATGAGCTTTCAGAACTCCGGTCCAAAAGACTGCAGTCTTTTGTATGACTTACTAAAGAGGGCAGTGGTCAATAGCTAGTGTTTTATGTCCTTTTTTTATTTTTTAAATAAAAAAATAGTAATTTCCTTACAATCAAAATATGCTACAGAATTACATTGCAGAGTAACAGTAGTTAGGATTTACATCCCGTTATGGTTGTAATGCTATTGTAAGCTTTTTTTTGTAGTTCTTCCAGAAGAAGATGGTAAGAACACACTGTCTGGACATCACCATGATACTCCCACTAAAAAATACTGCAGAAATAAGAGAAGTGGGGCTTTCCTTCCTCTTATATCATGTTCAGTCTATATACTGTCTCTCACAAAGTTGATTTTGAATTATGATAGTTAAGGAAATTTTTTTTGTTGTTTTTTACTTTTTTATTAGCTACAAATTTTTTTTAGTATTTTTTTGTTGTTTTGTTGTTGGTTTTTTTTCCCCCAGTGGGAAGATGTTGAATTATTTTTTTCTAAAACATAGGGGGTACTTATCTTTTAAATGAGTGGTTCTACTTTGGAAACTAGTCTTGAAAGCCAAGCAGATTTCAGAAAGATTTAAAAAAGGTAATGATACAAGTCCATTCCCCCCCTCATAGCCACTAGCATCACAGGACAATGTATAAGGCTCATATCAGAAGTAGAATTAAAAAGTGCATATATAAAGGTCCTATCGTATAGCTAGTAGGTTAAAATAATAAAAATCTAATGTTACTATAAGCTTATCTTTTTTAGCATTACTTAATAACCTATCAGGTTTATTTTACACATTTACTGTTCTGACATTCAACACCTTTTCTGCAATTCCAAATGAAATCACCAGCTATCTCAGCCACCTATATTAATGAAACATAATGTATCTAGGTATTTGAGTATTGAAACTGAATGGAATGGAATGAGCTAATAGTAATTGAAAGGAGATTAATAGCTCTGTGTTATGTTCACGAGTTCTTAAGTAGACGTTTTTCCCTTTTTATTCATTTATCCCAAGAAACCTCACTTCTGAGACTGACCTCTGATGGGAGATTTACCTTGTTTAACAAATTCATGTCATCAGAACTCCTTTGCAGTGAAATGAATTTCAACCCTGAGTGTGCTTTGGGAATATAGAGCCAATGTTTTAGAAACACTAAGATGGTCTTTGGAGAAAGACATGTCTAACTGTACTAAAAACTTTAGGGTACTAGAAAACAGTCTGAAAGGCAAAGTGGAATGTGATGGTTTCATCTCCATCAGTCACACAGGAACTCTTGTTGGACAGGTAGGCCAAAAGAAAGTCAGATTTGCCTCTTTTTTTGAAATATGTTGAAGGTTATACTCCCACCCAAATATGTCACTCAATTGTTTTGTAGTTAAATGCCATTTTAGCAGAAAATATCAAGTAGTTGAAGTGTTCTGAGCAGCAATATTTTTGAGTTGATAAGTACCTAAATTTTGTTAACACACCTTTTCTTTTAATTTATGTCTGTCTCTAGATTGGTGGGTGCAATAGTCTTACATATACTATGAGGATTTCTATATATTTTAGGCATGAAGATGACTAAGAGCTGCTTTCCATCTACAATTGTGGCATGTTATTAAAAATTCTTATAAGGTAACATAACAATAACATAACAAATCAAAATAAATTTTAAAATATTTGGACAGTTTACAAATAAAAAGCTGAGTATTATTGGAGGACTGACCTGGATCATTTACAGCATGTGACATCTTAAATTTAAATGAGCATGTCTTTAAAAGTTTGCATCCTGTATTTAACATATCCATTAATAGATCAACCATGGACAATACTTGGTAAACTATTCCTACTGTTAAAATATCTCTCTTTTATTTGAAATATGTCTTCTATTTGTCCGATCATGGCTTCTAATGACTTTTATAACTAAACTGTTGTTCTGTAGCACCATAAAGTGGGAGGGATGAAGTTATCACTTTTTGTCTGAGAGAGCTTTTTGGTATAACTGTTGATCACCTGCTCATTCTTAGGATTCTTCACTACTCCTTGTTTTTATCATCTCTATGCAGGGAGATAGATGGAAAAGGAGTCTGAGGAGAGAAAGAGGACAGTTCCCTAGAATTCAAAAGAATTATGAGAAATAAGGTGTTCTTTGTGCCATATAAGAATAGGAATTGTAATCCTTATAAAAAATTCATTTTTTTGTGTATTGCATGATAATGGACAATAATTTACCTCTGTTCTTTCTGATTATTAGGTATTCTACACTTCAGAGGAAATATGAACAACAAAAGTGGCTATTAGTATCTTTTCACATCAGATAGTAATATGGTCATGAAATAATACACTGTGGATGCCTTGAACTATGCAAAATTCAGGCTGAATACATTGTTATTGGTGTCCATGAGGTAGTTGAAAATTGTATTTTATGAACCACATTTTCTGGTAGTTCATTAAAACGTTAGTTAAATATATACTGCATAATGTATAGTGAACATGTATGATTTCCAAGGGATTAGTATGTGCCATATAAATTTCTTAATTTTAAGAATTTAAACCAAGCAATTTTCCACTCAAATGAATTGTGTAGTGGTATTGCTTAGGGTCTGATTTCAACAAAAGCACTTTTGCTAACCTATTAGCAATTATAAGAACAATGTGTTTAAATTGAAACATTATAAAGTATTTGTATATAATGGTAGTTTTAACTTTTTTTATATGTATACTTCATAAACCAATGTGTTTTTTCATTACTTCAGAATTATTTTTTGTAGTGTTTGTTTTATGAAGAGGAAAGTAAAATCTTAATTGAACTAAATATACAATGTAAGAAATTATTTAGTTATTGATTGACTTTTCTTCAACCATCTTTATATATATAAAGATTAAGTGTCAGAAGTAAGCATTTTCTTTTTTACTGAGGAGATATGTGACTCATTCAACCATATAATTTGCAGTGTGGTAATTTATATTAGACATTTTTATAGTCTTATCTGTATGTCTGTAGTTCCAAGTGTGACTACAGTTAAGGGGAAAAAAAAAAAAAAGGTTATATTAGTCTGGACAGGAAAGGATGCTGAAAATCTGAACTCATAGATCTAAACATGGCCATGAAATATGCTTCTTTTTTAGTTTTAATGTCTCATAAAACTGATCCCCAAGGCTTTTGAAGCACTCTCTGACCACATGAGACTCATCTGCTTGTACTCAGACTAACTGCTCTAAGTTCTTCTGTGGGTGTGAAAGAAACTGTAAAAAATAGGAAAAGAAACTGGAAAAAAAACCCATGTAGAAAGTAAGTATAAAATAACCAAATTTATCACAAAAGCACGAGTCTGTCCTGCAGAGTTATTATGGGAAGTTCTTCCTTATCATATCTATCAAAATTACAGTATTTACAGAGTTTACACAGATGCATATAGTTCATTCAGCCTGTTTTTAACAGTAAACAGTGTTAGGCTTGAGTAACAACTGATTTATTTTCATAGAATGGAAAGGGTTCGAATGGACTTTAAGGATCATCTTAGTTCCAACCTCCCTGCATGGTCAGGGACACCTCCCACCAGACCAGGTTGCCCAAGGCCCCATCCAAGCTGGCCTTGAACACTTCCAGGGAGGGGGCAGCCACAGCTTCCTTGGGCAACCTGTGCCAGTGCCTCACCACCCTCACAGGAAAGAATTTTGCCAAACGTCTAACATAAATCTCCCCCCATCAAGTTTTAAATAATTTTCTGTTTTCCTCTCACTACACACACACTTAGAAAGCCCTACCCCAGCTTTCTTGTAGGCCGTCCTCAGATATAGGAAGGCCTGCTAAAAGGTTACCTTGGACAATGCTCTACTCTACTCCAAACAGCCCTAACTTCCTCAGCCTTTCCTTCAAATGCCAGGTCTTGCACCTGGGTCAGAACAACCCCATGGCAAGCTACAGGCTTGGGGAAGTGTGGTTAGAGAGCTGTAAGTTGGAAAGGGACCTGGGGATATTGGTTGACAGTCGACTTAATATGAGTCAGCAGTGTGCACAGGTGGCCAAGAAGGCCAACGGCATCCTGGCTTCTATTAGGAACTCAGTGGCCAGCAGGAATAGGGAGGTGAATTTACTCAAAAAGTTGACTTCATGGTGAATGACTTCTGAGTGCTGAGTGTGAAGTCAACATGAACTTCATCAGTAGGTGATATTCTTGCTAGGTGCCATTCGTACTTGATTGTGGGTATCGCAAGTAAAAATCTGATAATTTCTAGTTTAGTCTGTTGATTATTTTTTAATTGCTAAAAACAGTTCTGAGATAAAATTCTACTGCAAATGAATCAGCTTGTTATGGTAGAAAGAAAATGATTTAACATGAGGATAAAGCTACATAGCAATTTGGAAGAATGTGGTTGTTTGTCTTTTCCACTGTTATTACCTTGGTGAGGGATATCAAGCATAGCTGAGAGTTCAAATAAAAAAACAGCTTTCTAGGCTTACTCTTGTAGGTTCCTTTTTCCATTTCCTGCCATGTCTCTTAGTCCTCTCAGTTTCCAAAATGTCACCCAAAGCAGCTCCTGTAAGGAGCAATGAGCTTGCTCTTCCACTTGAGCTGAGTGCATCCCAAAACATTAATGCTTCAAATTTTAAGAAAGCCATCTTTTGTGATTGACTATACTGTGTTATATAATTTACATTAGATAGGTTATAGTCTTCTCACTGCTGCTGTATTCAGTGTGCATTATTCTCACCCAAAAACCCATTCCTGTCTTCGTTTCCTTTGCCAGTCTTTCCAGCTTGATGGTTCTGATTTGGATTACAGTTCATACCTCATTTAACCTGACTGTCCTCAATATCTTACAGGAAGCACATACTTATTTTTTTATTATAGTTTCTTCCTTGGTCACATTGTCACTCTTTCCTAGACAGAATTGTCTTTGGATTTGCATTTCCAATCTTTGACTTTCATCTGTAAGGTCTGAAGACCTGTGAGGAGGAAATGTATCTCCCCTCCTTTCTATCATAAACCTGTGGTACTCTGTACCTGTAGAGCAGTGGATCTTTCATTTTATATATAGAACTTTATGTTTTGTTTTCTGTTTACAGCTTTTAACTAAAGAAGTTAGGGGAGGAGGAGTGATTGTGGATGTTGAAGGAGGGAAGGAGAAGGAGCTGAAGGAAGCCTTGAATAAGGTGTGACAGTATATTTAAGTAGCATCCAGATATTTAAAAAAAGACACTGCCAACATTTGTTCATTATCCAAAGCTAAGAATAGCTACATGAGGGCCTTAGTTGGGAAGGATCAGTGCATGAACTTTATCTTCATAGCCAGATGATGTTCTTCAAGCAGTGTCTAGCATCTGAGTCAAGAAGTGATTTTTTCACTCATGTCAAAGGAAATCTGCTTTATGTCTCTGTTTTATGAGAAGCAGTAATTTGCAATAATCCTTTTCATCATTTTAGCACTGCTTGGTGGTAATTCTATCAGCTCGCTTGTTTTGGGAAGCCCAGTTCAGTGAGGTAATAAACAAAATGGACAGTGTTGTGACCTAGGCTAGTAGGATAATAGGAAGGTGTCTCTTTGAATTCCTTTCATAGTGACAGTGCCTCATTTCCAGTCTCATGCAAATAGTGAGAAAAAATTAGAAATGGCAGTCATTTTTCATAATAGAATGAAGCTTGTAAGTGTGTTAGAGAACAATATATGCTTGTATTCCTGCCTGGAGAGGGTCCCTGCTTTGTTACCCCATCACACCTCACTTTGTTTTTCTTTTCCAAGAATGTTTGATTTTCTTTTACAGGTTTTTGAAAACAGTGGGCGAATTACTTTGCAGTGACTAGTTGATTGCAGTGAAGATGGATTCTAGTTCTTAACTGCTAAACAAAGAATGTCAGTTTGGATGAAGAGTGTGAACTAATCTGCCTCTATTTAGAGCAATAGCAAAACCAGTAAAAATTATCAGATAGAAAAGTGTAAAAATCAAATATTTTCTAATATTCTTTAATTCTCTAAGGCAGCAAAGTAAGTAATTTCTAGCACTTCATAAAGAGTCAAGGAAATAATTTAGCCTTTTGGAAACATCACAAGCCATTGTCTTATTCACAGTAGGTTTTAAACTCTCCTGATTTAAAGGCAGTGCCACTGTGGCAGGTTAGTGGTGTGTTACACCCCTTTAAACTGCACAAGTCTTCTTAACAATGTCAGAGACTGTGTATTTGTGTTGTGCATGCAAGCAGGAATTGTTCTGGCTGACAGGGAGTGCAAGTGAGTTCATCTCTTCAGTGCATTTTGCTTTGAAGAATCCCATAAAATGACCTAAACCAAAGAAACTTTGTATTGGCCAACACACAGGTTGGTAGCAGAACTGTCCATCAGCAGCTTAACTCTGTCCTAAATACAGAATGATATGAAGATATGAAATAACGTAATTCGTAGGCCTCCTCCTGATTATTTGTCTGTCTGTGACTAGAATTTACTCCTCACAAACATATCCTGTCAAGAATTTAGATGACCAAGTTTTGACAGATGAAAAGGAAGCTATATAAAATACAAAGAATGTTGGCAAACCCAACAGCAGTACACACATGATACGCATTACTCTTCCACATGTGAATAAACTAGGTGAATACTAATGGAGTAAAATTCATCCTGCCTCTCAGAGCAGTGCAGTGACAGTAAGCATACCTACTGTTTTCTATAAATGAAATGCACTGCATAGGGTGTGTCATTGAAATGTTATTTAATACCCATATTATGCTTTCAGAATCTATATTTAATAAGTATTTCTGTGATGTAACACATTGTTTCATTTAAGAAGAGCTAAGAAACCCCCCTAATTTGCAACTGAGAGAATGTATACAGTAAAGCTAGTAAAAGCAAAACCAATGAAATAATGTGGACATACCAACCATAGTAGCCTACTTTACACCTGACTCCTCACTATCTGCTCATTAGATCCTTGTACACTGAGGGTGCAGTGCTCACCTTCTCATCTCCAGCAGAGAGGAAGGGAGGTGAACAGCTTCATTCTTGCCTGTGTACTCACCAGCACAGCACAGAGAGTGAGGATGGAGATTGTTTTGCTGCTGTTACCAGGAGCAAATTTCTATCCTTCTTGAGCACAAAGAAATTGTGGCTTATTTCTAAGTGCTGAAGCAATGCTGCTGTCCCTTGCTAATACAGGCAATGTCTCTGGAATGTAGTCTGGTGTGAAGCAGTGATCTGGGGACTACGAGAAGTGTTGGGATATGTACGTCAGTACTGACAAGAACAGTTTTAGTGGGACCATGGTGATGGACACTTGAGAAATATGTGAGTTGTATTGATAACATGATTTACCCTTGTTTCATCTATTAATACAGACTTATTTAGATGAGCCATTTTTAAAGTAAAAGCCTTACATCTTCTGTAAATGTGCTGTTAGATTTCAAAAACCTGTTGGAAAGGTTCCCAATTCTGCCTTTCTGTATCTAGCCAGATCTGCCTTGATGAATCAACACAACCTGGTATGTTTTCAGCATGGTTTGCCAGAGAAGCAAACAAACCCAAGACAGAAGAAAATAATGTGATTCCATGATGCTAATAAGATGTGACAGCACACCAAACATGGCCTTAACATGGCTCACTGAAACCGAGGGAGAGGCTCACTCATGGTACCCCATTTGTTAGCAGCCTTTCATAGGGTGTGTAATTAGGTAATTACTATAATCTCCTGTCTCTATATGTTGTTAAATTTCATCTAGATACCTTTCTCTTCAGCCAAATTATTAATGAAAAAAATTCTTTCCCTTAGAAACTAAACTTGGGGCTCAAAGAGAAAAGATCAAAGTATCTTCAGTGTGCAAAGCCACTGTGATGTTAAGGAAGTAATTATGTGAGAGAAGCCTATATAGTCCTAGCAGGCAATTGAGGTCCTGTGCTGCAAAAAATGTCTGAAGTACTACAAAACCAAGAAAATAGGATTGAAACTTAGCTCAGGAATGTGACGAGCCTCTGCTGGTTTATACTTAGTGAGGAGCTGACCAGATTAGATGATGAGATAAAACCACAGCAGTTGGCATGGCAGGTTTGCACAAATGTGTGGTAAGACTGGGCTGGTCTGACTATCTGTTTCCTAGGTGGAGGTTCTCCCCTTTGGTAATTGCATTTTCATTTTTTATTACAAGGTGTGATACCTTGAAGGAAGTACTTGGGTCACTACATCTGTGTGCGTGATGTGTTGAGACATTTTATAGTGTTCTGAAAAGAATTCAGGCATGAAGGGGTTTGTTTTTTTTAAATCTTTAAAAAATCAAGTATTTAAAAAGATGTGTGCAAGTATAAGAAACAAGTGAATGAAGATAATGTGTAGAGAATAAAAGAGTTCTTGTTTTAACTAGCTATTATATTTTTTTAAAAATGTTAGTCTTTGAATTTAAAGTAAGCGTAGACAAGCACAAATGAGTGTACCGTGGCAAAGAGTATCTTGTGACTTTGAGTGTGGAATTATCTTTATACATTTTTAATTATGTTTATAAGTATTTATGCACCTATTCTGATGCAAAGAGTTAGAGACTCAGAACTTTCAAGTTAACTGTTCTTTATGTCTCCTATTTAGCAGGCACATTAGAGTAGTAAAGACAGACTTTTCGCTCAATGGCAAATGATAAGGAGTTGAGTAAGAACTTGCATATATAAGTAGACTAAATTTGTATCTAAGCAGTATAAAATATCTACAGATTAGCTGAAAGTTAGTGCTTAGATGGTCCCATAATTAAATTGTGGTTACAGAGACACCCTGACTTTAAATACCCTGACTAAATGCAGTTCATATTTAAAAGGTGGTGATGGTGGACACTTGTCTATTATTTTAGAGCAAAATATGCTCTAAAAGTACTAGTATTTATCTTATTGATGTTTCTTACTCTTAAATTTCTATTGAAACATGCAATGTTGTTCTGTACAAATCCAGATTTTTTTGAAGTTGCTAGAATAATAAATGTTGTAGGATTGTTCCTTTTCCTTCCCTCTTCAGGAATCTAAAGCAAATAACATACCTGTTTCCCCTCAGATTCTCTGGTTATTTTGATAGTTGAATGAAACTTGTATCTCCATAGCATAAGGATTTTCTGTAGAAGCATTGACAAAGCCCTTTACTTTCAGACAGAAGGAGAGTAAGTAACATTTTTGGTGGCCATAAAAATGAAATATTTTGAAATTGTTGCGTAACTTGCTGCAAGTGGTTTGACATACATATGCAATGGTTTCACCTGTGGTGATGCTTGAGGGCAACCTCCAAGTCTTAATGCCGAACTCTAATTAGTGTAGACAGGATCACAGCACTGGATTTCAAGGGACTGCAAGATAACCTGCAGACAAATTACCACTGAAGTGACATGACAAGTCTTGACAGTATGTTCAAATCATTTACAGAAAAAAAAATACATCCATCGACTCCAACGTTTTCTAATATTTTGGCTACCAAAACATTTTG
Source organism: Phaethornis superciliosus (assembly GCA_023637945.1). Taxonomy (NCBI): domain Eukaryota; kingdom Metazoa; phylum Chordata; class Aves; order Apodiformes; family Trochilidae; genus Phaethornis; species Phaethornis superciliosus. Next base: position 49,437,815 of record JAJQWJ010000002.1, on the reverse strand, counting down.
CACCCCATACGTAGCTAGACTGCTGAATAAGTATAGAAGTGGCTCTGTAGCTGGAGGGTTTATGGTAATTCCATAAGCAGCAAAGTGTCTCTGCAAAGGAGAGATAAACAGTTAGTAATCCTCATAATTCCCCACTGATAGCCTATCCATCTCTGCTATGAATTAGAAAGCCCAGAGATTAGAAAGGCTAGGCAGGGTGTAGCTCACAGCATTAATCACAGTATTAGGACAGCAGTGTGCTTAGATTCTGTGTCCAAAGGGCTGGTATTTCTCCTTAGGTTAAAGTGACATAATGTAGTTTGGAATACATATTGATCAAACTGCCAACCCAATGCAGAGATGATTTTACAGAAGACACAGTTATACACTTCTTAAAATTTAGCTATTAACTGCAGACTTTTTGGAATAATACATTCATTTTCACTTTGAAGGTCGTACTCATGATTTTTTTAAGCTCTTCAAGTTTCCAAATTAACATTATTTTGTATATGTTTACCATTATTTAGATGGGATGAGGATCAGTTTTTTTCTTAAACCTCTTGGTACTGGGAGGAGATTGAGTAAATAACTTCTGATCTTTTGGAATCTGCACATGGCTGTACAAACTGCAGTGGTAATGTAGTCACTGTCTGTGTACAAATTCCTATTTAAATGTAAAATGTAAATAGATATCCTTAGAATTTTTAAGTTAGTTATTAGTTCTTAGAAGCCCATTATTGAACTAAATACTTTTAATCATAAATTTTCTTCGTAACATCATTTCATTTTGATGGTGGTCAGGTGGACAAGGAAGAATTATGGTTTTGCCTCCATCTTAGTATAACATATTTTCCAAATCATATATAACTTTGTATTTATACTAACCCTAAATGGTAATTCTAAAAGCAGGTATTTTAGTTGTGTGCTTTTTACCAGGAACAATTTAGGTGTTCATATCTCTACTGCCAGATTTCAAAGTCTTTTTTTGATATGTACACAATTATAGTACTTGGGGGATGTAGTTGATGTGTGTATTATGTAAGTCTTTTTTGAGGGGTCTCGTTCAATACACTTTTGCTTTAGGAACCATTTTGAGTAAGATTAAGTCTTCTCCAAAACTGACAGTCCATCAACAAATGTTGTTATCCTTGCTTGTACAGTAGCATTGTACAAAGCTTTTGAGATAGTGTAGGTGTCTCCATCATCTTGTATGCTCTTGCTTTTAAGTGACAGCAGGGTTTCTGGTTTTGTACTCATGAGAAAGTCTAAATGGGAATTTCTAGAGAAAGAAGCTCATTAACTACAGTGTGAAAAATGCCTGCTCAGCAAAGTGAGAAAAACAGTTCAACATGTGTTCACAGGGAAAAAGAAGCAGCATATCTGAAAGGTCCAGAATTACAGGAGGAAAAGGAAGATTCTTCCTGTGGTATTGAGAAAAGATATGAGTTGATGTATGACTGTTAAAAAACAAGAAGACAGGAACAAGCATTGGCAAAAGAAGCACCAGTTTATCATCAGCACACAGTTATTTAAGCTCAGCAGATACTGTAGCAATGCTGAGGATTCACATAACTGCAAATAAATGCCTCAAGTTGACAGCATAAGACAAAAGACAGTTCTAGACAGTTGTTCATGAAAATGCAGCTAGAGCACATACACCCTGTGGGGTAAATAAAAAGTTCACAAACTGGAAACTGTGGAAGATGAAGAAAAACATTAAGCTGTGAGGTCCATAAACTTCCAGAGGAAGAGGCAAGACACGTGTGTAAGACATCAGTGGAAAGATGTTTTGCAATGGAGAGAGATCCAAAAGGAGTGTTTGCATTGAATGGTAGCAAAGAAATACATCTTTAACAGCATACATGACTTTGTATGCATTTAACTTCTGAAACATTATGAAGTTCAAAATGTCAGCAGGGGAGGGCTAATGGTCTGATCTTCTCTTCCTCTGGATGGATATGTGAGAAGAGCAATGGAGATTTACAGGCAGTTTTATAAGTTGTGTCAGTGGACCTTTGGTCACCACACTTTGTGGCTGGACAAAAACCAGCAGAGTTTCTGATGGGAAGGTGAGTAAGGACTCTTGCATTTATGGTACGTGTTAAACTTGGACAGATTGGGTTACCCAACTGAAAGAAACTAAACCCAAGGTCAGTGTTGATACTTTGAGCTGTATCTGGTAGAAGACATTAGGTAATAACTAAAATGATATAAATACTGTTAGAAAGTGGCATGCTTCAATCTTCATTGAAGATTCCAGCACACCAAGGAGAAAATTATGTGCTTACTGGTGTAGTACAAGGAAGTAAAATTGTCAGCTGCTTAACTTTCTCAGGAAAACTAAACCAGTGTTAGAATATTCTGTGGAAAGATGTTCAGATCCTTCTTTTCCTTTCAAAGTACTTTTACAAAACTAAAAAGCAACAACAGAAACCAAACAAAACAAAACAACTAACCAAACCAAAACCAAACAAACAAAAATGTAGGATCACATATGGCTATTTCAATGCTGATGAGTGAACCTCTGGATCTGAGGTATGAGAATGATATTGTGCTCTACCCTATGTCTGTAGCAATACTGAAGTGCATGAGTAAATGATTTGTATATCCATTATATTCCAAATCATTCAGCATTGCATAGTCAAAGCAGTGCTGCAGGTGCTTCCATGGTGTCCTGAACATATTGACAAATTATATTAAAAGTCTTGTTTAAGGCAATCTTGAGATAAGAAACACTAATGTATTGATGACCTAAGGATAATCTAGTTGATTTTATTTGCTCTAATTTGATATCTGTACTTAGATACAGATATCTGTACTTAGATAGGGGAATTCTGTACTTAGAAATAATGTGGGTTTGGCATGGAGTATTTGGCAGTTTTTACCATTAAACAGTTCTGCTTTTTCTGTAATCTTTTTCCCTGTTCACTCTGAATTTTTTCAAGATTGGCATAAAATAAAACATGGTTGCTGCAGACATCATGGTCCTTGCCTGTGCAGTTATGTTTCATTGCATCCTAGGCAGCCACAGAATATCCTGGATAAAAAAGGATTATTGGGAAAACATGTCATCATGTAACTGGAAAGAGTATTATAATGATCAACAGAGGGCATAGTAAGCTTACAGAAACAACTCTCTCGTATCCTGTACCTTTTTAGACCTCTATTTACTAACTTGTCTGAAGTTATTCTGGTGAGTTATAATAATTTCTCAGTAAGCGCCATGTTAGCTTTTGATTTATTTCTGAACCTTTAAATTTGGGCACTTTATTACAGTATAGCAGTGATGGATATATACATGGCTTTTTTGTTCTTGACGATATTGTCAGTTCACTTGTGTGTTAGAAGTACCTGCTTGAGGAACTAGTTGACAATGGTTCAGAGATATTTGGCTTGCTCGTTTCTACTAAAAATACCTTAGTATCTGAAGCTCAAACAATTCTCTCTTTTGATTAGCTCTAAGTAGGTGGGAAAGGAGATACTTACCTTTCTGGTGTAGAGCTGCAAACTCTGGATGAGCAGATGCTGGTGCTGCCATGACTGGAGACAGAAGTGGTGAGACATGACTTCTTTTGTGCCGTTTGATGTCTGAGCTAACAAGTCCTACCAAGACAGCTGTGTTGCTTCCAGAGACTTCAACAATTGCACGTACATGGCACTGTACTGAGCTGTATCCCACTGAACTTAAAGCAGGTTCTCATAGAAGAGGTTGCAGAGGATCATGTGTATGCAAGTTTTGACTGTCTCCAAAGAAGGAGACTCCACATCTCTAGGAAGCCTGACCCAGTGCTCTAAGAAGCACACACTAAAAAGCCTTGAGTCTGATTTCAGCTGGGATTTCATATGTGATATTATGAGATAAGGGTGGGGGGAACCTTTGTAGCAGGTGAGAAATTGACACTATTACATTGCACATAATTTTGTGAATGTGCATTTACATGCCTTACAAATGCGCCATCTTGAAATAGTAATTTTCAAGGTGTTGGGGGAAAAGCAAAAAGTAATAAAAGGTATTCTGAAATACGGAAGATGTATCAAGCAGCAAGAGTGCTTTAGGTTATAAACATTCAAATATAATTGTGTGTATTCTAAATCATCATTGTAGTTCAGCTGGGAAAGGCTAATTTTTCATTCTGTAAGACTGGGCAAATGTCAGTCAGTGCTGAATTCTCAGGGCATAATTCAGGATCGTGGATTCATAGTTACTAGAGAAGTGAGAAAAACTGCACATGCGTATCCAGAAGCAGAAATTTGCCTTTAGTTGCAAGGCTTGCTTTAGTCAGTGTCATATGAGATAGCATTGCACCTCAGGCAAGAAAACGTGACTGTTTAGTGTTGGAGACAGATCTCATGCTGAAGCCCAGAATCCGAAGTATAAATGTGATTTGTTTGCATTGTAATAGGGAAAAAGAGCAATAATCCCAACTGGCAGTGCAAAAATAACCAGATTGGAGGGTGGAAGGAAAGAGAAGAGGAGAGTAAAATGGAGACACAAATCGTTACTCTGTAGCCACAGTTCCCTTGTAAGGAGAAGCAGTGAGACAACATTTTATTCAGGAGTATGTGGTAATAATTGTTTCACTGGTGTATGGTGACTGCAAATGGGTAGCAGACACAGCACTGCTATGCCACAGCGTTTGAAATGCCTAATGAGAATTGTGGAAAATGGGAGCATACATCCTCTATTTCACTTCTGGAAATGTTAATATCTTGTGGTCAGTTTTATCATAACTTTCCATAAATATATTTTTAATATTCGATTATTACTGCTCCTAGTCTTTTTTTTTTTTTTTTTTTTTTTTCTCCTCCATAAGTTTCTCTCTGACTGTCTCTTTGGGAACTCCTGGTCTCACACAAATAGTTCTAATCTAATCTTGCTCATTCAAGCATCAGGAAGGATAGATTCATCATGATCAAAGATGGTGGTACAGCTGCAGATTCTTATTTTTCATTCCTCTTTCCCTGATTATTGTATTATTTGTCGTTGTATATGCTGAGGGATAATGGCATGCTTAGTTCCTGATATGCTGATATTGTAGGTTTTCTTCATATTCATGTAAATGATACACACCTCATCTGCAATGGAAGGACTGAGTTCCGAGATGGAATATCCCATCTTTTTCTGCTTCAGAAGTGAGCTTTGATGAGACATTATTTGGAACTGGAAAGATGAGAAGTAGAAAATATGAGACTGTAAAAGTGCTCTGAATGCCTTCTGGATGTCTATTACTTTTTTCCTCGTGAAAATAAATGTAAATGTTCTCTCCCCAAATGTTTTAAAAATTCAATATATTTTCCTTGCAAAGTACTGCTGCTAGGTATTACACAGACTGCCTTTTTTAAAGTTTGTATTATAAATAAAACACAGTGGGATATTTTAGCAGTAATGCATAATATTTTTTTACATTATGCGACTCAGATTTTATGGTTTTATTTTATACTATGTTTGGAGCTTGGACCTTTTCTCTTGGTAAAAGTTCCTAGTTCCTTCTGGTCATTTTTCTCCCCAGTTCTGTAAAAAAATAGAAGACAACATATAATTACATTTCTTGAAAGCTGTGTGGTCTGGGGAGGGCTGAAATAACCCAGGCTCCACTCAAAGACTGCAAGCAGTGCATCTTGTTTTACTGCAGAAGCAAATGCAAAATCCTGTATCAGGGCTGGGATAACCCCATGGGACAGCGCAGACTGGGAGGCCAGCCTGCTAGAAAGCAGCTTTGTACCTGCTGAAGGTATTCACAGAAAAGCTATGATTCAGTCTGCATTGTGCTCTTGAAGTAAAAATAGACAATCCCAGGCAATGTTAGCAAGCATAACCAGCAGTCCTTCCTTTCTGACTGTCTTTTGTGAGACCATCTCAAGAGAACCATTAGCAGTTTGGGGTTCCCCAGTACAATAAAGTCATTGCTGGGTCGAGTCTAGCAGAGAGGTCATGGGGCTTAAGTACATCTGGGCTTAATGCAGGGTGAATCTGAGAGAGCCAGGTTTGTTCAGCATTGAAAAGAGATGCCTGGTGAGAGGTCTTATTGCTGTCTACAGCTGCCTGGGGCATACAGAGAAAACAGGGTCAGGAACTTCTCAGAGTTGTGTAATGAAAGGAGAAGAATCCACAGATAAAATAATACACAGGATAATCCAACTTGAGGTGTGTGTGTGGGGAAAATATTGTGAATGTGGGGCTCAGGGGAGAACTGGAGTAGATGTCCCGAGTGGCTGTGGGATGTTCATCTTTGGAGGTACTCAAAATTTGCTTTGGACTGGGTGGCTTGGACCAGACATAGTCTGGAGATCGATGTCAATTTACATGACTTGTGTATACTACGACAGGTCAAGAGGGAGACTGACTGGATTTCCAGCAGAGCTATGTAGCATAGGAGGCATCTCCTTATTTAGATTTGTCCAAATATTTGTGGGTTGGTTTCTTTTGCTGGAACACTCCTGGCTCTTACTTTGGCCTTGAGGATATTTTTCTGGTTTCTCATTTTAAAATAAGTTTTGATTATTTATATGTTTGCCAGAGTTGCAATTAAAACAGCAAATCTTTCTCCTAATAACTCTACCAACTGATTAGGACCTTAACAATCCAGTGTCTTTTTTTTTTTTTTTTTTTTTTTTTTTTTTGTAAGCTTTGATCAGTGAAGTAGATAACAAAATCAATTTCTGAATTGTTATGGTTTGGGCTTAACTTGGGTACTTTCTATAAACAGTAGAGATGATTACACTTATCTGTGTCTTGGCTTCTGCTTCAGGCTCTCAGCAAGGTCCAGCAGATATTCTGCTGAACAAGATAAAAAACTGGCAGTTTCCAAACAGGTGAGACCCAATGTAATTCTGTGTGTAAAAAAAAAAAAAAAAAAAAAAAAAAAAAGAAAAAAATTAAAAATGTAGCTTTGTTTTAAATAACTCGCTTGCTTTGAACCCATTTCTGAGATGTTATTTACCCATCTGTAAGCTGCTTTCATAGACCTGGAGAGCTGAAGTTGCTCCCCAGTTGCCCTGCTTTGAGCCTATACAGACTGAGCAGCTGTCTAGCTAAAAAAATCTCCTAAGAAAGTATTTTCGCTCACCAATGTGACTTCTTTCTCTATTGCACATAGAGTTTTTGCACTGTGTTTGATCCTCTTGTTTCAGGAAGGGCACTCAGCATCTCTCCTGAGCTCCATTACGGACTGTTCATTCCTCCTCCAGTAATGTCCCAGTATGACTTTTTCCTGGGAGCTCTCAGAGCTAGGTGTGAGCTGCCTGAGCTGTTCTGCTGGAGACAGCTGATCCATTGACACAGGAGCTGGATGGCCCTGCTATACCCCATCAGATCAGACTTTTCCATGTGTCCACAGGGAAAATACCATAGAAATACACCATCGCTGCTGAATCAGCTCATCCCAATTGCAGCCTCTTCCCTTTGCAAGGGGTCTCCAGCAGGCAGGGCACCAGGAATGAAGAGCAGGGTTCAGCTGAACAGTGGCTGCCCTCCTCTCATGGGGGCAAGTGCAGGAACCTGATGCCCACAGACTGAACTTGGTGCAGTATCTGTGTCCACACCTGCTAAACCCTGGGCTTCTTGGTACCATGACTGTGGCTGTGTGAATGGGTGGATTGATGTGTGCAGAAGATGCAGTCACTTCACTATTTTGTCCTGTTTTCCACTAAATAGCAATAGAAAGTGCTCATGATCCCACTGTAGTCCATCAGTGGTGCTAGAAAAAGAGAGAGGCCATTCACTGTATTAGTGTTCTTTGGATTATCCTGAGAGGGAAGGAGGAAAGAGAACTGAAAAAGTGGACTGAGAGAAGGAAATGCCATGCAAAAATGAATTCTTTTTATGTGATTTTGTAGCCAGGAAATCATTGTCACTTGGGTAAGTTGGAATTACAGTTTTAAGTAGTAACTTTAAATTATGTTAATATTAAGCTCATATATAATCAGTTCTTAAAAGCATGTTAACTAGTATTACACACAGAGAAATGCTAGTGAATTGCCAGCTTCCTGAAATGTATATGCCTCCTATGAACTAGCCAGACTGCTATAAAAGAACTGTGTCATCAGTTTGTCCAACTGACAAGGGATATGGCTAACTCTTTTATGATGCCTCTTATCTACAATGATAGTTGTTTGCATAGCTGTGTTATTCACTGAGTGAGGATAGAACAGTAGTGCAGCAGTTGCTGCTAAGTGGAGCAAACTGCAAAAGGACCAAAAAAACCCCACAAAAAACAAACAAAAAAACCCACCCAAAAAAAAACCCAACCCAAAATTGAATATCACAAAATGTGAGAAAAAGAAAAGCAGTGCAGTCACCCAGGGGAGTTTCTATAGCAGCAGTAATCTCAAACACCCAGGCATGTTGCCAAGAGCTCCAGTAGGTTGTTAATCAAAACTTCCAAGTCTCCTGCCAATCTGAGTCTCTCTCAGAATCAGAAGTCAGACAGGAAAACTGTCACCTAATGAAGTGATACTTAACTTGCATAATGAAGTTTTAAATTTTTTGTCAAGGAGTATTCTTGTGCCAAGCAGATTTTTCTTCTTCAGTCTATAAAAATACTCTTTGCCTTGGACTTTTAACTGGTGTATTTTTTGCACATTTATGCATTTAGTTTTTACTTAACATAAAGGATACATTCTGATACCCTAAAGAGTATTTTTTTTTAATTGGCTGCAATTAGCTGTTCCAGTTGCAATATGCAAATATTATTCTTCCTTGGAATGAGGTATGATAGCATTGAGATGATTCAACAGGTGCCTGTGTAAGGCAGATGCACTTTACTTGCAATGTAAAATTTAAGTAAACTCTGCATAAGAACTCCAGTTAACTATACAGTCAATAATAATATATGGCTTTGCTTCAGGCATTGAATTATCTGAAAAATAACATCAGACACTTCCTATTGATAGGAAATAGTTTGGTTTTTAATATTAACATATAGGAGACACTTTTTCAGATGATGCTGACAAATCCCATTACCTAGGAAATGTTTCTATTGCATAATCTCAGCAGCAGTGAAGGCGGCAGTGATTTCAGTCTTTTCCATCTTAATTTTCTGGGTGGTGGATTTTTCAGTTCACTCAGAGGAGGAGGAAAAGATAGCAGAACTTAAAAAGAAAGTTCTCTTTGACATGGTTTTCCCTTCCTGCTTCTCACGTGGCAAGCCTTCAGTGGTCTCTGTGAGGATGCTGTTCAGAGGCAGGAGGGAGGCCAGGAGGCAGCAGCACGAGCTACTGGCTGTTCATACTGAGATTGTTCCCCAACACCTTGTGATTCTCCCTGCTGATGGTGGGGTCAGCACTCATTTACATAGTCTGTCATGTGTTAAGGAGAAATTCTCTGCTAAGGGAATGGCTGGGAATACGCAGGGTAGCCAGTGGAGAACTGTGTTTTACAGGAGCTGTGCTGCCGTAGAAACTGACAGACTAAACCTAAGTGTTGGGTTTCCAGGTAAACAGTCATAATTGCCTTTGGAAAGTGAGGGAGTTATGGGGTTCAGAAGAGAATTTGCCTCCCGCATGACCCCATTTCCCAAAAATACCATACACCAGTGGGATTCTTTTAAGGGAAATATTAGGAGTATTAATGAAATGAAGCATTGCTGTGTTTTTTCATGGAAAAGCCCATGTCAGTATATTTCAGCAGTGTAGTTTTCAGCCTGTCAAAATGCAGTCAAGGAATTTGACATGGAAGTATGATTCTGTATATCACTTTATAGGTCAGATTTCATGTTATAATTAATATTTATCCCTTATGTTTCTGCTTACTAGAGTTCCAGATATTGGCAGTAGTTATTAATATCATAAAGATCCCTGTTTGACATAGTAAATCAGTCTGCTATGGGCCAGAAGACAAGCTTAATGGCTACAGGCAAAATTGATGCAAAGTAGTAAACCTAAGAAGCTGAAATACTTTCAGTTCAATAGGGACCCTCTTTAACTCAAACTAAACTTTAGTTTAGTTTGAAACGTTTATGCTGTAGCTCTGTAAGAAGGATGTGGCTTATCTTGTTTCACATGCTAGTTTAGACTGGCGGAAGAACTTACATATTTTAATGCAAATAGAGGATAAACAGAGCCAAGCTAACAACTTCAGATTTCCTTGGGAAGGAAATTTTACCTAAGGGTAGGTAAATCGTTTTCACTGTTTTACCTATCCAACAGCTCTCCTGAAAGGCACAGCTATGCTTCTGTCAAACATGGAATGGCTGTAGATGTATATAGGTGCAAGATGATGTTAATCTAGTTAGGTAAAGCATCAGCTTTGACCATCATTATGTTCCCTGCACATTCCTGAGCTGCAGTAAATACTCAGAATTGTGAGTGGTCTTGAAAAGCTTGTGGGGGAGCATGAATGCAGTGCTCGCAGTAACTGCAGACAAGATACATGTCCCCATTTGATCTGGACATTTTAGCTGTCTGAAAAGTGGACAGCTAGTCTGAGCCACTGTCTGGGTGTCTTTTTTAGCCCCGGAAAAACTGGTGATAGTCTTGTCATACCGTGGCTAGATGACATTGCATATGCAGATTTTCACACTTGGAGTGTTATTAGCCTGCGTATGCTTTTATGTATGACAGCCCATCACAGGACTCTACAAGTAGTATGTGACTTTGTGCCTTAAGCTCTGGATCCAGTAAGATGATCGGAAAGCCACTTTTTGAAAGAGAGGGGTAGAACTGGATTGTAATTTTGTGTTCAGGATAAACTTCAAATTGTAATTTTAAACACTAATCCATTAGTCATTCATTTAACAGCCACAGTCTAAATCATGCTTGTGATACTGGCAGTCTACTTGTACAGCCCTAAACTGTTGATCTGCTTCCTTCAAATATTTTGCCCTCTTTCACTTACAGCATAATTATTTACTGTCCAGTAAAAGTATTTACTGTCTAGTTCTTTTTCAAATGCTTGTGTCATATAGGCTGCTTGGTTAAAAACCATCATAGAATCATAGAATGCTTCAAGTCGGAAGGGACCTTAAAAATCATCTAGTTCCAACCTTCCTGCCATGGGCAGGGACACCTCCCACTAGATCAGGTTGCCCAAAGCCCCATCCAACCTGGTCTTGAACACTTCCAGGAATGGGGCTGCCGTAACTTCCTTGGGCAACCAGTGCCCAAGTGTCTCACCACCATCACACTAAATAATTTCTTCCTAATGTCTAACACCTAAATATCCTCCTCCAGTTTAAAGCCATTACCCTTTATTTTATCTCTATTTGTCCTTATTAATAGTCCCTCCACAGCTTTTCTCTAGGCCCCCTAGAAGGCTGCTATAAGGTCTCCCTGGATCATTCACTTTCCAGGCTGAAAAATGGTACTGGAAAAGATTTGTTAAAGGGGCTTGAGCAATAGAAACTCTGCAAGACAGTTCAGTCTTCTAGGTGGTACTGGGCTGATCAGTTTATGAAAACTTCTTTGATATGGTCTTCTTCATTTCCACTTTTTTAATGGGAATAGGGGAACAAAAAAAAAAAAAAAAAAAAAAATGTACAGAAATGGAAGGGTTTTTTCATCCTTTCCTGTGGTGATTTTCTAGAAAATACCATTGCAGAATTATCAGGAAGCTGTTTTTAAATGTTATTCCTGTAAAAGGATTCTTTCCTTTGCAACGATGGATTTTTGATGACAAAGGTGTTTCATAATGGACCTGTTTTAATAAAATGCAGTAAATCCTGTGAACTTTAAATGTGGCTTAAATTGCTGCTTTTTTCCACTCTCTTTTTAATCTAGCAGAAACCGGTGGTTCAATTTTCAATTTTAACCAGCTATTCATTTTATGAGCTATGTAGTGAGTTACAAATGTAACATGTACACAGATATTCTGTTGCAATTATTCACCTGGCATTCTGCCCCAAAATGTGGATGAGCAAGAATATACAGGCTGAACCAATAATGCACCTTTGATATCAAACATAGTTTGATTTTAGTGTCACAATTATTGCAGAGCCTAGAATGATGAGATTTGAAGGATAAGCTTACATGCACTGTGCCAGTGTTAGGAAGTAGGAATGTGGGAAGGGGTGGAACATTACTGGGGATCAGTCAGTTTTCTCACAGGTGTTTCCAGCTCTTTTGCTGAGAATGGTAGAAACAAGTATGTCACCAGAATCCTTGGCTAAAAGAAAAAAAAATTTGTTCTGAGACCTGCATTTACAGTCATCACTGACTCATATCATTGTGTTATACATTTCAGCTGGACTCCAATTCCCATAATTTGTACTAACAAGAAAACGAGTCTCTTCTCTGAATCACATTTAATATACCATTTCTGGTTTTCACATTCAGCCCACATGGTGCTATGTCTGAATAAAAGCAGATTGGCTCCCTTTTTTATTCAGACACTCTGGCTAACCCTTATATACATAAAAGAACTACTACATCAAAGTTACCACTCACTGAACATACACATTTTTTTTTTTTTTTGCATGAATCAGGTCCAACTCCTGTTTAAAGGAAGCTATTCAAGGGATTGAGTAGCTTCTTCACATCGGCAAGGAATCTGTGTAACATTTACAGATTCAGCAATAGCTATTGTTGGGAGCTAAAGAAGCCATTTTCCTACCAATTCAAGTGAAATATTAGTCCTGCTCCACAATAAGCTTAGTAAGTATTTACTGGATACTGAGGTAGTAAAGAACCACTAGAGATGTTGAGAGGAGTATAAATAGATTACCTTTTATTGGGTCTCAATGAGAGGAAGCTGAGAAATATGCCAGCTGTTTAATTATTAACATTCAGTATAAATCAACAGCAAAATAGGCTTTGATGGTGATCTTCAAAAGGGTTTTAATCATTACTCCCTTCAGAAAGAGAAAGTAAGCCTGAGCACTGGGAGTTTAGCCTGTATATCTCTTAACTGTACTGGAAGATTACCACTATTATGCTTCACTAACATTAACAGCAATAAAGATAGCACTGGTCATTTAAACATACTGGCATTTGGGGCTTTACTCTTACCACGTGGTACACCTGGTTTTGTGGAGGAGACAGACTAATGAATAATATTATTTTTAATCCCATTAAAATTAATTAGATGTATGATAGGACTGTCTGTGGAATTTATGTGTATGTGGTGCCAGTGCACAGCACTGAGTGAAGTCAACCAAGTTTATGGTTCTGCTTAATGATGAGTGCACAGGGTCTTGGGGACACCTATACAGACTGTTTCCTTCAGCTTCACAGCAGGAATTTGCATGCTGTGTTCTGCATTTTATTTGATGTTACAGAAAGATATGGTATGTAAGCTGCTAAGGACTGTGTCCCCTAGTATCTATACAAAAAATATTTTAACTGTATTTGTGAGGACATGTCAGGGGAGGTTTAGATTGGATATTACGAAAAATGTATTTACTGAAAGGATTATCAGACACTAGAGCAGGTTACCCAGGGAAGTGGTGGAGTCATCATCTCTGGAGGCATTTAAAGACATGTAGATGTGCTACCGAGGAACATGGTTTAGGGATGAACTTGGCAGTGCTAGGTTGACAGTTGGACTTGATGATCTTAAAAACCTTTTCCAACCAAAACAATTATATGACTTTAGGATGTGTGGGATGTAAGCAGGGTAGGGTAGGGGAAGAACAGTTTAATGCAGGAATAAGTGACACTGAGAGAAAAGAATAACTTTATAGTAGAAAGGGCAGAGTAAGTGTTGCCAGACATTCTAGATACTGAAGCCATGATGCAATGTGTTCGAGAGCAACAGCTTCCTGATGGATTCCCTATATCTATCCAAAATAGGATCTTCCGCTATTCCTGCCATAAGTCTCACTCCCTCGTTCCATATTTCTGCTTCTTAACCAAACCCATGTCCTCCCACCTGCCAGCTGCTCTCACTCTGTATTGCCTACCCTGCTTCTGATTACTAATGTACAAGCTGTACTCATACCAGGCTGCCAATGCTCCAGAGCTGCCTCTGCCTTTAAACTCTCCTCTTACCACCTGTACAACTCCTTCCATGGTTCTCTCACCTCAGCATCTCTTATTGGCAAGAAGTTGGAGGCTTGGAAATGGACTGAGGGCAGCAGCTCGAGCTGTGCTTCCAATATCTGTGGCTTCTCTGCAGTCATAACTGGTCTCTGGCTCTGAGATCTTGTGTGCTAGCATGAGGACACAGCCCAGCATGAGGACCCCAGCCTGGTCTGGGGTCTGCCATGCAGGCTTCTGGGCTGGAGTGAGGCTGCATTGCTTCTGTGGGTCCTGCTGTCAAAAGGGTTTTGGTAGAAAGATGGCCCTTGCAAGCTGTTCCTCAGCGCTGTGCTCCTCCCTTCCTCATGATGCCTACAGTCAGATGATGGTCCTCCTTTGTACACAGAGCCTTTTGGGGGGAAGCAAGGCAGGGAAGTGGTGGGAAGGCAGGAGCTGGTGTCTGTGATGTTGACTGATAGAGGCTGGATTTTCTTTCACCCACTGTCACCCACTGACTTGGAGATGGGCTACATGCTGAATCAATAGGTCTTCTGGTTTGATTCATGTGTCATGGAAGAACATTTATCACCCACTAGGGTTTCTGGTAATTTTGTGGTTTTTTATTAATGATGGAACTTAAACTGAACCAGTGTACATAATTGTTCATATAGTAAATTATACTATCTTTTTAGCTCTGACAGATACTATTTAAACTATAGCTTATGTTGTTATTTTTTAATCCATCTGTTTCAAGAGGTTAGATAGAAAATATTTTCATGGGGTAGTTTGAGAATCTGATAGTCAAAAGCTTTGTGTTTAAGGTTTGTGTGTCATGCTGTATGTGCCATTTGCTTGGCAAGTTTTCTTTTCCTTTCACTATTTTCTGGTATATTGACCCTGGTCATAGGAAAAGCTATTTTGGTAAACAAACCTTTAATAGCCACACTAAAATTATCAGTATGCATTCTTTTCTTCCTTCCCTTACCTCTCCATACACATGCTTTGCTATTGCTATTATAGTGCCTTTTTCAATTCAACAAGTGGACTTCTTCCACTGCTCATGCCAGAATGAGCATGTGTGGGGTTAATGGTTCACATTGCTACCTTACTGCCTATTGCTAAATCAACATGAGTCTGTGGAGGCTCTCTCTCTGCAGCTTCAGCATTTGAGCTGCTCATCTATTGCCTGCTTCCAAGTATATGTCTGTCCCTTTGAAGTGCAAAGTACTTCTGCCAGGATGACAAGATTTCATACACCAAACCATCCAGGTCCTTTTTACCGTAATCACACAACAATAAATCTTCCAAAGAAACATTCTCCTCAAGAAGTCCTGTTAAAGTACATGGTGTTTGCTAGGGAAAATGGTTTAGTGCTATGAATACTTTTGTTAAAATTGTATCATTTTTCCACAAGGAAAACTCAGAGCACTAGTCATCAATGAAGAATAGCATGAAATGAAAACCCACTGCTTTTTTTTTTCCTCTTTAATCATTATCTTAAATTTTACTGTTTAAAAAAGATTTTGTAATGTATTTTTATTCATTAAGTCATACCTGAAACTGATGAATTGTTTCCATTCTGTGCCCTTCGCCATTTAGACATTTATAGTACATATAACATCACATTTTAATTGAGCTTATTTAGAGGATATTATTAGGCTGATAATTACACGGCATTTTTTAAATTCCACATTGGGCCACTAAAGTGACAAAGCTCAGCAGGAAGTAATTTAGGAAGACATATTAATGGTGTGTTTTTAAAACCTCCCTAACTTATGAAGCTAGTTCACAAGTAGATTTGCTTTTTCACTTGTATTTCCTGGAACAGTGCCTCGGAGCAAAGTAATGTAGTGATGTGCCACACACATACAGCATTTCATATTTTATAATTTGGTCAGGCAAGCTCATTTTACTGAAAGGCTCGATAAATAGTGTCCAGTGCAGTCCTAATTAGCCTAATCTCTGAGAGCTGGAGAGGTTCCAGTTACAAGGGTTGTTTTGATAAATACATTCTAGCCCAACAATGCCTGAGCAGATCCTGAACTATATATTATAAAAATGTCAAGATCAATCCATGGAATAGTGCAAGTTGTCATTTTTTCAATAAATGATTGTTAATGAAGCTGAATTTCAGAACCTATAAAAAATGGTATTTAAATTGTCCATCATCCTTTATGGAAAAGAACCATTTTCATATCCTCAAATATTTAACAGTCTGTGACTCAGCTAATTATCATCTGAATCTGTTTGTTTTATTTTGTATCCTGGAACTGTAAAAATTCAGGAAATTTGTGCAATTTTCAAAGAAAAATGCAAGGACAAATCTTAGCGGATGTGCTTCTCTGTGGAATGAGACTCCTCAGTTTGTGACCAATTATGTAAACTTTTTGCATTAAGGATGTTGTTTACTTTCATGCATTTTATCTTCTGAGCTGCTTGCCAATATTCAGATACCATGGTGCTTAGTGGTTTTGTTCTAGTTAAATTAGTAATTGTTGAGCAGGATTTTTGTTCCTTTTTTTCCAATCCATCTCTTTTCCTGGAGTCTGTAGGAGTATGAAAAAGGTGTCTCGTTCCTTGGCAATCACCAGCATTGCATTGGCATTATTAAATTTCTTTCAGTTTTTTTAACTGGAGTTCTGTCATGCTGTTCTGGATATTTAATCAGGATTGATTCCTATCTTTTTCTTTGGGACTTTTCACATAATTGTAGAAAGGTTCCTAGTATAGCCTATTTATCCTTTTTATTTTTTTAATTTTTTTTAATATAGCTGGTGCTAAACCAGTTGTATCTTGATTAATTCAAGATTCATACCTAAATCTGAAATCTGAAAATAAAAGTGGAGATTTTAATTAACTTGAGCTAATAGCTAAGTGTCTGATCAAAGCTAAATCCTTGAAGTGTCTCTGTAGGCAGTGGTAAGAGAAGGACAGTCAATCACAAAGTATGATTCTTCCCATTTTAACATAGTTTTATAATTTAGAGGATATAGAGATGCCTGTTTCTCTCAATTTTCTGTTAAGGGAGTCCAACTTAGACTGAACGATGACTTCCAAGGTTAGTGATATCAATATAACCTGTATTTCCATGTTTGTTTTCAATACGCAAGACTGAATTTCGGTGTATGTGCCTGGATATCTCTGTCTGACCAGGAGTAGAATATTTTGTTGCTTCTGTAGAGGAATTAACCCAGATACATTTAGAACAATTGATTAATAGCTGCAGTTTTAAAAGCAGCTTGCTATAGACATTGCCCTGTAAATCTACGCTTGTACATTGTATCCTCCTGCATCCTTTTTTCACTTTATTGTTTAATGCCATTATCTGTAGTGAGAGCTGTAACTTGGATTGCTTAAACTTCTGGACTCCAGCTGTTCTTTTAACTGCATTACTCTGTAATGCCTTTTACAGTTTTTGGTACTATGAAATATTAATAGCAGCTCTTGGAGGTATGAAAATAGGGCTGTCAGCACTGGCAGGTAGTCAAAGACAATTTTTCAATCTGTGCTATGGAAACAAGTGCTTTCTGCCCCCTTGCTTGTAAAGAGGTGGTCTCTCTTTGCTGGCAAATGAAGCATCCATGGACCCATTCTGCACATGGTTGGCACACGTTACCTTAAAGTGGGTGATTTGCCCCACGGAAACTGTTATAAGTCTTTGGATGTTTAGAACCAGTGTTACATGTAGAGCCCTCTGACAAACTGGTGCCTAAATTAAAATTGCCCATTTGTGAATAAAGACTGTGGCTAGGAAACCCTTGCAAAAAAGCTTGTTAAACTGCTGTATGTACTATTTATTTATGGTAGCTGTGGGCTATATGTCAATTCCCTGTTCAAAAGTACTGCATGAAGGCATGTCTAGCTTACTGAGTGAAGAACTGGGTTTTAATTTGCTGTATGGTAGCTGCTGTCTTACTGTTGCCGTTCAGATGCAAATAAAGATGTTTTCAGTACACCAGAGACCAAGCAATCTGAGAATGTTGGGTTTCTATTACTGTAGCTGAAACTATGGTAAAAGTTATCACCTCTTAGATCTTTTCCTCAGTAATGTAATTTTCTATGAACTGTAAGGATTGAATTTTGGTTACAGTTGTTAGAATTCTTGGAAAATATTCTGTTGTCTGTGTGAAAATTCACAGCCCTTTGCCCAGCAGCTAGACATAATTTTTTGGTAAATAATATTTTAAATGTCTCATTTTGACTTTGTTTGTCTTGGCTATACAATTTTAGCA
Organism: Phaethornis superciliosus; assembly: GCA_023637945.1. NCBI lineage: Eukaryota > Metazoa > Chordata > Aves > Apodiformes > Trochilidae > Phaethornis > Phaethornis superciliosus. The sequence goes on along the minus strand of JAJQWJ010000002.1, from coordinate 49,419,711 downwards.
TAATTAGCATCAATAGTGTTTCTGTGTTTCCTTTACTACTTCACATGTTAAAAAAGACCAATTAACAGTATATCTGTAAGAAAATATTGGTATAGTATTTCCACTTTTCTTTATATTTTCTCTTTAAATTGTAGTAGATTATAACCACATTTCTTAAATTTCTTGAGCAAAACACATAAACATAATTCTTTAAATAACATTTATTGTACATATGTCCTTCCATGCTTTGGCATAGAAGTCTGGTCTGAGTACATGAACTTGTTTGACCTAGCTGGTAATTACACAAAGGTATTTGAAGCTTTTACATTTCTTTTCATTTGCAGATGCAAAAGATGACTTTAGGTGGCTTTGTATAAAAAAAATGAATGTTGAAAATGTTTTATCTACTTAGTCCACTAAGAAAATATGCACATAAATGTAAATATGTATGCAACCACAAAAATTATGCACACACACAAAGATAATGATACATGCATATGCATGTGCATATATGCATAAATATAGAACATGCAAAAAGCATTTGAAAATGGAAGAAAAAAACCTTCGAAACAAGAAAAAAAGGGAAAAATATACGGGAAACCCCAAACTACTACAAACCCCACTACTTCTATAATGTCAGAATGTATTAATTTACATTATTAATGTATATTATACATTAGTTAATGTATATTATACATTAATAGATATTTTATTATACATTAATTAATGTATATTAAACATTAATTATGTATTAATGTCATATTATATATGACAAAAGTGTTTCATTCGCCTCCTAAGTACTTGCCACTAGGGTTTGCAAAGCAGTGACTTGTCCTATGTGTATTAGCCACTAGAGGGGGGTGAGACACACGTTTTATCACGAAGTTTCCCGATTCTAGCAAATTTTCTTCATCTTTAGGTTTTGTAGAGCATGGTCTTATAGCTATTCATCCACAGTCTTATAAATTTGTGCCCATAGGGTCAATTCTTCATTTCAAATTTGTCTAATCATAGAACAGGTTACGTAGGAAAGGACCTCTGGAGGTCATCTGGTCCAAATACTTGGGCCCTCAAAGTGAAAATAGCTTCAAAGAAAAAGGGAGAGAAGGTATTCAGGGTTTTGTACAGAGAGGTTTAAGAATCTCCAAGAATGAAGAATCTACAGCCTTTCTGGGCAAACTTGATCCAGGGTTTGACTACCAATGTACACAGATAACACTGTTTTCCTGAAATTGATTTGGAATATCTCTTGTCATGCTTGTATCTGTTGCCTTGCAACCTTTCACTGAGCACTACTGAGGAGAGGGTAGCCCAAACTAGATGTGCTTCTCACAATGTGGTCTCACAAGTGGCAAATAAAGAGGAAGAACCACTTTCTTTAACCTGCTGGCTCCTTTTGTTAATATAGCCCAGGAGGCAAATTTTGATCTCCTACTCTGCTGCTCTGCTCCTCCATTTCTTGCATCTACTTTCTGTTTGATCCTTAGTCTTCTCCAGACCTTTAAGCCCACTCTGGCTTGCACTTCTGTCAGCTTTTTCTATGCTTTGTTCTCCCTCTTATCTCCTCTCTACCTGTGTTCAGATTTTCCTCCTGATTTTCTTCCTGCGCTATTTTCCATACTACTTGAAGAACATTCATCATTGTATGCAAAATATTAACATACAAAAAGGTTAGTGTTGCATGTTGTAAATTAGTAGGAGACCTGTTTTAGATATAAAACGTCAGATCTGAGTTTTTCAAATTTTTTTGGTATCCTACTGCAGTTTTTGTCTTCAAAATAAAGATCTGCATTGTCTGCCATCTTTGGGAGCTGCAGGCATGCTGCTGTGTGAAATGCAAGTGAATAAAAACTGCAGAGGTTATATTCCGCCGTATTTTGCATTAAATTTTTTACCAGTTCTCTGTCACAGTTCTTGATTTTTTGTTCTCAGTGAAGTGCAGAGAGTTTGACAAAATGGATGTATATAGATTTATAGTATATTTCTATGTAGTTTATATGGAATAGAGGATTGCTGAAATGAATGGAACGTTTCTAAGAGCCTGAGATTCTCTGTAATGTTATCACAGTATTCATTCTCAATTTTTTCTGTACAGAACTCCAACCATTTTCCTGGCCACAAAATGAAGTGGTATTTTTACCTACCTTCCATCTTGTGTAGCCAAACAGAACATGGGTTTCCAGGCAGAAAGAGATCTGTTTGGAGAATAGATTTGTGTTAATCTACGAGTTCTCTGGATACAAGTCATAAAGATGTATGAAAATGCTGTTATTTCAGAGTAATTTCTAAATAGACATGCAAGAATTGGTAATATTACAAATTAAAATTTAGCCCCATTCCGCTAGAGGATTTCAGTAGTTCCACCACAGTTTTAAGGATCCCTTGAGATGACCAAATTAATCTTTTAATGTATCTCCCTCTTGACCGTCTGCAGCACTGAGTCCTGAGCCAGGCTCTTTCAGAACAAACATTGGGTGAATTTAGCCTTGGAGTCTCAATAAGAAAGAAGAGGAAGTGGAATTCTCTGTTTTAGTTGTTTAAAAAATAATTTTTAAAAGTGAAAATAAAATACACGGTTTCAGTGGTGCAATGCTGTGTTCAGTTTGGGGCCCCTCACTACAAAAAAGACACTGAGCTGCTGGAGTGAGAAGGGCAGAGAAGGACAAAGAAGCTGGTGAAGGGTCTAGAGACCAAGTCTTATGAAGAGCATCTGAGGGAACTGGGATAGTTTAGTCTGGAGCAAAGGAGGCTGAGGGGAGACCTTGTTGTGCTCTACAGCTACCTGAAAGGAGGTTGTGGGGTGGAAGGTGTTGGCCTCATGTCCCAAGTAGCAATCAACAGGACAAAAGGAAAGGGCCACAAGTTGTGCCAGGGCAGGTTTAAATTGGATATTGGGAACAATTCCTATGAAAGTGTTGTGAGACACTGGAACTGGCTGTCCAGCGAAGTGGTGGAGTCTTCAGCCCTGGAGGTAAAGACATGTACATGTGGTGCTTAAGGATACCAGTTAGTGTTGGACTTGGCAGTGCTAGGTTAACAATTGACATGATGATCTGAAGGGTCTTTTCCAAACTAAATGATTCTATGATTCTGTCTATTCCTAGTCACTGTTAGGAGACTTGAGTCTAAGGGAACTATGAACATATGGTATGACCAATGAGGAAATTCATGTAAGTTTACTCCAGGTTCTTTTTATGGTAGAGTAGTAAAGAATAAAATGTTAAAAGTCAGTTAAAAACTTAAGAATCAATCTGCTTGAAAGGCTGAGCCTGGATTTACATCATTCAGTCTGGAGAAGAGAAGGCTACAGGTAGACCTTACAGCATCCTTCCAGTACCTGAAAGGGCCAACAGGAAAGCTGAGGAGGGACTTTTTACAGGGACATGTAATGATAAGATATGGAATAATGGTTTGAAACTTGAAGGGGGGAGATTTAGCTTAGACATTTAGAAGAAATTTTTAGTGTCAAAATGGTGAGACACTGAAACAGGTTGTCTAGGGAAGTTGTGGCTGCCCTGTCATTTGAAGTGTCCAAGGATGGGGCTTTGAGCAACTTGATCTAGTGAGAGGTGTCCCTGCCACTGGTTTGGAACTAGATGGTCTTTACAGTCCCTTCCAACCCAAACCATTCTATAATTCTATGATGATTGCATTCTTCTAGGTTATGGTAGATTTCAGAGGTGGGTCTCCTGGTGTTTCTTCCTATTGGGGAAGTAGGTCAATGTATTTGTAAGGGTTCAAGAGTAGTTGCTTACACTTACATACTAAAACTGAGAGTTTCCAATTATAAGACATCTATGTTGTTGTTGTAGTTTCCAATCCATAGCTCTGGACAGTATTACAAATTAAAAAGCAACTGTAGGAATGGAATTAGGTTGCACCTTTGTTAAAGTACATAAAACTCCAAAATGGGAAGAATGAGGAAGTTATACAATATTGCACGTAACTGTGCATAAATATGCTTTTCAGCAAAGACAGCTACGAGGACTAGATTACATGATAAGTATGCTGTAAAATTATTGGAAAACTGCTGTGTTGTTAGCACCTATCATTTGTAATTGCCAAATAAGGGACATATTGTGCTGGGTGTCTGTTACAGACCATCCAACCAGGATGAGGAGGCAGATAAAGTCTTACAATCACCAGCCTTTGTTCTGGTGAGGGACTTCAACCTACTGGATGTCTCCTGGAAATATAACACAGCAGAGACCAGGCAGGCTAGGAGTTCCTCTAGTATATAGAAGATAACTTCTGACACAACTGGTAGTAGAGCCTGCCAGGGGAGGGGCCTCAATGAACCTCCTGTTCACAAACAGAGAAAGTCTAGTAGACATAGTGGTCAGAGGCCATCTTGGGCTAAGTGATCATGAATTGCTTAAGATTTCAATTCTTAGGGATGTAAGGATGGCGTTAGCAAAACCTCCACCTTGGACTTCCAAAGGTTGGACTTTGGCCTCTTCAGAATACTGGTTGAGACAGTCCCTTGGAAGACAGGCCTGAAGGGCAAGGAGGTCCAGGGAGGCTGAATGCTCTTCAAGAAGGAAATCTTAAAAGGCCCAGGAGCAGGCTGTCTCCATGTGTTGCAAGATTAAAGGATGGGGAAAATGGCCAACCTGGTTGAACAGGGAGATTTTGATGAGACTTCAGGAAAAAAGGAGGGTTTTACCACCTTTGGAAGAAGGGACAGACAACTCAAGAGGAGTACAGAGATTAGATTGTACAGAGAGAAAATTAGGAAGGCAAAAGCCCAGCTGGAAGTTAACTTGGCCACTGACATAAGAGACAATAAAAAGAAGTTTTATAAATACATTAACAATAAAAAGAGAGCCAGGGAAAATTTCCATCCCTTACTGCATGTGGGGAGGAACATTGCAACCAAAGATGAGGAAAAGGCTGAGATACTTAACGCTGCCTTTGCTTCTGTCTTTATAATCAGACCAGCTACCCCTAGAGTGTTCAGCCTCCTGAGCTGGAAGATAAGGACAGAGAGCAGAACAACCCCTGCATAATCCAGGAGGTAATAGTTAATGATCTGCTTCTGCACCTAGACATGAACAAGCCTATGGGGCCATCTAGAATTCACTTGAGTACTGAGGGAGCTGGTGGGGGAGCCTGCTAAGCCTCTCTCCATCATTTATCAACAAATTTTACAGACATTCCTATGTTACTGTTGCTCTTACAATGAATGAGCATGCAGTTAACTCACAACACCTATGTAAGCAGTCTGAGTTCTTCACCTGTGCCTACATCTACTTTTCAGTATGCACTATCACTTTGTACTGTGCAGTCCACAAATTCAACAGAATGAGGAATCTGTGCAGTAAAGATTTGATTCTTTTACATAAATAAGTTTATGTGGAAAAACTGCTAGTTTAGTTGACTTCGTAAGAACTCAAAATAAAAGTATGATTAGATATTTTAAAAGATTAAATGTGGACTTAGCAATGTTTTTTCTCATAAGTTTCTCAAGGTTATAGTTTATGAAAGTATTTGTACATTGCAGTTCAACAAGAAAGTGCTTTAAAAGTGCTGTAAAAGAATCTTCCTTACCTTAGGGCTATGTGTACTTTTAGATCATGAAAGAATTATGGCTTAATATGTCTGTTTTTTCAAAGAGAGGTTGTCTTGCCATTTTACAGAAGGCAAAAGTGGAGCAGAGAGATGAGAAGTAGTTAGTATAGTCATATAAAATAAGGTCTTGACAAAAGTACACTATTAGAGATTATGTCATTTCCATTCTTCTGCTTTAACAATTAACTACATCTCTTCTTTTAGAAAGCATTGAACTTGTATAGTTTTGATTTTTAATAAATAATTTTAAACACTACTTCTGTTAAAACTTCCATTTGCTCTTTTTTTGTCTCTTTGGCAGACATTACTATTGTATTCTTATGTTCTTTTTGTATATCCTAGTATACTTAACAGTGTTTCGGAGATAAGCAAGGAATAATTTTGGGCTAGGCTCCAATTGTATAAAGATTCATTAGAGGTAAGCAGTGATTGTGAGGGAAAGCACTGAGACAGTTAAATTTTATGGCACAGTATGCAGTTATTTTGACCATATATTTCACGAGGTTCTCATACCACTACAACAGCAATGTCACTGGAACAGTGGTATTTCTTACTACAAAGCTGTCCAGATTTATGCTGTTTTATGCTATTACCTTAAAGTAGGTAATAAAAATATCAAAGACTTACAGTGAATACAACACTAAGGTTGAATAAGGAAGTCATATCAAATTTTGAAAACCTCTCTTCTGGCAAGCTGTGATCATATTTCCTGTCTACCATGCCAGGTCTTGTGCTCAGTAACAGCATATTGCCTGACCAAACTATGAGCAAAAGCCATTCGTAGTGAGGAACAAATTCTGAAATGTTGTACAGTTAAGGTGGCTGTGGTGGCTTCAAGGTGAAAAGCCATAATTCATAGCAGAAATGCTCCTTCGTTTCCCCAGTTACAGGAGGAAATTCCAACTGTGTCCCAGAATCCTGAGACACCAAGGAGTGCCTCTTTCTTACCATGTCCTGCTTTCCGTGGGAAGGAAACCTCCTAAGTTATCAGGCCAGATAGGAACCACCACTCCTGATAACAGCAAATGTAACCAGAAACAAAGTGGGGCAAATTTTAGATTCAGTTGTGCTAGAGCTTTGCTTCCTAATTTTTTCCCCCCAGAATATGGGCCATGCTGACTCCTTTGTTGGCAGCAGTTCCCTTTTGTTACCATCCTAAACCTGCATATGTAATTTGCTGTTTATTCTCTTAGTTTAATGTATTCCATCTTGCAAATTTCCTAAAATAGCCTTGGAAAAAGAAATAAAAATTTATAATTACTTTTGCAATGTGGAAGGCAATGGCTATTAAAAGATGACTGACAAGGTTCTTTCCTGCCTGTTTTCAAATGGTAATAGAAATTATATTTAGCAGAGTTCATGAGTATTGCTACGCTAAGGAGCTCTCAATCAGTGGTAAAGTAAATAGGGATTGTCATGCCCATTTGCAACAGAAACTGGGATCTGATAGTATAAATATGCCTTCAGCCTGCTCTCCTTGAACCAGGCTGATCCCAATCAGATTCATGTGCACACCTAGTATCACACTTGCATTTAAAGATCTCTAGAGTTCCATGCATGCTCCCATGTAGTATATAATACTTTCTCTGTTTTAAAGTGAACTGAATTTCACTATGTATTTAAGGTTTAGCTCAGTGCCACTAAGCTGCTGGTCTATCTAACAGTGAAAGAGGTTTACTGAATCATTTAAAATTCTGAAGCATAAAGTTTCGTCAGTTACTGCATCTTCTGTAAAAAGTCACAGATATGTCCTTAAGGATGACATTAAAATCTTCTTTCCACATCAGGGGCATTTATCTCATAATAATTTGTTCTGATATCTGAGGTTCCCAAATGAGAAACATTCTCTTTTTCTTTAAACTAATATTCAGAAGAAATTTCATAAGGGAGAGATTTATAAACTGAGCAAGCATATCAACTTGAAGTAATGCACTGAAGAACTTGTGAATGCATTTATGATCATTTGGAGAAGGTAAAGTAGGCAATTTGTCTTCCAGATATTGCTAAGTCAAATGGAATTAGATCCTTTAGGCTACATCTCCATGGTGATTGTAAATATAAAGTTGGTCATGATTTTAAAAATGGATTAATGCTTGTGGGTTGCTTCAGTTTTTACATAGCCAACATGAGAAAATGGCTTCACTATCAAATGTTTTACCAAGAGACTCTAGGCTGGATTCTCAACATTTTAGCATGCATCCGTTCTTCATTTTAAATTTTTAGCTGTTCGTTTCTGTAGTATTATACCCTGATGCAAAACTAGCATTTGGAATTAAGTGATGCTTATTTTAGCATCCTAATTTCTTTCTCTAGAAGCACTTTCAAGTACTTACATTCTGTGCTAACATTTAGCAACAGCTTGTTCTGTTTATTCTGTGGCAACATGAAATTAAAAAGCGGCTTTGCAAGCAGCCACCCCAGTAGATTAAAAGCAAATGATCCAGTTTTCTGATGCAGTTTGAAAGTTTGAATTATGTTGAAAAAGTGAACTCTGGGTATCTGTTGTAAAAGCATTGAATTTTATTTCAAAGGCAACAATCAGAAATAGTGCATTTTCTTCTTTCTTCAAGTGAGCTCAGTTTCTGCTTCTGGATACTGCTGAAGAAAAAAGAAAAAGAAAAGAAAACAAAACAAACAAAAATCCTGAAACCCAAACTAACTGATTTAGTAAAGCAAAAAAGTCTCATTAGTGGTCTGAGCTTCTATGGCAGCTCCATGCTGGCATTTGATTATTGAACTGTAGTGATTCAGTCATTCCACACAGCTAATTTAGTGTGTTTCTTCATTCACATCACAGGAAATTAGTGGAAGTCTTGACCAGTGTTTGCCTGCATAGGCAGACTGAACTAATTCCAGCATGCAAAGAATAAGATCCTGGCCTGTGATCAGCCTTGTTAGCAACCAGAGGGAAATCCTCCACATAGTTTGTAAGTCAGAAACTTTGGGGATAGAAAGAGGGAAGAATATAAGAAACACTATTTAGTTTCCTGTGAAAGGACAGAAAGATACTAGTCCAATCACAAACATCCTATTTTAAGAAGCTTTGTATTAAATAGAAATATCTATCATCAGAGGACAACATGTACAGCAGGAACATTTTTTTTTTTTAACGTGAAGTGTCTGAGTCACTCTGCTTTGGTTAGCAGAAGAAAGAAATGGAGAAGGAAGATATAACGGCAAGCAATTAAATATAAAGAAAAATACTTAACACAGGTTTGAGTATGGTTGTTCAGCTGCCAAGTGTCTGTACTGAAAAAGTTTCATGTTAATGCTATTAATAGTACAGAAAATAAGATATTCATTGCTTTCTCAGACTTTTGTAAATCCTCTAGAGCTGTTTTAAATGTCTTGTGCAACTGATACATTGCAGACAGACATCTTGCCAAGAGATTTAGGATGGCATTTATGGTGACAGTTCAGCTGAAATACTTTGTGATGTATTAGTATATTGCTACTGCGGCACTTAATGGTCATTAAGACAGTAAAAATTTCATGACCAGTGAAAAACAAAGTCCAGTGGAAAACAAAACTATTGTAAGAGAGCAAAAGCTGATGATAGAAATGATCCTTTGTACATCTTTTGCAAGTCTGAATATTTCCACTTCTCTACTCTTATTACCTCTCAGTCCCATGTTCAGTGCTGCTTTGTCCTTAACATCTTCTTTTACCAGAAACCTTTGTTTCTGGATAAAACAGGGCTACAGAGTCTGTAGTCTCTTCCCTACAATCACTCCCAAACATTTTGTAAACAATCATTTCCTCTTTCCTGACTGTAAGAAACAAAAAAAGAGGTAAATAAACCAAAGTCACACCAGTATTGACGCAGAGTTTTCCAAGTTTATTTTGTGACCAGATTGTAATTAATGTCCTTTCTCTCTTCTTCATCACTTCAAGATCTCACTGCCCCAGTGAATTTATGCTGGTATGTTCTTTAGAATAAGAACTCTGCTTGTAATTCTTGGCACATTTTTTTTTTATTATAATTTGCTTGAATTACACTTAGAGTAATATTTTATGTCTAGAAATTGCTTATATTTGAATCACTGCTGTTGTAGATTTTATTCTCTAGAGTAACAAAACCAGAAAATGCTTCACTCAATAAAATGTTCTGTATTAAAACTGTGTCATTGATCTCAGGAAAAAGGTCATTGTTCTTAATAGAGGAGCTTCCAAGTAGTCTGAGAAGTATTTCATTAAGCACAGAGCAAAAGGCCGTGTTTGCCCTCACTGGCAAATTTTATGTCACAGCAAGTGCAGTGCTCTTGTCGAGCCTGTTTTATGATGTGACTTCACTGTGATATTTGTCACTTCTGAGTATTACGGAAAGTTTGGTCATTTGTTCAGATGTTTTACCGAGACTTTGGCCTCTGACACACTGAAGGGTAATGGAAGAACCAAAATCTGGCCTGAGCAAACTGGATGACATCATCTTATAGGCATAGTGGAAAATAAATATATACCAATCTTTTTTTCTGTGGTCCTTTATCCATTTCTCCTGTGATTGAAGCCTAAAAAAATCCATTTCAGTAATTTATTGGTGAAACAGATTAATAGAACATTTTGATGTGTACATGAGCCATAAGAGCTTTGGATCATAAATGGATTTGGCAAGACTCCATTTATAAAAGGGGAAACTTGGACAGATGTGGCATACATTAGAAAATTTAAAGATGGAAAAAAAACAAGAAGGATTAGAAAACAGTCTTTTCATGTCAAACTGCTAGTAGCCTTTCAAGGGTAAATAAAATTCTGAGATGCAGTAACAAGACTAATTTTAGATTGCTTGGTCTTTCAGACGGTGAAGATTTTTTGATATTACTTATGAAGCAGTTTTGCTCCTGAATTATTAGCTATAAACATTAACAAAATACTCTTTTCATAGTGAAAACGCCACATCCTGTCACAATAAGAGTGCCAGCCAAAATTCAAAATGAGTGGCCAGAAAACAACTATTCTGAAGTTGCTACGCTCCAAAGTAAGATAGAATACTGCTGAGGTGCACAAATTATAAGAATCCTGTATAGAAAATTCACACAGAATTTTGTTTTCCAACTGTGAGTTCAATCATCCAACAAAATGCTGTCTCACACCAGTGAAGATGACTTAGAGTCTGTTGATTCTAAGTAAGTTGAATCCGTTTCTTCTTCTCTTTCTTCTTGTACAGAAAACAAGCCACTATTCCAAATGAAAGTTTGCTTTTTATTTTAATTTTCCTGGAGAATCTGGAGGGCTCTTCACATACCAAGGTTGTGCTCTAGACCTGAAGCACATGCCAGCCTTTCTCTGCTGACAGGAAAGGCAGCCTGTAAAGACTAATTTCCTAAGCTCTGCACCAAAATTCAGTGAATCAGAATTTTAAAAATCTAATTAGAACCATGGAGTTGCAGCAAAAAGTTTTCAGCTAATTTAATTAATCCATGGAATTTGGAACAGGAGGTTTTCTTGGGTATTCTGGTCCCAGATCCCTACACTCAATTCAAAGGATTTTGAGTAACATTGTCCCTAATAAAAGTATCTGCACTTTGTCTAGGAAGGTATGTGGCCCTCTTATTTAAGTAAGTCTTATTTAAATACAGTCTTCAGTGAAATGATGAATATATAACCCCACAGTGTTCTATTGGTCTTGGTATACTTAGACTTTTGTTCACTGATTTTTCTTTGCATAAGTCTAAAGTAATTCTTGGGCAGATTTTCTGGCATGTGTAGGGACAGCACTGTGTTACTTTATTAGTTTGTGACTAACTGTGATAGTTCCAGATTCAGTTTGAGAGGAAATTGCATAAAAATTGCAGAGCTCTGGAAAAATCAAGCAGAATTTTCATTGTTAATGTCATAAGAAGTGAAAATTATTTGATAAACTGTATGCATTCAACAAATTGTAAAGATTTCTTTCTCTGGATTTCTAAAAGATATCGAGGACAAAAACAGTTAGGTCAGACCTTCATTTTAGATACCTTAGGGGTAGAAGGTATAACCTTCTGGGTGCTCCAGCACCCTCCCAAAGTCTGACCAAAATTCTTGAAAATGTTCTACCTAAAAAGTGGAGCAAGTATTGGAATATTAATAATAATTTATTTAATTTAAGTTCAGAAATGGTAGCTAGCTACAAGCATCGATAATATTCATCAGATTCAGGCTTGCATCAAATCATTAATTTGCTGCACTTGAAAATTACCCAGGCCTTACATCAGTGTCTTGCTTCTAGCGATGGCCATACCTAGAAGTATAAGGAAATATGTAAAAATTGTGAAAACTCACAATGAAACTTTTCATAATATTCACTCAGTTTCAATGCATTTACTTTAGACTGGATTCCTGGATAAGGACTGCATTTGACAGAAGTGGTACCTTTAAATTCAAGGAAGGATTAATTTTCACCTGTGGACATATTCAGTTTTGTGTTTGAAGTAAACTGTTAACATCCACAAAATGGCAAGTTTGCCCCCGAATTAATGAGATGGTACATGATGGCCTTTATTTGAAACCTGATTTTCACCTGGTCCCTTCTCGCATTCTGTGGCATCATTTCTGAAGTCAAATTTCCAGCTTGACAAATTTAACTAGGGTTTTTTACTTTAGAAACATTTCCATAACACTCATCACCCTCATTTCCCTTTCTAGTTCTACTGAATGACTTTGAGATGGTGGAGCAAAGCTGCATGCAGTGTACCAGATGCAGGTGGGCCATTTATTCAATTAGTGACCTAAGAACGTTCTGTGTTGCTCTTTATTCCATTCCCGATAATTCCTAACTTTACTGGTCAATCAGTAATGATTTTTCTGGAAAGACAATAGCTGTAGGACCTAGCTACTATGTGGTAATTTTTAGCTAAAGTACCATCATTTTACCTGTAAAAAAATTTAGGGATTTTCTTTTTACTTGTGTCACTTTCTATGTGTATGCACTGAATTTCTACAGTGATATTACTTCTCAGTCTAGTAAGAGCTTTCTGATGGGGTTTTTTGTTGTTTTTTGGGTTTGTGGGCTGGGTTGTTTTTTTTTTTTTTGGGGGGGGGGTGTTGCATTTTTTCCTCATTTATTAACAAAGAACATAGTGTCATCAGCAAACTTTAGGTGAGTTCATTACAAACCTCTTTTTCTTATGAAAATGTATAAGAGCATTTTTCCCAAAAAAGATCTTCAATTTTATGTGTGGTTTATTTCCAGTGTGAGAACTTTTATTTTTCTGTTTTCTAATCAATATTTTATCTGGACAAGTATTTTCTCTTTTCACCTTACTGATTTATTCTTTTGTGAGGAACATATTCTGAACCATTTTGGAAATTGAAATAGGAATTCAGTAGAGCAGATGAATTGTCCTTATGCACAGGGTCATAAACTCTTCGAAGAACACATGCTGCATTCTGAAGCGTGACTTCCCTTTGCAAATGCTGTGTTGGCTGTTCCCAAATCCTTTATATTTTATCTTTAGATCTACCTCTTCTCATCTTACAGGTCTGTAGAGTTCTTGTGGAACCTTTAAGAGTCGTTGTCATATGCACCATATTCCAGGCAAGGGACCAAGGCCATGCCCCTTGCTTTATATTTCCTTGCTCCTAAAACTCTCAAACTATTTCAGGATGAAAGCAGTAATTTTTCTTATTTGTAATGCTTCCAGAGTAGTCATCTGCATTCCTGAAATCATGCAAAAAATTGCCTTTCACAATCTCTAGCATAATAGTCCATGCCATTCTGCAAGCTATGTGTTTTCATCGGGTTTTCGGTATAACACATCACACTGATTTCGATGTTAAAACTTGTCAACGATGGCTTCTACTCTGTAATTACGTAAAACCAGAGGTATTTACAAAGCAAGTTGGTGTCTCTCTGAGTTTGTGTGCAAAATTAGGGCTTTTATTTTCACCGGCATGCCTGAGCCAGAGCTGCTGGCCAGGAGGGAGCTATGTTATATTTCTTCATGTTCACCTCTTGTGTTGACTGAGTTCTTACAGAACACACTTAAGCCAACTCACTTGTCATGTGGCTGGTTGGCATGTGCAAAGTTGATGTTTATAGGAAGCACAGAAGAAGCCTAACAGCTCATTAAAGTGTTCATCCAGTTTGCATGACCAGTGGTCACTAGCAACTGCCTCTGTTAGGCTTCATTGCAGAAGAATAAACACTGAGCACTGCTGTGCCTCTATAACTGCAGAGAGCAGCGATGTACCAGTGGCACTGATAACACATGTAGTAAGAACTCGGCTCTTCATAATAGCTTTCCAAAACAAAAAATACTTTCCTAGTCATAGCAGCAAAAATTAGTGCTTGCTAAAATAGGAGTGTATTTTCAGTTCACTGACATTTCAGTGTATTCCACCAATAGATGGAGAATTGGATCATTATGGTCCTTTGATGTTGCAGTTACAGCAAACAAATTCTATGAGTTTGCTTTGGTCAGGTCATTTCTATAGCTAGCAAAATCTTATCTACCATCAAAGGAAAACATATTTGTGCCATTACTGAAGAAAATTCATGTTTTCTCAGGTAATGACTATGCTGTTATCATATATTGTATTATATTCTGTCAACCAAGCGTACACTGGCACAACCATAGTTGTTTTACTTGCAGCAATTGTACTGAAGGGCTGATCTTTTGTTATAATATGCTTATTTTCCTTGGCTGCTTTTTCTTGGAAATATTTATCTCAAACTAAGAGGAAGCCTAGTGAGCTAATTATTTGATAGTAAGTTTATTTATTATTGTTGTCCCTTTAAATAAAATATGCCTTATTAGTTCATGGTCTTGAGACATACTTTTGAGAGATAAGTGCCTGTGTTTAAATTACAGAAGACTTCCTAAGAGTGACTTAGGGTCTTTAAACACTGACAAGTGTACTTCTCATTACCACAACATTAATGTCTATCCTTTTCTCCCTTTATCAAACCTCACTCAATATGCTCTCAGATGTGTCAGTTTTCTAAGCACAATGACAGCTTTGCAGTAATGTTTTTTCCATCGCCATCTGTACTATCTTATATTTGTTGCTATAAGCAACAATCCCTTGAATTGCTGCATTTATGAAGCTTTAAAATAGGACAGATTGGAGCTTGCAATATTTATGATGCACAATTTTTCTCCTTTTCTCCACAAAGGAGGTAACCTGTGAAAAGCTATGCTCCCTCATCTGGATTTACAGTACTCTTTGTTGCTACCAGAACGCCAGAGTTTGTCCTTTCAAGGACAAACCTCTTTAAAAGTGGCAAAAGGAGGAGGCTGTGTGTCAAAACTAAGTAAATGTGTCAGTTCTGATCATCTATTGCAGAGGTTTTTCTATCTCTACACCTTCAGCATCCATGTTGGAATGTGGGTACCTTGGCTTGGTACCTAGGGCCTTGCGTACCAGGGGTGAATGACCATTCGGTTTAATTGGTTCATTTAAAAATGGACTTCAAGAATATCTGTGTTTTCCCTGATGAATGGGTCAGGTTATTATTTCAATTGAATTATAATGTCAGAAAAACTAAATTCCTGAAAGCTTTTGGGGAGTCTTTATGAAACTGATGTTCAGAGAACATGTTTACAATGAAACATCTCCAGAAGCTCTGTTTATGAAATCATTATGTACTTATATCTGCATCCTTTTATGGATTGTTCTAGATATATTATTTCAACATGAGCAGTACCTAAAAATATTAATTTATAATTTAAATAATCAAATTTCCAAATTCAATATTAAAACATTTTTTAAACATTAATATTTATGTATTAAAAGGGTCACTGGGCTCAAATACATGAAAAGCATTAATGAAAGAACTGTAATTTACTTTGTCTTGGAAAGATAATTTAAATTGACTTAAGCACATTGGTTTCAATTCAAAATGCAAGAAAATGAGTGTTAAAAAGGGACTGTGATTCATCCCCTTCATAAATTATAAACTTCCTATTTTTACCTTATACGAGACTGTAAGTTTATTCAGTCTTTACAAAATATTTCACCTGTTCAATAGAATGAAAGAATAGAATAGTATTTCAAAGGAGCTCTTCAAATTACTGTAAGGGGCCCTGAAATTTCTGAGATTCTGTGTCTAAAACAAGAGCTTAGATGAGAGATCGCATTATCTGTAATTGCTTCTTGTTTTATCTTACAAGTAGCTAATCTCTTTTCTGATACAGCATCTTTTCTTTGTCACATGGAAGAGTATGTAGTTCAGATGATGCTTCATAAAATCAAGTCAAATATGCTTATGAAGCCTGGCTGTTCATGAGCCTTATTCTCTCAAAAAGGCCTGTTATAGAAACAAACCCAACAAACAGCAAAAAGAAACTCAACAGTGAAGAAATGGTCAAGAGAAAGGAGTTCAAGCTAAACTGTACTTGGTGGAGTAGGATTAGGGAGTGGCTGTAGGTGCCATTGAGTTGTCAGTGTAACAGAAGGAGGCTTACAAGCAGCTGAGAAGCAGCTGGAGGTGGAAAAGCTCCTCAGCCACATTGCTCCTGCTGGAATAGGATGTCTAATTGGCCTGGAAGGTCATCTGTTAAAGGGTGAGGATGGAAAAACTTCAAAGTAAACTCTTTATCTTAACATTCCTCTAACTTATTTCTTTGCTGGTGGATGGAGGGAAGGGAGAGAGCTGGTTTTTATTGTTCTGAGTTTGCAGGAAGGACTGCAAACAGCTGCATTTGAGTGAGCAGTTCCTACCATAGGGAGCTTCCTACTCTCCAAGGCTTTCTTGGAAATACAGTTTCTAGTATGTGGCTGTTGCAGGCATGCCACTTTTTCTTTCCTCATGTCTTACTTAGCCTCATGACTTACTTAGACATATCTACTGGTGGTATTTTTTCTGAGAAAATTAAGATTTGGTCATCTTTATATGCTGTTGATGAGTAAAGTGTAAAAGTACACAGAGGAGAGCCCTTGTAGGATGCTCTATAGTGTATGTGGTATGTCCCAAACAATGCACAACTTGGAAAAAATTCACCCATTCCTTCCCCTGCTGCTCACATCACAACGTGTGTAAGTCCAGAAGCTAAAGCAAAGCATTTTCTGTTGTCCCATTGGGGTATTCTGAGCAGGCTTTTGCCTGTTATCATTGGGAATTTTAAAGTGCTTAGCATTTTACAGAGCTTCTTCCACTAAAACTTATCCAACTGGTCCAACATCAGTATCATTATTACTCCAACTGCAAGCATATGCTCACTTGCTGAGTACTAACATAAATAAATTTCATCAGCATGCAGCTCAGAGCACAGCACGTCTTCCTGTATCTTCTGTAACCATGACCAAACTGCTTATTGTCTCCAAAATAGCTCAAAAATATCTTGGTTGTGCTGCAGTCTATAACACTGATAGCAATCTAGATAAAACTAGTAGCAAGTTTCTCAAGTTTTGGAAGTTTCACGCTTAAACAGTTCTGAAAACACTAGCTTACCCTAAAATGAGGTTAGATTCTGTTGATACTATAGGCACGGCTCTTATCTCCTGAGTTGAAACATGTTTTCTTTGATTGGTTGATTGGATTCCTGGCAAAGCACATTCCATGCTTACTACTTTTCCTTCCACCTTTTTTCCAAGAGCCCTATTTTAAGCCAGTTATTTTTCTATTGCTATTTCATCCCTCATCATCACTACTCTTTCAAGCTCTAAAAAAAACATCAGCAACATAGCACAAGTATTTCTGCCTTAGGGACTAAGTTATATATTGTTCTCTGCACCAATATTGACATATTGTAGAGTGTATAAACTGGCAAAGCAAACAGTGGGGGGAGAATATTCTATGAAATGGATTCAGGTTGGGGGGGTTTATTTGTGTGACAAGGAAATATTTGTATATAAGAGCAAATAACATGCATGGGCAGTTGCAGTACACAAAATATCTCACAACCTTGCTTTGGGCAATACTGTTCTGCATATATATGCATTTCATGAGTTTTTTGGGTTTTATTTTCCTCTAGAAACTGTAAAACCTGTTCATCCAGCCTCTGTCAGATAGCAGTGTGGGAAAGTTTCTCTGTCAAGAAGTAAATGGTTTTAAAAGGCAAAATACAGTTACTTTTCAATTGAAAAGACAGAGTAGGGGAGATGGCACTTAGAAATGTGGCATTTGAACTATTGATTGCAATATTACTCAAGGTGAGTGACAGTCAGAATAAAGTGCTTAAAATGTGTCATACTGGAATGTAAAAGAGGTCAAAGGAAAAAGGAACTCATGATTTTCCACATCAGCAGAAATTCTCTTTTCCCCCAGAACAAGTCCAACTAGGAATGAGGTGATAGGTAGGCATTTATCTTTGTTCAAAATTTAGATCATCTGAATAACAACTTCTTTGCAAACCATGCAGAAAGGCAGATATGTTTGTAAGATTAAGAAAGATTCCACCACTTTCCCTAGGGAAAGAAAAAGGATTTGTTCACAGAGGGGTAACTTACAACGAGGCGTATCATCTGGTAGGGTTTTTTAAGCTACCAAGTGGGGAGGAGACATAAGATACTGGGTTTTTTAGGTATTCAAATACAGCAGCTTTCTAGGACTGATCTGACTCAAAATCAAGTGGAATATAAACATTTCATCTCTTTTTGGTGCCTCTTCTTCTTCTTCTTCTTGTTCTTCTAGTCTTGCATCTCCCTTTCCTGCCTTTTGAGAATCTTTTGTGCTGTAGTGAAGAAGAGTCAGTAGAAACAAATCTCTTCCCTTAAACCAGGACCTATCCTGCAAGTAAAGTTAACATTATGAATTTCCACTCCATCTTCTCAGTGACAAAGGGCTTCTTCTCCTTCATGCTCACAGTTTATTGCATTCCACAGAGCTGAAAGTCAAAGGGGGATATGCTTTCTTAGAACTACTTCAGTAGTGTCTGTGTTTTCTGAAAAAATACACTCTTAAGTATTCATTTGGTCTGATGATACAATTTTTCTTGACATTTATGAGTGAAATTTATTTTAATCATAAACACACATATACCATTATCTGTGCAAAACCCTATCCAATGCCCCAAGGACAAACCTTTGGTCATGAAAAACAAAATTAAACTGAAGTATCTGGCAAATATTCCTACCAATCTGATTCAGCCCTGACTGAAATCTATTTCTTATGCATGCCTTCCTCTTGCAGTCAAAGTGAGCTCTGTTGGGGGAGCTCAGCTGCGTCTGGTATTAAAGCATTTCCTGCTTCAGTAGCCTTTTCCCCTGCTTTAGCTGCCTTTCTTTTCTCATGCGCATATACTGTGAATTAAGGTTTTGTTCCATTACTGCATTGCTATCAAAACAGACTCTTAATACTCCTACGGTGCTGCTATTTAATGCAGAGGTCACTGCAGTATTGTGGGAAGTTCAATCAGTAATCAAAGACTTACTGTTTTAGGCAGTGTATAAAAAAAGACAGTCGCAGCCTGGAGAATTGTTAAAGAAATACACTATTTACTTAAAAAACTGCAATTCATTCCCCCATCCCTAAGCCCAGCACCTATCTACCTCACATGCCAAAAATAGGCACATATTTTATGAGCTGATAGATACACTGGCCTGTTCTGTAAAGCTCTTTGGATAGTTGAAGGATGGTGAAGTGGATCAGTAATTGCTTTGTAACCAGTAAGATGAGAATTTCTGAACTCCTCATGTGTGTGTCTGGTACTCAGAGGAACTGAGTCATTCTCGAATTAAACTGTGTGACTTATTTGCAAATTGTGAAAACACAAGCAAGTCGGGAAAGGGAAAAGTAGGAAAATTATTCATCTTTCACTGCAGAACTTTTTTCCCTGAGCTGATGATGATAGGATGCACACTTGAGCTTGCTAACCTGAGACTAAAGAAACAGAGAAAACCAGGACTGTTCCTATTGCAGTAGGCTCTGCTGCAGCACCACCAGTATTTATACAACCTTGCACATGCAAAGCAGCAGCCCAGTGTTTCCAGACATCTCCATTTTAAGTTCAAAGGCATTGTGAGTTTATGTACATGTATATAACTAATATAAAATACTAGAAAGACAGCTAAAATAGAGTGAAAAGAATTACTTTATAGAACTGAAATAGCTGTGTTTTTGAGAAATACAGATTGTGCAGATGCTCTGTAGGATATAGAGGACATGAGGGCCCTGTGACTGACATCAAATTTCAGACAACCGATGTTTAAATGGGTGGTTAAAAAGAGACAACCAGCTTACATTTTTGGGCTTTAGAAAAACTGAAGCAAATGCTATTTTGCATAATTGATGCTTTTCCCTTTTTATTTTAAAGGGTATATATTTATATTTTAGCTGGTATGTTCATAGTTTCTTCAGTATCTTATAACTTAATTTACTTTGCCTGAAAACTATTTTAACCTTGTCAGTGGACAAGGTTATGTCTACGTCAGTTTAAATGATGGTTCCTCCAGTCCGAAGGTTTCTAGAAAAATCACAAGTTAGGTTTTATGGATGACAAATCTTACCACTCAGGCCATGGCTATAATACGGCATAGTGTGAGAAGTTTAGAATACCAATGTATTTGAGTGAAAGCTACCACTCAGTGACAGATTCTGCATGCTAGTCAGCTGCTAAATACCTAGACAATCATGCTTTGTCAAGGAAGTCCAGAACACAAAGTGTATTTATCAAAAGCAAGCAAATATGCACATTTGACATTTGCATCACGAGTGGCTGCCTTAACAGGAAGTTATTTAAGTGCTGGAGCACTTAAGCATTGTATTGTTCTGTTAACTTGTGTTGACTAACCTGGAATGAAAGAATCAAACATCAAATGTCGTTTACTGTAATCTAGCAGAAAAAAGCCAATGTTACAAATCAACAGTTCAGACTGCAAAAGAACAAAGTGAACATATTCAAACATTCAGCCAACATTACATGTAGACTGTGCCAGAGGCATTTATTGCATATTTTCCCAGTGCATCTATTAATCACTTCCTCAAAGGCTTATGTTAAAAAAAAATCTCTGGATCATCCGTCTCTGAATATGTCATTGTATAAATATTACTACATATTAAATAGCAGGATTTTAGAGATTTTAGAGAACTGTGGCTAACAAGAGAAGAAGCTGAAAAGTCATAGCAAAAAAGGTCCAAACAGGAGAAAAAAAAAATTCTAGCTTGTTAGGGAGTGTCTTTACATGGGTTGGGAAAATAAAAATGGAAAAGACCCTGTAATCATCCAAAAGAAATTGTTGAAAGGAATTTTCTCATGTCAAGATTTTATTTCTCTGTTACAGTAACTGTTTAACTATTTAAATCTGGGAAAAGGCAAGAACCATCTGAAGAAACAGTTGGTATTCCTGATATATATTTTTTTTTCATTCCTAGGTTTTCATTCCTAGGTTTGTCATTTGCCATTAGTGTAGATGAACTAAGATGGATATGCTTAGCATACTGTCAGTTCTATTATAAAGTCTTCATTATGACCATGGGTCATGCACCATGTAATATCCAGCATGTCATTACAAGCTTAAACAATAAAATTCATTTCTGTTGCATATCATAGAAGTTCATTTATTGGGAGTGCTTTCTTAATTTTGTGGGACATCTATGATATTCTTTAGCCCAGAGACACTAAAAATCAGCTTTTACTGTGCAAACTTGGTGGAAAAAGCTGCCCCAACTCATTTCATTCTTTGTGAAGGAAAGCCTAAAGGCACCAGGTTCATAGCTCAGCAATTTGTATGTCACTTTGTGCATACAGGGATCAGTTCATGCTCCAAATAGTCAAGTTTTGTACCTGAACATGACTGTGTTTAGCTAACAAAGCACAAGATCTATTGACTGTGAACTTTCTCCAGATGGTAGCAAAAAAAATATTGTTTTCTTTTGTACTAAGACATATACAATTGTAATCTATTTGCAAAACTTTCAAAAGGGTGCCAGATTGAGTAAAATGGACCTTTAAAGTGTGAAGAAACTGAAGATGGGCATTTTGCTGCATATCTTGTGGGAGGATTGTGAAACAAACACAAAAATCCTCAAAGCTTTTAGAACAGAGGAAGAATGTCTCCTGGAGTCATAACTTCAGCTTTCTTGAAGGAAAATGGTTTTGTGCCTCATTGCTTTGGCAGAAACTTGTCATCTGAGCATAATAGAGGTTGTAGTGTGGTGTCTGGAGGAAGAATCTGAGAGGGGAGGAAGGAATAGCCATGGATACTAATGAATTGCCTGTCCCTGATTAGCAACTTGAGCCAAAAGGGGGTCTTCATTCCTCCAGTGTAGTTTGATAGATGACAAAATTTACTTGGAGATTTGCATGGTTTTGGCTTACTAAATATGACTCAGTTGTCCTCATCACTTGGGGAGAATGTAGCTTTTGTCAGTAAAAAAGTGCCACTACAAAAAATGCCTATGGCAGTATCTGTGTATCAAAGCACAAGAGGATGGGATCAGGGCACTGAAGTAGTTGGTACTGCGGACTTGGCCTGTCCACTGAGGGGTTTCAGTTTATTAACTAATTTTTCCTGCATTTCATGATCATGAAGGTAAAACATTTCACTTCAGTTCTCCAGGGCAAGAGGGTACACACAGTGCCTTCCATAATAATAAAACTCTGATTCCTGAGTATATGCCCCTTATTGTTTTAAATAATATAAAATACAGAGTACCTAGCAAGATTCATCCTTGTTTGCCTTAGCACTCAATCTTAAAGAGTATTTCATAAATAATACATATAGAAACAATGCTAGTTCCTCAAACTAATAAAGGGACAACTCAGGAAGGCAAGAACACTCAAGGTATAAAAACAGTTAATAATATGTCAGAGCAAATTAACTGAAAATCACCAAGGAACTCTGATGCAAGGACTTCTTGTGCACTATTAAACAAGTTTAACAATGATACTGCAAAATGGTTTTGGCTTCATTATCTCTTACTGTATGCATCCATCAGATTTTTAAACATCTTTTATATTTAAAACAATATAAAAAAACTTTGTATGTTCTGCTATCAAATCATAAGTATTCACCTCTGCAGACTGTTTTACATATAGTGGCATGCTGAAGAAAATATAACAACCAAAAAATAAGGAACACAGATCTACTTCCTAAAGTTGCATTAAAACTTTACTCATATGGAAAATGTTTATTACCATCAAAATAATAGTACTTAAAAACTGTGAATACTCTTACTTACGCTGATGGCTTTGTTGATTTGATTTTTCAATTTTTTTTCCATTTATCTTTGAATACCTAGCAGTATGTTTGAACTCTCATTATTATTCAATGTGCAACTTTGCTATTAAGGTCATGGAGAAAGTATTTTGGAAGGGGTTTATTTTCACTTCTTTTCCTTCCTTTCCCTCCTTTTTTCCTTCCTTTCCTTCATAAGGAGAAGCATAAAAAACGTGAAGTTCCTTTTTCTCCTCATCCTTTGTGGGTGTTTCCATAGAGCAGAAACTGACTTTATTCTTAAAGCAGCAGATATGTATCTCTTCTGCATGTTTAATAGCACCAGCCCCTTTCTTTTGCTTCTTTTACCATCACTAGATACTCTGTTCCATTTGCTTCATCCATTTATGCATGATTTTGGACTTGGAAGAAGTGATAAATGCTGTCTCCCCTTTATCACTCAGCTCTTAAGTAATTTTGACAGCAGAAACTGCTGTTCCAGTTAGAGCAGATTCATTAGGTCATCAGAAAATGCTAGCAGGGGCAACTTTTCACCTCCAACCTCACTGCACTAAATGCTGTGGCATCAAATGACCCAATTCATGAATTGGTCAAAGACAGCATCTACCAGAGATTATAATAAAACATAGAAGTGTTCTGTGACAGAGGATGTTGAAATTATTTCCTCTCATTTGCAATTCAATGAAACTGTAATTTTTCCTTGGAGTTCTGCTTTTCTTCCCACCATATGTTCTCCTTAATATAAGCAGTTGGGCAGCACTTTTGGTATCATTCATTCACCTCATCTCTTGCTTCTGTCAGTCTCCATGAAGCAGACTTTTTACATCTCCAGCTTACTGTTTCTGTTTGCTGCCTGCCACTGCTTTCCAGTTCTGTTTTTCCTGATCAAGGAAGTTCACCAGCAATGGAGGCTCATTTTTTCACTATCATGAAGTTCCTTTTTTTTTTTTTTTTTTTAAATTTTGTGTTACATGTCTACAATTTGCAGCTGAATGTTACATAAATAAAATGATTAATTAGCACTTATCAGGGCTTTACATTTCCTAAGTACTGCACCAACCAGCTAATCAAGCAGTTAATAAAATAATTAAGCAAAAGCAACATGCAGTTACAAGTGTTGTATTCTCTCTTTGTCTTTGTACAATTCCTTCGCATACTGTGAAGTCTGTAATGAAAAATACATATAAAAAGGTCTCCTAATTAGGTGATTTCTTCAATTTTCTCACACTAAAACACAACTGAAAATCAGTGCTTGTGTTGCTAAATATAATAAGCCTGATTACACCTGGGATTTCTAAAAAGATTTTTCACTCAACCTATGTTCTCCTTCAAATCAACAGCAATGTTGGCAGCCAGTGTAAACAGAGAGAGGCCAGCACCAATTGTCTGTGACTAAGGTACCACATTATTGACTGTGTAAGATTGCAGTGATGTTTCTTGGTATTAGCATAGAAAAAGGAGAAAAACCTTTGTTAGGGTATGGTCTATTATTTTGTATTTTGGTTTGGGTTTTTTTGATAATAAAATTAACTCATTTACTGCTAATGAGGATAAACCTGGTATACTGTACTTTTTAATTTGCTTATATGTGCACAAATACACTTGTCATGATTTATGCCAGTGATGCAAGAGGTTATTTTGTAGACTTATCCATCAGCTCTATTGACAAGTTAGTTTGAACTTGCCTAGGCCTTTTGTTCTCACCTAGTTGAGGTGGAAAAATATATGGCTTACCCTGATTTAAAAAAAAAAAAAAAAAAAAAAAAAGTTTAATTTTGCAGGACATAACACACTATCTGTGCTGTGCCTTGACTAAGTTCGGTTTGGTAGGAGTTCATGCAGGTGTAAACTTTCTTCATTTTACTAACCACTGTAGCATGATGGAACGATAATGAATTTTCTCTTGACAGCTTTTTTTCCATGTCTAGTGTGGTATCCAGAGCCCTGTATGGCAACTTGGAAGGCTTGAGTAGAAGTGCAGCTGATGGATGATCACTGAGCAGGAAAAATTGCACATCATATGGGGAAAAGCATTACCTAGCCAGATGCTTTAACCATGACAATTTGCAGGGATAGTCTCTGTCATATATCCATAGTGATGTTTTGCTTCAGTTCCAAAGCAAGAGTGAAACAATGTGGACCAGATGAAAGAAAAGAAATAGGACATTTTCTCACTAGGAAATGGTAAAGAGAAATAAAAATGCTCTTAAATATTTTGAAAGATGGTCTCTTAGGTCAACTGATTAATGTTACAAGACTTACAATCGCTATGAAAACCATGAATAGATTATCAAAGTCTGCCTCTGTTTGCAGACTCCTAATTGTGTTGTGCAAATAGAAGTACACAGTATATACAATATACTGTGTATAGAAGTACACAGTATATTTTCAATGACCCTGTAACTGAGGATTTCTCCCTGCAACACCTGGGTGCAGTTTTTTAACAGTATCAAAAATGGCTCAAATGTCTCAGGATTGCCAGTTAGGCTGAAAACAGATTTTTGGCATTTCAAAGGAAAGGGAATTTCAGTGACTGCAGGAGTAGAACTTCATGCAATACAAATATGAGCTAGATATGTTTAAAATTCACATGAAAATTCTGGAAGATGTTCTTTGAAGCTGTCTGTTTTTCACTGTGTACTGTGAAAACCAATAAACATAGATGTTTATATAATAATTATTCTTGTGGTCCTACTGGTGTATTTGCTTCTGTACATGTTCATAGAAGTAAGGATGAATGGATACAAGATAAAGGCTTTGTGAGGAGCATGGAGACCAGTATAATTTGTGAAGGAGCCTTATCCATTTGTAGAAATGTCATTTGAGGGAGTTGTGTTTGAACCACTTGGACAATGTACAGATATTTTAGGCTGAAAGTGCCTAAGATGTACAGCAGTGCGTGAAAGAAAAAAATATCCAGTTCTTTTTTATAAGATTTCAATTTAGTCCGCAGGTAAGATGTAGAGACTTCCCCCACATACATGGTGTGCATAAATTTGTGCACTGTGCATACATGCACAGTGTATATGTATATATACATACATTTATATGTATATCTCAAACACAAAGGGAAGATGGACTGGCCAGTGTCTGTCTTTACAGTGTTTCACAGTGGCATTATTTTACATAAAGTAATCGTGGCTGAAACCTTTTATTTCTTGTTTTCTTCTTTAGAAGGAAGAGATAGGCTGACTGACCTTGTTAGTGTGGTCTACAAATTTCATGAGGCTTTTACATATTTGCTTTTCTTGGTCATGCCATTAGCACATTTGAAACTGGGCTGATATTGCACCCATGCCAGATGCCCTGTTGCTAGGTCTGGATGCCTCTCATACCTGTTCGACCTTTCTGCATGGCAGCTGCAATGCTGTTTGTGTTAGCTGCTTGGGTCTTCAGAGTCAGTGTGAGGCAAGAGCTTCACTCTTCTTGAAGTACTTGTGTCTACAAGACATGAAAGAGACAACAAGGTGAGAAGTTATGCAGCAGCTGTTAGGAGGAGCATGACTATAGGTATTATCTGTGGCCTTTCTTACTCTGTTATTGAATTCTGATTTTTTGATTTCTATCATCCTTTTAGGACAGTTTTCAGTTTTTGTTTTGTGACTGTTTCTGTTTAGGGTATATATAATTCTCCAGGGTGATGGTGGATACAAAAGATTGTGGGTTTATGAGCTTTTTTTTTTTTTTTTTTTCTTTTCAATTTGCTTTGGTTTTGGTTTTCTGCCTGCTTTTTGAGCCAAGTCCTTCATGCATGTAGCATGAAAAATCTAACAGTGGGTCAGTCTTGGATGAGGAGTGGTGGAAGCCCTTTCATACTGCAAAACAGGTTTGCAGGCTTTATATAACTGATTCTTTCACTTACAATAAAAAGAAAATTAGAACCATTTACCTCCAGCTAGAAGAGATTGCAGAACTTCCCTCTGGTGCTGATGCAAGAACATTTCATAGAGAATATTTTATTCTTCCTGTGGCCTGATGTTGAAGGAAAATCTGGGCTTGGGATTTTTCCTTTATGTCACGTGCAGACTTATAACTCGGTTTCAAAAGCAATTAATATTTATGAAGATGAGCTGCTGTGAGACAGTGAAATATCTGCCATTCATACGCTGTAATATTGTGGTATAAATACATATTTAATTTTGAATTAATTATATTGTATTTAATCCTTTCTGAGAATGTAAACAGATACCAGCACATATCAGCACTTGCATACATTGTTGGCAAGTGACATGAGCTGTCAGCATAATTTTAGATGCATATCATTTCTTGCCTAGTATTTATCTCAAGTTATCACTGATCTAGGATTTTAAACTTTTTCTCACTGGTGTGCTAGCTGCTGAAATCAGGTTTTCTCAAGGTATAAATTGTTTTTGCTTTGGATGCAGAAACAAGAGTATGTCAGTAATGATTGTCTAGTGACTTCCTAAAGTAGCGTAATTAAAAAATCACACTTTGCAGAGCCCTTTAATCAGCATTGATTATAATTCTTTATTGTTAAATAGCTTCAGGTTGGCTTCTTTTCAGTTCAGAGTAAAGTATAGGCAAGAAGTCTGTGTCTGTATAATTGGTGGCAAATGCAATTAAGCTAAAAGTGCTCATCTTCTCTGCCCACCTTCCCCAGCACGATGATGGAAGATATGATATGTGCAGGTTATTATTGGGAACTTGCTGTTCCAGTCATCTTGGGGAAAACAAGGAGTTTGCTCTGACTATGGACAAAATCTTAATGTGTTTTTATTACTGTAGATCAGGAGCTGAGCTGTAGACAGTGAAGTATTGCATTAATATTTGCTGTGCTTGGATTAGCTGAATTGGCAGCATATTTAAGTAGGGACTTGGGCTTTCTTATTATTTACCTAATTATATTTGTAATTTACTGTGGCTCACTACTCAGTATGATTCTTAATTGTCTGAAGGAGAGTGTTAGTTTTACAAATGAGGTGGAATAAGTTTGTGTAATAATGCAGTCTTGGCTTTATAGGAAGAAGGTTGAGTTTTGTGCTCCTTGCTAAGCTTTATGGTATTCCCAATACTACTGCACTAGTATGGCTCTAATTACATTTTTAGAAGTTCATTTGCCAGTAGTTAGTAGGCAATCCTCATTGCTGTAATTATTAGTATTTTTATATAATTTTTGAAGCAAATATGTGAGGTTCCTGCCTAGTACTTGAAATGTAAAAAAAAAAAAATGCTGATGATAGGGGTTTAATATGAACTGAACCAAATTCTGAAAGAGGACTCTTCTGAACATTTGAGGTTACCTGCCATTTCACACCCTATTTACCCTAGTTGAAAGGGTGCCCTATATAGAAATCTGCTCTAAGGGGGGGATAATTATAATTTATACTCTAATAGATTTTGGGTGTTAAAGTACGTTGGTATCCCGATATTCCTTATAGAAAAATGGATAGTCATGCACTTTAAATATGGATTACTTAATAAAAATAGAGAAGTGAGGGAAAACACATAGGAAAGCAAAAAAAAAGGGAAAACTGGTAAAATTTGATAGATCTCCTTTACATTATACCTTTGTTAATTAAAAATGGGTCATGGCAACAGAGCGCCAGGAATGTAAAGATGCATCATATAGATGAGAAATTAAGTGGCTTACTATGTCATAAAACACTTGAAGCTCTCCTCTTCATTTTGCATTGCAATTTAATTTACTGGTAACAGTCACACAGTGAATTGGTGTTCTGCACAGAAGGGATACAGACATGATAAGAGCCTATTTTTTAGAATTACAGATTTGCATAATATTTTACATAGAAAGGAATACTAGGTGGTCATCTAATCAAATCTCCTGCTCAAGCAGAGCTAGTATCAAAATCACATCAAATTCCTGGGTGTCTTGTTCAGTTGGGTGCTCAATATCTCACAGGATGGAGATGCCATAACCTCCCTGAATACCTGTACCAGGTTATTCTTTGTTCTTGGCTCCACATTTTTCCAGATGTGTCTCTGGCCAAATCTAGCTAGAGCCACATAATGGTAGTGAAGTTACTATTTGCCACCTAAAAGATGGTTTTGGAGACTGCTTTTTGTACGTGGTCTGTCATACAATACCTGAGTAATTTGTGTCCCTGTTGTGTGCTGAAACTGAACCAGAAAATGAGAGGGTTAAGATAGGTCTGATTCCTGCTATGGTGCAGGCTGTGGAGCAGTTTCAAGTCAGTCAGTTGAGTGAAAAGTCATTTCATAACGTCCTCTTACTTAATGAAGAAGCAACAGTCTGAAACTAATAAAAACGGATCAGATACCATACAGTTGATACTTCAGTTAAACATCATTCAAGGTGTTGTGAATATATCAGTGTAAAAAAGCAACCTTTGAATCCTGTCCAGCTTCTATTTAATTTCCAGGTGTGGTGTCAATGAGTACAATGTGTTCGTTGTACTATTAAAAATATCATTATAATAGCTGTGATGTTAAGGTCAAAATTCCTTTTGTCCCATGTTCCTGTTCCATGCATCAGAGATGAAACGAAGAATATAAGAGCATGGCAAACATGCACATAGCCCCCCACCATCTTGAACACTGGGTCTTTCTATGCTGGATGTTTCTGAACATTTATCACTAACTAAATTCAGGGAATTTAATTTTCCCACATCAGTCCAGACTTATTTTGAAGGCATAGTTAATGTCCATGACCTTCTGTGGCATCAATTCCACAGCACAACTGCATATTGCAGAAACAGCCACCTCCCTTTGTTAATTTCTTCTGCTTTCATCCTTTTTATGAACGAGAGTCTTAACCAGATTCATTTGGTGCAGTTCAGTTCTTTTTTCTCTTTTCCATCATCTTCCATGGTTCAGTTCTTGCTTTCATAGATCAGAGTCTTACCTGATTCAGTTTGTCCCTTAAGTGGAAGTCATTCTGTACTTTCCACCACCATCTTGCTCTTCTGTGAACCTTTTCTGGTTGTATTCCTCTGATTTACAGAAGAAAAACAAAAAACAAAAAAACAAAAAACAAAAAAAAAACCCTACAACAACAAAAAAAACCACACACACAAAAAAAGGAAAGCTAGCAAAGGCTGGCATGCATAGACATAACAAATAAGAAGAACAAAATGCAATTTGGCTTAGGCTGTTGATATGGATAGTACCATTAGTAGTACAGACCTTACTAGTCTGTGTCCATCTCTCAAAACTCTATCATTTATCATATATACTTACACTGTATGTTTGCAGAAAGTTGCTCTCAAATTTTGTCTTCTCTTTTACGTTCTAGGCAGTGGCTTACTGTTTGTTTGGTCAGTGTGATGCATGTAACACCTTTTAGTTATCTGACCTCAGTGTCTTTGGCATCACTAAACATATCAGAAAGCTTAAAATTTCTCTCATCCAAGCAGATGCTGCCCGCTTAGGGAAACCCATTTGAGCCCAGTTTGAGCAATGGTTTTCAAGAACACATCTTCAAACATGGGAGTTTTAATGATTTCAGAGAAACCTTTACAATTGCAGGCTCTGCATAAAGACCTTCCCAGTTTGATCCTTTAGAGGTTTATCTTTGAAAGCTCCCTAAGGAGATCTTATACGGAAAAATCAATCGTGTTCACGTGTTACAATCAAATATACTCTGTCAATTTTATAGTCTCAGGAAAAAATATGAACGTGTTATGATGTAGTCAATATGTAGTCAAATTAAAGCCTTTCTCAAAAGAGATCCTGTCTCTGGAAATCTATGCATTTCTGAAATTATTTAAAAATAATTTCTTGTTCTGTACTTCCCCCTTGATCCCTCTGTCAATCTGATAGCTTTACTAGCATATCTTCTTGCTTAAAACACATTTTTCTTACCTTTGTCACATAAAAACCAGCATAACCAAGAAAGAAAAAATATTTAAAGACCAACTGTGCAGAAAGAACTGGAAAGTTTGTTTTAGACTTAAGGTGAAATACGTTACAGATGGTTATGTACCTCATGAGAGAGGTGGGCCCTCAAAGGCAGCTGTGCACAAAGTGCTGTCACTGGAGTACTAATAGAATATGTTTCTATTCTGACATTAATTTCAGAGACTCTGAACCAAGTGTCAAAATTCAGTTCATCTTGGAAATGGATCTTGTAGTAAATAAAAAGACTGTAACAAAAGGCAGGTTGAAGCCTTCATCAATTTGACTGCTTTTGAGGATAAGCTATTCCTATAAATAAATTGTGCACAGAGGCTGTTCCTGGTACTAGTGGATATTTGGAATCCACAGCCCACAGCTCGATGCCCCCATTTCCAAATTTTCTATCCTGCAGGAAGTGGAAAGTCAAACACTCGAATCAGGTTGGTCTTTTCTGGCTGTCCATACATGTGTTTATAATATTTGCTTGTTAATTTACTCTACAAATTTTTACTTGCTTTTTCTGACCAGTAGTGCCCCATAGTTAGCTGTGATTTGTTTAAAGGTGTTTCTTGAAATGGGCATCAAGACAGTAAAATAGCTTATAAGTTTTCAACACATCAAATAAGTTGTTGTGCTGATGGTACTTCAGTATAGTCTGAGGATAGTCTCAAAGCACACTTAGCTGTAAATTTTTTTCACTCTTTTAATATGCTTTTCAGTAAATGTTTGATTGGAACTGTTAACTGTATTTACAAGGAAAAATGTTTGCACTTATTCTGGCTTGTATGTTATCTACGAATTCTTTATGTTAAAAAAAAAAAAAAAAAAAAAAAAAAAAACAAAAAACCAAAACCAAAAAACCCCAGAGTAAAATAGGCTAGACCTTTAAGAAATGGCAAACAAAATTTGAAATAGTGAGATGACTCACAGAGCTCAAATATAGAGCTCAGAGAAAAGACATTTATTTATGTTAGTCTCGGTAAGTAGTACTGGAAAACCAGGAAGTGAAAAGCATCTATATGATTTTCATTACTAGAGAAAGAAAATGGATGGGAAAGAAGTATTTTCAGTTTATATAATTTTAAAAATTCATATATTTAAATATGCAGTGATTTACCATTTCAGCCTTGTCCACCACCAGTTGGATGCTTGTGCAGAAGCACTGTGTATTCCTCTGGGTTCTTGGTCAAGTTTTCTCACCATTCTCTGCTTTTCCAAACAGAGATAGCAGGACTCCATGGTGCTTATGTACTATAAGAAAAGGTTGTAGTAGGATGAGACTGGGGGAGAAGTGAGCTTGAAGAGCTCATAAATGAATAGATTTACTGGGACAGTCACTTGGAACTAGTCTTTGTCTTTCAGTAAAAAAGCTTACAAACTCTCCTTAGTTTGTGCAGAGAGTAAAAAATATGAGATGGCACCACAAATGCAGAATGTTGCGATCTAAATGTTCTTTGTTTTGTGCTTTTTCACTTGTGAGGAGAACGTATTACCATCTGACAGTTTTGCTGCAGACCACTGATATATTGCTCTCAATACAGCTGTGATTTTTAATAAGTATTCAACTGCTTGTTGTGTTAATAATTTTATCTTTTTTCCGGCTCACAATTTTTAACTGCTACACTTTGATTGTATTTCAGAAAAGTCAAGCATCAAATAGTGGAACTGACATCTGAATTAAAGACTGGGCAAAATATCTCTTCCCTCTTTAACTGATGAAGCAAACTAAAATGGAAAACTGACTAAAGGAGGTGAGTCCTTTCTTCTTACTCTCTGATTATTACTCTTGATTTATCTCTGCATTGCTTTTACTAGTTTTTCTTCAGATTTACTTTTAAAAGGCAGGAAGCTAAATGACTGCAAAAATCTGAACTGTTTTAATGAAAACAAAGGTAGCTTGAGAGCTTGCTATTTTGTCTTAGAAAATTACATATGTGATAACCCATCTTTATACTGCTCTAAATCTGCAGCCTGCAGACAGCGTTAATCTCAAATGTCTTTGAACATCGTGGTGAGTGATTTTCATGAGTCTGACATGAACTTTAAAAATGAAGCATATAAAATGTTATCTAGTGCTGTAGCTATGGCGCGAATGTAGGGAGTATGAGAGGAAAGGAGTGATTTGGCCTGGAGGAGTATAAGGAAAGATAGAGATCAGAGCTAAAAATGAGGTATAGAAAACAGTATGGGGGAGTGGTTGCAGCATCTTGGAATCAACACTGAAACAGCCTAAAGAAGTTCTGGTAAGGCAAGAAATACCTTGTCCACAGTTTTGGGGAGTGGGAAGTTGTTTGTTCTTTTTTTACACTAAGAGCTGCAAAAACCTGGGACCTTACTGACCTGGTAGAGATACTGAAGATAAACCAACCTCTAGCAACTCTAGCCCCTTGAACACAAATTGAAAATAGTGGCAAAATGTCTACCTATAGTGAGCTGTGGGTATTTCACAAAGCTAATCCTTTGGAAACAAATTAAAATCAACAGTTCCATATCCTGTTTCTTTGCTACCACAACAGACCCAGGCACTTGGAACAACAAGAGTATTTTTAATAGGTATTTCTTTTTTAAATCATGGTCATACTTATACTTTGACAAAATTTTCAAAGTAACTCTTAGATCTATGGTACATTCAACTGCTTACAGTTCTGTAACAAGCAATTTAATTATAATGTTAAATTAATATATTAATTAATTATATCATTTATTCTGGTTATATCAGGATTAGTTAGGTATGATACTGTACCCCAACTTACAAAGTTCTCTGAGAGGAACATAAGTTCAAGATACTGAATGAAATAATTACATTTCTGAGATTCTATTTATATCACTTCAGAATGATCTTTACTCATTGTTTTCCCTTTATGTAAAAAATTTCAGTGGACACACCACTTAAAAAGAAAAATGTTACTTCTTAAAATTAAAGTGTTATCTAATTATCCAACAGTAACAGTTGCTTTGTATTTTAATAAACTTACTATAAGCAGCAACATACTAATACTGCTGCAACATTTACATAGACATTAAACAGTACCCATAACAATGTATTATATAATATGCATATGTATATTGGATTCTGTATGCAGCATATGTAGCATACATGTGGGTACTTTTACATTATAAATATATATTTCCAAGGTGTATATATATATATATATATATATATGAAAAAGTGGTGCATTTTCTTTAGAGAATAGGGCATGGGACTAGTCTGCACTTTGTAACAATGAAAACTGCTTAGATTAGGTCATTTACCTTTCCCTCAGCTTGGCTTTCTATAAAATCTAAAGCTTCACTGGAATGGTGATAAAATGTTTGAAATTATGTGGTTTTCCACAAGTAAAATTTGGATTTTTAGCTTAGGAATTTACTAAGTAATACATTTACTTATCACTTACATATTTTTTTTATCAATTACTATGCATTTTCATACACATGCACAAAAACCAAAAAATCTTTCCCCTCAGTTCACTGTGGTTTGGATAAAATTACAATCTCCACCATTCCCAGTGTTCAGTTTTTAACAGCTGTGCTCAACTCTGACTAGATTTGCACCTAGATTTGGGCATTTGTGTGTCATTTCAAAGGGTCAAGGAAGTTAAGAATGATGCAGTAAGAACATTATTAAGGCTGTGCAGTCACCTCTGTAAAAATTAGGAAATTCTAAAATACATATTGTCTTTTCACACCCATCATGATAAATACTTTCCAACAACAATTGCATGTACCTTTTTTTTTTTTTAGTTTTACTTGAAGTTCACCTGGGTATTGGTTGTTTCCTCTTTCAATGATTGAGAAGTTGTGATTTAGTTATATTATCAAATTTGATCCTTCTTATGATGTTTTTTTCTATCCCACATATTCAGTCAATTCACCCAGTTTTGGATAGGCTATATAAGATTTTGGATAGGGTATTTGTAGGTATATACAGACACATGCATACTCACAAGAAGCAAAGGCACCACCACTTGGAGGGCAGTATAGAGACTTTTTTTACTGTGTTTTGGGAAGGAAGTGATGCAGATGGAACTTAAATATGCCATTAATTCAAGACATGTTTGTTGGCAGGAAGATGACTAGGCTTTAAAAAATGGATGAGGAGAAAATACATGGAGTGTATTAGGGACACAGAAGAAACGGAACTTCAGTGAGACCAAACAAAAGGCATATGATTTATCATTTACAGGCAAAATGTATTCAAGAAATGTAAATCTTAATGTCTTTTTGTCTTATTGGGAGGTAGGATAGCAGATGCTTTGTATGATCTAATTATGCATGAGTCTCAGGGTCTTAAAATATCTCTTTCCTTCGGGAAAAAGGGCACAAGACATAATGAACAAAGTATCACAAAAGATATGATGATCTTTGATGCACTACAAGAGGAAGTATAAGTTATTTTACTACTAGAGCTGGTATGAAGATAACAACTGTAATGAGAAAAATTAGAACTATTGCCTCAGGTAAAGTACACTAAGAATGCATAAAAGCTTACATGAGACAAAGAAAATATGATCAAATATAAAGAAAAATAAGCTTTCAGGTGCTAATTGGAAAGTGATCATTACTTGCTTGGGGATTTTAAAGAAAAATTTACACAATAATTTTTTACTATAATTTGAATGGTAATCACTTGCTAGGACATTCAAAGCCTGCAAATCAGATGAATTGTCTGTTAGATAAAACAGAAAAAAATAAATTGAAGTACATTTTGTATATTACACTCCCTTTTTAACTTATGGGAAAACCAAACATCATGACAAAACACAGAGTTACCTTTTTAATGAAGAGAGTATAGGCAACAAAAGAGACCTGATGTAAGGAGCCAAATGCATTTTTTGCATAGAGTGACAAGTTAGAAATCCAGGTAATATGAGGCTGTAGAAGATAGGTATGGAAATAGGCCAAATATTTAAGCATCTAGTCCTTTGTTATTTATTACACCTGTTCTTCCTATTTCATATTAATCCTGTGGAATGCTAAACAGCCCCTTAAAATTAAAACGCTTTTGCTCATGACTTAAATTTGTTACAGTGAAAGCCACAGCCAAACTAGACCTGCTCACCAGTGCATGCCTTTCCTGAAGCCAAGTGGGACATAGTATTAGAGATGGGGAATGCTCTTTTAAGGTCTCTCAAGCCTTAGAATAGATTAGCTCAGGAAATACATAAATATTCAACTTTTTAATATTTTTCTGTACTCAGGCATTTACTTTCACTGTTCTTTATGACAGTGGCATGATCAGCCTTTGAATTCATCAAGTGTAGCTCTTTTTGTAAGTACATATCATTACAAGTGGATAGGTCTAAGAAGCTTGAAGGGTGGGTCAAAAGTATTTAAATCATTAACTCTGAAACAGGGAACATTTCTTGTATGCCCATCATTCTCTTCCAGTAAAATATTTCAGATTGAGCACAGTAGGAAATCCTATTTACTCCCATGGTATAAAATTATATAACTGAACTAACTCTCCTCCCTTTGAAGCAAACTGATCTGTGGAACTGGTACTCCTTATAGCCTGCTGATGCAGGGAGAGATGTCTTTCTTAGGTTTTCATTGCACATTATAAGCAGACATGATAAATACCACACCACCTCCTGATGGCTTCATGGAATCAGGGGCACCACATGTATTCTCACTCTGGAAAGAATATAGCAAGCAAAATCTGTCATTATATGGTCTGTCTTTAGATTTTATGTGATTTCAACAATTCAAGTGATAACACCATAGAAAATCTGGTTCAGATAATTGTTTTAGTTTTGCAGGCATAGAACCTGTAATGTGCAAAATGAAAAGATAAATTTGTCCTTACTGCATAGTGAAAGCCTGCCCAAAGTACGTTAGTAACCTCTTCCAGATGATTGAGCAATACAGATTTACATTCTTTTGAAAACCTTATTTTATATCAAACTCTTGTGCCATTTGCTTGTTATTTTAAACTCTTTTTGAAATTTGGCTTATTTCTATTGTATAGTTTCAACTCATCATTTGTGTTGTTGCCCTTTCTTGCCACCCCTTTTACCTTCTTTTTCCATGCTACAGGCACAGTTAAAAAAACTGGCTCATGATCTGTGGAAGGGGCATGATAATACTGGGTCACAGTAGAGACATGGTAAAAAGATTCTGGTATTAAGGATTTGAATGCTCAGGAGAGACCACAGTCATAGCTGGATGCAGTGACTATGTTCTTAAGATGAAAAGAAAAAAACAGTATAACTATCGTTCACCAAAAAAATGTGTAATCGTGTTATTATTGAAGCTTTTTGAATGGCCTTTGCCAATAAATCAATTCTAAGATTTTATCTTAGAATTTTGATGTAGCTTAATTGGGGTAGAAATTTCCTACAAATACTCATCTTACTATTTTTATTTTTAAAACGAGAAGAAGTATTTCAGTATTACAGAATCAGCACAGTGAAATAATTTGCACCTAGGCTTTATGAGCTGGCAAGGAAGTTCCTTCAACAACTAAAAGTCAGATCTCACAACTCCTGGTAAACAGTACAATTTCAAAGAGTGGAATAAAATCTAAAGTAATCACAAGTAAAGTCAAAATAGTTCAAAAGTTGCTGAAGTGATTGATAAAAATGAGGCTGAGTTGCTTAAGTATTTTGGGTGAGTTTGTACGTAAAAAAATCATTCTACATGTCCTATATTGATATAAACGTAGACAAATATTGTGGATAAGAATTTAGGCAGTGCAAGAATAAAGGAGTATACAGTGGGTATGTGATACCATAAATCAAAATTCTGAAAAGGCTTTTGAGAGTGGTACTTTACCAGTTGTACTATGATTTGCAGGTTAATGCACTACTCAGTCTTAGGAATAGCAGAGGGTCACCTTTCTATTCAAATTACAGCTACATCTGGGCATACTTCATTAACGTGCTCACATTTGAAAAAGTTGTTGGAAACAGGAGAGACTTCAGGAGAAGGCACAAGACTGGCTCAAATGAAACTAAAAACTAAAAATAATGGCCAGTTCAGTTCAGTGTTCTGGGTGGAAATCAAAATACTATTTTCTTGGTGCAGAAGGCAACAAAATACTGAGCTATGGCAAAAAGATCCAGTACTTAGAAGTAAACCTAGAAATAGAAGCAAAGTGCCTATTTTCAAGCAGAAGTAAATACACATTGGAACAATTTACCAAGCAATGTTGTGGATTCGTGTAACTTAAAAGATTTCTTTTGGAATTAAGGCTAGGATTGCTGAAGCAATTTAGGGAATTACGTGCTCAAACATTCTTGAAATGTGCTCATTAAATTCACCAAGATCTCTTGGGTTCCTCTCAAAATGAAACAAAGCTAAAAGCAGCATGCTGCATTTGATTCACAAATGGGGCTTGATCAAAGGTACTGCGGAGTAGTATGAGATGTTCCTAGATGTGTTACACAGCAGGTTGGACTGTATTGTCCCAGTGCCCTCTTTTGTTCACAGAGTAAGTGAGTTTATTTATTTCTACTTAAGAAAAAACTAAAAATTATTCTAACTTAATAGGAGCTACTTGAGATTGTTGTTGAAGTACTTTACAAGTGTTTTCTTACACCCCATCTGCTTAATAAGATGTCTCTAATTGACTCATTCTAAAGCAGTGGAATGCTATTTCACATCCATTCTCCTCCTGCTGATGGTAGGGAATAGGCAGAAAGACCAGGCCTGTGCACATAGGTGGCATCAAGCAGCTTAACAACAACTTTATTTCTGTTTGGCTTTCAGCAGCTGATTTGACTGCCAAAGCAGAAAGGATCTGTCATGTTTCAGGACCTCCTCTGTGATCGGAGTGTGTTGACCAGAGAACGTCCTGAAATAGGACTAGATAGATATTTTAACAAAGCATTTCTTGGTTTGCTGAAACTGCTGAAGAATTCACTGCAGATCATTGTCTCTCACCAGGAAAACTTAGATCTTAAGCAAGTGAGTGTGGTTGGCTCAATTTTACCTCCTTGAGGGTTACTTTGAGTTAGAGGCTACACAGACATATTGAACATCTAGTCACGTAACAGTACAAGCAGCAATTTCACTGTCACTGAGCACTGAAGCCCTTACTGTAGAAATTATCTATTTTCTTTCTTTTTCACACTTCACTGCTCATGGTCTGCATGGCTAGAACCACTCGTCCTGTAAACCAGATCTGTAATCAGTACAAATACTATTTGCAAGCCAATTTCCTAGTATTACTTTTCAGATACACAGGCATCTGAAATAAGATAGACACGTAGAAAGGATGAGGAATCCCTTGACTCAGAGATGAATTCTGCCCTAAGTTTACTTACAAAGCTGAGGTCTGTGAGGTTCCAGAAACTCACATTGTATCTGAATAGCACTATATAAGTATGGAGGAGTAATCAAGAACATGAGGTTTTGGTTATTTTTCCTTCAGTTTTTTTGCAAGAATGCACAAATAAACAACATAGAACCTGAATAGTCTATGATTCTTAACACTTAATGGAATTTATTTTATGTGTCCTTGCTCGAGAGTTTTTTAAACTTACTTTGTGGTAGAAGAAAACAGGCTTACATCAGACAAGTGTTAAAAACTCAGGGTATAAATGTTCACTGTTTGTCTAACAGTGAATTGAGTTGAATATGAAGTATAAAGAGAACAAAGTGCTCATGTAGTCTTTGATATATGATGGATATTTTGGAGATCTGTTTATCCAAGACATCAGTGTTACAACAAGGTTATAATATTAGGTTGTTGGATCTTTATCAATCTGTAAAAGCTATTTGTCATCTCTATGAACCAGATGTCATTATCAGAATAAAAATTACACCCATGAGATCACTGCATTTCTCATTGTAATCACGAAGATCTTCCCCACTTTCTATCAAATCCAACATGGAGAAATAGCAGTATGTACTTCAGAAAAATTATTAATGACAACTGCTGTGTGTTTCCTTTATGCAGCTCACAAAACTTCTGACTAAAAGCAGCTGTTGTGACATTCAATGCTGGAAAAATAATTAAGTGTAAACTAGTTTTAAAATATTATATATTTTCAAGATCAAGGCATTCCAGCCAGGTGCTTGAGTTAAAGGTGCCCAATGTCCATACAATTGAATGGTTTATGTTAGTGACTGAGGAAATAAAAGTGAAGATTTTATCAGTTTGGGATTTTTGGTTTCTGTAAGTAAGCAAAGCTAAAAAGTAATATATATCCTTGTTAAGTTCAATTGCTTATAATACAGCCATTCAGATAATACACTGCAATTTGTTCCTATGCCTCAGAGAAGTTTACTGCTTTCCTATAAGTCTGTTGGGACTTTAGCTTCAGAGAATTGCATGAGGATGCCCTCTGGTCCAGTGGGTATACTGCTTCCCAATGCAGTTATGTTTTGAACACAGTGAAAATTGAGTTATGCTCCCTTATGATAAAGTAAGTTCATTTCTTGATCTGACAAAATGAGCCTAAGAAATATTTGCACAGACTAGGTCATGTAATTATTACATTATCTATATTGATATTACATCATATATGCATTTGTGCACATGTGTCTAGTTTTCTAAAACACTTTATAAAAACCAGACATAGACAGGTTTTTGTCTTCTCTCTTTCTGATTTGAAAATATAACTCAGAAAGCATGGTGAAGGAGATGAGGCAACCTAGCTGTCCCAGGAGGTACAAATTGGACTGATTAGGTCAAAACATATTTTCTTTAATATGTGATATGGAGTTGGCCCACAGGCAAAATAAAACTAGGCAGGACTGAAGGCAGTCAGTATGACATCAAGAACGAAATAACACCACTGGGTAGAAATACGACTTTAAGTTATGGTAGAACTTCTTAGGTGGAAGATCAAGAGCAATCCAGTATAAGAGATATAGCTCTAAGCAACATTATAGGAGATCCAGCTCTTTTAATTCACCAGAAATAACTGAGTTATGATAATAAAACCAGCACCTCCACGCAGATGTTATTGAACCATTGCATGATCTTTTTTGGTTGGGGTGTTTTTTTCAGTGGAAATATGTAGTGAGAATGAACTTTGTCCTGCAGCAAGATTTCTGATCTAGCTCTGACTCTTTGATACTTGATGACACCAGTCATATTTCTTAAAATATCATGGCAAGAGTCAGTGTCTTAGAGCAACAATAAGTAAAGAAGCACATGCTGTGGGGAAAGAATGACATAACCAGATATAACAAGGCAGAGTTTTAGAAATTACCTTATTTGACAGAGCATCTGGTTTAGGGTTAGTCAAATTAATACCCTTGGACTGCTTGGGTGATGAATTGATCTTTCCTTGAGATATCAATAGCCTGAGTATCTGAGA
Organism: Phaethornis superciliosus; assembly: GCA_023637945.1. Classification (NCBI taxonomy): domain Eukaryota; kingdom Metazoa; phylum Chordata; class Aves; order Apodiformes; family Trochilidae; genus Phaethornis; species Phaethornis superciliosus. Next base: position 49,379,017 of record JAJQWJ010000002.1, on the reverse strand, counting down.
AAACAGGAAATAATTGCTGCATCCTGATATCCTTTCGCGACAAGAATTTATTCATCCTGAACTGGTTCACAAAATGGTGGGTTTTTATTTTTAATTACTAATCTTTACTGCACGTGATATTATTGTAAGATTGTTTGCTTGTAGCATGTGCTCTCCAAGTAATCGGTTAGCTGTCAGGAAAAAAATCAATAATACCAATACTGTTTAGTTCTTAAATTCTAAATCAAATGTTTCTTACACAAAGAGGTTCTAGTTATATGTACAGCTCTGTACAGCTTTTTTAATTTAGATTATATTTGTTTTCTTATTGGTGACATGAACTCAAAGAAACCCTTTTTCTTCCTATTTCTGAAATGTTAGACTGATTATTTTCCAGAAACACCTATCTGGAATAAATTGAACTATCTGATTTCAGTTTAGATTAGGTACTTAAGTTGTAATTAAAATCCAAATGGTAAAACAAACTGAGAATGACAAATGCACTTTACTGAATCAGTTGATCACTGCTTTCCTGTATTAGGGCTGTTCTGTCTCCAATGCAGTTCTGTTTGATTTACTAATTACATGCAGAATTTCATAATGTTTAGGTTCATCCTAACAGTTTCAACACATCAGAAATCCTTCTCGGATAACATGATCAAGAAGCATTAGTAGAATAGTTCATAAAATTATAATTACTGATAGTTTGTGCTGCTGAATGGTCTATCAGAGTATGTTCATTTCATGTATATTTGAGAAATGAAAGGCTATTTGTTTTCTGTGAGGAAATCTTGATAAATTTAATGCTTTGCTTTTTAGAGGTGTGCCGTAATGTTCTTTTTTAACTTTAGAAAATGTAATGCCTTCCATAGAGGAGTTGGACCTCTGTGCAAAAGGAGGAAAAAAATCCTGGCTTTGAAATATTTGCTAGGAAATGTTTGGGTTTTGTTATGCCTCTAAAAGCATAATACTACTACCTTATGGTCTTATTCATAGTTACAGTAGTAGTAAAGCAAGGGGAGATCTATGAGGCACAAATGCTCTGTTTCTTCTTTCGGGGAAATAGAATGCAAATTTGTAGTATATTTTTCAAACTTGAATTATTTATATATCAAACATTGCTCTGGCAAATCCTGGTTAAATTTATATGAATTCTCTTAATCTCTTCAACAGTTTGCCCTGCAGGTTTTAGTAATTCTTCTGACCACCCCCAAAAAGCTGAGACTTTCATATTTCAATCTGAATAAATATTATTCTGATCCCCAAATCTCTCTAGCTATATTGATATATATATTATTTTCTAGTCATAAAAAAACCCACCTCTTTATAGCTAGAAACAATAGGCATTACCTATGTGCAGTGCCTATTTAGTCTATTAATCATACTTTTCTCTTTTGGTCATCTTGATAGTACCTGATATCTTGACACCCATTGAGCAGTTAGTTTTCTCCGTATTCTTCTAGTATGAGGACTGACCTGAGGGTCCTAAAAGTGGAGGCATCTCCAAGAAGAGGTATACTTTTTGTGGCAATTTTAGAGGGCAGGTATGTGTCTCAGGGAGGCAGATTTGTTTTGGATGACAGAGCTGGTGCTTGAGAGAATCAGTGTCTCTGTAATTAGGGAAGATGGGAGTCCACTGTATTTGAAATACAACTGGGATTTGCACTAGTTACTCCGCAAGGAACAGAAAAAACTTAGTGGGCTACAAACAGCCTTTGACTATTCCCACTTGATGCCACTAAACCCAGGTGTTTGACAAGACCCAGCTAATACAGTGCTCCTGCTACTGTTGATTTCTGATGGCACTCTTGTCTCCCGTGCTGTTTCTAGGGGCTCACGGTTGAGAAAATCTTTTATTTAATAAAGCCAAAGAGAGCTTGTTCTCCAGTGAGTGGGATTCTCCAGGAAATAAATCTGTTGCCGAGCACCATTAATCCTCACCTGCCATCACCACTTAACCCACAAATAGGTGTGTGTAAGGGCTACTGTTGTAATTTTGTTTTCAACTTTGATAGCTGGACTTCTGCTTGGAGATATGATGTAACAATTGGCAGAGGTGTGAACTCACTGAGAAGGTTGTTAGCTCAGAAATTATTATCCTTTGGTCAACCAAGAACAATCTATTTATCTAAGCATGAATGAATGCTAAATTGGGCTAGAAAAATAAGCAATATAATTGATTAATATTATTGCTTACTGTAGCATAGTGCTATTTATTTAGCAATTTAAATTGGTACAGCTACCTAGAGATTGTAGTTGATGGGAATATAATAATTGCATCTCTAAGTAAACATTTTTTTGCAATGCATATCATGTTTAGCTTTTCCTATAAATGAATTATTTTTTGTTAGAACTTGATAGTACTATTGCACCAATTCTGAAATGACCATTTAATATCAGTCACAACTTTATTTTGCTGCATTATGAATGCTTTTTAAGTTTTGTATTTTACTTACTTTTCATTCTCTATTCTCATTCTCATATGCTTCCAACTAGTGCCATTAGTCAGGGTGCTGTGGTGGAGTATATCTCACCCAAAGTGACTAGTCCAAAGTTACTGGCACCTGTCAGGCAATTGTCTGGGGTCTGTCTTTAGGCAGTGGAAATAGCAGCAAGGAAGAATGGTTTTTTGACCAAATCTCTAAACAATGAGGACAGATACCACCACTCACCCACCCCTTGCTGCTTCCAGATGCGCCTCTCTCTCTGTCCAACTGTAGAGGAACCACTGGCAGAGAACAGAGTCTAGGTGCCTGATTTTTAAAAATATTATTCCCACAGGTAGTCTTTTACATCACTGCTTTTAATTACCACCTTAAAATGATCCTGCTTAGTAAGAAAAATCTGGTTTTCACTCCCCTCGGTTGCTGTCAAAACACAATGAGGGGGAAAAAATCAAAAGAACTATAACTGCAGAATATGTACGCTACAGCCTGGATGTTTTTTAGAATAGAAATTTTATTAAGAATGTGTTCAGTTCCTTCAACAGTCAGTTGTTTTTCTCAAAACCTTTTTTAGTCCATCTGAAGTACTAGAAGGCTTGTACTGTAGTCTCTGATGTGAATTTGTGAACCCTGCAACATTAACTGCCAACATTCAGAAAGCATTTATCAAATGTCCTCTTTCTCCATGCAGTTTAAGCAACAGGGTATTTTTTTCCAATGATTCTTTCTGTAGTGTGTTGTTTTCTTCTTTTGAGAACAGAAAAGTGTTTGGTAGGCATTTTATTTATGTACTTTCACCTTGACCTGAAGGTCTCTAAAATTTTTACCTGTTCTCAATTCTTTCTCCTTTTCATCTCCTGCCTTTTCAGGAGTTAAGGAGTATGGAGTAAGTGCTAACAGTCACCCCAGCCCTTTCTATGGAGTGGAAAACCTTCTTGGACTGTTTATGTCTAGCAGCAAACACTTTTTCTACGCAATTTTCACCACTTCATCCCATTTAATATGACTGTTCTCCTAGAAAAGTATTGTCTGGGTTAGAAAATTTGTCTGGTAGCCAGACCTAACAGCAAGAACATTGCCTGACCTTGATGACAGGGACAGGAGAAATGAATTTTTTAAAAAACAGAGGATTTCCATCACTTTAGCCTTCTACCCCTTTCAGGGTTGCCTTTTTATGCGAGAAAACAGATTTTAAATGGAAACCTACATTTCCTGTTTAGCAAGAGAAAGTCTAGTTGTAACAGAGAAATACTTGGAGTTCAGGGGAGAAAAAATATTATGAGGTATTTCTAAACATCCTTCTTCATAACTTGCAACTTACTGTACACTAATGCAAGTCCAGAAGTTTTCAGAAGTGCTATGCAATATTTCTTAACACAAAATATAAATAGGCCCAAAACCTACAAGGCAGGTTATGTTCTTCTGGTTATCTGTAATCATCCTGCTTTTAATTATTAAAATGAAGTAATTCATAATTTCACTTACTTAAATTACGGGTGCGTAACCTCAGACTGAAGAACCATTTGCATGCATTTTTCATATTTGTGTAACTAACTCTAAATTTGCAGACCACTGTAATTTCCAGAAGGAAATATTACTGCCAAATACATGATGTATTAGGCTGTAGAGAGGTGTGAAGTTCACTCTGCTTGCCTGTAACAAATTCCTGTTTTTCTAAACTTTCATACTAGAAAAACTGATGCATGCAAATATTATGCACAGTGTTGTACCACTGTCTTGGAGAAATTTACCTATGTCCTAGAAAATACATTCTGTAGAGTTAGGATTTCATTATTTATGTTTTATACTCAGGTTTTTCTTATTGGTGCTTCTTCTGTTTCCATTATACAGCAAAACCCATATGATAACATATTAAAATTGTCATGTATCCTTACTCAATACAGAACAACTTATTTGTGCCCCAACCCAGGACAGATCAGCAGTTTGTGTCCACACTTAATAACTCTTTGAATTCTTTACCATCCATCCCAAATTAATAATTTGTGCATAAATAAGGAATCCTACTTTTTAATTTTTATCTTGGTATTTATTTTGTTTGTATCCATTTTCTAAGAACAACTCAAGCAGATTATTTTTGTTACTCCTAACTGGCAGCAAGACAAGGAAAAAGGATTTACTGGTATTATAAAATGTATAGCTGTATTGTATACAGGTATATTATGTATAGTGTCCTATATCAGTTGCAGTTCCTAATCCTTTCTCATCCATTCTCTCCTCCCTATTTTCCACATTATCACAGTTTTTACACCGAATGTCACACTTCTGCAATGTGCAAGCAGGCAACATGCCTACTATTATATTTAGCCCTTTCACAAGTCTCAAGATAAGTGCATATTTAAAGAATGTGTTTATAAAAAAAAAAATCAAATGAAATTTCTGGGTAAGTACAGTGAATAGACTGAATGAGGAGTCACACAGAGCCACAGAGCCTTTTGACATTGACTTTTTGTTAGATTAGTGATTAAATATATGACCTTGTTTGCTCCATTTCCAGCGAAGATGAGAATCTACTTTTAAATGTTTCATGATACTATTTGATGGCCTTTAAAGAGGTAACTGGACAGCTTGATAACATTTGCTATCAGGGTAGAGCTTTCTAACACTATAAATGTAAATTCTAAGTAAATTACTACTGTTGTTTTGCCAGTGGTCTTAAAAATTGCAAATATTTTACTGTTTATTTCATAATAATAATTTTAATTTTGGGGAGATGTTTTGAAGACTTTGCATCAGTAATTCATTCTTGACTGAATGAAGGCAGTCTTGATTCATCTCCTGTTTCTGAGAAAATCTTTCAGTATGAGTATCAGCTGTAATCCCTCAAGTTCACTGGTTTATTTGGCTTCTTAAATAATTGTCTCTACAGTGGTTCGACCTGAAGTGACTATTAAATTCAGAGTCACTGAATCATGCACACCAAGAATGCTTGTGCATGTGTCATGACAGTTTGTAAGCAAGAAAGATTATACACACAAAGACGGTCTTGTTTTGTATGGATGTAATCAGAAAGCTTTTCAAACCTCAGCTACTTTGTTTCCACTTCACAGTAGAACTTATGTTGTGATTAATCAATTATGAAAGTATTAGATAATAACTTCTAAAATGGGTAATTATTAATTAATAACATTACTCCGCAACTTCAAATTACTATGCGTAGGAAAACATAATCTGGAACACGCAATCAAGGAAAATAGATGTAGGGAGTGATACCATGCTGCCATAGACTGGAAACTGGGAAAGCTCTGGTGAGGCAGCAAAGCTAAAAAAAGAGAAAATAAAATTTCTTGACTCATTAACAATTTAGAACTTTTTGCGTTCTGTAGGCACTCAGCTTCCAATTTTGAGAGAAGTGCCTTGTTTAACAATCTTGATACATAAATCATAATAAAATATGGACAGAGCAAATCTTTTGGAGTCACTGTGTAAGGATGAACTAAGTAAAGTTAGTTTAAAGGTACATGTTAATACAACTTAGGTGCCTATATCTAAATAGGGTTTTTTCCTTGGTAACTCATTTTGCATACTAAATACAGGTTGAGAGAGCCCATTTCCTAAAGAAATGCAAAATTTATAATATCCTTATACCTGGAATAATGAGAAACAACCCCAGCTCACCATGTAAAAGGAAAATGGCAGGATCACATGAAGTGTAATGTGGTCTGAACTTTGATTGATGCAAGTTCTTGTCAGGAGAGTTTATTGAAATAGTTGGTCTCCAGAGTTTAGTACTTTCATTGCCACTGAATGAAGCAAATTTGTTCTTAAGTAGCAATCCCTCTTTCTTAGACATCATAAAAGCCCTGTGCTGACATTCCACTAAGGCATAAATGTCGTTCCATGTCAGTACACTTTTTTCTATACTTGAATGGCCTGAAATCACAGCATAAGTGAAGGCCATGATAAATTTAGTATGTCTTTGATGTTTCCTGGGAGGAAAATAAGTGGATGCCAGAAAGGAGGAACAGAGGCACTAGATGTGTAAGAAATTCTAGGTATCTTAGCAATCTTAACTTTTTCACATTGTTGCTTAAAAAGGGATTCCTGTGACACTAGGATACACGAATCCCAGAGTGCAAATATTGTTTCTTTCTGACTAAGAGCAAGCAAGGTAAGGAAGAAAACAAAGAAATAGTTTACAAAACTTACTATAGTTAAATGCATTTTTTTCATGTGAGAGTTACGTAAAATTTACATACTTGTATTTTGTATACTCATCTGCCTTAACTTTCAGGCTTGATCTGGAAACCTATGAACTTCAAGAAGTCTGCTCCAGAAAAAGTACCAACCAAAAAAAGCAAACATATTTTCTCACAGAAATGCATAAAAATAACTTTGATTTAAATATTAAATATACAGTGAAATGGTTGAAGAATAGTGCAAATAGGATTTGCATCTTTTCTATTTGAAAAAAGACTGATAAAATGGCAGCAGCTATAATACGTGTATAATTTTTAATAGTTATATTTGTAGTCAGGACCTTAAATTTAAGCTTTGAGGATTGTCAGCTGGTTGCCATGCTTTTGGGAAGTCTCACATCCTGCATAAGAAGGTCTTTGAGGTGCTGGAGTGTGTCCTAACAAGAGTGACGTTGCAAATGGGTGTTCTGTATTTCAAATCCTCTCAATCTACATGGGCCAAAATACACAGCTAATGATACAAAAATTTTAAAAGGCAAACAAGTCTCTTGTTTTTCATTTGTCAAGATCATATGCTCCCTTCAGAGCATGGAAATTTTGTCTTGTTTCTCATTCTGATTCTATATTTTTTTTCCTTGTCATCTTATTTGCTGCTGCCATGAGTGAAGTCAAGCATGATCTAACTTCTCAGTGCCTTTTATGCATGCTTCAGTAAATGTCCATTTATACCGATTTAAGAAGTTTCTTCTATTCTATTAAACTGTGCTAGTCTGCAGTTTACAAGAGGAGTTGCTGTTAGATGATGGGTTTGTATGAGGTAATGAGTGCTATGTTTTAGCTGAGCATTCTATCCTTCTTTCCATCACTCCTCAAAAGTTACTTCTATCATAAAATAGATATACAACTTCTGTCACATAAAACTTAGGTAGTTGTTTTCACTGATTGTCAGCAGAGCAGTTTATATGTGCTAATTCTGTATTAAGAGACCATCTTATTTTTCCTTTATTACATTGTTTGGTGCTCTTACTAAGTCTGCAGTTTTTAAGGGCAATCGTATACTCTCTTTTCTTCTGTGCCCCATCATACACAGTCACAAAAGAAACTGAACTTACCTGTTGGTAATGCTATGTTTTGGCAATGTAGGAAGGGACTGGGGCAATGCTCTAAGAATTCTACAAACTCAATGTTGAGTATTTTTAAAAATAATATCTTCACTTTCTGTGAAATGCACTTATACTGTTACTGTTTCCTTTGTTTTAAACATTCAGAGATTTCAGGTGTATTATCACTCCTGTTTGCATAAAACAGATCCTATGATTACTCCTTTCATTTAAGTTTCAGGAGTGGCACTTTAACTGGGGAGTGGAGGTGATGTAGGTCCAGTGAAGATGTGGAAAGGCAGAAAGTCTTGTGAGTTTAGCTCCCATGAGTACCATACGGGGAGTTTCTGCTACAAATGTTGAAAAAAACAAAGCTCCTATATGCAATCACTGACTTCTCTCTCTTCTTATGTACGGCTTTAGAGGCAGAATTTTGGGAAAATGCTAGAGTGAGCCAATTCAGTGGTCATTTGCACTTACACAAAGATTTTTTAATCTTTTTTTATTATGCATCAAGATTGAAGGCTGTGAAACTTCAGGAAAAAAAATTAAACACTTTGGCAGAATCCCTCAACCACAAGCTGTTTTTTCTAAGACTTGGTGGCTTAGGGAAGGGCAGTGAAAGCTGTTCAGTTTCTATCCATTGGAGCCTGAGCTAGATGTTCCTTATGATCTTATAATTTATGAAAAATGGCCATCTGTCCTTTACAGGTCCTTCACATTGCCTATTCTTTAGTATAATAGAATTTAAATATTGCATTGCACTGGGAAAAAAAAATATATAAAGCCTTCAGGCAGTACTGTTACCATTGCCCTCCCTGGCTACGCAGTTGTACTGTTGACTTGGCACTAATGACATACATTTTAATTCCAATAAGTCACACTTTGAGAAATACTCATGAAAGCTTTTTAAATACTAAGAGTGTTTTTGTGCTTGCTCCCAGGATGCTTAACCAGTAGAGCTAGCAGAAATGGTAGAGAAGCAGAAAAAGAATAAAGAAAAATGTTGCTTAAAGTGTTTTGCTTTAAAAACACAAAACTGAAAATTACTTTGAGTTAATATTCATTTGCTCTGATATCAAGGACAAAAAAAATGACAGAAATCACAGTTTCTGTGAAAATTAAAAAATACTCTGATGGCTAATTCTTAACTGTTACTGTTTTTTATTTACACATTTCCCTTCTGCTCCTAAATAAATAAAAAAAATTAGAGGCCCCTGTATGGTAAAATAATTACTAGCAAAGATTAGGTGAATGGTGCAAGGATCATGACACCAGAACCTCACAGCTGGTGCTCATGAGCTACAGTATGAGGAGCCCTGCTGGTTCCAGGCTGGGCTGAGAGGATGTATCCTACCTCCCAGTCATCCTTCCTATCTGAAAATTAATACTGTGTTAGCAGATCTACACAGATCTCACCTTGTGGTGGTTGACCTCTGTCTTCCTTCATCCACAGCTGTGGATTTGTCTTCTGTCCACATATGCCTGACCCACCTGAAAACTAGTATTGTATGGGGCCGAAGCTCAGCTCTTTTGGGGAGAAAGCACCTTAGACTGTCCTGTTAGCTGCTCTGCTCTTGTTTGTCTGGATGAGATCCAGACAAGTCAGCTTTGCTTTTCTCAGCAGGTAACATGGAAGTGAACACCTGGAGGTTGGCTAAGGGAAATCTGCCATAGGAGCTCTCATAACTGCTCCTACAGACTGCTGAGGTCTGGTGTCCTAATGAAAATGAGGATTGTATTCTTCCCAATGTGAGAGTGCATGAGGCAGAGAGAAAGTCTCTTCAGGCCCAAGGTTTCCTCAGACCCCAAGTCTCATCTCACCCTAAGCTTTCTGGAAAGCATATGTGCTGTCCTGGCATCAAAAGTATCTACTTGTGTCTGTGACACAGCACCATTACTTGTCCTGAGAGGGTATCAAGCGTGACAAGACAAAATGCCTTTTATAGTATCTTGTTTCTGCTGCTTGTGAGTGAGTTTTGGGTTTTTTGCATTCATGTCAGATCTTTCTGTTGAACCCTGAATCCAGATGACGCCGGGAGAAAACTGATTTACCCTAAATTACTGGCAGCACTTTTTCTCCAAAATACCTTTGAAAGATTTTTCTGCCACACACTGTGGTGTAAAAATTTTGAGGTATTTTTCTTTGGGACAGGGTACATTTCTGTTAATCAACAGCGCAAGTGATGTGGCAGAGGTCCTCTCTGTAACTGTAAGTTTTAATGAAGAGTTAATATCTTTTTATTTCCCCTGGTTCTCATTATGAAACTGAACTGGATTTCTTTCCATTAAGCTCTATGAACATGAAGCTGTAGACAAATTTCCTTTTGCTTATAAAAATATTGGTACTATCAGCATATGATCCTCTGATGACCTAGACTTCATCCCTTCCCATTCCTTAATTTCTTTTCCCTTGTTATGAATGGCATGATAACAATAGGGTCAGTCGAGTATTTCCAATCCATTTTCCTTCAACATTTGCCCTGTGCCATCAGTATGATATATATCTTTTATTTCTTTCTCTTTATGCTAGATATGGTTTTCCTTTTTTATCTCTTTATAATACCACATACAAGAAATAAATATAAAATATCTTATGTTGATCTGTTTAAGGATTTGTGATGGTTGTAGATACTGAATGCTACAGTGATACATAAATTACTCAGCACTGTTAAGAGAGATTACCAGATTCCACTAAAAAATTTTAATTTTCTTATAGTAAAGCTTCTCAAATTACTTACTACAAGTTAGGACTAGGAGACCTGTATATTCACTGGAAACATCCTCTGTGAAAATCAAATTAAGCTTTTACAAAATATTCCATCCTAGAGCACTTGTGTCTGTGTTAGATATTCAGACCTATGGGAACATGAAATAAAAATGCTTTTGTTCTTATTGATACAGTAAGTTACATCATGAGTCAGATGGATTCTGTATTTCTGGTGAATTATCCCTTAACCCACAAGATGGTGTTGATGTGAATGAGAGCAAATTCTGTGTTACCTGTGTTAGTGTCATTTACGTGCTGAACATGTGTATCTATGTCATTATGCATTTGTAGAAAGCCACTAACAGGACATACTACAAAGGTGTCAAAAACAAGCTATTACCTCGCATTCTTCATTATTTTTTGTTGCAGTAGCTAGTATGGTTTTTGTTCTCCTCAAGTGATGCATCATAATCCTCGCACAGTGTTTATTTTTTGTCATTTTGAAATCTATTGCTTAGGGTGGTGCTTGGAGGTAGGGTACATTCTTAATTTTTTTTCCCATGTAACAATTCCCAATCTGGAAGTCTCCGCCATAAAGCTTTTAACCCTATGTATGTTCAAGAGTGTTATATACATATGTTATGGTTGGAAATGCTTGAATTTATTATTTCTGAGGTATTCTAATGTATTTATTTATACACAGGATACATTTTGCATATCAGACCTAAAGAGCCAATATTTTGAAACATTAAATCTTTGTTTGGAACCTGTTTCTAAAAATAGATATTTTATAGACTAGACAATCATTTGTAAAGAATGGAAATCTCACGTTGTCCTTACTGTGCTTTAGTTTTCAGTATCACAAAGCCAAAGTTCAAACAAATGGTCTTGGGTTCTCTGTTTCTCTATAGCAGATTGCATGAGGAAGTTTCTGGATGTACTATGTTAGCAAAGGATGACTTCGTTGTAAGGTGAAAAATACCAATGAATGAAAGAGCAAATATTTTATTAGATAATTGTGATTAAACAAGAACTCCGTCTCCTGCTTTGCTTTTAGGCTTTCCATCAGTGGTTGAATCTGAAAAGGGACAGAACCAAATCTTAGCAAAATAAATTTAGATTAACTGTCTAGTATTAGGTATTTTTTTCAGTCCCTGCTAATACACTGACCAACAGATGCCAATCAACCAGTCTTCTGTTTTCCAAGACTTATGCTCACATCAATAGACAATTGCAAGGAGGTCTAGGAAAGAACACTAGGAAAAATGAGCTTCTTGTTAGCAGGCTATTTACTATATGAAGTGTTGTACTCTCCCAAGAAAGACTTAAAGCACTGAGATCACTGAAAACTGCAGGTATAAAAATGAGGGAAAAAAAACCCAGAAAAAAAGCTTCTGATTATTTAGTTATTTTTATTTATTTGCACCACTGTATTATTGTTAATTTCTTCTTTTTCTATACCTTGCTTCTAATAGAACACTGTATCTGAATTACCATTCATGTCTGCAAAGGTCTGCTGCATCATGGCAGACTTAGACCAACATCTGGACCTTTGCCAAGCTGCTTCTGCTTGGAGGTGAAATAGATTATGAGAGAATATTATCTCTCTAATGATCTTCTGTTTGTTAACAAAGAGGATACAGAAATCATGTTTTTTCTAAATTCAGGAAGAACAAACAGCAGGCAATTTCCTTGCCTGAAATGCCTGTCCTTTGTACCACGTGTTTATTTTTTAACCGCTGTACAAGGACACATGTTCATACTTCTCCTCTAGTGCCTTACTGCCTGAGCCAAGGGTTCAGTTTTTGGTTCCTGTTGAATTCTGAAGGTATGGTTTTATAATACAAGGCGTTCTATAACTGAGCTGATAAGGGAATTTATGCCTACTTCATCACACAGACCCAGTTTCATTGTCAGCAAAAACGTTGACTTCACTGTGACACGGCCTGAGATGAATAGGATGGGTATGGCTGGGTAGCCTTTAAACTGGGTTTGATACTGAACAGTTCAGTCTGATCAAACTGTGGCTTAGCATTGCTAAGGATATAATAACGACTGTAACTTCTGAGGTTTAAAAGTCCATTTAGCCATATATGCCATATCCTGTCTTCGGCTGTGAGAAATAGCAGCTACCGTAGGAAAACTATAGAAGTAGGGCAAAGTATACAATGAGAAATGCTTCTCCAAAATCTTTTCCCAGTTTCTAACTTGGTGAGTCCAGAGTTTCATATTTGTGTTGGATCTTTCTTCTGCAAGAGTTCCTAGTAACCTATTGAAGAAATATGGGCTTTTAAATAGCTACTTTAATCAGATATCCCATGTTATTCAGAAAAGACAGTAATTAGTCATTATTTGATTGTCATTAGTCCTCTTTATAGCATTTCAGATTCGATAGATCTCCATTATATCCAAGCTGCTAGCAGTTTAGCAATGACACCTGTATCATTGCTAGCCCCCAGAAAAACCCTCAGTCCCCAGAAACTTCATAGCTGGTGGTGGTGCCTCATCAATCGGCATCTATTGACTTTGCATCTGCAGCTCCATGCCGGTTATGGTGGAAGGTCAAAATATATTACAAAATCTACTTAATTGGAGGTGAAGCACTATTGGTGATTTAATATCTATGATAGAACAGAAGGAAACATTCTTATGCACCAGCTGATGATGAAACTTGTCTTTCCTTATATAAGCAAGAGTCTTACATAGCTTTAGGTTAAAACCAAGTGTTTATGAAGGTGGTCACAGCTGTGGGTCAATTAAACAAGTTCCATGTCCTACCCTTTTCCCTAATGCTCTCTACTTTTTTTAGAGACTCAAAGATATTCAAGTTGGTTCCCTAAATAATTACTCTGCTGATGTAAAAAAAAAAAAAAAAAAAAAAAGCTGATACTTGAAAAGGCTTTGAAATTATTTAAGTAGCTTATTTTTTTCCCTTTGGATGAAGCTCCAAGGCTTCCATTTACTCATTTAATCTGTCATTCCATTGCACCCAAGGGCAAAGTGTCATAGCAGTGTGCTTCAGTAATTTTGTACAGCACACAGAGAACAAACAAATATCAAGTGACTGAAGCCAAAATGGATTTCATGCAGGAAGCTATGTTTCCTTTTGTTTCCTGTTCTTCCCATACATTTTTAATAGAGATTTTCTTGATTGTAAGGTAATAAATAGACTTCTGTCCTGGATTTTATAAATGAGTTTGTCACAGCAGTTGGTACAAACCATAAGTCAAGAAGTATTCTCAGAAAACACTGTTTTTTCACCAGCTTACAGACAGTGGTTTGATAAATATCTGGATGCAGTGAATGAACTGCCTAGCAAATCAAAAGATCTTGAATTTCAATTTTACAAAATAAGATCTTAGATAATAACATCTGTAGTCAGCTCTCTGTGTTGTTTTAGAGCCTTGTGCTGCCCAGTATAATGATATCAAATATCAAAATCGAATGGAATATCAAAAAGATCTTAGAATTCAGTCTCAGTAACTTTTGGGTTTAAATATAATCAGGTAAGACAGTACACTACTTTTGTTATTTTAAGAGCTTTAAGGAGAGCTCTTCATCAGAACTGATAGAAGATTTTTAACTGACGTATCTGACAAGCAAGATTCTATGTTGTTTACTAGAAGCTACAAAATATTTTTAATGAAAGAACGGAAATTAGCATGATAAATACTTTAGTATGATATAATGCTGTCAAAACTAGGTCTCGGGAGATTTATGATACTAAAATTCTAGAGTTTGTTTATTGCACTGGAATTTCATGATCACTAGTAGGATTCAAACAGTGAAAGAAATAAAGAAGTTCATTTAGGAGAAGGAAATGGAAATAATTAAGAGTACAAATCATACATAGCTTACTACACAAAGATATAAACAGGTTTAATGAGAAAGTCTAGTATCATTTAGAATAAAGAGTCCCTGTTAAGTAATCCCAAATTACCTTTTTCTGGCTTAAACTAATAGCAACTATGTACTGATCCTGTGTCATATTCAAATGAGCAAAATGACTATCCAATATGCTCTATGCATATGAATTTGAAATCGAGAGAAAATTTACATTATTTTTTATAATTCTTATCCAATATTCTTAAGAGATCTTATCCTTATAAATAATCACTGTATTTAGGCAGAGTTACAAAGTATCTGTGAGCAAAAAAATTCTGGAGATTAATTTTTAGCTGTTCTCACTATTTAGGGTAAATTGACTTTACACTGGTTTTGGCTTACTGTGAAGAACTAGGGCAGTTTTACAATTCATAGTGGAATTTAGTTTCTGATGTTTGGAGTCTCGGCTACTGCTTTTTTAAGGTTCTCTATTGGTACATCACATTAAAAATAAAAAGAGTAATTGCATAGTTATGACCGTATTTCTTTACATTAACTTATTATTAATTCAGACATCAGTTCTTGGTCCCTAGAAGCTACCCTATAGTTACTTTTGATGGGGGAGACATCTAAGGAACAAGATATTTAATTATTAATATTCTTAACTACCTTTGCAGCTCACAGCACTATGGTACCATTGTAGTTTTCTTTGTACCTGGCCCAGTAGCATGCTTTGGAATATACCAATACACCATGATATATTCCAAAATATACCCTATATAAAATATGCCCTGCTTTTCCATCTATAACATTTCTAGGTTTTTGTGAGCTACCAGCTTATTTTTCTGCCACAGTCTATTCACATTTCTACTCTCAAATAAGTTTTTCTACTCTTCAGGTTGATTGTCTTTTTCACTCCATTCCACTGTATTTTCAAATGTCCTGGTTAGAGGTGTCAGCACAGAAGCAGCTTTCACTGTACCTTTCACTTTGTGTTTACAGTACTTTCCAATTTAATTCTGCCTAGAAGAATTTCATTAGAGTGGGGATTTATCAATACTGAAGAAGCCTGTCCTGGCCCTTTCTATTGCAGAAAATGCTGCCAATAAAGAAATAATTCTGCTGTATATCAAGCATGAGCTATTGAGAGATGACTGTTCACTTGTTCCGGCGAGCAGAGAAAAAAACACAAATGTTTTCAAATTTGAGATAGGCAATCCAGAAAGCATAGACACTCAAAGTGATTGTTTTGGCAGAAAAGTTCTCAGAATATGTTGGTATGGTGTGACAGAATGGAGTACAGGATAAAAACAGGATAACAAGTGTTATAGAAAGAAATTGAAATATCTTCTACAATTATACTGAGCCCTGGGGGATAGGTCAGCATCAGTCCTCTAACTTGGATTAAAAGATGTATCTAGCAGGGAGATGACCAACCTCCAATTTCATTGTAAGAAAAACAAATTGTAGCTGAACTACATCCTTTGGGCAATTAAAACCTGCACAGATCATGTCTGGTTTCCAATAGTGAAAATTCTATTTGTTTAGCAATATCTAGTGATACATACTGTATATATGAGATGGTTTATACATGTTGCAATCAATAAATATAGCTAAACATGTAAAAGATGCTTCTGAATACTCCCTTTTGGAATTCGTAATGCCTAACCAAAGAGGAAAGAAGAGGCATAAGTTAATGTTGATTCAATCAAAAGATGCAATGGTTCATCTTAAAATATGGTTGATGGGCTACAAACACTCATTAGGAGAAAAAAAAAATGAAAACCAATACAGGATGCTATTTTGCAGAGATGAAGCAGAAGTGTCAGTGTCAAAAGGATACTCACACATAAAATGCCTCTAGCTTCTACATTTAAAAATGTCTAAACTGCAAATTTATGAAGTTAGATACTAATTTTGATGAAATGGAAGCACTGTAATAACTGTTCACTGGATTGCTAATGAGAGGACTTGACATAGGGTTAAGAGTTGTTGTATTGTTAAAATGTATTTTGTGGCTGTCTGTACATTGATCTGTAGGTTTTGGGTCTCTTTCCTGCGAAGTTTTGCAGTTTTGCAAACTCCCTGCTTTTCATCCAGAGTTTGATGTGTGAAGTCACAGCAAATTTAATGGGAAAGGGGAAACATAACCAGTTGGTAAGCTTGGCTTTCCTGTCAGCTGCTTGTGAGCTTAGTATCATTTAGTGCAGGAATGTTTTCACCTCCAAAAGGAAAACTGTCAGCTTCAAGGCTTGTGTCAGTAAGGAGAGAGCAGAGTGCCCACTCTCCAAGACTTGGGTACAGGCTCTCCTTCCTACACCACAATGGGGTGTAGCAATTTCATGACTGGCAGAGAAAACCTGATGGCATATTCACTCCTGACTGATAGAGCAGCTTGGGCAGGATATGAGGAGGAGTTTATTTTAAGTAACTAAATAAAAACTTCATAAAAATTACAAATATTAACCAACAGCTTAACCAGCGTCATGTATCCAGTTTAAACGCATCTTGAGATACAATATTTTTTATATTGTTACTTATTTTTGGCCTGGTCATCAGGAGATAGTGACCTCTTTTCTTTTTCCCTTTCTTTTTCCAGGCTGTGAAAGCATTGCGTGGGCATGGGGGTGAGGCTGAGAGCTTTTTTATCCTCCCATTTTCCTGCTCTCTGATTTTTTTTTCCCTTATGCACAAAATGCCTTGTGGGAAGCAAAAAATAAAAAATGTTATTTGAGGTGAGGGCCACCTTCTTAATCTTCTAGCCAGCACAGTTATTGGAAATGTGCATCATGATCTGTAGGAAGCTTAATGGAGTGACCTTCCTTTTAAAAAGATGCTGCAGAGAGACCCGGACAGGTAAAACCAAGTGCAGGGTCCCACACTTTGGCCATATTAACCCCATGCACGTTACAGACCGAGGGAAGAGTGACTGGAGAGCAGCAGGAGAGGGGAACCTGGGAGTACTGGTTGACAACCAGTTGAACATGAGCCAGCAGTGTGCCCAGGTGGCCTGGAAGGATACATCCTGGCTTGTATCGGGAACAGTGTGGCCAGCAGGACTAGAGATGTAATTCTCCCCTTGTTTTCAGCACTGGTGAGGCCTCACCTCAAGCACTGTGTACAGTTCTGGGACCCTTCAGGAAAGATATTAAGGTGCTGAGGAAGGTTCAGAGGAGGGCAACAAGGTTGGTAAAGGGACTAGGGGGAAATTCTTTTAAGGAGAGGCTGAGGAAGCTGAGGTCATTCAGCTTGGAGAAGAGGAGACTCAGGCGGGACCTAATCACACTCTACAGCTACCTGAAAAGAGGTTCCAGTCAGCTGGGGTTTGGGCTCTTCTTCTGGGCAAATAGTGGCAGGACAATAGTGCATGGCTTGCAGCTGTGCAAGGAGAAGTTTAAGCTGGATATCAGGAAGCTTCCTCATGGAAGAGGGAGATCAGACACTGGAATGGACAGCCCAGAGAAGCAGTGCAGTTGCTGTTCCTGGAGGTGTTTGAGGAAAGGCTGGATGCTGTACTTTGTGCCATGGTCTAGCCAGTGTGGTGGTGTTGGGCCATAGGCCGGACTTGATGATCTCAGAGGGCTTTCCCAGCCTCAATAATTCTGCCTTTCTGTAAAAAGATGCTCAGAGCACTTTTCAGACCTTTTCTTTCCAAGAGCTCAGACAGCTGCCAATGGGACTTTATGTGGATAAATGTGAATGAATGCCTTGTTCAGGGAGGATGTAAAGTTCTCAGATATTATCAAGCTGTTGAGCCAGCATCTTGGGCAGGTAAAGAAATATTGGGTCCATCTCTTCCATGTGAGAGGTTAGTGGGACTTTGAAGACAGGCCATGCTAGGAATTCACTTGGAGTAAAAGATGGTCCTTTACTTTTTATTTTTGTGACTAAGAATCAACAAATATTGCCTAGTAGTTTTAAGTGGAAATCATTTCCGTCCTTCTCTCCTTTTCGTTATTACTTGCATCAAATTACATGTACTGGCTTCAGTACAAGTCTGTTTGAGAGCTTTCAGTTAATTAAGTTACAGGAGACATTTCCAGATGAGTAGGAAATTTTAGAAATGGAAATCACATTGAGCTCATACTCTAATATATTTAGTCTGATGTTAAAGTGTATGCTCTGTCATGATGTATTAGACAGTGAATTGTCTTATATGAAAATGAGAATATATTAAAAAATGTATTGCAAAAGGAAGGGACAAGGATCATTTAAAATGTGTTTGCTGTTTTACTGACATTTTTTCCTAGTTCCACAGAATCTCCCAATAAGAATTAATATATCTTTTCAAGTTTATTTATGGCATCTGGCTACACCTGCAAACATATATTGCTCTGGTTCAGATCAGTTGTGATCAGATTTTAAAATCACAATGGAGTGAGGCCACAGGGTTGTTCCAAATTGCTCCCAGTCAATATTTTGGGATTTTAATTTGAGAATGTCACAGGGATTCATCCTACTCTTGTATTATTTCTGATCTACTGCAGTGTTTGCTGGTGGGTGGCTGTCATTTGTTGACATGACATGTTTGTTTTATATGGGTCTGCTGATGTTATGCAAGCACTTAGCAGTTATATTGTCAAAGGCAAAGTGATAAAAGACTTGTGAGAAATATTTATTATGACCCTTTCTTTATCATAAAAATGTTTTTGTTTCTTTACTTCCTTGATCTGTAATAATTCTTTGGAATCATATAACATTTTGCATCCCAGAATGCAGGCGCATTTTTGCCTGTAACTCTGTCCAAATACTAGAGTAACTTATGTTTGACGTTAACACTTATCAGCAGTCTGTTTTCACAGGTAATGAAGTATATACTTGTATTAGGAGTGGCTGTAAAACCTTCAATATTGCTATGGTAAGAAATCTTTAATTTGTTATGTTGACCTTGTATGCACAAAACCCAAAAATTTTTGATTGAAAGCTTCTTGATAAAATTAACTTGATGAATGGTACTTGGCTCTAGGGACTTAAAGTGGGATCAGCTTTTCATAGAATGATAGACAGCTGTGGTAAAGACAGCTGGTCACTCAAGATACTTGAAGGATGTTCCTGGAGCAGTGCCATTAATGTGTACTACAGTCCACATTTTTTCCCACACCTCTGAGTTATTAAATTCTAGAACTTTAAACATGGGCATAACTTTCATCTTTGTATTTGTTAATAAACCTTACACATAACAGAAATACAAAATGCAAAATAAACAGTGAAATTGTGAGTACTTGAAATACTTGAAATATGTATACCTCTGTTTTTGCTAAAATATGTAATCAGCTGTTGGGTATGCAGCTGTTTGCAAATAGACCAGATGTTTAAAGCCCTATGGCTGATATATTTATTATCTAGACACATAACTGCATTTGTATATATAGTATGCATATCTTTCCAAAAGATGACTTAGACTTTGACATATGACAACATCTAGTTTGTTATCTTCCAGTAATGATTTCATATTGCTTTCCCTGAACCATCAATGCAGTGTCTTTTTTTGTTGTGCTTCAGTAACTTTAGGTGCAATATGTGGTTTGTTCAGCTGTGCTTGCCATCTCTAAAGTATGTTAATGTGCACTGAGAAGGCAAAGAGACTGACACAGAAATGAGTAATTACATTAATGGCTAGCTGTCATTCTTGTTTATTCTGCAGAGCATTCTAATTGCTGCTCAGGAAATGGCTTTCCTACATAGCTGTCATCTGTATTAATTCCTGAGGTGGAACATGCTTGATTTAATACTGAATCCCCCATTTCACCTAGAAATAGTGTTGACTCCTATACATATCTGTTGTGTAATCATATGCCAGTGTGCTACTACTCCCACTGCCACCAGGCTCTGATAGCTCCTACAGAAAACTAAAACGTGTTGTGGAAGAAGGGTCAGGATGGAATTCCCCTGCGCTGTGAATAAGGAATATTTTCATCCACATTTTCTGTTCCTGTTTCTTAAGCTCATGTTTAGTTCAGGAACAAAGAGCAACGTCCTACAATATCTGTGGCAAAATAGATCATTTTTGGATGAGAATTAGTTATGATGTTAACTTGCCTGCATGAAATAACAATGATGTTGATGAAATGGATCAGCAGAGAACTGCAATGGCAGAAGTCTTATTTTGAAAAGTAGAGATGTAAGGTAAAATGAAAGAGCAAAAGCAGATGAAGGCTATTGGGCTAGAGATGTTCTGAAATCTAAGGTGCTAGTAAGTATTCCCTTTCCAAATGAGAAAGACCAGGGGTGAGTCCCTTATACTTAACAGAGTAAAGGTATTTCAGTGCAACTACATAAACTATGTTTAGCCATGACTAATGGGGTCAGTAATAGAAAACATGGTAATGAAAATCAACACAATAAAAAAGTACATCTTATTTTCTTGCCAGGTTTTAATATTTTTTATCATCCTCCATTTTTCTATGGATTTGATGGCATGATTTTCCTAAATGCTCTCCTTCTTCCTGTTGCTTTTGCGTTCAATGGGGAATATGTTTTTTTATTTGCATAAAAAGAAATAGAAGTTTTTCATCTCTACTTTCATCTGATATGAAACACAAATCTTCCAAGGTTCTCAGATCTTTTTTAGTCCATGTGAACTAGAAACCTCTTTTCTGGTGATCTGAACAGAAGCATAGTCTGGTATATGAAGATACACAGGCTTTATCATGCCTTTTCTTCTGCTGATGTTACTTATTTTTATATTAATTGCTTTGATTTATTTGTCATTTTGGAAGAAATTGCTCACAAAACTTTTAACAGGAGGGCACTGGGGGATTTCAGCTGAAGTCTTGTTTCTACTTCAAGGCCCTGTGCTTCAGACAAGATCGGGACCTGTAGCATAAAGCTCAGGAGAGAGCAACTAAAATTATAAAAGTCTAAGAAACTGATTTTTGGGAGCAAAGCAGCCATTAGCAATGGCTGCTCCAGGAAAAAAAAAAAAAATTAAGATAATATAGCCTTTACTTAACCAGGAGGCAACTACAAAGAGGAAGGGAGTTTATTTTTTCATTCTGTAAAGGATATGACAAAATCCTGCAGTCTTGCTTTTCAGAAAGGAAGATTCAAAAATATATAGATATATTCAGTTTTGGTAGGAGGGTTGATAAAGTGACCATCTGCAGTTTATCTCAGATTGTGGGTATTTTCATGTATGATCACACTGAAGACAGGGGCAGAAAAGAATACAAATGACAGCCTGTAAGAACTGAGAGTGGGAAAAGCAGTTCACTGGGAAAGAGGTTTATTTGAAAGCCTTGTTTTTGCTAAACAGGAAAGCTTTGCAAGGCTCAGAAAATTTAATTTTTAAGAATAACACTATGAAGTTATTAATAAAATATAAAATAAAAAAAAAAGAAAGAAAAGAAAAACAGAGATTGTAGAATTGGTTGGGGTTCCTTATTGTTAATGTTGACGTTTTGTCAGTAAGTTTTGCATTCAGCAATATGTCCATCTAGTTAGCTGGGAGGGCACTTCATATTTGACATATGCAGCTGAGCTGACAGTTTGCAGCAAAAAGAGCAGGGTAGGTCATGTTTCCAGTGTTAATTTAGATTTGACATCTCATTTATACCTGGGACAGGCTGTTAAGAAATATTAGAACACAAATAATGCTGTCACAGCAGGGTTTTCAAAAAGAGATTGTGTTGACTTTCTTCCCACAAACTCAGGAAATAAATGCACATAATATTAGAACTCTCTGTGATAATTATAGAAAGATGTTACAGTAGGTATGGCACTCTCCAGCCATTGGTTTTCTTCCCAGGAAGGAAGAGATGAGACCTGCTGAGTGCTAACAGTAATGAAACTGCTTCCAGTAAGAGTAATCATGTTCTAATTTAGATAAAATTTCTGTGCACACTTGAATATGAAGTATTTCAGTGTTATTGTCTGTGTGTATTTATAGCAGTAGAGCTAGGTGTTATAAGCTTCTCTGAACACCAAGCATTAAGAAATTATAGCATTTAGTGCAACTTGCTTTTATTGCACATATGATTTTATAAAAACTTTTATTTGAACTTGCGCTGTAAGATGTCTTTACTGATACAAAACTATCTCACTTCTATCTGTAAAAATGGGTAACTTTCAGTCTTTTCAGTCTGCAACATGCTTATAGATGCTTTCCTGATGCTGTGGGTGGGGGTGTGTGTGTTCATGTTACAGAAGACAAAAAAAAAAATATATCTGTTGTTTTGATCACCCCTTTGGGGGACCAAAGTACAGTCCTTGACAGTCTCCATATGGTTTTCTCCAATGAGAAAACCCTCCATAGGATGGTGAAACAGTGGAACAGGTTGCCCAGAGTGGTGGTGCATAATTATCTCAACAATACAATAATTGTTCTATTGTACATTCTGAATATGCAGAGTATTAAAATTCTAGAAACATTAAAAATAAAATAGCATAGGTAAAGGTCTTCTCAGTGTATTTGAGACAGAGAAAACAGTTCTTTTACTACCAAAAAAACCTATGGAGGCAAAATATACATTAGTTTTGCCTACTTAAAGTTGAAATATATGTTATCACTGGTAACTCCTGGGCATAGCACAAAATTTTTCCAGACAACTAAGCAAGCTTTAGGTAGAACACAGGATAGTCACAGTGGACCTATCATATTTTAAATGTGTAATAAAGTCAGCAATGTCAACTCCAGATTTTAAAAAACACCCATCAAGCTCCACAAATCCTTTACTTATGTTTCTTTTTATTAATCTACTGGCACCTAAGTTTTAAGGACTCCCTTGGATGTTGTTTTCACACAGCTGAGGATAAGAAACTTACTTTATTTTTAATGCAGAGTGAGTTTACCACATCCTTTGTCACATACCATAAAATCTAACTGTACTGATAATGCAAACTGGAGGGGTTTTTTTGGATGTGTTGAGGTGGGACGTCTTTAAGAAGCTGTATATGTCTACTAAATTCCATGTGATCCCATTGTACGATTAATTTACAGTTAATCCAAAGATGTTGTGGATCTAATGGCTTAATTCAAAAAAGGGGATGACAAATGCAATAACAGTAAATGCAGGATGATGTTTCTCTTAAAAAGGCAAATAAATTACTTCCCTTTGTAGAGGTGTTTTTTTTTTAAAAAGCTCTTTGGGAAAAACAAGCCCTCCATAAAACTTATAGGCTGCGTATATTTTACTTCTAAACAAAAATAAAATCTTTAAAAAATAATTTGAAGAATTTATATGACGCCAATTTATATGAGGCCACTTTCTCTAAATAAAAAACATAGTAAAATTCCAGGCAAGATAATATATCCCTCAGTTGTTCAGCAAAAAATTAAACATGGTTTGGGGGCTGGGGGCTGGGCAGGGGAATAATTCAGTAATGAAAAGCTTCCAATTCAGAAATCACTTAAGGGAGAAATCCTTCACTCCAGGACACATCTGTGTAGATAGCAGGTATATTTTTATGGATAGAGGGATGCACTTATAGTGTGTGTCTGGGAGCAGAAATGGGGGTCTTGACATGTCCAAACAGCAGCATGAACCTCTCATATCACAGGAGAAAATAATTATTGAGGAAAACGTAAATTGAAAAAATTAGATTCCTGACTTAGTAACAGGAGAAGACTGAAAAATAGAGCTCCTGTCTCCTAGAATTACTAAGAGTAGTCAATTCCCTGCATTTTCACCAGTTTTGTTGAAGACATTGGTCCAGTGCTTCTCTGTAGTCTCTATTTCTCTGCCAAGATAAGCAAACAAATAATTACATTGTTAGGGGGAGTTACAAACATTCCATACAGTTTTCTTCTGTTTACTTAATATCAATATCAATATTCCTGTCAGTTCTACAAGTTGTTTCTGACTTAACCTCCTGCAAGTGAGAGGATAGACCATCATGTCTGATGATACTCTTAAGACACACAAAGTTGACAGAAGAAGGATGCCTGGAGAATTCCACTCAAGAGCTGACATGATTGATCACTTTGATGTGTATTAGCTTTCTTTAAACTACCCTCAGAAAATGACAACTCAAAGTCCAATCTAATACTTTCATTTCTTGGGGTTCCTTTTAACTAAACATCCTGGCTGAGTCTTGAAGGGCTTGGTCTTAAGCACACTTATTGCTGATTATAGAATCAGCATGATGCCAGCATAAAATTCTCTACTAATAAATGTAGTTCCATGTTAAAAATTTAAACCATTTCAGTATCGTAAGATTTAAAGACACATCATATAATGAAAAATTATGCTGATATAAAGTATATACTTTAGATGCTGGAAAAAACTGCAGATGATCCATATTCTGGTGGAAAGAGATCCTAAAAATTGTTTACCTGTCATTCTAATACTTTGAGTAGTCTACATGAGTACTTTCAAGGATAACTTTTTTCCTAAAAATAGCAGTAAAAGAATCTTTGTAGAGGCCCATGTCAGTGTCTCAAGTCTTCCATTTGCAAGTAATACAAAATTGAATGTTGCAACCTTACTTTATTTCCTGAGTCAAGTGGGATTTATTCCTTTTCCAGTTACTAGTTCCACAAATAATGGCTCATTTAGGCAATGCAGAAACTTACTGCTTATCTTTTTTCTGTTGGGATCCCTTCTAGGAGTAGGGAGAAGCCTGTATTTCTATAGGAAAGATTATACATTTTTCTGTAAGTGTTTGTGATTATTTAAACGATTAGAAAATATAGTCAGAGAAATTATACTCTGATTTACTTTTAAACTTCAGAAATGTATTTTGAGTCTCTGCTCTTGAAAGTATTTTGTAGTTGTGAAAGGGAAAGTCAAAGCATCCTGCTTTAGGGAGATGAAGTAATCTATGTTCCACTGATTCTGGCTTGGACCTTCAGATTTCTGTCATTTAATATTCACAGTTGCTTGCATTTATTTCATATACAGCAATGAAATAAACACAGCATCCAGAGCACATGATTTTATCTGAAGCAGAACAACTCTGGAAGAGACACAGACAGTCCTTGTTATTATTCCTGTTATTATGTAGAAAGATACATTTGATAGGAAGCCCAGAAGCCACAAATTTCAATTCCAACTCTCGTCCTAATTGCTGTTAATGTCTGTTTCCTTCAGATTACACGTGGTTCATATTTCTATCTTTGACATCCTTCAGAGGTTCGTTTTCACAAATAAAATATTAGGCACCTTCATCAAGGTCACTTTAAGTAGCGCTGGGAACAGACTTCAGATTTCTAGTATGTTGGCAGCAAGACTCATCTGCTTTGCCAGTCTTTCGACTGGCTTATGAAAAAATATTTTTATATTGCAAAACATTTGCACTTATAAGTGAATTTGGATGGCGTGATAATGTTCATTTTTATGTTTTCAACTAAGAAAAGCTATTCCTCTGAAAACATTTTTGTATTCATCTAAATGTGTATACTCAGATCTTGTTATGGGATATTTTGCACATTTCATGTAAGCAGAACATATGCTGGTGTAAGCTACCAAAATGTTAAAATTTAAGTTAATAAGCTTGTCTTTTACTTCATTCTGAAAGATGTAACCTAAGCTACATGTCTTTTAGGACATGGGATATCTCAAGCTATTTCTAGTCATGCATAAAGGCATTCCCATAGAGGTCCAGTTTGAATACTGCACAACTCAGTGGGACTTAAGTGCCATTTTCATCTGAGAGACATTTGACATCTCTATCAGGTGAGATCTGGTGAATTTCTATTCCATTCACTGTTCAAAGAGCTTTGTTATCTCTTCCATGCAGCAGTATTCCTTAGCATTTGTTGGGTTCATGGCCCAGCACAATGTGATTCCTGAATCCCTACTAAGAGTTATTATCCCTGGGTGAGCAGACCTATTAAATGAATTGTGCCTTTGCAAGGAGTGCCAATGTGATTATTATTATTGTATTTCTGTAATGAAATGAGGTGGAGAATTAGGAGATAGATAAACGAAATCTGGCTTGACCTTCTTTAAAGCATTCATAATTATTTTGTCCCAACTCTTGATATTTGTGTCTGACTTACACTTCAAGAACTCTGCCTTGGCTTTTCTCCTCTGTCACAAAAACACACACAAAAAAGTGATCAAGTTCGAAGTAGATGCCATTGATAACATAGGAATTTGTAACGCCACAGCTGGCCAAATTTATCTCAGTCTAATATAATTCACTTTTTGTATTACATTAGGTCTTAATCTGTCTTTCAGACTGTCTTTGACAATTAACCAAAGTGGCCATTTCAGGGGCCCAACTGCCCTCTCTTTCTCATGAAATCGATATAGACAATCATTGGTTCTGCATACTTGATAACCAAATTGAAGTAGGTTTGATTCAAGCCAGGGACCTCAAGAGTCCCTGCTAGAACCTAACATAAGGAGGAAACTTTCCCGTATTCAGACAAGAAAAATAGAAGGCAGAGAGGCAGAGTTCAAACACCCTGAGGCCCAGGCCATTGCTCTTTACAAAAAATTTCTTTTACTTTCACAATAGCCCTTCACCACTGCAGATAGGAAGCTGCAAAGCAAGATACAAGTAAAATTGGCATCATACAGTGAGGAGGGCCATCAAGATGATTAGGGGACTGCAACATGAAGAGGCTGAGAGCTGTGCTCCTCACAAGAGAGGAGTATATTGCTGTCTTCAACTACACCAGTTGAAACATACAAAAAATTCAAATTCAATATTAGGGAAAGTAATTTACAGTTAGGGTGGAAACAGATCTCTGACAGAAGCTGTTATTATCTCCATCCTTGGAAATACTCAGAACTTGACTGGACATGGCCCTGAGCAACCTGATCTTACTTTTAAATTAGATTTAATTTTGAAGTTGCCCTTGCTTGGACCAAAGGGTTGGACCAGATGACTTTCAGAAGTCCCTGACAGTCTAGATTATTTTATGACTCTGTCCCTTGAAGATTCCTTCCTTGGCAGAGCAGAGCTGCACAGCAGCCAAGAAGGAGCTGCTGTTGTACAGCTTGTCCCTGCCTTGCCCACTGTGGGCCACTGCGTCATGCTGGGCTCTTAGGGCTTTTTTGCTAAATGTGGATGGGAAGTGCACACATCACATGAGCTACAGCTCCATTCTGCTGCTCCTGTGCTAGTCAGCTCTGTGGTACAGACATTGATTTGGCTTCCTGAGCAGCAGAGAACCGAGTATGGAGAGTTGGTGCCTTTGAATACATCTTAGGAACTTTGATCTTTTTGTTTGAAAGGAATTTGACAATTTCTTTTAAAATATCTGACAAAAATAGCTCAGTCTGAAAGCCAGCAGGTGTTTAGTTATGTTTTTAGTGCATATATTAATAAAAAAATGAGTCATTTGTGTTAATCTGTATTAGGCCATTGCAAATCTGTTTTGTACTGCATCACGGAGGTATTAATCAGGAATATTCAACATGTTTATGAGAAATGCTTCACTGTGTTGAAATATGACATGGCAACATACTTCTGTCAGTACAGATAAGGGCTTACAAAAAAAGTTGAATATGCTTCCAGTGTCCAGGCATGGACATCTGATGCCAAAGAATTAATTGAATTTAGAAGCAGGATTCTGTGTTCTTGGCTTCCACAGATTGAGTGTAAACAGATACAGAATTTGGCCTATAGTATTCATGAAAAAGATAAAATGCAAGTGTAGTTAACCTTCTATTAACAGCTGTATGAAGTTTCAATTTTTTTTATTATGTCACCAAATTTTGCAAAAGATGTATAATTCCCTATAAGGACATCGCTGTCTCGTTGCGAGTTCAGCTTTCACTGTGTTTGCTTAGTGCTTGCTGGAGAAAAGGGAGATAAGGATGGAATAGCCAACATGAAAGCCTCGATTTTTACTTATTTTACTATTTAAAATACAGAATAAAAAGGTTTCACTTCAAAGCCTAGATAAATTTTGTTTAATGTTATTCAGCAACAGCACAGAATCACATCAGTGGCATGTTTTCTGAGGTGCTTTGTTGCATTTAGTGTGAATGGGCTGCAGAAAATACATAAAGACAATAAGATAAACAACCCTTCTTTCTCCCTAAGCACACCTGTCATCAGAAGGATGATTTAAGACCTTTGCTCAGAAGAGCAGGGCCTGTGTGCTTGACTCATCACAGGATACCTCTGCTTTCTAAAGCAGTGCAGCCTTTGATTTCCTCTCCAAACATCTTGCAGTGTTAAACAGGCAGATTTGGATTTGAGCCCTCTTGCAAATATTTTTTCTTACCCAAACAGAGTGCTGAAACTAACAGGGACAGATATACATGAATGCACAGATAGAGGTACAAAATTGCACCGGCTGCACTTTTTAGTCTTTGGCAATTATGACAAGATGGAAATTTGTTCTTTTTAGTCCTATGATTGTAATCAACAGATTTTTTTTTTCCATGTTGTAAAGTGTTCATGTAGGTTCCTTATCAGTGAATAACAGAGCATCCTAGACTTTGTAACAGAAAACAAACTTTTGTAGATGCCCTGAAAGTACTGAAGGCAATCTGAAAATTACTGCAAGAGTTATCTGTCCCATATAGTATAGAGCATGGTATGCTTAAGGGAGTTTAGAAGAGGTGCATGGGCAAAAGCACTCAGTACATAGAGATCTTATTAGTTTATGCTTCATTTACTTGGTCTTTTTCTTTCATAGATTTTTTTTAATTGTTTTCACAGAAAACAGATAAACCTGAAAAAAGTACCATGCAGTACAGTTAACCATCTTTCCAATGAAAGCATATAATAAAGAGAAGTTTGCTTTTTTGTATCAATTTTCAGTAGACATAATTTTCTGCTCTTTATTTATAATTTGGTTGTAAAATAATGAATGGAGAAGGTGATCATATGGGTCACCAATCATAGAAGAAAATCAGGAAATTTGAACCTGAATCGTTAACTTTGTGTTATGTTTACAGCTTTTTGAGAAGGAGACCTGATTCTAACAGCATACATATTCTTTAGCTTTCCCTGTTTAAAATACTAGAGACTGTTTTCTGTCTCAGGCACGATCAAAATACAGATTGGACTCCAATTCAAGGAACTGACCATCTATTGCCATTTTCAGGGCTCTCACTTGAAGCTGTTGCTCCAACAGGGCACAACTGAGGTCTCACTCCTGGTTTGTAC
Source organism: Phaethornis superciliosus (assembly GCA_023637945.1). NCBI lineage: Eukaryota > Metazoa > Chordata > Aves > Apodiformes > Trochilidae > Phaethornis > Phaethornis superciliosus. The sequence continues at coordinate 49,349,787 of JAJQWJ010000002.1, read as the reverse complement.
CTGCCAGCCTCACAAAAAAATGTCTCAGAAACTGCAGATTCTTTAGGGCATCCAAAGTGACAGAAACTGCCTATGTTTAGGCACCTGAATCCTGCCTCTTACTGTACCTCTTGGACTTGCTGCTAAGGCTCCAAACTGAGTTTTCACAGCAGACCTTCTGTTAACTGCTGGCAAAATTCTTCCCGTATGTTTGTGGGTTTTCTCCAGTTCCTTAAAAGCACGGAATATTTCTTTTTCCTACTGTTCACTTGTATTGACTAGACCAACTACAAGGTTCCAGTGTCAAGATCTCACTTGCACTAGCTAGCACTTACCACAGCTTATCTGTGATTTCAAGTGGGAATCTCCTGTGCCCAAGTAGTACAAATAGTAGCAAATTAAGTCAAAAGCTGATAAGCAGTTTGGAAGAGTTCTAATATTTGTAGATGAAGCTATTGGGAATTAAACTGCCCTAAACTATAAACGTCAATACCTTTGTTTAGGAGGTGTGTGTGGTATTAGCATTAATATTATTAATGTTAGTATTAAAATTACTAATTAATAATTAATACTAATTATTAGTATTAATTAGTATTAATGGTGTTAGAAACAGTAAATTAATTATTTTTGTGTGTGTTATGTGCAGCCCAGATGGCTGCACCATGCAGCAGTTCACCACCCATCCCCTCCCCTCCCCAGCCCTGTGGTGGGATAGGGAAGAGAACTGGAAAGGTAAAAGTGAGAAAATTCATGGGTAACATTAAAGGCAGTTTAATAGGTAAAGAAAAATCCAGGTATACAAGCAAAGCAAAATAAGGAATTCATTCCTCACTCTCCCTCAGCAGGCAGATATTCAGACATCTCCAGGACAGCAGGGCTCCATCACATGTAATGGGTACATTGGAAGACAAATGCCATCACTCTGAGTGTCTCCTGGTTCCTCCTTCTCCCCCAGCTTTATATACTGAGCATGATATCATATGGTATGAAATATCTCTTTGGTCAGTTGGAGTCATCTGTCCTGGCTATGCTCCTTCTCAGCTTCTTGTGCATCTGCACACTAGCAAAGCATGGGAAGTTGAAGAGTTCTTGATTTCTTCACAACAGCTAAAAGCATCAGTATATTGTTTCTCATACCAAATCCCATACTGAATCCAAAATGCAACACTATTCTAGCTACTAAGAAGAAAATAATTATCTCTGTACTAGCTGAAACCAGGACAGTATGGAAAGTAGTTTCATATTGATGAGTACTACACAAGGAATCTTTTATTTAATATATTAATATCTAGTAAAGGCGAGTTTTAATTAAGTAAAGGAAATGCTCAGCAATCTTAGTGATTCTGAGTATTTTCACCCTTGCTAAATTCATTGAAAGTACTTTTTTGTATTTGTTTGACACTGTGTCAGCTCAACAGTGATACTTCCATTTTGGAAGAGAATAAAAAGGGACATATATTTTTATCAGCCTTGCAAACTTGTCAAGACAGTTTACCAGCCTATATGCAAAACCTTTTTTGCCTGAATTCTACTATGATGACTGAAGAAGATATTGTTTTCTGTCAGTGTCTTATTTCTTTGAAACACAAGCCTTAAAAATTGTCACTTAACTTGAAGGTATTTTGAGTAAATACGTTCAGAAGTAAAATGTATTAAGATTCTCAGGTGAAAATGCTGTCTTTGTCCTCCTAATTATTGTCAGTGAGATCTTAGGTCTGATCTGTGACCTTGAGGTTAAAAAAATACTAATTATCAGTTTTTGAAAAATTCTAATTAACCTAGCCAACCATTAAATTGTTTATATTACATTTGATGGTATTTAATTAATATAAAATATAAACTCTGACTTTGTTAATTTATGAAATGCCGCTTAAATTAGTGTTCACTCCTAAATAATATTTCAGATTTTAAGATCTTTTTCCTCACTACTGTAGACATTCACATTTCCTTTGAAAAATGTTTACTAATTGAGATATTTTGTTAAAATCCAGATTCAGCAGAATACTTAGACATTTCCTTATTTGATTTTTTTGGTGCTTTTTTTTTTTTTACCTGCAACTTCTTATTTGTAAAATACTGGTTGATTGTTTACTAAGATCAGTGTTGACCTACTGTCCAGGTTAGTCTGATAGATTCTTTGAAATAACTGGTGCTGGACCTTCTTTCTGTGCTAGGGAAAGAGAACCACTGTGTTGTCCTCCATAGATTTCTCTGTAAGACCAGATGTTGGGGATGTCTTGGGCAGTACATGAGTGAAAGGAAAGGAGACCTGCATGAGACAAGAACATCCACAGGGAACAGTGCAAGGGCTAAAGACCTGCTAAGTCTTTAGGACTGAACCCAACCAGAATTCAGCCCAGAGAAAGATGGATTAAAACTCATCTTCTTCCCACCTCTAAAAGGGGTGAACAGTTCATTCCTGTACCACATAATGGGGTGGTACAGAACCCTCCTGTTGGCTTTGGTGTAGGTAATAGGAGGCAGAAACTGTTGGGAGTGTTTGTCCCATCAAATAACAAGCTGGGGCTTTCTGAAGGAGCTTGTGTTCTTGTAAGGCTTTCTAGTACAAATCATGAGTTCTCAGTTCACATCTGCCTTGTTTCTGATTCTGTCTCAGTCTGTAAGGGCATCTGTGCTGATCCCATGTTGTGTTCCTACAGCTCCTGGCATTCCTGGCCTGCCTTGGGTACTGATAGCTCACAGAGCTGGTAGGAAACAATCTCTAGTATTTTCCCAAAGATGATGGCAACTTAGTTTAATTTTAGAAAGGAGATTTCTTCCTCCATTCTTCAAGGAGGAGCGGGAGGAAAAAAAATCCCTTTTAAAATGTGAAAACATCTAATTGTAGATCCCATCAGTAGAATGAGTATCATTTACCAAATAAAATAGATTCAGAAATATGCAAGTTATCTATTTCCCTGATACAGAAGACTGTAATATTAATTTAAAATTTTTTGAAGGTTCATTGTTTGGATAGATTGCTATGAAGTTTTTCTGTCAGGAGCTGTGAGAAGGAAGGTTTATCTTTAAACCTCTGAGAGCTGAAACACCCTGGAGAAGAGAAGGCTCCAGGGACACTTTAAAGCAGCCTTTCAGTACCTTAAGGGGCCTCCAGGAAAGCTGGGGAGGGACATTTTACAAGATCATGTATCAATAGAATGAGGAGGAACTGTTTCAAACTTCAAGAGGGTATACTTAGATCAGATATTAGGAAGAAATTCTTTCCTGTGAGGGTAGTAAGGCACTGGAATAGGTTGCCTATGGGAGCTGTGGCATCCCAAGAAATGTTCAAGACCAGGTTGAATAGGACTGTGAGCAAGCTGGTCTATTGGATGGTGCCCCTCCCCATGACAGGTGGATCGAAACTAGGTGACCTTTAAGGTCCCTTTCCAACCCAAACCATCCCGTGATTCTGTGATCCTGAGTTAGCCATGTAGTAGAATTCGCCCTTCCCACTGCAGCTGGGAGTCACCAATCAACCAGCTTTAGCTAAAGTAGCCCTCTTTGTGCACTGCAGCCTTCCTCCTGGACACCTTCCTCCTGGTAGACTGTGTTCTAACAGAACTGATCCCTGAACAGGGTAGTCTTTCTAGCTGCATCATAAAGCTGCATATCATAAAGTGCCTTTTTTCTAGTGATCACTGTAGTCCCCAAATTTGGAGGAGTTACAACATGGATCCTTGAACTTCTAGATTCTCAGCTCAGTGCAAGGCCTTTTAAACAGGGAGCTGCATATGGCTTGATATCAGTGAAGAAAGGTGTGGATGAAGGCACTTTATCTGAGCAGGACCTGCTGTAGCATCTCTTGGGCATGTCATGCAGTATCTGCAATCTGAATTCTGTAATTGTGGCTACCATCCTATGACCAAGAGAGAAGTGTCTGCCTCCCCCAGCTTTCCACAGAGCTGACAGACAAACTTAATTTGTCCTTTGATAATTAAGGGGTGAAAACATCAAACCCCTAGACATAGCCATTAGCATCTTTTATAGTGTCAAGTAAGTCGGTGATGGCAATGTGACAAGCTGTGAAAATGCCTTTAGTCTGCAGTGCAGTGGGATGGCATGTGGGAGCCCTGGAATGAAGGTTAATGCACGAATGGTGGAATATAGCATTTGGCAGAGTATTTCATGCCAGGCAGTATGGTGTAAACAGCCTTGGATGATAAGCGGTTCCTGAGCTGCCCAGATTATCATAAACTATTGATACCCTGATAAAACTGGACACTCAGATAACTTTTTTGTTTTTCTGGGGCAGGTGATTTTGCATTTTTAATTCAGATAAATCTCATTACTTTTATCCCAGAGACTGAGAAATGACAAAACAAGATAAACAAGGAAAGCCTTCAGCCCTCTTGCAGTAAATGTTATTTTTACATTTCAAAATGGATTTAACTGAACAAATGAAATTCAGTTCCAGAAGCCCAGCAGTGCAGCTGGAAGAAAGTGGAGTGATCTTACATTTGATCTTTCTTTTTATTTTTTTCCCCAGCTAAAACTTGTCAAAAGAGTAGTTTCATTTTGACAGTAGCTTTTTCAAACTAAATATTTGCAGCCTTCTCTATTTGCCTAGGCAAGAACAACATATTGGAAAGTTGCACGTGAAATGAGGTAAGGCATCATTCAGCAGGAGACAACCTTGACAGCAGCATATCAATGGGATACTGATATTGTACTTGGCATTGTGAACAGGACTAGGAAAGGTACTTGGGAGTCAATTAAACCCTGCCATGAGGGGAGCTGCAAGCAGCTGGCTCACATGTTTGCAGGCAGCAGAGGCATGTTGCAGATGTGTTGATTAGTAGCAGCACACACACTTCACATGTCGTTATTTATAGTGATAGAAATGGTTGATATAATGATCTGGGCCTTCCCACCAGACTGAGGGCTTTTCTCATGCACCCTGGTAAATGTTCTGGCTTTTCAAGGAGGGTTACTTAATTTTAAGGCAAGGCAATAACCAGCCTGATACCTAGTAAGACAGAAGCATAGAACTTGTTAGGAATGTGATCAAGTTATAACTTCTGATAGTAACTCACTATGGAAAATTATTGTGGTTTTTTTTCTAGTGGTCACTGGTCTTTCTCTTTTGTTTTTTCTCTCTTTTTATGAGATAAATTGTGGGGCTTCACATTCTTATACATAACAGAATATTATTAAAATAGAACTGAAAGCATAACATTGCTTACAGCTGTAGAATAGTTTAGAAATTACAGTATGTCATTCTTACTTTTTAGAATCTGTTCTGCCTTTAAAAAGTAAAATTTGGAAATGGCTTTATGACTTTTTCCAAAGATAATATTTCACTAATGTAAAATAGTGTATGGTGTCATCCTGATCTGAAGAAAATAAATCTCAACCCATGTAAGCATTGCACCATTCATGTTCCTTGCTTCATCTTTTTTGTAGAATGATGCATTTCAGATTCCTGGTCTGCCAGCTCTACTATGTATCTAAAATTGAAGCTGAACTATTGCCTTTTTACTTTTCAGTGTTTTCTTCAAGTGTACACATTCAGTCATACCTGAAAAGGGTATCAATTGAAATTAATCAAGTTGTTCACAGTTTTCATTTTCTCCTAAATTATTTTTAGGACAAAATGCACAGAAACACCTTTAAATGGGTTTTCTTTTTTAACCACTGTAGAACTTCGTGGTGGCCAAAGTCTTGCTATGTATTATTTCCATTGTTTGCATTACTGACAGAGACCCTGGAGTCTTGTATTGTTGAAAGTTATTCAGGTTTTTTTCTTATTTTATTTTATTTTTTACTTCAGGAAAGAGAGTGTATTTTGACTATGATAGATGCAAAGACATTTAACAATTCAGAGCTGAAAATGATCTGTGCTTGAGAGCTTCCCTGGTTTCCATCCACTCTGTCAGCTGGTCTAATAGAAAGTTAGAATCTCTGGACAAACTTACTTTAAAAAATCTACTGCATCTCTTTTGCTCTTTTTTGTTTCTATCTGAGAGTTTTTCATTTGGCTTGGTTTCTGTTTTTGGTTTCGGTTTATTTTTCAAAATAGATCCAAGTTATATTTAATGTGAGACCCCACCTACATCCATATGTGGGGTCCCCAGAACAAAACAAGCCCCCTCCAGAGGAGGGCCAGGATGATGATCAGGAGGCTGGGACAACTCTGCTTTAAAGAAAGTCTGAAAGAGTTGAGGTTGTTCAGCACTGCGGAGATGTTATCACAGATTTTTGATATGTAAAGGGGACTTACAAGACTCTTTACCAAGGACTTTAGTGACAAGGCAAGAGGCAATGGTTTAATACTGAAAGAGGGTAGATGCTGTTTGGATATAAAGAAGAAATCTTTTACTGTAACAGTAGTGACTATGGCTGTGGTTGGACTAGATGATCTTCTTATGCAAACCATGCTGTGGTTCTATGATTATGGTAGCACTCGATATAGAGAGAACATAGAGGTTTTTTAAATTTTGTGCATTATAGCACAGGGCTTCAGTTCAGACCCAAGCTACAGGATGGGGAGAAGGAAATCAGATTGTTGCCTGAGAGCTGCTAGTTGCCTCTGTATTTATTTTTCTTTAAACAGTAACATAATATATAGTCAGACTTGGGTGATCATAGATACAGGAGGCTTTGATGTGCAAATGCAAAAGACCCCATGCATTTTGGAATAACACTTCCTTTAAATCTTACACTGTACAGTCATGAATTGGCTCAGCAGCAGTGGGCCAAGGATCATAGCAAATTTTAATTAAACTGTTTCCACATTTGTAGCTCAAAAAAGGCCTGATTGTGGTAAAAAAAAAACAAAAACAATCAAACAACAAACAAAAACCAACAAACAAACAAAACCAACAAACAAACAAAAACCAAACAAAAACCAAAAAACTAACCAAGCAACAAACAAACCAAAAACCACAACCACGAAAAGAAACTATAATATTTTGCTCTACCAATCTATACAAACACTGCATTTTCCTGAACAATATTTATTAAATTAGTGTTACCTAGACCTCAGGGACTTTCCTCCTTGAAACAAAGCCAATTGTTTATATATTTTCTAAATAACCTCTATATTTGTATAAAAAGAGCATCGATACTTTTCAAATAGCATGTGGTGATTAATGCCACTTTCTGCTTGCCCCTGGTGGTTTAGTCTTGTGTGCAACATTATTGAGTTATAAATTAATAAGGAATAAAGTACAGAAATGTATTCATAAACCAACTCAGAATAAAAACTAACAGTGGATAAATTAGTATCACTTGTCAAAACATCAGAAATCTTTAAAACATCAAGAAAGGTTTTGCACATTTTTAAATAGGATTTTAAGATTTATCTCAGCATCACTGTAAGAAAGGGTAGAGAACACAAAACAGGATTACTAATGGTAATGCCAGGAAACTAAGGAGGAAGATATTTTTATAGCACATAAACAAAATAAACAAATGTAAATCTGTCCTACTGAGTGTGACAGATGAGTGTTACTTTGACATTAATTCTATTTTAATAAAGAACAGAAAAACAAAACCAGGACCTTTAGCACCAAATCATTTGACATTGTGAAAACCATACTCTGGGGAAGATGTCTAACATGAGGAATATGCTCTTGCCTTAGACACATTAGTCTTTCTCTAAATTCTTGTAATCTTACTAGAAAATTAATTTTACTTTCTGGGATTATGTTCCAGTTATGCTATCTATAACTTCTGCCTGCAGCTAATTCACTTTTTTAATATTCTGTTCTATCCAGATGTTTTAATACTTGTTAATTTTAGTCATTCAGCACAGACCTCAGTAGAGAGAATAAATTAAATGACCCTTTGATAAAAAGGATGACATTAATTGTGCCTTTCAACTTACTGTGAAAGACAAAGTGTAATGAAATTAATTTCATACTCAAGTGCATGCTTACTAGTTTTTTTAATACTTCTTTGATGTTGTCTACCTACATGCCCTAATTCTTGATCCATTTTTTTCTCTGATATTCCAGTGAAGTTCTGAACTTATGGTACCATCTAATGGGATGACATCATAACACACCATTTATCATAGAGCGGTGAATGTACAGACTGTGAACTGTGCACTTTAAACCTGTCTAGTTTCCCTCAAATTCTTTGTTTTAATTCATTATTCAGAATCACTTATTGAGTTATCTCAGATTTTTTCTGTCCAAATCAAATGGCTTTTTTAATGAGGGAAGTAAAGCAGCCACTTGAGTCACCATGAGTGTTTTTGAGCTGAGCTCTCAAACTATTGTTTTGAAAACAGAAAAGATACAGGGTTTTGTTTTGTTTTTGTAAATAAAAGGTCTTTTATATATCATAGCTCATTACCTTTGCTCTTTTTTGCTCTATATTGGGTAACTGTGCTCAGGCACTGGCTGTGGAGGTTGCAGGTGTGGTCTGTGTGAGGAGAGGCCAGGGCTGCCCTCTGATGGACACGGTCAGTTCCAGCCAACTCCTACCAACCCAAAAGAGTGCAAAGCTAACCCAGCAGTGATGCTGGTGGCACGCCTGAAAGAACATATTTAAGAAAGGGTAAAATTCTCTGCACAGGAGATGTGGGAGAGGTGAGTGAGAAAAATAGAAAAGAAACATCTCTGTAGAAAAAGGAGGGACGGAAGGTGGTCCAGGCGCTAGAGCAGAGATTGCCCTGCAGCCCCCGGAGAAGACCATGGTGACACAGGTTGTCACCTGTGTCACCTCTCCCACTGCAGCCCGTGGGAGGACCACAGTGGAGCAGATGACCATGACCTGAGGAAAACTGCAGCCAGTGGAGATCCCATGCTGGAGCAGGCTCTTGGCAGGAGCTGTAGCCACTAGAGAGGAACCCACACAGAAATCAATTTTCTCACAGGACCTGCTGACCCTGGTGGACCCACACGGGAGCAGTTCTTGTAGAACTGCACCTTGTGGAAAGGATCCATGTTGAAAAAGTTCATGAAGGACCCTATTTTAGTGGAGGGACCCTACACAGGAGCAAGGGAACAATGTGAGGAGGAAGGATCAGCAGAAACAAAGCATCATGGACTGGCCATAACCCCCACTCACCATTCCCCTGTGCTTCTGGTGGGCAGATTGAAGAGTTAGGAATGAAAGAGTGAAGTTGAGCCTGGGGATAAGTTTACAGGGGAAGTATTTTTAGCTTTATCTTTGTCTCTCACCATCCTATTCTGGTTTTAATTGGCCATATATTAAGTCAGTTTTCCAGGTTTTATCTTGTTTTTCCTATGGGTAGTGGGTGAGTGATTGCCCTGCCTTTATCTTGAACTTTTACATCTTTTATTCTTCCCCTTTCCTTTTGATGGAGGGAGTGAGAGAGCAGCACTGCACTTGGCAGTCAGTGAAGGTCAAACCCAACACAGTTTCCTACTTCGTCTACTAAGAATTTGGACTGTATCTCATTAGCTGAAAGCATGTGCTACCTAACTTAGCAGACTGAAGATTGTATTACCATTGGGAAATTTGTGTGACTTTAGTCCGTGAACATTTTTTGTATGCTGCTCTGTTTCCATGGCACTCACAGGGAAGAAATCAAACTTCAGAAAGATTTGTAAGATGCTTGTACTGGGATATGAAATGAAGTCACCTACCTAAGATCAGTCCAATGTTGCCTTTTCTGATTTTTCAGAAATTTCTTTCAATCTACATGTTCTCTGTCTGGGGAACATTGAGAAGACAGTTCTAAACATAGTGCCACTTTTAATTAAAACATAACTAGTGCAGGCTATTAAAATGTCATCTGAACATAATACCCTTTTCAAGCTCAACTTGCACTTGCAAGGCCTTCAGGATTGAAAAATACAAACTGTGTATTTGGTTAGGAAGGCAGGGCTTTGTCCACTGTGAAGGTTTTCTGTAGACAGCCAATTTCTTTTCAAGCTGGCATATTTGAATTAAGCTGCCCTCAGCTTTTGATACAATGCCTGATCTGTATCCTAATTCTGGACTTATTTTCTTCAGTTTAGGCAAGTTTAAGCTTGACCACAGCAGTATGGCTTTATTTTGCTTTTCGCTTTGCCCACCCAAAGCTTCTGTGTTTATTAGTGGTGATTTTTTTTCCATTCTGTCTTTTGCCTTCACTGAGTTTTTAATATCTGTAGAAACTTCCCTAATATATTCACTGTTGTCAAAGTGCTAAAATTCCATTTGCCAAAATGAAGTATGGTGTTGATGTTGCTAGGCTAGGGATTACGTTGAACTTTGTTTTGGAGACATTAAAGCAAAGAATGCTTAACATTCATAAAACTGTATGTGACATCTCTGTCACAAAATTAATTGCTGTAATTGCTTCCTCAGACTCACTCTGGCTCATAATTTTTGCATGGGCTTATTGCAGCCATCGTTATGTAATAATGTAGAGAAGCTGGATGTCTGCAACAGAGAGGTGAAAGTGTAAGGACTCTGTAAAGTGCCTTCGTTTCTCCTTCCCTTTGGCTGTACCTATGATTTTGTCTACTGAGTCACACCAAAATTTTCAGTGGTAATTTGTAGTACTAAACAGCAGAAGTTTCACAACATTTCAATTACAGGCTTTTGCTTGGAAGGTTTGCATGCTGTGATACTAGAGGGATGTAATTACAACTCCAACATATAAAGTATTGGAAGTGAATCCTTAGGGATATACTATACTAGGATACATGTAAGCCAAATTACACTTAGAGGTGACAACACTCCTGCACTTTGGATCAATTTTATTTGATATAAAATGCTCTGGTTCAAATACAGATAATCAGGAGTTTCTCTATTCGGTGACTGACTCGATAGTCATCTGCAGCTCCAGTGATTCATAGAGTAGGGAAGGGAATCTAAACCAACAGTGTTCAGAGCCATGTTCCTGATTTATAATACGAACTGTATATATTGTAATCTCCTACAGTATATTGAATAAAATTCTTCTGTGTCTTATTGAATAAAATTCTTCTGAGATGGATAAAGAAGTTCTAGAGTGAAGCTCTGATTCATGTTTTTTCCCTCTGAAGAGTACTCACATTTGACATATCTCTGATTTTGGTTCTCTTTTACTTAAGTGAGCAGTAACTTTACCACTATGTGTGTGTGTTCACTGAATGTAGGCTTGAAAGACTTAGATTTGGGTCTGAGTCACTGAAGTAGCTGACTTCAAAATATCAGCAGCATTGGATAAGCCCTACCTAGTCTGCTGCATCATTCCTGTGACACATGTGCCAAGGTGTGTGGGGTACTGCATGGTCTACATAGATCCTATTCCTTTGTTGTGTAGCTGCATTTTGTTGGGGTTTTTTTTTCCTTTGTTTTTTTTTTTTTTTTTTTTTTCCTTTTTTTTCTTCTTCTTCTTTGTAATGAAGTCTAGAACATGATTTCTCCTTTGGACACAGAGTAATAAAACAGAAGGGCACTGGGAAACCCACTATGCTCACATGGCTCATTCTACATCCTCACTGAGGACATTACAGCTGGCCTTCAGCCACCAGCTCAAGAGCCTAGGATGAGAATGTCAGTGATGCTAGTGAGTAGGATTTTTGTGAGGGATGAAGGAACAAGAGAGACAGTTACTTCAGGAAAACAAAGTAACCTCTGAAAGAATTTTGTTCTGAGAACTTCATTATTAGAATCACTGAAATGTGTTGGAAGGCCACCTAATTGTTGTAAATCTCTATTAAGGAATGAAGAGATATGGAAATTGCAGAGAAATTTCCTTGTGTAGAATTGCCAATGGCAGTCAACATGTCAGCCTGCAAACCTCTGAAGCAAGAGAAACAGGTGATAAAGCAGAATATATTGTCATTCTCAGACGAGATAACATCAGCAGCTTCAGTCAGTATAGCCATTACATGAGTATATAACAGAAATTACTGGTGTCTATTTATGTAGTTTAAATTATACTTTAAAAATTATTTTAAAATGTTCTTCTGCCCAGTGTTTTTGTTAGTCCCAGCGGTCTAATTTCCCCAAGGCTTCCTGGCAACTGTACACATTCAGATATGGTTACTGTTTACTGTGATTAAAAACATCAAAGCATTGATTGTCTATTTTCAAATCCTTCACCAAGCTAATTTGCGTCATTTACTACCCCACTGGAGTCACAACTTGAATTGTGTCTTTAGCTTCCTTTTCTATTTTTTCTACTTCTTTAGGTAATATTCCATTCTCTACATTAATTTTTAAGACTTTCAATTCAATCAATATATGATGTGAAATTTAACATCATATTTGCTTCTTTAAAACCAAAACAAAACGAGGTAACCAGGGGGAAATGGTGTCAGATAATGCCAGAATATCTTCCTCTCTGTTCTTCAGAGCGTTTTCAGTCAAGGAAGGTGAATGGAGGGGCAGGAATTCTGATTGTGTACTGCTATCAAAAGTATGCATAATCTTACATTTTGTTTCTTTTTTTTTTTTTTTTTTTTTTTTTTTTTTGCTGTAATTCTCTTCTTTTTGGGAGCAGACTCTGGAAAATGAAGGACAAACCATCTGTGTTAACCTGGTGGATTGACATTTCTCTTTACTATGCACTGTAATGCTGAACTTGATTTAGATCTTGTCTCCAAAGGAAAGAGATTTTTGTTCCACCTTGCATTGTTTTTAAGCTAATTCCATTAACCTAATTAAGAATATGTATACCTACTGTTACTCTTCATCTCCTTTTTGGTTTAGTATTAAAACTTTTTTTCCTAGTGAAACCAAGTTAACTTTTTCTTTAAGACAGATAACAGCTAGTTCATGCAGTGCTTGCAATTCCATCAGCTCAATCAGATTTAAAAGAATAGTTTTGAAAACATTCAAGCTGGGGCCTGGTGTTTGAAATACTGAATATCTGGGTCTGAGAAATTGCATAGGAAATCCCAGGTACCCAAAATTAACAATCTAAACTCTACAGTAGAAATGTCCAACCTACCTTTGAAGTTTAAAACAATCTATTGTGTAGACATGGAAAAGAATCTCTGATCTACAAGATATTACAGATAGATGTTTTACTTTGGAGCTTAGCTAGTATAGGGATAAGATAATTAAAAATAGAGAAGTAGTGTATCTGTCTGTGGGGAAGTGACTCAAAACAGGCAAGCGGAAGCAAAGTATGTCTGTACCTAGGAAAGAAACACAAATGAAATGAACTTTTAATAGGAAGGAAAGAAAGACACCTAATGGTCAAAAGGAAATTAACAGCAATAATCAGAATACAAATCTCAAAACAAGTGGCAGGATTATTTGCTAACAGACTTAAGCTGTGCTTCAGCTGTTTGCCACATACTTTATATATTGCTTCTACTGCTTCCCACATGTTGTATAAGTATGTAATTTAAAGAGGAAGGGAGCATGTATGTGTGTTTATACATATTTTCCATATTATACTGCTTTTTGGATTACAAATGAATCATCAACAAGCACAATTACAACAATTAGTATTGTTAATCCATAATGAAGAAATGGGACTTTGATTTATCATTCTTTAATATATCCGCTTTCTTTCAGATAATACAAGCTGTAATATTTATAACATAATTAAAGATTACTTTCTTTTTGCTCCAAAAGATTGAAATAATGGCCTTTAAAAAAAAAAAAATTAACATCTATTAAGTATGATTTGAAATAGTGATTTCAATGGAGTAAGTAACCTGTTAAAATCTAGGTCCAGCCATACATAATCTCCCTTCACTAAATGAATTTGTCTGCTCAGAAGAGCATTTGGTAACTAAACAGGCCTTGCCATCTGTCTGGGGCTCAGGGGCCCTTCACAGTTTTAAAGATAGAAAATAAATGCAAGAGGTGTATCTAAAGAGTAGGAAGTGAGGTAGGGCTGTAGTTTTGGAAAGAATCTGGAAATTACTCTTAAGCTGCAGGAACCAAACCAAGAAAAAAATTCCAACCTTCAGGTAAAGAAAAAACAAACAAAACAAACCAAAAATAAACAAAAAACAAAACAAAACAAAAAAACTTTTAGCAGAAGACAGTGTGCTACAGACATCTAGCCACTACAGAGCTTCATTTACAGCCCCTCTTATGTGGCCCTGTGTTCTGATAAATGCTGTTCATAGCTTGCAGTGTGTCTCTTGGGTTCCCAAGTTTAACTTAATGAAGTAAATTCATTTGATCTTAGTGTAAAGCCAAGGAAGCATATACATACATTGTAGCAGGCTAGAAAATAGCCTAGGTGCTGCCCCAGTAATGTTCTAGCTGTGTTGTGTTTGTGGGGTTTGCGGTTTTTTGTTATTTTGTTTGTGGTTTTTTTATTTTTTAAAAAGGACATTGATACTACATAGATTGCATTCGAGGAAGCAAGAAAACAATGGGGAATGGTTAAACTTTTACATAGAACAGAACAAGAACAGAACAGAACAGAACTGAACAGAACAAGAACAGAACAGAGCAGAGCAGTGTAGAACAGAACAGAATAGAATAGAAAAGAAGAAAACAAAATGCTTGCACAGCGTAAGCAGTGCCATAAACCTTCTATTTATTTATTCATTTATGAACTTCTAACAATTCTCTTCTAACAATTCTCTTCTAACAATACTCTTCTAACAAAGAGTACATACCATACAACATCAATCAATTTAATTCTATTCATTTCATAAGATTTTATTTTTTGTTCCGATACTCTGATTTCATACTAAAATGAGACACAAAGCTGCTGAATTGTGCTTCAGGAACATCTGTTTCTTTAATTTTACATCAAGAAACTAAGATTTGTTTTGTTTTCTTCATTCTATCACTTCTATGTATATAGAGAGATAGAGAACTGCATGTCTTTACAGGCTGTTCCATCCTCTAAATAAGTCCTCCTTAAGCTGGTTTGGACTACTGTAATGCTTTATAATTTAGCCCTTGATTGCAGGCCCTACTTAACATCCACTATAGGAGACTTCTGCCAGTATTGTTCACGATTAACAGCTTCTTCTCTGTTGTGTCTGTATAAATCACTCTTGTGCTTCAGTGACACAGGGATGCTCCATCTGTAATTTCATTTTTTTCTTCCATTTTCTGTCCACTCGCTTTGTCATTTCCTACTAACTACAAGTAGAGCAATTATTGGTAGACAGACATGGGATTTTAAAGGCATATTTGGTACTACAGAATGCAGCAAAAGTTGGACCAGATTGTCAAAATTTAAGAAGCAGTGTATAGATTAATTTGGTTTTCCTTACAAAGTGTGATACATATCAAAAATTATCGTTTCAGTGATCTGAGATAGCGAAGAACAGCAGCAGTGTATTTCTTAGTCTTCCTGAAAAGGCTCTATTTTTAAAGAAAAATGGACATAATTTAATATCAATGGGTATTCTTCTGAAATAAGAGCTCTTTGGGCCTTCTGCATGAGACTGGCAGATACTGAGCCATTCCATATTATAATTACTATATACTCTACTTTTTTCTGAGAGAAATTGAGTTTATCCATAATAATGTTAAACATTTGCTGGCCAAGTATGGGGTATCGAGTATTTCATTGTATCATTTGTGAGGGACAGCCTATACAGAGATCATGGTACAGAGGAATACTCATATCCTGTATTAGCAAAACAGATGGAAAACTAAATGGAAAATATTCTTGACTGTCCTTCTTTGGAAGATATATCATCATTTATGAATCCCTTTTGCAATCATAATAAAAGTAGAACAAAATTCATCCCATTCTGAAGGCTCTCTTATGTCATGGTATATAAAACTCTCAATTAGAATTACTTTTCTGAATTAATGTATTTCCAAATTGACGTCTTGTATGTAGTCTTTTTTTTTTTTTTTTTTTTTTTTTTTTTAACTGTTCCAACTAATTGCTGCTGATATTTATGCTGGTGAAATCCATCACTTGGTGTTACTTTCCCCCACACAGGAATTATTCATCCATCCATCAAAAGATTTGTGTGGGTGATAATGATGCACACAATAACGTTAAGCTGCAGTAGCTCACCTTCAGCAATGCTCCCTCCATGGATTCTGACAAGCTCCTGGTTTACAAGTATTCATCACAGGCACTGAATATTGTTTTTCAGAACTGTGCAGAACATTTTCTAGGTAGGGGGTCTTTCCAAGGAAACTCCACTGAGCTAGATGGAGCTACTACACAAATTAGAAGCCGTGCTGTTTCTCAGCTTTCTCCCGCGAGTCTTACTGACTACTCTGATAGTTTGTGCTCAGGGTTGCTTACACACAATGTTATCAAAACTATCCCAACCAGAGACAAAGGAGCAGAAGGAAGGCATGCAGAATTCATACTTCACATGCCTGCTTCAGGGACAGGGGTCTTCCAGTTGTGGCAGTAATGAAACCAGTATCCCTTGTGTTTAGTTTTGGGCACTTTATTGTCAAAATGACATCAAGAAGTTAGATGGAAGTTTGTCAGTTCTTTTCTTGCACTGAAAGAGATTTCCTGGGTGATAGTGGGCAAATCTTCCTGTCTGTCAAAGTTTCTCTTGAGGCACAATTTGATTTGAATTTAATCTCATTTGTGTTCATGAGGATTGATTCTGTCCATAGAAGTATCAGCACAGGCAATAATGTATTGTAGAACTTAAAGGATGTAAGCAGCAAGAGGTACGATGTTACTTGGACTATGACTGGGATGAGAATGAGAAGACTGCAAGATTAATATCAAGGGATGGCTCCTTGTTTGGGTTGTTTTGGTGATGGTTTTGCTTTGGGGTTTTTTGGATGGGGCTGATGTTTGCCTTTTTTCACCTTGTTTTAAGACAGGGAGAGTCTATTAAACTCCTGAACAATTAATTGACATTACATAACTGCAACATGGATCAGTAATTAATGTTAAGAAAAAAAAAATTAGGATATCCAGGTAACAACGTTAAGACTGCTATTTTCTTTTTTTCTTGAATGTCTAAACACCTTTATAACTCAGAAAAAGTCTACAGCAAATAATCCCTTTTTACTTAAAATTGCATCTCTCCATAGTGCAGAGATTACTACCGCAGAGCCTTCTCATTAGGCTATTTAAAATGACTGTTCTAATATATGAGGGAAGGGCCTTACACATCCTTTGGAAAAAGTGCAATGATCAGAGAGGATTTAAATATTACATGCTGCCTAAATTATCTATTTCGTCTAGTAAGGAAATTGCCAAGGCGTTATTATGACTAAATGCAATTCATCTAAGTTAACTTTAAAGTTTATATTCCAGGGAAGAGCAAAACCTGGAAAGCATCTGCAGTGATCAAAGCTGACAGCATGATCATTTTAATTCTGAAAAATGAAGCAGCTAGAGCAAGCACTGCAGGTGAACAAAAATGCTGCAGCTTCTTCACAGGATGATAAGTTTTAACTAGAGCAATTATTTGGTATGCCACTTAATGCATGAAGCAGAATATTTTTTCTTGCTTAACATCTTTATTGAGAAGGCTAAAGTTTAAAATTACCTTTGGAAGAATTCATTAATAAGATAAAAAGGAATTTAATGCAAACCCAATACTTGAGTCACTACTTTGATGACAGTGAGTAAAATCCATGGGAGTGATTCCACAATACATTATAGGACTGGCACTTAGTTACAAAGTCTTAATGCAAGCAAATACATTTGAATACATTTTGTGGAGCAGTTGTTCTGTATAAATAGGTGAATCAGAGCAGTGTCAAAGAACCTTTCATTAACAGACTTTGACAACCAACTGTGTGATCAAGAAATGGAGTGTCCAGCAGTGAAGTGTGCAGATTTCATTATTCAGTGTGAAAGGAGGGATGATGTTGTTAAGGGTGTTTCCCACATGGCAAATGACTGTCTGAACATGGATGCTGTAACACAAGTGTCAGACAGTCTTGTAAAGCCAGCTCACTGAGGCTACTTGGGCCCAGCCCAGACATTGTTTCAGCTTTTAAATTGCACTTCACTTATTCAAGGTGGTTCATCAATACTTGATTCTTTGGTCCTCATGCAACCCATTGGCTGTTAGTGCCTTATTGATATACAGCACTGAAAGAGAGGAAAAAAATTAGATCCCAGTTTTTCATAATATCCACCCCCAGTTTGCTTAGATACCAGACTCTGACACAGATTAGGGAACAAACTCAAGATGTGAAAATAGATAGTTCTGAAAATACCTGAAGACAAGCTACATGAGAAAAATGGACCCATGGATTTCTCTCTCAAGTCCAGAGTCAGTGCCTGCTTTGTCCCCTGTGCCTTTTTCTAGCTGTTTTTCTCATCTCACTGAAGTGTTAAACTTCTCTGGCCTACAAAGGATTTCAGAGAAGAATTTCCATGTTGCAATAGCAAGGAATTTCTCAGAAAGATGCCCTCCCCCCTCAACAATTTCTTCAAAAGCTAATTGTTGTAATATTTTACATGTCAGCTGATGAAAAATGACAATCTGGTCCTCTTACTCATTTAATGTCACAGCAAATATCTGGAATTAAGGAAGAAGAAGCCCTTAAAAATTATGTATGTTTAGAGCTTTTTTTTTTCCCCTTGTGTGTCTTAAAACCTAATTTGTCACAGTTTAAGCTGTGTTCTCTAGTAGGCTGTTCTCTTCCTCACTTTCAGGCTAAGAAGTACAATAATAATGTACATTTATAGTGCAATTAAATCTTTTTCTCGTTTAATTTTTGCCCGTCCTCTTATTTTTTCCCATTCTCCAAACTGAAAATCTGTTCATAAATCACATTATGTGTTTCTGTATACTTAGTATGGATTTTTCACTTTCATTTCTCAAAATCTATCAAAAAAATTCATGCATTTTTAAAGAACTCTCATGGATTTTAATGAGGTAACTGCCAATACTTTGAATGTTTGAGGCAATATGCTATTATTTTCTTTCATATTGAATTAATATTTCAAAATACAATGTTATGTGTCTGGAAACATTTTTATTCCTTTTTACACAAAAGGCAGATGCACTATCTGCAAAAAAAACCAAAACAAAACAAAAAGGAATACCTAGTCTCAGTTTGCTTTTCTTAACAGATCTGAACCTTTCTAAGAATGTAGTATTGATACCTATTAGTTCCTTTCAGGTTTCTCAGATGCCTTAATAAGTCAGACCTTGTTTGTACAAGCTACTGTAAAAGCATGCAAACTTTGAAGATGCCTCTATTGCTAATACCTTACCATTTTGAAAACAAGTAATAAATCAGCCTGGAAGAAATATATTTACATTATAAATATTTACAAGATTTTGAATAAATAAACAGTGAGCTGAATTAAAAATCAAATGGTAATAGGGAATGCACAAGAATAGCTTGCACCCATCATTAATTTACTTTTCATAGTTTCCTGCTAGCTTTAGAAAACAGCACCATTTTTCTCCCAGAGATTTATATGATTTTACTTTGTGCATCTGTCATTCCCATAGACCACTCTGGAACTCTTTTTTATGTGAAATATCAAATCTTCCTTGTTCTTTTTCTTCGGCCTATATTTCTAATTTATTTTGCTTGCCCTAGTAAAGTTCATGAGAAAATTTCTTTTGACTCTGTGACAGATAGACTGCCTCATATCTTTTCAAAATGGTAATGACTCCATGAAATTATAGTGTTAAAAGAATATAAAATTATGGAAAAGAAGAAAAAAGAGCTCTTTTTATTTTTGAGTTTTATTTCAAACTGAACTTTCTTAGGAGGGCTTTTATTTTCTCACATATGTGTAGCATTCTGGGTATGCTCTCAGTATCCTGCCACCTAGTAAAGTATTTGGAGGTGAGGAATAAAGAACCTTGCCTGGCTAAAATTATCTCAGAAATTATCTAATTTAACTTCTTCTAAGGGCTGATTCTTCTTCTTTTTTTTTTTTTTTTTTAAAAAAAAAAAGTTACCTGTTAAAAAAAAGAATTTTCATAAAATAATTATGCATAGGAGTCCTCACCAAACATAAATCATCTTATTGTATTGATACTTACTTTTAGAAATAATAATTTAGTTAATAGTTTTTTTAAAATATTAAAGCTAGACATTGAAAAAATGCATTTTAACATCTCAGCTGATACTGTCAGGTCACACTTTTCCCTGGTCTTAATAACAGTCCAGAAGTTGTTTTCCATAGGAAATAATTAACACATGCATATCAGTGAGAACTCCCAGGATGAAGTAACTGTGAAGTTTCAGTATTACCTCAGCTCAGATTTTTATGTTATTCTGCCAGTCCCACAGAGAATACTTGAGATTTAAATGAGTCGTGGATGATTTGACAAGGTAAAGCCAAGGGTGTCTTCAGAAGCATGTTATTTCCTTTTGTTCTGATATGGTATCTACTCATTTATGAAATGCAAGAGCAAGCTCTTTTTACTGCTCATAGTCTTGAAGATCTCTTCTAAGTTCCATAGATAGTAACGGTGGTTCTATTTAGCATAGAAGAAAGTGGGTGTGTAATTAAGAGTATATGATATCACTAAAGGAGGAAAAATCTAGGCTGAGCATCAGGAGAATCTTTGTAATGTCAAAATTCAGTAGACAGGCTGTAATCTAGAGTACAAAGTGGCTGAAATGCCTTTTTTTTTTTTTTTTTTTTTTTTTTTTTTTGTCTGACTGAGGAAATACATGTTAAGGAGAAACCTGAATCAGAAGTTTGCTCAGGATAGGAGAGATACAAATGAATGTTTGGGAGTTAGGAGTTTGCTCAGGATAGGAGAGATACAAATGAATGTTTGGGAGTTAGGTGTGTTGCCTGGCACCCTGGCACCATCACCTAGTCTTGCTTTGCGCATAAGGCATGGTGAGAGTTCAGAAAGCAATTCCATGTCTCATCTATCTAGAATTACTGAAACACTCCCTGGACCAGCTGCGCATTCAGTAGGCTCTTATAAAAGCAACTCTGACAGAGCTTTTTTTTTTTGTATGCAAAGCAGAAGGAGGTTAACCAACTACCTGCCTTATGTGAAAAAGAAAATACGTAACAATATGGCCGAAAAATAACTGGTTTTGCATTTGCATGGTGTCAAGTGGTTTAGATAGGTTCTGAGTACTCTGGTTGGGCAGAGACAGTGTTTTTAGATATTTGATAAAGCAGCTCTCCTGGGCAGTCTGCCCTACTCACACTGTGTACACTCCCGAGCTTTTTTTAAAGCACCTCCTGCTGCAATTTACAGTCCAGAGTCAATTTTTGGTTTGCCTGAAAACATTAGGCTGTTAACTGTGATGGCTTCAGGATGTGCTTCATATGTGATGTGCCTTGTTGACAATAAAGTTTTGGCAAGAAGTAGAGCAAACAGCTGAGGATGGTGAGTGTTCTCTGCCATTGGAGCTTAATTCCCCTCCAGTGGTGAGACCATACATAAGGGCTTTAAAATTAATTACATCCTTTTGTGACACCTGACCCAGTGGGCATGGTAAAAGCTCTGGAGAAGTAGAAAGCTGGAGGCTGCAAGTTTGTGAACTTCACTTTTGTCATGGTACAAGTAGATGGAAAGTCTTTAGGCACTGATCTGTCTGTGGGTACACAATGCATGGAGTCATATGCTGGTCATGCTAGGAAGACTTACGGCTATGTGTAGACTTCTGACCTACATCTGAGGCCATGAGTAAAATGCACATCTGTCTTATTCCAGGCAAGTAGCACTGTGAGTTGAAGGCAGGGGTTAAAATGTCCTATGCTATAAAACACACTACATGGTGGCAGAGAAAGTAAAGGAGAGAATGGGAAGTTACACTTGATTTTTTCCCCCTTAATCTAGAAATACAAATTAATTTCATTTCTGTGCTGCAGAATGTGCATTTTCAAACATCTTGAATGAGTTTCCGTTTGCTTTGGGCTGTATGTCTTCCTTGCACTTAACTAGCTCACAGAAGTTCAAGGTGACTTTGATTCAATTTAAGTGTTCTGAACAAGGAGAACAAATCTAACTGTTACTAAACCCCGTGGAGAGAAGGATCTCAGACCAATTTCTGCATTTTTAAGATATTTAAGGTAAAAATAACAACATTACTTTGTAGAAATAATGAAGCTATCCATCTAAAGTCAATTTTCTACTTTGTTTCTTGTTATTTGTTCTGTGTAAGAAACAGTTGATTTAAAATAATTGACTGTTTAAGCTAAGAAATTCTGCTTATGTTTTCCAGTTCTTCACTGTTATTACTGCAATTGTTGATGCTTGCATACTTTTTTTAAATGTCCTGGCTTCTTTTGGCTTTGGTGTGTCCCTGTGGACATTTGTATGCCTTTTCTATGTACATAGAAGAGTCATAGGCAGACTAAACTAAACAGACATTTGGTTGTGCCCAGACTCTTGATCCATAATCCAGGTGGGCTGCATAAACATGAAAATTTTTAATCTCCTCTGCAAATCCATTCTGCTTTTGGCTTTGAAACTCAAAAAAAGGGTCCTCTTCCCTTTTCTGAAAAATTTCTTGTTTTCCTTATGCCCTTTTCTGTTATTGTTCTCCTTACAGTTGGGCTTAATCCTTTCACAGTAAGACAGCTCTCAAATAGTTAATCTTTATGTGCTCAAATTCTGCCCCAGTTATGCCTGTGGCTGTTCCACTCCTAAAAGAATTTGCCTATTTGGCACAAAGTGTTGTCAACAGAGTAGGAAGGGGATTGCTGGACAGGTGAGGTTTTGATTCAGAAAGATATGGTTTGTGAGGATATAGCCATTTTTCCTGGCCTTCTTGAAGGTTCTTGGTAAGAAGAGAGGATGTTTGTGCTTAAAAAAGTAAGTAATCTTACTCCATGTGGAATATGAATAATTTTTGCAAAAATATATGAGTTCTCTTTGAATCACACAGTTTGGCAAGAATGAGAGACATACTAGGTGAATGATGCAGTTTATTTTCCCAATGAACAGATGGCATCTGCATCTTCTAATAATAAATTTTTGCCCTCTACCTTCTTGTTAAAACAATCAAGGTGCTGTTCAAAGCTTTTTGATTTAAAGTTATTTATTTTTTGAAATAAAAATCTTTTTTTTTTTTTAGCTACTGCAGTATATTCACTCTTTTTGCAAGTATGGAGGAAAACAGAATGAAAGAAGCATGTTGCTAAGCACCTTTCTAAAAATCATTGATTCCTGAGTGGCAGCACAGATTAGAGCAGAATCTGTTTGTCCACTTGTCATTTCCTTTCAAAGGTTCCAAGCCTCAAGAATTCATTTACATCTTACAAAAGAACAGAATAGCAACCATAAAGCCAAAATTCAGAACTTCCTAGACTGCATTTGAAACAGAAATCAGCAGGAGCTGTGGACACTCATTTGCAGACTGTATGTGTGGAGAGTGGATCCTTTGTTTTAGTTTTGCCTGGTTTAGTGGACACTTTTCACAGGATTGTGGGACTGGATGAGTGGATGGAAAACTGTAAAACGGATAAACAAAATGGAAGGTAGGTGCGTATAACTGTATATCAGTTTAAGTCCCCAAATTTGATACATTCAATTTTTCTAGGCTACCCCCTTAGTGAGTGATTCGTTTTATGGTTCTCTTTCACTGGAGGTCACTGTTGTAATGATATTGTAAGCTTGGTTAATTTTTTAAGCATATCTCTCACTTTTAATTAATAGAGAACAATAACAAAGTCATGATTTATTCTTACCAGTGTAAAACAGAACAGTCTGTGTCTTACCATGCACAACAGCCCTCTCTCTAAACCCTGTCTGCTTTCTGTGAAAAATTAGTTTCTTAGGAAAAAACAATTACCTGAGTATTTTTACTTGGCTTGTTTGTTTCTTTGTTATGCTGGTTGTTCAATCTAAATCTGAATTGAGAATTTAATGAAAATTCTTAAATACACCTTAAGAAAGGATTTCAAATATTGGTTTCTTGGGTCTTAGAGCTCTGA
This sequence comes from Phaethornis superciliosus, assembly GCA_023637945.1. NCBI lineage: Eukaryota > Metazoa > Chordata > Aves > Apodiformes > Trochilidae > Phaethornis > Phaethornis superciliosus. The sequence continues at coordinate 49,326,155 of JAJQWJ010000002.1, read as the reverse complement.
TTTTCTTAGCTCCTACATCAACTGTGTGTTCTTAATTGCTTAAAGATTCAAATATGTGATTATAAATTTTTAAATCCTATCCTGAAGACACTTTCAAAAGCATGTCCAAAGCATAGTGACCTTCAAGGATAGACCTGTGTAGCATTAATTGCAGTCAGATAGATCAGATGCTTTGTCCTCGTTATACACAGGAGGTTGTTCCAAGCTATTTGGGTTTCATTTGAGAACTTTGGATCTGTGTTGAGTTTTTATTGTATTTAAGATGGCAAGAGTTTGTTTTGGAAGGCAGAATATGAGGCTCAAGGGCAGTTCCTTGCTACTCTAATGGTTCTTTTCTATTGCCAACATTTATGTTAATTTAAAATAAAAAATTTTAAAAAATAATTAAAAAATTAATAATAAAGAAAAACAAAACACAAGATTTGAGTGATGGATGAGACTGGTTCTGAGAAAAAAAAGTTTTGTTTTATTTTTTGTTTGTTTGTTTGTTTTGGTTGCTTCCAGGAAAGCATGCCTGCTTCTTCTTTCATCTAGATTTGATTAGCTTTCTAAATCACTATAAAACCAAAGAGTTTTCCAGTAAACGTGAACAGCCATCCTTGTTAATGGCTATTAATCTGGCTTTGCAGATGTTAGCTCTGCACAGCAGTTCTGTGAGAAAAACCAAAGCTACTATTATTAAATTTGTGGAAAGCAGTGATGGTCTAAAAGCTGTATCATTTCACAAATTAACCAAGACTCTGCAGTTTGCCTGGTTTTCCGAATTCAGATCAACAGTCTACTGCAAATGTTCATTATGTGTCTCCGTCCATAGCAGCAGAGTAAGGAAATTACCTTTGGGGTTTGCTGCTACAGAAAGAACAAGTTTCTGCAATTTCATCAATTTAGTAAAGTTCCTGCACTTGATTCTTGTGCCTGTTGCAGTGTGTTCATTAACTGTATGATTTAAAATGGAGAGCATTTGGCTAATTAGAAGGCAGCTGTTCACTTAAGTAAATGACTCACAGAGTGATATTTATGGTGCATAACTATTTTTCAAGCCTGGAGAAACTTGGAAAAAAAAGACACAAAAGCAGATGTTTATGCTTCTACATCCATGAAAAATGCATTGAAAAACAACTGCCGCTTTCATTTCATGGCATTTTTCTCAAAACAGTGAAAAGCTGGTAACCCTAATTTTTAACTGGTATCTTTCAAAATTAATGACACAATCCTGTAAATAAAAAGTCAAAAATACTTTATTTCAAATATTTTGTGAGCTGAATATGTAATGATGAACAGACAGGCCTCAAAGTCTGTGATATTCATCGGCTGAATTTACACGTAGACTCCAGGAATCTGCAAGTTGGCTGCATTCTGTTTGCTTTTTTTTGCTTTATGTTACAAAACAATTATGTATAAAATAGTTCTGCAAATCAGGAAATATCAGTCACCACAAACAACATATATACTGCAGATACATATGCAGATATAATTACTACAGAAAAATATTTACAGTGTTTCCTTAGGTCTCCTTTGGGACTTTATAATGTTGCAGACTGTAGCATTTGCAATTGAATGCTTAGGGCATTCCCCATGAGCTAGTTATCTCACACCTGAAGATATCATCTTGGTGCTTTGGGAATGGGTTGGGTTTTTCTCACCTTTTCCTTCCTGCTTTAATTCCCCTGGAACTGGCCTGCTGTTAAGTGCTCTTCCACAGGTCCTCTCATCTCTCCTCTCCATGCTCTACTGTGTGCTTTTCTAGGTGCTAAGGCCAATGTGGAATCAGCCCTAGCTCAGGTACAGTATAAATCCTGTTCTGAACAAAGAGGCAATTTAAAAATAAAATATTTTTTGTGCTCTCCAGCACTCTGCAAACTGGGTAGTGCCAGCTGCTAATTCAAGATTTTTGAGACTACTGAGTTCTGAGTACAAAGCTCGGGTGGAGTACAAATTTCTGGGTGGATTAGGCAGGTGGACAGTTTATTTTCTTTCTTCCTTTGTTGTACTCCTGAACCCTGTTTTCAAATCCTTCCAAGGCTGCTTTATAAAAGCTGTTGATTAAAAACACAAGTTTTGGTTATTTTGAAAGGACAGGGTCTTCTTTCTCATGTAAATGAGGAGAATCTGTCTCTCTAAAAATGGCATATGTACTCTCTACCACAAAATCTGTGTTTTGGGTTTTTTGTTGTTTTCACTAGGACAAAGAAAAAGGACATTTATGTAATCAGAATGCAGTTTAAAATCTTGGAACTGCTCTTTAAGAAGCAGAATAGAATTGTTGTGGGGTAGGTACTGTACTATATGATGACCACATCTTTAAAGAGGAAGCTAAGTTAGATCAATGTTTTGTGACTATGAATTAACAGGATTCACCTGCAGTCCATGTTATTATGTAAAAATTATTTCAAGCTAGATTTGCTGCTGACTGGATAGTCAGTAGTAACAATCAAGGAATTGTAACCAGTCTGTCCAACCCTAGATAAATTGGAACAGTTTTACCATGCTTTGTCATTGTTCTCAGTGTGCCTAATCTGGAAAAATATATTTCAGTACAGTTTGGAAGCAGCAGATGTACCAAGATGGAATGGAAAAGCACGTAAAGCCTAGATTTGTGCAATACAACTGGTGGTTTGTTACTCTTACCACCCGTTTTATTACCTGTTTTATCAGTTCACCATCATAGCTCACTGCGGTGCATTTCATTACCTTGGCATATATGACTATCCTTATTTCCTAAATAAGAACGAAAAAAGACAGCAAAAGTTTGGGGAAGCAAATGTTATAGTCAAGATAAAACCTTGAGCTAAACCACCAGTCCTCAGAAGCAGAAACATCTTCCCAGCTTGAGAGCATTTTAAGATTGCACTTTTCAGCACTCTTCACCTCTCATCAGCTTTGGAACAATTTCCTGAGTAAGACTTTGCAGCTGTTGTAATGTTTGGTCTGTAATATATTTGAAATATAAAATGTATTTAAAAAAAAAAAAAATCACTTTAAAACTATGGAAGGCTCTTGTGAAATGCAGGATGGGACTTGTTTCATACATAGTTGCTTTCTTATTCCTCTGAATGTTAATTTATTTGAAAGATTGACGCAAATTGTCAGCTGAATTGAGAAATGAAAAATAAATTCTATTAGAAACATGATGAGATGCATTACCATAGCCAACTTTATTTTTCTGTCCTTAGTAGACAGAAGAATGTTCTGCTAGGTGACTAGTCTACACAAGTTTTGAATACTCTGTCATTCTAGACAGTATTATAGACTAGCCACCTAGCAGAACATTCTATAATAAACTCTGTATCTAGGCAGTAGGGATTTAAATGGAAAATAGAAAAGACTTTATGGCATTGTACAGTAAATATCACAGCATCTCCGCAGTGCAATGGTAATATATGCTCATATAAACCCCTATATGCACACATTAGATAAGTGGTTAATAGCTCATCCCAATTTATATTATTTTTCTGATATTTAGTGTTGTAAGTCTTGTCACTCAGTCTACTAGTGTCTTTGTAGCAGTGACCAAACTATAAGAGTAACAGCAAACTGCTGTAATATTCAGCAGTGAGTATACATCTCTTCTGTATATTTGTTTATAGAAAAATATTAAAGCTCTAAGATTTCATATGGAATACTACATCTCCATTGGAACACAAAGGTACAATCTTTGCTTAACGGTTTCTAATAAAGGGTATGTGTCATCTTTTAGTTAGAGGGATTAGTGATAAAACTTTATGAAAGGAAGGAATATTCAAATCTTATTTGAATTTTGCTGACTTTATGCAATCCAAGTATGAATTTAGTGAGCTGGCAGCACATAGAGTCTTTGGGAACAGTTTTCATAGATAAACTTGCATTATTAATGAAACTAGATTGAGTTTTGGAAGGAGTGCATTTTCAGCTGTTGACACCTGTTGCTCCATTAGCATATATCTAATAATATCAAGGTAGGAGTTTGCTTAGCACCACAAAAAAAAGATATTTATAGAAAACAAAAATTAATTTAGTATTTGGCTTTTTGTGGCTGTTATAATTATTACTGAGCAACTCTGCAGCTGACTTTTTTACTGTCTTTTTTTTTTTTTTTTTTTTTTTAATTAGAACGTAAATTCTTACTTATCCAAGCAAAATAAAAAGGCCCTGGATAATACATATAATGTAGTTTTGAGATCGTGACTTTTAACTTGCAAGTCCTTTGAAATAAATCACTCCATTTTGTCAAAATGAATTTGAATCCAAGCAGACCATGTTCAAAACATGACATGCAAGTGTAGAAAACTGCAAATACAGTAGGTTGGAAGAGTGAAAAATGAGTGAGAATGAAATTGTTCATGTAGTGAAAAGGCAAACTGAAAGCACGTACTCAGCAAGTAAACGGAGAATTTTTTAAAGTAAATTAGTTGACCATATTGACATGCAAACAAACAAAAAAAAAAGATAGATTCTTGATGTTTGTTTTATGCTTAAAGAGATGAGAATGAAAAGGAGAGGAGAAGAGGACAATAAAAGGCTCCTGGTATTCAGAATCTGAATATATCTAAGGGGAATAAATAGGACCTGAAACCTTAAGAGGATCCATAATAAAAAGGGGCCAATGACCAGATTGAATACATGGAGGCTGTGAGAAATTTCTTAGCTTGCTTTCATCTTCGTCAAGCTTCAGTATTGCTTATAAAAAAATAAACAACAACCAAAAAAATCCTAAATTTATTTTTTAAATCTGAAATTTCATAGTTCTCACTCTTTATAGAAAAATTGCATGGATTTATCAATTATCAGTGAAATAGCTTTGTTGAGAAGCAGTAGAGTGAAAGATGAGTAGCTTCCTATGGGAGAAAACATCATATCCTTGCTTTCAGAAAACAGTCTTCCACCACCTACATTAGAGAAGTAACTCTTATAGGTGCAGCAATACTGAGGGATTTGTTAATTTATTTATTTATAATCTAATATTCATTAAATATTAATCTCATGAGTAGTTGTTGGTACACTAGGTTTGCTAAATATATCATTGGTAGTATAAGGCAAGCAGAAGGCTACCATTTTTATATATCTGCCAAAGAAATAAAGGATCAACCACAATATACCAACCACAGGGCATTATTTCAGTGCAGATATCCTTGACCGTGATTCCTAGTGTAATGTACAGAAAGTTTTTCCTAATGCATATATATCCAATCTACATCAGGCTACCTCGATACAGGGAGAAAGCTGCTAGCAGGTGGGTACCACTCCTGTCCAAATTCTAGGTGGAGATGTATCCGCTCAAGGGGGGATCTATTGGAGTCTATTGGAGAAGATATTTTGAGTTTCTGCTCATAGGGAGCAGGCTTTATCATAGGAAGGGAGAGTTTTCTAAAAAAACAATTTGAACAGGGTTAATTACTGACAGGAATTGCTCCTGTCACATAGATGGTTAGTGCTACATTTAGCTAGAGAACACATACACAGCTTTAAGGGTTTGGCAGCAGAAAGGCTTTGCTCTTGTGGTTATTTGCAAGGGAAAGAAGGTGCCGTTCCACTTCGGTGAAAGAGAGAGGCTCCAGAGAGCCACCAGCAAAACGCTGCAGAGAAAGAGCTGCCATGCCAGGAACCAGCAGGGCAGGGGCTGCCACTCCGTGCTTCCTTTCAGCACTTCTGCCACGTATGGCGACTTGGGAAGTCTGTGAAATCCTGAAATGGCTCTTCCCCAAGGAAAGATTCAGGAGAAGCAGCAAGATTTCCTCTTGGAGAAATCAAGGGAAAGGAGGAGTTTCGATTACTTTTCCCTGTTGGACCTGAAAAGTAATGCTAGGGAATAAGTGATTTAACACAATTTCAAGCTATTGCCCAAAACTCCAGCAAAACTGCAGGTCTTGCTTTAGCTTAAGTATATGAGTGATATCTTTAATTGGTAAATCTCCCTAAACATGTCTTTGCTGAGTTGTTAAAGTGGTGCTAGGAGACGTGTGTCTCATCCACGTCTCTTCAATGGTAACTGAATGGATAAGTTTTTCCTCTTTGATTCTGCACTATATTCTGCAAATGGACAACTGGCTTCCATTGTTTTCCATACCGTCCTTCTTTAAATAATCCTTCTTTACATTTGCAATAGGAAAAGCAGGTCAGTTGTGTGAAAATTAGCTCTAGGCGTTCATTGTGTGCTTCTGCAGGTCTTTTCCAACCTAAATGATTTTACGCTTCTATGAATAAGCTTGTTTTCCTCCTTTTAAGATAGATAGTCACAGTTTTGCAATCTCTTGCTGAATAAACCTAAATTTTATCTAGTTTTAAATAATTTATCTGGTTTTCCCTTTGTACACCTGCAGTAACCGAAGTGCTAGCCTGAAAAAATAAATTATTTTGCAGTCTGTCAGCAGTAGGCAATATCTCAGTCATGCATGTAGGACTTTAGAGGAGAATTTTTTTCAACAAGCATTAGACCTTATGAAGTGAAAAAAATCCTTTTTGTTCAAGAGCAAACAGTGGGAAGGAAAGACTAAAAGAGAACTGAACTCAGGCTCTGGGGAGGGTGAGACATCAGTTGCTGACCTTTCTGCTGAATAGGCTGGATTCACACTGGGCCAGGATCTTTCAACCTAAAAGGTCACTAATATTGTCAGCTAAATAGGGAGTGGGCTACACTTGGATTCTGTACTTGTCACATTCTGCAAATGTATGTTGATATATGTTTAACAATTATCAGTACTGCTTTGCAAAAAGGAAAAAATCTACTTCAGGTGGGTGGGAGTCTAAGCCTATGTGTAACTATTTGTGTGTGATGCAAAGGCTGTATACAGGAAAGCTTTTTTTTTCGATGACTAAACTGCCAGCTCACTTGGAGAGCAATAAATGGATGCACTTAGGACACCATTCCACACACCAAGAGGTTGTTTTTTCATGGACTTCCAGAATTTTATGACTGCAATAGGTTTTAATGATTCCAAATTTGTAGCTGTAGGCTTAAGCTGAGATCATAAAAGTTTTCAATATCTGCTAAGTCTGGTTTTTTTAGAAATTAGTTTCCCTTTGGGGGAAAAAAAATAAAAAGCATTGATACCTGTGCAAGGTATGTATCAAGTACCAATGTTCTTCATTTGGAAGCATTCTTCCAAGACACAGCAGGGAAGTTAAGAGCTGCCCTTGGACCCTATTCGCTAATAAAAGCCATTCCCAGAAGGTTTGGTTTCCAGACAGAAGATTAGTTTTTATATATCTATTGCATTCTGTCTGGTAGTCTACATGGACAACAGCTGATATGATTAGAATGTGTTTTGTGTGTGTACAGCATGTATACATGTGTACATTTTGTCCATATGGAAATAGTTCAAAGCATTTGTAAAGGTACCAAGCCCCAGGCATGTGTGACAAAACATGTTGCTTGTATTCTTTCTTAAGCAGTGTCTGCTTACACAGCACATCTTGTGTAGCATGTTAACTGACAGAAATGAGAAAAAAATGTCATTTGAGTTTCCTTTTCAGGAAAATGAGCCTGTTGATAATTTTCTAACTGAATTTTAAGATGCTGTCTTCTAGCCTCCAAAGGAGGAATATTTGAACAGGTAGAGCAACACATTTAAAAATCAATTAGAAAGTGCATGACTGAATTCAACTGGTTTTAGCCTTTTAAAATGGAGATGTTGTCTTAAGTATTATTTTTACATGTATCAAGCACCATTAGAACAAACTTACAGATTAATTTAGGACACATCTAACTTCACATGGCATGCAGAGAATCCTTAATTTTTTAAAGTTTAGATATTTATAGGAAAACTGTTTGTACACTTATTCAATGATCATATTACCATTTAGCTTGAATAAGCCAGTTTTATCACCAATGACATGAAATGCTAGAGACACATACAGCAAACATTCAAAGAATCCTCGTATTTTCCTCAAAATCTGAATTAATAAACAAACGGACAATCAAAAATTCTGTCCTCCATCATAAATTTAGTTTTGTCAAATTTTCAACCATTACCTCTAGGAGTTGTTTTGCCCAGTCAGTCTCATCAGAAGTATTGGATAAAGTTACAGATTCACTTTGGAAGAAATCAGAAATGAAGCAGCCTTATTAATCACTAAAATCAAAGTAGTACTGTATCCTGTTTATTTACACAGGCAGAAAGCAAGTGGCATAGGGTCAGGTGAGATCACTGTAGGAAAAAAGTCCAAGAACACATCCTTATACTCTACTTATTAAATATGAGTTGCTTTACTGTCTTTGCCCATGACTCCATTTGATGAATTATTCATGTACTGCTTTTGCTGGTTACACTTCTGTCACCAAATGTCAACATTTAATAAATGTCAGCTAGGTTAACAGTTATTTCTAAAGGGAGAATGTCAGCTTCCAATATAGCTGAGATGTTCAGTGGTCTAGAACATGGTGACTGGTAAGTTTTTTTAATTTTTTTTCCACTTTTTTTTCCAGAGTAGCATTAGTATGACCTGAGAATTTCTGTTTTCCCTTTAGAAAAAAAATGGGGATTTTGGCATATGAAAGCAGCAACAATTTCATTTTCATCAGAACCATCATAGGCATGAATACTAGAAGTATCCCAAATGCTACTGAGGGTAAAACACAGCTTACACAATTAGAGCAAAACACAATTTATATGAATCTGTAATGCAAGCAGAGTTTAAGAGGTACTGTGAGGTGAGTCCCCATTCTCTGAACTCAGAAGAGGAAGCTGAGTGTAAATCCTAATCATGCACAGTAAAGTCACCTTAAGCCCACAAAAGTCCTTACTTAACTGTGAAAAGAGGGAAAGAGATCAGATAAATTCCCCCCAGTGCATAACCAGACTAGTTACATCTTCTTCATAATGTTAAAACTCATATCTGTCAGGGCAAAATTTTCTCAAAGAATAACAATTTTTCATAGTCCCTGAAATGATTTGCCAGCATGTAAATAGTCAAACATCAGTGCAGCTACTAAATTTTGGTAGAATGAAACTTAGTCTAAACAGAATAAAAAGACAGATACTAGTGTTTGTTCTTTCTCATGCCCTCTGCCCAGGAATATCTTTTGCCCCATTTTTGGTGGAAGGGGACAGCCATCAGCTCATTAAAATATGGGCACATCAAAGAAAAGCCAACAGAAGCTCTTGTACCTTTGTCTGGAAGGGGCATAATTTATATTCCCCAGTGCTGTACTCCTATGCCCTTCTTCAAGCCAAAGTTAGATGCAAAAACTGTTGAATGCATGGATAATCATTTGGCCTTTGAAAATGAGCTCTGGCCAGTTTTGCTACAACTATCTTTCCTTGTGAAGCTTCTTTCTGCATATATGTGTGTTCATTTGCACAAATAATACATAACCAATTTTGCTGTTTATATTGTAGTAAATTAACTGATGCCAGTTTCAAAGTAAATATTAGTTTCTTCAAGAGACTTTTTTTTTCCTCTGTTAATGCATGTATATTTCTTTAAGACAAAGCAATTAAGATCAAAATGGTAAATTTTTTGGATGACCATATCCTCAGCTGCTCATCACAGGACATTCCTTCCAGTCCTGTCACCATCTTTGATGGTGTCTGCTAGACAAAGTCAAAAACCTTCACATCCTTCTTAAATTTAGTAGCCCAGCACTTCACACAGTGCTGCACTAATGCTGAATGCAGGGGGATAACCACCTCTTTTGACCAACTGGTCACACTGTTTGATGCCTGCAGGATGAGGTTTGCACCCTCTGCTGTCAGGGCATGTCCAAAAATCAAAAAAACCTATATTCATTGTCTTCATCCACTAGGCAAGTGAACTTATTGTAGAAGGCTATTGAACTGGTTAGCACTTTCCCTTTGAGAGCTCATGTTGACTGTGCCTGATGATTGTGTTGTCCTTTGGAATGCCTTTTTGTAGGGCTCAGTATCTTATCATAATTTTTCCAGGAACTGAGGTTAGACCAACAGGTTTGTAAGTTCCCAAGTCTTCTCTCACATTATTCTTATAAACTGAAATACCACTGGCTAGCTTCCAGTCAGCAGAAACCTCTCCAGACTCTGAGAATCTTTGGTAATTAATCAAGAGTGGTTGTGTTGTAACACCTACTGACACTGGTAGGTGGAAAACTGGATATGAGCCAGCAATATGTGCTTGGAGCCCAGAAAGCCAACCATGTCCTGGGCTGGTGGTTCTCCCTGTCTATTCTGCTCTAGTCAGACCCCACCTGGAGTACTGTGTCCAGTTCTAGGATCTCCATCACAAGACAGAAATGGACCAGTTAGAGTGAGTACAGAGGAGGGCCACAAAAATGATCAGAGGGCTGGGACAACTCTCCTGTGAAGAGAGGCTGAGAGAGTTGGGGTTGTTCATCCTCTAGTAGAGAAAGTGCCAGGAAGACATCATCACAACCTTTCAATTTATAAGGGGACTTATGACATGGATGGAGAAAGACTTTTTACCAATGTCTGTAGTGACAGGACAAGGGGTAACGGTTTTTAAACTGAAAGACAGTAAATTTAGACTGGATGTGAGGAAGAAATTTTTCACAATGAGCATGTGAAACTTCTGGAACAGTTTGCATTGAGCAACCTCTGGAACAGGTTGCTCAGAGAATCTGTGGATTCGCCATCCCTGAAAGTCTTCAAGGTCAGGTTGGATGGAGCATCTGATCTTCTGGAAGTTGTCCATGCCTATGACAGGGAGCTTTGAACTAGGTGGCTTTTGAAAATCCCTTCCATTCTAAACCATTCATTGGTTCTATGATTCTGTGATCTTACAGATATTTGGAAGAGTAATAATAGTAGCTCTGGTGACATGGTAAATTCAGATTGTGTGACCATATTTTACACTCCTAAATTCTTCCAATAGATCTTTTTTTATCTTGCTCAAATAATTGATTCCTGCTTTTATAATTGTTTTGTGTTATTGTGTTCAAAAACAGGGAAGAAAGCCAAATATTTTAAACTCTTGTCTATTTCTATCTTTTTTATCTCATGTCTTTTAGCTATTTTTTTTTTGTGTTTCTCATTCCTCCCTACCAACTGACCTTTCTCTAGAACAGACCTTTTGAATTTCCTTGGGGTCAGCTCTAGTACCTCTTGAAGAAAGATTTGGGGAATATTTTTGTTCTAATTCCTTGTCTGCTAGCCCTTACCCTAATACAGTTATTATTGAGTAGTGTTCATTTCCTTCGTTTAATTCCAGAGGTCTCATTTAAAGGCACTTCATAAGTATTCAATCCAGAGCTGGTGGTACAGTTAGCTAATAAATACAAACATCCATGAAATTTATGGCCCAGAATGACATGAGAAGTATTAAAAAAGTGTAAGGGCATCTAGTCTCTGTTCATTCTTACACAACTTATATTATGTACCAAAGCACAGGAAAGACTATAACATCCATTTTTGCTATTCATAATGTGCTGGGTACAGCCTGACTTTGAAAAGAACTTTGTGTCTACCCTAAAAAAATAGTTTGGGGGGGGGAAAAAACAGGCATTTTTCACTGAAACTTAATTTTGCAATGTTTCTAAAATGTCTGAGTCCAATCAACCATATATCTTAGGGGAAAAAACCCTAGGCTTTAGATCATATTCTGGGTTTTCAGGAGACTCCGGATGATATGCTTTGAACTTCATGCCAGGAAAGAAAATAGTTTGTTTCCAAATAAAATGCATCTTGAATAAAAATCTACCTTTTGTATCACAGAGATTAAATGTTTTAGCCCGAGTATCTTGACTTCCTGAATTCTTAACAAAAATTTCAAATATGCAAGGAATGCTTTTCAATGCACTTGGCAGTGTTAGTAGTGTTACTAGACCTGTGTGATTATTGTGGTTTAACCCCAGCTGGCAGCTAAACACCACACAGCTCTTCATTCCTCTCTCCAGTGGGATGGAGAAGAGAAACAGGAAAAAAACCTAAAACTCATGGGCTGAGATAAAGAATCTTTAATAGGACAGAAAAATAAGAACTAATTAATAATAATGATAATAATGATAATAATAATAAAAACAACTGCATACCAAGCAAGTGATGCATAGTGCAGCTGCTCACCACCTACTGATCAAAGCCCAGAGCCAGGCCCCAGGCAGCAGCTGCCAATGCTCAGCCAATTCCCTGAACTTTATATGCTGAGAATGACATCCCATGATGGGATATATCCCTTTAGTCAGCTGGGATCAGCTGTCCCAACTATATCCCCTCTCAACTTTTTGTGCACCCCCAGCCAACATGTTGGAGAAACAGAAAAGGCCTTGACTCAGCAGACAGGAAAACATTCCTGAATTATCAGCATCATTTCCAGCACAAATCCTAAATACAGCCTCACACCAGATACTCTGAAGAAAATTAACTTCAGACCAGACCAGAACAGTGATATTTTTCTAAAATGTCACTTGTTATGCAAAGAAATACAAATTTAGATTACAAGTTGTTTATCTTCTTGCATATATTTTTGCTTACATTATTTATAAAACCTCTTCTGCAAAGATAAGAAAACTGCACTTTTTGCAGGTAACACTGTGTTATTGGTTATTCCTTAAGGTGTTTTGAATCTCTTAAATGTTAGTGGTTGTCTCTCTCCAGCTCCACTTAAAAGTTTTTCAAAACCCTTTTTACTCATGCAATATGTCATCAAGCTAAACACTTCATAGAGTGTATGACCCCACTGAAATTGCCAGCAAAATATACTTTCACTTCAAGAGACCAGACAGCAGAATAAATCTGATGCCTTTTTAAGTACAACTCGAGTTACATCAAGGAAATAGTCATCTCATTTGTCCTTTTATGATGACTGGTTTAGCTGGAATCTTCTCAGGCTTATGTGAAGCTGACCATAAGACTAGCTTTTGATACTTTATATGCACCATCAGGAAGGGCTGGTTGCAAATGAAAAGTGGAATTTCCACCTGCATTTCAATCTAAACATGTTTGCCCTTTTCTTAGTGCAACACATACAGATGTAAAACAAGATCTGGGATTTTTTCAGTCTCAAATTGAGGAGCTTGTCAACTTGAGCCTTACAATATATAAGTAAATCATTTTTTTCAGCCTCGGGGAGTACAGAATACTAACACCTGCTGCATTCATAACAGCAACCGACTGCTAGGGATGCTTCTTCAATTCCATATGGCACCTGTCTTTCCCAAAACTGCAGACCTCACAGGAGTGCAGTGAATAGTTGCAAAAAAAGTATCAGTACAGAGGAATACTGGGGGTTCATACCAGCAATGCCACTTTCTTTGCTTGACTGTATTTTCCTCCAGATTCAAGCAAAGGGCTCCTTTCTTGCAAAACTTGAAAGAATTCAGTAAATTCATCATTTGAAGACAAGAGTGTTCCTTTCAACACATCTCTGGTGGGAACTGGAGAGGATGTAGTAGAGACAGCTGTGCAGTGGGTCAGTGCCCTTGCTGGGATCTCAAAAGTAGCAGAGTGAATCAGGTCACTTTTTACAGTTATAGCTTTAATGGAAATGGTGGAGAAGCTCATTTTGGAGCTGCTTGCTTCCTAGTTTAGCTAAAGGCTCATCCTGCTTTTTTATTGAGAGAGCAACAAGTGCTCAGTGGACACCCAAACTCACTGCTCACGACATTGCAAGAAAAGTAATGTCACTCAAGGTGCTTCACTATGCCAGTGCTTTTAATTTTAATCCTTAACAGATTTCACTATTTTCTCTTATATATCTTCTTAGAGCACAGCAAAAGCTTGCTTGAGGAGTAATTAAACTGCAAGCATTGAGCCAAAAGTACTATTTGTATGTTTTTGACAAGGAATATATACTTACTTGCTGTTTGCTTTGAAGTGAGTGGCTTGGTCAGTTATGTCTCTAACTTAAAGAGATTAAGAGTTTAGCAACTGATAATGACAGCAAGATTTCTCTCTGTCCTAAGTATGTCAGCACTTGGACACACTGAAGCAGTAACATACCTGGTCCAGGAGCTACAGGCAGTCCAAAACTTTTGTGGATACAGTATTCTTTTGGTGTGGTTGCTCTGGTACTTCAAAGATCTCTCCCCTATCTCCAGAGCATTTTTTTCATGTTCCCAACTATGCTGTTAGTGCTAAGTCAGCTCCTAAGTAGATTGTGGGAGTCCAAGGGTGAGGTCTAGCTCAGCCTTTGGAAGAAATGAAAACATTCTAAACTGTCAAAAATACCTTGGCACCATCTTAACTCCACAGTTAAACTTTTTGTCAGTTTAGTGGACAGCATAATCTTGTCTCTGAGTGGGCAGTTATGCAACCTATGGCTTTTCAGGTGCCTGAAGAACAGTAATATTACAATTACATTTCTGCTGCATCTTTAAGAAAAGTTTTTCTGCTTTAAAAATTCCCCTACTAGAACGCTGAAGGGTAGAAAGATAGAGATTTCACACTGAAATAGCAATTTTTAATTTTTCCAACTCTGATTATTTTCTTGATTGCACATTGAAAAGTGATTCACTTGCACATAGATTTAATTATGATAATTCTTTGATGAGGATAAGAACTTGCCATACTTTTTTAGGAATAAGTTTTGCAGTGCAGAGTCCTGTTGTGGCAATGGTTCAGCATGAATTTATTTGAGTTTGGCCAAAGCATTATTTCACGAAAAGGTTTTTGGTTTTATTAGAAGCTATTAATAATTCGATACTGCCATTGAAATTGTCCAGAGGAAGAAAAACTAATTTCCTATTGATGAATTTGAACTTCATAGTTCAGTATTCAGGCACAAGGTTGTGTTTTCCAGTTTGTTAAAAGTAAAAGAGTAAAATAGAGTGCACAGTATTTTTATGTGTCATTATTTGTGCCCTGTGAACTATAACTGCACCTTTATTACTAAGTACAGAATGAAAAATCTGTATCTGTGACATGGCTTGTTGGAAATATTGCCTTTAAATGAACCCATTTCAATGTGTGGGCAAACTTACTAATGTTTTCCATTTTCTGATAATAGCGTTAATTAATGAAATAACTGTTTCCAATGTTGTGTTCTGGAATTCCCTCAGCCCCACTGTGTGTGCTGAGTATCCCAACTGCTCCGCAGTTCTCTTTCCCTCTGCTCAGCTTACAGACCCACTGTGCAATCAAGAATGCAAATTTTGAAGACAGGAGCAGAAAAGAAGCTATTTGGGGGAAGAGCCAGTATACACGGAATGTAGGTTCTGGAGTTTGCGTCCCAATTTTTTTCAGTGTTTACAATGAAAAAAAAATCTCTTTGAATACTTGTAAAGACAGTTTAGGTTTCACTATCTAAATGATAGTTATCTGGATGCCATTAGATAACACTGGATACCAAGATAATTTCTGAACAGAATCATAAAACCAGTCAGTTGTTAAAGGTGACATGAGTAAGCATATGCTAAGAACAGACATTCTGGCCCAGGTGAGCACACTCAGGAGTTAAACTATATGTTGTGCTGCACAGGTTCAGTGGTCTTGCTTCATAGAGAACTGGGTCTGCAGCATATGGTGGCAACAGTATGGGTGAACTCAAATACTCTTGAACTGTTAAGCTTATTCAGATTCACCAAACTATGCCCCTTCTGGTAAAGACAGCAATGGTGGTGTGATAGGAATAAGAACAGGGTTTTTATAGGTGTAGAAAGAGACTCAGGAAATTGCTTCATATTCCTGTTGTTTTCCTGTGCACACACATGCTCATGGAGCATACCAGCATAAAGAATATGTGTGCAGTCATGCAGTTTCCTCCCTAAGCCTCCCTTAGATACATCCCTAATATAACTTTATGGGACAAAATTTCCTAGTGAAATTTCAGACTGGGACAAAACATCTCAAAAGCATAGAAAAACACTCAAAAGCAAGCATGAGATATGATGGGTACAGCCTCTGAAAGCAAACTACAGGCTGCCTGTTCGGAAATTATGGGAATGGGAATTTGAAAAGATCTGCACAGAACTCTTTCTGGAAATTGCTCTTTTAGGGTGTTGCTATTCTCTCTCAGCTTTGTGTTATCATTCTTGGTGAAGAGAGAACATCCTCTGCTCGTAAAGAGAGCTCCTTTGCTGCGAGAAAATATAACTTCTTACAAAATGTTCCCTTTCCACTTGCGGGATTTTACTTTTCCCAACAGTACTGTGATGGAAATGAAAACAACTTTCTGTTTTATAGTCCAGGAGATGCTAAGTAACTGTAATCCATTGTTTGTCATTCCTGGCTTGACTAAAGACTGTTTCTTAGCTTTTCACTCTTGAAAAACAGAAAATTACTCTTATTCATGAAATCTATGTTTCAGGATCTCATTTATTGCTTTGCTAGGCTGATTATAATATAGATTTCTTTCTCTCATGCTTGGAAAGAAAATTTTTGCTTAAACTCAGAACAACAGTCACTGCATTTTGAGACTTCATTTAAAAATTAACCAGGAAATAAAATACTTTGTAATGGGATAAAGGCTAACCTACTAATATTAAGTTACCATGTTCTTTATGATTCCAAATGTGCAGGGACTTTTTGCTTAACATAACACTAGAGAAAGTTGATTTGGTTTTTTTTGTTTTGTTTTGTTTCAATTGAAAATTCTTTCCTTCTATATTCTGAAATATTGCACTTAACACTTTAAAACCTGACAAAAGTTATTCTAACTTGGGAATGGGCACTGACCCAGAAATCCAGTGATCATTTACAAATTTAAATAGAATAGCACTTTCTTTTCATGTGAAATCCTAGCTCTATTCAACTTCTTAGAACAGATTTTCTTCATTTTGCTGTGCTTTTAACTGCTTTTCCATTGGGAAGAGAATCATCAATTATTTATCTATAGCTTCAAGCAGCCTCTTTGCCTGCTTTCAAACATGAAGCAGCTGGCACCATTTCAGAAGAAGAGTAAGTTTTATGGAACATGAAACTTCATTAAGGAGTTCTGAAGTAACATCTATCTATTTGTACTGACTTATTCATGATGCTGCATTTTAATTTTGTTTTGCATAAGTGAAACCTCTGTGCACCGTTTTAGGAAAGTACACATGGAAATGATTCTGGGTTTTGATGAAAGTACCTGTTCCCTTCCTTATAGTAGTAGAAAAATATGCATTCTCTCTTGTGATTTGAAACATAAGGAAATGTACACATCCCACATCCTTCTATCCACAGCAGGCTGTGCTCCTGCTGATGAAGCCTAGGACACATTTGCCATCTTGTTCATATTCAACTTGCTGTACACCAGGATCAGGACCCTAAGAATCTTTTCCCCAGAGCTGCTCACCCCACAGTCAGATCCCATACTCCTAATGCCCATATTGCTGTGTAAAGTTATTCAGGATGCACGAGTTCACATTTGTCTTTCTTAAACCTTGTACAAATCTTCTTGTCCCAATCTTCCAGTCAGTTGATATGTTTCTGTGTGGTGGCTCTTCTTTCTGGCTTAGCTCTCTCTCTTTCTGTGTTGATATCACTCACAAACTTGGTGAGTGTGCAGACAATTTCTAAAGAAATGTAATAGTACTGGATCTACTGTCGAACCTGAGGAACTCCAGTGCTGACTAGCTGCCAGTGAACTTTAAGCCATCACTCACCACCCTTTGAGTCCTGCAGGTTAGCTGGTTTCCCACCCCTCTTGTAGTTGCTCTATTCATTTCTTACCTACTTGTCCATAGCCCCCATGTACCGGAGGTATCATGCTGGAGATGCTGCATATAGTCAGGTGTCTGCATGCAGACACATATATGTATATACAGAATGAGAGTATATGTCCCTATGCAAATGTTCTATTTTATCAATACTGTGTTATTAGTACCGTTCTTTGACAGAGGTGATATGCTTGTGAATAAGCACAGCAAAAAATGCCAGTCTAGTAAGAAAATTCTGAAGATATTTAAATCCATGTTATTATTGCCTTAAAGATCCCTGAAATACTCTTCATAAAAGTATTAAGGTAGTAATTTTACTCCAGTGTTATTTAGAGCATTGTGCTTCCTTCATTTTAGGAGTCTAGTGTTACAATTTCCTTTTTAAAAAATGAAATTGCAATAAGTTTAAACAGCTAAATCATCTTTCTGGAGTGTTTCCATTTGTTTCATTGATACCTTAATTAACAGCCATGCTACAAAAAGTGCTTCTGGTTTTGTGACAGTGGATTTATCATATTGGACAAAAAGATCCATTGTTAAAACACAGAGGAATCCTAAACTAAGTTATTTTCTGTGAAATGCCATTGTAAGTGAACTTCCATTTTACAAAATGGCATACAGCCCATTACATTATTTTGTGTGAAGAAAAAGCAGTCTGCTTCACGAAGACATATAGTAAATTAAGTCAGTAATTTTCTGATTACAGACCTCAGATTTTGCCCAGTCAAATGGATTGCATTTCTCTTTGCCAAGATAACAAATGAAGTGCAAGGCAAGGGGCCAGCCTGCTGTGGTATCAGAGATGCTCAGCAATAAAAATCTCTCAGTTAAGATAGTGTCAAACAAGAAGATACCTGCTGCTGTTACCTCAAAGGAGATAATGTTTTCTCATACAAATGCTGCTAATGAGAGCAGTTGTGTGTCGAAATTTTCTTCAGTCTTTGGACCACTGACAGGCAGAAAACCTGTAATTTCAGACCCTGAAACTGGAAAAAAATTACTTGGTTGACCCTTGCATGTAAGGCATCAGGAGGTCTAGCATTAGCATACCACCTGCCACTCCTAATTTAATGTTTAGTCTTGCAGTGTAGCAATTGGAAAAATCTGTAGGCAGTATATGTTAAGAGGAAGTTGTCTTAAATGGGGAAGTTTACTTTCAATTCTGTTCTTTGATTGGCTGAGAGATTTAGAGTGCATAATATTAATGTAAATGCTCTAGACACAGGAAATTTATGTGCTTTAGAAGTTGGAAGTGAATGTTTCAAAAGAAGCTTCAAAATCAACATTCTCCTAGTTATAACAAAAGCTCACAGCTCAAGTAATTGGTCAAAGTCCACTTCTACTTTTCAGCAAATGATTTGGAAGGATGTAAAAATTCATCATTTAATATTTTCTCAAGCTTCCATACTGGTTTCAGAAGGTTATTTTCAAAATCTTTTCTTAATTTGTCTTAATTTGTAAGACAAAATTAACTTTACCACGTGTCTGTTACAAATTTCTTGTAGGTAAGCTATCCTAAAGAAATACCAATTTCTGTAGCCTGTTTTCCATCTCCCAGGAACCCAGAAATTGGTGAGGTCCTCAATACATGGAGTAGGTGTGATTGGAGCACACATTGGCAATGACATCTGTCAAGTCTGTACTCATTAAGGCTACACTCGCATGTTTCCACAGTGGGTCTGCTGCCAAAGCAGCACAAAAAAACTTTCAAGCAGATGATAATTGAACTTTGTATGATTCATCTCCATTTTCTTTAAATTAAAAGTTCTGTATTACCTTCCCTGCTTTACTCCTGTTAAATAGTAGTTTACAATCCAATTGCCCTGAGTTGTTGAAAATATTCTGGTGCTTTATATTATTTCAGTGGCAAGATTTTTGCATGTTCCATGGGTGGTTTCTACCTTTGTTTTCATTCCAACTGATTTTGTTGCTGTGAAAAGCCCTTAGAATAATGATTTCATCAGAATCAGTTAATCAAGAATTTACTGCATCTGCAACTTGTTATGTTATTCTTATTTTGCTAATGTGGTACGAAGCTGTGTGGAAATTTTCCTGAGAAAGATCTTGTAAGAGAAGAATGTAGAATAGAAATAGAAAATTTTCTAATCACCTGAATCTTCCAAACCAGACAGTTCCATAAGCTGTATTGGTACTGACCATTTTGATGCGCAGCCAGGATTCATCTGCCAGACACTGGTCTTGTCCAAAGATTGGCTGCTGAAAAGTTAATCTCTTCAAAGACTATTACACAGTTTGGGGTTTTTTTCTGGAGAACTTCACTTTGTGACCAGGTGTCTGCACTAGTCTCTATGTTACCTGATCTCTCAGAATGTGGTTCTGCTTTTCTGAAAGAATAGCAGGGCTGTAAGCATCTGCTCTCCTGTCTAAGGGCAGAAGATTCCTATGGGAGAGGTTTGTCTTCTAAGGCAAAATGATCAAGTAGGCCCCCAATGTTACTTAAATTTTCATTCTTTGGAAGATAATTCTCTTTAGGAGAAGATTATTTTGGTATCTAAACCATAAAATTTGTTGGATGTTTGCAGTTTGGTTTTTGTACTTCAAATTAAGCTGCATATTTAGATAAAAATCTTTGAAGGACTTAGGCCAGATTGAAATCAGACTGAGATAACTGTTGTGCTTTTGACCTACCATGTAGCCAAGTCCTCAGTCAAGCCCCTGTCTTCCTAAACTCCTGAGCAGAACTAGATTGAATTAATAATAAATCTTTTTTCTGGTTATGCGAACTTCTCAAGAAGAGACGGTGAATAGATGCAATTGGTTTTTCTTTTTAAATAATAATCTGTGTAATTATTGCTTCTACTTTTATTTGCAGATAGCTCATGATATATTTTTGAACAATAAGGATGTCAACATTTGCTGTAGATTTGAATTTAAACTGAGATATGGTCTTACTCTAATGAAGGACAGTAGTATCTCAAAAAGGAGAATCTTGTATCTTTATTTAAATTATTATGTATTGTTGCATTAAAATTTGCTTTTGAATCTATAAGAAGAATGGAAATTCAAGAATTTACTCCTGACCCGTTTTGAACTAACCTGAATAAATGCTATGTCAATTCAAGCATTATTTTTCAAATAATTTACAAGAAAATAACTTTCATGCATGAAAAGAATATATGTAAAAAGCAACTCAGTGTGACATGAAAGAAAGCTTTATTTCTAAAATTTAGAATTAGAGTTGCTGCTCTAACTAGATCACAGACTGCATGAGAGATGGCTCTTGTAAAACATCACCATTGACAGAGGGGAAATTTTTCTTTTTTCCATTCAGAGCTCAGATCACTTATATACTCTTTGCAACAAAATCTTGTATTGGTTTTTTCTAGCAGCTGCCATCTGTGTTTTGAATTTTATTAAGTGAATTTGTTTCCCTGAACAAAACAAAACATCATTCAGGCTACAAAAATGAGTAGACAGGTGGTCTTCATAAAAGATATTTTTCCCATTGTGTTCAATAGCACCATTTAGTCTAATTATCCCTATCATCTCACCCCTCGTTTTGTGATCTTTTTCCCCCCACAGGAAAGAAATAATAGTGTTTCTTTTTGAGAGCAAAGAATTAACTTGGAAATTGTGCAAAAAAGCAGCACTGCCCATTGGTAACCTTGCAGAAATGCTTTGGCAAAAAATAAAGGACGTAACACGGCACTTAAGATCTAGTAATTTATTATTATTTTTTAAAAGCTAAATTATTTTCAAGTTCTGTGCCTGTCCTTGAGTTTCTCTGCAGTATACATGAGCTTTTTATGACCTTTTGTGTTAGAAGTCTGAATGCAAGAGTACTGCTCATTCAGTTGTGAGGAAAGAAAGCAATGCTCTGTGGTGGGGCTGTGGGAAAAGTGTTATACATTAGGAAATTAGGAACAAAAGATGTATTTCTGATTTCCATGCAAAGAGGGAGACTACTGTGTTGTAATATCATAACTTAGCTTTAGGTACCTCTTTGATTTCCACTTCTTTTCTCCTCACCCCATGCCAAAACTACCACAATAATACATTCAGCATTATCAGTGCCTGGCCAAATTATAAGTGATCAGCTCCAACAGTGTAATTCCATTAAACATATCCATAACCTTGTAACACCACAGAAAATTTAAGAGCCCATTACAGCCCACTCCCTTGCATGAAATGGTGAGAAATCCAAGAGCAACAACTGAGATTAATTGTTATCCAATGTTTCATTTGGCTACTAAAGAGAAGAGAAGAGAAAATAAAGCTTGGGCCAAGGTCTTAGATGTAATATCTTTCAGTTGCCCCTAGGTAAAAATAAGCTGAGGTTCCAGGTGCTTCTTTCCTTCAAACACTGAATAAAATATACCAATTTCAACACATATTGCTATATGCTCACATTACAAAAATGTGTTTTCTAGAAGTATTCGTGCTTGCATTGGTTTTGTGACTGTTAACGTATGAAGGAAAATCCCAGCAATTAAGTTTGTGCAAGAAATGAAAACTTAAAGCATCTCTGCATTATTAGAATGAATTGGAATAAATGTGTGAATCTGTTCCATATATCAAAGTCCACTTGGACATTTTCACCACTAGTAATTAGAACAATCTCTCAACCTAGTCCCTCAGTGGAGTGGCTAAGAAATGAGAACAACATTTCTAACAGAGCATAGGGTGTTGGTATGCGAGAAATGCTGAGAAACCAGCCAAGATTGAAAAGAGAACAATTGTAATGGGAGTTCAGTTCCCTTTTTAGTGAGCTGCTCAGCTTTACAATCTATTCAGTTATAAAAAGGAAGGAAGAGAGCACTGGGCAGCATTTTGGTCACAGGACAACCATCTTCTTTGCAGAAGAGGGTTACTGCTGCTTTTGTTAATAAAAACCATGGTCCTATAGCAAAGAAGAGGACGGGCAGACTTAAATCCTTCTGCTAGTAGATAATTTGTGGTTCTTGTGATATATAATTAGAAAACCTGCAGGAACTATGTAAAACCTCCTTCTTCACAGGACATGACAGAGGTTGAATACAATTAACGTTCTGCTGACATCATAGCTTGAATTACTCCACAGTTTAGGTATAGTTGCCAGAACAGATGAATTCAGACTCGATCTCAGTTGTATCTGCACAGTGAATAACAGAATCTGGCTGCAAGGATTAGAGTGTTAGACACCGAGAAACTAGGGAGAGGGAGTCTCAATACAGAGCTTTGGGTGAAAAAGAAAAAAACTTCAGGTGGTGTCACAGGATTTTGCCTAATTATTTCATTTAGTGTTTGTCTCTCAAAAAGTGACAAATATGTGAGTACCTGGTCCTGGGAAATGTAGATTTAAATTAATGAACTACGTACAGAGAGGGCAAGCTAGAAAGAAGCAAGAGCAAAATCTTGCATGTGAACTTTCTATCAGTAGTCAAAGGTAGTCAGTCAGAGAGTGTATGGCCCTCTAGAAACATCTCTTGGGTACACCATGTCTGAGAGCATGTTGACTAAGAAAAACAAAGATCAGGCACAAGTGTACTCCCCTTTTCTTTCCCATTTTCATGCCGCAAGAAAAAAGAAAATAAAAACCGACAACAACAAAAACAACAAAACAAACAACAAAAAAACCCAACAACAACAAAAAAACTCTGCAGCTCATGGTAAACAGCTATGATGATGCACATTGCCCTCTGCATCCTATGGAAGACCACAGTGCAGCAGATATCCACTCTGCAGCCCATGGTGCACCCCATGCCACAACATGTAGACATGCTCTAAGGGAAGATTCAGCCAGACTAACTATGTATTGGATATTAAGGAAAAAATCTTCACTGAAAAGATTGTCAAGTATTGAAACAGGCTGCCCAGGGAAGTCATTGAGTCACCATCCCTGGAGGTATTTAAGAGACATGTAGATGTGGTACTTAGGGACATGGTGGACTTGGCAGTATGCTGGATTAATGGTTGGAAATGATGATCTTAAAGGTCTTTTCCAAGCAAAATTATTCCATGATTCTGTAGAGAGCCCCCACTGGAGCAGGCGTCTGGCAGGAGCTCTACCCCATGGAGAGAAGCAGTTTTTCTGGAGCAGTCTGTTTCTGAAGGACTGTACCCTGTATAAATATACTCAACAGTTCCTGTAGAATATCTATCCATAGGAAGGACCTCCACTTGAGCAGGTTAAGAGTGTGAGGAGGAAGGACTGGCAGAGGAAACTGTCACAAACTGGCCAGAAGCCCCATTCCACTTTCCCCAGAGACACTGGTGAGCAAGTAGAAGATATGGGACTGAAGGAGTGAAGTTGAGCCTGGGATGAAGACAGGTGGGGAAGAGGTGGTTTCTTCCTGTTCTACTCTGCTACTAAGTAGCAATAAATTAAATTAATTTCCTCAATTCAGCTGTTTTTGGCCTTTGATGGCAATTGGTGACTTTCCTGTCCTGTTGATATGGGGAAGTGAGAAAGCAGCTTGGTGGGTGCCTGACGGTCAGCTAAGGTTAACCCATCACATTTACTCCTTACTCTCTCCACTGTGTGGTGGGTAGCACACTTGTTCAGTGCTTTTCCATCCCCAGTAATTTAGGCATTTCATTTTATCCTTACATTGCTAATGCCTAGTGGACTCATCAAACCTTTTACGGAATTATCAGGGCTGACTGATTTCCAAATACTTCCCAGAAGCTGTTACACAGTAATATACACTCTTTGGCTGTGTCAAAATAAGGGTCGTTCATCTTTTCTGAAGTATCTTATATGGCATTTTTTTTAAGAAACTGCTAGCCAAATAATTTTTTTCTCCTAGTAATGCAAATGGTCTACCTGAGAAGCATTTTTATTTGCATAAATAGCCCAATTTTTAAGTGTTATAGCATCAGATGGCTTGTATATGTGAGTGTTCTCCCATGTTTACAACACATTCAAATCTTCAAGACATAATTTTTCAGAGCTAGAATCAAATAGTCTGTATGCTCATACTCAGAACATTCATAATACATCTGCAAGTGTGAGTGAAGCCTGGGGTTGAGGAACAGTGGACACTGTCAAAGTAGATGAATGAAAGGTAAAAATAAAGTCTTCTGCTTACATGTGCCTTTCTTTAAAAAAAAAAAAAAAACAAAACAAAACACAACAATATTTTAAAACTAAAAGCTTTCCTGAATTTGTGTTTTTAAAATACATTTATAGAATCACGGAATTGTTTTGGCTGGAAAGAACCTTTAAGATCATCAAGTCCAACCATCAACTCAGCGCTTCAAAGTTCCCCACTAAACACCACATCTACACAGCTTCTAAATCCTGCCAGGGATAGGGACTCCACCACTTCCCTGAGCAACCTGTTCTTTCCTCAAACCCTCTCAATTAAGAAATATTTCCTAATACCCTGGCACAGCTTGATGCCATTTCCTCTCATCCTATCACTTGTTGCTTGGGAGACCAACTCCCACCTCACTACAACCTTCTTTTTGGGTAGTGTGAAGAGCAGTAAGGTCTCTCCTGAACCTCCTTTTCTCCAGGATAAACAACCTCAGATCCATCAGATGTTCTTCTTAAGACCCCTGTTCTTCTCTTGACCCTGCACCAGCTTTATTGCCCTTCTCTGGAAATGCACCAGCACCTCAATGCCCTTCATGTAGTGAGGGACTTCAGAAAACTTACATCCACTTCTTTTCAAAGAGTAACAAATGTTTCTTGCAGAAAAATGTTTCTTCCTCATTGCCATATTCATTTCACCTTTGCGAAAATTGCTGCATTTGAGCCACCATACTGCAAATTTATTTTACTTTATAGGGACATGTTTGAGTGTAGAGAAAGAGTGCAGGAAAAACTGGAAGCTCTGGAAAGATCTTGAATGCTGTGGGAACCTGCTATGTGCTGAAGCTGACAGAGTGGAAACAGAATTTGGCTGTGTCATCTGATGATCATCTTTGCAATACCAGAAAAATGTTATTAAAGTATACTGGCAAGATAAAGACCTTGAAATAGTCTTGTAGGGCTTTAGAAGTTAATTCAAAATAGAAATTTGTGGATTTTTCTGGAGACTTGGATGCATGTACATAGAAACATTTGCATATTTGGCTCGTACTGTATTAAGTATCATGTAGCTTCCTTCTTAATATCTACCTACCTATTTATAGCTGTGGGATCTGACAAAAATGACAGGATGTGAAGCCTGAACTTGAATATGTGTCTTTACCTCTGTAAATCTGGGAGTGCTTCATAAATGTAAACACTGTGCAAATAAGGCACAGCTGAGAGCACATTGCATCAAACTCTTCCCACAAGCGGTCTGCAAGAAACTGAAAAAATCAGCAACATGCTGTTATCATCTGTCACAGTCCAGTTCTCCATCCTTTTTATTTATTCCTCACTTGCAGCTGATAACATATCAAGTTCTTTTCCTGTGGCACTGCTAGTACTGATGGCAACCCATAGGTTGTTCTGTGATATCTGTGAATCCTGCCCTTGTCTGCTTTGCTGTGTTTAAATTCTGATATATGTGTGAGTCCTTAGGGTTTTATAAAAATAAATTACCCTCTTCTTGGAAATGGAGCTTCTTGGTGACTTGCAAGAAAAAGTAAAAAAGGGAAGTTTGATGTATCCAAAGACCAGACATGAGTCATGAGTGTTGTTGATTTGAATATAAAACCTGAAGGGCAGCACAGGCTTGCAGAAGTTGTTCTCCGGAGCTCACATGAATTTGGCCAAAATGAAAAGAACCTGAAGCTGCAGCATGATATGGTAAAGTAGAGGATTTGGGCCTACGTAGCTCTTTGATTTCAATCCATGGAATTCACTGAAATACTCGGGGGCGGGACGGGGGCAGGAACAAAACTAAACACACAGAAATTTGAATGCTGAATCCTATATATAGGCATTATAAATATGATTGTGAAGTCTGGCATTTTTCTGTAGAGTGAAAACATAAGTAAGTATGGGTGTTGCAGCACTGCACATGCAAACATACTTTTCTTCAGTATTAAAAGATGATTAATAGATTTATTTTTAGCCTAATTGCATAACAATGATACAAATATTTTACTGATACAAGTGTTCTGCAGCAAATATATTTTGTTGCCTCACTTAATAGGAAGGATGATGTTCTTTTTTTTTTATTTTGCATAGACAAAATTTTTTTTTCAATTAATTTCTTGCCAAAACCACATAAAATGTAATCTCCAGAAGTGGTAGAGCAGAAAGCAATTATTTTTTCCCCTTTTATTTTACATCTGACTTATTGTATTGCAAATTCATTCCTGTTTCACATTCCAACTACTGAAATGCAATAGTAAATTACAGGCAATGGCACATTTCACTGAACAAGTAGTCATAATCCAAAAATGTATGTCTTTTAAGAGGTAAGGGTTTTTCCCTTGCTGTGCAAGAAATGGAAATTTCAAAGCAGCCTTTCAAGACGCTAGCTACCATTTTTCATTAGCCACCTACTACTAATGGGGATGTTCCCCTGTGCCAAGATGTATTTGATTCTCAGGAGACCATGCAGAGTTTCTCATGGTTGCATTGCACCACTGCAGTTTGCAAGTTGCTACGTCAAGGTTAAGAGGAGGACAGATGGACAGCAAGGAATGCAATGAGCAGTGTGTAAGCAACTGAATCACCATTTTTGGAGTGTGTCCTATCTGTAAATATCTAGGAGTCCCTTTGGTATCCTTAAACCAGTAAAGTAATCTTGTATTCCATAAATAATTATAAATTCAGGGCAGAAATTAGTTGAAGGATAAGTCCTTACTAGGGAAAAAAAATCTTCCCTAAACATAGAATAAGATACATTGGTAAATAATGAATAACAAAAGAACAATGTTGATCTCATGTTTGATTTCATTCTTTTTATGCATAGATTATGGTGGTCTTGGATTAAGTTGCAAGGTTCTAACATCCTGGTTACTGAAAACTGTCCAGGGAAAAGGACTATTTGCATTCCAGAATACAAAATTCTCTGAACTGTTATCTAATACTTGGAAGACTAGTACTTCCCAAGCAGCTGAGTAAATGATTATTCATGTAGAGGATGAACAAGAACAGATGTGAATGTGTTTACTTTGTCATGAATATGGCAAGCACATTGTTTCAAGATAATCTAATGCCTAAACCAGAAATATCATGGCCTCATGGGAATACAGCATGCACATACATTGTGACATTGATAATGGTTAAGATGTTAGATGTTCAAGAATATTTTCATAGTTCTTAGTAACTGCAATAGCTGTAAAACTTCCAGTGTTTGCAATTTGTCATACATGGTCTTAAGACCTCAAACCATCATGAGATTGGCAGTGGCATCAGTGACATGTCCTTTCATAGGCTTGCAACTTCATCCAGTACACCTGAAGATGAGAGTAAATGAATCTTAAAGAAGCTGACAGTTCATGTTCATTCCAAGGTCTGCTTTCATCAGTGGAGCTGTATGGAAGTGGCTTTATTATAAATTATAAAACTAGGCCTGAGAACATGATGCTCAGCTAAGAGCTGTTAGGAAAAGACGTGTGTTGAAAGCCAGTTTTTAAAAGTGTTTGCTCAGTCTTTACTGACAGCATCTTGCTATGACCTATTTAAACATACTTATTTTTGGGTACCCAGTCTGAAGTGATCTTCATTCCAATATATCCTTGTGCAAGCAGTGACTAACTTTATGTGTAGGAAAACACAAGAAGGTTATGAAGACTTGCAAGAACAGTTAGGTTCCTATAATTAATATGGTAAATTCTAAATGCCTATTTTCTTATTTGTAGATAAGAAAGAGAATGTTTTCAGATTATAGCATAAAGAATTTTCTTGGAATAATTCATATTATATAAAATTAATCATAGTTGTCAGCACAGAATAATAATTTTAGCAAAGAATGTGGTCAGTCTGTATGTGGCCTTTTTTGCCAAAGTGCGATCCTATATAGTGATGGGTAGTCTCTTCTTGAGCTCTTGGCTGAAGTTGTATGCTTAAAATTTATCACCGAATCATCGAATGGTTTGGGTTGGAAGATCATCGAGCTCCAACCCCCCTGCATGGGCAGAGACACTTTCCACTGGATAAGTTTGCTCAAGGTTGCTCAAGACCCCGTCCAACCTGTCCTTGAACACTTCTAGGGAGGGGTCAGACACAGCTTCCTTGGGCAACCTATTCCAGCATCTCACCACCCTCACAGGAGAGAATTTTTTCCTAATGTCTAACCTAAATCTCCCTTCTTCAAGTTTTAAACCATTTCCCCTTTTCCTCTCGCTACACCCCTGTATAAAAATCCCTACCCCAGCTTTCTTGTAGTCCCACTTCAGATATTGGAAGGTCACTATAAGGTCACCTCAGAGCCTCCTCTTCTCTAGGCAGAACAACCTCAACTTCTTCATCCTGTCTTCATAGGGGAGGTGCTCCAGCCCTCTGATCATTTTAGTGGCTCTCCTGAGGGCATGCTCAAGGAGCTCTGTGTCCTTCTTCTGTTGGGAACTCCAGAACTGGACACAGTGCTCCAGGTGGGGTCTCACAAGAGCAGGGTAGGGGGGGAGAATCACCTCCCTTGACTGGCTGTCTGTGCTTCTTTTGATGCAGCTCAGGACATGGTTTTCTTTCTGGGCTGCAAGCACACCTTGATGAGTCATGTTAAGATTCTGGTCCATCACCACCCCAAAGTCTCTTCTCCTTTATAAGGGAAGAAAGGTAATTAGAAGCACTCCTTTACAGAAATTTTATATAGCTCATTTTTATAGTTTTAGAGAACATCTCATTATTAAGAAAAAATATATTGATACCTGACATGAATAATTGACTTTAAAAAGACAATTCCTATATTCATTGAAAAGACATCTAACTATAGCAAGTTGAGTAATAATGAGTTTTGGCCTGTAAGATAGACTATAACAGTAAAATGCCAGAAATAAACATTGCATATGCTTCAATTTACATTTCAATTAACAAGATTCTTTCCTCTGAGACTCCTCTAGCTC
This sequence comes from Phaethornis superciliosus, assembly GCA_023637945.1. Classification (NCBI taxonomy): domain Eukaryota; kingdom Metazoa; phylum Chordata; class Aves; order Apodiformes; family Trochilidae; genus Phaethornis; species Phaethornis superciliosus. Next base: position 49,296,775 of record JAJQWJ010000002.1, on the reverse strand, counting down.
TTTCTTAACATTTAAAGAGTTCTTGATCAAATCATTCCTGTATGCTGCTATTGCAACAGAAAAGTCAATTAGTATGCCAAAAAATGGAAAGCAAATACTAAAAGAATATTTTAAGCACTGTATGCAACTGTGCATTTGGTATGAACATTTTGTCCTCTTTTTCACAAATATTTAGTATTAGGAATTTTTTATTTGCAAAAAGATTAATTTGCATAGGATTATTCAAGTTAATATAACTAACCGTGTGTGGGTTTAGAAGGATGGATATACATGTTAAACAATATTTGATTTACTACTTAACTTTAGTCCCATTTTATATTCTGCTTCTTGTTTGAAATGAAACAAATGTGCAGATAGATGACTGCCACTGTTAAGTCCGTAGGCTGGAAACATCTCTAGATCTCAGAGTGGTAATATGGGTTATGTACTGGTATATAAATAACCAGGTCAGCTTCAAAGGGAGGAACATTTTTTATAACTGTATTTTTAGTACATTCAGGACTGATAAAAGTTAGCTATTTAGTCAACTGCACACAGGATAGTATATTCTGCCTTTCTTATCTTTGTCAATATGCTGCAAATTTTAAAACTAAATTTCTGCTGGAATAATGTTCCATAAGAAAAATATATGAAAATGTACTAAATGCCTCAGTCATTTTGCAACAGACATTATCATGGCAGACTATACCAGAATCTCCTTCTAGTTAGGTTATATGTTGCGCTATTCACCTTGTCGATTTTTTTTGTGTCTTAGGTTTAATTCTTTTCTAAAGAAAATGAAACTTGAAGTATCCATTTCTGCCAGACTTGAAGTTTTCTCCTCTAAATGATACAAAGCACTTTTTTCACAAAATGTATACCTTTCACTGAAGAACTCTCACCTGGGGAGGTCATGCACAAACTGCTTCAGTACAGCCTGCATGAGTTGTAACAGAATGAAAATCCCCAGTAGTGTCATCTGTTGAAGGGATTTTGCAGAACTGTCAATCATGTTCACTCAACAGAAGGGAAGGGTATTCTGTTTCACACCTCAGTTCATGGTGTCAGAGGTGTAATTACAGATCACATGAAGGGTTTCTCTGGGGAGGTACCACAGAACCTGAAGGATGCAGAAGGCAGCAGCAGGCTTTTCTGTGGAAGTTGTCCGAGAATTACCTCTTCTTCCCTAAGGCTGAGAGGCTACATATAGTGGAATTTTTTTTTCCACTAATACAAATCTAGATATGCATGATCCATGTGTTTTGCTAATCTAGTCTAGTGGCAGAAAGCCTAAACCATCCATATGCTCACTGTGGTCTGGCATTGCAGAGGCATGCTGACAGTTTGGCAATGGTGACTGTTCCTGTGGGTGTCACTGAGACATTCCTGTTTCATTTCATCCCTTTGGTATCATATGATGTTCTGGGAAGCTGTGTACATTCTGTTTCTTCATGCTTCACAGAGAAGAAGCATACCCTGAGCTCCAAGAAGTTAAGAAAGATGTACCATGAGATGTAACTGACCAGGAGGTGAAAAAGAGGTTGCCACCAGTTGGTAGTTTAATACTACCAGCCAATTTCTTTGCTTGTTATTGTCTCTTCAGACTCTAAAGCAGCCAACCTCTCATCCATGGAAAATTTCACATTCCTCTCACTCTTCCTCATGTTTCTTATCATACATCATTACATATTCTATTTCAACCAGAACATTACTCTTTAGAACCATAATACTGCTTTATGTGTCCCTGAGTGTGTAGTTCTGAGAGCAAATCTCCTTAAAGCAAAGCAACATTTGTGTGCTGAAGTTATCTGTGAAAGCAAAGGGAAGAATAATAGCCCTTGCATCATAAAAGAAAAGAATTATTACCTGTGGAGTTCATTTAGGACTGCAGATAGCTTGAGAAGAAGTCATATAATTAAGTGCTTAACAAAAAATATTTAGTTACTTACAATTAGTAACTCATTTGGCAATTATTCTAGCTTCACACTGTGTATCTAGGCAATCATTAGAAGAATTTTGAAACAGGGGCCTTAGGTTAACTCCATCACTTAATATTTCTGCAGTGTAGTTGTATTCTAGGTAAGTTTTGTCCATGATGCCTTGGTTTTAGCCATACTATTCATGATCAATGCCATGAAAAATGGCAGCTTAGGGAAATAAATGTAACTTGGTTATTCAGTGCATTGTGCATTTTTAACAAAACTTCTTTACCTTCTTGCCCCCATCCTGTTTTCTCATGACAACTAGCGCTGTGGGAAAAATGAGACAAACAATTACCAAGGATTTTAGGCCTTGGGAAAGTGGTGACCACAAAGTCTGGTAAGAACAGAAGTCTATTGGCAGACTGAGAAGGGATAGGCAGAAGCCTGTGATTATCTCGCCTAAGGTTTCCACAGGTTGCCTGAAAAGAGTGAGTGCGGTCCCAGCTAAATAACCAGAGCAAGATACTCCAGTAAACTTGTCCTCTGGATAAGGGGATGGCAAATCCTCCAGGGGGATCTGGGTTATGCTGTGAACCATGGGCATCACCTGGGACACAGTCACTTGAGTCTGATCTCATCAAGAAAATATTGCAGCCTTCAGAACTTCTCATTTTGCTTAGGGTTTAAAATGTCTGAGACAAGGAATGATAAATTTTTGTTTGTTTTTCCAGATGCTGTGGGTTGTTTTAGCTACTTATGAGTATATAACTGAAATGGAATTGAAGGTATAGAGGACTGTTTTGTTTTGTTACCTGCATGAGAGTGGAACAGCAAGGCTTGTTATAATAATTTAGGTTTTTTTAAAAGAAGTGTTTCTGTTAGTACCATTTCAGTTTTAGAGCAGCCATTAGTAAATCTATACTGGTGAACTCAAATTTTAAAAAACTTCCTACTACAGCAGATTCTAGTTTCTTGAGCTACTGTCTAGGAAAAAAAAAAAAAAGACCTGTCAAGAAAAAAGAGTAGGCATAATACTTTCTACAATTGTACAAATTAAACTCAAATTCTCTATTTATCAGTCTCTGTACTTACTTTCACAAGAATGCCTTATTTTTCCTAGCTAGATGTACAGCAGCAGAACAAGCATTTTAAATTGACTGCTTCATCTTTTGGAGCAGTAAGTCGTGGAGTCCTAGTATGGCACTATCATTATTTTTTAAAAAATATTATGTCTTATAGACTTCATTTTAGCTAGTTTCCCCAAACCAGACTTTAAAATAGTGTTAAACTATCTGGGAAAAAAATTTTTTTCTTCATTTTTTTTCCAGTTTTATTGTGTAAAAAATGTACTTTTTACTTGAATATTAATAGATTTCAAGGCGTTCAGAAGTTCAGAAGATAAAAACATAAAAGGTGCTGATATTAATATATTCGTTATCTTAACATAAAGCCGGTAACTGTGCAAATAAAATATGCTGGGAAGCATGGCTTTCTATAGCTTTGTGTGTGTCAAATGACTGGATAGTTCATTGAACCATGGTGGTGTTTTTGTTACTCCTTATGTATCTTTAGCCTTTTCCCATGCCATCTTTTTGGCAGCAGCAGTCAGGCTTTTTTGTGCAACTGGAGTAATCTGTCACAGGAATAAAAAGGTATGAGAAGCAAACTTGTAAATGTTCAGACCTGTTATGAGTTCCTATTTTTTTATGAGACCTGTAAGAATGTAATGATTTTTACAGGTGTTATGGTTGCCTCAGTCAGATTTGAGTTCAAAATTTTATGAGAAAATGGCAGAAAATATAGCTGTGTATTCAGTCCAACTAGTCACACAGCCCTTCAAAACTAAAAGGAAAAAATGTTCCCTTGCACAGTTCCCAGTGATGTGAGAATTGACAGAGGACAAGTCAACCTGAGCACATGAAGTAACTTTCCAGCTCTGCTATAAGAATGGGCAGTACAGCAGGAGATATTTGGTCATCTCAGAGGATTCAAACTGTAAGACCAAAAAAAGCAAATTAGCATCTGGCCACATCTGAGGTTGGCTGCTCTTTGTGCATAAGGCAAACCTTGAGGGCTGCTTGCAGGAAACCAGAGGAGGAATCAATCTGTGGGGTCCTTGGCTTTCTCATGTTCCCAAGAAATGTGTCTGGGAGGCCGGTGCTTTTTGAAAAAAAAAAAAAAAGAAGGGAGAGTGTGGAGGATGAATAATACCCTCTGTGCCTTTTGCTCTTATTCTCTGATCTCTGATGCCACCATTTCCTATGCCGTGAATCTTGGAAAGGTCCTGTCTCTGGATGGTGCCCCTGGTGCCTTGTACCACTCGATTCTAGGTCTAAAAATAACAGATTCTTTCATCTATAAGAAGAAGTTCTTTCCACAGTCAGGAAATAAGTGTCATTTGCCTATCTTTAACAAAACATCTGGGGGGTGTACAGATTTTGTATTCCAGCCCTTTGCAGTTTAAAGTTGAAGTAGGGAAGCAAGGCAGGAGGCAGGATGGTGGCAGGGAGAATGAACATAGACAGGATGATTCGATAAACCTTATTACTTCAGGAAGCCTGGCAAGTAATGTTTAACAAATATTATTTTTATTTCTGTCCATCATCTCTCCTGTAGACTATAAAGATGCACTATAATTGCCTGAAATCACAGTCTTAGCTGATCACAGCTGCATTTAGACCATAAAAACTTCCCTTTAAATCACAGTCTTCCGGAACAAAACCACTGTTAAGAGCCCTAGCAGGCTTGACATTTTTTTCTGTTCACTTAACGTAGGAGAATTCACAGACCTTTTCATGGTATTTCCAAGCTTTTATTCTGAACTTTATGTATGTCCTTTACCTGTCAGTTTCTTTCTATTTGGAAAAGAGAGGAATGTCTTTTTTAAAAGTATCCAGGACTCTTCAAAACTCATCTTTATACTCAGCCAATAATGAACCTATACTTAAAAATAAACATAAAAAATAAGTTAAAAAAGGGATCACCACTGTTTAACATTCTACTTATACCCCCATGTAAAGAGCTACAGATCTACTTGCATGGTCTTATTTTGTATGCTTTCCCTTTTAAGATACTAATTTGGACTGTAAACACAATACAGCAAATTAGGACATTAAAGGGGAAAAACAATGAAAGGACCAAGCTCTGTTATGGCAAGTTTGCTGGATATTTTCAGTCATGTTCTTTGTAGACAGAGGAACTCACAAGAACAAATCTGTATTACTGATGCAGCGTAAAACATCGCATAATAATAATTGATAAGAATTTTATTTTCTAAATTAGCAGAGGCTGGATGGGAGGCAGCTTCAGGAGTTACTAAAATCCTGAATATTTTGGCCTTCAAGCGATATTGAAAAAACCCGGTCAATTTGGTTTATGACAGAGATGAGCATGAAACAGTTCTGTATTATAACATCGTGAGGAAACCTGACTCATTATTGGGTCTTCTGAGAAGGTCTATTCAAAGAACTGCAGAACTACTTGTGGGAAAAGGATACCAGATATGTTTAGCTTCAGATATGTATCAGTGCTTGATTATCAAAAAATATTTGCTTGGAAAAGTGGCTGATAGTGTTACATCATATCTTTACAATACAAATTACTCTCTTTCTACAAGGTAGACTCTAACAAAAAATTGCAGCTCCACAGTAGCAGTTATGGATGGCTTTTATAACTCATATCATGGATGAGGACAAATGGTGAAGCCACCATGTCTTCTCCTGGGCTTACACAGTAATGTTGACATTTAACAAATGATGAACGTCATGTTTTGAAAGGAAATATGAGATTTCTGTTGAAGAGCTAAGTTGTAATAAAGTAATATAATATAATATATAACTTTTGTCCAGGTTTACAGTAGTATGGCTTTTAAGTACACAAATTAGAGTAGCTTGTACGAATCCACTCACCCTTCACCCTGAAGAGAAATTAAATTAGGAGGCAGAAGTAACAAAGAATTATCAGGATGTTCTGCATTTGTCATCAGTTTGGTATGAATACAGTAGATTGCTTATGGTGTTTCTCTTTTAAAGAATTGTTTCCTGTAGTATTTTCAATGTATGGAAATTTTTAATGCACACTTATGTGTTACTCAGTAGGCAGATTTTACAGAATATTAGAATTTAATTTAATTTAATTTAAAATAATTTAAAACACATTGTTTAAGTGACTTTTTAAAAAATACTTACAAGATACTTTGCAGAAGAACCTAGAAATAGTTATTTACTTTGAAGTGTATATTATTCCATTATATGTATGCTTTATCATTTGCCATTGTAAAATATGTTTCAGGAGCTCTTTGAAGTGTATTTAATTTATGGAAACTCTGTGTGATGAAACAATGAGTTACTAATACCATTCTCTTCTAAAGTGTATTATTAATGGTTTTGAAATGGTATCTACTAAATATTACGGAAAATACTTATTCTTTATTGTTACTTTAAACTAGCACGTATTAAAAGCAGATATTAACTTCATTTAATTCACTTCATACCAGTCTCACTTGGGAGTAATTCCACTAAGATCTATGAAGCTGTATCAATTAGGGCATTGCTAGAAATAGCAACACACAAAAATAGAATTAAACTCATACTTGCTTTTCCCTTCTTTTCATTTAGTGGTTTCCACTCTTTCCTCCATCACTTTGGTTTTCCTGTTTCAATGAACGCTCCTTAATACAGCAAAGTTCAAGTTAAATTGAAACATTTTTAACTGTATTTTACTTGATTTTTACTTCCTGACTCTACATAAAAGGAAAGTTTAAATGTCAGCAATGTGTGACATTCTGTCAAGGCTAGTATAAGAGAGTCTGGTGCTTTGGTGTTCCCTCTCTGCCTCCAGAACAAAATGCAGTGTATAAATCCCTAATGTGCTTATGAAGCCAGGCATCCTTCAACATTTACTGTTTTGCGTATCTCAGCACAATGATTTGTGATGACCTTCTGTACAGGGTGCATGCTGTGAAGAACAAATCATCTTCAGAACTGAGTTTCTTATAAATATGCATGTGAAGTACATGCACTAGCAGTTTAGGTGGCACCTAACATGAGGGTACCCCCACAATCTTCCTCCCAGTATCAAAGCCTGGGAATGAATCCTGTATAACCTCACCAAACTGATAAAAGTTTAGTCATGAACTATGGAAGTAAATATCAGTCAGTCAATCAAGTATAAAGTAGAGTCAAACTCCATGACATTATGAAGCTGACTATGCAATTCAAGCTATCAGCATGTTTATTCATTTTTCCTTTTCAGCTATCCAATATCAGACAATCACAGAATCACAGCATGTTAGGGGCTGGAAGATCATCCAGTCCAAACCTCCTTCTAGGGCAGTTTCACTTAGAGCAGATTGCACAGAGTGGTGTCCAAGTGTGTTTTGAAAGTCTCTGGAGACATGGACTCCACCACTCCTCTGGGCAGCCTGTTCTAGTGCTCTGCCACCCTCAAAGATCCTCCTCGTGTTTAGATGGATTTTTCTGTGTTCAAGTTTGTGCCTTTTACCTCTTGTTTTGTCACTGGACACAAACAAAAAAAGACTAACCTCATCATTCTGACACCCACCCTTTTAGTCTTTATAAGTATTGATAAGATCTTCCCTCTGTCATCACTTATCCAAACTAAAGAGTCCTAAGGCCCTCAGCCTTTCCTCATAGGAGAGATGTTCTAAATCCCCAGGTTTAGGAAGGGCAGGTCCTGTCTGACCAACCTGATGAATATATTGAACACAACTCTATCAAGTACTGACCCCTGGAGAACATCACTTGTCACAGGCCCCCAGCTAGACTCTGTACCACTAATCACAGCGTTCTGAGCATTATCTTTGAGACAGTTTTTAATCCACCCCACTGTCCATTCATCTAACCCACACTTAAGTTTGCCTATGAGGATGCTGTGGGAGATGGTGTCAAAAGCCTTACAGAAGTAGACAGCACCCACTGCCCTCCCCTCATCTATCCATCCATCCATCCATCCATCCAGTCATGATAGTAGGCTATCAGGTGACTCAGACATGAATAATTTCATCAATGACAAAAGTAATGTCATTGAATAATTTTTCCAGTTATTTTTGCCTCTTTAAAAAGCTATTTTGAAATCCATTTCTGAAAATTTTAACGTGTTAATTGTTCTGAAAAAAATATTATTTGTATGACAATTTTAGCATGTTTGAAATGGTTCATTAGATGTGTTCTGTATTCAGTAATTAAGCTTTATTTGGTTCTGCCTGCATATTAATAAAATTATTTTCTGATTCTTAAGAGAATAAGCATAATAGTACAGCATCCTGTCTGTCATATGCCATTTGTCTGAATACCTCAACAAACCTGAGTAAAGTTCAAAATAAACCTTGCAAAATATTTTTTTATCTTTGAATTTACTTGTGTCTATGTATGTGTAAACCTTTAAAAGTATTTTCGTGAAAAATGCACAGAGGCTTTGAGGAGAAGAAGCATGAGAACACTGGAAACAACTTACATGTCCTGAAATAATAGCAGAAAAATCAGATACTTATTTATTTTTATGTGTGTGAGTTTTCAGAAAGAATCATATCCAAATAAAATCACAGTTACTCCTATGGTTATTTTGTAAAAGGCTTTAAATTATATCTGTTGTAAATGTATAGATTAAAAGTAGCTGAAGGTTCTGTGGTTTAAGTGGAACTGAATGAAGCCTCAAAGCTCAAGTTGAGATGTTGTGTCCTCTCCTCAAAGAGAGCACAGCCTCCTGTAGGGAAAGCAGCAGCCATTATCCTGTGCCATGCTTAGGGTGGGTATTTTGCCCACAGGCTTTCTCTTCTGCACTTACTTGTGCTGTCATGTTGTACTCTATGAGGTACCTGATAAACTTAAATAGATTTTTGAAAGTATATACTACTACCACAGGTTGGGTTCATGGTTTTAGTTTTGAGAGTTTGGTTCCATTTTAGTTGTTCTTTTTCTTTAAAATAAGAAAACCTTAAACTCGGGAAGCTCAATATTACAGGCCTGTTTTAGGGACCAGTTAAAATAGTCCTGTTATTCTCTGCCTTTAATCAGATGTTTCATATTCAGTCCCATACCGAGCTTACATCTGCTGGTTTTATTTTTAGATTGAGGTGGAACAAGTTAAAATTAGATCATGTTTTGCTCTAAGCAGGACTGTTTTCTTCCAACCCAATGAACTTTCCACCTTGCTGGATGAACTCTTTCATCTCATGCCTTCAGAGAGGGCTTTTGTTTCTTCCAGGAGTCTGTTTTCTCCTGTGTAGCTTTATTGGCCTTGGATTTGAGCAGAACATTCTAGTCACAGTTTGCCTTGTGCCTGTTCCTGCTTCCTCACTGGAGAAACCTAGCTTCAGCACACAGGGCCTAAAACATATCCATGATAGGGGAGGTTGATCATAGTGGTTGATACAGTCGACATTTGTTGATAGTCAAAGCTCTATAATACCAATATGGCTATGAAGTTGATTTCCCAGGATATGCTTACTGTTAGTTACAATATCAGACATTTTCACTGAGGCTTTGCAGGCTTTTTACTTTCAGGTGGGCTAGTGGGAGAAGGATATGGGCTACCCAGCTGTGAGGATCAATAGGCCTTGTAATGTAACTGTCAAAACTAACATCTTCACAACTCTTATCCTTGATCTTCCCAGAGGTCCTGTAAGGTTTCCATAAAATTTCTCCATTAAGACACCTGTAATTTTTATTCTCCATCTGAATTAGTTTCTGGGGCTGACGAGATTTGCAAGGGAGATACCATTTAAATAGAACTACCAGTTGGAAGCCAAGATGAGAGACCATCTGCAAGCATAGAGAATCTGATGCTTATATGTTTTTGTAGCATTCCCTTTTGCTTGGACTTAAAAGATCACAGTGTACTTGGAAGAACACTCTTCAAGGAAATTTATTTCTTCTAAAGGAGGTCAAGGTCTGTGAGTAAACCTGAAGCTGTAGAAAGAGGTTCATAAAACTATGCTTCATTAAATTAAAATGAGTTGGGTGATTTATTTTTTTTTATGGATAAATAAATATTTAACAGCATGTTTTTCTTAATTTCTAAGAGCCAGTGTCTCACCACCCTCACAGAAAGTACTTTCTTCCCATTATCAAACCTAAATCTACCCTCATACAGTACAAAGCCATTTCCCTTTCTCCTATCTCTAAAAAAAAGTCCCTCCCCACCTCTCCTGTAACCCCTTTCAGGTACTGGAAGGCCACTATAAGGTATCCTCAAAGCCTTGTGTTCTTCAGGCTGAACAACCACCACTGTCTCATCCTGTCCACAGCAGAGGTGCTCCCATTCTTTGCTCATCTTCATCATGTCTTAATGTTTTGGTGACTCCAGCACTGGATACAGTACTCCAGATGGGGTCTCACAAGGGCAGAGTAGAGGTGGGGAATCATCTCCCTCGACCTGCTGCTCACCCTTCATTTGATGCAGCCCAGGATACAGTCAGATTTCTGCTCTGCAAGCAAACATTACCATGTCTAATGTAACATCTAAACTTCTATATGCTTCAGTGCTGCCTATATTATGCTTACCAAATGACTCTGTTTAATGTATTATCTTACTTGCATTACCTAACTTATGTCTGTTATACAGACATAGTCTTCTGGTTATTTTCATTCTGGGAGGAGTAAATGTTGATTGGCAGTTCTGAATTTGCGGTGACATCCACTACAGGTTTTCCAACCAATGTGCTGTCTATTGTCAAGTCAGAGAGACTCCATGTCCTATGCCACAGAAAACACATGAGCAGTCTCATTACACATTGTATTATTATTAATTGCAGCAGATCAGAGGGTTTTTTAAAGCTGACTGTTAACTGTATGTGCAAATGAGGAGAGTAGAAGAGCAGATGGTCACAGTTTAGTAATTCTACTTGTAGAATAGACTGTAGATTTTTGTAATACTTGTAGATTTTTGCATGAAATCCTTCCTATTGCCAGCTTCACTCATAACAAAACTGAAAAAGTCAGACTCTGTGTGTCTAAATTTTGCTGACATATTACTGCTAGAATTCTTGACAACCTTGTAATGTATTTAGATATGATTCAGAGATTAATTATGTATTAGGCTCCTATAGTGACTACAGTTCTAGTGACACTCCTCGTGAAGAATCAACTTGCTATTAGCAACAGACATGAAGAAATCTGAAACACCGTTGTTCGCCAAATGCCCATGTATGAAAGCAGTCATAAAATGGAAAAGTGAAACTTGTCACCACAAATATACACAAACTAAAGTTTGTCAAATGAAGACAGAAAAAAAGAAAAAAAAGTCCATTTTTATGACATTGCTAGTGGGATGCCTCTTCTGTTGGTTTTGCTGTATGCATACCATTCATAAGTGATTCCTCACAGATAAGTTAGAATATAATTACATTTTTCTCCAGTTACTCCCACCTATTGATATGCCCATGAACTTGGAGAGAGCTGGCCAAAACATTTCTCTTCATGGGTCCCAGTCTACTATTCAGTATTAAATTATATTATAAGTGTTGTTTGTCTGGTGGGATGGCTGCCATGGAAGAAGCAGCCAGATATTCTCCTGAAAATTCTGCCCAAGGCACAGTATCTTTCATATTACTTGTCAGAACAGATTAGGAAGATAATTTGAGTCCTCATTTTCTTCTGAACACCTTTAATAAAATATGTGGATGGATGCACTTTAAAATATGTATCCTTTTATTGATGTCTGTATTTTTATTAATGTGATGTAAAATAACAGAAAGGACACACAGGAAGGATGCAGAATGCCAAGACCTTTGGGATACAGCAATGTACTGCATGAGGAGCATGGTTCTGAGTGTAAATGTATCTTCCATGTGTTTGTAAAAGTCTCAGAACCAGGGATATTTCCCTGGGAACATCCCATAGCATGTTAGGAAATAAATAAGCAAATGCTGAGAAACTTTGATGTTCAGCTTGAAAATGAGAACCTCTCTTTGTTTGCCACAGTGCATAAAACAGGAACACTACTACAAATTGTCTGTTTTCTCCCACGTAGTTCATTGGGCTTGAGTTTGAGCAGAACATTCTTGCCATAGTAGTTGAAAGTAGTTAAAGCCATTACCACATCTCCTTTGTGAAAAGTCCCTCCCCAGCTTTTTTCTGTAGGTCCCATTCAGCATGTTTGTTTCTCATATATATTTTACTTTTATGTTTATATAGTTAAGCTACCCACCTTGATATAGACATCACTGCCATTCTATCAGTTATCCTAGCAGTTACTGCCCTTACACTTTACATTATGCATTATATTGATCCTATGGCAGTTTACCTTGCTCTGAATCTTGACCTGATACAGTATAATGAGATTATTGAAAGAAGATAAATGTTGACTCTACATACTGATCCTACAAAATGAATTTCAATTATGAATGTTTTTAAGCCTCTAATGGATTCGAATCATTTTTTCTTATATTAGTAATTCTGAGTTATTAATTATCCTTTTTGTACTACCTACTACTTTCTCCTATATTATCTACTTACTCCCTATATACCTATGTATGCATTATTTTTGTGAAAGTATTTGCTACCTGATTGTTTTTCACAACTTACTGTAAAAATATAGGAAACTTAATTCTGAGGTCTTCATGAGACTGGCACAGCAGTAAAGCTTTTATGAGAGAAGTTCCCACATATATCTAAGGGACAAAACATGTTTCTTGAAGATGTATTTTATGACTAAATTTGGAACACATGAGTAGGCAATCAAACCTGTAGAAGTGTAGGTAATTAATGCATTCAGGTTTGGGGTTTTTGTATGTGTTTTCACTTCAATTACATGAGAATTAATTATGCCACTTATTTATTCCAACAAGTCATTGTGCATTAGGGACATCATGTTAGCCACAAAGATGAATATATTCATATTCTTCTTACCTAGGGCAATCTTGATAAAACAAAAGCAAATGTAACATGAAAGTTGGAAGTAATAAGTATTCTTCAGCCTTAAAATTCTGTATCTAGTTAACATCTCATCTAGTCCTATACCATCAGATTGTTTTGGTCCGCTGTCCATAGAATTCCATAGGTCCGCTATTTCAACTGTTTATTAATACATGGTATGTTCATCAGTTCTCTTGCCTTATTTCATGAGTGATTAAATGTTCCTAGTTTAGCAAAAGATAGCAATACAATAAAAATCTTAATTATCTTCCTCTCAGCTATTTGTGGCAGGATCAGATAGCCCGATTTCCAAGTGTTAATTGCACTAAACATTGATTGATAGGTTCAGCCAAACCCAATACAGAAAATGATGCATGTGCTTTGAAAAATACTGATGGAATCAAAGAATGTAGTGTTGTTTTGTTTGTGGGGTTTTTTTCTAGACATATTTTAACCTATTAAAGCAGGTTTGATGTGTGAGAGTGATTTAGCAATTGTGTTGAGGACTTTTTTGTGTGTTTTGTGCGTGGGTGTGGGTGTATGTGTGCAGAAGAATTGTCCACTAAATATTTAGGGAAAACACCACTCCTTTCTTGAGTACAGGGCATTTTATACATATTCTTTCCTTCCTGGAAGGTTTACTATGATATTTTCTTGGTTTTTTGTTAATTCATTACACTTGCAATACTGTAGCAACAATAAAGTAGCTGAGGAAAAATGAAGTTATATACTAGTTAATACGCATATTTTATCACAACTGACACATGATAAATTTTTTCAATTCTGTTGCAGCAGGAAATAACTGTCCTCATATATACACCAGTCTAAGTTGGAAATAAAAAATTTTTACCTTGGATTGCAATTTCTCCCAAGTTTTTAAGCCTTTAACATCACTCTTTTTTAGACAGTTGCTCCCTTTTGATTTGTTTTTTCTATCATTGTGGTCTTTGTTACTTCTCTTTTCCCTCTTCTTTTTAAATCTGCTGCTCCTTCAAATCTTTATTCTCCTTTTTCGTTACTCCGTGATCTTTTTCTTTCACAAGCATATTTTATGTTATTCTATGTTCTGTTAATCTGATTCCTCTTGGGCAGATTATCCGATCTATTTTCTGCCTTTTTTCTCTGCCATTTCCTCACAGAAGATTCACTGACAGCTCAGAATCAAAATGTGTGTAAAATTAAATGTTATCTTTCCTTCTAAATATATCCAACATCCTACTTGCCATCCAAGCTCATGTAGCAGTGCTTAGCCAGTCTTCCTCCACAATTTATGGAAACCCTGTCCCTTTCTCCCTATACAGACAAATGACACTTTTCATAAGCTTTTTCACTTTTGTAAGACCTCCTGCATGTCTTTCTTGACATCTATATTGCCACTGCATCCAAACCACTCATCTTTATCTTCAAGATGTCCCACACTATTCTGTCCCAGCCTATTCATATCAAATGTTTCCTCATTCCAGACATTCTGCTCTACCAATATATTAAGACTACATATTTTTAATAATTCCATGGACTTGTTGGAATGAGTCCAAAGGAAGGCCACAGACAAATTCAGAGGGAACACCTCTACTATGATAACAGGTAGTCATTCGGTTAATGAAAAAAATGCAAATAAATCACTGGTTCTGGGCATATCCCTCTTTACTGAACTTTTCTGTGTCTTTCTCATATCTTTGAAGCAAGGTTCTATGCTTTTTATTTTATATAGCACACTGGCCTGTTGCTAGCCCTTAAGATGGTTAATCAATAATCTCGAGGACTTTAGCATGATTATAAATGGATGTAAATAAAGATTAACTGGTTGGCGCCATGAAAGATATTCATAGATACCAAAGATTGGAGTATTTTTATTTGATCAGTATATCCTTCAGTAAGATTCTTCTTGATAGGATATTCATGGTGAAGTAACATTTTCAATGATCTAACTAATGGATCTATTGGTACAACTCTTTGGAATTTTCTCTGTTACACAGTCTAATATGTCACGTTTTTCAAGGAGCTGGTGGAAATCTATAATGCTCTTTAGAAGTGCTAAGAATTGTCGCTACGGTATAATGGACAGGTCCAGCTCTCTGAATATATTATTTTTCTGCTTTTCAAAGTGTCTTTGGCCATTCTGTTCTTCAGGTAAGCCATTGAGCTTATCCACTGGAATATTTCCAGTGCCTTTCAATGTATTTTGAAAACTTTTTTTTTGAAATTCAAGGTCTTCTGAGAATTAACATTTTCTACATTGCAGGGATCCAGTGAGGGGGAGTGAAATGCAAGTTATCCATACTAGCTTTGAAGCATATTGAAAAAAACACTCCTTTTGAGCTCACCACAGATTCAGAAGTATGAAAAATGTTCTGATCAACTACAGAGCATGCTTTTCCAGATGGAGATTAATTTAAAGCTATTTTAGAAAACTTCATTGTTGTCAATTTGCCAGTAGATACAATGTCTACACCCTATTAAAACATGAACTTCATCGGAGAGAACACTGGAGGAATGTAGTGGAAAAATATTTGCTATGTATGTCTATCTATACAAGAAAGGTCTCAAGGGTGACATTTCCAAAAGTATTCTCTGATTATCCATGACAAAAAAAGTCGCTGAGTGACTTCCGTTTCAGTTATGTGCAGTATAAGAGAGAACTCTCTAAGGAGTCATCTGCCCATCAGGAGCTTAGAGAGCAGTGTGAGAATGTTCTGCCAGATCTGAAACCCCATAATTTACACATTAGTAGCTCAAAGGTTGCAGTAGCAGTTACACTGAGATTTTGCCAGTGGTGAGAGCTGAAACGAGGACATATGGCCTTAATAGAGTGGTTGTAAAATCACTTGTGATGAAGATTTTTCAACTTGTTGTAATCAATAATTTGTTACACTGTGAGTCATTCCAGGGCCAAATAACTGCAATCAAGTACTAAATAGTGAAATCCCTTACACTTTTATAGCACTGTGAAAGTTTGGGCTATACCAATATTTGTAATGGAGTAGGTGGGGATATTTAAATACATAGTACTCTGAAAATTTATGAAAAATTAAACCAAGCTTTGCATTACCATAATAAGAATAGTATTTTTAAATAGGAACGAGTAAACTGTAAATACAACAGCCCTAAATACACAGGTTATATATATAAAATTTGGCATCATTTTGACAGTGTAATTTAGTATTGTTTTATTTTTAATTTGACGTTAGAGAAATAATGGGTTTATATTGTCTTGAGGTGCTCACAGTGTAGGCAGGAAGCACAGAGATCAAATAAACCTTCACTTGAATCATGAACAGATGTGCAACAAACACAAAGAAGCTTCCCAGTATTTGTATCACTCTTTGAATTTGTCCCAAAGTAACCCTTAAAGGTCTCTATCAATTATGTGATCTTTTAAAACATGTTTATTTGGCCCTGAAAACATGCAGATAAGCAATTAAGACCTTCTGGGAGGCCTGTGTCCATGAATGTTTCCAGGACTGAGATTTTTTGGTATAGGTGGTGATATTTGCTGTGCTATGGATTCATGAATAATGAATTTCATATTAGAAAGTTGTTCTTTCGTCTCTTTTCCAGCTGGTGAAACAAGGTACATTTTCATGTGTGTTATGTAGGTATCCCCTATCACCATGTCCGACATAAGAGATGAAAAGAATTAGTGAATGTTTATTCCGATTATTTTAAAGTAAGAAACAATGAATGCAAATGAATGTGGGCTGCTTTTTTCCTCCTAGCTTGAATGTCTTACGGCTTCTGTTGTATTTCATTCTTTTAGGCCTTTCTCTGAGATCTGCTCGTTGCATAGCCATACGTATTAGATGACTTTGGGACTTGCTTTACATCAGCAATGAAGGGATTATCTAGCAGCCGTAGTCATCATCATGGAGTTGCCTGTGACTCTCCGTGTGACAGTCTGCCACGCCACCCAGACCGGAAGCCATATTTGTTAAACCCGGTGGACCCCCATCCTGCAGACCACCCTTACTACACTCAAAGGAACTCTTTTCAGGCAGAGTGCATGGTGCCCTACAATGATCAGATTGCCAGCAGCACATTTCCCCGGAGACATTACAATTCCCACCACGAACTCAAAGATGAGTGTGCTCTGGTTCCCCATGGAACCGCCAACAAGAGCAACCGTATTCCCGCCAACCTTTTGGACCAGTTTGAGCGGCAGCTGCCTCTGAACCGGGATGGCTACCACACTCTGCAGTACAAGAGGACTGCCATGGAGCATCGCAGTGACAGCCCGGGAAGGATCCGACATCTGGTCCATTCTGTCCAAAAGCTCTTTACCAAGTCCCATTCACTAGAGGGACCTTCCAAGGGGAGCGTCAATGGGAGCAAAGCGAGCCCAGAGGAGTCGCAGACAATGAGGTATGGAAAGCGCAGCAAGAGTAAAGAAAGGAGATCAGAAGGTAAGCCCAGATCCAATGCATCAGGATGGTGGAGTTCAGATGACAACTTGGACAATGATGTTTGCGTTTATCATGGTCCCAGTGGGGTCATGACCATGGGAAGGTGCCCTGATCGTTCTTCTTCCCAATACTTTATGGAAGCCTATAACACTATTAGCGAACATACTGTGAAGTCATCCAGAAGCAATAATGATGTCAAATGCTCCACCTGTGCAAACCTGCCTGTCAATTTGGACTCCCAGTTAATGAAGAAAAGCTCTTGGTCCTCTACATTAACCGTGAGCAGAGCCCGAGAAGTTTACCAGAAAGCATCAGTTAACATGGACCAGACAGTGGTGAAGGCAGAGACGTGTCAACAGGAACGGTCCTGTCAGTACCTCCAGGTACAGTGTGGAGAACTGATTGCTGTTAACTGTACTCTGCCTTGTCTCAAGTGTTTGTGGGGGACAGAGGTTTGCTCTGGTATTTCAACTTTTCCAAGAGGTCACTGGTCACCAAACAAGGGGTAATGCTGCTGAAATTAAAAATAAATCTGTTTTTTCTTTTCTCTCTTCTCTTCTTTTTTCTTTTTGTTTCTTTTCATTTCTTTTTTTTTTTTTTCCTGTCCTTTCTATTTCCCCCAGCATTCAGTATTTCAAAGAAACAGTCCATGTTGGAACAGACTTCATTTTTTTCATGTTGGAAAATACAACCTTACTGTGTACTTTCTGAATTTATATGGCAGTCACAGTAGGGGTATAAGGAGTTTGATGTTGTAGTGCTTGCTCTTAGCATTACAGTGTCAATTAACCGAATGTTACCAGGATACAAATTCTTTGATTTCTGTAATTTCAAGATTTTCCTTCATTTACTGCTTATTTTATTATGAAAGCCTTTGCGACCCTTTTGAGAAACTTTGGGGTACCTTAATACTTTCTCCAGCAGGAAAACAACCTACTTTCTTCTTTTGCCATAGAATATAAATTCTCAAAAATATTTATTGTAACAAGTCCAGATTTGTTTATCTGGCTATTCCTTTTTCTCATGGCTTTGAGTCAAATACAAAAAATCAAAAGGTTGAAATTATTGCTTGTTCCGATCATACATTTTAGGAGTACATCACCTACTCCCTCACAAGCTGTTTGCAGTTAATACAGCGTCACTATTTTTCACCAGTATTGTATCTTTAAATGTCAAGAATCAGATGTCTGCTCTTGGAGCTATCATACTGCCGGTGAATGTTTGTGGCAGGAACATGGATCAGAAAATATTAAAACTGTTTCATTCTTAGGAGAGCTGTGGATAGCTTTTATTCACTTTAAACAAAGCACTTATGGCACATCTAAGTGTGTGTGTAAGATGGAACAACGTTGCACAGAGAAGAGAGAAGACCATGAGGAAAAAAGAGGTTTGATTTGGTTTCATTTTAATGTAATGGAACTCTTGGCTGTTTGTATAGAAACTGTAGTGAGTTTTCTTATATGGGCGCTTTAATGAGACAGTCAGCTTCCACATTCTGTTTTTTAAGTCAGGATGCATAGAAAGCGTAGGTCTGAGGCATCCACAGTTAAAAATTGATCTTAAAAGGTTTTATTGAATAGCACGTAAAATAATTTCGAATATCAGGCTCTGGGATTCTAAGTTTTAATGTAAACAAATGGATCTGTATATTTTCTATTGACTGTTAGGAGAGTGCGGAGGGGACTTGGGGGGGCGATGTAAATGCTCAGTGTGTGTTTACAGCTGTGTGTATGGACTGGGGAGACAAAATAGCCTCAGGTTGCCACCTTTTGAGGGTGTTTTTTTGTATCAAGTCTCTTTTGTCTGGATTTTGTGAGTGAAAAGAAATAGTAACTTTAGGCTCAATTGTTGTCGTTACTTTGCATCCTGAGTTTTCTGTTGTTAATGTTTTTGTTTACTCGTTCAGTCTTTCTCCCAGGTTTAGATAAAATAGCTGACAGTTCAGTATGTGACCAGATGGCTGGCAAAGAGCAAGAAACTGTGCCAGCATCAGCTTTAAATGAACACCTCCACAGGGACTTTTAGATAATGTTTAACTGACAGGAATAGACTCCTGAAGTGGAATTAGAGGACATTATCTGTGTCTTCATGAAAATAATGTCCAACAATTGTCAAGGGCAAGAATTAGAATAACCAAACTCTCATTCTGTTTCCTGTCCTCACTGATAGTTTTATTTTGGTTTTCATTTCATTCTGTTTCATCTTTCTAATTGCATGCTTGTTTGTAAAAGCCAGGGAAATATAACTGGGTTTATTTTTTTTTTTTTAAAGGAAAATCTTAACCATGCTTTGATTAACATTGAAAATAATATTCAGAATATGATAGATCTGAGGACCAGGTCAGGATTATTCTTCTCTCCTGGCAGTTTGAAAGGATGACAAATGGATATAGGTATTAAAAAGTCAGACTATTTTAAATGCATCCCCTTCTCTCTGCTATATCACTTATCTTTTTACAGTAGGAGCCCTTTGGGGCTTGGACTTTGTTCCCTTTTGTGTTTCCAAAGTGCTCAGCACAATGGGGCTCAGAACCTAACTGAGGCCTTTTTGGCTGTCCTGCAGTATAAATATATATAAACAGCATCAGAGCATTATTCTAGTATTGGGCTGCAGAGGTATTCTGTGTATGTTACTTTCCAGGTGACCTTCTCATCATTGTTCCACATTGTTGTGTCCTGTGTTTCAACAATTAAATGAGATTAAAACTGAAAAGTCATTACAATACTGAATAGCTCTGATAATTTAACTTTGCTATTATGAAGCATTTTTGTTTATTTAACCCATGAAATATTAAATGGATGCTTTTATCAACTTACTTGTAATTTAAGATGTTGATTTTGGTTCAGGACATAAACTCTCTGATCCTTGAAACAGGCAACTGTTTTGTTCATGCAGACTCTTCTTGTGATATCTGAATTCATGGAAGGAGTAACTTCTTTTCAACTCCAAATATTCAGGATATTTTTCTGGATAATCTGGATAGATCTGAACATGACATTGACTTTGCATTTGCTTGTAGGGACTTTTATCACAAAAGTATCTTGATGACTTCTCAGCGTAAAGATATGGAAAGAACAAACAATTATCTCTCTTAGTGTGGTATTTTCCAGACAACTGTTCTGTGGAAAGAGTTGGCAGTAGTTCTTGCTACAGATGGGTTTATTTCTCATAATCTGGAATCTGTATTGAGTGCAGAGTCCTCCTTCATTGCACAGTCTTTCTTTAGACTCCTCTAAAGAAAGGAGGCTCCTCTTCCAGCTGGGGTGCTGAGGCACAGTGTCTGTCCTTGCAGGTCAAGGGGAGGCTTGGTTCAACATCATGCATCTTCAGAAAGGGTTATTAGCTCCCAGACCAGTCTAAAGGCTGTCATGCAAACTTTTTCCTCTTACCTGTGTTTTGGGAGTGGAACAGTCTTTTTCTTTTCTTTTAATTGGAAGGTATCCATGCCAATGCAGAAAGGTTGGAACTAGGTGATGTTTAAGGTCTGTTCCAATCCAAATCATTCTATGATTCTATGATATGATTTCTCTTTTCAAGAATGAGGAGCTGGATAGCAAAAAAACATAAGGTCCTTTTTTTTCTACTGCTTCTTACTTCAGGAAGTGCTTTTACTTGAACCAGGTTTACAGCTGGACTAATTTGAAGAAAGGTAAGAAGGAAATGTTTGCGTTTTCTCAAAATGCTTCTTCAAAATGGTTTCCTTCCTTTGAGAGAATAATTTACAAAGCAGTGGATAACATCCATTTCTCTGATAACTTCTCCTTTGGAAAAATTAAAATTAAGAAAAACTATCAAAGATTAAATGTAGTCTTCTTCTGTGAACAATAGAGACTAAATACATGGGTAGATATTTTTGACACTCTTGTTTGATACTCTTGTTTGCCACGAAATCATGATTGTTGAAGCTAATAGAGTATCAAATATGCTGCAGAGTTTGTCTCTGATTATAGTCCTGCCATTTGATGTTCTCTGTAATTACTATTCCCATTGTCCTTAGTCCATTTGTAAAGAGATGGAGACAAATACAAAGAATGACATTTTAAGTATTATTCCTCTTTTCTTCTTATGTAGGTCACTCATATATATATTTTTTTAGAACATTTGATGAGACTGAAGTCAGTTTTTCAGTTACTTGGGGCTGAGGATGGAAATTTTACTTCTGAAAACTCAATTGCAGTATCTGGGGATAACAATGCAGTCATGCGAGTTCCGCATTTGCATCTTGTCCTCTGGTGACAGACCATGTGAAATTCTATAAAAAATATAAGCCAAGTTTCCAGGTGTAATTAGCATTTTCTGGTGGCAAAGGGCTCTGGTTTGTACTGTGTTCATTTTCCTCTATTAAGATTGCCTGTCATGTACATTATTATCAAATATGTGGCGTTAAGAAACTTATAGTTAAAATTACTTGTTTCCCAGTCTCAGGACAAGGCATTTTCACATTTACTTCAGAGATACTGCTCAGTCACAGCCTCCTTCTGTTGCCTGTGTCCATGTCTGGCCAATAAAAGGGCATCGCCCTAGGTCAGGGTGCTAAAAAGGACCAATATCCAAAAGGACCACAGGATTTGTTAATATATTAAATTACAAAGTGATTATCCTCATGGCATAACAGTTTATGTTAGATTTGTTACAATGGGCTTATCTATGCAAGTCTATCTTCATTTCCAGTTAACTTCAATTTTTTCCTCATTCACGGTGGTTTTGCATTTCTGTCTCATATACCATATTCAAATTAATCTTTCAGTATGCCCTTGTGTGTGTATATATCCTAAAAATTTGCGTTTTAATATCTGTTAATACTAATCATCCATTTTCTGTCCTACTCATTTCTAAATTGAAAATTAATAAAGCACATACTATTTACCCTTCAGTTTTCCAGTCAGAACTGAAAATATGTGAATTATAAATTTTATTTTTTTTATTGAGCTCATATGAAACATATTTCTTAGTAAAGTTAGTGAAACTATTGAACAATTATGCAATAAAATGCAAAACATTATAATATATTCTAGGCCAGCCTGTAGGTAATAGAGTAATCACAAAAATGTTTAGACATTATTAAATTTTCATTAATTTAAAAATATACTAGTACCTAAGAATATGAAAACTGAAAAAAATATGCACAGAAAATTGATTTATTTCATTTCATAAAATATATATGAATACTAAATAAAGTTAGGGACTTTGTCAGCACTTGGAAATACAAATAAAGCACAAAATTGCTTCTTTACTAAAAGTATATTAATGAAAAGTAATTCCTACATCTTGGTTACTTATCCTACCTGCAAGCCTACCCTAGCTGTCCTTGGTATAATAATACAAATATGTATGAGAGTATTTCAGTATAGTTGTCCTCCTCGTCTTTGTAATCCCTTAATTTACCTAAAAAAAAAAAAAAAAAAAGTTAGTTGAGTTTCTGAGAATGATCTTGCCTCAATAACTTCTGTGTAGTCATTCATTTCATTAAAATCTGGACAGACCTCTCATGTCATAGTAATGCAGTCATGAGGATCATGTAAGTTCTAAGAGAGCTTTTTGTACAGCAGTGTCAGTACTTCACATTCAGCTGCAATTTTATCTGTCCATGTTCCTTAGGTAATAATTTTCTCTCATTTAATTTTATCACCATTATGTAACTTCTTAGTACTGTATATACTTACAGCAATCTTATTTTTATAGATTAACTTGAATTACCGTTGATTCATTCTGTTAAAGTCACAACATTCTAATAGCACATCATTTTAAATCCTAAATTTTATTGTGGAAACAAGAGAGTGAGTAGGGAAAAAATGTAATATGTTTTCCTCAGTGCAAAGTAATAAGGAATATATCCCTAGGTCCAGTTATTGGGGTTTTTTTTGTTGTTTTTGTAGAAATTGTAGTACAGATCTTGAGTGGGGAAATACTACAGTACCACAAGTATGAGCTGGGGGCTGCTGGTCTCAGTTTCTTCTGCCTTACAAATGTTTTTCTTGCACAGCTGGGCTTCTGTCAGCAGTGACTTAAGCAACAAGAGTCTACTGTATATTTTCTGTCCTTTCATCCTCTTAACCTGAGCCTGTGCTATGGACTTCCCCACTTGGACTTCTGATAGAATCACAGAATTGTCACAGTTAGAAAAGACTTCCAAGATGACCACGTCCAACAATATATATAGATACATCTCTCATCAAAATCTAAACCAAGTGCCATACAGATGGATAAGGCTCTGTGACAGTTTGGATGAGCTGGGCTTCCAGAATCAGTCTTTAAATTGTCTCTAAGAGTCTTTTATGCAAATAAGTTTGTGTCTACTTTTGCTTTACTGACATAACCCCAGCCTGCTCATTAGTTTGTTAGGAAATCTTTGAGATTCCCTCATCTCTTGCAAGTCAGTTCTCAGAAGATGAGAGTCAAGACCATGAAATGTCCTTGATTTGATATCCAGTGGGATACTACTGCAGAGCAGAGGTGACAGTTTGGAGTGAGTGTTCTCTTTCAGAACATTATGACGCTCTGAAACAAGGAAAGTTTCCTTAGAGCCAAATGCAAGCTTCCTAAGCAGGTATATTTCATTGCTGTAATCTGAAAGAAAGCACTGTGGAAGCTTCAGTGAAGTCTACCCACTATACACTGAAATGTGATAGAAGCTAATAACATCTGGAGATGGTAGCTCAACTGTGTTACTTAGAGCTGCAACCTGTGCGAGCACAACATTAGCAAACCACCAGAGATTATCCAGTTACAGTCAGACAACAGAAACAGCCTAAGAGCTGTTTCTCAAAATTCTTTCCCCATCACATCTGTTTTCTTCCAAGGACACAGATTCAGCTACATGTTCTCCCTCTACAAGCCAGCTTCCTGCTGATTGTTTGATAGTGGGCTTGTGGTCATATGTAGCGAAAGAAAGGTAAAAATGATGTCTCATTTAACAGTACTGGCATTTGATGCCAACTAGTCACTCAATGCAAGTGATGAAGGACTATAGGAGAAAACTGATTCTCCCCAAAAGAAGGCATCTAAAAGTGAAAGATTTATCCACTGCTAGTCACTAAAAGTGTCCTTTCAAGGGCTGGCAGTCAGGTTAACAGTCATTCTGTCTTCCTTACTGGGGCAAGCAGCTGTGTCTCATTACAGTCAACTGCACAGAAAGCTTTAAGGGTATTGAGAAAGATGAAAATGAATTTCTGCCCTCTGCCACAGAGAGAAAATCATCCTTGAGAATCACTGCAGCATTTTTAGTCTGAGGTCCTGGTCTGCAATATGACCTTCAGTTATGTTTCCTTCATCTAATAGTTGTGTTGGGTGCTGTTTGGCTTCCTTTCTGCAGAATGTGTTTGGGGGTGGCAAAGTTGCAAAGCCCTTGGCTGGAGTAATTGTATCTATGTGTCCCTGTTCATGTCTGGTTGGGCTTTTATGGGCAAAACAGGAGAAGGAAATTTATCTGGAATCAGGATGTTGTTTTGTGTAGGAGACACACATTCTTCTTCACAAAACAGGATATCAATCAGATTGACAAGCCAGTGGTCAAGGGACTTTTTAAAATTATAAACTGGAGCCATACTGGAAGAATTTTGTCTATTGACTTACTCTATATGGATTTATACTAAGGATTTATACCATTTTAGAAGACTTTGCAAACCACTGTTATGTGCAAGAAGACTGCAGTTTTTCACGCTGCTTGTTCAGGTTTGATGCAAGATATGGTCATTTCAGATTGAAGAAGTAATGTTTTATCATCTCTTACAGGGTCTTTGTCTTGGCTGTTAATGTTCTTCATGAAAAAATATGTAGATAAGTCACCTAAATTAAATTAATTTATAGTAGAACCTGATTTATAGTACAAGTGAAAGCAACAATTGCTACAAATACTGGGCATATTAAGTTTGTCCTAAATAGAAGCAATCTTCCTCTGTGCTTTATTTAAAACTCTCAAGGTTTACTAAACATATATTTTTCTTGAAGCTTTCAAAGGTTTGTGGGTTTGTTTGGGGTTTTTTGCATTCTTCATCGATTCTTAATACATGCACATTGATGAAATTAAAAGCTACTCATCTTTATTGATCTGATTAATTCAATATTTATGCGTGCTAGGAATAGGCCTAGCAAGTGGAAGATGGCAATTGAAACTTCCCCAACGGCACGTAGAAGAGGCATAATAGTGGCTAAGAAAACCAAATTGCATGAATTTGAAAATCTGCACTGAGCAGTCATTAAGCATTGTTCTTCACTTGCGTGATTTCATTTCATTAAGTATTTGCATACTAATAGAGAGCTAAAGTTACAAGTCTACTGCTGTGAGCAATGGTTAGCCACTCCTTCCAGTCCTTGTGTTTACTTCTGTAGTCATCCACATTTCTCTGGAAAAGCAGAGGGAGAAGCTTTAATGATTTCAGCTGCAATAAACCAAACCAAACCAAACTACAGATCAGTAATGAACTTAGTTTGCTATAGAGAAAGTCTCTTTGTTATTTCATCCAGTAAGGTAAGTTTAAAGTATTTTTTGGCAAACAGATGGAAATTAGATATTATAATTTAATTGTTTGGGCATCAAATAAAATATGTTTTCTGTACCTTTTAATTTACATGCAGGGTTTATTTCACGTACCACTATGTGTGAGCTTTTGAAATGAATGTTTGGAAATGGGGGGGGGGTGTTTGTCTATATACTCCTTTTTTTTTATTTCATAAATTGAGTTCCTTTATATAAAAAGATGCATTAAGGGAAGAGACTGGTCAGTCTAGCCTGGCTAATGACCAAGTGTGAACACTTCCAGAGAAACATAAATTTGCTTAAAGATCAGAACAGGTAATATGTGGTGAATCCAGATGAGATGTTGGCTGGTGGCAGCATGTTGTCTGTATAATCTGTTCTTTTTACAGAAAAATCTTGTACATTCCATTTAATCAGAAGAAAGAAACTATAGCTAGGCTTAACTTTCATACTAGTAACAAACATTTTATTTCTAGCTCTGTGACAAAGTCTTAAATTTCAGTAAGGTGCATGGCTCAGAGGTTCTTGCTGAATATTTTGCATTTATTTTTAAACAATACTGGTGTTTTGTCTCACTATGCCTTTTGTGTGAGTGCGCTCTTGATTCTGAGACTCGTAAAGAAAGAATTGTACATGATCTTAGAGATCATGTGCAGTGTGAAATGTTTCCAGGATCTCTATTACTTCAATAGCATGAATAATAGTTCTATTTTAATACAAAACAATTATATTCCTTGTTAGATCTGAGTTTAGCTCTTCCCACTTTTTTATGAGAGTAAAACCAAGCATGCAAGTGATGTTCCTGCTTGATATTCTGATCCTGAAAAAATGGTATTGCCAAGGTAATTGGATAATACGATTTTCTTAAAAGCACAAAACAGCTTTATCTCAGGTATGTCAATCTTAATGCCATTAATCCTCTATGGCAGCAGATACCGTGCAGAGGCACTTAAGTGCAGCAAGGATTTGACCTTGCAAGGCATAATATTGGCCATTCAAAGAGCTGGTGGGAAAATCTGCAAACCTTTGACTGAAAAAAAAGTAAAAGAGCTGGAGGATCACATAGGCATTTTCCCAGCATTTTTCCAGATCAACAGAAAGAAACCAGAATGTGTAGTACCACATCTACAGGAACAGAATGCATGAAATGATGTGATCAATTTTATTTTCACAATTTGTAAGTTTGAAAGAGCTTCATGTTTGGTTTTTTTCTCATGATATGAAGAACTTTACTGTGACAGCAAATGACATCTTCTGCTATGAGCTGCTACAGATATTCCTTTTAGGCACCAAAGAAATCACTCTGCAAATCAGGTCACTTCTTTTAGTAGGTTCTGCTTGAGGTACATGACCATAGGCAGAGAAGTATTAAAATGTTGACATTATTTTATTTGCCTGTATTTTCTAAACAGGAAAATAGGTACAATGAAAGGAAATGCTGAGCTTTAAGGGTTGTTTGTCTGACTCAAATTATATACAGTCAGTTCTCTGAGGTCCTTTTGTAAAAAGTATTACAACTGTTAAAGTAAAAATTGACTTCTTCTAGAGCATTTCTTTACCCTGCAAGTGCTCTCTACTAGTTACACGATGGCTTACTGTTTTCTTCTACTTCTACTTCTGAAATTAGGGTGTTCCACTTTCTGACTCTTGTGAGGCTGAAATAATATGTGGGGGAACTGGAATTAAATTTCTCCCTTAATATTCTCTTAAATCATAGAAATGATGAAACCTTACTGAAAGAAAAAAATAAATAAATCAAAAATTGAAAACCACTCAGCCTTAAGTATCTCCAAGAAAACTGAGGAAGCTGTTTAACGAAAATAGTTTGAATCAAATATTCATTTACATTCTCCTACTGCAGTTTTGTCTAGTCAGGCAAGATAGTTTGTACAAATACTTGAACTTCCTCAATATGTCAACTGAAATTACAAGCATATCTGGGTTGATATTTTATGCTTCTCTCTAAATCTGGATGTTTTTTCAAACCATATCCAATCCTTTTATCTTTGGCACATGTGGGGTTTACCCTTAAGCCCCTAATATGACAATGGAACTTGGGTCACATTTGTATCATTTCCTTTGCTTTTGTGCAAAACTTCCAATACAGAATCCAGACAGTGGGTCTGAAGCAGTCCCTGAGACTGCTTTGCCCCTGGTTTCCATGTGAGCAGCTCAGCTTTGTATTTCTGCAAGTAGAGTGTTGAAAAGGTGGAAGATCCCTCTCAAAAAAGCAGAGTGCTGTTTTCCAGTGGTTGCTCACTTACTCTGAGTGAGGAGAGTTCTAACAGGAAACTGCCACCTAATCCATCACAGAAACTGTGAAGCTGGAGCAATGCATTCAAAACTCATCATAGAACACAGTGTTTGTGTGTGTAAATAGGAAGTTTTATGGTAAATTCATTGCAAGCAGATTTCAGAACTTGTGCCATCATATCTAAATCATTTTTAGAAGTACAGTAAAAGGTATCGTACTTATATAGGAGGTTATTGATAACTGAAGAATTTCAGTTTTAGTGCCCACAGCAACTATATCTCATCACTTATATTACACCTATAAACTGCAGCATTAAATTTAACAGAATGTCTATTATTTAATAAAACTACAAGTGTTCAGCTTCCCTGAATTATGGGTTCTGTATGAGCATTTTAACTTTAACTGCCCTGATTTTTTCTAAGTTGGGGACACCAATCTTAACCTTATACTAACATATTTTATTTCTTACTTTAAAAGCAGTTAATTTATTTTCATGAGAAAAAGCATAGACCTTTGACTAAAGCATAATACATAAAATATTAAACAGATTAAGGTTCAAGTCCTCTGAGAATTTACAGATTCTCTACATACCCAGATATCTAATATTTCCAGTTAACTGGAAATCCACTATTACAGGTTTTAAACTTCTGATTGAATTCCAAGCATGCCATCAAAATATCTGCAGAACTTCATTTTACTAAACCCATGTTAATTTCTTTTTTTGTACTTGAGTGATTTGAAAAGTCAAGATTTTACAGTTGACAAGCAGGACTTGTAGGTTCCATGACACAAGTGAAGGACTGTATGAATGTAGAATGTATTTTCATTGTTTGATGATGCTAAAGGTCTAGAACCCATGAAAGAATAAGACCTGAAAAACAAGTTTTATGACATCTTCTTAATGTCATAAGTGGCTGGAAGAAGACTGTAAAATGCTCCATATTCTCGTATGTCAAAAATCAGAATCAAAACCACAACCAAGTAGTACCTTCATTTGCACTTTACAAATGCATACATACCAGGAAAGCATCAGCTTTCCAAATGTGGAGTCTAGGGATAAACTTAGAAGCCACAGAACTGAAACATTGCTTTTTCTTTGTTTTATTTTGGTTTTGGGTTTTGTTGTTTTCTTCTGTTTGTTTGGTTGGTTTGTTTTGGATTTGGTTTTGTTTCTTTAATTTGACATGGAAATGCATTCAGTCCTGTTGTGGGTTCTTTTAGCACGTAGTATTCTCAGTCTGCAATACTCCAGTTCTTAGTTTCACCCTTTTCTAGAAGAATACTTTAAGTGGTTTTACGTGAATTTATTCAGTTACTTCTGTTGACACACAATTCTGCATGCTGTTGTTGAATAAGAAAACAGGACTTTAAAATATATTTCTGCCTTTGGGAAAATATATTCTTGAATACCAGGCTAATATGGAAAGAAAAAAATCAAAAAACAAAAAAGAAAAAAAGAAAAACAACAAAAAACAAACAAACAAAAGAAAACAGAAACAAACTTGGTATGCTGCAGAAAGATAAGAATTTAAACTTTTCACAGACGTAGAGTTGCCAGAGTCATTAACTCAACAATATTTGAGGAAAACATGTAAGTTTACTTTAAAAAGGAGATAATTGGCTACATAAAACATGGAGTGACTGAGAAGGAAGTCTGAGTCCCTAGAAGGAAGACTGAATAATAAGAAATGTTGATAAAGATACAGACTTCCACTTCCAGAGGATTTCAGTCCTCTGAAGAAAATATCAAAGCTCCAAGTGAGTTTATGAAGTCCATACTTGACCAAGAGAAGTCTGTAAGAAAAGGGAGAGCATAGACTGACGCAAGAGGACAGAAGGACTTGCCTGAGCCTGGAAGTTCAAGAGAGGCCCTAAGACATAGAATAGAATCATAGAATCATTTGGTTGGAAAGCACCTTTTAGATCAAGTCCAGCCATTAACCCAGCACTGCCAAGTCTATGATTAAATCATGTCCCTCTGCACCATATCTACACATCTTTTAAATACCTCCAGGGACTGTGACTCACCACTTCCATGGGCAGCCTCTTTTCAGTGCCTCACAACCCTTTCAGTGAAGAAATTGTTCCTAATCCAATCTAAATCTTTCCTGGTGCAACTTGAGGCTTTTTTCTCTTGTGCTATCACTTATTACTGGGGAGAAGAGACAAATTCCCACCTCATTACAACCTCCTTTCAGGTAGTTGTAGAGAGCTCTAAAGTCTCCTCTCAGCCTCCTTTTCTCCAGGCTAAATAACCCCAGTTCCATCAGCCACTCCTCATAAGACTTCTTCTCTAGACCCTTCACCAGCTTCATTTCCCTTCTCTGGACTCACTCCAGCATCTCAGTGTCCTTCCAGTAGTTGTGGGCCCAAAATTAATACTGTATTAAAGGTGCAGCCTCACCAGTGCCAAATACAGGGTGTCAGTATTAGCAAAAGTCAATTAAGGAAGAAGGTCCTGGGTTTAAAATCAGCAGGAAACAAGGCAATAGCATGGGTAATTAATAGTTTGGTTAATTAATTTTAATTAGTAATAAGCCCACAAATGCTTGGGATTTTTAAATATCTTTGCTACTGTGCAGAGCACAGTGGTTTTTGGATTGCAGTTCATATACATTGATAAAATGCCATAAAAAATTGACCTACATTGACACATTTGAATGTCCTTACAGCCTCTGGACTTTGGCTTATATTTGTAGTGAGAATTAAAAGCTAAGATGTTAGCAAACAGTCCAGTGTTTCAGTTTTGATTGCCTAAACAAGCTGACATGTAAATGCCCTGGCTGTAGTTTGGGAAGCAACAGATAGGCAGAACATTCAGCAGAAGTTAAATGTTGTTGAAAAAGAAACTTTCCACAGAAAAGAGAAACCTGGTGATTATCCTGATAGATGATAGTATGTGTTAGCTGCAGGACAAAATTGAGCAACTCATATTTGAGACTCCTTAATATTGCTTGTAAGGGTTTCTGAGCATTGTAGCTATAACGTGCTTTACGGAGTTCATGCACTATGAATAATCAGAAAAGTAGCAAAATAATTCACAACTAATTTTATTTAAATCTCACACAAAATATGCTTAAATAAAAAGCCCTTTTGCATTTTCACCTTTACTATAAAAATTAGATTTCTGCAGAATACCTTTAGGACCACTCCTTCAAGGACCCTGCTGCATTGCATGTGGTTTTCACCATTACAGGAAAGAAAAGGATGCTGGGTTACAATGATCTGAAGTCCTAAGAGTAGAGGGAGGGAGGGCATGGGTGGGTGAGAGCACTGTGCTCTTTGGCTCTCATCTGCTATGTCCCAATATGTGTGAATGCACATTCCCAGTCTTCCAGATTTCTAATACAAAGACTCAACAATTAACAATACAGTTTACTTTCTACAGATCAAGAGAAATCATGCACATCAATAAGAAGAAAAAGAAGGAACTACAGTTATAGGGCTCAGACACTTGGACTAACATAATTCCAAAAGGGGATCCCTGCAAACTGGCGGATGTTCAGCTGCTCTAATTATGCTATCAAAGCAACAGTAGTATGATTTCATACTTGCAAACCTACTTTTGTGATGATTGGTATATAGCTCCACTAATTTGAAATGTGTCTTGAACCAAAATCATCCTGATGAGTGTAGCTATGCACACTGTCTCTTAAAAGATTGTGATAAAAAGGTGCACCCAAAGGTGTTGTGCTGACCCAAAAATCTGATCTGGTTTGTAAATGCTTTGAATAAAAACCACCAAAATCCCCTCCAGATTTATCCAGCCCAGTATTAGAGCTAGCTGGGTTTTATATATTAGTATGTTTGCCAGAAACTTCCCAGAGGAGTAGTGGCAAATAACAACTCCAGAAATGGTTATGACTATTTAGAGGGAGAAGTAGACCTCCACTGCAAACAGCAGCCCATGTACAAATGAGTCTGAGGTGAACCCTTGGCCTTGCGAGTTCTTATGGCTCTGTTTTGGCTTAGTGGAGTGAATTCTTGCTGGTGCAGTTACATCAGGGAAGAGTGTATTCATAAGAGAATTTTGTTCTTCACTTCAGGTTCCTCAAGATGAATGGAGCGGATACACTCCACGAGGGAAAGATGATGAGATTCCCTGCCGACGAATGCGTAGTGGCAGTTACATCAAAGCCATGGGGGATGATGACAGTGGAGACTCAGACACAAGTCCAAAACCATCTCCAAAGATTGCTGCACGGAGGGAGAGCTATCTCAAGGCAACCCAACCATCCCTTACGGAGCTCACCACCCTCAAGTAGGTCCATGGTTTATTACATCACAAATGGAGCTCTCCATTAAGAGATCCAGTTACTGTTTCTACTCTTTACTTCTGGGTATCAGTTAAAGAAAGTAAACAATTTTGTTATGTCGTGCTTGTTTTTCATTTTCATTTTTATTTTAGTGAGAAGTTTGCAGTGTATTTCAAATAGGGACCCTACTACCTGCTCTCTGAATTTGCAAAGTATTTCAACCTCTTAGTGTTAAGTGAGTGTTCATACATGTGCAATAGGTCTGTTCTTTAAATATTTTGCTGAATTATAGCTTTGGCCTGTGAAAGCTGTGTATAATTGTTTATTTATGTATACTCAAAATGTTAAATTAGCCCTAAGCTAGTCTTTGCATTTCATCAGAGAACATCTGACATTTAACTAAAAAGAACAATTACTATCTAAAAATAGACAAATACATGATTTGCACTCTTTTGTTCGCTCAGAATTGCACTGTAGCTTGTGAAGAAATATAACCAAAATTAAAATTGTTTTAATTGTTTATGAAAACTTTAGTCAAGGGGACCTATGAATTTAAGTTCTTTAATGTCGGTTTGTGTTTTTGTTTTAACTGAGACTTTTAAAAGAATCACTTAAATTCTCATGAAATTGCAAAAATTGATAATTTTTGGGTTTAGTGCTTTATTTTAAATTAGTCTAAAATGGAGAGATTCCCTAAAGCAAGATAATAAATTATATCCTTAAAAGAAAATAGTGTGGATTTAAATCAACAATTGTTTCTGTCTGTCTTCGGCGAAATTCATAGCTATAATTGTGAATCATATTCCACTGAACCAAAAATAACCTAATTTTAGTATAACTTGCCTGAGGCTGTAGCTTTAAAATGGAAAAGAAAAAAAGGGGCTGTATCTCTTCTAGTACCCATCATTAGTGATGGAAGACTCCTTCTGCATTTCCTCCATTCATTTTCCTCTCCTTCTTTGTCCTCCTCTACCCCATTTTTTTTTCCTAGAGACCTTAACTGGGGAATAGATTTTAGAGAAAAGTGTTTGATCCTTGTTAAGAATGTCATGACATTGGTGATGAATAGACTAATAGACAAAAACATGCTTATGGCAACTCCCCAAAGCAGCCTGCCTGACTTTGTCCCAGGGGAAGCCAAGAACTGCTTCTGCTCTTCCTGCCCATTAGTGTCCAAAGGAGAAAGCAGTCCCATTTTCTACAGGAATTTTCATAAGCTAGCTGGCACTTGCTAAAGGGATACAGTGATTCCTCTCGTCATCCAACAGACCTTACCACAGCCTTTCCTGAGCCAAAGCTCCTCCTCTGAGATCAGTTACCACAGCTTCTATAAGGTGAATACAAATGTTATGTACACCACAAACTCCTCAGAGCCATGCTTTGTGCATGGCCACACTGTCAGGCATGGATTTTACTCTTTGAGACTTCAGAAACGTATTTCACAGTTCTGTAATATATATGGAAAATGCAAGGCATCACAGTGAGTGTGTCTGCTCTTTGTCGTTTTTGTAGTCTTTAGATACAAAATTTGCAAAAGAATGTGGACTTATTAAAAATAACAAGTCCTGCATGTCACTGTGTCACCACAGAAGGTGTTAGATCAGAAAGGCTTGGCATCAGAAGCTTTTGGTTTTAGCTTTGAAATAAATGTAATTCAGCAAAGTGCTTGTACAAATAATTTATTTCATATGTGTTTTTTTAATCCCTCCCTATTAGGGAAAGCTTTCAGGAATGTGCTTCATTTTAAAGTGCACTCTGTAAAATTCATGTAAATTTAGGAGCTGTGCAGAAGTAAAGCACAGGGCAGAGGAAGGAAGGGGAAAATGGTCAATGTTAGTAAAACAAAAAGAAGGCAAAATATGAATTAATTTATATTTTATAACTTTTCAGCATAAATTGAGATGAAGTAGAACTGTTTCTTTTAATCTATGCTGATACTTTATAGAAATACCTCTTCCTGAGAAACCTTTCCACTTTCAGATACAAATTGTATAACGCATAATAATGCATTGCTTTTATTCCTTTCTGCTGAACGTGATAATTTGGGTTGGGGTTTTTTGTGAGAACTAGCCAAGTGCTTGCTCTGGGAATTGAAGTATTCTCTTAAGCTATGTTGTCTTTGCACATTTCTTCATACTTTCTTAGTAGCTTGATTTGACCTTGGCTATGACATTGCTTGTTCATCTCAGGGCTACCCTGATTACTCGGAGAGCTGTGATTGAGTTTTGCTGGCATGTCAGCCACAGACTAAATTAGGGCCCCTATCTCACTGAATATAGGTCATCAAGCAATAGTGTAATGTGTGATAACAAGCTATTTCCTTGGCTTACTGTTGACTTGAGTTCAGTTCGCACCTGAATAAGAGCTTTATGGAAATGAGCCAAAAGCCACTCCGGGCAGCAGGTAGCCCTTTACTGACACTGGTGGACTTTCTAGCTGACCTTAAAGAACATTACTGACACCTTAAGGATGAGTAGTATTTCACACCTTTAATTATGGGGTTTTTTCTGTCATGAAGAATAAGGCACTATGCAAAAGCAACATTACTGCAGTGGTGATTGTCAGGGATCTTATGCACTTCTTTCTACTATTCTCTTTCTGTTTTCTGTATGCAGTCCCTAGCTGGCTTCACTTTCATGTTTGGCAGGGCAAATCACTTAAAAACATGTTCCCTTTTGCTTTCACTGTTGTTTTTGAAAGGATTTTTCATCTTGTGGGACTTTTCCTCTCTTAGTACTTAAAGTCTAATATTGGTCTCACAACCCACACTGTTCCTCCCACCTGCCTAGCTACCATTGCTCATGCACCTACTCTTCTAAGAAAGGGTTTTCATTATTACCAATGTTTCTTTTTATATAAGGAATCCATTTTGAACAGCACAACTCTGTCATATCTCCTTTATGTAATACAAGTTTATTTTCCTGGTTTTGCTGTGAGGTTTTTTTCTTTCTGTTCCTTACAATCCCCCTCCTACAATATTCCTCCCATCCCATGGTTTCTATGCAGTTACAGCACATGTGTCAAATGCTGTGGTACCATTCTGAATAAAGCACAGCTTGCTGTGCTCTTAAAATGCACACCTCCACTGCTGCACTCTCATTATCCTATCAGGCAGTAAGCAGCTTTTTCTGTCTTTGCTGGCAGTATCCTCTTGGTGTTTAATCTTTCACAGTCTAGATGAAGTGATGCAGCTAGGAAAAAAAAAAAAGAAAAAAGGAAAAAAAAAAAAATGAAGAAAAAAACCTCAAACATTATATTTGCCTATTCCTGAAAAGTGGCAAAAATTCATTTTGCACTTTTCAGCAGATGGAAAATGAACTGGTAAGCTAACTTCTAAAGGAGGTACAGGCAACAGATAGCTGGCATTTCTATGACAGCTGAGCTTGATTCAGATTATATTCTTTCACAACTATCTTGGTAGTGTTTAGCATGGTTTTCATGGGAAAAATAATATGCAATTACATTGTTTGTCACTTTTACCTCCCCATAATTTTTTAATCTGTTGGCCAACTTTAACAAAGTTTGCTAGAGAAACTGAAGTCTGAAAGATAAAAAGTTCCAGCAAACTGTATGAAGATCTGTAGCTGTGTAAGGAAGAGAAAGATTTGCAGCCATCCTGCACAATCTCTTGAAGAACTGTGTGCAAAGTAGCTGCTGATTCAGTGACAGGTATAAGTTGATTGCAGAACATGAAGAATATGGAAGAGTGGAAAACTCTGTGGAGGATCCTAAGAGAT
Organism: Phaethornis superciliosus; assembly: GCA_023637945.1. NCBI lineage: Eukaryota > Metazoa > Chordata > Aves > Apodiformes > Trochilidae > Phaethornis > Phaethornis superciliosus. The sequence continues at coordinate 49,260,877 of JAJQWJ010000002.1, read as the reverse complement.
GGATCCTGTTACCATAGTTTTTCTACTTAATTCTGCCCCTTTCTTCCTCTCCAATGCACACACATTCACTGCTTACAATATGAGTTCAGATTCTGCTTCCTAACTCAATACAGTTACTTTTCTAAAACATTACAGCACTTAATGGTAATCCACTTGTGGATGTTTTACATAGATTTTGGGTTCTATACAGTTGCGGAATTGTTGCTTTGAACAGATATTTGATCATACAAATTTTTTCCTGAGACAGTTGTGCTCTGATCACCAGTGTATTAATGGTTTCCATGATCTTTAGAGATGCATTTATATAACTTTTGTAAGAAGGAAAGAAAGAAGAACATAAATTAGGTTTTTTCTTAACTAATCTTTACCTTGAAGGTATTTCAATAGGCACATCATATTTTTCCAGTCAGTTTTGACTTGGAAAAACGTAACTGTAAACACCACAAACACTTCTTAATGGTTATCAAGTTTCACCACTGATGATGAAAAGAATTTGTGAGCGTGTAAGCAAAAAGCTTTTCCCCTTTGGTAAGTAACGGTAATTACTTACATGGTAATAATTCATCTGTGTGACTTCCATCATAGCTGCGTCTGTTGCTGTGATTTACTGCATAGATAAATGATAGTAAGAATAAACCAACAAATTCCAAATTTTAAACTTTAGCAGAGACATTCCAATATCTCAAAATATGTCCATGCCATTTGTGTATACCCAGGCTTATATTTTTTATGTTCTAATACTCAAGCACTTTCTGCTTGCATGTTTATAGGAATCTGAAGATAAAATTGTTTTTAAAACCTCTGTGTTGTTTTTCTTAATATCCTATAAAATTACAGTAACTTATCAAGCTCAACTAGAGGTAAAATCTGGTAGCAAACTTGAAACAAGTTACAACAACAAAAGAAAGAGGTAAGTCTGATTTATACATACTGAATTTCAAACTTTGCATCACCTAAGAACTGATAAGGTCAGTTCCTGGAGGCCAACTCTTCAAGCTAGGGTCAACCTGTTTTACAAATAAAATCTTGTCACAGTTGCAGGACCAGCTCTGCTAGGATGACTTGCAAAAAAAACCCAACCCACACATTTTTTCACTGTATAAGATGTTTTGGATAGCAAATCCCCTGATCTTCATAAAAGCCAAAGAAACTATGATCAAAATAGTTTTATAATCTGCAAAGATCCCAAATAATTTTTTCTGGTTGTGACTTGTGGTGGTCTGTAGGAAGGTGATATGCACACATGGGCACCTTTGTATAGACTGATGGGAAGGTACAGTTTATCATCTGCAAAGTTAATCATCTGTGAATTAATAGTGAAACTGCATAATGTCTGTTTTCAAACATGATGCTAGGATTAGCAAACATGCAACAGTTTTTTACACTAAATACCCAGCAAATTAAATGTTGCAAGGATGTTGTTAAATGTTATGCACAAAGCTGGATGTCCTCATAGTTGTGGGGTTTTTTTCCTATAGTGATGCAACACTTGCATTTTTGTATGTAGGTATCTTTACAGCTTCTCAAACAGGAATATGCAGCTCTTGGAAAACTATGAAACAATATAAACTTTGGAGATGGTTCTCCCACTTTCTCAGCTTTTCTAAGAAGTTGCTCTTGGGACCTGGCTGTGCTGACAGAAGTCACAAGGGATGTACAGATACTTGTATTCTGACACACTGGCTAGGCTCTTCCATCATTTGAGCAAACTTCAACATACAGCAAAGAATTCATCCTTAGGTGTGAAATTCCTTAGTCTTAGGAATGAGGCCCCTGTTTATTTTTGGGTGTTTCTGTATTACTATAACATGCTCTGTATTACTATAACATATCACCAGAAAAAGGTGTCATATAAACAAAAGCACATCTTTTTTCTTTTTTTTTTTCTTAAATAAAGGTGTTGTTAATGAAAATGTCCCATAAGCTTCACTGACCTAGATCACAGATAGAGAGGAGAGGGAAAATACAAGGTGGGGACTATTTTTAGACACATGCAGGAAAGATTGTTAGTTTTCTTTCACTGAGTGACTTCCAATTAGGGAATGATGACTTTCATAATTAATATAAAAGGAATAAGTCTTATTAATCTTTTGTTAGTGTTTTCCAGTGTGTTTCCAGTACAGTGTGTTTCACTGTTTCCTGCTGCACTCTCTCTCGTTTGCATCAAACTTCAGCTACTGAAAGAATAGTCTACATTTTCCTTTAGGTGTTACACTTGTTTGCTTAAAGGTTGGGGTTTTTTTATTTCTTTTGAAGAGATCTTCATAAGAATTCTTATACATTTTCTTATGAAGAGACTGAAGTGTCTCTGTAAGCTTTTGACATGTAGCCATAGGCATAGTATTCTGAAACTATTGTTGACCCAAGTAGTAACTTTTCCACCCTGCTGTTAGATGTTAATTTGCTCTTTATTTATATTACTGCAATCCTTTCTGTCTTCTCTCTGAAAGCTAGGGAGAAGCTGTTGGTCAGAATATAACTCAGAAAAAAAAATGGAAAGGCAAGACAATAAAAAAAATTATTTTGAGGTAGTAGGTGAATATACCTCTGGAGCCAATGGGTTCTCTAGGGAAGCTGGCATCTGTTTTGTTTAAGGAAAAGAAGATATTGGTTTATTGAAGGAACGTAGACCTTGGAACTTTTAAAAAACAGCTGCAATGTTCCACTTATAGCTATGTAAAGCATGTTGTTTGTTTGGGCTTAATATCACCGATGGGAATGTGAGAAAGCTGGTAGTCCATGGCACCTCTCTTCCTGTGTGCCTTCACAAAAATGTATGCATGCCTTTACACTACAGAAACAAACCAACTCATCCCCCGTGGAGACAGGGAATAACTGCCTGCTAGGTAGGTAGGATGGGCACTCCTCCTCTCTACTTATGTGAAGGTCCTCACCAGTCGACTTGAAATATGTTATTTCAACAAATATGTTATTTCTCATTTCTCTGAGAAGTCAGAATTTTGTTGTAAACTATATTAATTTTTTCTGTAAGCTATACTAAAGTTGCTTCCTCACTTGTACTTTTACCTTTAGTTGCTGAAATTTGAGGCAATGAAACATCAATTTACATAAGACTAAACATCAGAAGAAAGAAAAACTTTTAACGTTGCTGGTCACAATGTGATCTTTCAGCAATACTGAATCAGAGTTTTGGAAGTCAATGATTTATTGAAGACAAATTGCCACCTCAAATGGATGAATGCCTTACTTGCAGAAATTAAAATCCTTGTCCTGTATCTAGTCATGTGGCTCAGCTTAGCAGAAGATTTAGCTTTATATTAGATGTAGCTACAAATGAAAGCAAGAACTCCCAACTTTTTAGCTTCTCTCATTTAAATCCTGTAAACGTATTCATTTTGGGGTAAGTTATTTTGATGAATTCAAGTCCACCCAGTTGTTTGTTTTAAAAAAACAAGGTCTATCATACTTTATGTGTCAAATGGGCACTTCTAGGGCTTGCTCTAAGAAACATAATTATAGTCACTGAACCAAGATATTATTTATTCATCTCTTTCAGCATATAGTTTTTACACACCCAACCTGAATGTTTGTGTGCAAAACTGGTCTTGTTTACTTTCAGCCCTACTTCTGCCCATCTGCTTAAAGTCTGTCTCAGAAAGGAAGTTAATAAAATTCAGTGGGAACAGGAGAAGAAATGCTGCCCAAGACTGCAAAGACATGCAAATGCTATACGTTAGGCAAATTTTCCTAATGGTAATGATAGTTAAGAATGGGAGTGGATTGCCAAGAGAAATCACTTCACTGCACATTTTCAAGAAAAGGGTAGAAAATGTCTGTCAGGACAAATTTATGTATTTCTGATACTGCTTTAGGGTAGGAGTGACCAAATGACCTCATGAAGACCCCTCCAGACCTATCTTATGGTTATCTGTCTGTCTTTCTCAGGCTATTGAATATATCCACTATCACTGTTCTTACTTCCTTAACTTATTTTTAAACATAAAAAAGAAATTATCATCAGGACTAAGTTATTCCTGAAGGCCTGCTGTTGAGTCATAAAAATAGCTACCTCACCCAAAGCAGTGGCAGTTCTGCACAATTTTTTCATGTATTTAAAATGTTATTTCATTGCTGGCATTTTGAAATTTTGTTCCAACTGCTGCCAGCCATACCATGCTTGACTCTCAGTACGTGATCTTGTACTATCTGGTTTAGTTTGCTAAAAGGACCTCAGCTGATGATATTAAATCTGCCACGTAGAAAATTCAGTCATAAAGATAGATGTGCATTTGCACAGAATTGTGTCTGGAGTCCTTAATGTCCAACGTAACAAGATAATCAAACAGGCAACAGTAATTAAGTTAACCATGATAATTTTCTGTTCTGATCAGTTAGAAGTGCAATATTCTTTCACTGTGAAATGCTGAAGCCCTTTGAGGTTAAAAATGGAAAAAGTTAAAATAGTGTATTTTGTTTTACTTTTAATGTGAAATTACAGGACAGTGTTTCTGCCAACATGCTTTGGGATCTTCTGTTAATTTTTGCCATGTTAGGGTGAGAGAGAAGCATGAAAGTGAACGATTGTTCTGCCCTTACAAATAAAAGACACTATTAATATCCAAGTCATGTTTTTTTCCCGTCATTTGTTTCTTGTATTTTCATCCATTTGTATTACTGCTAAAATGGAGTAACTTGCAACTTATTTTATTAGTTCTCTGTTGGCTTGGGTGTAGTATGGGATGAAGGTTAGAGGCAGGGGGCAGCAAAGAAAGTATGTGGCCCCCAGGTAGCTAAGAAGTAGGACAGCATCAAGTATCACTCTGCTTCTGGTGACACATGAATGAAAGTTCATCTGAAGACACTTGACGTTTTAAAATCTCCTATCCACCTAATGAAGTTATGAATCTTTTCAGGAGGAGAGAAATTAGGAAATATCCTTTAAGGCATTGTTACATTGTGCTTGCTTTCTACACCACCAAGATAGGGGACCTTTGCAGCAGCCACTGAGTTCCTGTGAGAAAATTTTGTAGATGTATCTGTAGCCACATTGCATGGTTACTTCCCATTCCTCTCCAGAAGGGCTGTGCTACTTGACCAGCCTGTACCCCATCTGCCTTGTAGCTATGCCTGCAGCAAGCCCAGGGACCACAGAAAGCACTAAATGGTTTTGTCATCCTCAAATGCCAACAGCCACATCCAGAGCACCCAAATTTAAGTTATGTCCGGATAGTAGCCATGCTTAGGTTGTGTCTGTGCAGCTCTGCTCTGTGACAGTGATGCGTCATGCTGAAGGCAAGCTTGGGAGCTTTCAGGACTAATATATAAATCTCTCCTGGTTTATATCTGACAACTGCTATTGCAAATCTGAGCTAAGCCTTTATTACTCTACACTTGAAAGGAAACCTTGAAAAACTTCTTTAGGAAAGTGGTTTTCCTTAGATGATTCCTAAAAATGTTCACAATTATTATTTATTACTTTATCACACAAAGATAAGCATAATACAGATGTTTATTAAAACTCTCTCTTGTAATATGCAATATTTATTACTGTTTGCATAACAAAAAATGGAAAATGTTATAGAATGTAAAATAATACAAGGTTCTTACATTTTTTATTACTTTTGTTTTACAAAACTTATAGCTGCCACTTTGCTTTGTCACATTTAGAGAAATAATTTGGTTCTGAACTTTGCATAAATATCAAAACCAAGGATACATACATAATACAGAAAGCTTACAACCACTCTGGGTTAAATGGTGACAATGGTATCGACTGTCAGGATGAACACCTCATTCATCTCATAATATTTATGTTTTTAGCAGTGATAGAAATTATATCCATAGAAGCTGGAATTTTGGGAGACAGCAGCTATTTCTGATTTTGGAAAGGTCTTCTTTCCTTATTCTAGTGGAATGTAGTCGGCATGTCATTCAACCATATCCTCATGAAGTTGCAGACAAAGAAATCCCAGAAATGCTGGCACTATCTAATCAATAGGGTCCAATTGAAATGCCTAGCCATGCACTTCAGACTGATGTGGGGTCTCTGGGACTCATCTCACTCATGTAGCTCTAAGAGCTGTGAGACAACAGGGCTTTTGGCAGAGATTTGTTGCTCAGACTTGTTTGAAATGCTGTTGAGTCAGGCTGTGCCACTGCAGTTGTTCAGTCATTTACTGTTGGGTAGGATGACATTTCTGGTAGAACAATGACTTTCTATTACTTTTCCCAGAAGCCTACTTAGAGATCACTTGATTTGGGGAAAAAATCAATTGCTATTTACCTGTGATGAACAAATTTGAATTTGAGATAGTAGATGATGCTTCATTCAAATAAGATGTTAAGTGGCTGGAAAATGAATGTCGGTACTATGTTACTATTTCTGATGCCCCTTCCTCTTTCCTGTCTTTTCGTTTGCAAGTGATTCCTTAATATACGTCAGTAATAATCCTCAGTACTTAGCTAAGCATTCTTTCTCTATTAAAAGACCAAATATTTGCATGAAGAATAACACATCTAGAGTCATCTAGATGTCAACTAGATGTCATCACCACATCTAGAGTCTTCAGATAGTGACAGAATAACCTTCTCACTATCAGCTACTTGTATGTTTCCAGAATGACCTTCTGACTATCAACTATTTGTATATTTCCACCTTCCCACTGCTTATTTTTTACTTTTCTAGTGAATCTCACATCTTTGAAAAGAAGGCATGTGTAGTGTTCTCTTCTACTTTCTTTTATTATAACTCTGATCCTAAAACACTCTCCTGCTAAGGTTTTCATCAGTGGTACTTTAATAATGAATCTTGTTCGCTAGTCCTAGAGTCAGGAAACCATAGATTCCCCTGCATGAGCAAGAATACCTCCCACTAGACCACGTAGCTCAAAGTTCCATCCAATCTGGCCTCAAACACTTTCAGGGATACGGCAGCCATAACTTCCCTGAGCAACTTATTCCAGTGTCTCACCACACTCACAGAAAAAAAATTTCTTCCTAATGTCTAATCTAAATCTACCCTCTTCTATCTTAAAACCATCCCTTGTCCTGTCATTACATACCCTTGTAAAAAGTCCCTCCCCAGCTTTCCTCCAGCCCCCTTCAGGTACTGGAAGCCCACTATAAGGTCTCTCAGAGCCTTCTTTTCTCCAGGCTGAACGACCCCAACTCTCTCAGTCTGTCTTTATAGCAGAGGTGCTCCAGCCTTGCAGCCCTCCCCTGGAGTCAGTCCAACAGCACCTTGTCCTTCCTTTGTTGGGGCCTCCAGAACTGGACACAGTTCTCCAGGTGGAGTCTCATGAGAGTGGAGTAGAAGGGCAGAATCACCTCCCTTGACCTCCTGGCCATGCTTCTTTAAATTCAGCCCAGGATACAGGTGGCTTTCTGAGCTGCAATCATTCACTTATGGCTCATGTTGAGCTTCTCATCAACCAGCACCCCCAAGACCTTTTCCTCAGGGCTTTTCTCAGTCCATTCTCTGACCAACCTGTAATTGTGCTTGGAATTGCTCTGGCCCAGGTGCACTTGGCCTTATTGAACTTCATGAGGTTGGCATGGGCCCAGTCTTGTAAAGGTCCTTCTGGATGTCCTCCCTTCACTCCAGTGTGTCAATCATACAACTTGGTGTTATCAACAAACTTCTGAGGATAAGGTTCTGTTACTAATATCATCCTTGTGACTATTTCACAACTCTTTTATCCCACAGTTTCTAGTCACAAAGAGAGATAGTCTGTTGCTAGCACTCCTGAATCACTCACTTTGCATCTTTTTCTTTCTAGGGAGGCATACAACTTGTGTTGGAAAATGGCCATGCCTTCCTTCAATTCAGTGATCAATTTCTGTCGTCACATATGTGGTGGTTAATTACACTTTGTCACACTTCAAGCTGTCTTTGGAGTGATTCACTGTTATGTTGTTGGGTCTCTGTAGTGGGGCTGTGGTAGCAGAGGAGGGGACACAAAGGTGGCTTCTGTGAGAAATGGCTGGAAGTTCCACCAGCTCCAAAGCCAGACTTGACTCTGGAAGAGGCCAAGCTCATCAGTGACAACAGATGTGCCACTGCAGTAAGATTTTTAAGAGGGGGAAAAGAAAATGCTAAAGGGCCTCCAGGGGAGAGGAGGATGTGAGAGAAACACATATGCAGATACTAAGGTGAGTGAGGAAGGAGAAGGAGGAGGTTCCTGGGCAGAGGTTCCCTCGCAGTCCATGGTGAGATGGAAGTTTCATTCCCCTGCAGCCCACAGAGCAGCATGGTGGAGCAGCACGTGAAGGAGGAAAGCAGGGCAGATAAGAACCTGGAGTCATGGAAGACCCCACACCAGGGGAGGTGACTGTTCCTGAAGGAGGACGTGATTCTGTGGGCAGCCCAAGCTGGAGCAGTCTGTTCCTGAGAGACTGCACCTCGTGGGAGGGACTCACGTTGGAGGGGTTCGTGAAGGACTCTGTCCTGTGGGAAGGACCCTATGGTGGAGGAGGGGAAGAGTGGGAGGAGTTCTGCCCCTTGAGAAGGAAGTAGAGGCAAAAACAGCATGTGATGTACTGACCATAAACACTATTCCCCTTTCCCTGCTCTGCTGGACGGGAAGAGATAGAGAAATCAGGAGTAATTTGGGCCCAGGAAGAAGGGAGGATTGGAAGAAGGTGTTTTAACATCCAGTTTTGTTTCTTTGTTCTGTTCTATTTGCCTGATGACAAATTACACTGACTTTTTTACCCAAGTCAAGTATGTTTTGTCTGTGACCATAATTGTTGAGTGAAACACAGACACAGACGCCCCTTGTCTCAACCCACAAGCTTCTGGATGGATTTTCTCCTCCAAATTCCACAGTGAGTGGTGCTTTGTTTCCAGCTGGGCTTAAGCCACAAAACCTGGGCAATGGGGTTTGTTCCCAGCTCCAGTTCTGAAGGCAGAAGTTGCCACAGTGGTCCTTGACTGCAGCCTGGTAGCCAAGGTGCCCTTGCCACCGACCCATGGTCAGGCAACTCTTGCACACTGATTCCTGTGCAAACACACATGAACCCCAAGGAGGCTTTATCCTGTCAGCTCAAATTGTCCCCACTCCAGAGAAGTTAGTCAGATTCATTATATGTCTGTGATGACTGTGGTATCTGCCTGAGTGTTTTGCCTCTGGCAGAAGATTGACAAGCCCTTGTTTTCCATTGAAATTGCATTCTATGAATGTATTTCCTTCCCCTCTTCTTGCAATCAGTATGTCCACATAATGGTTGCTTGTTATTTAATGTAACTAGTTCCCTTGAGGGCAACAGCCCAAAGAATAATAAAATAATCCATTTCAAGTTCTTGCAAACAATAAAGCACCTGAACAGCTGTGTCCTAAAAAAAAAACAAAAAAACAAAAAAGCCGTAGTTTGGTGTTGATGTTGCAGAGATTCCTTATCTTTTTAATGTGTTTTCAGATTATATGCTTTATGTACCTTCCTTAAGTGATGTAATAGACAAAAATAAACAAATGGAGGAAGCATCTTTATTTTAAGGAATATTTTTTAAGAAGATTAAATAAGATTGATATGTAAAGTAATACTTAAAACATTGATTTTAGAACTTCTTGATGCTTATTTGCAAGCTTGTTTTACAAAATTTTCAATTAACAGCATTTTTTAAAAAATCTAATCCCTTCTCATAAATAGAATATTCATATTTCTAAAGAAGAAAAGTAACACTAGACTTTTTTGTAGCCAAAAACAAGTAAAAGCTTGCTTCTGAGTTGCATGTCAGTTTTTATTTTACTATCTTAGATTTTGCAACTACTCTCAGTATTTTTGTCATAAGCACCACTGAAACTAGCCAAAATGGGAAAGTTATATCTGATCCAGGTTAGGTTTGAGGTGAACCTTAATCTCCTGCCCTGATCCCTGGGCTACCCAGTGCCCCCAGTACAGGCTGAAGTGCTCACTGGGAGGGCATACCCACTCCATGGGGAGGTGTGCAGTTTATTCAAAATCAACACATGTGTTTTCCCTAAGGCATGACACTTCATAGGAATAAGGAACAGAAAAATGATTGTCGATTATTTCTCTGAAAGTCCTTGGGAATATTATGCAATTGGGATCTGGGTCCTTTGTACTGGATTCTGCAGTGGGTTGTTTACAAGTCTCAAGTGTAGCATTTAAAATCTGAGCTACTGAGGTTTTTTCAACCCCCTGGCAATGTACATATGAAATTTTAAATGTCAGCTTCCAAACCACCACAATGGGATGATAGCCTCTGCCATCAATTAATCAAACTGCATGTTAAAAACGTTATCTTGCCACTGTTCTTCCAAGTTCTTTTGAATTCAGACATATTTAACAGCTTTCTCTTCCATAAAATGATACACTGAGGTTAATTATAGTTCAGGAGCACTCTAAGGTATGATTTGGCTGCTCAGTGTTTCTCAGGTCTAAAAAGAACACGAGGGGTGCACCTGGAACAAGTGCCTGGCTTGTGTTGTTCCCATAGGAAAGGGGAGGATCTGCTGGGCCATTAAAATGAAGGACAGAAACTGCAAAACTCTCAGGCTCAGTGGCCCTTTTTCTGCCAGGATGATGAAAGAGCCTGGTCCCCACACCTATTTTCTGTGCCTTCGTGGCAGGGTAGGCTATGGCCTCAGGTGCAGGGGCTGAAGAAGGAGTTCTGGGCACACCACCACTGCTGCTCCCTGCCTGGCCTCTTGCCAGCTGAAGTTATTGGTGTGCCTCCAGCTCTGGGAAAAAAGGGATAATAACACTCCCCCTCTGCACAAGGATTGATTCATTACGGTTAGTGCAGCAATTATGGAGCCTTCTAAAGAGGCTGCGGAAATGCTAATACAGTCATCATTAGTCATTGCTCCCTTGCTCTTAGCTCCTGTTTCCTACTCCTGAAGCAAGGCAGCTAGGCAGTGTTTTCTTCTGCTCCCTGAGATGCTTGGGAAGAGCCCCACCATATTGCATGAGCAGCAAGGCACAGCCTGGGAAAGAAGTTAAATCATACCTGTACTTCCCTGCCAGAGGAAGAGATATAGAGGCTGGAAAGACTTCAGACAGGGAGAAATGGATTGGTTCTTGTAGTTCCTCTTCAACTCTGCCTCCCACATGCATCCTGCTGCCAGAATGCTCTCTTCTCTTTCCACCCGCTGGACGTGGTTGCTATCCCCGTGATGTGTGAAAGCCCAAAGGGGAGCACACTACTTCTAGGAGTAAGAGTAACTCAGGTTGCATTTTGCTGTGTCTGTTGAAATTTTTAAGTACTGTCTGCTCATAAATTGACACATCCCCTTCTCTCCTACCACCGTGCAGCCCACACCCATTGCTAACATATGTCCCAGAAGTGACTGAAATACTTTCACAGTAGGTAAATGATAGGCATGCTTCCCTTCAGCTGGCCCTACCTCTAATCTTCCCTCTGTGCCCTGCCTCCATACGCTAATGCACAGTTTCCCACTCACATCCCTATAAATTGTCTTCATATTTGTTATCCTTCACACTCTAGCAGAAGGGAATCTTAAAATGCTTGGGTTTGTTGTTGTTGGGGTTTTTTCCCCCAAACGGAAGGTCTTCAGAGCTAAGAGAAGATATTTTAGTAGATCTCAAAGCCTGAGCAGCCATGGTATGTGCTGCACAGAGAAGCAAGCACACCACACACACTGAAAATCACGGTCTGGTTGTGTTGAGGGGGTTCCCACTGTATGTTCTGTGAATGCCTGTTTCTGAAAAACCTGTGAATTTTCTGTGAATTTGGAAGGCTGCAAGAAATGTCTGTCTCTGTTAGTGCCTCCTTATTTCTCTTCTTTGGAGAGGGTGGAAAACAGCACCAATGGTCCCATGCTGATGGCAGCCTAATCACCCCCTGGTGATTGGTGCTGCCAGAGACAGTAAAACCCACATGAGCTACTGGAGATGGTCTTTTACTGATAGCCCAAGATCTTAGTGCACTCACAAAAGAGAAGATTGTCCATGAGCTTCCCACAGCCTTCTTCTAAGGAATATCAATACATTTTCTTCTGCTGAGTTTAAGCTTGTTTCTTTTCCTCCTTGGGAAGGCAGGAGTGGGCTCACTAACCTAAGCAGAATTTATCTCAGTTGAGGAAAAAAATGTGACTCAAACTTTGCAATTGGTAGACCTTCAGCAAAACTCCAAGATTAGACCAGCTGAGTTTCTAGCAATTACCTAATTAATCACCTGCTTATCTTGAGACAAAAGTAAGTTTTTAATTTTATTTAGTGTTTTCCTGTTACTAAGTATCTTCTCAGTTAATGACTAGTGAATAGTTGTACACACAAAAACCTGCCCTTGCGTATCCAAATTGCTTCCTTCCTGCATGAATATTTAGCATAGCTATATGTAGTGAAAGGAGCAAGACTGGTAATACAGCCATCAAAAGCATATTATCCTGTTGGGCTTTTCTTTGGCTTTTACTTTCATATAGCTTTATTGTTAAAGAATATGCAAATAATGTTTTTATCAAGTTGCCAGTTTCTGTATGGAAGGAAAATTCTTGATCTGCCCTTTCTAGTCAGCAAGAAAAATACCTTCATTCATGAAAAGCACATTTAAAAAGCTTTAAATCGTACCATTTTTGTAATGACACATTGAACACTATAAAAGCAAATTGCCCTATGAGTCCTAATTAATTTGAAATCAGGTTCATAATTCATGTAGGCTTTAAAAATCAAAATATATTCTAAGATATAATAGATGTGCAGCATCTTGTTAATACGCTTCTGTTTCTTGAGTCCTTGAGCTTTGTGTTTGTCTGCTTTCTTCACCAACTGTGAAATCTCAAGGGTTTTATCCTTTAACTGGAAAGGTTTTGCAAGCCTCATGAGATGAGCTTTAGGAAAAACATAATGCGTTGCAGAAACCTAATAAATAGCAGTCCCTGGCACCACTAGATTGTTCTTCCCTCTAGTGGCTGGCTGGCTTCAGTGAGAATAAATGGAACTCTATTAAAAATCTTGAGGAATTACTCCATTAGCTTAGCTACTGGGAACTTATTTTTTGGGGGGCTGGCATCTACCAATTCCCTGCCTGCTGGGTAATCAATGGTTCCTCTGTGCACATGTCTATGCCTTTACCAGCCTTTCAGTTTTTCTAGGCCACCACTTTGAGTGTTCTTAAGCTAAATCCAGGTAATTTAGCACAGCTGATCTCTTATTCATGATAAACCAAACAAGCAATGAATCTGAGGCAGCTTGGTTTGTCAAGTCACGGTGCAATACTGGGAAGTGTGTTTGAATAGTGAGCAGGAAATCTGTGCTTCCTCCATCTACTTAGATATGTAAGTTTATGACCACACACTAGTGGGCAGATTGGAGGTATTCATGTCACTGTGACTAAGCACATTCCTTTGTGGATAGACAAGGAAAATGTAAAGGGGTTGCAGACCCAGAATGTTGGAATGTTCCACTTAATTTTGCATAGCAGCATCCCCTATCTACTTAGTTGGGGGCATAAAACTCAGTGGGTTGATAAATTGACCCTTAACTGGAGCATCACAGGAGAAGCCAGAGTCTCAGGATGCTGGAAAAACCTTCAGATGTGGCCCTGTACATCCTGCATGCAAAGACATGCTGGTGTTCAAACACCATCAGATAGGTCTCTGCCCTGTTGTTTCTGACAGTGAGAAATATATAAATATATTATCATCATTTTTTCTTGTTGCCTAATCAAGCTAACAAAAAATCTGAGCAGCAAAAATAGCTATTGTAAGTACAACAGCCTTTTAAGGAAGAGGCCATATAAGGAAGAGGTACTTTCTAACATGACTCGAATAATTCAGGGCAAAATTGCAGCCCTCTTTGTAAGATTTGTGAGGCTTGAGAAAGAAGAATCCCAGAATCATAGATTCGTTTGGGTTGGATAGGATCATCTAGCTCCAACCCCCTTCATGGGCAGGGACACCCTCTGCTAGACCGGGCTGCTCAAAGTCCCATCCACCCTGGCATTAAATGCTTCTAGGGATGAGGCATCTAGGAAAATCTTCCTGGGCAACATGCTCCAGGCTGAACAACCCCAACTCTCTCATCCTGTCTTCATAGTTGAGGTGCTATAGCCCTCTGGTCATCTTCATGGGCTGTACTCACTCCAACAGCTTCGTGTCCTTCCTGCATTGGGGACCCCATAACTGGACACAGTACTCCAGGTGGGGTCTCACAAGAGTGAGAGGGGCAGAATCATCTCCTGTGATCCCATCATAAAAGGCCACCAAATCTGACAGGCACAGTTTGCCCTTGATGAAGCCATTTTGGTAATGTAAGCAAGTGATGTAGGTTTCATTACACTTTGCTTAAATTGACATTTTAGGCATTAAACTTTCCCAAAGCTCACTGAAATCTTATTAGGGTGAAGATCTTTTCAAGGAGCTCTGTCTTACCTCAGAAAAACCATTGACTTGAGATGATATCATAAGTCACTATTCACAGTCAATAATGGTTTTAATCAAAAAATACATTTCTTCTAAAGTACCTTTTGACCATCAAACCAAAAACTCTTCATTAAGCAGCTATTCTTCTTTATATGCATTATCTGTCTCTGGGGCTGAATATTATTAGTTCAGTCATTCTGTCATCTCTGCCTCCAGTAACAATAAAAATACAGCACTCCTGTTCTCTTCCATTGAAGAACCTCAGTCAGATTTGCTAACTAATTCAGCATCACAAAGCCACCTCAGAAGCACTGTAGGGAAGTATTAACATACCTATTTGATGAGCCTGAGAGTTCTCCTCCAAGTCACACCAAAATTTTCTATTGATACTGAAATCCAAATCCATGAGCCATGGTCAAGTGCCTGTAATTTCAGTTTGTAGTTTTGAGGTTTTTTTCTTCAACACAGATATCCAGGTATTTTCATCTTCTAAATAAGATAGAGGACCATCTTCAGCTTCACAGTGTATTCTATAATTATGTTTTGAAAAGGAGAGAGTTTTTTTCTTAACTCATTCACAGGTGGTTCCTTGGTCTGTGATTTAGACAGCATATACCACACACTATTTTGAGCACTTTTTCTCATTCTTTTGACCTTGATGGATCTTTTTTTCCATTAATTTTGCATTGGAAAAATTTTCATTTTCATTTTTCATTCCATTAATTTTTGTTTCAATTTTTTTTTTAATTTTTTTTCATTTTTTTCATCAATTTTTCATTGTTCCAGTTCAGTAAAAGCATATATTTTAATTCTAAATATAATAATTGCATTCAGATAAATATTTGGAAATGCTTAAGAATTCCAACTATCAACAGGACAAGAGGCCAGCTGGCTTTCTCAGAAGTTAAAGGCTCTCTTCCTTTAAATGAAGCACAAGACCCTTTGAAGATTCTCAACACTGAAAAACACCCACTCTTCAGAAATATTTTTTACATCCTCATTGCCTCTATCTGAATCATTGCCCACTACAATAATTAGTTCTGCTTTATCAGGATGCATTCTGTACAAATTTGGCCGGTAGCATAGAATACATCTGGATTATTTAAAAATGAAAAAAAAAAAAAAAAAAAGAAAATTTGTAATGTGTGTTAGGCATAATTTTGCATCTTTTAAGCAAAATTCTACTCATTGGAAAAGTTTTCATAATAGAAATCATCTGCAGACTTCCACCTTGAGGTATTCAGTTATTTGGCCCTGTTTATAATTCCATTGGCAAGCCAGCTTGCCCAGACCACAATGTATTTCACACATACCTAAAATAAGAGGCTATCTCATCATGTTGTATTTCAGTTCATCAGGCAGGTGTTTTTGTAACCACTTCAAAAACAAAACCGGAAAAACTTTGGAATGAAGAGAGAGTTATGAAACTCTCAGCTGGGCTTTTTTAATTATCTTATGAGGGATTTTGTTTGATGTAAAAGCACCTGAAGGTAAAGAGGTATCAGCTGCTTTCTTCTGAAGAATAGCTCTGTTAAAGTCATATGGAGGAAAAGTCTCCCTGCTCCTGAGATATCATTTTTGCTGTGCTATATCAATGATAAAGGGAAAAATTTCCCAGAACAACAGAGAATGCTGCCCAGAGAATCAGTAGAGAATTTGCCAGAAATCCTACTGCACAGCACTATTTCTTTTATTTACTTATAGTCTGTATATTACTTTAAATAAAATTAAAATAAAATTATAGAAGAAAAGTTAGTAATGTCAGCTTCTTTGGTATGACTGCAGAAGTCCCAGTGTTTTGTCTTAGTGATAACTCCATTTGAACAGTTTCCCCAAAAATCTTTGCTTGATTGATTGCTTGATTGGTTTCTTTTTATCAGTAAGGGATAGATGCAAGTCATAGCTGAGCTCCAAGCTACACTTATCCAATCACACTTTGAGAAATTGGCTGTAGGGTTATCCAGGAGGTCACTGCTCTGTGTTCTCACTCACCCACCTTTCAACCCCTGTGACAAGAGGATTAGCTTGCATTTCAAGTCACCACCACCCTGATGTCTGCAGAGAAACAGTATGTAATTAGTTAGAAGTGCTTGCTTAGAGAAGAAAAACCAGTATTTTTGGGCACTTTAAACTTCTTAATTTCCTTCAAATAAAAACTGAATAAAATAGAGGATAATGAAACAGACACTTAATAAAGAGCGCAATATGATCTTTCAAAATGAACCCATATCACAATAGAAGAGGAGAGAAAATCCTGAGGCACCAGCAGCACATATTATATTACAGTCCAGGTTAACAATGTGCAGGTGTTATCAAGAAATAATGCATACCCACAGTGGGAGAGATACTTAAGGTTTTTTCACATAGTATGCTTGGCCCTGTATTGAGTTTTGCTTTCTCAAACATTCATTTGGAGGTAATGCTGTTACTCAGAGCTGTAAGAATGTGACCTCTTATCTGCCCTTTGCTTAGGTGGACTTGGGATTTTTCCCTTCTCTCTTATAGATATACTAGCTTACCCTCCTCATAAATTTAAAATGTACTTGCTTTTCAGAGTGCTCCGGTAGTCTGGTTTGTGTTGCACATCTGTACAGCTCATCTGGAATCTTTTTTATTTTTTTTAGTAGGTATCTTAAACTTTTTAAATGGAAGAAGACTAAATAGGAAGTGGGAAAATGCTGCGTATGGAAAATGCATACGGAAAATGCAGGTGGCTGATTGTTTATATGAAGGTTTTGGAGTAATAGTGTTGACATGCAAAACTAAGACGTGTTCCTAAGCTCACGGGGACATTTTATACAGACCTAGCCCGGATGTTTGCAAATGTCTTTCTGAACAAGGTGACTCAGAAGCAGGCACGTGGCAGGGCTTGCAGACTCATGGCCATGCAATATGTGGGTGATCATCACCTGGTTTCAGGTCCATGTGGAGCTGAGCACACCAAGCACTGAAAATCCATCGCAGTATGTTAGGAAAAAATGCTTATAAAATAAACATTGCAGTGACATTCAACAGCAAATTCTTCTTTAGTATTTCCTAGGAAAAAAACCCCAAACATTTGTAGATAAATACTGGCCAATCTTGTAACTTGGGGTAGCACAGGAGGACTTTCAGTTATGGGAAGTCTGGTCTTTTAGCTGAGCTGGAGCGTTATCCTCCCACTTAAGGCAGGAGCCAGAACTGCTGCATAAATCACAGTGCTAAGGAGGGAGAGCTGGTTGTGCAGCCAGCTCAGCACACAGCCGGGTGACATTCCTGAAAAGTAACTGCTTTCCTTCTGTGGTTTGGCAGAGACCTGTAAGTCTTGGTTTTTCCCACTGGCAGAATTAATCAAAATTTTCACGTATGAATGGGGAAGACCTGAAAAATTGACCTAAGTGGGTGAGGTCCGAGCTTGTGAAGGCAGCGATTTCTGTAGAATAGCACAAGGGCTGCAGCAGGGAATAGCTTGATCCCAGATACCAGGAGGTTAAAAAGAGAAAAAAAAGCTGTCAGTCAGTAGTCTGAGTAGGAGTAAGCCTAATATAAATAAAGACAGATTCAAACTTCACTTCTCACCATGAATGCATCGGAAAATGCAGATGTGCAGGGGTGTGATGGGAAGTTTAAAGTGTGTTAGCAGATGCCTAAGAAAAGGGAAATGATGGCATGATTTGACTGATTTACAATAATAGCAGAAATTACAGAAGTGGCAGTGACACGGTCTGTGTCCAGTGTTGTCCGTGATCAGACCTGGAGGCATTTCCTTCCCTCTTTTGGAGGGCTCTTCAAACATATGCTTTCAGGTGACTGGCTGGCACATAAAAATGCTTGAAATACTAAACTAAGAGTTTAATCTGAGTAGACTGTGGATGACTTTTCAGTATCACTAGAGAGCACAGTTATTGAGGCTGGAAAAGACCTTTAAGATCATGAAGTCCAATCAATAAGCCACCACTGTCAAGTCCACCTCTAAACCATGCCCCTAAGCACCACATCTACAAGTCCTTTAAATGCCTCCAGGGAATGTGACTCAGCCCCTTCCCTGAGCAGTGAGTCCCAGTGCCTGACAACCCTTTCAGTAAAGACATTGTTCCCAATATCCAATCTAAACCTCCTCTGGTAAAACTTGAGGCCACTTCTTCTTGTCCTGTTGCTGGTTACCTGGGAGAAGAGACCAACCCCCACCTCATGACAACCTTCTTTCAGGTAGCTGTAGAGAGCAATAAGGTCTCCCCTCAGCCTCCTTTTCTCCAGGCTATACAACCTCAGTTCCCTCAGGCACTCCTCATAAGACTTGTGCTCTAGACTCTTCACCAGCTTCACTGGACTCCTTCGGACACACTCCAGCTCCTCAATGTCTTTCTTGTAGTGAAGGTCCCATATCTGAATACAGTATTTGAGGAGTGGCCCCACCAGTGCAGAGTACAGGGGAGCAATCTCTTCCCTAGTCCTGCTGGCCACACTCTTTCTGATACAAGCCAGGATGCTCTTGGCCTTCTTGGACACCTGGATGGCCACACTTCTGGCTCATAGTCAGCTGGCTGTTGACCAGCACCCCCAAGTTCTTTTCTTCTGGGAAGCTTTCCAGCTAGTCTTCCCCAAGCCTGTAGTGTTGCGTGGAGGTTTTGTGACCCAAGAGCAGCACATGGCACTTGGCCATATTGAAACTCCTACAGCTGGCTTTGGTCATTGATCCAGCCTATACAGATCCTTTTGCAGAGCCTTCTTACCTTCAGGCATATCAACACTCTCACCCACCTTGGTGTTATGTTATCTGTAAACTTACTGAGGGTGTACTCAATCCCCTTAGTGACAGCCCAAAGGAGACTCAGGCTGAAAAAAGCAAGATCCTTGTGTCACATGTTTGCTCTAAGTTCAGGCATTTTCCTTCAAGGAGGAATCTCTGAAAATACTTTTAAGCATTTACTCATCACTTAAGCATTTACATTTAAGCCTATTTAAGATTGGCAACAAGGGACATGAAGGCCTACAACTTTCCTCTGAGAGAAAAGCTACTTTTCCCAAGATGGGTGCTCTTGGTGATGTTATATCTTACTGTCCTAGATGTCACAAGGGAGGATTTGTTTCTCTTCCTAAATACTGTGTGGGGTTGTGCAGCTATGGCTTACTCTGCCATCACTGGGTTGAGCTGGTTCATCTGAGTTGACCTGTTTCTACGCCTCAGCATCTCTTTTCACTCTCTGGGGTGGAACAGAAGAGCACTCACAACTGTTCCCCACACACACACCCCCACATGGGAATCAGCACCAGTATGTAGAAAAGATTTCTGATAAAAGATAATTGTATGTCTGTCTGCATCACCTTCCATCTGCTTCTTTTACCAATTCAACTGCATATATGGCATTATGTGTTCCTTGACCTATGAGAGGATACAGCATGTTGATGGCAAGAGGGAGTTTCCTTGAATTCATTAGCCTTTTTTTAATTTGTTTATTTTACACTGCACTTGACAGGATTTTGAAAAAAATGAGAAGCTTTGTTTTAACGCCTATGTGAATTTTTATGCAATAGTCAGCATTGCTTGCTAATATTTTAATAGTTATTATGGGCTTCTGAAACATGATCACACAACCTCAACACCCCCACACCCCAAAAAGGAATAAAGCGACCCAATGTGTCCTTGTTCATTGAGAAGGAAGTAGATTTCTAATGACATAATAAAAAGTGGTTTCATGTATGGTTCTGAAGCTGGCAGTAGCCAAATGTAGAGTTTTAAAAAGGGACTGTGATTTTTAGAAGCATTTGTTACAAAAAAATATTGATTGAGTTCCTGCTGTCCTTTATCATACTTCTCTGGCAGGACATCACATGCACCCAAAAAAGTCACAACAGCTGGAGATAGACATGTTAGAAAGTCCCTTAACAGCAAACTTTGTGGACCTCTGGTTTTACTTTTTAAAGTGCTCTCCTCTGCTGCCCAATCAGAATCTGTAAAAGCAGGTAGAGAGACAAATACACTCTACTGCAATATCTGTCGTCTCTCACCCAGTGACAAACCCTGTGACAGCAGCATGTCCCATGTGGCTTTGTGGTATGTGTTGGATAGTCAATTTTAGTCTGATTAGTGGAATCTCGTTCTAATACAGAAGGAAGCAGATGCCAGTTTTGTGCAGATAACAGTGAATTGCTCTTTAGCAGATGAGATTTTCCTGGTTGTTTCCAAATTTTAGAGTTTTCTTTCTTACACTTGGCTCTTTAGCAACACACTAAGGACTGGATGACAGGTTTTATTATGTATTTATATCTATATATACATATGTGTGTGTGTATATATATATTTTATATATATATATATATATTTAGCTTTAAGGTAGGAAATCCCCATGAGGAAGTTCATTTTATTATAAAGGAAAAACAGAAAATTACACCTTTCAAACCTGAAAAAAATCCATGATGAGAAGGAAGAATGTTCAAGTGCTGCACTTGTCTCTGTTGGTAGTGTGACAGATTTGTGTTTGCTGCACTCAAAAAGCATCAGCAGAACCGAGGTGCTAACATGATGAAACTACCCCAGCCTGGTGACCCATATCATGACCAGGATCAGACAGATGCACTTGAGTGACTTTGATTCTGCACATGTTCCTCCCTGATGTCCTTCAGTGTTTGCTTTCTGTCAGACTACACTGGATTGTTCTACCTTCTAGAAACAGTAAAATGCAAATAAAATGGAGAACAGACACAGAAGTTGCATGTGCCCACCAGCCATGCCAGAGATGGAGCCTTCAGCCTAGGATTACTAAGTCCTGGAGAACTAAGCTATCTCTCACAGGCTACAAAGATGAAAGCTGGA
This sequence comes from Phaethornis superciliosus, assembly GCA_023637945.1. Taxonomy (NCBI): domain Eukaryota; kingdom Metazoa; phylum Chordata; class Aves; order Apodiformes; family Trochilidae; genus Phaethornis; species Phaethornis superciliosus. Next base: position 49,239,778 of record JAJQWJ010000002.1, on the reverse strand, counting down.
ATATTTATCAGTAGTGGTGGTTCTGAGGTTTATTTTTTCTTGGGATGGGGTTGTGTGTGGTTTGTTGTTGTGAGCTTTCTGGTTTTGAAGGGAAATTTTAGTGTACTTCTCTGCTAACTTACAGAAGCATTAAGAACATGTTTCTGGACTTCCACTTTATTCTGCTCTGTCATTTTCTGTTGGCAGAGCACAGAATCCATCTGGCACAACACTTTGTGCTATGAATTGGAATGCTGAGCTTGCAGAGACAATACAGTTTTAGGACTATTTTTCATTGTAATGCTTTTTTATATTGAGTCTGGCCTAAAGGGGAAAGAAAGTGGCCATCACCAGTCTAGTCTCTTTTTGAATTCAAAAATTAAATATAACAAATGAAAGTGTTTTTCATAAAGAGCATATATACAACAGAGTGTATTGTATTTTCCTAAATTAAAGGGAAATATTTAAAACTAAACTTTCCTCTTCTTGTAAAGCCCAGTTGTCTACCTTCTCTTTGCCATTTGAAAGGCATTTTGACCTCAAGAGAACTCTTCCAGGAATATATTCAAACCTATTTCACTTTTAATCTTCTAACACTGCATTTGTAACTCTTTAAAATGGATTTGAACTAAATTATGGCCAGCTTGTATGAATCAGAAATGATGAAGTAGTATCTAAGAGTAGTGTATAGCTTTTTTCCCCCCATTATTTGTCCTGGACCATCACTCGAGTTGGGCACTCAGCTAAGACAGTTTCATTCCTCTGTCTCAGACTTCCCTGTACAAACCAGAGCAAATCAGTTAAGCCTAGCCATGCTTACCTGTGCTGACCAACCCCGTAGTCAGCTAAGCAAATTAGGAACCAGAATGTGTTTCCATCATAATTAAGACTGTATAAATACAAACACATCTGTTAACAGTTGGTTCAAAGTGTTTATTAACATATATGTTGCAGCAATGTTAGGGGTGATTAGACCTGTGCATATTAAATCTTTTCATTCCTATATGTGAAGGAAGACAATAGAATCAGCCTCTGTATGTCTGAAATGTACAGAACAGAAACCAAAGGGCAGCATGCAGAGATAGCTTAAAGATTTCCTTTACACACCTGCATGATACTCTGTTTTAGATGCTTCACTAAAACATGTTTTCTGATGAAATGAACACTTCCCTGCCTCTCAGAACCTCTCACAGGCTTTCAGTCACATTTTGCCCTCACCAGCAGGGTACCTCCATCTTCCCTGAGGCACAGTGTGGATCAGACATTTGCCTTCCTTTGCCCCACTGGAGACTTTATTTCTCCACTAGGACTCATCGGACTCCATTTCCACACTCTTCATTGCAAGGCTGGCTCATTTGCCGGTCAGCCCCTTGGGACACCCACAGCATCAGCCAGCAGAGAAGCACAAACCCAAAGCAATCACCTTCTCCCAGTGTCTCTTGCTATCCAGTAGTGCTGCTCCTCCCACACCAGCATGTTGGTGTTTCATTGTTCTTCCATCCTCTGGGATTAGGGCAGCAGTGTGGGCAAAAAGGAAGGTGAAACCGGTTTGGGGACCTGCCACCTTGAGTCCCATCACGTTGCCTTAGAGGACAGCATTCGTGGTTCCTCATTGCCCTCTGCAAGCTCCCTGAATGCTGCTTCAACCAATGCCATCACATTCTGTACGCACAAGGGACTAGAAGTTTCCCAAGCAAAATCCTTTTACTACGGCAGTAAGCACTTGTCCCATGTCAGACCAGTAGGCATTGCAGCACAGAAATGATGCAGCATCCTTGAGGAGCTTGTTCAAGATCTTTAATAATTCACATCCTCCTTCTGCCAATTAATGTATCCAATGCAGTGAGTGGAGCTAACAGACTGTTTTCATCTTGGACAAAGAGCTGTTCCAAAGTCTCAGTCTCTTGTCTGTTATACTTAGTTGTGGAAATTATGATGCCACAAACAGAGGTTTAGGCAATGCAGAATAAGCAGAAGATGGAGTTGCTCTCTTAAGGAAGAAAACTGTATTTTCATTTACAGGTTACTAGTAATAGTAACTTTGAGAAGACGAATTAAACATTCAGATCTTCCCCTGTCATACACAGGCATATTTATGCTTAAATTGAGTGTTTTGAAAATTTCCAGTGGCATTTCAGCTGTTCATTAAAATGTGCTGTAGAATATAGTGACGATTTATTAGACATCTATAAAAGAAGTAGTAATCACTATAACTGCAGCGCTTTAGATGTTGCTTTGCTATGCTGTAAATCCTTTTTCTTTTTTTTATTTTTTTTTTCCCCATCACTACATCTAGTGAAACAGTGATTGTAGCAATCAGTAAGCAAGGAGCCGTGTCCTCCAGCAGCTGCCAATACCCAAGTCTATTTTATACAACAGATGGGAGGTTTGAGCAGGCTAAGATAAGTGGCCACCTGTAAAATATAGTTCTCAATGTGTGCCAAACTGGCCAGTTGTATAGTCAGAAGCAAAACTAGTCAGAAAAAGAAGGCAGCTGTGCTGACCACCCACATCTGAAACAACAGGGAAACATTTACTCTCATGGATGGATGACCTTGTTTCCAGCGGGGTTGAAAAGATGCTGTTATGCAACACTAATGCATACAGAAAATTAATTTCTATGCCTTTTGTGGTGGCTTGCCATGCCACTTGGAGTATCTCATCTGATCTGTACTGTGGCTGCCACAGCAAAGAGTTGCTGCTCTGGGTACCTGCATCTTGTCATATCAATCTTTAAAGGGCACCTTCCTCAGCACATGCAAATTTCTGCCTGGTAATGTTTGTGCACTGAGTTTGGAGATGTGCTGCAGTCTTGTTGTGAGCTCAGCTAATCAGTGAACAGAGGCAGCCTCAGGTGACGTATTTGACTAATTGGCAGCTAATCAAGCACACTTAAATATTGCATGTCACATATTGGCAGCAAACTGTTCTCCACATATGCATAAAATACATTTTGAATTAATTTAAGAAATGTATTTTGGGCAATGCTCATCAGTTTGCAGATCTGCAGAGCAGTGAAGTAGCTCTCATGCATCTAAAGAATGGTCTGTTGAATTATTCATCCTATTCTTATCTTTTTAAAATGTTTATTTCTTTATTTTTTAATCAAATAACGGACTAGAGTTTTTTTTCAAAGCGTTCCATTATTATTAGTGTTAGTTACCAAAAGTTGTAGCTAACCACTAGTAGGAATCAGTTTTTCATCATTTTCTCTTCCTTTTTTTGAGTTTGAAACACCACTAACTGTGATGTCTAAAACACTTTCTACTTTTGTCCTGTGGAATTAAATGGCATAAGGAGTCAAAACATATGAATATGGATGCTCTGGGTATTGCACCACACAAGCAGTAAAAATGGCAAAGCAGGGGCTTTATCTTCATCTTGTGGCAAGAATATTGAGTAATTGGCATAAGTTTACATACTTTTATCAGGCAAGTTATTAGCAGCCAGAGAATACAATGTGTAGAGATGACCTAGATTTTATTACAGTATTGTACCATTCAGAAACAGACCCAGTTTCTGAACTATTTAGGTGTGCAATTACACAATGGGATTGTCCTCCTAAAATACATTGACAATTATCAGAATTGTGCATGCCATTGGGAAATTGCTCATACTAATTACCATCATTAGCTACTTGAATACAAAATATCTGAAAATGCTTGAGGAATGAGTGGCTTCTCTTCTTTCAGGTCAGCTGTATATGTATCTCTAAAGACTAGTGAACCAAGATTAAGCCTAGGTGACAGATTTTTTTTTCATAAACCTGCAAACATCCATGTGAGATTTACATTTAAAAATTGAAAATCTTGTTAATATTTTAAATTTTTTACCTCATAACACCTAAAGAATATTGTAGACACTCCAGTAAAAATATTGAAGAATCACCCTGTCAATACTTCATCCATCGATTAACTATTTAAAAGGAAACATCATCCAGAAGCATGACATAGATCCATCTTTATAGGATGGCTCAGATTGGGAAGACAACACTTAACTAAAATTTTCAGAGGATAAAGTGTTTCATAGGGGGAAGATTTTAGCTCCACGTTACAACTTTGCTAATTGACTGTAAGCATGTATGGCAGTAATAAGGTAGTTTGTGCATATTAACTATGGGGGATGTTTTGTTTGTTTCTGACTACTTGTGTATCTCATCTGTAACTACTGTAGGAGATTTGGAAAATGTTATAACTGCAGGAATACAACTGTGTTTTTTAGGCTTCTAATTTGATATCAAGTCAGGTAAAGCTACTTTTCTAGCCTACATTTTCTTGACTTTCAGTTTAAGCCACATCAGACCTTACAAGGTGCCCCAAATTCCTGGAATTATTTCCCAAGTTAAAATGTACTGAGTGCATTTGCATGTTGTGTATGATCTGCCTGCCCTATTTGCCCATACAGCTTTGAGAGCTTCATAAGAAGCAGCCCCATCCTATGGATACATACATGGGTGTTAAGAGTCACAGCACCAGCAGGTCTCATCAGCAATAGGTTTTCACAGAAGAACAAGTCTTTAGAAGGCAGTTCCTACAACCACTATTTAAAGAAGTAGATGTTCAGCTGTTGTGTTTAGAAATACACAGCCAATCTTACTACTGTGCCTCTCCTTTCTTCACTCTAGTCCTGGTGATGCCACTTAGATTTGATGAAACATGTAAATTTTTTTTGTTTTTTCTCTTTTTCCCAACCCTCCCAGGATATCCAGTGAACATTCACCAAAGCTTCAGATCCGGAGCCACAGTTACCTGAGGGCAGTGAGTGAAGTCTCCATCAACAGGAGCCTGGACAGCCTGGACCCTGCAGGGCTGCTGACATCCCCCAAATTCCGCTCCCGCAATGAGAGCTACATGAGAGCCATGAGCACCATCAGCCAGGTAGGTGGGTGACAGGCACCCACAGTCACCTGGAGAGCAGACACCATGCAGGACACCAGTCCTTGCAATAGGGGAAACTTGATTTTTCCTTAAGTGGAATCAGGCTGTTGCATGCCAGACATTTTCAAAATGTTTTTCAGGAAGCAGAAATGTTTTCACACAGTCTTGGTTTTGAGAAGGTAAAATTTGATAATGCCTTAAACTGTTCTTTGCAAATGGATGAGTGACACAACATGAAGTTTATTTGAAGGAGCAGTCTAATTTTTTATTTTTCTTTTTGAAAAGCAGGTGCAGGGTTTTCTTGAGGATCTTATTCTTAGAAATTTTTTGAATGCTTAAAAAAAACCCCAACCATGTTCACGTAAGTTTGAAGTATTTTGTATTTCACACTTTTTGGGATGTTCTATAAGGATTTTTCAAGCTTTTGTGTACATTCTTAGCCCTGTGCACCTCTGGAATTTTCACCTATGTAGTATAAATGTCACAGTATATATATTAATATATTAATATATAAATAATAATTTCAAAGTTATTATTGCCCTGAAGATCTCTTCATGCTCACTCTAAACTAGAAAAAAAGAATAAAGGTCTTTGTGATGCTTTCAGTTTGATGAATGATTTTTAGAATTATAAAATAGCCTGTCTTGCATACAACATGCTTGTACAGATGAACTGGTCAGGGATGGATCTGAAAGAAATGCATAAGTGCCAGCAGTCCACAGGGCAGCGGGCCAGTTTTTCATCTTCTATATTCTATAGATCTTTGGTATGATTTTTGGCTGTTTGCTTAAGTGGGTCTTTTGGATAAATAACTTAGATAAAAGAATTTTATTACATTAGACCAAAAGTGCATCAGGACAGGATATGTGGTGCCAAATCCTGACCACGTATTGTTGGTATATCAAGTCATTGCAATGTCAAAAAAAAAAAAAATGCACCTGACATCACTGATGCCAGGACTTCAGCTGTGGCCTTAACAAATATATATGCTGTTCAAAATGGAGCTGTAGTTTGAATTTCTGCAGTATCCTGGATTTGAGCATTCAGCCAGTGTTCATCCATGTATGTTACAATGAGGCACTTTGCACAGGATATGGGCTGATGCCCTAGAAAGAGAGCCAGGATATATCCAGGAGGAAACATCACTGAAATTCATGTCTCAGGCTGTATGAACATTAGATTTAACTTATTTATTTAACTAGACACTTAACACTTTTAAAAATCCATCTGCCAAAGACTGAGTGTCATTTGCCAATATGAAGCTGGGGTTTTTTTCAAAAAAGCATTAATTTAGAGATATTTATTTATGAATCTGGCATTTTATCATTTTAGGAATGTTCTATATGAGGTACTATGCACTACACTTTTAAGCAGTTTCCCTTAGAAAAATAAAATCTAAACAAACCAACCAACCAAACAAACAAAAGAAGTGTTCTACTCTTTGATACTTCCCTTTTTATTTCTGTGTAAAAATATTTATCACAATGTTTTTCTTGCTAAAATTCACCCTGAAAAATAATACCTTTTTTTTTTTTTTTTTAACACCACCCTAGCACAGTCTTAGATTCTCCTGTAATCTTTCCCTTCTGCATGCTTTAAAACTATCAAAATCCTCAAGTGATGTTTTCCACGTGCATGTTTCCTAAAGTTATAATTATTGTTCTCTAATGCCCAGCTCAGGGCTCTATTCTCAGTTTAGAAACATGAGCAGCCTTTACTGACTAAGCCATGGTAAATGATTTCCAGGTCTGTAAAACCTGCAGCAAGACCACATGCTTGTGAATGTTCTTTAATCTGAGTGAGTGCAAGTCTTTGTCACCACCTAGTGTCTGCTCCACAAAGGGTCTGAGGATTCCCTTGCATCTCTTGCTCTCAGCCAAAGGGGTCAGCCCAAAGATGCAGTTATAAGAATATTTTTTATTTTTCCCCTGCAGAAAAGTTGGCTCCATTATGAGCCTCCCTTTTCCAGCTGTTTGTTACTTCCCTCGAGTTTCCCAGCTCCTCAGGTTTATCTCTGTGGTTGCCTGTGGGCTGCAGTAATTGTGTACCAGGATTAAGATGACTTTTTTTTTTTTCCTCAATTTCCCCAAAGAAAGAGTGATTTTTGTTTTTCAATGTAATGGTCATAATAGTCAGAGGTTCAGCTTCTGCTGTGGGCCCAGGGTGACATTAACCAGTCACTGCTATACGGACTCCCAGCTTCCAACCTGTCTCAGGAGGAACCATGAGCCTCAGCTCTACAGAATCTCTACCTAAAGCCTCTGTCTTCCCTTTTTGTGCATTTATTTTTTCCCCTAGCAATTGTTGCTTTGTAAAATGGGGGACATTTAGATGACATTCACCTATTCTTCATGCGTGAAGGGATCTTCCAGCGGATATCAGCCATCGTGCTACTGCAGCTTATGACTTCTTGTACTGGGAAGGCTGGGGTGTGGGATGTACTGAACCTGCCCCATCTTTGCCTGCAGGTGAGTGAGATGGAGGTGAACGGTCAGTTTGAATCTGTCTGTGAGTCGGTGTTCAGTGAGCTGGAGTCTCAGGCTGTGGAGGCACTGGACCTGCCCATGCCAGGATGCTTCCGCATGAGGAGCCACAGCTACGTCAGAGCCATTGAGAAGGGCTGCTCCCAGGATGATGAGTGCATATCCCTGAGGTCCTCGTCTCCCCCACGTACGACCACCACGGTGAGGACCATCCAGAGCAGTACTGGTGAGTAACAAAAAGGGAAATCCACGGGGGTGGCAGAAAGGGAAGGCGTTCTTCCTGTGCAGCTCCATCGGATCAGCCGTGTGCTCTCCTCCGTCAGACATCAAGCCCCTCAGAGGGTCTGTGTCTCACCGTGGAGCTGGACAGGTTTATCAACCTAAAACCATGTACAGATCAAGGCTGATGCTGTTGTAGTGCCTCCTACATCACAGCTGATTTATTCTGACCTAAAAGCACACAGAAGGAAAGCCCAAGGTCATGTCTTCTCTCGCTCTCTTCCCCAAAAGAGCAATCACAATTTGGCAAGGCTGAACCAGAAGGCTCTGGGTTAACAGCTCTGCTGGCTCTTAGCAGCAGACAAGAGTTTTTCTCCAAAGATGAGGTGATTTTTGTCATTTCTATAAGTTACAAGTTATTGGATGTGTCATTTAATGGATCAGAGAAACTAATACAGCTCTCTATGCCATATCTCAGAGGTGGGAATGACAAAAGGAAGAAGAGTCCTGCAGGTCAAAACATGCATGTTCACATCCCACTGCTGATCCTTCTACAGTTCAGACTATTAAAGCCTTGCAAGAGAGGGAGTTTCTGTCAAAATGTGAGGCTAACAAACCTTCCTTTTAATGTTTGAGGTTGCTTTTCTTTTGGAAATAACCATGATGAATTTCAGATTCTGTCACCAAAATAAGTGCTTAAGGGGAAGAAAAAGCAAGTCAGAAACCAAAATCCAAATCTGCCCCTCTCATTCAGGAAAGCAAGAGGCAGGAACCATTATGTGCATGTGGTTTTTCCTAAAGGGGGATGAGAGAAGCTCTCTTTCTTTTGACCTCTCTGCATCTGTTCCAGTGCTTTACACAAGCTTCATTAACAATTCATGTACTTGTTTTATTCATGACTAATACTGACTATTATAAGTATTTCAGTATACCTATTATTTCTTTTCACAATTCTTTATTTTCTATTTTCTGCACTTCAAACTTTTGTCTTTCAGGGTGTTATCTCACAGGTGCAGTTTTTCCTACCTTGTCAGTTCCTGTCTCTCACTCCATTCTTTTTTAAATCTGCCTGTCAATTGGTTTATGTCATCAAAGCAAGTGGTATTCATGTGACAAAATTTCTGATATAAAAGTAGTTCTTCCATGCTTACACAGTTTGCATCTTACCACCTTAAGGTATATGTTTCTTCATTGTAGAGTATTAGCTTGTGTTTAATGTATTCTGAGACAAAAACTGAAGGATAGTTTTCAGGGGGTTTTCAGTGTGCATTTGCCTTAATTGGATCACCTTGGTGACCTAGAGTGTCTCGTCAGTTCTTTGAGAATTGCTTTTTTAACAATTTTCCTTTATAAACTATAACTGTGATCCTTAATTTAAAAGAGAATAACTATTTTTATATTTTTTAATTATGTCTATGCAAGAGATTGTTTCTGTCACTTAAAAAAATGGTGCCTGTGTTTGGGGAAGATGGCACATAAATGGAGAAGGTTGGCTGTGTCACCCAAAAAAAAAAAAAGAAATTGAAAACTCAAAAGAGGTAATTTTTTCCAAGGAAAATAATTGTTCTAAACTGTCCCTTTTTTATGCTCCTTGTTTCTAGTACAGACATGTAAAGAGGTCTGGTCTGTTCTCTGAGTAGATGGCTTTACAAAAAATCACATGAACAAAGCTATATTAGTGAAAAATGTAATCCAGTGGGTCTGTCTTGGGTTACTGCTTCTGTAGTCAGCCCATTAAAATATACAGAGAAGGACAATTCGCAGCTCTTTCTTTGGCCATCCATAGAAGCATTTAAAGACTACTGTAGGTACTCATTTTCTGCTGTGGGAATTTCACTGAGATATCATCTTTGTCATTTTTTAATTCTTGGGCTCCCAAAGGGTCATTCCTTGCACTGGTAGTATTACAGAGAACTTGTCTCTTCTGCTACCTGACTTACATACTACTACTGGTTTAATGGGGATTAGGGCTAAATTAATTCCCTCCCAAAACACCTATATTGACTGCCTTGCCTGTGGCTGGCTCACATAAGAGAAAAAACATGAAAGTTGTCTTTGGTGGTTCCTATTAATATCTGCTTCAATAAAATAGTACAACAGCTACGCAGATGTGACAAAAGGAGAACTATGACTCAGAGTTAGCTACACTGAGGTGGTGTTTCAAAAGTTTTTGTGGGAGACTTAAGGTCAGCTATGATCCAAACTACAGATTCAACATCCCCAAATGACCGAGCTCTTCTGCCCCAAAGCCTCTTCAATCTGTTCAACTACTCAGGTTGCCTTTCATTAATTTTGGCAATTCTCTAAGGGACCTGGCATTTCAATCACTAGTGCACAAAGCTGTGACCACACACTGATACTGGGAATATCTTTGACTGCTGGAAGCACAGAAAAATACCCACTTGATGATGATGGAAAAGACGAGAGAGCTGCCTCTCCACTGGATTCAAAATTATTCCTCCAGAGCAATTCTTCCAGATGGCTTTACAGGACATCTGGATTAAAATATTAAATAAGCACTGTGGACCAAAACCACACGTATCTCTGCTTGTTAGTCTATGCTATGGTGGTTGAAGCCTTAGGTTTTTTTTCCTTTTGCCGTGTATTGCTGGAGGTTTGGTTCTGAAATTAGGAATACACCTCTTACTGGTGTAGCTGAGCAGTGCTGGAGGATGTGCTCAAGCTAACTACAAATGCAGTGCTAATGTGCTGGTTGTGACACAAAGTTCATCTACAGTTGCCTGCCAAACTGGTGTCCTCTTCAGCCTGCTCTGGTCTTAGGGCTCTCATAGCAATGACAGAGTGTGAAAATGGGACAGTAGGCACAAACATGCTGTCATCAACAGGATGACATGTTATACTGTGAGTGAGAAAAAAAATCCTAACCTCGCCAAAGTCAAATTTCTGCATGTATCTGGAGGCTGAGTACTTTGTTCATGCAGCAGACTTGTGAATCAAATGAGTTTTTATCCTTTTTTTTTTAAATGAAGGATTTTGAAATGAAGAGAAAATACAATCTTACCACTTTATGTGGAAACAGAGACATTTGGGAAATAAGTGCTACATCACAACATCATAGATTCATAGAACAGAACCATAGAGTAATTTGGTTTGGAAAGGACCTCCAAAGTTCATCTAGTCCACCTGCAGTAAGCAGGGACACCCTCTAATTGATGAGGTTGCTCAGAGCCTCATCAAGACTCACCTTAAACTTCTTCAGGGATGAGGCCTTAACCACATCCCTGAGCAGTTCCGTTTTGCTACTACCCTCACGGTAAAGAAATTTTTCTTAACATCCAGTCTAAATCTACTCTTCTCTAATTTGAAATCACTGTCCCTTGTCCTATCACTACAGGCCTTTCAAACAGTCCATCTCCAGCCTTCCTTCAGGCCCCTTTCAGACACTGGAAGGTCACTGTTAGGTCTCCCCTGAGCCTTCTTTTCTCCAGGCTGAACAACCCAGCCCTCTCAGCCCGTTTTCACAGGAGAGGTGGTCCAGTCCCCTGATAATTTTCATAGCCCTCCTCTGGGCCCTCTCCATCAGGTCCATGTCCTTTCTGTCTTGAGGTCTCCAGGTGAGGCTTTATCAGAGTAAAGTGGCAGAATCACTCCTATCAATCCACTGGCCAGTCTTCTTTTGATGCAGCCCAGGATGCTATTGGCCTTCTGGGCTGCAAGCTCACACTGCTGGCTCATGTCCAGCTGTTTGTCCACCAACAGCCCCACGTCTTTTTCTGCAGGGATGCTCTCTAAAACCTCATCCCCAAGCCTGAACTGATAATGTGAATTGTTCCAACTCAGCTGCAGGACCCTGCACTTGATTTTGTTGAACCTCACGAGGTTTGCCTGGGCTCCCCTCTCCGGTTAGTCCAGCTGCTTCTGGATGACATCCCATCCCTCTGCCTTATCAACAGCACCACTCAGCTTGGTGTCATCTGAAAACCCACTGGTGGTGCACTTGATCCTGTTTTCTACGTCATTGATAAAAATATTGAAGAGTACAGGTACACTTCATTATGCCTTGAAAGGCAAGCTGTTGACAAGGTCCATCCACCCCTGTATTTGTTCACTCAGTGTTGGTAAGACTCATGGAGTCAGCTGCACCCTGCACCAGCTGAGTCTGTCCCTGAGCAGGGTTGTGCAGATGGGGGGCTACAGCAGCTCTGAGATGCTGGTGTATGTTATGCACCATAAACTGTATTAAAAATTACAGCCCATATAATTTGGTCCCTTCAGTGGAATTTAATGAGGTGTGAGTTATGAGATAATTTGATCCTGGGTTATTTGCAGATGCAACCATTGTATCTGAAACTCTTCAGCCAACAGATTCCATCACTAAATAGATAACATTTTAGCAATTTTAAGTCTGTAAATCGTTTCAATGGGCTTAAAGAATTCAGTAGTTAAGAAGTAAAGAAAGGACCTCTTTCACCTGCATTTCTTGTGTCTGTGTTTGTAACTCATGCCTGTGCAGCCATGCATATTCCTTTGCTGCCAACAAATCTTGTGACATTGTGAGAGCTCAGGCATTGTGGCTACAAATATATAATTAAGATTAGTTATGACTAATTTGAAAATGATGCCTCTGTAATGGAGCTGGAGCAGTAACATCAGCAAAAACTCTGCACTAGGTTACAGTAAATATTTTCTCAATATCTAACCTGTGTAGTCAGGTACACAGAAGTATTAAAGTTGTCTCCAGCAATGCCATCTTGTGATTCTCAATAATATTGCACTTCTGCTTAGAAGAAAAACAAATATCCCAGGGAAACCATGCTGTGTAGCCAGCAGGTTAGAGAAGGACTGAGAGTTAGCACATCACATGCTAATTAGGCTGCTTCAGCTGAGCAAGCTGTTTTCCTTCCGTTTGTTAGAACATTTAACCAAGAGGGGTCAGGTATTTTGCAGAAAATCTCAAAGGGGCTGCTTAGCCAATTAAAAAAAAAAAAAAAAAAAAAGAGAGAGAGAGAGAGGGAGAGAGAAAGAAAAGTGCAAGCAACTTTAAAATTAGACTTGTGCCAGGCAGAATTCAAAAATAAAATCAAATCCTGTGGAGAAGGAAGCTGTAACTGACTATATGCCAGCTGTGTCCAAGCTCTTTTGAACTCCTCAGAGCTGTCCTTTCAGAGATTGTTTTACCCCAAAAGAAACAAAGAATTAGGATTTGAAATTTGATTTCTAGTTGATGCGAGGATTGGTTTTTGGATCTGTACCAAAATTAATGTATTTCCGCAGGAGGTCTGAAGAAATATAACTAAGTTAAGGCTTTCATGCAGATGTTGAAACTTAAAATAGATTTGAAGAGTGTAGAAAACTGTTTGACAAAGAGTTTACATGGTTCATTTCCTCTGTTTCCTTGAGTAATCCTGAAATGCAGTCTGCTTTGGGGTCTGCTATGAAATTGCTTAAACCAGCTCTTAAAAATGTTTTCCTTCACTAATGAGGACCTGACCTTGGAACAGAACACTATTTCTAGTTTCAGAGGCATCTGACTGTAGCTGGAGCAAGTTTTGTCTTGTCTATCAGAGAAGGCAGCTTTATGAATATTAAGTTCCACACCACACAAAAAAACCCCCACGTTTCTGAAGCCAGTGAAAGTTTTAAGGAGAGAAACTCAGAACAGAGATCTTGCTGGAAAATTTCTAACTGACTTAAAGCATGATGCAAGTCCTTTATGGAAATTGCTCTGGTAATAAGTGCCTGAGAAGAAGCAGGACTGAGCCATGAGAGAGTCAACCATGGAAAGGCTGCCCAAAATTTTGGTGGGCTGCACCATGATAGTTTACATGTGGTGTATTTTTATGCCTACTGAGAACAGAAATTGAAACAAATTTGATAAATTCCATTTTACCTTTTGGATGTAAAGTCTGTATGCCCTGAAGATACATGGAAATTTGTGGCCTGAAAAATAGGAATTACTGGAATAAATAATACACAGGTCTCTAAGAATACTTCATAGTTACAGCTGGTTTGCAATTTAAGTGATTTCATGTAATGGAATGTATTGCTTCATTTTTTTGTCATCCTCCCTGGTTCTGCCTCTTTTCTCTGTGTATATGAGTATTGAATTTAAACTATTCAATCCTATTTTGAGGCACTGCCCAGATCTGGAGAGAAACAATTCTGTGTAATTCACCCTGGAGCTTGGTGATTCTGGTTTCTTTATGACAAGTCCACTTTCCTTCATAGCACTTCTGGAAAGTCCTCAATCCTTGCAGTTTCAGGTATGGCTCAAGGTGAATCTATGAGCAGAAAGGCACAGCAAAAGCTCAGAACTTCCTAAAAAGAATAGGTGAGAAGAGGATTTAATTTTTTAGGGTTCGGCCTATTTATTTTTTCCACCTCTGAAAACATAAAGCTTAAAAGAGGAGTTAAAAGTGGTCTTTGGAGTTATAAATGTGTTTCAAATGCAGGAAATTAAATAATTATAGTACCCTTGGTATTCAGTCTTTTCTTACTATTCTTACTCTTTGTTTGCTTGATATGCTTCTAAACTTCTAGGCTAAGGCTCTTAGTCAAGTAAGAATATGAGAAAGCTCTTAATCATTCAAAACTGGGATCATAAAATGCCTCGAAAGAATATGTTGTCTCTGTGAACATTTCCAGAAGCAAAGAAAAACTCTGCTAATTTTGTTCAGGTAGCACTTGTGTGGTTGCCTTGTCCAGTTGTCCAAACAACTTGGACATCTTCAAGGCTGAAAATGAGTACATCACACTCCAGCCCCACTAGTTTTGTCAATGTCCATATGTCTCCCACTCGGGGCAGTGCCACACTGGTCACAGACTGGAGATGTGGTCTCAGCAGCACTACACCTCCCCCATAGCGCCAGCTGTGCTTTGACAAAGACTGCCTGGCATGAATTCAACCACCCTCAGTCCAAGAGTATGCAAGAATATGCTCAGTGCAAGACTTATGCTCAGCCTGCTGTCTGCAGGACCCCATGGGCCTTTATGATGCTGGGAACAGGATGGCCATCAGACCTGTAGATCTGACAGTATCAAATGAAACTGGAAAAAGTATGGTTTTCCAGGAGTACATCTTTAACAGGAATCTACAAAAAGACCTTCTAAGGAGATTGTTCATCTAGTGGCAGCACAAACAAAGAGAATGCAGTAGTTAGTTACATAAAATGTTGTGTTTTGTTATTTTTCAATCTCTTCTTAATTTCTTTACAGTGATGAAAAATTGTATGGAAGCCCTTTGCATAGATCTATATGGAATGTGCCTAAATGTATAAACTATGCTTTTGCTTCAGGCTATGTATGTGTGGTACCAACTATCTGTAGAACATTGTAGGTGTGTCCAGATCCCCTGGTGTGCTACTGCAGTGGGATGGTCCCATGGTCATTGTGCATCCCACTCCTGCTAGTGATCATGTACTTTGTATAAGTACCCCTGATGGAACCTTCAGCCATACTTGTCAGGGTATATCAAAGCACCTGAACGTCCATTTAGGTGAAACAGAATACCACGTGATTCACTGTAAAAAATAAACAGGAGGGTGTTACAAGCAAAGCAGTCATTTGAAGATTGCTGTGCTGACTGAGCACTGCATGCCTCAAGTCTCATTAGCTGAGAACAGGCTGTTTTCTAAGCCTATAAATAAACATGAAACCTCAGTGATTTTGCCACCATGCAGGAAATGGTGGGTAAATCAACCATCTCTTCTGATTATTGCTGTCTAAACTGTGACATCAAGCTTAGGCTGGCTGACAGGTCTACCTCAGGCAGAGGCAGCAGTTCAGCTCAGACCTGGTGTCCTAGCAGGGAGCTGAAGTGCAGGCCCAGGGTGATGTGACTTCAGCAGCTCTGACTCAGCAGCCTTGTGGATCTGTGGTTTTGGGGACAACCTCCTTTAAAATACATCTTATATTACACCAGAAGGAAGCAGGTTTCCCATAGCAGTGCCTGCTTAATTGCAAACTAATGAGCAGAATGTGTAGCAGAATATAAAATAAACCCACCATTCATTTCCACTGAGATGTTGTGGGAGGACAGTATAACCTCTATAGAAAATTTTGTTTTCAGGAACTGGTCATTGCTCTGAAACAACAGAATTCTGAGCATTATGGATACATTCTCCTTAACTGGGATGCCATTAACAAAAGAATGTCAAATTTATTTTTCACTTTATGGAGAAATAAAACAAAGACCTGAATCTTTTGTTTGTTCTGGCTTATTTTCAATGCAGTGTTTTTGTGATGGCAGTGAGAGAAATGAGCTGAATCAGTAAGCTGAAGACGTGCCCCAATTTCTGTAATACAATCACATTTTCTGTAATAATTCTTGCCATTTTCCCAAAATAGACTAGTGTGATCACTTTTAACTAAAGCTGTCTTTGGGGAAGCAAGACTTAAGCCTCTCCCCTGAAGGTGCTATGCTTAATTAATACATCCAGTCCATAAAAATTACTAGGGTTCTTCTTTTTAGTGTTTGCTATTGCCCAGTCTTCCAGTAAGTTCCACATGAACCCTGTAAGACAAACCTGAATATTTTGGTTGTCCTCAGATATAATAATTACAAAAGTCTTTTGAGACATAGCATATTCCAAGAAGTTACAGACATGATATTTGTTGATGATGGATTTTTTTTAAGTGACAGAGTGATTTGGGATTTTCAGAAAACTGTTAGAATTTTTAATAAATGGGATTAATGAGTACAGCTCTGCAGGGCCCCTCTTGTACTACAGCAGTTGATTTGGAGCTGTTTTATTTCATCATGTTAGTAATTCCCATTTCAGAGCTTAGATATGATGCATTAGGTACAGGATCCAGTAAATAATTACATATTTTCATGCTTCCTAAATATGTGTTTATGCAACAGTCTCACAGTAATTGGCTCTTTGAAGCTATGGTGAACTATGGGGTGTGTATATTACTAACCACTTTTTGAAACACAGACTGCTTTTTTCTTTAGTAATACCACAGATAAACCCAAAGGAAATGTGGCAGCAAAGAAATCTGTGCATAAAAAAAACCAAACAAACAAAAAAAAGCCTACAGAAACTCTGAAGTTTACAAAGAGATATGATTTACTCTTTTTATTTCTTCTAATACTTCGCTGCTTCCTACAATGCTCGATAACAAAGCACACTGTAATTCAAATACTGGGATATGGAAAATGCCTAATGTGGGTTTGCAAAGAGAGACAGTCTAGCTGCCATTACAGCCTAATACTCTCTTTTATCAAAGGCACACTGCAGGCAAATGCTGGTAATCTCTTCTAATGCCACAACCTTTGTCTGGCCTCTCAAGGGGGGAAATGGATGTGTTGGTCTTTGGAAATTGTTTTCCCTTACTGAATTTGTCTTTGGTCAGATGGGAGAGTGCTAAATTGCATTCCACTTAATATATAATGCAGTAAGGCTTCTGAGCAGAACAATTCTTATTTGCTCTGATCAAGGATTTTAACTAAGCTATCAGAGAAGATTAAAAGAAATAATAATAAAAAAAGCAGTAAATAATATCACAGAACCCTCTACTTTGACAGATCTCTTGCTAGACATCTCCTTTTTGTCTATGAACAGTCAAGTTGAGGATGGCTTGATAACCATTCTTTTTGCTGTAATGATTTTTCAGATCAAGTCTGTCTTTAGCTAAAGTAAAATGTAGATCTGTATCCCTCTGGGAAGGTTTAGATGGAAGTCAGAACATAGCAATAGTGTAACAGAATAAATGCTGTCAGACTCTTTAATGAAACAAAGAGGGCTATTTCTGTTCTCAAATTCTATGCTTTCAATTTCTTTTACCTCTGTTCTCCTTAACTTTGCTAACAGTCAAATAAAATTATGTACACCTGTGGGTGAAAAAGGCCAGGGTCTTAGTATACCAAAAACAAACAAGCTGTGAATAAAACCCGACCTATCCATGAACTACAAGTCCCAAACTGCCTGCCTTGAGTGAAGGGTAATTTACACCCAGGTGTAAATTAAAGGTGACAGAATTAGCTGTCACCTGGTGCTGTGGCCCAACATTGTCTTAATTCACACAGTTCTCTGAACTCTCGTGTGATATTTGACCATTTGACCATTTGCCTTTTTAACAAAAACAAAAACAAAATTAAAAAACCCCCAAACAAACAAAAAAACAAACCAAACTCCCCCCCCCAAAAAAAAAAAAACATGAAGGAAGCTGGGGAGGAAGATACTCAGAGCTGTGGAGGTTGGGCAAGTGCCTGTTTTGGAAGCTCTGCTCATCTATTTTGCCATGCTGCATGCTCTTTTTGGGTAGCATAGTGGGCCTATAATAGGTCCATAAATGAGAAATATGTCCTGCACTTCAAAAATCATTAATTTCAGCAAAGCATAGGATCAGTAACACCTTTCTCTGTGTAATAGTTGCTGGTGAGAAATAGATGCATAGAGCTTTTAACCTTTTTCTAAATGTCTAAATGTTGATGTTGTTTGATTCCTCAGCACAGCCAGTTTTGACACTTACTGAAGAACATGTTTTCTGGTTGTGATGAGTCTCTAGTTCCCCTGTGGGCAGGACATATAGAGGTGTAATAGATGGCCATCAAATTAATGGCATCCAGATTCCTTTTATTGCATTGAAAAGCCTGGCAAAACTAGTGAATGGAGAATAATGAACGTGACAGGGAAAATTAGGCACTGGATAAGAAGCTTAAATAGATGTGGGAAGTTGTGGGATCACAGCAGCAGTGCTGGAATTTCATCAAGTGAAAGAAAACTCCCTCATCTGTTTTGCAGATACATTTTTTAAATAATTTAAGTGCAATATTATAGATCAGAGCAGTCTGTTAAGTTGCTAAAGTGAGACAGATCTTTCTTTTCCAGGAAACTTTCCTCTTTGACAGTCTAATTGCACAAGGTGCTGAGACTCCTCAGCTGCCAGCATTAGAGAATCAGCTCATAATTTTCCATATGCCTGGTGTCACAGAAATCTGGTTCCTCTGTTTCACTGTAGGTACTTTACAACCAGAAGAGTCTTGGTCAGGAGCATGTGTCAGTTGGAATCTAGTTTATGATGCTGTTTTAGGAGATACAAATTTAAGCTTTGGTTCTGCAACCAGATCCTAAGGAATAAAACAGAAATTGCTTGGAAAGCATAATTTCTGGGCGTTCTTTTCAAATGCTGTGTGTTTCTTCCACTATGCTGCTACAAAAGATAAAATCCTAGGAAATGTCAATGAACTGTTTATACTTTCTCTGTTTTGTAGTAGCAGACCAATTTGCAGCACAAGAAAACTTGATTTTTACCCAACATTAAGATTGTTTGTGTCCCATTCATAAATAGATGAGATAGAAGGGGTGGCTGTATCTTACTTTCTACATCCACAGTTAGCAAGGAGATCCTGTTCAAGAAAAGGAGATGGAGCAATCCCCTTGAATCTGTTGTCCATATCATTGTGTGCTGAACTGACCACAGCCAGCATATTTCATATACACATCCTAAATGATGATATAAAAAGACCACCCACTAAAAAACTAACATGTCTTCATTAAAGAAATTATTCCTATTTGAACTGCAACCGTGTGCCCTTCCTGCTAACCATCTGTTTTCTCCTCAGCACATAACATTTGGTACATGCATGTTCTTTGTGTCACTTTTGAAGAACTGAACTGGGACAAAACTAACTTGCCCAGTTCCTGCTGACAGGGAGAGGAATCTCTGCTCCATTGTCAGCCATCTGCCTCTGCATCACACATCATGAGGAGTCAGGGCCTCTTTTTGAGTGGCATTTTGTCCAAAACCTATGCAGAAACACAGGGAAGAAGGTCTTTTTATCCCAGGCCAGAACTTGTATGATTGTAAAGTGTTGCCAATTACTAGCATTAATGTCCAAAAATAAACAAGGTAGTTGTCCAATATCACTGTTGTAATTCAAGATACATGACATTATTTATGGGTGCAGAATTATGCACACCCACCTGGTCTAGACTTGCTCTTTAAAAACCACTTTTCTTTTTCTCACTTTCAGTATGATATTAACTTATTTGTTTCTTGAGGCATTGTCAGGTTCTGATGCTGAATTGCAGTAGGTGTATTGGCATTACCTGGCATCTTCATTTACATTTAATTTTTTTCTTCTGAAAAAATCTGTTATTGTTATTGGAGCATGACATTATGTTTCTTAGAAGAGAGAAAGAAGCCCAGGGAAATTAATTCAAGGTGTCAGCAGTACCTAGCTCATTCATATTGTTATGAAGAACATTTCACATGTCAAATAAAACTGGTACATGTTTTCTTTTTTGATAAAGTAGCAGGAAGAAGTGGGTATCTTTCTGCTGGGACAGTTTGGAGAAAGTTTGCAAAATCTGAGTTACCACAGATATTTCTCAAAGTGCAGTAAGTCATGAATGAAGCCGTGGCTTTTCATCAAATTGGAGGAACATGGTGCATTTCTCAAATACGCCTCAGTGAAAAGAAGCTCACGTGACAAAAGCTGTAATGTCAAATAATTTTGTAGACTGAAGGTCTGCAAATGCTTCATGTGCTGCCATTGCAAAAGTTGTCTGCCAGTCAGCTTTCTGCTATTCACTTCAGCTGCTTTGCTGATTCTTATCAGATTTTCTGCTTAAAATGTGTTTTTGAAAAGAACCTTGAATTTCATGCACTTTGAATCATCTTTAGTCTCACCCCAGGTTTCTGATTCTATCTCCATTGAATACATGTTTTAATACTTGGCTGATATTGAAGGCAACTGGCATGCCTTCTCCTAGACTTGTATTTATACTGTGATTTCTGGCTCAGTCCCTGACAGCTCCCCTCAATAATGAAGCCTGAGCTGCTTGCCATGCTTGGCAGAAGTGATCATTTAGTGAAGATTTGTTTGGGGCCAAGTTGAAGCTAATGGGATAGCTCATTTACTCAATAAAAACTGCTGCTTAGTAAACTGTATCTGATAATCTCATCACACTCATGTTAGTCACCATTTTTCCTCAGCCTTTTATTCTTATTTTTGCAGATAATTGTTCTCCAGCAATTCTATAATAATGCTTTGGAGAAAACCAATGATGTCTTCATACTTACCACTTAGCTGCCTATGAAAAGTGCAGCTGTCTTTTAGTTTCTCAGCCAGAAACACCTTCAAACACCACCAAACAACAGTTTGTTTTTTTTTAACCAACACTCTGTGATTGACATTTTCACAAAAACAGAGGGACCACCATCCAGTAGTGCATAACTACGTATTCTGAGACAAACTCTAAAGATGTGCTGCTAATCTGCTTCCATCTTAAATTAGAATATCTAAAAATTATATGACATAAAATTATTTGCTGCATTTGCTTTGGTGGTAGGTAAAGAATAAATAAGGATTGTCTAAGAAAGAAGCCCCAGACAGTGTCCCAGATGCCCTTCACCAATCAATGTCATAAGTAGAGCTGTTGTTATAAGACCTTTAATTGAACTTCCACCTCTATAGGCCCCTCTTGAATACAGCTGCTTTCTCGGGAATCATATCCATTTATATCTGCTAAATGCATTATTGTATCATAATGTTACTGATGTGCAACTCTCCTAGCTGTGTACATACATATTAATCACTCACTGCTGTAACAGTCATTTCTTTTCAATTTTCCCTGCATGTTAATTTTCTGGTTTCTCCCATTGGTACTCCTCTGGTCAGCATGAAGGGAAATTCTGCACAACACAGTCAAGTGCTGGGCAAACTGGGCTGCTCCAGCAGACAAGGATCATTGCTGGCTGAAAAAAGGGAATGTAAGGCTGCAGGAAACAGAACAGAGATGACAGTGTTACAGCTCTGATAACCTGAGAGATTTTTCTGGGCCCCTACTAGTAATCAGATTTCTTGTTTCCTTCTTTTCCTTTATAAGTTTGAATTGTTGATTATTTTAGTGGTTAGCATTACAGTAAGTCCATCTCAGCAGGCTGGATACGGGTGGTTTGTAGTAGTATTGCAGCAAAGATTGCCCACTCATCATTAACTATAAAATCATCATGTCTGCAACATCTATTATAAAAGAAATAGGGCAAATTACCAGAGCAGACTGAATTTAAGGGAGGAGTAATGCTAATGTAGAGACATACAAAACACAGCCTTTTTATTTTCTTACTCTTTTTGACTGCATGTAATTATCTTTCAGACAAGTTCTCCCTGTTCATAGCTTCCTGCATTTGTTTCTTTCCTCTTTGATCCTGTTTCACGTTGCTGATTTGAATAATTATGTAACAGTTTCCGATGTTTGGAAAGGAGAAATGCAGAGGAGAATTTCAGTCCTGGAGCTGTGCTCACGGTTCCTCCGTTCCTCTGTTACCTCACTCAGCTGCTAGCCCCTGGGCCAGCAATGCCAGCCTGTCACAGTCTCATTGTCACCATTTCCTTACACTTGGTAATATTAAGGGCAATCCCTGCTCCTCATAGGCTGTTCCTTGTTTGTGTTAATGAGTCATTTATTTGTATCATCACAGAATTATATTTCATCTTATTAGTACTATCTCCACTTGAATTAGGTAGCAATAAGAAAACTGTGCTCCAGCCCATGAGTAGCAGTATTAAACACCAGCCAGGCAGGCTGGTAGCAAAGACTTGTGGCTTTTTTTTTTTTTTTTTTTTTTAAATTGATTGGAAACAGAAGTGCTGAGGTACTAACAGGCTGACTCCTGTTCTTACCTCTGCTGTCAAAGTGGTTCCAAAGAATGTTTATCAATTTGGTGATAGGTGCTTTATATATATAAATATAAGTATATATATCATAGAATCATAGAATTAGCCGGGTTGGAAGGGACCTCAGAGATCATCAAGTCCAACCCTTGACCCACTACCGCTGCGGTTACCAGCCCATGGCACTGAGTGCCACATCCAGTCTCTTTTTAAATATCTCCAGGGATGGAGAATCCACTACTTCACTGGGCAGCCCATTCCATTGCCTGATCACCCTCTCCGTAAAGAAATTCTTTCTAATATCTAACCTAAATCTCCCCTGGCACAACTTAAGACTGTGTCCTCTTGTTTTGTTGAAAGTCGTCTGGGAAAAGAGCCCAACCCCCCCTGGCTCCAGCCTCCTTTCAGGGAGTTGTAGAGAGCGATGAGGTCTCCCCTGAGCCTCCTCTTCTGCAGGCTGAACACCCCCAGCTCTTTCAGCCTCTCTTTGCAGGGTCTGTGCTCGAGTCCCTTCACCAGACTGGTTGCCCTATATATATATAAACCCCATGAGTTCCTTGTATTAACAGACACACCTGTTTTGTTAATGAAAACTCAAGAATTTGATTCAAAACAATGTGACTGCTCTTGCAACAGGGCAGAGTTCAGGTCATGCTGGCAATGAACCATCACAAAAAGGTCGATTTACAAGAACAGCATTTGAGATTTAGCTGCTTTTTGCATTGCAGCTCGCCAGGGATGAATGCATGTGTGGAATTCGGTGATTGTTCTTCTTGAAATGAAAACTTCTGTTAAACAGAAATTTGTGGGCTGTGGAGAAGTGCTGGTAAGGCAATTCCAATACATCCTTCCACTGCCTAACCTTTGGGGAGAAAAATTACCAGGTTTATAGAATGTAATCTCTGACATCTCCATTTCTTTTAACAGGATCTTCATTTTGCATAGAATAGATTGAAAAAGCAGATTATGCAAGAGTGTTCCTTTTGGACACTTGAGGAATTTAACAGTAGAATAATAGCTAATTCCTCATCCTGCATGTAATTATGGCAAATTCTGCTGAGAGGATCAATTTTCTCCAGTCTCCGTTTTCCTTTATCTAATCATATTCAGCAGGAAGCTTTGCCAATAATATGACTGGCTCAATTCCACTTCATGATTGTTCTTTCACAAAAATCTCTTTTTGAACAAGTTGTTAAAAATACAGTACAATTACAGTATATTGTGTTCTTTCAAATTGTAGATTTTAAAAATATAACATTTATGGGCACAAGTAAGGTCTGTATTTTGTTCAGATGCACAGACTATGTGGCACAGGGTCAACTTTTTTACTAACTCTTTATGCATGTGCTCATTTATCTGATTTGATGCCTTCAGGGAACTCTCATCTCATAAATGGGTCAGAATTGGCTGTAAGGATCTATTGCAGCACCAGACACAAAACTGTGAACTAGGTTTAAACTAAATACAATTCCCTTTACAAAAAGCAGGTTGATAATAACAGTAGCAGGAATCAAGTCTAGTTCTGATGTCTGAAAACTTAAGAGCTAATCTTTTTTTTTTTTTTTTTTTTTTTTTTTAATGTATTGTAACTGAACTGTTTAAAAAAATCTTATTAAACACTGAAGGCAACACTGTTGCCAAGGCTAAAGTGAATTTTGCCCTGAAATAAACACATCCTAGATTATCCTCTTTGCGTAGCAGAAGTATATCCATTATTTCATATCTTTTGAAGCTGAGCAGCAGAGGACATCTGTGAAATCACAACAAAATCATGCAGGTGTGTTTACCACTAGTTCCTTCATAGCCTGAGTGCTTGACAGGCTGTGATGTGTGACTGTGTCATCCTGTAGCGAGCACATCCAAGATGCAGCTCTGAATTTCACAGCTGTGGTAAGTGCTGAGGAAAGACTGTTCCAAAGAGTAAAGTTCATCTGAGTGTGAACTGCAGCCCAGCATGAATCTCACCAGCATACCCTTAGCCTCCCACTTTTCTGGGTATTGTGCAGTTGCTGCAATACCATCAATCCTATCATTTGCAAAAATGAAAACTATTCTCACAGCGTTTAGAAAAAAACAGAAAGAATTGTTTGGAAAGTAACAACTACCAAGCACTGTTGAAAGTGTAGCAGAGGCCACTGTCTGCTGCAGCTCTTGCTTCCAAGGAGACTGACATCTGATCCTGGAAACAAAGAATGTGAAACGATGTTTTTTATTTGGAAGGCTAATGACATATTTCGACAGGTGCTCCGTGTGAAATGTTCCCTTTCTATTGCAGAAGTTAGCAAGTTTACTACTAAATGATCCTTTTTTTTTTTTTCTTGAAATCTGCTGTTGTAGCTCAATTTTGTTCTTTTTTAGTTTGTCAGCTTTATTCAATCTTGAAGGATTTTTTCATGAATCTTCCTAATTACATAAATTGCATCAATCAATTTCATTGCTTCTACCCCTAATTTGGGGTACAAAGCATTTCCAGGCAGAAAGACCCAGTCTGAATTAATATTCCCCTAAAGTACACAAGCTTGTGGTTGTGACAAAGATAATTTCAAAAGAAAATGAGTAAATGAGAATTTTTTGGAGGTGACTTCAGATCTAAAGACCCATGACTCCTTTATCCTCCAACATGATTGTTCTCCAGCATCAGGAAGCTGTACCAAGCAGAGCAGCATCTCTCTGACCTTTCCCATTGCTGAATGTGAGATCACTGTTACAAGACCTGAGAACAACTGGTTTTACTAATGTATAAAATATTGGAACAAAGAGGATTGCATAAAACAAATAGCTGATTATTTCTTCTAGAGATTTTCACTTAATGTGTGGATGTCTGGTTCCCTAAAAGTCATTCTGCAGCAACTATTGCTTCTTAGTGAAGCAGGATGCAAACATTTACTGTCTTCCATGGTCATCTGTAAAAAAAAAATATAATACACAACTTTTCAAGAAAATGGTTTTCTTTCCAGTGCTGAGGAAAAAAGTACAAACCCCACACCATGCTGACGTACTTTAAGGAAAAAAAGCCTGTGTTAAGATTTTCACCTCAAAACTTGGAAGGCAGATATTCAGACCAAGGGCCAAGCAATCTCTCTTGGTGAGCTACAAGTCGGGAGAGAAAACAGCAGTTGCCTCTTAGGAGTTAGAGTTATAAACTGATGATGATCTCTGATGGATGAGGAGACAGAATGGCACGACAGTAAGCATGGGACTAAGAGATAGGAGGTTGGTGACCAGCAAGCTAGAATGGCTGTTGATTTTTTCAGGTAGATCAGCCTCAACCTATTCCTCATCATGAGAACAAAAAGAGACAGAAAATCTTCTAAAACCAAGAAGTTCATTTTTTCCAGACTATAACCAAAGTAGATTGTCTTTAAGATACAGAGAAATCAAAATGACTCAACAAAGCAGAATAGAAATTTTAAAAGACAGTATATAAATAAAAATTAAATAATTTTAAAAATTAAAATAATTATTGCAAATAATTATTAAAATAGTGTTAATTATTAATTAATTAAAATAGTGTTATGTTAATTGATTATTTATTATTTATTGATATATACACTCAATAATAATACTATAATATTAATAATTTTTTAAATAATTGTTAAATATAATTTTACAATTAATTTAAAACCTCCTTGGAGGCCAAGATTCATTTTCTGCAGAAACCAGATGTAGTTGAAATAAGACCAGGGAACTTCAGTGATGAAAAGAATGTTCTCACAGATATACCCATGGAAAGCTACTCTATTTTCTCCCTAACCTAAATATAATTTCAGTTGTAGCATCTGCTCCTCTATGTGCATTTTCACTTGGAACCTCCAGTACCTGAGTTTCGTAATCACTCATGTTCCTCCTGAAGGCTGATATTTACACTCTAAGTAATATCAAGTATCATATGAAGTTAATTTATTGCCAAAAAATGCAAATGGAGTTAAGCACTGCTGGGGATCCTATAGCAACCATCTAGCTCTGAGAGAAGCCTCCCCAGTTTTTGAATAGTTGCAGAATTCAGTGTCTGCAAATATAAAGCATTTCTACATGCTTTCTGTACACGTAAATTTCAGGGTCTATTG
Organism: Phaethornis superciliosus; assembly: GCA_023637945.1. NCBI lineage: Eukaryota > Metazoa > Chordata > Aves > Apodiformes > Trochilidae > Phaethornis > Phaethornis superciliosus. Next base: position 49,213,566 of record JAJQWJ010000002.1, on the reverse strand, counting down.
GTGTGATGAATCATACAAATAAATTTCTAAATATATATTTAAAAAGTTATTATTAAAAAAATGTTGGCTGAGGCTGAAAGACACTGGTACAAAGTGATCCCAAGGGCTGTTACCATTTTGCCTTTGGTTTGTGAGAGTTATGGCACATGAATACACTAGAACGCATTGTAAACAAGACTGAAAATCAGGAAAGGTAAATGTAGCTAAAGATTATGTTCAAAGGGAAGACTTAAACTACACTGTTTCAGATATATTTGTAATTTTAGTGCGTTTCCAGCTTTTGCCTTAGTACAGCACCAAAATGTTTCCTCTTTAAATTTATCTTTCCCCTCAGAAATAATTTCCCTTCTTGAAACTGAAAACAGCAGTGACAGCTCTTCTGCATGTTAAGACGTCACTACTTCAAATCTGATCTCTCATATCCCTGCAGGCTCAGAAATTGGAGCTTTATATCGCTGCAGAGGGTTGATCTCCAGCTGCCTAATTGTTCTGTGCAGCTGCTTCTTTCAAATCCTGTAAGGACCTGATGTATCAAAGTTGAAATTATCAATTTCTGGCATGAAAAACTGTCATAAGTTTTATACATATACTTAGTTTTATGCTTTCAAAGCTAGAGCTTTGAAAACTTTGGGAACATAACGACTATACACAAAATCATTCTTTGAAAACTGAAACTCTATTTTTCAGTTGTTCTCACAATATAAGTTGTTCTCATAACATTTAGGAAAGATGCAGCTACAGAAAATTTTGACCAGTGAAAACTTACACCATCTGACACTCTTTGAGTGCTTTTGGTAGTATAATGTAATACAATACCTGTAGGTGTTGGCTACAAAATATGTTTCTTGAACAGCTGGCCTTTGCCTTCAGTTACTTGATTTCAATAATAACAAAAAATACCCCATCCAAAGTAGAGTTTCATAACACACTATAAACACTATAATTTGATCTCAGCAGCATTAAGATGGTCAACTAAACAGAAAGTCAGGCAACCAGCCACCTGTTAAATCATTTCACTGTCTCTCCAGTGCTGAGAAAGCTCACCCTGGTCTCAGCCTTGCCCAGGGTCTTTTAGAGAAGGTGAAAGCCCAATGGGTCACCCCAGGTGGCTGCCAGGAGCATCCCAATCTGGTCCAGCAACAAGCACTGCTAAAGCCGATCAGCTGCCAGCAGCCAAGTCAGCGCTTTTAGTATCTGCTGAAGTTGTTGAATTTTGACAGATCTGACAACACTTATCGTGTGTTTGGTGTTAAAAGCTCGGGATCTGACATAATGATAGACTTGCATGTCTTAACTAAAGGGTTTTGAGCTACTTTGAAATGACAGAGGATGACATCTTCATGGATTTTATGACAGCCAAATAGTATCATACATTCTTCCTTGTTTTCCTGTGGAAACTGAGTATCTAGTCCGGTGCCTCTCATTAAAATATTTTTCTTCGGATAACTATCATATTAACCATGAATGCCATTAGGGAAGGATTCATTTTCTACAACAAATAAAACAAAAGACACTTATAGTATCATAGTGTTGTGCTTTTGATGCCATATTGGTTCATTTTAAAATTGTTCCAGATTTTAATCACACAGGACAGAACAGTTTAGCACCACACAATTAAGTGTGTCAGCACACAAAATCTTAGTTTTACAGTTGCTTTTCAAATTCTGTCATTTGGGTGTCATCCTCAGTATTCAGATGGATCCTTAGGTCATAAAAAGCATGGTTATGTCTTGATGGCAAATACCAATGTGCAAAGGTAGATCTTGGCATACACCTTGCCACAGGTTATATATGTTTGCATATATACACAGATTGTATCTCTAATACTCTTAACTGGGCCTAAAGGTTTTTTTGAAAGGTATATATAAGATGACTCTGAGTCTGCCTTTAAAAGAATAACTAAATCAGTTCTGTGTTCTGCAACCCAAATGGATTAATTTCTACTGAAAATCCCATTGGAACTTAAGCCTCATACTGATTTAGAAATACCTGGGAGTGTGAAGAGGGTTAGAATTTCTGTGTTTAGGCCATAAATGTAAATGTAAGATCTGATTGTCTTTTCGGAGGGGAAGCCCACTAATGGCCACTGTGTTATTGTTTTGAATTATTAACAGATGCTTTTTGGTGTAGCTGAGACAAGAAGAAAGGTAAAGTACCAAATTTGCCAAAGCATTTCACTCCCAAGTTTATCAGTAGAGTCAGTCCTGAAAATCCACAGTAGAGGTAACCAGTTTGTGTCCCTGATGTCAAAAAGGAAGTCAATTAACCTGGTATATATAGCAATACACTTCTTTACAAGCAACTGATAAATTGCTGTAGCTTGTAATTTCTGTCATTCATCATGTTCTACTGATGGCTTGGAAAAATAATAAGCCGATTATACTTGTCATGTGTGTCATCACTTAACCTGTGATGGATTATTTTTTCTGGCATTAAATTTAATATTTTAAGGAGGTTTTCTTTCCGTCTGTAGTTAGTTAAGCCATTATGCCATTTCTGTTCTCCATAAACTTTCTAGAGTGGGAGGGGTTGGGGTTTTTCTAATACTGTTAGGTAATTAAATAGGGCTTTGTAGTTTCTTTTATATGTATCACTAGGTGTTTTAAAACCCATTTAATTACAATATTTTCTAGTTGTAAACTAGTACTGGAAATCAGTAAACTGCTCCTGTTCTTTGTACAACCACTCATCTCCAAAGATTCTAGCCAAACATGCATCAAAAGATAGTTGCACCTGCAATATATTTAACTCTCAAAAATTATCCTATAAAGTTTTTCAGAATGGACTTCTTGAGTGGGAAATATGTGAAAAAAAAGTCATATGGTGATTTCTGAATTTTTTTTTCCTTGCCAGCAAAGAAAAAGGAATTAATTTATTTTCTTCAGACTTATTTCCTGATTAATTCAGTGTTGTGCAGTTCTGGTTTCAAATACGTTATTTCTTCGCTTTTATGATATATCATCTTCATTATTTCATTCATACTTTTAAAAATAATTATTGTAATACTCAACACTGACATTGTATCCTTGAAAAAATCCATGAAGTAAGGATTATTAGCTTTTCTCACTGATGAGAAAACTGAGATGAAAGAGGAATTAGAGCCTGAATTTCAATCTGGACATTCTGACTCCAGTCTTGTAAGTGCTGATAACAGTTAGTTTCTCATTTTAATACTGAAGTTTTCTACTCCTCATAGCAATAACATACGCAGAGGATTTATATTGGTTTTTATTTTAATTCTTACTCAGTCTCACTTCGAATAAGAATTAAGATGAAAGATAGTGTTAATTATAACTGTTAGCTCTTACCTCAAGTATTTGTTTTTCAATCAACAAACATTAAAGTAGTGATTTAAGAGTAATTATGCTGATTTTAAAAATTAAAAACTGAATGGAGTAAGGTATTTCATCATTTAAATTTTTTTTTTCTAATCAACACACTACCAACAAAGTTTGGAAAAGTGAGTACTTAATTAAGCTTTGGCAAACTAGAGATGTTTTTCATCAATTAGATGAGGACTAAAATGAGTAAACGTGCCTGCCATGACAGATAAACTTGCAATTCTCCTTACAGAGAGGAAGGGATGAGATGAGCTTATTTTATATATATATAAATTATTTTATATATTTTATATATATTTATATATTGGTTCATATATATTTATATATGGTTATATATATATGGTTCATATATATTTATTTATTGGTTATATATATTTATATATTTTATATATATATAAATTATTTTATTTTTATTATTTTATTAATTAATTTAATTTTAATTATTTTATTTTTTATTATATATTTTATATATATATAAATTACTTTATATATATATAAAATATATATATATATATGCATTGATGCATGTACATGAAAAAATTGTTTAGATTGTTTCTAGGACTCGTGCTGTAACCATAGTGCTTTACCTCGCTTTGTGCTTCTCACAAAATTAAAACTGGTTCCTTTTGACATGTGTCTGACTAAACATTTAAGTATCTAGAACTTCTAAGTATCTAAAGTATTAAGTATCTAAAGTACTAAGTATCTAAAACCATCTGGAGTTTTTGGACTTTCATCTGAGATGGGAAGATTAGCACTTATCATTGATAAGTTAACTTTATTTCCTAAAAATGGATTAAATACTTGAGTTTCTTATTTTTTGCAACACAAATGTTTGCACTCATGAGAAAATTCAGCTGACTTAATTTTGGCAAATCAAGGAATTAAATGGCAAAAACAGCTGTAAGGAAATTAATATTTGGCTAGTTTGCTTGGAGTACAGTGAATTTTTCAGTGAAAGTAGAGTTTCTCTCTGCTAGAACCATTAATTTTGCTGATTTACTGTAAACATTGGAAATGGCATAAGAGACCCTAATTTCCTGCCTTTCTTTTAGAAATAGTACAGCCTGATTCCCACGTGCAGCCCTCTTCAGCTTGGAGTGTTTATCAGTACTATTTATTGTTCCCATTCATGCCTGGGTCTTTGAGCTATGGCTCATGTGCTACCACAGTTCAGTGCAAAGAAGAACCTGCAGGTCTGTGGGGCAGCTCTAAATCTCCAACAAAGTTTAAAGCCACTTAGCCTAAGAAACCACCAAGACCCTTTCCCTCTAATTCCTGGTACTGAAGAGTTTGCATTCAGGCTTGTGATTCATGAGGAATAGGTTATAATCTGAACGAAGTAAACACAAGCTAATTTTGATTTTGCACGAGGATGTGAGTTCACAGAACTTCAGGAAAAACTTCAAGCCTCGTGTACTCTCAAGATTAAACAACAAAAGCTAAGAGATTAAATCAGGATGGCAGAGAGCTGTGCTATTTAGCTTAGATGTAATTATCTGTCATTATCTGTCAATTATCTGTGAGTCAGCAGCTGACCCAGAGCCCACAGCTGAAGACTTGCTCTGCCCACTGGCCCAGGAGAAAGGAGGGCAATGTGGCTGTGTAGGACAGACCAACACAAAGGGATCACAGATGGACGATCCCCAAGCCCAAGGGTGATGGGGATCACCTCCCAGGAAGTGCAAAAGGAACAAAATGCCTCTAGACCTCAGCAGTACAAGCAGGGTCTGTCCCGATGGCAGCCAATCCTTCCCTCCAGAAAAAGCAAACCTAGAGAAATTTCTGTGCTTGGTGTTTTGGAGAGTGAACAAGGCAAGCTGTCTGGGCTTGGACAGACAAGATGAGATGGTGTGATCAGCAAGTTGTGCTCTTAATCATTCCAAGCCATACCTCAGCATTCCTCCTAGCTTGCTACAAAATTCTTATAGCGATATGCAGGGTTGTCAGCAAAGAAAAAGATATTTAAAACTCTTAAGACTAATATTCATCATATCCTGTAGTTAATGCATTTAGGATCTTGCACCTGACCTGATGAGACTCCCATTATAGTCATCACCTATTGTCATGATTAGATCATTTAAATAAACATGCTGATCCAATGAAATAATTACAGTCTCAGCCTCTATCTCTGACTTAGGTGGCAATATCTAAAACCGTTTAATCTTGCAACAATGAAACTTTGAGTAGCCAGTAGCATGCTTGTAGATACGGAGGGGCCAGTGCTAGGGAACCTGAGGCTTACTGCTGAGGAGGGAATTTTTCTTTTACTAGCTTGTTTTAGTTGTCCAGAAGATATTTTTCAATCATTCTAGACAACTAAATCATTATTTTCTAATTCTCTGTCCTACAACCCAAATAGAAAATGTAATTTCTGTTGTTTCCTGCTAGCACTTCCAGTGCCTTTGTCTTGACCAAAATACAAAACAAAAAAAAAAATCACTGCCTTGATCAAAACCAGAAGAAGAAGGTTTCCTATAATATTTAGTTTCCTAGCACGCAGGAAATTGATATAAATAATTTCCAGAAGAAAAGATTTCAAGAGCATATGTGATTTTGAGGATTACCATGCACAAGAGGATTATTATCTGAGAGACAAAGGGGATAAGAGATTACAGCACATTAAAGGGTAGTTGTTTTACATCAGAGGTGTAGGATAATACAAGACATTGGCCAGGGAGCTCTAGAAGGCTCCTGTGGTAGAACACAGGACTATTTGTAACAAGGATGAAGGAGCCAGACAGTCTGGATTTAGTATAAGCTTTCATGCTCTTCTAACTTTTCTGATTTCAGCTCTAGATGCAAGTGTTTGAAATATGCAAAGACATTTGCATTCAGAGAAGTGAAGTAACAGCAACAATAATCAGCTTACAGATTCCTGTGATATGATGAAGAAAAAAAAAAAAATCCTGACATTTAGGTCAAATACAAAAATCCTGTGAGCTGATTGGAGAGACCACCCTGTGGAATGATCACATGATTCTTCAGATGGAATTTCCACTTAACTGCCTAGCAAAATAGCCTTTCTCTTTGGCAAAAGGCATATCTCAAACATTTAGTTTCCTTCATCTTGTCTTGCAGATTTGTTTTCGTCAACTGATTAGAGCAAAAATATGGAAAGAAAAAAATGGGTGTTTACATATAAATTATTGTGTGATACATTTTAAACAATCAAAAGAGAAGTCATATATTCTCGTTAATTTTTCATTTTAAAAAGTGACAATCAGCACTACCATGGCAATAGCGAGGTAAGGTCTTGCTCTAAGAACAGGAGCTTAATTCCCTTGCATCCTATTTTGCTTCCTTGTGCTGAATATATGGCTTGAAACTTGCTTGTAGGTCAGATTTGAGCCTGGAAGCTGTGACAGCATTCCTGTAAATAAGTTTGCAGCTGAATGACAGTTCCACATTGTCTGTCCCAAGAGGAGAGCACAGCAGTTCATTAACTCTGAACTACCAAGCAGCCACTTGACACATTCCCTGTGCCTCCTGACCCTCTCGGGACTGGCTTGGTAAATTCCAGTATTCATCAAATAAAGCATCCAGACAAATTGCAATAAGCTTACTGTTTGTGCAATTAAATAAATGCAGGGAGCATGTTAATGAGTCTTTGGCACTCCGAGCCACTTGGCAGCCGCAGTTTGGCAAAACCCTTGTCACGATGCAGTGATGCTCCCCTGCAGACATGGGTTCCTCCGGGGCTGGGTGTCCCTGATGGGCGCTGTTCTGCCTGTCCAAAGCGACAAATACCATCTGCAAAAGAAAAAAGGTTTAGAGTAAGCACATCTCTCCGGCAGGGTTTCCGAGGGCTGTGGCTGAGGCAGTAACAATAGCAGGCAAACACCAGAGGGAGTTATTGTTCTACTGGAGATATGGGAAAGGCAAGCCTCGGGCTACGGTGCTTGTAAATAGCGTGACTGAGTTTTCTAAACAAAGACAGAAGTTCAGATGACATGACTCTACAAAAATGTAAATGGTGAAACCATTTATTCTAGCCATGTTTGAAAGATTTTGCACTCATCATCGTTTTTCAATGCTGACTCCAGTGTACTGATTCTTTGTACCAAGAAGTTGCTGCATAACACCCACATAAGGTCCAGCAACTTCTTAAAATCTGTCTGCTGTACTAGATTCCCACAGTTCAGTCTGTAGGAGGAGTAGGGATTAAGAACAAAATATTTTCACTTCTTTATTAAGCGAGTCTTTCTTCTCATTCCATTCACATACATTTTTTCTCTGCCTGAACTAATAAAGTCCTTGGACCTTCAGAGTGTAGCACAGTGCAGGACCAGATGCAACCATCTCCTTAGGTGTCCTGGTTTTTCATTGAAACAAATCTGGGAACACAGGAAAGAAACAAGTGTGTTACCTATATATGTAAGTTTTGACAACTTTCATATGATCCTCTATATTTCTGTCCAGGATCCTATCTTTCTACTTAGAGAAACATGGATGATATAAAGTTGTGGAGACATTCTCTGCAATAATATATTACAGGTCTATGTTTCACAGTTAGATCTCAAACACCTGAGGAACATCACTGTTCTGCTTCTGTAACTTTGTGCTATAAGTAAAAAGGTTCCTTACTCACATACACCACATACTTTTGACCTGAAAGGCACAGTGCCAGCCGAGGTCTGTGAGCCTCCAAATGATCTGCAAAGTGCCCTGTGCTTCAATCCACCATGGCTGTGGCTCTGCTCTTTCAGCAGCTATACCTGTGTCTGCCTGCTGGAAGTCTGTCCTTCTGCCCACAAACTCTCAGCTGGACCAGGAAAAGTTAATCCCCTGGACTCTCTTTATAGAGGCTCAATTTCAATTTTTTTTTGCTTCTGCTCAATTTTCAATAACTGATTGAAAGAAAACATACAGAGAGTGCCAAGGTGAACCCATGCCAGTGTTTTTTTAGAAAACACATCAAACTGACTCAAACTGATCACAGTTCACACAAAAGCTGGAGCAGGTGGGAAGCTTCTCCAGTTCACCGCTGAACTTCAAAGACAATGGTCTAAAGCAGAGACTCACTCTCTGCTTACTCCCCACATGTAATTAATGATTCTGCACTGGCTCCTTTTAGCTTCTGTTATTTACATGGTGCTTACCTTTCTACATCTGTTACACTATGGTTTGCCTGTGGAATATGAAGTGCAGACCTCCTCATTGCACAACCCTGATGTCTTTTCGGTGGAAGACATCAAAGTTCTCTTCTGTTCTCGAAAAAGTTTCCCATAAAAATCGTCCTTTCATTAATGAACTTCAAAGTAATTCCAGGCTGTACCCAATGTTAAATTGTATAGCCCTAGCATTCACAATGCTTCCAAGGTGAGGGATTCTGAAACAAAGCTGGTTTTTGGTTTTTTTTTTTAAGTAGTTTTGTTGCAGGTATGTAAGACCTAATGGGAATGAGCCTATTCTTTTCTTAGGTGTGTCAGCTTTACAGAGCTCACCATCACAAAAAGTGGATCTTCCTGTTGTTATAATGGTGAACATAGAAGACATTTCATACATTCAGGTGGATAACTTCCATTGTGGTGAGCTTTTTAAAGATCTGGGTGTTACTAGAGGTGGGTGTTTGTTGATTCATTAAGTCAGAACCATAAAAAATTATCCAGGGAATAAATCTTTTTCTTCCAATAGGTAAAAAAGAAACCTGAGAAAACGAGAATCAAATTTTCATCATAATCACACAGGCATAATTGTAAAAGAAGAAAAATACATTTAGGTGTTTAATGACATGGGTAAGTGCTTGGCAAAATTCACAGAAACCACTATGCAGAACAAATGCTTAAGTAGGCTTGGTTTTATAAATCCCTTTAAATATCAGTATCTCTATGAATTCAGATCTGAAACCTTGGTTGCAAGTTAATACATTGCTTCTACTTTTGAAGGTAAAAACCAGTGTGCAAATGTGTATCTTCCTACAAGATGGAAAGAATTAAAGGTTATATATAAAGACCAACTTCAGCTTAGGAAACTACAACTCCCTGGCCTGCTCTCATAGTGGAGACAGGGGCTTTTCCATGCACCTAAAGTTAGGTTGTAGTGACAACACTATCTTCATAAACAGCACTGTCATACAGTATGTCTGTCACTACTTCACAGTTTCGTGCTCCCCCCAACGCTGCTAATATGGCTATTTCATGGAGCTGTGCTGTGAATCTGGCTTTTGGGGGGAAAAAAACAAAAGAAGAAAAAAAGGGAGGGAGAAGTAGCAGGAATGGTGAAGGGATCTGCATGTGTTACCGCTGAGGACAACTACCATCAATGCTTGATCTTTACACATGCTCTGAAAGGAGCTGAAATGATCCCTTGTAAATAATCCATTCATTTGGGACATTCTTATTACAGACTTTTAAACAATTCCTTGTAACATTTCTCTATGTCAGGCTAAAACATTTCTGTGTGACTTGCTCACAGCTCCTGAATAGTGCTGGTGCTTCTTCTGCAACAGTATTGTGGAGTTGCAGTAAAGGGGAAAGAAAAACAAATATAAGTAGCTTTAATAATGAATTCTGCTGGTTGTTCTAGAGAACTTTGGCTTGATGGGAAATGGTGAGAATTTTCACACGAGGTTGTGGGTCTAGCAGCTGCCCTCCATTGAGCATAGCTATCCAAAACAAGCTGGTTTATAGACTGGAGGCAACACGTTGTCTTCACCAGATCCATAAAATCATGGTAATTATCTCTTAAGACCAAAGTCTAATAGCAAACACGGGAGCTGAGGCATTGATTCATTGAGCTGTACTGACTGTGCATGACAGAAACAACAAAAGCTCACACAAGTACATAAAAACTGCTAGATATAGCACAGAAGAGCTTAAGGCATGATACTGAGGGTGGGTGGGAATATGTGGTGACTATTTTTGTTAAAAGCAGTAAAGTAAGTGCTAACAGCAGCTTAGACTTGCAAGACAGAAATCTTTGTCTCTGATTCTTCCAGGGCTGAAGGAAGTCAGGCTCCCTTTATTCTTTGTTTATAAAGATTCCAAGATTGATGCTTACTCCATCCCTACAGTCCTTTCCTAGCAATAGCAACCATCTAATCCAAAATTTACTATCATCTCAAGTAAAAAAAAAAAAAAAAGTATAGCAAGGTCACACACTTATGAATATTAAATTTATTCATCAGATAAGTATGCCTGTGGAAAGGACAAATCCTCTAAAACTGTTGGAGCAATTGCACTTGTGAAAACAGAGCACTACAAACAGTTAAAATTTTCAATGCCAAGCATGACTTACATCGGAAGTAATTTTTATGTTACCTTAAAGCTCAGAAGATTTTGCCAGGCAGCACATACGGACAGCACAGGAGGCATTTGTAATGTGAAGAATCATTTCTCAATAGGAACTTTCCAGATATGTGTCTGTGAAAAGAAATCCTGTGCTTCAGGGATAAGAACAAGGAAAAAAAGGTCAGGTTGCCCTTTGGAAAATATGACTTGCAAAGCTTATAGAGTTCCTCTTTAATAATATATTTTTTAAAACCTGTGCTTCTGAGGGCCTACTTTGAACACCATTCACCTTTTGGGGCACCTTTCATGAGGACTTATAACCTACAAGAAATTAATATTAGCCACAGCAGTATGTGCCTGCATATGTCAGGCTGCAAACAGGGACAAGAAGCGCTGGACTGTAGTCCCAGAGACAACACAGAGATTGATTCCCAGAGGTGAAGCTCTTGAGACACGTGTCTTTCTCTACAGACAACTTTTACAATTCCTTCATTTCTAGATTATGTTTTTACATCAAAGTATTGGGATACTTAATTTGCCACTTGTGGTCTTATGAAACTGTAGCCCTTCCAGAAATACGCTTTGTCTACCTAAAGTACAGTGTTTTCTACACCATATTTTCTCCAACTCACCTAGGTTCACACCCATTTACCAGGTTAGCATAATGTCTTTTTCCAAAGGGTCTGCATATTAATAAGTATTTGGTATTCCTTTGAGTCCCTTGACCAGTTTATTCCTCTAATATTATCTAAAGGATATTAGATCAGAAAGTTTACCAGATGTCTTTAGAGTCTGATGTAATTTTATCAGTGGTAGCCTGTCAGGATTAGTTAGCAAAGTGTTTAATCAATACCAACTGATGTGCTGTTAGCATGCTCTCATCCCCCTTCCTACAACACCTTTTTTTCATTTACACAGCACATTTTGCTTCAGAAAAGTTGCATAGGCATCAGCCCAGGATTTGCCTGAGGCTACCAGCTGAAAACATGTCAAGTTTAGCTGGGAGCAGCCCCAGAGGCACTTCTGCTTTGCCTCTGCTGTGTCTGGTCTAATCTGTCACTTACTGGAACCTGGATCCATGCTGGGTCCTCTTGAGGAACCAAAAATACAGCCAGCCTTTTTGGCCACACTGAAGAAGTGAAGGTCTAAACAGTCCATCCTAAATCCAGTCTTAGTTCCATGCTCTGGGATTGTAAAGGAGCTTCTCACCCTCTCTCTGGTGTGGGCTAGAGGAGAGACAAAACAGAAGCAGAATATACTTTTGTAAATAAGTTTGAGAGTCCTTTTCATAGTGAGGTGGTGGGACAGTGCAGTAACAATCTCAGTTTCCGTCAGTCAGTTTACCTTCACCCCTACAATGAAATACAAAACACCCATGCTCCAGAACATAGCATGATTCATTTTAAAGTCTATCTTTGGCCAAGCCTGTACTTGACAGGTCTTGTGCTTTGCAGGGGATTACTTCAGGGGGCAGCCAGGAAGAGAACAACCAAAATCTGAAGCTATTTGTATACACACAGATGTGTATTCCTGGGCTAGCATTTCCTTGCCTGACCTCAGGAAGATGTGATGAAACACAGCCCTAGCTGCTGAGCCAGTAAGGCTCTTTGAACTGATAACCATGACATGTTCTGTGATGTGGTTTGCCTGGAAACCTATTTGATTCTTTTGAAAGTCCAAAATACCAAAATGACATCAGCTGTAGTGTGCACTGAAAAACCTAGGCTGAGATGGCAGACTGTCTTATTCCATAAATGATTGCAGATGTTTGGGTGAGGGCTGCAAAACATGAGGCTTTTGAAATGTGTACATGTGGGAAAGGAAACTAGGGACATATATAAACATGAACACATTTGTTATATATTCCAGCCAGTCAGCTGATCCCATTTCACTTTGGCAGTTATTAAAGATGTGCAAAAATAAGTGGAAACTATGATAGTTGCAATACATCTGGTTTACTGAGCTTTTTATTTCTGACTCCATAGGCTTACCTCCCTTTGTCTGATGCCAGCTATATACAAGACACATGGAACTGTCAGCAGTCTGAAGAAGAGGCTTAGGGGATATGCTGCTGGTTTTTATTAGCATCAGATTGCAAAAGCATATAGCCTGAGCTGGTTTTCCAACAGCCTTAGTCTCAGCTCTACGTCCCAAGAGCCTAAGTAAAATCTGGCTGGTACTAATTTAGGAATTGCTCTAAGTATGTGATGCCCTTTAAGGGACTGAGTCATTTGCCAGAGTCACAGGCTTGGGAAAAGGATAGGAAGAAGAGCTACTGGCTGACAGATTACTGGCATTACATCTCCCTTTTGATTTCCAAATTTGATCTGTTTGGCATTGAGCTCCAGATGGAAGGTTCTCATAGTTATTGCTGAAGCTGCATCAAGAATGCAGGGTTGTGGCAGGAAGTGGCCATGACCACCTACTTGTCAGCCATAGGGAAAACCAAGTCATCATGGACCTTCAGCTTCCAAAAATTAATGGCAAGAAAAATCTGTCCTGGTAAAATGTTCTTTGCACCCTCTCTTTAGGCCAAATTTCAGCATGTTAATACATTGCCATATAACAATTCTGACAAGGCCTTTGACAGACTTGTCACAGCTTTACCTCAATGCAGCTGTGCACAGAAAATGAAGGGATTTTGCTGCTGTGTGCTTCCAGTTCTTTTGCAAAGTTATCTCTAGTTATCTTAGTATTAAGTTCCTATAAATCTCACTGAAATTTCTTCAGCTTGTGTGTTTATGACCGATGACAAATTAAAAATGAAGTTTCAAGCATTTATACAGCATCATTCAGTTCTCTTAAAAATTGGAGTGTCTACTTTTTTTAAGCTGTCCTTTTAACAAACTTTGCATCATGCACAGTTGGAAGATAGAAAACATATTTTCTTTCCTGATCGATGTTGTCCTTTTCCATTTGACAGACATTTTCCATTTTGACAGACATTTAGAGTCTCCACATCTGTAAGTGTTCACTTTCTGTTTATACCTTTGTCTTTGCATCAGCCAATGTCATCAGCAGGAAGGGGAACAAATACAGGTAGAAAAAAAAAAACTAGGCAGTCGCCTATGTGGTATATTCACACGAGTGTGCTAAAAATGCTGAAATTAAGCTGCACACAGCTAAGAAAGAAAATTCACTGGGTTTATGAAATGTGGAAAACTAATTAGACATTTTGTTGTTACTACATGGGTTCAAGAAGCAACAAATAAATGAAATAAAATCCACCAACGGCTATAATTGTGAAGAATACCACATCAGACTAGGGAAATTACTGAACTGCAAGAAAGTGGAGTTGGGAAAGTGACTGGCAGAGAAAGAACATACTTGCCCTGCTCTTGTCTTGAGCATCCTGCCTTAGCCACTGTCTGAGACCACCAAAGCAAAGTGGAGGTTTGACTGCGTTGCAGTGAGCAAAAACAGCTTCTTAAAACTGATAGAAATCCTAAATGCCTACATGAGTTTACGCCAGCTAAGAGTTATAATTGTAGAATTGTTTCTGTTGGAAAGGACCTTTAAGATCATGAAGTCCAACTGGTAACCTAGAATTGCCAAGTCCACCACTAAACCATGTCCTTCAGCACCACACCTGCATGGTTTTTAAATGCCTCCAGGAATGGCAGCTCAAACACTTCCCTGGTTCCTCTGCCTGACAACCCTTTCCTAATGTCAGGAAATGTCTCTTTTTTCCTAATATCTAATCCTAACCTCCCTTGGCACAACTTGAAGCCATTTCCTCTTGTCCTGTCACTTGTTATTTGGCAGAAGAGACCTGACCCCTACCTCACTACAACCTCCCTGTTCAGGTCATTGATAAAGATATTCAAGAGATCTATCCCCACTTGTGAGCCCTGGGAAACATTGCCTGTGGCTGGCAACAGGTTTTAAATCCATTCACCACAACTCCTTCGGGATGGCCAGCCAGCCATTTTTTTACCCAGCAAAGAATACACCTGGCTAAATTATGAGCAGTTTATCCTAGAGAAAACTGTGGGAAACAGTGTCAAAGGCTTTACTAAAATCTAGATACATAACACCCACATCTTTTCTATAATCCACTAGGTGGGTGACCTTGCCATAGAAAGAGATCAGTTCCAGTATGTATGTTGCCTTATTTTCAAGTAATTGCACACAACTGAGACAATATTTCAGTTTTCAGGTGCATAGGTTCAGAAAGAACTTTATAAAATCTGATTGTATGTGCTAGAAGACAAAGTTTAGTCAATAATAACAAAACTCTTTGCTCCTATTCTGTGGTTTATTCTTGTCTTTATACACCCAACTTCATAAATGAGCTTATGTTAAAAATATCTTCCCACATGTAGCAATGTCTGATAGGTTCAGTATAACTTAGCAGCTGGAGGGGGAAAATGCACAAAATCTTTGCAGGTTCTGTCCGCAAGAAAAGCAGCAAGCAGCATCACAAATTGAAACTGGTGCCCCAAGTGGCAACAGGGACGAAGGTTTTCATCAAGAGCAAATTGAAGTCAGCATGATACTGGCTGGAGACAGAACCTGACCCAAATATCAAGGCTCCAGATGAGTTCAGTGGAGCTTGAGCATGGTCAAGCTGTCACCTGAGAAAGAGAGCTAATACAGAGCCATCCAGTGCATCCTGCAGGGGACCCTGCCTGAGAGAAGCTGCCACTGCTGTGCTGGTGACATTAATACAGAGCACAAGTACCTGGTACCAAGATGGAAGCATTATTGAGAGAAAAGTTCTTGGCTGAGTTAACTTTATGGGACTATCCAAAATCCTGAGCCAGTACTCCCAGCATTTTAAGTTTCATTCTCAGTAGTGATTGTGAGCATCAGAAGGAAGGAGAGTTGACGGTGCAAAAGGTGTTTTGCTGAAAAGAAGGTAAAGTGAATTTTTTTAGCTATGTAACGCAAAATGTGTGAGTCACCTTCATTAGAAATAGAAGTTAGCAAGTTTCTATGTTTCAAGTGGTGACACTATAAAATACTTGCTGATTCTGGGCTAAGAGGTAAGGTTGGATTGCATCCAAGCAGAATTTACCTGCAGTAATGGCAACAGCATGTTATGGTGATAAGTACTAAAGTCATGCTGGTGCTGGAAGAAATTCTATATACTCTGGCTGTTCTGGTCTGAAAGCTGAGAAGCACAGCTGCCTTCATTTTCCCATTTCTTGGGCAACACCACAAATCCAGCAGGCTGGTATTCATATCACTCTATACTAAAAATTGTTGGCAATTATTTTGAAACAGCTCGTTCTTTAGTATTATCTTGATGACATCATTTGAGGCGCAGGTCTGGAAACCATATTCCTATTTGAATCTCCCAGTCACAACAGGTAAGAGCACATTACAATTTGGGGGAGTGTTTGCTTGGCTGAGGTGCTTTGGAGACATGTCAGACATAGCTGTAGAACCAATGGGTTTGTTTAATGCACTGTTATGCTAGAAAGGTTTTTGTGAGGCTTTGCAAGATGTAATCCAGAAGACCTCATGGTTTCTATATTCTTCTTGGGTTTTTTCTGTCTCGGACAAAAAGATAATTTCAGAACGAGGTGTCTGTAGCACATGTTTTCTGCAGAACTGGTGACAATAGAAACATTTCAGTAAGGTCCCTAAATGAGTTACGTCACTTGTTTTTTGACTCTGCAATCAGAGAGGAACTACCGAGGAAGCCTGCTGTCACTGCTGGGGAAAGGATATAGGTCCTGGCAGCAAGCCCAGGCCTGCTCAGCAGATCAAAGGCTCTTCCCTTGGCTCCCAGAGCTGTCCGGAAAAGCAGCTGCCCAGTACCCTTTCAGCATCCTCCGTTCCTTTCCCCTGTGCCAGCACATAACAACTTCTTTTCGCTCCTCACATCAGCAATAGTCTCATTTTTATCCCCCTGCCAAGCAAGATCCTTTTAGGGAGAACACTCGTGTTTACTACCTGCAGATGCCTGGGACAGACAGCAGAAAGGCTCTGGGAATTCTGTGTTTCTTACACCCTCCTCCCTACTCCCAGAGATGCTCCCAGATGCTGACTTTAACCTGGAAGAGAAGGCAAAGCCAAAAGGAACAAGCCATGGTTATAAACCACATACCGTTTTCCAAGCCAGCTGGATGGAAGATTTCAATTTGGAAAAGTACTTTTTGTGCCAAGAAGAGCATAACAGCCATGCTTTGAAAGTCTTCCCACTCACCTCCCAGAAAAATAAATAATGTGGCTTTTTTGTGGGCTTCTTGGTGGTGGTTTTCCCTTTTTAAATACATGACTGCTTTCCTCCAGAGCTGCTGCTTGTCAGTGCTGCTGGTCACCATTCCTGTTAACTGGTTCCTGCCAGGAGGCTTGTCTGCTGTGAAATGAGAGTCAAGCAGATGTGTAGAACTGCAGACTCTGCAAGAAGAACGTGACGTCTGCTATTACAGTACCATGTCTGCTTAAGTTACACAATGGGCTGGTTGATGGGAGGCTTTAAAAATAACTGCACTACACTTCAAAGGTACACTCAGTCTTTAGGTACCAAATTACTGCTAAAAAGGGGACAAACGCCTGACCTTTGGCTGCCTCCCAGGCAGTGTCTGCATCACCAGCACCTTTTCTCCTCCCTGGTTTTGCAAGTTAATCAGACTAGTGGTGGTAGGTGAACAAATTGTCCTGCCTGGATCTGCTAAAGGTCTTGAAAATATTTCTGCAATTGCTTTTGTTAGCACTGTGAGACACTCCAGCTTGCAATCACAACTGTGGATATGAGGTTTCCTTGATCAATAAGCAGTCCTCAAGCATGGGTTTGCTGACTAATAATCTGCCATAATTAAAATTACTATGGGAGCAATGTTTTAAAAGATCTTTGTTTGAAATGTGAGTTTCCATGTGCCATTAAAGCTGCATGATTTTGGGAGCACCGCTGGGCAGCAGAACCTCTTCTCGCTGCCTTTGCAAACTTCAATCAGGCATTCATATGGGTTTGCCTAGTAAAATTGCCAGTAATTAATAATATTCTGTACAGAAGCATCAGAAAGCTTTAAAGTGTGCAGTTGTGGACTGTCCTGGTGCCTAGCCCAGCTGCTTGGTAGGTCTGGGTCTGTGGGCAAGCTGTTCTATGCCTCAGTTTCTCCTGCAGTAAAATGAAGAGAATATGAGATTTAGTGATGCTAGCAAAATATTTAGTGTCCATGGGTCGGTGGTAGAAACCACTGGAAATGACAGATGTAGACTCAGTAAAGGAAGAGAGGTTATTTTCCATAGCTTTGCATATTATACCTGATGCTGTTATAATGGAATCTGATTTTCTAGTTCAGGTTTCAAACAAATATAATATATTAGACTGCAGTGGCACACTAGGGGGAATTAGAATAAGTGGAGAGGGAGAACTGCTGGTTTATTAGTACTAGAAATACATATCATTGTTTATTGTCATAAAGTACCTCTTAACGAGGCACAATTATGCTTGTAATTTTTTTTTCTCATTGTTGTTCTTAATTGCTCTTCTCCACGTGTCTCCTACCACCATTTCTTTATTATGTGCATTGCAAAACTCCTCAGGGGTCCCAGTGAGGCATCAGTATTGTGGAAAGACAGGGGAGCCCCCCGAGTACTTGCTGTCATTTCTTTCTATCTCTCTCCCTTATCTCTCTTCTCTGCCTTTATTGAAATCTTGGCACTTGCCTCTTCCTTCCTCCATGTGAGTCTGGTTTTGTCTTTACTATGCCAGAAACAAATTATTTTGACAAAATGAACATTAAAAAGGAGAGCAAACCACTCTCTTGTGTTTTGTTTAGTAGAAAAATGTGTGGCATTATAAAATATTGAAACCTTAATGATGCAGGAAAACTCAGGCAACGGGTAAAATAAATGGATACCCGAAGCAAA
This sequence comes from Phaethornis superciliosus, assembly GCA_023637945.1. Lineage (NCBI taxonomy): Eukaryota > Metazoa > Chordata > Aves > Apodiformes > Trochilidae > Phaethornis > Phaethornis superciliosus. Next base: position 49,195,166 of record JAJQWJ010000002.1, on the reverse strand, counting down.
TGTGTGGATGCACCAGATGGGATTCAATCCAAGACCAAGCCATATCTTTATCCCAGGAGATATTTGTGGTAGTTACGGGACCTGATCTTCAACAGATTTTTAATTTCTGGAAAATTAATCATTACAAGAAGTTTTTAAAGGATTTCAAAGGGTGAGTTAAGAGTACAATTTGTCTTGATAGGCTGGCTCAGTGCCTTGATCTTCTTGATCTTTTTATTGTCCTGGTAAATCATTTATTGGGGCAAACTTTCAGAAAACTCACACACAAACTATGCTAAGCAGAGCTTCCATAAAGTAATATTAGTCTCTGTAATACCAGGTTTAGGCCCCTGCCTCATATTGTGGGAGCTTGAAAGCTTCCCTTCTCTGAAAAAATATTTAGTGAACTCTTCTGTTCATTTCTCATTTGACCTGTCTTTATGAATTATATTTCTGTGGTACCTGATACAAAACTCCAAGTACTGCCAGAGTGTGAGATATTGGAGGACCATATCTTTTATCTTTTGAATGAGAAAAATGCAGTATAATATATATAAATATATAAAAATATATTAAAATATATAAAATTTGTAAAAATATATAAAATATATATAATATAGAGAGAATATTTTTTTTTCTAAATTGTTCTATTTGACTTTGGTAGTTTGAAGCAGAGATGTGATTTGAAAGGTTATGATTTTAAAATATTAAGGGGGAAAAAAAGGAAAGGAACGGAGGAACTGTGTAAATTCTAGTCTCCCTATCCATAGATACTCCCATAAAATTACCATATATGATTTCTGGAAGGATTCACTTTTACTTCTGTACATCAGTTACGGGTTTTCCCTGGTCTAAAATATCCCAAACCATTTACTGTCATCTATATGCAGCAGCAATTCCAAATCTTGAAGTATGATGAGTACCAAAAATAATGAAATATAAAAAAAAGCAATGTCTTCCTGCTTGTATTCTGACTTCAAAACTGTTCAAATGAAACTGATTTATCAAAGGAATATTAACGTAATCTGAGAATCAGAGCTTTTAGAAATATATTTTAACAAAATCCTTCTGATAAAATATCAAGTTTTGGCAATGCTCAGTAGAAATAGGACTACCTGGAAACTTGGGTAATTTCTATTATTGTTTTCTACAAGGCCACGACCATTTTCCCATCATACATATTAGCATGTGGTGAAAGGGAATAATTCATCTGGCACAAGAAATAACCTTGTGTTATTTTTCATCAAGAAAAAATAAGTGTAGAAAAAGTTACATGTAGATAAAAATACATGCACAGAAAAACTAGCTATACATGTAAGTGGAATATAGCTTTTTTATTAGTAGTATTTACAGATAGTATGAGCTGATGGATTTTAATAAAGTTCCTCCATCCAACATGTATAATCATCCACATTTTGCTGCAAGATCCAAACAGCAGCAAATGGTGATATTTGCTAATGTTCATTAAAATGTTAGCCTCAGGTGACACATGCAATTCCTAGCACTGAGTTTTGCACTAGAAGCATGAACACATCCTCATTGTCTCATTAATTAAAAAGATGTCTGTCCTGACTGCTATTACAAGGCATACTGCTTGAATAGAGAAGGAGTTTCTGACAATGTACAACCAAGGACAGCTTAGAAGTTTGGGGATGACAGTTCATTAGTAGTGGATACTTCCAGAACTGTGCATGCCCAGCATTACACATTACAGAGTGCTACACGTTTCAAGCTTCCCATCATTGACATCTCACAGCAAAATTAAGCATCAGCTCCTTCTGATCAAAATTTGTCCTTGTTTTTTTTAAAAGCACTCTGCCTTTTTTCTTTTATTTTATTTTAAAAAGTAGGCTTCCTAAACCTGTATTCTTCCATGAATAATTTTTCAACTCATCAATTCATTTCATCCAAATTTAAGAGAGAAGAATCTCTCAGGAGTTCTTATGTTCTGGTGGGATTTGTGAAAATCATTGGTGGGGTAGGAAAGAGCACCTGGGGTTTGCATCCTTGCTGCTGAGCCTGACTGCTCCTCCCTGGCAGCCCCAAAGCAAGAGAGCAGGTGGATGCTGCTTGTTCTGTTTGGTGGAAACAGGGGCCCAGGGTGAGGGACCTGAAAAGGGGTGAAGCAACAAGGCACTTGGCAAAGGGGAGATGGATGTATGGAGAGAGGAAGGGGTTGAAGTGAGAAAGAAATAATCAAGAAGAAAACAGGCTTCATCTGTTCTGTTTCTTATGGAAAAATTGTCCCCAGCATTGCCAGTCTTCAAACTTGGGGGTTGTAATTATGGCCTCAAAATAAGAAGTCTGTGGTTTTTCATTCAGGCAAGCTCCCCCTGCCTACCCACAACATCTGTGGAACAGCTGTAGTACTTTAAGCTCTCCCAAACTAACAATTTTTAGGGCTAATCTTCTGAAAGAGCTAATTGAAATCAAGTGACAATAACCTGTATTAAATTCTGTCTAACATGGAACCTCACAAGTTAAATATCCACCCCCCTATATGTGTCTGTCTGACTATCTATTTATCTATCTATCTATCTATTCTATCTACCCCAGATTGTCAAGAAAATTTGCTGTCCCTCACCTCAGATAATATTTACCTGGTACATAGACCTGCTGCTTGTGCCCTGACTCATCCCTGCTCCTGCTGCTGCTGCTCCAGGGCTACATCTGCCTCTTTTACATCCGTCTCTCATGAAAGCATTGTTAGCTGTTTGCCAGTATTAAAGCAAATGTGTCTGCAAAAGCACTTGTACATCAGCTATTTTGAACAAGCTGCTGTGAAGGAATTTTTTGCTAAAAACAGGAGAGAAAAAAAAAATGAGCTGGTATCTTGAAATATTTCCTCACTGCAGCAATCAGCTGAATAGGAAGGTCAAAAGAGAACAGCATAATGATGTTTGCAGATAAAAAGGGGATAAAGAGAATAAGGCAGAAGGCACTGAAATTTGTTCATAAAGGAGTGAAGGAAACCTCTAGAAGCAGAAAGGAGAAGCTAATGTGCCTTTAAAGTACATTTAACGTGGGATTGCTGACATGTCATCACAAGCACCAGCATAGAGCCATTACATGGGTCACTGCAGGGACAGGGTTACGGTGCCCTTCTATAATCTTGTTGGATTTATTTTATATTTAACTTTGCTGTTGAATTCCACCTGGTATAATGTTTGGTTTAGGAATAAGTACTGCAGACCTCAATTTTTTTAATGCTGACATGGCGATAGGGACTTTTAACCCCAACTCCCCTCTATACATTTTTGTCTGAAAAGTAATGTGAAGTCTCTTGGAACAATATTCTTTGCTCTTTCTGGGTATTTTTCATGAAAAGTTCAAAGACCACTCTTTATTTCTCAGATGCTCAGATTGTTCTAGAAGGCATTTCAAAGCTGACAATCCTTCTGCCCTTTACAAAAGTTTCCATTAACAAACAGAGAAGACTAGGAGTCAGGTGTGGTGAAAATTGCTCAGCCACACACCATGAGCACTGAGTATGACAAGGTATGGTTGAAGTGAGCTGTTTATAAATAAGTGTTAAAAGCTCACCTAGGTCTATAAGAGGTGTTATACAATGATGTTGCAGAGCCAAAAATATCAAAAGACTTTTTCTAAGCCCTGTGAATAAGAAAAGGAGTGGCTAGATTCATTACTGCTTATGAACGCTGTTTCCCCAGCTTCTTCTTAATATAGTTTCACTGGCACAATCACAGCCTTCCACATTCCAAAACAGAAAGCCATCCTCATTCTTCCTTACCACAAAAATGTGCTTTTTAGAGCAAACCAAATAGGAAAAAGCAGTACTCAAACATGCTACTGATGTCTGAAAACTTGTGGTGAAAAAACAAAAAAACCAAAAAATCAAATCAGCACATCTTCAAACTACAAGTTCTCATACTTGGGTTTTGTCATGGAGGTGGGGGGAGGACATTGAGACTGTATGTGGTCCAAGCACCTGTATGGAACTTGCACCTGTATAGAGCCCTAGCTTGCCTCGGGTCCCAGGAAGCAAGATTTGCTAAGGATGTTACCCCTGAAAGAAGAGGCAGCATCAGAAGGTCAATAGAGAAGTTTGTTGAAGACACTTGGCCAGTAGCAGTCACCAAGTCCCATCCATTGTGTCCCCTTTGGTAGGAGTGGGAGGAACATCTCAAAACTACCTGTGCCTGAGCTCTGCCTCTTCTGTCTGGGTCCTTTGTGCATCAGGTCACAACGCTGAGTTGTGCAGGTGGTTGTTGGAAAGATTGTGTTACCAGAGATGACGTACACCCTGGCTGAGACACAAACCACGCTTGTCAGTCACAGCGGTCCTGGGCACTTCATCTGTTTGGCAGTGGTGGCCTTGACAACTCCTTGCGTTGACTCAATGCTTCTTCAAAAATACTCTCGTGTTAATTTTCAAGTGAGTAATAAGTAATGGATGTTGCTTATTGCTTATTGGTACATCTGACAAAGACTGTGGACAAAATGTAGGTAAAATATATGGTGGTTGGAGCAGAATCCATTACATTTGCAGCAGTCCTTGGCATCTTCTGGAACAGGGAGCAGCTTGCTATTTTTCTCTTTTTATTTTTAACATATCAGACACATGAAAGCAGGGATTTATTTACAAACCTATCTGAACAAATAGCTCCAAAGACAAAAAGTAATTGCCTAATGCTTACCACTGTGGTAGCAACAAAGATTTAATTATTTATGGGTAGACTTCATCTCTACCATTTTTGTAGGCTATTATGCCTTGTGGGATAGGGAATGTGCTTCATTAGGACCCTCTCTTAAGAATCAAATTTAAACCATATGAACATTCAGCTCAAGGTCTTTACCTCAGAAATAATTATGTCCATAGCTACACACTGCCTGTTAGCTAAATGTCATCCAAGGTCTTCCTTGAAATATTAGAGACATAAGTAGTACCAGGTTAACCAAGTTCCTGAAAAATAATTTGAGGGATACTGTTTAAAGCAAGTAAGATTGTGGGACATGATTCAGGGCAGAGAGAGAAAACTCTGGAAACCTAAAGGGATAAAGCAGTCCCCTCTACATTTACTGCAGGTTTGTCTCTGTGTGCGTGGTGTTACTCACAGGGCTTTTGTGTGTGACTAAGAAGCACATGAACACACAAAGAGTGAAAAAATTAAATGGGCTTGAGGCAGTAAGTCAAATAATGCCTTCACAGTTGGGATCTCTGTGCCTGAGGGTAGCAAGTCCACAGGCTAAGGTCCAAATTCCAAATGAGACATACACATAGAGATCACAATATTCAGAAATTCAGCATCTCATTTGACAGAAAATAAAATACAAGAGCATGAATGTATCAGCACTTGTATTGTGTTACAGGGTTCCTTAAAAATAGTTGCTGGTAAAAGGAGATTTCTACCACAAAGAACCATACCTTCAGTCATTCCTTTGGCAGTTTAGCTACTCTCCATTTCCTCAGATAGGAGCAATATCCCCAGGAATCCCTTTGACAAGGAGTTTCTCTGAGCCTGTATCCAGTTGCAGTCTATAGAAACTTAGAGCAAGGTTGAGAGCATGAAGACAGAAGTCTCTGAAAGCATTAGGAAAAGAGAAACAAAGAGTGTGAGAGAGCAAGTTTTTTTTCTTAGATGAGTAAAGCAGGGGGAATTATACCTGTCCTTAGGTTTTGTGGTGAGTGGAGCCCAGTGTCATGTCTAAACCTGTTTGCTTTCCTTCCTTTTTTCTTTTCTTCAACTTCTCTCACCTGTCATGAGCAGACTCCAGGCTTAGATTTAAAACTTGCATTGATTCTTATGGAGGATTATTAGATTTACATATGCTAACAAAGGGACTCTTAACTGAAAGGCTTTGTTTGGGGTAGTACCAGCAGAGAATAAAAGAGTGCCTTTAATCTGGGCTGAACCAGGGGAGTGGTGAATGGTCTCCTTCTCCTGGGAATGCGAGGGCGGTTGCAGAGAGCCATTGTGTTAAAAATCAGAGCAGGTTCATTAAGGGGTTCCAGCTTTTGCTATCTCTCTACAGATATGGACAGCTGTCCACAGAAGTAGGCTGTATTATCACTCCTGGTAGGGAAACAGCATGATGATGCATCTCCATCCCATTCCCCTCACAGACAATGCCATCACAGTGTGTAATCGATTCAGAAGCACCTGAGACTGACTTTGATCACTCCATTTACTCTTCCTTATTGCTGTCAGCTCCCACCCAGCTCACCCTTAGGCAAACTTTACTGTTTAACCTTCCAGCCCCACCCAACCTGGCTTTGAACACTTCCAGGGATAGGACACCCACAACTTCCCCAGGCAACCTGTTCCAGAGTCTCACCACCCTTACAGTTAAGAATATCTTAATAATATCTAACCTGAATCTGCTGTCTTCCATTTTAAAGCCATTAAATGTTGATGAAGTGATGTTACATGGGACTATCATTCGCTTAGAGCTCTAGAATTCTTTGGCCAGACTGCCTGTTTGATTGAAAAGTCTTCATCCGAGTTGTCCTCAGTTAAGATAGGTGCATTTTCCTTCACAAGCATCCTGTTGTCTTGGCACAGTGACTTCCCATTCCCAGAAGAGCACTTACCTGTGTACAGTGGGGTGGTGTGACTTCTGGTCCCTGTGGATGTGCACTCTTGAGCAGGATGAACAGTTTTACTGCAAAAATCCTGGTGCATTCTTACTGCACGCTATCCATGTACACAGAGCCAGATCCAAGTCAATTTCTTTTGGTTGATACCTCTGCAGTTCTGCTTACCTTGATGGATTTATCCAGGTGTATGTCAGACCAGAATCAAAGTCAGAAGCTTGGCTGGTGTGCTAAACATGATTACCAAGAGAAATGACTTGGCAGGCGCTGAAGCACCAGGCATACAGAAAAATGTTTGCTTTTAAATTCCAGAGACTTGACTGTCCCTTTGGTTTTTTGGAATGCTTTGATTTAGTCATGCGGAGTGGGAGCAGGCTGTAACCTCACAAGGGCATGGGGAACAGTACCTCTTGTGCAGCTACAGGAGATGTAGGGAATTAACTCCCAGCAAGCTTCAGGGAGACAGCAGATGTATACGTGGTTAGAAGTTTGGCTGGCTTATGAAATTTATTTCCACCACAGGATCAAAAGCAATTATGTGTATAAAATATAGAAGCCTTGGATGTGTAATGTGTAACAGAACATAGCAACGTCAGTGAGGGAACAGTGAATTCATTGCATGCAAATGACTGAGTCGTTTCACTTTTAATTACTTGAGACCAGAAGAAAAAGAAAGCTCCTACAGTTTCCATGAGTACAAATTGTATATGCCATAAGAAAATCAAGATTTGTATTTTTAAAGTAACCCATTTTATTATTCATTTCTAGAAGCACACATTCCAAACCAACTCCGCATGCTTTTGGGTACAGCTTACAGGATAACCCTTGTACCAGCAGAAGGAACTGTCAATACAGATCTACTTGCTGTTCTTAAGTATCTTCCTGATTTGCCCATGCAGTCAGCAGGTCAAGGCAGCTTGGTTACATTTTCTTAAGTTTCTAGCTCAAGTGTGAATGTAGTTTGTAACCCTAAAAAAAAAAAAAAAAAAAAATGGTATCTGAGTCTCAGAAAACCAGCAGTGGAGCCAGATGCTGTTCCCATGTTGTTGGGAAGCTTCTGCTAGACTCCTACCCTAGTACACGTCCAGGACCATGTGTACATTGTTAATTTACACACTGTACATTGTTAATGGGTCTTGTGCAAGAGCAGAGAGGAAAAAAAACACCTAGTTGAAATTTCCTCAAAATAATTTCAGTAATTCAGTCTTCTTCTGTGGCTCATCTATATTTTTAGTAAGTGTTAATAAGTGTTTGATTCGTTATTCACTAGTATGTTGGCATTTTATTTTTAGGATGAGAAAAAAAATAGGGTGAGGGGAAAACACTATTAGAAGATTTAAAACTGAATTGTACAAAAGGAAGGAAAATTGAATAATGCCATAAAAGTATGCTCATATTCCAACTTCCAACTATGGAGAAATGTTGATTAGAATTTTCAAAAATCTGTTCTCCACTTATTTGTTAGTAGGTTGCAAAACTTCTGGAACACCAGTAGATAACACAAATTCCACATTAGTCCCTGAATCACATGGATAAACCTTGCAGAATGTCTCTGATGATCAAATAGGAGGGCACAAGAAATGTGCAGATCAAAGAACCAGCACAAGCTGTGTTACATGTGAAAATTTTTCTCTACATGGAACCTATTACCTGAGGTCACTCATTCAATGCAATCTGTGAGATCTTTACTGAATAAAGTTTTGCTTGATGAAAGAAAGAATAGGTATACTCTAGTAATGAATTTCTTGACTCCAGGCTTGCCAGACAGACATCTGCCCATATTTTGAATCTCTCTTGGTTTGTGTTGTTTTTTTTAACAGGCTTCTTAGAGAGATGATTGATGCCCCATGCTTGTCAGTGTTTAAGAAGCATTTAAACAATGCCTTTAATACCATGTTTTAGCTTTTGGTCAGTCCTGAATTGGTCAGGCATTTGTACTAGATGATCACTGTAGATCCCTTCACACTTAGATATTACATTCCATTCCATTCCATTCCATTCTATTCTATTCTGTTCCATTCCATTCCATTCCACTCTACTTTACTCTACTCTACTTACTTGACATTGCACTTTACATATAAGCACACTTTGAACCCTTGAGAGAATACAAAGCATGTTTTTAAACTGCATTATGAGGTGGGAGAGCAGCTATCACAAGCTGCTTGCTGCAAGGATTTGAAGGAAGTAAAGGGAAGGGAGGTAATTAAAAATTAGAAGTTTATTTTTGATGAGTTGAGTTGTCTCTGAGAATATGGTGAGCCCTCTGATGATGGGTATTGCAAAGAGTGCAGTCAAATTTGTCCACAGCAGACAAGGAAATTGTTTTTCATACATAATTTACAATGTGCTACAGTGATTCCATAAGGTTAATATCTGTCATTAACTTGGAGGAAATCTGAGAGAAAAGAAAAGAGTGCTTGTTCTCACTGATTTTTGAAAGACCTGTCTACAAACTGCTGATTTCCAGTGCACAGCACTACACAGACACCAAAGCAGAGCTCTTCTGCACATTTACAAGCACTGTATCTGGGAAAGTAAACTGCAGCTAGAATAGTATCTCTTTGACTGCAGGTTTTCATCTCAGAACTCAACAAAAAGGACAAAATACAAATAGGACCAACTTTGTCCAGCAGCTTGCTAGACTTATTTAGCATTGAGATTCCTCATGCCTCGCTGGCCAGTGCAAAATTAGTCATCTAGGGCTGCCATTTAGTACAGGGAGAGGCAAACACTGAGAAAGGGTAGTTCCTCTCTTGCAAATACAGCTATCATAGGGAAGGTGGGATAAGTTACTTGCCCAAAGTGCCTGTGTTTTGTAGGTATTTATACCAACCTATACAGGTTCTTCCAGATTTTTCCTCTTTTTGTTTTCTTGAAATAGCTGCCAAGTGGATTGTGAGCATGTTTTGCAGTTGTTTCAGATTTACTTTCACAGCAAGGAACTGAAATTAGCCAGGTTGAAACTACCCAGCATAGAGAAGTCAGGTCAGAAGTGGGAGTTTCAGAAACACAGTACTGCAACAGGGCAGAAACAGCATGGTGCAAAACTTCAGGCATTTTGTGCATACACTGCAGTGAGTAGGCACTTACACAGGTGCTTTATTCTCCTGGATAAGGAGTGCAACACTGTGTTGTTATGGAAAGCAAAACAGAGCACGCACAAGAGGCCAGAAATAGCCTGGTGTTATTGAGCTACCAGGCAGAAATATGGTGACCTGAGGGGCCATAAGAAAGAAGGAATTTGGCTGTAGTCACAGCAGTCTGCAGGAGCCAGTGAGGCTCAGGAAGAGCATCTGAAAGGCTGCAACGTGAGGCAGGGCTGAGGAGGGGGTGGAAAGCTTGGAGAGAGGTCAGGGCAGAAAACACAGTGAGTGTTTGTCCCGCAAGGAGAAAGACGTGGGAGCCCAAGGTAAAGGGCTTCTTTTTCCTACAGGCAGTGTGGTTTTGTTTGCTGAGATGCCTGTCTGAATTTAAAACCATCCAGGAATGATCAGGACAAAGTCAGAAGAATGATTTGTGTGTCTGTGTGTGAGCAAGGGAGAAGGGAGTAGTATTGCTGTGAGCAGTGCTCGCGTGGTCACATGCGGGCTAACAGAAACCAAAAAGACAGCTATTCTCTCTCTGGATATAATCTGCAAACCATTGTTAATTAAATAATGCTGGGAGGTTTTTTTCTTTGTTTTTACCTTTTTTTTCTCTCTCTTTTCTTTTTTTTTTTTTTTCCAAAACTAGCTTAAACTGTAATGGAATGTAATCTGTTGAATAATAAATATACTTGTGTTTCACCCAGTGTTCTGTTCCTACATAATGATGCATGTCAGGAAGAAATCTGTGGTTATCCTTGAACATCTCCAAAGTTGTTTAGATTTGCCTTTTTAACAAGCTTTTAATGTAATAACCACAGAAGAGTATCATAAGGCAATGTTTCCCAAACTGTTTGAGCTGCCAGGCCCTGTAGGTGGTTTGCAGATGGTCTGGAGACCATATTAAAATAATAAAATCATAAACTGGAGAGTTAAAACATGGGTGATAAGAGTGCTGAGCAGGCCACAAATGTGTGGCAGGAATTTCATTTACAAATGCAAGGAATGGCCCACAAAGGCTGCACACTGATGGAAAGACTTAGGAGTTTTCAACCAACTTCTCCAGGATTCTGCATGGCTCAGCTTTTGCAGCCTCCAAAAACCTTTTGTAAGATGCAAAAGGCTAAGAAGACAACTTTCTGGAGCTGTCTGATTTGTGCCATTGTGTAGGCCAAGGATGTGAATGCATTTGAGCAAAACCAGTTTTTCCATCAATGCTGGTCCAGTGGAGGTGGTGAGACACTGCGACTGCTTTGGATTTGCTTCACTGCATACGATGTATCAGCTTCCACATAAAAAGCCAGTATGATCCATGTGATCCATTACCTATATGCTTGAATGGACAGTAGAGTGGACTCACCTGCCTGCTTTACCTGCAGTTCTGGCAGCACAAGGGAGCTGTGGATCTGCCAGGTGCTGCCCATTGGGCTGGGGCTATGGCTGCTTGGTGGCACTGGAAGGGCTGTTACTGGCATGCTGGAGATCTGAGTATTTCTGAACATACACAGTTAAACTTCCACATTATATAAACAGCCTGCAGATAACAAATATCCTCAAAAGCTGGTCCTTATTTCAAATTCAAACCTGTTATGTTTTCGTGAATTCCAAAGGGAAATACTTATTCTGTGCAGATTACCTTTTAACCCATAAATGACTAATAAAATATTTATAATCTATATTCTCTTCAACAGCACAACAAAAATGACATGGATGTGGTATGTGTGTTTCTCCTCTCCAAGGAGAAGCAAATGAGCACAAAATGGCTACTTTCCATTATGCTCTGGCCTCCTTGGTGACTAATGCATTCAGCCTGCAACAGAAACCAGGTCTGTATCTGCATTCTGCAAACAACAGCCCTCCTCTGAGCAGCCAGACGAAACCCCCAAATCTGCATGCCTTCAATTGCTGAAATATAAAAACTAGGGACTTCATTTTGTTTTCTAAAAGAAGCTAACCTGCAAAGAATTGCTGTTCTTTTTACCCTGCGTTAGACACAGATGATTAATCTGAAAGGTAAAGAAAATTCTCTTCAAGTAGATGACTCTATTCATACTTAGATGAGCTATTCTTCTGCTTTGGCAACCTGTGGAAATGGTAATCTAATCATGCCACAGTACTAGTATCCAATATGCTGAAAGCTTGTAATTCACAGCTCAAGGGGAATGTGGAAGATATTTGAGAATGCAGTAATTATAGGGTTGGTGCTAGAATGAGCAGTGAAATAATGTGTATTATTTTGTACATAAGCAGGAAATTTTTTTTTAGCCCATAGCAAGCAGGTTGTGTAAGCAACCGAGCCGCAGCTTTTTGTCTTTGACACAAAGCCGTAGGACATCTGGTGCTATTAACTATAATTCCCTCTGTGTCCCAGTAACACCTTTATACAAATATATGCACATGCATATACACTTACCTTAAAGCTGAAGAAAACTGTTTCCAGAAAAAAAGATTTTCTGAGCACCTCTTCATACACCGTTCTGTGAAGTGAAGAGCTGGCAGGGAACTAAGGTGTATTTGGACTCAACCCACTTAATTCTGGGGACATCAACCTCTTAACTCCAATCTGTGTTGTGAAATAAAATAGTTTACCTGTAGGAAAGGATTTTCTGGGCACATTTACCCTCAGCTAGAAGGGCCTATTACACTGGCTGAGCCATTGAAGATCTGCTCTCTTCCTCTGGCATTTAATTTTTGAGGTTTTAGTTTTTGAACTGCAAGTTCTGTGTGGTTTTATTTAGTTTTGGGGTGTATTCTGGTTTGGGTCAGAATGGGTAGTGTTACAAGATACTTTAGGATTTAAGATATATTGCATGGAAGCTATGGATAGACCAAACAATCCCTCCCAGTGCCATATGCCAAGGAAGCTAAGAATGGTATCCAAAAGGAGCATCCTCTAAGAAACCAAAGATACAAATCAAAGCTCAGGAGAAGAGTGTGGTGCCTTTCAGTGCCTTGAAATGTGTGGCATCTTATAGGATGAGAACAAAAGCAAAATTCAAAGGCAGAGTTCAAAATGATGATACTTTGGTATGGGTGGCTCTGTTTGTGTGTTCAGACATGAACATGCACAGAGGTATTTGTTGTGCTTGTGGACTCCTCTTTCTCACTCCACATACACTTCCAGAGCCTCGCCTACCTGTCACCCTAATGAGTATTAGACAATGTAGAGTAAGATTTTCCGTATGCATATCCAAGAATAATAATACCCATATTGTTTCTATTAGAAAATCACATGTGCACAGTAACAATTCATCTAGCCTCTGCCTCATGTGGCAAAGTGCAAAAAAACATTGTGCAGACAGGAACATGTGTTAATGATGCAACTGATGTTAAAATTGTCACGTAGGATGGATTTCACACATGGCAGGCTCAGAAGGCTGAAGGGAAGCTCAGTTCTTGACCAAGTGGCATGCAGCAGTCTGAAGAATGTGAAAAGTAGTTGTTTTAACCCATTTTTTTCTTTCAACAACATCTAATTTATGGGGGGGAGGGGGAAGGGGGAGTACCCTTTGCTCAGTTCTCCTACAGTGAGGCTAATGCAATAGTCTAGGAGGTCTTACTTTTAAACTATATCAGTGGAAGTGAGGAAAACAAAAGTCTAGAATATTTTCAAAACTCTGGAACATTTTGGAGAAGTTTAGGACACTTTTAAAACTGAAAGCTCTTTGACCATACTACTAACTTAAATTACAGTGAATAGTGCTTTCTGTCCTGAAGAACTCTTAACACACTCAACAGAGCTCAAGTCCATTTGGTTGTGTGAACTTGTCAAGGTTTGAAATTATTGTCTCCTCATTTTTGCTGTAACAGGATTTTATTTTTCCCTTCATGATTACAAGGTTATTCATTAATATAGACATTTCTTTTCCCTTTTAGGAGTCTAAATTCCACTGCATGTGCTTAAAAATAGACACAAATAGGTTCCACACAGAATATGAAGGATATGCTTTTCCAACGTAGTGTAAATTTTTATATAAAGACAAATATTTCTGCATTTTTTCATTTGTTTCAGAATTTTTTCTTTTTTTAATGATGTACAAGTGTTAGAAAAGAAGTAAAAGAAAATCCTGTAGATGAGTCATTTTTTACTTGGCTTTATGAGAGTAAAAAATTACTCATGAGAGAAAAATAGGACAGAAAAAATCTAAAGCAATCTGGTTGAGATGACACTTTTCTCTTGATAAACAGGTCAAATCAGCAGGCTCTCAACCCAATCTCAAACAATATTGTTGTGGTAGCCTACTTGGCTCTTAATACATAGAATATTCAAAATATTTATAGAAAAGTCAACCAAAAGGTGTAACAAGGAAAATATGATTTATCCACAGTCCTAAGCACTAAATTCAGGAAAACTGTTAAGAATATTCCTTTTTATTTTATGAGTTGATTTCACTCCTGAGTTACATGAATTAAACAGTGATTGTATATACAGAAGAATGACATTGTGGATGTAGTAAGATGCCTTTGAAATTAGTGAAATCTACTTGTTCACATTTTTTCTAATCATTCTGTTCATAGGGAAGTCTGATCCTGGAGAAATCTTAGACAGAGGCAAGCTGTGCACACACTTTGTTGCTCTTTTCTTTACCCAAGTTATTCAGCCAAAGTACTTTGAATATTGCCCTTTTTAGTCTTTAAAAGCTGAAGGGAATCAGACCTGCCAGCACTTTGACAGGCTGTGAAGAAAACAGAGGTCATGGGAAGAGTCAGTGTGCCACACTCCTCTCTTCCCAAACTCTGGAAATTCTCCAAAAATATCATGGTTATTTCAGATTAACCCTCTGTCTGGCTATCCTTAATCCCAAATAAAAAGTGGGGGTGTAGAGATTCAGTTTAAAGCACTTGCAAAATGCATAATTACTCCATAGTAATAGCCCTCCTGGAAAGTGTCCAACGAGCCTGACACTCTCCTCTCTGCTGGCTGCAGTACAGCCATGGTGCTACTGTGACCTACAGCTACACACAGCCTGCATATCCTCTTAGATCCCCTGTGATAAAAAATAAATTGCATTAAAACTGTTGGTAACAAGAGATGATTGATTTAGTCCCTGGAATTGATGTTTATCTTGCATTTATAATTTTTCCCAGCTCCCACATCATTTGCAAACAGTCCTCATTATTATACGTGTTTGTTTACCATTTGTTAGCAGACAATTTATGAAAAGCAGACCCTGACCTGTGGATTATTCATCATCTGTCCATTCTAATTATTTGCTTTTTGTGCTGTGTGATTGGCACTTTCCAGTGATACTGCTCAGACTCTGTAATTTGATGAGAATAACAAATAATGAATAACCACATGTTCCCAACAATGTTAGCCAGTCAGATAAAAGTGCTGGTATTAAGGCAGACGTTCTTCAAACATCCATGCAAACAGAAACTGAGGTCATATAAAGGTTTTCAAGCAAAGCAGTGTGGACAGAGCCAACCTGAACAGCCTGAGTTGAACCAGCTTGCCTGTTGCTCTGCTGAGCATCCTTATTTTTATAGAACACTAACAGCTATTTCTTTCAGTTTATTTATTGTTGTTTCTTTTTTTTTTTAAAATAACTGACCAGTTTGGAGAAGAGGATCCAGATCTGATTCTTCCCCTTTCTTGCACATCCTGCCTGTCGGGGCATCTTCAGTTAAAGGTTTGGGTTACCTGAACCTTCTGGTTCAGCCTTCAGTGAGACAGTGAAATCTCAGACACAGATTTTTACTCCCAAAGAAATCTCAACTTTGTAGGAGGAATTTCTGTCTGAGGCAGAAAATAGTAGGAACTCAAAAATTGGAGCTTTGGTTAAAAATTTGATGTTTCCTGCATGTCATGCACTTAGAGGTGTGGAGGATTTGCTATGGGCATGTGAAATTGTACAGATTTTTAGGATTCACTTTGCTGGCATTAGAAAAGATGCTGTGTTGGCCTTGTGATCTTCAGAAAGGATTTCTGTAGTCTAGAGATCCAAAGGGTCTAAACACTTTGAAGTGTTTGATTTCTTCGGGCGTGTTTGACTTCTTCTTTTACATATTAAGTGTATGGCCTGGGTTTACCTTTTAACTTAGCCAGCACATTGCATCTGGGTTTACCTTTTAACTAAACCAGTACAAAATGCATCATTCATTTTTTACAATTATGTAAATATAAGAAATGGTATTATTTTGCTGTCTAGGGGTGGGGGAAAAGGGAGGTTTTTTCCAGCCTGAGACAATGAGTACTAATTCTGAAATCTCTGACAAAAGGAAATTGTAATTGAAAGATAAATTCTCTGTGTGCTTGGGAGAGAAAAGTTTACTCACATTGGTTCTTTACTGTGGCAAAGCTTCTTTGTCTTTGTGGAACTTGTGTAAAAAACACGTCTGATTTTTGCTACTGGAATGATCTGACATGAATTCATCCACCTGGGTTTCAGGATCATGCAGGCAAGTTTTAAAATTTCTATGCCTACTAAACTGGTGCTTTTTAAAAATAAAAAATAAAATTAAAAACTAGGGAAAAAGGCTGTTGAACTATCATCAAACATGCAGCTGACATCTCAAAGAATCTTACAAGAGTTTGTGTCTGACATCTACAAACTGTGAATCTGAGTTTCTTCAAGGCCTGGTTTACATGCATTTCTTTAATAAATGGAGAATATATGGAAATAAATTAGAATGTCTTGCACTCAAATTTTGTTTAGAATTGATACACGACAGTCTGTCCTCTTTCATGTGTGCCATGTGTACCACCTTTCTTTGAATAAACCTCTTCCAGGTTTATTTCTTTTGCCACTTCAGGACTCACAAGAAGTTATTTTTGTGCTCAGATTTATTGAAATGACATTATTTGTAAAGTATGGTGACTTTAAATGAGATGACAATATTTTTTGTGCTCACTACACTCAGGCTTATCATTAGGAATTTCTCATGCCAAGCCAGTATTTTCAGCTAATTTCTTGCATTAATAACTAGGTCTCTTGTCTTAAAAGCAAGCAAGTAGAATAAAAGGATGAGGTCACAGTGACCTCAAGCCTGTCACTGAACAAGGACATCACTTGCTAATTTATATGTGAAATGGGAAGATAGAAATCAGTTTGTGGTGTAATTTTAATTCCTCTCTACACAGAACAGATATTTCATATGCAATCTTCATATGCCTTGTTCACAAAACAATTCCATTTTTAATAGGTTTTGAAAAATATTAGTGTCCTCGAGCTCAAAGCAGTTTTGCTGTTTTACCTGAAATTTGGCCAAAGATAAGAGTAATTCCTTGTGTGAACCCCTTGCCTACATTTCCTTGTCATCTGAGAAGGGATTGAATTTTACCCCATGGCACTAGAGAATCTGTCCCAACAGGTGGCTTATAGCAGGTCATCTGATAGCCTTATCAGGGGAGGCAGGACTTGTGATCTGGGTCATAATTCCCTCAGGTGAGAAGTCCCTGTTCAGCCCAGAGCATGGATTTAGTGGCATTTTCCCCTCTTCTCTTCCTTCTTCCTGCTACAAGCAGCTCTTGCTTTTGGTTTTGGTTTGGTTTTAGATTCCTGGGAAAGCCATGAGCAGAAGTTGAATGTTTCAGACGTTCCTGCTTCGATGGGAACACCCCAAAAGCGATGTGTGCTGAAGAATGCAGTACTGGCTGTGCAAAAACAAGTTAGTACTTCCCTGGCTGAACAGATGTTCTTGCTCAACACCTACACGACGCGTTCCTTCCTGAATACTGGTTTTCTACGTTTGTGTTTATTAGTAATTTTCTATGAGATTACCACAGTGTGTCGTAATACCTGCATTGCTTTTTTGTGTTATAGTGAGCTACATCAAAACAGATAATGAAATTATATAAATCACTCCTTGTGGTGCTTCATAGTAGCTAAAAAGTTGCTCACGTTGCTTTTATCAATCACATTCTTCTTTTAGTTTGTATTGGCTTTTATTTTCTTGTCTTTGGCACTTGTACAGTTTCTTCCCCACATATATTTGATTAAAACACAGCAGCCCTTCATCACTGCTGTCATTTGAATAACTTTTAACTCTTAGCCAAACTATTTAATATAACCTTAGATATCAAGTAGCACAAAACAAGATTCTCAAAACAAGTTGAAAGATAGACTGAATTAAAGTGAGATCAGTAAAACCTTGATGCCATCAGGGACTGAGAATATACTTAAGAGTTTAAAGAGATTTGACTCTTCTGCTGTATCAGCTGATGAAGTGCCTTCTACTGTGAGGCATCAAAACTTATAAGCATCATGTGGCGGTTTGCTTAAGAAAATAGATGGCTACTGTACCAAAAATAGTAAAAACCACATCATATAGACTGTATTAAACACATTTGAATAGTCTGTGTCAGAGCAATTACTTTCTTGACTGCTTAAAATCTAGGAGAGCTAGGGGAGCCCTAGTGTTGAATAACAGGAAAATATCTTGTACCAACATTTCTGTACTTGCCGTGTGAAACAGTCCTCAAATGACTATAGGAATATAACTGTCCCATATGTATATATATATATATATATACCCATCTCATAGTGCAGAACTTACCCACTGTGGGTCAACTTTGAAAAGGAACACAACTGTTCACTGTGTTCTCTGCTTTTTGTAGCTTTTAAAAAATCAAAGATGTAAAAGTAACCAAAACATGCAGGTACAAATTATCTCAAATAGAGCAATGCCAAGATCCAATTTTGACTCAAAAAATTAAAAAGGGTTTTTAAATTTCACCAGTTGTCAACAGGTAAATTATACCTGCACAGTTTTCAGTGGATTCAACTGGATGTAATTGATAAAAATTAACACTTTGAACACCATGGCATAAAAGGAAAACAATTTAAAATCAGTGAACTGATACAGTTAATTGGGATAAAGTCTCTGGATTAATTACTCTTATTTCCACCTCATTTTCATTCATTTTCATTCAAGTTTTTTACGTTGTTTTTTTTTTTTTTTTTTAAAAAAGACCTCGCCAGTCATATCCACTGTTAAATGTAGATTAGGGATGGTTTTACCGCAATTTAAGCTAATTGATTTCTAAGCCAATTTAGATGTGCTACTAATCAAATTCTGTGAGACCAGCTTGATGCCAATGTGTGCAATGATACAGAATTCTGCTTACCCTACCTTAAGTTTATTAAGTATTCAGAAAACCACTGGGAGTAAAAACCAGTAGAAGCTTGTTTTCTTGCTAACATCAGCAGCAAACAAAGGTGGTACATTTCTAAATTGAGGAAGAGGGAGCAACTTTTACAGTCATTTTTCTTACAAAGGAATTACACTTTGAAATGACAATGCCACAGCCAAATACTGCTTTTTGAAAGTTACTTACAGTGAAGAGTTTAAAAAGAAAATCCTGGCAGTAATACTGGAAACAGTGATGTCCAGCTATGTTAATATCTACCAACTTAAATGACACATGATCAGATTAGTCAGTGATAATTGGTTTGCTTAAGCCTCCTCCAGGTTCACATGTTAGTATCTAGGATTCACACATTTAGAAGACAGCAATCCAAATTCTTCTATAGCCCGACGTCCTACATGGCAAAAGCAGTAAAACTTCAACCTGTGATTTCTCCACCAAATTCATGACAAGCTCATCCTGAAATGACTGACTGCTAACCTTGCCTTACCATCACTCATCTCTGTTGCCACTGTGAGAGGATGAGAGATTGGCAGCAGATTCTCAGGAGGGACAAAATGCAGTGCTTCTTAATGAGCTGGGAATGAGGGCACGACCTACGGTGCTTGCTTCATAACTAACGTGGGCCACCAAAGGGAAACCATACATACAAGAGTATATTAGTATGTCCAGTAGTCACAGATTTACATGATAATTTGGAGAAGTAGTAGCTGCAGAAATGTTCCCAAATGGAGCATCAGTATGGGCTCTACTTTGGCATTCTTACTGTTCAAATGCATTTTGGAAGAGCTGCTGGTATAGTCTGAAAATTGGGTTATGTAGTCACAGTTCAGGTAGGTTTTCAAGAATCTAGATCCAATTTAGAAATATATATAAGAGACAGGTTTTCAAGTGATTAGCCCCAAGAACTTGTAATGCACAATTGCAGCTCAAGTCTTTGCATTCAACGCTTCCTCAGTAGTAGAAAAAACAAAAAAAATCATTAGTTTCTCAGAGTATGCTTTGATTTGAAACATTTTAAATATGTCTTCATTACTAAGATTGCTAGATACCTGCAAAAAATTCCACCCCTTGTGTTTCTGAAAATCCTACCTTTGGTCCTTGCACTGTGTTTTTACTTAAATAGCTGCTCATATATAGGTGTCTGTATTTGGTTAGTACAATGTGACATTAAAAAAAAAAAAAAAAAAAAAAAAAAAAAAAAAAAAAAAGAGCCTATTTTGGTTTATTAACAGTATTGCCAGAGGGAAAAAGATGCAAATTCTGGAATTTGAGAGTGCTGCAGTAACGCATAAGTGTGTTGTATCATAACGTCAGTGAAGCTGCTTCCTGGAAAATACATGGGAAAAGGATCTGATTTCATCAAGCTGCATATTATTACATTTATTTACTGTTCCACCTACTTGGTGTAAGTGGGATAAACTGCCATATTTCACAAGGTTTCCTCTATTTCCAGAAATGCCTTTTATGAGATTAATGAATTGATATTCAGAAAGCTTATGAATTTCTTACCATGGTGATTTTGAAACATAAAATATTTTTAAGTATCCTTTTTTTTTTTTTTTTCATGAGAAGCATGAAAGATTTGGTGCAGTATTTAAGTACAGTGATCTGAATGGATCACTGGACTTAGTTTAAGCTGTAGATCAGTCTTTCCCTGATTTTCTGAGGAAAAAAAATGTTGTGCAGATGAAATGAGGTGGTAAACAATTCACATGCTAACTAAAAAAGACCACACTGATGTATTTTTTTCTTTTCTGTTTCTCTCTTCTCCCACACACTTCATTGAATGTAGATGTTGATGTTCTGCATCAGATTCCTTCTATCATGACTGTTTTAAAGCTGTTTGAATCTTCAAAGCTCTCAAAGAGCATCTGTCTGGAACAGACTCACATCATCACCCCTGCAGTTCCTGATAGTGTTTTTCCAGATGCTCTGTCGGTAACCAGAGTTTAAGGACGAAGCCAAAACAATTTCATTTCTGACTTCTCTCTTAGCCCAGCTGACTTTGAGTTTGAGCAGTTATTCATATGTCTTTCATGGGTATATGGCTTCATCATGTCCCATGGGCCATTGGGCCAGGACTAAACTCATCCGTCAAGCAGGATCTCCACAGGTACAGTGCAGTTCCCTCTCATGGAGACAGCTGCTGGCAGGGGAATGGCAGAAGCAAATGCTGCTGCTGTCTCCTCCAGATGCTCACGCCATCTAAAAGGGCAAGGGAGCTTCCATGTGTTAACTGAAATGAAATCTAGGGTTTGCACATAGTTGTATTCTTCTCTGTTTTGTCTCTGTCTTCAGATAAGATAAAGCTGAGTCCTAGTTGCTTGACACCAGTAGAGATCACAGCTTTTAGCACTAAAGTATTATAACCCTAGCAATAATCCACTTTGGGTAATGACTTGCAGTTTATGTCATATCTTTTTTTTTTCCAAAGCTTCAGTTGTATATAGACTTCTTGGCTTGGAGACCAAGTGAGTTGAATGGCTTAAGATGAATGCTGTTAATTTTTATGTATAGAGCAGTTCATTCATAGCTATATAGTAAAAGGAGTGAAGGGGGTCTCACTGGAAACCTACACGCTGTGAATTTTTGTCTGGGCATCCATAAGTTGTGGTGATACCCTAGTGATAAACTGCATTTAGCAGACAGCTTTGTCTGTCTCAGATGTTCTCTGTACACTATTTCAGCTTCCCTGGGACAGCAATATCCAGCTGGGATAGTTAGCACCCTACTTGCAAGCAAAAACGTCCAGACTTAGAAAAAAGTCACCAGCAACAGCTTTTAGACCTCAGACTATGTGGGATATTAAACACTGTGGTGTGCATTAAAAGCAGTTTAGATACTCTGTACAGATTTCTGCAGGATTTTGGCTACCAGTTACGCTTACTTCTGACCCCAGTGTAGCTTTTGTCAGATAAGTTATCTGGCTTGTGGCAAGGGGCAAGGGCGGGAGGGGTGCAGAAAAAGCATGGCCTTGGCAGAACCATAAAGATGGCACAGTACAGCGATTTCAGTAATTCTCATTTGGGATAATGACGTCCATAACTCACTTGAGTATCATTCCCTTAGGCAGTTTAGAACTTCGTATGAAAAGCTTTATTTCGGTTTTTAATAGTAAATCACTGAATCCTCAGAAGCCATCTGCTACCTGAGAAGTTTTTTACTAAGAAAATGCACGATCTGTTTTCACACCAATTTTTTTGCATGTAAAAATAAGAATACATTTCCAAGCATTCCTTTCCAAACCTCAACAAAGCAAGGTTTATAAGTGCACAGTAAACAGAATAATTTTTCAGCCTAGCAAGCCAAATGAAGGACTGCACCTCTGTGTGGGGAGCTTGGGGGCTGCAGTTGTGAGGTTCAGGCTGACTTGTTTTGTGTTGGAGATGTGTGAGGTGCAAGGGCACTGCTGTAAACACACCTGTGTAACTGGGAAATCAGAAGGCTGAGGTCCACTTGTGCAGGGTGGAAGAACTGCTTTCTTCCATAATACTTAGTTGTGTTCAAGTTTCATCTTTTGCTGCTCCTCTCAAACTGTGGAATTAGTCCTTTTTCTCAAAAGAACCACTATTATTTTTATTAATTTTGGACTTCCATTTATTCTTGTATTTGTTGACCAAGCTTCTATGAGGCTGTCAAATTAGAGAGCTATTGCTTACCTGTCTCCTCACTTGAACTGTTCAAAGGACTACATAAATTTGATCTCTTCACAAATACCAACCTGCTTTGGGGTTCCACTGAACACCCGTTCACTGAGCTCAATATCTGTGTTTGTGTGCTCATGTTTGTTCCTGAGGGCTCATCTCCCTAGTGAGCATGTTTAAACAACTGAAGTGCTCATACAATGAAACATTCAAATTCAAGTCTTTATTATTATGCAATCTGGGATTATTTTTTTTATCATTAGACTTCCTTCTGAACTGGGTGGTTGACACTCCCTGTTCCAAATTCCTGTTCCATGAGCTAGTTGTTTGGAAAGACTGGCTAGGAGGACAAACATTGTGAATTTTATTCTTTTTTTTTTTTTAATCTGGAGAAAGTGCTTTTTCAGTAGGCATCTGGGATTAAACTGTAACCCAAAGGCAGGCCACAGGAACAGGATAAAGATCAAAAGGGAAAGGAGAGCATTACTTGGCAGACTGATACAGCTGGAGATGGTGGGTCTGGTTCAAGGTGCTTTGGAAATCAGAGAATTCTTGCACATGACTTAACTAGTTTCTGGATCAAATCTCACATATGCCCTAAGAGAGGAATGTATACCTGCTCCAGCAGCATGTGTATTCCAGAAAATCATATGAAAAGGTAGTCTATATTGTGACAAACTGAGGGTTCAGATACAAGTTTCCTATTCAGAAGAAAGATATTTCTGATTAACTCGATGTCTAAATGATTTTAATGAAAAATGAGGCTACTTTGACTTGACTCTCCAGTCAGATCCGTTTCTGTATAGAACTTTGCCTCTTGATCTCTGTCCAAGAGTGTATTTATCAGGAAATTTATACAGCCCTTTAAATTCACTTCCTGATGTGAATTAAACTAGCTTTCATGTGCAAAACCCCTTGAAAGTTCCCTCTGTGTGAAGTGAGGGTTTCTCCATTTTTTTCATGTGTCCCATGATCCTGTGATCTTCTCCCTCAAAGTCCTCCTACAGGGAGCAGAGGGTCCATCTCTGCTGACAGGAGAGCTGGATGGAGAAGCATCACCTTTGCCTGCAGGGACAGAAAGCACAGAAATCTGCTCTTCCCACACCAGCTGAACGCTCGGGCTCTCTTGACAGCACGAGGAGTTTACCACAATTTCCTCATTTTTCACAGGGGGGTTGCTCGTCTCATTTTTCAAGCGGTTTAGCATTTAAAACACCCCTTCCACTCAAAAAAGCCAGCAGATCCTTCAGGTTGCTATGTTGCAAGTTGCCAGCTTCTTGAAAGTGCCCAGATAAAAACTGATGCACTGAATCCCCTTTGTGATTGTGCTTCAGCCATTGGGAGGGCTCAGCCAGCGATGACATTTAAAGTGCAGCTGCCTCCAGCAGCGTCCCGAGCGTTGTTTTGTTGTCGTTTCTGCAGAGGAGCGGCGGGAGCTTACATCATTTCCAGTAATGAAGTGCCTGGGGTTCTTTTATGACTTGCATACTCTGCTTCTCCAGAGCTGTACAGTATGTGCTGTATGACTCCAGGAAACTGTGGATTTGTTTTGACTTGCTAAAAGAACGTTTGCTGCTTCTCTTTACAATTTCACCATATGACTTGTCAATTCTCTCCCTCTCTTAAGAATAACTTCTGATTTAATTAGCTGAGTGCAAACATCTTTCATTGCAGTGTGGATTAAACTTCCCACTGAGTACACTTACCAACAGAATGAAAGACATCTTAATCAGGTTTTTCTGTATTTGTACTGTAGTGTCCAGAATTCCCAGTAGCTGTCTATAGACAGTTGCTATTGACTCTCTTTCTACTGGAAGCCGACCAGTGATGCAGAGACCAGTCTTGTTAAGGTGTGCTTTTCATTTTCAAGGCTCTCTCTCCTACCTAAGAGCACTTTTCATGTGTATTTAATCATCAATTGCCTGTCTGTTATGTAGGAAAAATTACACTCAGGTGCCTTGCTAGGATGTACCGAAAGTGTTGGCATTTCCCTAGGAGTTCCACAATGACCTTGCCTAGCATATTTTAATAGTGAAATTTATACTTTGCTGAATTGCAAAGCAAAAGCATTGCATACTTACCTCTATTAGACAAGTTTGGCACCAGCTTCCCAATGTGCTACCTGGATATACATGTGGGTATATGCTTCAGATTTTTCAGGGATGAATTTCACTTTTCATTTTCACCACTGAGAGAATATTTGTCACACCACGAACCACCTGAGTCATTTCTGGGGGATCATCACCCAAGCAGCAGCCTCCATGATTTTCCCTATGTCCTGGAGTAAATGTTTGTGCTGCAGCAACAGCAGCTGACTTACCAGAATGTCTACAGTCGCCAAGAAATTCTTTTTGGAAGCATTAAAACCAATGAAGAACAGCACAAAAATCACAACCCCTTTTGTCAAATTGTCATCTTTTCTGTTAGTTTCATCTATTGGTCTTGTCATAAGCATTTTTAAAAACACCTTTAACCCCTATCAGCTATTCACTGCCCCAGCACTAAAATTTGAAAGATTCATTTTTAGCCATCACTTCTCTCAAAGATGCTGTGGTTTCTGTTTGATTCTTCAGAAGTGAATCGTAGCTTCAAAACCCTCACTTAGTGAAACACTCTTTTTCCATTAGCATTCAACATGTTTAACCTAGGCTCAGACATGTTATCAGAAACTTATACTAGAGTCCTTAAAAAAAAAATCTCATGTCATTTCATGCCCTGGAAATACCTTTTAAGTATTCCTACAGTTACTGGGTGATATGAGGCATCTGGATCTGAGCTAGTCAAATTAATACCATAATGGCTTCTGGCTTGACAAGCAAATACAGTGCAAACAAAGATGAGAACAGCTGTCATAGAGTTATCTTTTATGTGGGTGGCATACATGTCTGCCAATTAAAATGATCTGTTTAATAATTTCTTGCCATTTGATTACTGTTAATAACATGTTTGTGTCTGAACTTTGCACAGGTTCATGCCTGCATTTATTTTCTTTAAAATAGAGAAAATTGTGATTGGGTTTTGTTCCTAATGGACTTTCTTTCCTCATTTGAAAGTATTCCAAGACTTTAGTAACACAGAACTGCTAACTATCCCTTAAAGGAAGATGTTTTATATCCACGTAGTGCTTTCTGCATGTATTTTTGTAGACAGAGGCATGGTTTTTAAGCTTGAAACTTCAAGCTAAGCTTCTAAATCCATCTAGCAGCACTTACAAAGAGAGTATGGCTTTCAAAATATGAAGAGTCCTGAACTTAAAGTTATTGAACTCTCTGTTGTTGAAAACATTGATACTTACATTTTCTTTTAAGTAGCTTCACTGGCAGGTTTTCAGTCTTTGACCTCAATATGCTAACTTCCTATGTGTAAAATAAAGCAATCTAGAGCTGATACTTTATATTTGTGATGAGAAATTTAGATATGGTAAAGTGTTGTTTTAAGTATGTCCTCAGCAGCTCACAAAGCATTTTAAAGTATTTGAGAAGTCTGCAACAAATGAGATGCTTTACATCCAGAAATACACAAGTCTAAGCATGGTGAGTGTTAACAGACTTTGACCTAGGATGGTTTGGGGATCTCTCTCTGATCAGAAAAAATGTAGTTTTAAAATATTTCATGGGCTACATTACAATAGGACAGTGTAGAGAGACAGAAAACAATTGCAATAGAACTGCATGAAGTACTGTTTTGCTAGGGTAAGTGGTTGGAGACTCATCATCCTTCTGATTCTTGTTTGGAAGCCATGACCAGAACAAAAATTTCCATGGAAGGACATGCTCCCATGGGACTCAGAACAATTAGTAGAAAATATACTGTAGAAAATAATCCTTAAAAAAAAAAAAAAATTAAGAGGAAGTTGGCAAATAGATAATTTCTTTCCTTCTACTGGAAACTCCATGACTCACATTAGGAGTAACAGACACTGATAACAGAGATATTTCCACAGCACTTACATTGGAGCTCTTAGGGACACTTTGGCTAACAGCGTCCTCCTTAAATCTACTCTATCCATGCTCACTGATGCTTCAAGACCTTGTTGGCCTACATTTTCAGTGCATTATCAACAAATAAAAACTCTTGTATATTTTTTCCAGTGTCATCTTGCATTACCACCTATAAGAAGACACCACCTCCAGTTCCACCAAGAACTACCACCAAACCTTTTATTTCCATCACAGCCCAGAGCAGCACGGAGTCTGCCCAGGATGCATATATGGATGGGCATGGACAGAGAGGAGATATCATCAGTCAGTCTGGACTTAGCAACTCCACTGAGAGCTTGGACAGTATGAAGGCACTAACAGCTGCTATTGAAGCTGCCAATGCACAGATCCACGGCCCTGCAAGTCAACATGTAGGGAACAATACTGCCACTGTCACCACCACCACAACCATTGCCACCGTTGCAGTAGAAGACAGAAAGAAGGACCACTTCAAGAAAAACAGATGCTTATCTATTGGAATACAGGTACAGGACATGGATCATATGGCTGCCGTTGTTTAGATTTCTGCATCTGTTTCATTGCTTGTTATGCAATGTTTTGTATATTTTTCTTCTTCTCCTGACAGGTACCCATGTAGAAATTGCAGCAGTGTAATCATTCTGCATGGTACTAATGATGTTTTCCTAATTTATCATAAAAACATCAGAGGCGAGGATTTGTTTAAGTCTCCTTGCTGCTTGTTATTCAGCTCTGTTAAATTGCACACATGAGCACTAATCTATGAATCATAACACAGTGGGGGTCAGAAAGGCATGAATTAAATCATTGAAAGGGAATGTGTGAAACAATGATTTACATTACACTATCACCCAAAAAATATTTTCGTCCAGCCTCACTGAACTAATTGTCACTGCTTATTCATGCATTTCATAATGAGTGGTAGCCGCTTGAATGAGGCAGCATTGTTCCTGTCTCAGCCTCAAGAGCAGAGAGTTCAGTCCCTCCTGCTTTGCTCTTGTTAAAGAGAATTACATTTTGCTACCTGTAGTGGAAACAAACAAGAAAACTGACACTACCAAAGTTCACTCGTTATTTACAGAAAGGAGAAGAGCAAATAAAGTAGACCAATTTAATCTGCTTTCTTAATTAACCTTTCCCATACCCACCCCCCAAAAGAATGTGCATAGGACTCCAACTATCTGCTTGCAGGATTAATTTTTGCAACAAAGTACTTGAATTTACGATCAACTGAGAATCAAGACAGATTTTGATGGGAGATGAATCCCAAGCAAGCAGAATAGCAATCCACAGCTCATCTGCCTTCATAAGAAGACATGATTTTTTTTTTCTTGCAGATGGAGGTTGTAAGCACAACCACTATGTGCCTGGACAGGCTTATCTGATTAGCAAAGCCTAAGAATTAACCATGGAATCTCTGCATCAGCCTGATGAGATGAGAGGTGCTGTGTAGAAGTATGCCATCCCAGGGGCAGCTCCTGGAGAAGCTGTGGCTTTTCTCTTACTTCTTCTTG
This sequence comes from Phaethornis superciliosus, assembly GCA_023637945.1. Classification (NCBI taxonomy): domain Eukaryota; kingdom Metazoa; phylum Chordata; class Aves; order Apodiformes; family Trochilidae; genus Phaethornis; species Phaethornis superciliosus. Next base: position 49,167,337 of record JAJQWJ010000002.1, on the reverse strand, counting down.
GAAGGGCAATAATTACTATTGCCTGCGGGTTCAGTACACTGCCTTTGTTGTAGCCTTTTTGTTCTTCAGAGCCATTTGTTTTGGGTACATTTTGGAAAAAGATCCATGTTCAGTGTTAAACACAGGAGCAAGATCCAGGTGGGACAGGAATAGAGTAAAACTCTTCTATTACTTATTCCTATACCCAGTGAAGAGTAAGGTGCCATTTTATAGCTGTAATCCCTCATTTCACTGATTAAAGCAAGACAGACTCCTTAGCAGGAAAGGCCCATGCAAAATAATGAGTAGAAAGAAATCATTTCCACATGTGCAGAAGCCAGAATGAGCAACAGTGTTGTGAATGGTGGCTCTTGAGACACCATCTCCCTCATGATTCTGCTTAAGGTAGTGTGGCTGTAGCAAATGCTGATTTTGAGAGGTAATGGAGCCTCAGTTTCCTGAGACCTGGGCAAAATAGATCCACAAATGCTGCTCAAGACTTTGAAAATATCCTTCTAAAGCTTTGAAAATTACAGATGACCAGAATAATCATATGTGAAAGCTGCCTGGGGGTGGTATGTGAGGGTCTGCCAGGGTAGTTTTTGCGTACAAACCAAAGGAGATGCCTTCAGCTGGGATTACATGAAGTGAAACCTCCAGCACTGATACATGCTTACAGGATTCCTACCCATGCAGTGTGCCACCCTCCCAATTGTGCCCATCAATGAGATTTTTAGACTCAGACAGGCTTCAAAAATAAAAGAAAATTACTTTTTCACTCTGCTGTCTGGTCTCTTTTGCAGCATCATTGCACAAGCAGTCATGCTGGTGCAGCTAAAGGGGTAGAGTGGGAGTGGAAATACTGTAAGATAGTTGTTGCTGCCAGAAATTACTTCTCTTAGAAACAGCTGCCCTAAATTAGGTAGGTAGGCTGTCAGCCATTTTAAATGGCAATCTGAAGCCAGTCTCACTCCATTGACTGTAAAAGAAGCCTAGTTAAGGCTTAGACTGAACTCAGACCAGGCATACACCTTACTCATAGTCTGGCCCATCTCTATAGAGCAGGGCAAGCTGCTTTAGCCAGAGGCATATTCTTGGTTTGCTTCCCCCTCTAACAAAAAAACCTAATGTGCACTTGTGATGAACCTCCATGTACGTCATCTTTCTCCCTCAGTCACTTTTTGGATACTGCAAGCCTTTGCTGTAAATCTGTTTAGCAAACAAGCAAAGCAAAGAAAAACCCTGCAATTAAGTGGTTGCTTCTCTCTGTCAGTTATGGGATTTAAGGTGTAGTTATCTCCCCAAAAGCTTCAGTATCAGATAAATGCTTCACTTCACTGAACAGCTCCGTAACTCCCATCCCTCCCTGAGTACTTTTTCCTCCATAGGCTTTTTATTTGTCTCTCAACAACAAGATTATTTACTGGTGACACAGATGCTAACTACAGTGGAAAATCTTGTACACCCAGGATCCACAGGTCACTTTGGTAACACTGCATGGTCAAAAAATTATCTGTGACAAAAATTATTATATTTTTTCATGTATGGCTAAGAGTTTCCTATATAGTATTGGGAGCTAACAGCTACACTGATTGGACCCAGAAGTTTGTAGTTTTGCTTAAAGGCACATCTGTGGTTAAATTTTCACTTTACCATTGGTATAAATCTTGTCATAGAGATGGAGAGGTAGTATAAAGTTCCTGCCTGTGCTCCTGGGGACCACCTATTTGCATGATGCAGCAGCAAAAAAAAAAAAAAAAAAATGCAGCCAAAACCAACATCTGCTTTCTTTAAATCTTATCTGTACAGTGCTGTGATTCAGGACACTAACATTTAACAAAATAAGCACTAATTTTGAAATGAGTTCACATATGCATTCACATACAGACTAGCAGGTCAAATCAAGCAAATGATGGAGCACAGTGGTGTTACAGCTGCTCAGAGATTTGGTCTGGCAAATGTGAGCATGCAGCCTCCATAAAATACTGGATAAACTCCATCTGCTTTCTGCAATCCAAATGTTGTCTTACTAGAAATGCTGTACAGATTAACAAGAATGATGAATGTTCACTAATAACATCAGAAATGGGCACACTGCAGATAAACTGTATGACTAGATGAAGGTACTTATGGTATAAGCTATGTGTTCAGGCAGTAGCTATCATGCATAGAAATTGTAAGTAGCTTGGTGCTGTCTCTGCTAACATGCTTTCTAATTATCTGGTTAATTGGTTTTTTTAAGGTTGATGGTGCTGAAGAATCCACTAAACCAGGTGAAAATAAAGCAACCAGTAAGTTCCAGTCAATAGGAGTTCAAGTAGAGGAAGAGAAGTGGTGAGTAAAAGTTAATACAGTTTTTCCAGAGTAAATAATTATGCCACAACTAATTTTTAAGAACCCTAGTTCCCGCACACATGACCATATAAACCTGCTTCCTGGACAAACTGTTAAATCACACAGCTGAACAGCTGAGTTTTATAAAAGCTGTAGCTCTTACTTCTCAGAAAGGATTTTTCAGGACCAATGGGAGAACTGGAAGAAAAGTGCCACATTTTGAAGGTCAATATACTTTTAACAAGCTCTTTTTCCTGAGAATATATACCTAAACAGTGAAAGGCAATGCAGCTGGAATATTAGTCTTTAGATGGCTGTAGCAGCATAGAGTTAATGGGAAAGTTTACTCTGTTTTACAGCAGAATAATTTCAGCCACGTGGAGCAGTGCAGTGGCAGTGCCAAACTGATTGCTTTTGCTCGGGTATCTCACCTAGACATCTCTTCATTACAACTGCTTCCTTAAAAATAACATGAAAACTCAGTTCTCTCTCCAATACGTAGTGTAACCTGAATTAATAAACAAATTTTCTCCAATACAAATGCATACATACATACATACATACATAAAAGTTGTTGTCTTTAAGGGTTATGTTTCTGTTTGGTGACAAGTTGCAGTTACATCACAGGGCAGCGTGTGTGCATAGCACTTTCCAGACACAGTTTCTGAGTGTTCAACCACAACTGCAAATCTTAATTCCTGCCCAAAACTGGACTCACTGGCTGAAGAAAAGGCAGACTCTCCCCTCACTTCTGAGCCTGCATGGCCTGCCCAGTGATGCTTGCACCTGCAGGCACCCACCCAAGGCTTTGTTCATTTTTCACAAGCCACTTGGGCACAGCATAGCAGAACTTTTTGGATCCTGGAGCCATTTTTCTGATAACTCGATGTACTGTATGGTAGGAGAAGACTCAGGGCAGTATCACTTGTCAGTGAGGGAAGTGCTGCCCTTGCAATCTCTCTGGAGAAAACGTGGGTGCAGCAAATCCAAGCAAATCCAAGCTGACAAAATTAGGGCCCTCTGCCTTCCTCTGGTCTGCCATCTGCGGTAGCAAGCAGAGGAAATGTCCATTTTCACACTGTTTTCCTCCCTCTGCTAAAAATACTCAAAAATAACATGTTATCCACACCATTTCGATCCAACAAGATCTCCCTATAAAGTAGCAGAGTATTTTCCTGTGGTTTTAAAAGGCTAAAGTGATTTCAGCAAATAGAAATGTGATTTTGCAATGACCCTGCTAGGCTGTTAACAAGTTCCTCATTAACCTGCTAAGACATCTCTTGCTGGCAGACATTTCTTTATGTGTTAGACCTTAGCCCCATTTACCCACAACTCTTCCAGCACTAGATAAATTAGCACATTAGAATAGATGTTGAAGGACAATTCCCCTTCAGCCTGAGCACAAAGGAAATAACTACCCCAAAAGCCCAACCCTCCTCCAACCTCTCACAAAAAAAAAAAAAAAAAAAAAAATCAAAACAAACAAAAAAAACCCCACCATCACCAAAAACCTCTAGAAAAACAAAAACAAAAAAAAAATGAAGTAGCTGTTTGCAAATACCTTTACTTCCAAAGTCCTCTTTCTATTGCAGTTTTTATTGCTCCAGAGAAAAAGGTTAAGATTTGCATGTGAGGGTCTGCCGCAAGAAAACAATATTTCTGCATCACCTACTGACAGCTGTGTTTGGAGGTTTCCTTGCTGATAAAGTTGAGGTTGCTGCTGTTTGGAGTAAAGAGGCAAGCAGCAATCTATCATGGACTTTCAGAAGTGAACTAGCTGATAAAAGAGAGTCCCTAATCCTTAGAAAATTAGTTCACTCAAGACACAAGGGCTTATCATCACATTTTGGCACTCATACTCTTTTTTTTTTTTTTTTAACAGCAGAGCACAATGTATTGATTATCTGTTAAAGGAATAGAATTGTAAATACAGTGCATTCTTCCTTGCCCCTGCACTGTAACATCTGCAGACCCTGAGAAAAGCCCTTTTGAGTAAAATCTTTGACAAATGAATGGTTTTTAAAATACTCCATGCTTTGGAAATATTAAATAAAAATAAACTGAGAAGAATCAAAGATCAAAGAGAATAAATACAGTAAATTTACCATGTTTCCTTACCAGTCTAAGCTATTAAGTGCGCTGTTGTAAAACAAGAAAACTCTTTGCTTAATAGACCAAAAGTCTACCATACAAAATTAGCTTCATTCCTCTTTGCTTCCTGCTCTTTCCTCCCCCTTTCCCTCACCTCATATGACGGTCATTCTCACACTAAGGAGTTTTACCTCCTTGTGTCCTAAATATTTCTGCTTCTGTGCTTGGACCAAGTAAGCAAAAGATTTTGTCTCTGTCTCTTGATCTAAGAAGCTCAAAACCAGAGCACCTTCAGAGAACAGCTCTATCCCTTCCATCTTCCATCTTGACTCAGACCTTTCATTACTGTTACCTGGGCTTCCTGCCAAGACAAATGACTCTGAGTCTTCTTTCTCCTCTTCTTGTCCTGCTCAAAAGATAAATGTGCTTTACTGCTACCTGACCATATTACAACTGGATCCATCACCACTATTCAGCTTATTTTCAGTTCTGTATGCTGCCTGCACTCAATCTTTGTGGTACCCACTCCCCAAGTGCAGCTCTATGATTTCTGTCATTTATAGAGTAGCTCTGTCCAGTCCTTCTCATGGAAAAGAACTTATATGAATTTCTTTCAACCTCATGATCTCCCTGCTGTTACTCTTTTATGTCACCTGATTGCCCATGATCTCCCCCATGATGCTAACAAAATCCCATTCAAAGCGTTCCTAACCTTTCCTCACATGATCCACCCCTTCCAGTGCACTTTTTAAATGTGTATCTAATGACTCTGATCAGTGCAACCTCAGGGCACTTCCATTTCTGTCCACCTCTGTTTGTCCTTTCTCTCTGCTTCCAGCTTCTTCATGACCTCAAGGGACCACCTTTATTTACAGAAGATAATTGAGTTGTTGGAATTCAACCAGTTCTACTGAACCAGAAAGAAAGTCTTATCTAATGCCAGGCCAATTAGCACACAAACCTATCAAACATTGGGCTCTCAGTCCCATAGCTCTCTAATCACTTAGTTTCCCTTGCATTTTACCTTGTCTTCCACAAGATCTCTCATTACATCCTCTCCCCCAAAACTGTCTTACTCATTGCTTCTAGTTATACCAGCAGCTGGTAATTGTACTTGATTTGCCATCACAAGAATTTAGGAATGCTGAAACAATGGTAGTTTCTGAATTAAGGACACTGTCATGGGACACTAAGACCACAGACAGATGGTTCTTCTACATTTTCTCTGGCTTCTGTGAGGTCAGCAAAGGTATCCCCAACTCTTGCTTTGGTATAAAGTATTGTTTACCATGCTATATATCTTGGTGTTTTATAAAGTGTAATGATTTGAAATGACGATGGGGTAACTTAAGAAAAAAAAAAAGACAATCATATATTTGCCTTTTGTTTCTAATAAATTCATGGTTTTCACTTAGGTTTTTGGGCTTAATCACTTACTGCACTTATTGACTAGTAATGATTAGTATGACTAGTATTGATTAGTAATCACTACACTTATTGACAAATAATACTCAGGTTTTAGGGTTTTCCCTTCACAGCAGCTCAACACTACACTCTAAGTCAAACTTCTCAACTCTCCAGTCTTTAGGACAGGACCTTCAAATCTGTATCTTCAAAGAATCACAAGGTCACAAAAGGTGTAGGGGTTGGAAGTGGGTGTCATTTTTCCAACTCCCCTACTAAAACAAGTTCACCTGGAGTGTGGCACAGGTGGCACAGGATCATGTCCAGGAGGGTTTTGAATATCTTCAGAGAAGGAGAGATCTATTTTGGTTAGGCTGAGCTGGGACGGATATTTTCTTGGGTTTTGTTTACAGCATTTTCTGGAGCATTTTCTCCACAGTGGAAGCTATTCCACTGAGAAATTCTGAAGCTGGTAGATTCTCCATTCTTGGAAACATTTGAGGTCAAGTTGGATGGGGCTCTGAGCTATCTGATGAAGTTGAAGATGTCCATGGTCTGGAGTAGGTGACCTTTAAAGATCCCTTTCAACCCAAATTATTCTATGATTCTAATATGGATGTGAGTGACTGAGCTGTTATTCAGAAGAAAAAAGAAGCAAGGTTTAATAATGTTCCCTGTTTAAGCTAAGGGCCCAGACCTGATCTTGTGTGTTAGGCTTCAACAAAGTATTGCCCCTTCTTGCTCCAGCTATTCTACTCAGAAAATGTCACAAGGCAAAAGTTAGAATAGGTTTATTTCAGAATGATCAATCCCAGGAACACTTTGATCCTTCATCTTCTGTAAACTCTGCTGGTGAGACATGTGCCCAGCACAGAGTTTGTATTTATCAAGGATGATCTTTGTAGTGGGATCTCTTTCCTCCCTGCACTGTGATGCTACTCACACACTGGAAAGGGCAGGGTAGATAACCTAAGGACATCTGGAGGGCAGTGTGGGATGGGAAGGAAGAATCCAAGCAGCACTTCAAGCTTCATCCTGTTTTCAGGGGAGAGTGATGGATGGCGATCAATCAATAAGTTATGGCTGGGAGACATGTGCATGGCTGCACTTAGGCCTCAAATTCCCACTTGTAGCTTACCTGGCCACTGCTGAGGAGCTGGGCCCATGCCAATGGTCTTGGGTTGGTCAGCCCTGAATTGGCCAGGCAGTCAGACTAGATGATCACTGTAGGTCCCTTCCAACTGAAGCAGCCTGGAATAGACATTTGCAATAAAGGATTAGAGTTTCCCTTCTAAGACTCTTGGTGATGAAAATAGACTATGTGAATGGGAAAAGGAGTCAGGAGAGAGCAAAGCACACAAGATGGTGTAGCTTGAAGATGTATGGCTGAAGATCCTGACACTAGAAGACATGGTACCATATCTGCTAACTCCTCTGAGATTTGTTTTGTTCTGCTGACAACAGCTGCAACCTTGGCAGAGAAGCCGACAGCCGAGAAAGAATACAGCCAGTGGGTAAAGTGAGGCAGGCTGAATTTAATGTGTGTATCTGAGACTCACCATGCACCAGTTGGTTTCTTCTGGGTTTGTTTTTGCAGTTTTTTGTTTTGCTTTTGTTTTTTGTTTTTGTTTTAGGAGAGAAAGAAGTTCTCTGAGTTGAAATGTAAACATGTTTTTCAAGAGAGCAAAAGAAGACTTAGAGTGGAGAGTTAGTGAATGCTAACAAGTGACCCTGTTGTTGCTGTTCAGAAAACATCCTACTGTTGTGCTCCATACTGGTTTATCCAGTCTGAGGTTTCATGGCTTTCTGCACCTTAGGCCAGGCATCTGCTGCAGTTCTCTGAAGCTGTAATTATTACACCTTGTGCCTGCAGGGCATGACTGAGTACAAAAGGGCCAGGCCTGAAAGCATAGGAAGAAACAAACCTTTTTTTTTATTTAACAGTTACCTGCAATTTATGAAAACCTTTTTTTTTTTTTTTAAGATATACTTGCAAATGTTTTGTATGTGTAGAAATAGTGGAAACTTAGGCATTAGCTTTAGCAGCTCTCCTGTGGTGTGGAGTTTTAACTGAGAGAAAAGAAAGGCTCTTGTGGGACACCAATGGTATTTTGTATGAGTAAAACCTCCAGGAAGTAAGTAAGGAAGCTATGTCAGAGACTAAAATTACCACCTATTAGGCATTTTATAAAGATGTGGTAGAGGCAGGCAGATAGTGGGTGCCTTCCTGCATTTCCATTTCACTCAGCATACATTTCCTTGGGAATATTTTTTTAATTTTGAACTGATGCTATATTCTACTGCCAAGTTGTTTTTCTTTTGAAGACAGATAGGTTACACAATCCGGTGCCAAGAATATGTCAAGCCAGCTTGTAGCATACTATTAGATAGATAAAACAAAGGCAAAAAGTCGTTCTATTTTATTTGTCAAGCAGAGTCTGGTTTTGGTGGTACTACCTCAGATTGAACCCAGTAAGAGTACACTCCTGAAAGCTTTGAAATGTAGAGCCTCCAGCAATGCATCCTCTTGGCAAGTAGACCTTGATGTTTTCACATTTGGGATTTGGTGTTCACTGAAAAGCCAAGGTGTTAACTGAAAATACAAATGGTCATTTGAAACAGAAGGATATCGGTGTCTAAGGCACTGGGGAAAGCAGAAGGCAGCTGTGATGTGGAGGTAGGGGCACAAAGAAGGAGCCTAGATTAAGGCTTTTGCTTTTCCCTCCAGTATCATGGAAGGTGTGGAAGAGTACACTGCGTACTAATAATGCTTTAGCTCTCAGTGAACTCTGCCTAAATCCCTGCAAAGAAATCCTTCGTGTGTGCCTGTGTGAGCACACGTACTGTGTCTGTGTGTGTGCGTGCATTTCAGTGCAGATAAGGGATTTGTCAGGTTGGTGGCCAATTTAAAGCCTTTCTTTAAAAAAAACTAGCATAGATTGGACCAAAATATTTTCATTATAGTGTAAGTATAAATATAAAGTCTTTCTAATCACTAATGCCACTCTAATAGATTTTATCTGCCAGGCACCAGTAGCAGACACTTAGGAAAAATATAAAGGGTGTGTATAAAGCAGCCCTTCTCCCAGTAGACCTTCCCAATTTAGCAGTCTGTTGTTCAGGGACTTCCTAAGCCAAATATGACATCTGTGTAATAGCCCTTCCTGGACCCATCTCCTGTGAATTTGATCAGGTCGTCTTTGAACCTATTTTTACCTTTGGTTTTTCCATGATCCTGTGGCAATTTAATTACACATTGTGTGAAGAAACACTTCCTTTTGCTGGATGTAAATCTTTAGACCACTATGCCTTGCAACTGGCTGCCTTCACCCCCACAGTTCTTGCACTCTGAGAAATGGTGAAACATCCCCTAGCTGGGATTTCATAGGTCTCTCATACCTCTTCTCATCCATCTGTTTTCTAAACCAAGAAAGAAGTGTCTTTCCTCCTATAGAAGCCACACCATATCTCAAATCATCCTTGTCCTCTCTTTTGAACTTTTTCTGCTGTATCAGTCTGTAGCAAAATGCTTTGCTCTGCTTGTCAAAGGTTAAATACTACTGAGCTGAAGAGTTCTGCTTGATCCATATTTTTCAGTTTGCTGGTGCATATCATGGAAAACTATACGTTTATTTTCAAAAGAACTGCAAGCAGTAGGTACTAGATTAAAATGTTTGTAATCTAGGCCATTATGAAAAAATATAGACACATTCTGACATATATAGACATATTAAAGCTTTCCTGGAATTAGTGTGGCTGAGAAGTTAATTTGAGGTGCAGAGCAATTGGCCTTTTTTTCAAGTTGGAGAGCCCTTGTCAACTCCTGTTTTTCTTTGCTCTGCTCCTCTTGAAGCCCCAGAGCAACAAGCAGCAATCATTCCCTCTCTAAGTGGGACTTGATACAGTCCTCGCTCAAGTCTGGTGCAGTTGTCCTGAGGTATCTGTATGTATCAGGACACAAAATGCTCCCCCAACATCCTTCCACCTGCTCACTCCCCAGCTGCAGGATAAATACCTCTGACAAAGTTTTGCTGTCAGTGGGATATCAATCAGCTATTGGTCTTCAGTGGAAGGTAGAATAGAAATGAAAGGAAGTGAAATGATGCTCAGCATCCAGCTCTTCAGCATTTTCATTGCTGCTTGAGCTCAAAATAATAATAGAACCAGTACAGGTGAAACAATAAAAATATCACAGGGAAATGGATCCTACCTAAGACTAGTTTCAAGAGTAAAGGTGAGACTGCAGAGTAGAAATGAGGCAGCAGCTGCATGAATGCACAGGCATCCTGGATTACTAAGAAGAAGGGGTGAAATTCTGTCCATATTTAATTCAAAATTTTAATTCTGAACCCTAAATACTACTAATTTAGGTACCACCTACCTTGGTTATTTTGTGGTTTCATCATGGGTCAAGACAGATGTTTGTTTTGCTTGTTTTCTTATGTTCCTCAGTGCATCAGCTTCTAGAGTTACCCTGACTCTTTGTAATTATTTGCCTGCAGATTTTCCACTTATTCCCTCCACAATTTACTGTTTGCCATATCTGTTCTCACTACCACCTCTTACAATGACATTAGGTGTCTTACTCCTTACATTTCACTCTCCTCCTTCTCTGTTAGCCTCTTCACCTCAGATGCCTTGGGCTGTAGAACTTGGAGTGATGTTCATGTAAAGAAAAGCCACACAAACCCAAAACCTCAAACCCCAAACCTTCTCTCTCCCCTGCTTTGGCCTTTACCCTCAGGGGTTGGCCTCTGTCTTCAGAGGCTCCATCACAGGGAAACTATGGAAGATACCTGCAGGTTAGGAGCCATCATGATGAGGGTAACATAAACAGAAGCTGAGAATGATAGCTTTGGTTAAAAAGATAAGACCATTTTGAAACTGAATGCTGAATGTAAAAACCAAAATGTCTGAACATTGGGAAGGGGCACTACAATTCTAAGTTATGGCAGGTACATGGCATGGAATTCTAAGTATTAGCAGGGACATAGTTACAAGAAGCTATACCAAATCTCATTTAAAAATACTTATGTTCTGTATAAATGGAGTCTATAACATTACATAGATAGTGGACTCATTGGTGTTACTATCTTATCAATGTCGCATGTGTGATTTTTAAATGTGGCTTCTGAATTTGGGTGTGTAAATTCAAAGAGTTTCAAATTTAAGAGTTGAAAGATAAGACACTTCTTAAAATTGGGCCCCTTTAACTTTTTCTTAGATAACCTAAAATCCTGAAGTACTGACACTATGAGCTGTCTCCTGAGCTAGCCTCTGGCTTTGTTAAACCACACAACAGTTAGGGGGACCTGTCTCAATAAACAGTGAACTTGCATGGAAAAAAAAGAGAGAGGTTTGTTTGTTGGCTTTCAATGAGAAAAGAAGTTTATCCTGGTCAGTTCAAGAAGAAGCACCAGAGTGTAGCACTGAGAACCCTGACTGCCAGTCTTAGGGTGAATGGCAGAATCTTAGTAAGTCCTTTCTTACTGAGTTGCCTAGAAAAATCTTTCTAAACATTCTATTTGTGCTCTCCAAAGCTTTCGCAGGTTTACACGATCTAATAGTGTAACAACAGCTGTGCAAGCGGACTTGGATTTCCATGAGAACTTTGAAATAATTGACCCTGAAGAGGACAATACGTGTTCAGGACAAATATCAAGACAATTTTCCCGAGATGCAAGCACCTCCACCGTTAGCATACAAGGGTCAGGAAACCATTACCATGCGTGTGCAGTGGATGATGACTTTGATACAGATTTTGATCCATCAATTTTACCTCCTCCTGACCCCTGGATTGATTCTATCACTGAAGATACTCTGGAAGCTGTTCAAAGGTCAGTGTGCCCACGAGATGGCCACTGGTTTCTGAAGCTACTTCAGGCAGAGAGAGATCGTATGGAGGGTTGGTGCCAACAGATGGAGAGAGAAGAGCGGGAAAACAACTTACCTGAGGACAGTAAGTAACTGCATACAATTATGTTGCAATTACAAAAAAGTTTTTGATATAGGTCAAATTTAACCCAGTGATTTCTGTATTGTGCCCTTTCTTATTTAGCTAATGGAGCTTTGGTTGTAATTCTCAAAATGACTGTATGTATGTATATAATGTTCTTTATTAAAGTTGACAGGGAATGCAAATGCTTGGCACTTCTGGAACTCCAGAGATATTAGCATTTGGGGTTGCATAGTTCAACGGATAATTAGGAGATTATGGTTAGGGACCCTGTAGTATAAACACTTATTAACTCTTTGGTTTGAAAACACTTCTCATAAGCTTAGAATATAATTGAACAGATTTTTATTACCTTTTCATTTCGTTAATATTTTAGTTGCCTTTTTAAATGGGGATTGGCCTCAGCCTTCAGGTGCTTTTCCCAACTGAAAGAGATTTCAGTTCTTCCTCTTTCTCTCTTCAGCCTCCCTTCGTCTCCCTTGCAGTTCTCATTCCTTTTTGATCTTTCTGGTAAAACAAGCTTTCTATATTCTGTGATAAAAAGCATACATGTAAATTGCATCTCAGTTGTCACCACTGCCAGAAGTGTTACTCCACCTCTAAGGTAATGGCACTATCCGGTAACCCTTCATGAGTAGAAAGATTTGGGTAGCTGACATCTTATTCATTCACTCTAATTTGGGAAGAACAGCTGATCATGTACCTCCCTGTCCAGAATTTTTTTCTCAGTAAAAATGGAAGCTTTTTTCCATTTCCTTCCATTACAAGGAGCAGTTGCATGTATGTACCCCTGTGAACATAGGAGCACAGTCCTTGTGAATGAAGCTTTTTTAAATTCTGTCAAGGAGCAACACTCTTCTAAGGAGTAGCTGTATATAGAGACAGATGTAAATATAGTATAGTTTAGGAACACCTGAGTGTATTTTCCTGGATATTCAAATAACAGTTTTCCAACCCCCAAATTAGATTCTGTCAAAGCAAGGACAGCTTCAGGTCCAGGATTGCTTCTTCCAAATTTCTAATCCTTCATCTCAAGAAGGGGGAATTCTTTTGAGATGTGAAGGTTTTCAATTATGAAAGGCAAGGATAATTCCTCACAAAAAAAATTTTTAAAATCCTACAAATATATTTATGCACCAAAGTAGTTATTCACTTTGGGAAAAGAACACAAAGTGAATTTTACAAGGCTGCTACACAGAACATGTGTACCCATGTACAGAATTTTCTCTCAGTGTCTTGGTATATTTGATATGTGATAGTTTTAAAGGGCTCTTTGAGCAATCAGTGGGAGAAGTCAGTTATGGGGAAGATAAAGGAGCAATTAGGCTGGCTGTTCCAACGCCTCCTTACAGCATAAATGATATGTCCTTCAGATTATTCCTCCTCTTCAGTTTTCTCTACCACCATTTCTCACGATCTCTGGAAACAGAAGGAAGAAAGGGGTCACTAAGATTTTGTGATGACTGGTGGGGTACTGATTTTGGTGTGATGCCATCAGCTACTCCAGAACACAGCAGCTGCCTCCCACGGAGGCTGCGCAGAGCTTTCTGCCGTGGCTTAGCACGCCCCATTCTACCTGGTGCCAAGGAGAAACATATGGTCAGGGCTACACTGCCCACTCAGCAGTGCCAGAAACAAAAGCCTGGCTGTTACAAACCCTGCCCCAAAATACATCTTTTTCATGCATCTATAAACTTTGAAGAGAGGGAGGAAAGGGTCAGAAGAGGTGCGTGCACGCTTCGGTTTTCCTAATGAAACACAACCAAGAGCAGGCAACGCATCCGTTTGTTTTCAACCTGACATCCCCAGCGTGTGTTTGGCCAGATAACAAAATAAAGAGAACGTGTGATGAGCGAGGTTTTCTCGATGCCATGGCAGCTGACAGAGGGCTCATCCCCCCGGCGCTGCCCGTAAAACGATCCCTGCTTCCTCCAGACAATGCGGCCCTTGTGCGAAACAGCTGTCTCGGGGAGACGGCTCGCTGCTGTTTGACAGTAGCTTGTATGTTACATAGATACGTTGGGTATTATCTAGCTGGGAATGAATCTACCAGATGGGATTGAATGCTTCTAGCTGGGAAATGGAGTCTGCTACTGTGTATAAAAACAAGCTGTGGTTCAGTGGCTGCACGATGAAATGCCAATATAGAGAGAAATGTGGCTCCCCCTCCGCCATGAATTATTTATTGTATAGTATATTCTGGTTTTATCTCAAATCATTTTCTGATAAAGCCACGGCGTGTAACAGGCAGATGAATAGCACTCAGACTTTAAGCTAGGGTATTTGGTATGGTTTCCATGTGTTTTCCTGTTACAGAGACATTGGCTACAAACTCTAGGGCTCTCATAAAAAAAACAAAAAAACAACAACAAAAAAAAACAAACAAAAAAAAACTAGCAATGCAAGGCTAAACATCTTCTGAAAACTGATTGCTGTTTTGGAACAAAGTTCAAGTGACATACTTCAACTTTTGTTTGTTTGTTTGTTTATCCTCAACCCTTTGCCATCTCCCCATACCACTTCCCTGCAAAATTTCATATACTCACCTCTTTACCACTGATGTTGGTGACTTTTGGCTGTGGCCTCTGGAGTAACACATTTACACACAGAATTAGCAGTAACAGCTTTGGCTCCCTATGCAGCACTGTTAGTGAGCAGCCTCTGACAGGTTTTCCTCCCCGTGATGGTGGACACAGCAATGTACACCTACAGACTCAGCCTGTCTTGTGATGGATTTTTTGCTGTTGTTTTTATTTCACACAGGACATTAACATTTCTGGGAGAAACAGAGGGCTTAATTTAGCCCCCTCTTCAGCACTGTTTTTCTTTCATGTGGGGTTGTAATGTGGCTTCAATGTGGAGATAACAACCAGAAGCAAGCAGTGGGCCTGGCTAACCACAAGTCAGGTGTAATGTGGGTTTAGTGGAAAGACAAGTCAGGCCAGTCAAATAAAAACAAAATTAGGAAACCAAAGCTCTGACAAGACATGTCATTATAACTGTCTTGTGTGTGTATTAAACTCCTCTGGGCTAGTCCATGAACAAAGGTTGACCTCAAATCTGCAGCAATCTAGCTGCTTAGGACCAGAGTCTGCAAATGCATCCAGTTCTGAAAAATTATGCAATGCTTGCACACCTTCTGCTCCTTTCTTTTGTTTAGATTTTTTTCAAAGGAAAACTTGAAGAGTTAAGGCTAGGCACAGGAGAAAAAAGTTAAGGAAAAGGTATTTTTCTTAATAGTTGTGCATGGCAAAAGAAAAGCAGTTCCATGCATTCACTCTCAGCCACAATCAAGGAAAGCCATTTACCAGTACTCTGCAGGGCTTCCCCAAGACATCCTCATCCCTTCCTCTCAGAGGAGCAAGGTGGCCTCATCCCACAGCGGGATAATGCAGCCTTGCAGAGGGGACGGTCACCAGCCTGACACGTGGCTGAGTCCTGCTGGAATACCCCTGGCTATGTGCCTCTGGACATGTGCCCAACTCTTCCCTTTCTTGTTCTGGTTTTCGTTTCTCCCCAGAAGGGACTTCTCTGTACACGAGGGTTTCTCCAAGGAGAGCCAGCTCCTGGCTGGAAGCCCTACCAGTGTCCAAAGGCTACCAAGGAAAACAAGGGAAATCCACAAGCAAGGAAACAAGTCAGGGAAAAAACATGCAGTGTGCTATTAAAAGCCAAGTCAGAGAACACATGGAAACTGCTTTACTCTCAGTGAACAGCATTTACTCATGCAGACAGCCCTATTAATTTCCATGACATCACTTCTATAAGTATATATGACTCGACAAGGACACTCCTTCCATAGTTTGCTCCATTTGACTGTTTTTTCTTTAACAGCCAATCTTAAGACCTGATCTGTAGCTTTAACTTTGAATTTCCCGGGTTTTGTCATGCTTGGCGTTATTTAAATGTCTGTCTGTCATCATGAATAGGCTAAAATGCTTGTCCATCCTGTCTTGGAAATGGATTGTGACAGGTCTATGGCAGGATTGCTTCATATGCACAGTGCCCAACTAGCATCTGCAACAGAAGTGTCAGGCTGTGTCCCTATAATTTCAGCTTTTGTTCCTGACACTTGCTCCTGCGGCAATGAGAAAGCCACTGCTTTTCTGTTTGTTCCCTAGCTTGAGCCCTGCCTACCAACCAGGTGTTTTTTAATTTAGGGCATTTGATAGCCACAGTCCTAAAGTGCCTCCTTTGCCACTGGTTAGACCCTGGGGTCTCACAAAGACCTCGTCAAAGTTGCAATGCAAAGAGATCAGCTGGTGTTTTAAGGTCAAATAATGCTGCTGTTTCTACACGATGACTTTTCACATCAGTTCAGGTGGGTTTTGTTGTTGTTTTCTTATCCTTGGTACATAGTCTCCTTCCAAGGTAGAGCAGATGATAATATCACCTTTTTTTTGCTTATGTTCACAAATCTTTTTTTGTTGGTTCACATCTTTTTCCCATGAAGACAGAGAGGAAAGATGCATAAAGCCCTACAATCCCAAAGTAGGTTCTATGCAGTTAGAACCAAGAAAAGCAGGAACTACTCGCTTTAACATCACATAGTCCAAGTCTGTATTTAACAACATTTTAAAAGGAGAATAGGTCAGAGGGGGGTGGGAGGTAGGGCCAAGGCACAAGGCAATTGTCTGGTACAGGTCAGTCCTAGAATAAATTCTGCTACACCGAGTAAAAAATAATAATGGTGAGGAGGCATGCCACAATAGCTGAATTATATCAAAATAATTATACAGAAGCAGTTCTTCCAGAATAGACGTAAGTGTCTATATCTTAAAAGTCATCATAGGAGAGAACAGGATTTAAAAGGAAGAGAGGTCAAAGCAAGGAGAGGGGTGGGTGGGAGGAAAAAAAAAAAAAAAAAAGGAAAAATTCAAACTACAAAAACAAAACACTGCAGTACACACTTCTCCCCCTGGGGAAGGGGTGACAGCAAAGCATATGATGGATGTTAATAATGTTGCTTAATGCATTACTGGAAGGCATTCAGATCCGGCAGTGCTGAGTGTGCTATGTAACCCAGTATGGAATAGAAAGCAGACATGAATAACAATATAGGTGTTTAAATCTGTTATGATTGCATTTTGATGGGGTGCTATTTTTTGCTGTTCCTTGGGTTTATGCATTTTCTTTGTATCCTATTAGCTGAAGACATCAATTTGAATGTTTATGTTTTTCTTCTGTACCCCGTCTCCCTTGCTGTTAAAGATTTCTCTGATTCTTTTCTGATGTGTTATGAATATTATCTTTGCAATTCCATTTCTTTTCTCGGTATTTGGCTTCAAATCTCTCAGGCTTTTCTCCTAAGAAAGTCTCAGTCTATTTTTACTTGCTGAGTTTCCCTACTATACCTTGGACTTTCTCTTTGCACCAGTTTTCACTGAGTAAGCAAAATGAGTACTCTGGCTTGAAACACTAAAAGAAATAGCAACATGAGTTTGGAAACCAAACTTAGGCTATTGATAAGGCTTTGTGCCTTCTGGAGAGATTCCTTTCAGTCTTTTGCCTTCTTTGTCTTTTTTTTTTTTTCTTCTTCTCCTAACTTCCGTGACAGAGTTGGTTGTTGATGGGTTGCACATTAACAGACCGCTTGCTTTTGAGGGGCGAGGAATCAGTGACACTTGACTAGATACAGCCGCAACTACAGCAGAAGTGGCAACAATGGAGAACAGCATCAGCATGCATCCCACAGTCAGCTGGGATGATGTTTTTTAGGCAAATAGCCAGTCGCTAGGCAGCCGAGGACAAGGACTTCCTTTTCCCTCTGCTGAGATCTCTGAATATTAAGCTCTTCTTCCCTCAAAGAAAAGGGCGCATTCCCATCCATCACCAACAAGGTGTATTTACATTTCTATGTACTTGGGATGTGATTTCCAACTCGAGTGGTGCAGGTTTCCAGGACGTACCTTGCCTTGTCTTTTTTTTGTCCCGAAAAGTTGAGAGACCATTTTTTTCTCCCCTTCTCAAGTCTTGGGAAGCATCAGAGTGGCCGAGCTCCAGATGAGGCAGCTGTTCCCAAATATACTCAGTGGGAAGAGTTTTCATAACAATGGGAACCACATGAAAGCTCCTGGAGTAGCTCCTCCTACTATTGAAGAGTCCTTTCAGTTGAGTGGTTTGCATATTGGGTTGCATAAATGACTAGACACACCAAGGGGTCCATTTTCAGCACTGTGCACATAGAATTAGACACGCAAGCCTTGCTAACAATAATGAGAGTTGTGTGCAAAACTCCCTGCGCAATATGCTGAAAATATTCTGCTTAGTGAATCTTCCAGCTCATGGATATTTCCTGGCAGTGGTGAGCTGAGTTCTGGGAACAAAATGAAAGTCTGGGCTCTGTGTGTGTTCAAAGAGCTCTTTCCTATAATTTCTAGAGGGAAAAAAAAATCCAGAAAAAAAAAAAAATTAAAAGACTCTCTCCTCCTCCCTCCTCTTTTTTTTCCCTCCCCCTGTATGTCTGAAGTATAAATGAACTCCACATCCCACTTTTCCTGCAGTAGCCTTAAAAAGCAAGTGTTAAGGCACACATATTTTGTACTACTGCGTGTCTGGTTTCAGTTCATCATGCACGTTTGTGCCAGACTGCTTAGCGTGTGGCCATGCAAGTAAATCCCATGGAGAGGTCTTTCTCTTACGAAGCAAGAATGCATGATGGCATTCTAACTGCAAGCTGCCAACATGCACTGCAGCAGGTCACAGGACCGTGAGACCTGAAAAATGTTTTTGATGTTTTATTTAATTAATTATTCATTTTCTATTTATTTCTTTTTGATTGTGGTAAATCAAAAGACTAAGTAGTAGCTTCCCAGTGGAGCTCTGCTAATATTGTGCGAGGCTGGATAGAAAAACCTGTCTGTACCCAAGGGACAGGGTAGAGAGGATGCCAGCTTAGGGCTAGTATCTCTTTTAGACTGCCAAGCAATTCACTCACCCTGAACAGGCCACTTCATCTGCTTGATTTGCCTGTTCCTCCCTCACCTGTTTCATGTATCTGGACTGTAAATTTGTCATGGAAAAGTTGCTGTGTTTGTATGAGGGCTGGGAAAATGCAAATGTCTATGAGTAGAAATGACAGCAAAAACTGTGACACAGCAGCTGCCATTCACAGTTTTCATTAATGAAGTGGTAATTTTTAAAATTAATTTAAATTCTTTTTACATCCCTATGTAACCACAGAATTGGGAGAATAATGATTTGGTTCAACTGAGAGGAAAAATTAATGATGGAGCCATGATGCCAACCTATTTATCTGAAGAGCATACATGTAGCATAGTTGTTGGGATTTTTTCCTGAGCACTCAAAGTGTCAAACAGTCCAGTAGCTGCTTTCTTGCTCACAGCATCAATTTTATTTCAATCAGCAGTCCCTAAAATCTCACTCTCTTTTTTGGATTCACTGTCTTACAGACATATCTGTTTTTCTGCTGTTTTTTTTACACACACACACCCTCAACCAGAACTCAACAAGGTACCAGGAAAATGCAGGTCTCAGAACACACCAATGTATGCCTCATTTTCAGGTAGTATATCCCCAAACTACTCCTTCAGTGAGGTTGAATGCAACCAAAACCATATGAGCTTGTGTTTTATTCAGAGGCATTTGCTACAGGCTGTTTCACTGCACTCTTTTGCAGCACTCAGTCAGTCTAAAGAGACTGTAAATACTCAGCTGTCTATACAAAGGACTCCCCAGACATTGCAGGAGCTGAGCTGGGACTCTCTGATGCCTCCCTCCAGGTCACCAGCAAGGAGAGGCCAGGGAGTGATTGCTCCCTGAGGTATGCCTGGGCATCAGAATTCAAAGGCAGAAACCACTTCAAATTGTAGGCAGGGAAAATACTCAGAGGGGTCGAATGAGATCATTGGTGTGCACTAAAATCATGATTCCCTTTCTGGGGATCAGATCAAGCAACACTCAGCTAAACCTGAAAACAGAGCACTGAGATGCTAAGCCAGGTGGCATGAAAGCTAGTAGATGCAGCGTTTTCCAAAGTGCATAGAGGGCATCTCAAGGGTTTGAAAGCCACATCTCCTTGCATCAGCAATGGGGCTTGCATGCAAAGCCTGAGCCTGGATCACAGTGGTAGTGAGAGGTGTAAGTTCTGAAGCTTTCTATACAAGTTGCAAAAGCTTTTGTTTAGCCACACTTATGTTGTTGTGAAAGTGCTGTTTGCAATGAGAGTAAGACGTAGAAACAGACCAGTATTTTTGCCTAGTGCAGATTTATCAGCCTGACTCTAATCCTTTACTGAGAGATAATGTGCTTTTTGAAAGCCAGACCTGACTGTTGCACAGCTTTCTCCTCTCTTTTTATAGGTTTTTAGTTGCCTGCAGCAAAGAAAACACCATGACTTATGTTTCTTTTTCTCTCAGTTCTAGGGAAAATTCGAACTGCAGTGGGCAGTGCACAGCTTCTCATGGCCCAGAAATTTTATCAGTTCAGAGAGCTTTGCGAAGAAAACCTGGTATGTAACTTTTCTGCAGTGTACTTTTTACTGACCCTGTGAATAATCGTACCTAAACTAGACAGATTCTCTAACATGGTAATTTTTCCAGTAAAGGCAATGATTAGTATTCGGTAGTAACTCTGTGAAACTTGGAGGATTCAGCATGACTTTTACAATAGCTTGACATCCTTAAAATAATGGCAGGCAAAAAGCTTTGGGTGAAATACCCCTGAGGCTCTGCTACTGACTTCAGAGCATCAGGGATCTGTCCTTTTGCCACAGAGTAAAATTTACATGGACACAGATGTTTGGGTAAAAGACCTTACCATCTTCCAGGGTGGATCAGAAGTCTCATGAGTGGGGCTTTTCCATGTAACCTTCCTGCAGCCTGTATTAAACAAGACGGAAATATCAGGAAATCAGACAATGGAAGCAGGTGCTTCATGTTTCACAACCCCAGCAGTGAAAGAGAAAAAACATACTTTTCCAGAGAGCTAAAAGGGCAAAAAGGAAAAGAGCCTTTATGTTATCACTATTAATATTGTATGCAATTTATATGTGCTACCACTGTTGCTGTTATTTGCTATTGTTATGCTGTTAGTAGTAACAGAATCCGAATTATATTACTGATGATTATTAAAAATACATTTCACAGCATGCATCTTAAGCAGTATTCTCAAAAATGCCAGCACTTTAAAAAGTTTTCAAATTTTTTAATTAACAATCCATCCTTGCATAGTAGATACAATGCATCTGATTACCTTTTTTTGGCATAAATTGCTAGAAGCCCAGAAATCATAGGGCATTATGCTGTGTGAGAATACAATAAGGAAGGGAAGAGAAATACTGTGATACTGACTGGAGTGGGGTCACCAACTTCCACTTCACTTCCACTTCTCTGAAAATCAAGCCCCAAAACTAAAATCTGCCTGAAATTTCTGCAACAGAAATTGGCTCTGTCTGAATAAATCCTACAATTCTTAATATAAAAACTGAAAAAGCAATATGGTTGCATATCTTTGTAAATAAAAGCCTACAGCTGGGCAACATTTGTCCAGCACTGAAAAATTAGGAATCCAGGTATAAACTCTGTTCTCTAAAATCTATACTTTATTGTTTTCAATAATTGCTGCTTTGGTGGTATAATCATCCTATCAAAATTATTTGTTAGTATTGCTTTGAAAAGCACAAATATTTAGAAATTTCTTAAGGCAAGCAACTGACTTTTGTATGTATAGTTTAAGGTAAGGGAGAAAACTTAAACACCTGAGCCATGTAAAACAACATTCAGGTGTCTACAAATAATTTTTTTTCTCCTGTTTTAATAACAGGAATAAATATATCAGCACAATCTTACAAAGCCACAGCATCCATGAAGCATTTCTGATTCAGATTGCCATAGGGACTGCTCTGCATTTAAGAAAAGAACATGCTCGAAGTGAGCATATGAAACCCCTGATTTTTTTTTTTAAGAGTTTCAATTGGGAACCAGTGTACAGATACATATCCTGTAGAAAACTTTCCCTCAAATGATCTTTGCTCATGGAGCTGGGACCATTTCATTCATGCCCACTGCATATACAAAATGTTCAGAGCTGGGCTGCACAGAAGACAACACAGGACCTCTTGTGAAACCATCTTCTGGCCCATACTGTGCTGGAGATGACAGTGATCTGGGTGTCCTCTTCTGAGCAATACTCTGGGAGTGATGAACTGGTCTGAGCTAGCACATGCAAAGAAAACCTTCCAACCTCTGTCCTAGTCTCAGTCTTCCCAGAAATGCAACTATAAAATAAATGGGATTAGTGGGCTTCTGCATGCTCTCTTATGAGCTTGTCACCCTGCAGAGGTTATTGTTGTAAAAAAAAAAAAAAAAAAAAAAAAATTGGAAATTGGCCTGAGGTGTGTTAGAGGCAATTTTACTTGCAATTATGTCTTTTTATTGCTCTTAGATTCTTGAAGTGTGGGAAATTGTTCATGCATCAGTATATCATTATTTGCACAAGCAGTGAATGTGCGATTGCACGAGTAACAGTCTTCCTGCAGGTGTGAGCATGGCAGGGAATCCTTCCTCATGAAAATGAAGAGGAGGCTGGCAACTAATTTCATTGTGGTTAGGGTTAGGATCTTACCAGTTGTGCCTAGGAACATCCCTAGGCAGGTCCTGCCACAGAGGACCTGCCACCTGCCCATTCCCTGTGGTCCACGGGGGCAGATGCTGCCTGCAGTGAGTGAGGGCTCAGCATCTTGACTCCGAGTCAGACTCCTTGCAAAAAACCCCCACCAGTAAGTAACACTCTGCTTTGTTTCTCTCCCTGTGTCTCTCCAGTCGCTTGGACCTGCTGAAACTGCTTTGCTAGCAAGATTCAGAACCATTTGCACAAATGCTTTACATTAAGCAGTACTAAAGCCAACGTGTGTTTTTGTTTTTTTTTTCCTTCTGTTGTACAGAATCCTAATGCACATCCACGGCCGACCTCCCAGGATTTAGCAGGGTTTTGGGATATGCTGCAGTTGTCCATAGAAAATATTAGTATGAAATTTGATGAACTTCATCAGTTAAAGGCCAATAATTGGAAACAGATGGATCCTCATGACAAGAAGGTAGAACACTGTAGATTTTGTATGCTTCATTTAAAACCCTGCACAAATACTGGACAGATTAAATAGGCCTCTGTGTTACAGCGTTGACGTAAAAAATGTGAAATGAAGCTCATATCAAATTAATTTCATTGTAATAACAATGTTTACATAATAATCATCTGGGATATTATCTGTAATATGTTTCAGGCATATTTTTAAACCAAATCTGTCTTTGTGAATTGGATAATGGGAATGTGGTACTTTGTTAAGCTTTACATTTAATCCTATTAGATGATCAATCGTTGGAAGGAACTGCCTTATATATTGATTCTTAAAATTAAATAAATCACATATGCGGTTCATATTATTGCACATAGCAAGAGTTCTAGGTTGTGTTACTGAAAAAACTAGGGAAGCACTGCAACTATCGCTGACTTTGGTAACCAGATTACAGAGATATTTCAAAAATATGCCTTCCAAAATGTTATATAAAAGAATTTCTACATCTTTTCTTTTTTTTTTCTTTTTTTCTTTTTTTTCTTGTCTGTTTGGTTGACTTTTTGTTCATTCAGGGGAGAGGGAGGTTTATCGGTGATTTCATAACCAGGTTCATTTTGCTGGTAGTGTTGTTTACCCAAGGCAGCATAAAAATCATCTGGAGCTTTGGTCTTTTTTTTCAGTGTAGTCTTCTGTCACCATGAAAAACTAACACTTCTCTAAATGTGAGCCACATTCCACTTTCCATTCTCATCTGACACCATTGCCTTATTTTTCTCCTTACTATCTGCACTGAAACAAACAGCACTTGGGTGAGCCAAAATACACAAACATTTCACAATATCCTTAAAAGACAGACCCATTCCTAGAGGAATCAACAGTCTAATGTCCCACTTCTATAGGTATGTAATTTGGTGGCTGAATTTCCACTGTGGCTGGTCTGATACCAATTAATAGAGAAAACAGGTAGGGTCACCAGAAAAAGGGGGAACTTGATTTACAGGTACATTGACTCAAGCATCAGTCTGGGCTGCCCCAATTAACGGTCAGATGGCTGCCAATGACCAAAGCATTGTTTACTTTTGGACAAATAACTTTAACAATATCAAACCCCCTTAATCTTGCAGCAGGAAGTTTGCAAATGAAGTGCTGGTAGCACTCCCCCTTCTCCTTCAATCAAGACTAAATAAATACTCATTCCTGACTTAGGAGTGCCATGTTCACATCATTTATGCACTAGTGTGTTTTGTAGGGGAATGAATGGAAATATGTTTTCCTAGCCCAAGGTACTGAAGGCAAGTCATTTTCTTATCTTCTATTTTTTTTTCCCAGTATCTGTCAGAAAAGTAAGTTAAAACCTTCAGACATGCATTGCACAGAAATTATGGTGTATGGTCTTTCATTAGATTTTGCAGTAAAACAGGTAGGCTGAGTGTTTGCAATTGCAGCAGTAAGATATGAGATCTTTCCTTTAAAAAAAAATTATTACAAAAAAAAAAGTACCTTTGATTTGCTTCTGAAAAACATTTCAAAGAGTTTCCAACAGAAGAAAACTATAACGGGTTAAAGGAAGTTAAGTAGTGCTGAAGAAAGGGACCTACAGTAGGAAGGTAAAGATTTTAAAGCATTACATTGACCTTGCTCCTGTTTCAGCAGCATTTGTCTATGATTTTAGATGAAACAGATCATCTTTTCAAAAAGGATAAAAAAAAAAAAAAAAAAAAAAAAAAAAAAAGGAAGAAAAAACTTTCTGTGGAATTGATTTTTTCGGTTGCCTTTGGCCTTTGCCACTGGACCCTTTCTAAACAGCATAGATTAATCCTTGGACGGAGAGAAAAAGCAAAGTATGAATAAGTGTAACTAAGCACCTTTATATTTCGAGCCATGGAAGCTGTTGTGAGCAGCATGAGAGAAAACGAAAGGGTAGAATGGGACCTTTGTAGTGTGATAAAATCCCTTCGCTCAGAGACCATGTTCACAGTTGGAAGGGGATGTAACTTAAATGACAATCTAATTAACTTGACAAAGTCTTTGTGGTCGCCTGAAATTCAGACCTGAATACACTTTTCTTTTTCAGGAGAGATCTTTCTCTGAGGGCTTTTTTTGTTCGTGTGGGTGTGTGTGTGTGTGTGTATGTGTGTACATGCACCAGGATATACATAAAAGTCCTTCTTTTTGATCACATAACTGGAGCTAGCTGCCACTGTGATGATTAATGTTCTCTAAATGGTTTTTAAGTGTTTTCTACCCTTTTTTTCTATTTCTAGCTGGTTACAGCGTGTCATGCCTGCTTAGCAGTATAATAGAGTTTATGAACTTGAACAGCGAGACCCAAAGCTTGGGATTTTTCATGCAATGATTAAGCCACTACAAAAAATATATCTAAATATATGGTGGTTGGTTTTTAAAAAAAAAAAAATCATATTTCTTTTGATGCACTGGCTTCAGATGGATAGTTCTAGTTCCCATCTGCATTTGGGAACTAGAAGGGCACAGTGTGTCTGTGTTGGCCAGAGCACGAGTAGGAGAGCGTGGCCCCGGAGCCGGGGCTCCGCAGAGTGACTCTGCCAAGAGCAGCGTTCCCTCCTTCCCAGCCACACGTGAGCAGGCTGGAGGCGGGAAGCAGAGTCCGAGATGCTCTCCAGCCTAGTCCCTGGCACCGGGAAGAGATGCCTGGATCCCCCCCCCGGACCAGGGAACCGCATTAAGCGGTTGGTGTTGGGGGCCTGGGCCCTGGCAGCGCCGGGCGTTTCACACACACCATCCCTGAGGAGAATTAGCCCTGCGGCCGGCCCTCCCCTTCCCTTTGCCCTTGCCCTGTGTTTATGAACCCCTGAGCACAAAAGCCAGATCACTGAAGACAGAAAGGCAGATAAGAGCTAACAAACCTTAGGTAAAAATGTGTGTTCTAAACTACTGACGTATCCTAGTTTTTCCCACCTTTCCCTGAGAAGCTGTATAATGCCATTAACCTTCTGCTTTGATCAGGAGAGAAGGGTCCCTCCTCCAGTGCCAAAGAAGCCATCGAAAGGTCAGGTGCCACTCATACGAGAACGCTCTCTGGAAAGCTCGCAGCGTCAGGAGGCCCGGAAACGGCTGATGGCTGCCAAGCGTGCTGCATCGGTCCGACAGAACTCAGCTACCGAGAGCGCCGAAAGCATTGAGATATACATCCCCGAAGCCCAGACCAGGCTATGAAGGGATCCAACCGGGAGGACTCTCTCTGGCAAGACAAGCCTCATGTATAATCTGCCCCTCTAGGCTCCTGCTCAAGGTCACCACCAAGTACTTGTACCTCCTCCTCTCCTCTCTCTCTCCCCTCCTCTCCCTCTCCCTTCCCTCTATACACAGCCACCCCGATGCTCCCAGTGAACTCCACTGCCGTGGCGTAGTTGTTGGTCCTCCGAGAGATGTCCTCTAACCACCCTTGCTTTCTGAAGGTTCGCCCATGTCATCACGATGCTTTGTCACATGTACTGATGCTACCACTTTGCCTCATGTAAACGAGTACAATCCTTTTTTCTTTCTGTTTGAAACAAATAAACGCGGCGCTCAGACTTCCACACACCCACGCACCTGTACAGTAGATGCTCCGATTAACTTACTCATGATCTTTAGTCGACCTAAAGATAGTCTGTTACCCAGTGTACAGCAATATCAAACCGTAGAGGACTTTGGAAATTTCAGTCACGCAGGGTTATCCTTTTGGACTCTGCCGTCTTCCTCACAAAAGATGAAAGCAGCTATGACTCGGATTCCCTTCTTTTTATTACTGTTTTTTTTTTAAAGCAGATGGCGCACTTTATTCTAAACCTCTGAATCCCACCTTCTCACATGAATTTAAGGAGTCACACAAGGGGAGGGGGTTGGGGAGGGAGTGGGGTGGGAGGGATTAAGAAATCACAGATCTGTGGGGCTAATAGAATGGAAGTATATCCCACAGGTGAGATGTTAAGGGATAGAAAAGATCCTTTGGAAAGATACCTGCACACTCGCAGCTGCACAAACTGCCTCATTTT
Organism: Phaethornis superciliosus; assembly: GCA_023637945.1. NCBI lineage: Eukaryota > Metazoa > Chordata > Aves > Apodiformes > Trochilidae > Phaethornis > Phaethornis superciliosus. Next base: position 49,140,522 of record JAJQWJ010000002.1, on the reverse strand, counting down.
TATTTCATCAGTCACTACTTAAACATTTCAATCAGCAGAAGATTGTAAATTCGATCTTCCAGGGAAATAATCTATTTTGAAAGGCAATAAAAGAGAGAAAAGGAAGGAGATAAGAAGCAATGACAGTCGAAGAGATAATATAAAAGAAGGATTTTCTTGTCCAAGTATTAAGAATTTTTAAAATTGTACTGTATTGTCAATTCCTCTTGTATTGTATTGTATGGATTATATTGGTAAAAAAAAAAACAAAAAAAAAACAGAGAGAGAGAGAGAGAAAAAAAAAAAAGCCTGGTTTTGTTGATGTCTTAATCTCGGTGGGACCACCTGATCTCACACATCCATGCAGCCACACACAGACACCTGCAGGTGAACTGCTGTACATGGAGCCTCTGATGCTTTTCCAGGCCAGGCTTGCTTTGCTCTATCCACAGCCGGTTGTGTGCTACAGTTCAGACTACTTATCACCAAACAGTCCATATCTAGGAGTAACTTTCTGATTCAGTCTCCTCTTAATAGTATAAAATACCCATATGAAGAGGAACAATAAAATATTTTTCACAAGTTATGGGATCAATATGAACTTACTTTTTTTTCATGACAAGCCTTCCTAACCTGGCTCCTGCCATTGTTTTGCAACCACAAAAAATATTCATCCCAAGTAGCTCATTAATACTGGGGAGAATTGGCAGACAATAGGGATGGAGAGGAGCATGAGAGGTCAGCCCTTGTGTGTCTGTCCCCCCAGCCACCCCGGGCTGAGGCAGGAGCTTGCCCTCCACCTCCTCTGACAGGGAACGATGCTGACCACGCCACTACCAAAACCTCTTGTGCCAACATTAGGAAAGCTGCGTCAGGCACGTTGCTGAAAGCAAGTTGTGTGAGTGTGTGTGCACGCACACGGGTGCCGGGCAGGCATGTGCTGCTGAATGCAGAATTAGTGTGAGTTGGTTTGGATGATGATGGGGCTGGGCCGGGGCAGAGGAGCACTGTGTGACCCCTGGGGTGTGCACGGCCCCACGGTGATGCTTTCTGAACCCTGACTCTGCTCCCCTCGAGCTCTTTTCGCCCTGGCTTCCAGGGCGTGGGTATGTGGGTGAAAAGGGCAGGCTGGTTTCTGCTCCACAGCAGAGCAGGGGCAGGGACAGTCCCCAAGGTGGAGGGGCACAGGGTGCAGCCATTGCTCCATGCCATCTCTGTCTGGCTGTGCCCACAGCTGTCAAACTTTTATGGATGATCCAACGTTGCACAGGTGGCGCGATTCTGCAGCTTGCATTCAAAGAGCATTTAAAATCACCATCAAAAAAAGTTAAGCTCTTGCTAGAACTATTCATTGAGACCATGCCAGACAGCTTCTTTTCCTACAACATCATAGCCAGGTGCTAATTTAATTTTATTCAAGAAAACAGGAGAGGTAATAGGTTCTGGCACCAGGTATTTTCATGAGAGCGTACTAAAACCACTAGAGAATTTGCTACCTCTCAAAGCCATTGATATCTGAGCTATGTCTTTATAAACAGGGCACAAATATTTACTGCTGTGGTTTACAAGATAAGGGCTAATAATTTAATATATAAGAGACTTTTAACTAGAGTAATCAGAAATCCAGTGTAACCCTAGAGAGCTTTGTGTTACAGAAGCTTTGAAAGGTTTGACCCTGTAAGCATTTGAATACCAGTGTATTTGCTAGTTTTGAAACACTGCGTTTAACTTTTAGCAGCAAAGAAACATCACCGTGTTTGCAGTATGTAATAGTGCCAACTGCCACTTTTGAGCATATATAGTCATAGGAAGTATTAATTCTTTGGAACTCATTTGTACTGAAGTATTCAAAGCAGTATCCAGGTGAGAGTCCACATTCACAACTATGTCACAGAATTATTTAGTTTTGTGAATGTTTCATGGAAGATGAGTTAAGACTTGGGTTGACAAGTGGCTACAGAAATTTATATCCAGCACACTCCTCCCTTAAAAAAAGAAAAAAAAAAAAAAAAAGCAGAAAAGCAAAGACTATCTAGTCTTGTACATTATGAGTTACTGTATTTGTATATCATAGAATATTTTTCCTATCTATTTTAAATGAATCTATTCTTAGCTGAATGCTTGTTAGTTCATCTGGCCCTGAAGAAGGTATTATAAAGTTTGCTTACTTTTTTAGCATAATATCGAAAGTACAACCAAGGCCAAGAAATATAAGATAGAAAAATTCTGCCCTTAGAATGCCACTAGTTAACCACTTGACTCATGTGCTGACAATAATGCTAATATATTTGCTCTATCATTTGTTTTAGCATAATTTTTAATTATTTGGTTTTAGTCTAACCTACCCAGTGTATATGAAAAATGCCTATATTCTGTTTCACTTTTGGGACTAAAGTATTGCTTTTTTTTTTTTTCCTTGGGGAAAATTTTAGAAAAGGTTCTTTTGTCTCCTGCTCCAAAAGTTTAAAAAAAGAAAAAAAAAGAAATATTTATTATATTTTTTGCAGATGTTTCCATAAAATTATCATAATCTTTTTGTAAAGAAAGATGAAGTAATGGATTAAAGATTTTTAATATTTCAAAAGATAAATAGAAATAATTTATTTGTAATATATTTCAGTTTATTTATTGATGTTCCCTTGATGCTTAGATGTGCACTATCACTTTACTTTAAACTGTATCTTTGTGAATTTATTGGGTTTTTGGTTTGTTTTTTGGTTTTTTTTAGGAAAATGGTTAAATGCATATCTTAAGTAACTGCAATGTAAATCACTGGCCTACCTGCATTCCCAAGTGTGATTTTAGAAATGTTTTTGATTTGAAACAAAAGACACAAATTCGAAAGCCTTTAGGCAGAGGAGAGTGTTTTTATGGATTAACGATTTGGGTTTCCATAGGGTTATCTATCTAGTTTGTGTGTGGACAGGAAAATGTAAATAGATGAATGTTTCCCATAATGTAAAAAGAGCAAATTAATAAAATAATTAATGCACTGCTTGTAAGAGCTGTGGGTTTTCAATACAAATTCCTTCTCCCAGAACTGCAAAAGGCATTTCATTTGATGTGGTCAAGGATAAAAGCGTGACAAGCAGACTGTTTCTCTTAAGCACTCATTGCTTAAAACTGATCCTGCAAAGTCTCATCTGAAGAGTCCCACTGAGCACCCTGGAAGTGCTCATCTGCACAGAGTTACTCAGAGGCACAAATGTTGCCATGATCAAGGCCTTGAGCCTTAGCAAAATCTTCAAAGGCGCTTCTGCACAGAGCCCAGCCAAACCCTGCTGAAGATGTCAGGAGTTAGACTGGTGACTTCAAAAGAAGCAGCAAGAAACCCCCAGACTGTCTCTTCTTTTCCTCTCACTTGTTCCCTTCATCTTGCACTTATCTCCAGTGGTGGCTGAAATGCTGGGGGTGCAAGGGTCCCCGGCAGGGATAGATGACTTTCCCTTCACTGGAGTCTTGCTTCCAGACAGGGTTTTCCCCATACATGAAATCAAGATGGTCACCAGATCCCGTAGAGATAAGACCCAGATGATGTTGTTCATGGATGTACCAGCATTTAAACAAATTCTGATTCAGTCTATAGAACCTAATAGTTGCCAGTGCTCCACCATGTGCCGTTTGCCCAACTTTAGATCCTCAGCACAGGCAGATCAGAAAGATTTGTGCCAGTGATCTACTGCCAGGGAAAAGTCTGCCTGAAGGCTTATTAGCACCAAGATGAAGGGATTTCTCTTCACCTGATGGTATTTATGTTCTCTTTGGTCACTGATAAACTGATACACTAGGGACAGGAAAAAAATAATTTATATGTAAAAACCTTTCTGAGGTGACTGGTATCTTTTTGTAATGAGAACAGATCAGAGGGTGTAAAATAGCAGCTAATGTTTCAAGATGTTCTCCAGCAGAAGAATGAAGAACTCCAAACCATGGCTGAGCCCTGCCTTTCATGCATGCTTAAGGTAAACTTTATCCCTATTTACACTGAACGTTCCCCTACAGATCAAATCATTTGCCTTCCCCACAAGCACAGCTGCTTGTCAGTTGGTTTGCCAAAGTCTGTTCTCTCCTGCAAGAGACTTATTTTTGTAGCACATAACAGGCAAATAATACATTTCAACCACCAGTTTGGAGCACGCTCACATATTAGAGCTGTTGAGAGTTGGTGTTGATTTTGAGCTGACATTTTTTTATAGCAATTAATGACAAAAGTGTTGGTTGCTTTGCTGCTATTGGCATTAGTCATTGGAATCTTAAGTTTCTGAAGAATCTTAAGTGCAATCAGTAAGGGAAGTTCTTTCCTGCTATGTGTGACACACATCACCAGCCTGTGATGCACAGGTGGGCTTGCACTGAGCAAACCTGACACCAGCACCCACCCACCACTGAAACATAATAATCCCCCTTCCCTTTAATCTGATGCTATGCCTGTGATCTAAAAAAAAAAAAATAAGAAAATTGCTGTCCTGCCACAACAAGCTCCTTCACAACCACCTTCCTTTCCCTGTGCTTTCGTACGCGGTGGGGAGGTTCATACAGCCCCTCTCCTGAGCTGCTGCTCGGGCAGTGTTGCAGCAGGAGCAGGTAGCTGCTATCACTCCATTCATCGGGATGCATTTGGATGCCTGCTGCAAAACATGACCTGACTGGACTTCCCAGCCAGCAGCCAGGCTTTCCCACGCCTGAGTCCCATCGGTGGGCAGCACCCTTTCCGGTAGTGCAGGAGAATACAGCGGGTCCTCTGTTGCTCTGTGAGTCACACACCTGATCCACAGCAAGACAAAGGGACAAGGGAAGGAACAGGGCTTCCTGGTAATTGTGTTTTTCATGGTTCTCTTCACTGATCCAGTAACAACATAATCATAGAAATTAGAGAGAGAAAAGCTCTGCTGGGGCATTGTGTTAACACTCTGCCAGTTCCAGATTGCAATCTACTGAGCTGTGGCAGGTAAGTCATCACCTCCCTGGTTGTGCTCCACCCAGGGGGGAAAGAAAAACAGCACTTGAAAGGAAGAAAAGAAAAAAAAAAAAAAAAAAAAAGAAGAGAGATATTAAAAAACAAGTTGAGCCGTGACATTACCACCTATTATGGGCAGCTCTGGGTGCAGAGGCCCTCATCATATTGACTCCGTGCTGAACAATCACCATGGCAGAGTGCCGAGTTTTTCCTCATTTATAGCCAAGCATAATGGAAGCAATTATGGATTTTGCCAGCTCTATTCAAAGAGGAGAAATACTGGAGCACTGCAGAGCTGCTGAAGAAAGCAAACACGGTACAGCCCCAGAGCTGCACTGAAAACAACAGTGCTCTGCCACGTTTCAGAGCTGTCAAAAGTTCAGGCAAAGGGATGGGCCTTGCCTGGAGTTAAAGAAAAGCAGCAGAACAGAGTGTGAAGGGTGTTTTACAGGTATCAAATGTCTCACCCAGGTAAGGTAAGTCACTTGGGTAAACACCCGTGTGCTGAGACAAACTTTTTTGTTTGGAGACGGTAAGATGGCAGGCAAAATGTCAAACAGGAAAAGGTAATTCTTTTGATCTAACTAACCTATTTACCCAGCAGGAATGTCCAGCCTATCACTTTTCCCTGCCTATTAACTAGACAATTATCAAGTCATTTGATAATGACTGTCCTTAAATGTCCTTTGTTCATAAAATAATATGGCTTTTTTTTTCTTATTGTACTGGCTATCAGTGCTCAAAACTGCAATCTGTAATCACTGTGAGCATATGTTCATCAATGACTTGCTGAAGTCCTTGAACCAGAGTTATGATCATCCCTGCTTTTGTTGTGTGCACTCCAAAAAGTACGTAGCACTGAGATGTATGTGCATTACATGAGTTGGGCTATGCTATTTATCATATGTTTGGGGTTTTTTAAAATTAGTCACAATAACTCACTATTTTGCTGGTCTTGGGAAGAAAACTTTCCTATCACCTGTAACTAAAAGGGGGTAGGGAACTGAGATAACTGGTGCACTTCAGAGTGTGTTGTTTTTCATCTCTTCACACAAAAACTGACAGTGAAAGTTAAAAAAACTGGTACTGGTAGGGCATCTCACAGACGATGCACCAAAACTGCAATGGTATTTTGCCATGGTATGGTACTGGAGTGAAATGAGCACTGAGAACAGGGGCCACGGTAACAAGAGCAGAAACAGGGAGTGCCACCCGTGGCCCCAGGGAAGGAGGAAAGCAAGAGGAAGGAGAAGGACTTGGCAGAAGAGCCTGCATGCAACCAAGTTCATCTGCAACCAAAGCATTTGCTGTCACAATTTATAGCGACAGCTGATGGGGGCAATTCTTTCCCATTTTGGAGCACTGCTTCATTAAATAGTGTCTAAATTTCCTACATCCCATTTCACTGCACCAGTGACACCATAACCACAATTTCCATTGTGTTATTTACAAGCTTCAGATGTGCTCTTAAGGAGCCCCTGTGACCCAGCTGAGGGCAGAGGAGGTGCCAAGGCCCTGGGCAGCTACCGGGGCTTGCACAGGGCAGGGTTTTGTCATGCATTTCTGAAATTATGCCAACTCTGGGGGAATGTAGCATGGATTTAACACAAAGAATGAGGCCCAAAAGTAACCCAGGTCGGTTTATGGCTGTTACTTCCATGAAGTAAGCCATCATGGTGAGAAAGAAGAGCTTGAAAGGGTGAGTCCTGTTGTCATCTCACCAGCAACTGTTTTAATCCAGAATAAACACCAGTGTTTGATTTCTTTTCAATTGCATTTGCAGTGTGTGGAGGGAAAGGAGCTTTTCACTTCAGGCTAATTGCCAACTGTGAAATTCAGCTAAGGCATAAATATGAACCTTCAGCAGCCTCAATGGGAACATGTCCATTTGTCAAACTCTGAGTGAACCCAGGAGAGCTATGCCTAAAACATCTGATTTTTAAGTCATAATCCTATGCAAGAGGATCCTATGACCTTGCTCACTACACTAATTCACCACATAGTAAATGCTGCAGTGATTTTAAAAAATGTAAAAACCAGTGACTTATGTCAATAAATCTGCATTACTGCATGTAACAAATAACATCTTTGATAAATAGGTAGCATGTATCAATGTGAAAGACACTGTGAAGTACTCTGTTGTATTACTAACCTAACTCTTCAACTGACAAGAGGTTTCCTTTTGTTTACAACTTTCCTGGCAATAGCATCATGACAACTGCAGCCTGTCTGCAAGAATGCACATGGACCTGGGAACTCAGCCATACACTAGCAAACTGCACTGTACTCCACGTGTTTCTCGTCCTTTGCTTAATAGCCTCGTGCTTGTACACAAAAGTGGAAAAATGCTACTTGTTTGCAGTACTGCATTTCATTGCAATGAGCCATGTTGATCAGCTTCTCCCAGGCAATGCTGAAATTTCAGGTAGGAGGCAGCCCACCTTCTGCATTTGTCCTCTCCGAGAGAAAATATTTCTTAGTAGGATGTGGGGAACAAAATCAGGAAAGCAAGCCAAAACAAAGAAAACCTGTCGAAGCACACAGCATTTGTCATTAAAGTGTAATCCAAGCAAATTTCGCTTGTCAACTGTTGCATGAGTTGATATAACAATATTCTGAAATTACTTTTAACTGGAAATGTTTTCACGTTGAGTAGCACATGAGAGGTTAAAAGTGATGGTCCAAGTCTTTCCTAAGTGTCAAGTGAACATAATGTGTGTGCTGTCACAGCATCCCTGGCGCATCCATTAGCCGTAGCTGCCACTGCCAGGGTCTGTCAGCTGAGATGCTGCTGTCTGGGAACATCCCTTCCTTCATGGCATGTCCTTCACTCACACAGTAAGAGGACCGTGCTGTAGGAGCCATATGTTTTCTGCTTTACCCTGCATTGATGCAAAGTCAGAAATCCCTCCACAGCTGGGTGAACGAATCTCCTTAACTACCAATAAATACACTTACATGGGACAGATGTTTAGCTTTCAACTCGGCCTTTGGTCAAACGTCTTTACACTTCAGCTAGCTCTCTCTGATTTTTCAATAGACAACATGAAGCCCTGGTTTCACATCATAGGAGCCAGTGTATTATATTTGCTCTGGACTTTCAGCATTATAACTGGAGGCAGAAGTTGGATCTGTTTTTTCCTTCCTCTCTCAAAAGGTCAAAGAAACGTGAAACTGCAAAAGTCTAATTCTTCTCTGTGTCACATTTGTGTAAGCCCAGAGGGCAACATGGTATTTTTAATGCTTTTTTTTTTTTTTTTTTTTTTTTTTTTCCACTGCCTTTTCAATACACAGCCCTTGGCACGTCTGGTGACAGCTCACACAGTAACACAGTTACTCTCACATTGTGCCTTCCAAGAAGTTGCTTCTGATGAACACTGACAGCACCTGAAAGGGCCTCAAGCCACTGTGTTTTCTGGTTCTGGCGTTTCATAGTCACAACTCACAGTCCTGGACATACACATCCATGGTTACTGTTAAACTGCAAATATCTAAACTGCAAATATCTAAAGAAGGTATTCAGTGAGACTTGATATCCTTAGTAGTACACCTCCAAAGCCTGAAATAGAGACATTGTTCTGGGCTGGGCTGAAAACTGCAAATATCGATGGTTTCTGTCTTGCAGTGTTTACAGCCCAAGGAGCCCTGTGCCAGAGCTCTCTGCTATGATTTTGTTATTTGCCTTTGGAAAGGAATTGTATACTATAAAGCATCATATTTGAGCATGTTTCTTTTGCCGCTGCTAGGAGAGAAATTATTTTATGAAGAGCTGTGAAGGCAAAGTCCTTTACCTAAAGACTTTATCACCCCAACTAAGAACTAGTCTTTCGGTATTAATCCCAAATCCAGTACTTTTTCTAAAGCTGTAACACACTACAGTAAAAAAATTATCTCATGGTTCTCAAGTCTGTGACAGGTAACAGTGATTCAGCACAAGCAGGGTAAGGAATTGCTATGATGCTCTGGAGTGGGGACACACTGTCAGGTAAATTCACTCGTAATCCTTAGCGGAAGAGGCTGCTCCCCAAACTGCCCCATTGATGAGACAGAGTTACATGGTAGAGGCTGTGAAGAAACCCACAGCAGGAATCAGGTAAGTTAATATTACACATACATGAGCAGACACTACAGGAATGGCTTTTGGCCTGACTCCAAGCATGCAAGGCAGCTGCGAGGGTCTTGCTGAGGGTGCTGGTGTTTGGCAAGGAAATGGCAATCTCCACAGCTGTGAGTGTCAGCACCGGCACACAGCCTGGATATACCCTTCCTCCAGGTGAGGATAAAACCTCTGCAAGGGAGTCAGGAGTCGTGCTGCATCTCAGAGTACAGCCAGGCACTGCCGCCATCCATCATGCCAGCATAACTCCTTCAGAGTTCAAAGGCAAAGTTGCAAAAGACTTGTTATTCCTCAGGGTGCTCTGAAGATTTATGTACTGTCACCTACCCAGGCAGTGGGAGATGTTTACCAGTCTCCTGTGTCAGCTGAGCTCAGGGAGCAGTAATGTGATTACAACACTCACACGCCCAGAAATGCTTTCTGGTTCCTCGTATCTCCTCGCTTGATCTCTGGGACAGCTCTCTAGTGTTAAAAAAAAAAAAAAAACAAAAACAAAACACCACCCAGATCCAAAACATCTGAGGTGCAAGTCCAGAAGCATCTCCAGCATTCCCCCATTCCCTTGCCACTGCAGCAATTCCATAAATAATTCCTGTTCTTCCCACAAGCCTTACCTCATTTGGAGCCAGGGAAGGTTTGGGGGTCTCACCCTCAGGCAAGGTTACACCTGCTAACATGGGAGCACATGTGGAAGGATGGCCTCAAGCCACCACCACTACCACATCTCCTGCTATAGAACTTCCACAAGAGTCAGAAACCAAGACCCAGGCTCTCACACTGCCCTGCATGGGGAAGCTCATACCTTTTTTTTTATTGCTGCCCCTACCACAAGCACGATGCCTCAGGGCCACCGCCAGTGCTTCTGTCCATGCTGTGCAAACACTGACTGTGCCCCAACTCCACAGAGAGCAGCAGCGGTGCCGTGCTTCTTCCACACTCCCGGCAGTGTCGGCGTGGGCACCGGGCAGCGACTACAGACAGTGTCCCAAGGTCTGGTTAATGTTTTAGCACTTGACCATCACAGGTTGCACTTTGAGCTGCATATGGTGTGTTATTGGCGAGCCTGGTGTTTGTTGGTTTGTTTCTACTGGTTGGGTACCTTCTCTTTTTTTAAGAGGAGGTTGACACCAGAAACCTCATGTCATGTGGTGTGAAAGCTGATCTGCAACCACCTCGGTGAAAAAACTGTAAGCAGTCTGACATCAGTGCAACCTTGATTTCCACAGACTTTAGGGTTCTTTTTTTTCCATGTGAGAAAAGTCTGTGAACAGCCAACGGGACAAAGTTCGTGTTTCCTTTGTAGTGAAAAAGTTCAGGGCCGGATTTTGATTATCACAAAGAGTAGTAAAGTACACAGAGCAGAGATCGCGCATTGGGTAAGAGTTATCACCGAGGTGAAAAAAACAAACAGAAACAGCAAAATGAACTCATGCCCAGCTGAGGCAGTGCTGCCCCACATTCTGGTGTACACAGCCCAGCACCTGGGCAGCACACACAGCTCACAAAAAATGCTGGGCCATGTTCTGGATGCAATGTGGTCTCCCCTGGCACAGCACAGCACCACGGCACAGTTGCCAAGGGAGCCTTGCCAGAATGGCTGAGTGATGGAGGCCTCATCCCTGCCCTCTTGACAGCTTTCTTCAACATGCAAATTAAAGTAAATCAGGTGAAGTACCAAAGTCCGCTGTCATGTCACTTGGCTTACATACAAAAAACCACCAAAACTAAAAACAAACAAACAAACAAAAAAAACAAATCAGAGAAGGGATGAAGGGGTCTGTATGTTTATGTCTGTATGCTAACCTGAGCAGGGTAAGGTAGGGTTGTTTCAAATGCAGTGATGGACGTACTCCCACACTATAGTCTGCATCCTTCCTCTTTACAAGGGCTTGAATATTCTTTTACAAGTCTGGGAAAGAGGAAAATTCCCATTTTACACAAAATTAAAGTCCTGCCTTACAGCTCCCCAGCTGTGGGCTGTGCCCCCACTGTGTTGTTGCTACGTCCTGCCTTGGTCACGCTTCGGCACAGCCTTGGCTCCCCTCAAGGTTCCCAAAGAAATTGTTTTGTCTCGTACCATTAGATTCACCCACTCCCATGCAAATATCCCCCAAATGGCAAAAGTCACGGGTATTTAGAGGTGAAACATGAACATTGCAGTTGCTGTGGCTGTTTGCAAAAAAAAGGCAGCCAAAGGACCCAGCTCACAGACTCTGCATGTAAATGCCACCGGCGTACATGAGAAGAACTCCAGAAAAATCTTGCTGCTCCAGGCTTGCACAACTGGGCTGCAAGCAGCAAGGGGTAGAAGCCGTGGGAACTGGCAGCAGCGTGACACAGGAGCACGTCAGGACTGCTGAACTACTCAGCTGCAAGCCAGTCACAGCAGAAGCCATCTTACCCCCCAGGTCCCAGCCCTGCAAAATATTCCCTGTCCTGAAAATTTGCATTAACCTCTCTACACTTCCTGTAATCCTTGGGCAACAGATAGAGTTATAGTTCAACAATTTATGGGATCAAAGGCAAATTATGATCCTATCACCAGAACAGTTGAGGTATTACACATGGGCTGTTTAGATATAGTTCCTTAAAGATCTTGATGCATGCCAGGGAACTAAGTTTAGGCAAACCACTTAGCTGAGAAGTGAGAAGCATTATTTATTTTCGTTTATGCATAATCAGATAGTTTATTAGGGCTTTCTCAAAAGCTGTAGTCCTCATCCTGTACCAAGCCAGCATTTAAAATCCCCACACTGGGTGTGCCATGCTGTCTTGCAGCTGGGCATTTTGAGGTAGGAAGAGTATCTGGTGGATAAGAAGGTTCAGCCCGCAATGATGGAAAGGGGCAAGGCCCCAAGGACCAGCTTGTGGCTTTTACAAGCACCTGTCCTGTGATTTTCCCACCCCCCATGCAGGCTCCCAGCTGGAGAGGAGGTGGCATGTAATGAGCCCCAGGCAAGGGGAGCAGTTCCAGCTCAGCTATGGCATCTCTCTGCACCCTGCCCAGGGAGCCCACCAGCTCTGGGGAAGTTGCCTGGGGCAGCCTGCTGCAGCCCAGACTGGATAGCAAATGCAGAAGAAGGCTGAGGTAAGGCAAGGATGAAAGGAAAATCTTCAGAGAAGGAGAAGATCTGAAATCAAGCTCCCTCTGTGTCCAGTGAGTATCATGGAGAGCTGGCTCATGCAACCAAAGAGTTGCTTTGCCACATGGGAAGAGTCTAGTTACACAGGCATCCACTGGTCCACGCTCCCTTCCTTGTTCCTCCAGCCCTGTGGAAGGAAACCTGGACTTCTGTATCACTGCATTTGAAAGGAAATGAAGTTTCTCACGGTGGAAATATCCGTTGTTTATCAATGTAAATAGGAGGGAAAATTATGCCCCTCCCCACAAACCTTCATGAATGCTGCTTATTTAAATACAATGCTGGCACATCAGAGGAAGCTCAGAGAGAGTGGTGCTGGCTGTTGGAACAGTCCCCATCTGGACTTTGTGTCCTGCCCTCCTAGAGACCACCAGCACCCGTCTGGCCTCAGGACCTGCACTCCTTTCACAACTCTCACACTTACACCCAGGTAAAGGAGTAAGGTGTTGCAAGACTGAGTAGGAACTCTACCTCAGAGAGACCTGTATGCCCAGGTTCCCACCACCTCCTCCTCCTAGGTTCTGAAGAGGGATGCTGCTCTCTTTTCAGAGGGTGACTGGGATATATTCCCCTGCCCCATGTGCCATGGATACAGTAGGTGAGAAAGGAGACCAGGTATCTCTCAAACACCCAGAGCATTTCTATGATTTTACCAACCAGGAAATGAAGGAGGCCTTGTGCATCTGAGCAGCCTCCAGAAACTCAGAGACAGCTGCCAGGGCAGCTGATATGCTAACAAGTCCCAGCAGGCAAGGAGATGGAGTTGGCTGAAGCTGCTTGTGGCAGGATAGAGGAAACAGGGGATCAAGGAGATTGAGTTTGTTAGAGAAAGGGAGGTGGACAGACTGGTAGTTTTACAATGGTATGTGCTTTGCAGATGTAAATCTACACACTAAAAGGAGATATTTGCAGGAGGTTTTTTCCATGTATCACCAGCTAAGGAAAAAAGACTTTTGAGGAAGCCCTTGGAGAAAATTGGCAGCATATCACTGGAAATACCTTGGCTGAACGCAAGCCAGCTGAACTTAACATGAAGAATGAGTTACGGCAGCAGCTGCCTGAGTAGTATTTAATATGATAACCTGAACTAACCTTTTAGTCAAGGCTGGCAGAGGAATGTCTGCTTCACACCTCACCTGGTGGGGCATCCACCTGGGAAGGCAGCAGAGCCAGAATTGCATGCTGAAACCAGAAATGCCACCAACTCAAAACTAAAAACTGTCCCTCATTTTTTAAAAATTCCTCGTGGATTTTATTATTAGTTGCTTCTCTCTTTGGCTCACCCCTGCCACAACACAGAAAGAAGAAGTTAGAAAAAAGCCAGGCTGTCTACATAAGGAAGATGTGCTTTCTCTCCTGAACAGAAGCTGATTTGTTTGCATCAGAGCAAGATTTGCTGTTGTGGTTAGTTTAGCAGGGTAGCAAGGATCAGATGACTTTCAAAACAAGACAAAACTAGTCAAAATAATCTCTAACCTACCTAGTTAAATGTACTATAGATGATATTATGTAAGCACTCTTACATAGAGGGAGAGTTCAAACAAGGAATGAGACTAAAAGTACAAAAGAAAACAACAGAAGACATTCAGAGCAAGGTCAGGGAATCAGAACATTGCAGGCTAGAAAAGGAAGTGAAATTACAAGCTCTGGCAAAACAGCTGAACCCTTACTCAGGAAAATTACAAAACTGTTGTGATCCTGACCATCAGTTACGAGTCTGCTATCCAGAACTACATCCAAGACAAGCTACCCAAATTCATTAACACAAGCTGGAGGACATCATGTTCTTCCCACAGTCGATCAAGTGATTTTTGTTTTTCAGACATACATATATATATATAAAATTACAAGGACCATATATATGTACAGTATCCTTACTCCAATATATATACACAAATATACATATAGAATGTATATATATGTATATATAGTGTACTGGTATAATCTATAAATTGTCAGTTATGATCAAGATTGTCTTTTTCATCGACAGCTTCCAAAGGAGTGATCAAAAGGCCAAAAGCCCCCAGCCAAGCACTAAAATCTGTTCACCAAACAACAAAAAAATGTTGCTCCTGCAAAAGACTTAGTACAATGGAGGCAAAAGGAATAAATGATCAGTTTTATGCTGAAGCTAGATGGGACTTATCAATTAAAGAAACTGAAGATTTTATCCCTAATATAAGGGCCTCAATTGTTTGTTTGTTTGTTCAGCAGGAAGCACCATCAAGTTTGAAGCATATGACATTTTCCCAAAAAGCTCTTAGACTGTAGAGACCTCAGACATGGAGCTAAATGATTTCTCTATATTTATTAAATACTGTACTGCTAAACCTTAGAGGCCTCACAATCGGGATTCTTTCTTTACTACAGCTAAATACCAATATTCTCAAAAAGCAGCTCAGTTCTGCCAGCCCATGAAATGCCACTGATGAAGGAGCTCTAGGAACACTTGCCAGAGAGATGTTTCCCCAGGAGCATGGCAGTGGTGCAGAGAGGGAACAACTCAGAGGAGTCATGCAAACATGTACATCTATTGCAAAATCCACAATGCTGGGATTGACCTGCACCTGCTGCAGTCAGGCTGATCCATCATCAGCTGAATGATTTGATGAAAGGCTCAGTGCAAAAACCACGTGCTGGGTTTATATGTGCCCAGACAAGGGTTCTTTGCTGCGAGAAGGTCACGTTGTTACACACCTACAGGTAGGGCTCATTGCCCAGGTTAAGAACTGACTAGGCTGCAGGTTAGAGAAAGCAGCCACAGCCTGGTCTGTGGTCCCCAAGGTGTCCAATAAACAGGGTTAAATAGTTGTCAACTGCACTCATTCAACTTATCCTCACAAGCTGCCGCCTGCAACTCCTCCCCACCCCCCCAGTTCAAAGCACTGCTACCTGTGTGCATTTTCTCATGTTTATTACACATTGGAGCAAGCAGCTGAAAGATCAACTGTTTGTTTGTCAGTGAAAGCTCATGGAATTTGGCAGAAATCCTGCTCTTCAGTGAAACAGGAATTAGCTGGGTGGCAGATGTGACATTCATGTCTGCATCAGCTTCAGGAACAGTGATTCACGTTATGCAGCAAGGCAGCATTGCAGCATTACAAAGGGCTGTGAAGTTTCTCTCTTGTTGGAAGCTACCCAAGTCTGCAAGCCTGTTGTAGCAGGACTAGTGATACTTGCCAGTTTTAGTCCCAGACCCATGCCCCAGAGCTGAAGGCGTTAGAAGGCTTCAGAAAGAAACAGAACTTTTAAGGCAAGTTAAGCCAGTTTTGAAGACAAAGGTGAGCAAAATGGCTAAATGCCATTAGCTTTGAGGTGTCAGCAGGAATGCATGCAATTTTTGTAGATGGGGAAGGTAGTCTGAGTTTTGATTGTGTGATTTTTCTGTGTGCATAGAACTCCAGGCACTCATTATCATGACAGGGACTGGAATAGACACTGAACCACATACAGAACACGTGGATGTAATTATGATGTCTGGAACAGCTTTAAGTGAGGTTTTGCTACAGAGAGTGGCTAATTTAATCTCTTTTCCTTCAGTCTGAATACTGCAGTTTACAGAAGAGCCCGCTGAACCAGCAAAACAGGACAGAGATAACAACTCCAGCAGTTGGTGAACAAGAAACTTGAAACAAGTAATGTCCTGAAAAGAGAACATGTGCTGTATTCTTGCCAGTAATCCATGTTTGGCAAAAGCCAGGAGGGAAGTTGACAACTGCAAGATGCCAAGAAGAAGAAGAAAAAAAAAAAAACAAAATGAACTTCAAAAGAACTATAAAGTACTCCAGGAATGTTTTAAGTGTAAAAGAAAAAAAAAAAAACAAAACTGCATATGCACTGAGAGGAAAATGATGAATGGAAACAGACTTTGACAGGCAGCACACAGATAACTGCAAATGGCCTAAATACCACTGGTACAGAAGTGACACTTAACAGAGTCATGGTGCACCTGGGTATCCAGCTGCACTGTACCTTCTCCTGGCTGGCCTTCCTGCTGCAGGCTTTCCTCTTCTCCAACGGGAAAACCGTAACCATTCCCCACCATCAGAGACTCCCTCTGCCCAGTTTCTGCTCCCTTCCTCCTGCCACCCCTTTTCCAGTAGGATGTTGCCCTACGCTGCTTTACCCAGGCAGCAGCATCTTTCCCGCCACAGAGCCAGAACCACACAGGAGCTCACAGACTTGGCTGCCGTGCCCTCCCAAAGCCAGTTATCCTGCTTTTGCGCTCTCCCTGTGCCCCTTTCCTCCCCCTTAGCACATGAGAACAGCTGTTACAGCTCCAATGGTCTTATGGACATGTGCACTGACCTCATGGTAGAAGCCAGGAGACATGCGGGATACCACAAGCCCCCCCTCTCCCCAGAGAGGCACCAAGACACCCCCTCCCTCTGCACACAGGCGGTGACACCAGTCTCAAGATTCCCCTCCCTATTGTAATTATTTTTGCTCGGCGCAAAGATTTATCACATGCAGCTGCCACAAGTTGTTTACAAGACACAAAAGCCATGAAAACAAGGTTGACGAAGTCTGCGTGAGCTGTTTTCCCTGGCACAGATTTGTCATACCTCTGAGCTCATTTATGGCCTGCCTGGCCGTGTGGTCTCCAGTCACACACGGCAATGCCTTCCCTTCATCTTCACAGTCAGCTTAAGTGTGGTGTTTTCAGTCAGAAGCTGGATTTTGACACAGCTGCCATGCAATTAGGTTTATCACTGAAGCAAGAACAGCAGAACTGCCCCTGTTCTCTCATTGTTTATTTCTATTCCTTTTTTTTTTTTTTTTTTTTTCCTTTAACTCATTCCATGGTGAAACAAGTTTCTGGAAGTAAACAATTTCTTTGCTCTAGCAGAGATGAGTGGCCAATACATGAAGCCTTTGCTTTGTTACTTGGACGAATCCTCAGATCTGCATCCTAGCTCCACCTGATGCCCTGCACCCCCCTGCCTTCGATAACTTTACCTGGAGTTACTTAAAGTTTCTGCTCTGAAAGAATAGTTACAGGCAAACTTCAATAGCCTGCACCAAGACTGCCAGTGCTAGATTACTGGAAAGCAGAAACTCCATTTTGATGTTATTTTAGTGGGTACTCAATACAAGTCATTTTCTTCCTCCAAGTTAAATAACACCTCAGGGTAGGGAAAAGCTTTTACACTGTGTGCCAGGTGCTACTCAGCCAAAGGTGTTTGGATTATGACTACTGCTGAACTTCTAGGTGTAACCTGAACACAAGTAATAATTAGAAAAAATTAAATAATTGGCCTTAAGCAAAACTGGTCACAAGTCCCCAGGGTAAGTCAGCAAAATGGAAATGCAGTGCTCATCACAGGGGCAGGACTTTGGTGCAGAGTTACACTAATGCCACTTTGTGTGGCATAATGGTAAATGAAAACAGCACAGAGACCACAGGCTTTTACTTTCAATGAAAACTGTTAACCTGAATGGCAACAGCTTTCTTCCTCATCCTTTTTTCATTTTCATTACTGCAGCTGTTGTAGTGGAATTATAGAATTGGTCAGCTCAGCAAGCAAAGCTCAGGGGTTTTTTTTCCATAAACTTGCTGACAACCTGCTTTGAAAAAAAAAAAAAAAAAAAAGGAAAAATGCAAACATATTTGCATGAGGTTGTCTTATCTTTCCCTCATCAGTGCTTGAGGCACAGGTTTAAGGACTGTTGCAATAAAGTTCCCTCCTGCCCGTGGACAAGGAAATACCTTCCAAACCATTACCAAAGACTACTCCTCTTCAGGTGTCTAGCACCCAATTGTTTATGCCACAAAAGGATGTCTATTGACTGACTTTTCCCCGCCAACACTGATCTCACAGTTATATAAAAATGTACTTGCATTTTATTTTAAAATTAGCCATAAAAAACCAAATAACTGAACAAAAACCCATACACAAGTATCCCAGGAAAAAAGCCTACAAGTATAAAGTACAGAGTGCCCAAAGAGAAAAGACACGATGCTCTTTCTGGGCTCACATGCTATTCCTTGAAGACAAATTATACAGCCAATTCTGTCTATGTTCAAAATTATTTTTTCTAAATTTCAATGGAAAGTACTTTTTAAAAAAAACTCTCTATTCATACAGTATATTAGTATGACTGTTACTGATGCTGATACAGACATGAGTAAGCCACAGTGTTTAATATTTGCCTTTAAAAAAAAAAGATTTTAAACCGGAACGTTGAAGGCAGGAGTTCAGTAGAATTCCAGAGTACTCCACAAAACAAATTATTTCTGATACTAAAGAAAAATGTCACAGCAAACAAAATGCATACACATTGCAGTCTGTCTCTTGCAGGATATCCCCAAATTACTCAGCTTTTCTTCCCCATAGAGTCCTCTCCTCCCCCAGCCTCACAAACTGACAACTGTTTTTGTTTATAAGGATTAGCTGGAACTAATTTTTTTTCCCCAGAGGTCTCTTATTTCCATGCTGTTGAAAGGGGAAGGGTGGGTTACTGACATTCAAGTAAACTGAAATGAGAGCTGTGACTTTTTAGTAGTAAGTCATTTTGATAGCAAAGTTCTTTTCTGAAAGGTAACTTAGATTCTGTTGGCTAGAATACACTCAGGGATCTCTTCTAAATCTTAATTCAACCACCTGTTGAAGCATCTTATCAAGACCTGGCTCCCAGAACTCAGATTTCAACCCAATATCACCTCTTCTATTTCAGTCTACTAGACTTACAGAGTCAAAACCTTGTCACTGCTAGTCTAAGAGTAAAGAGTGGGTGTTCTTGTCCTACCCCCTCAAAATTTGTCACCAATGATGTCTAGGAGCTGTATCACAAAGACCTGCAAAGAACACTCATCTGGTCTTCTCATTTCGTCTGCATGAGAACTTGCCCATGGGCCATCACATTTCCCAGCCCTGAAGTATTTCTAGGAGCTAGTCACTGGAATTCTTAGGGGGACCTAAGATATTCCTCTGAAATTCAGAGTTGCCGACATGGCTTCCTTTAACCCCTTTAAAAAAATTTCAACATAGCAGGACATGGTTAGGTACTTCTGGCCCACTTTTCAGCATTCCTTTAAACATCTAGTTAACAACTGCTAGCATAGTTCTCTAAATCAAAATTTCTCACTTCCATTTATTTTAAGAGCAGAGCTATGTTTTCTGCAAAGCTTGTATTCAACAAAATACTCTGTATGCATCCATTTTTAAAGAAAATATTTTATTACATTATGGGAAAAAAGCATAATCATCCAAAGTTCATATTGTTAAAAAAATTGAAAATTTATTTTAGACAGCGTGTCGGTATATTCTGTTCCGCTTGGGAATGATAAGAAGACTCTATATCATTACTAGATATTGCACAGTCTGAAAGAAACAAAAACAAATCACATGATCTTGGGAACCATCTCACATTATGAAAAACCTACAAAGAAAACAAAACAAAAAAAAAACCAACCAACACACAATCCTTTCTTTCTACAGTAGCTTTAAGTTTATAATTCTTGGAATGACCATATTCCACTGAAGACCATCTCAGTGACAGGAAGCTTCATTTCAGCAATCCCTTGTGCAAATAAGATTAATAAAAAAAAATAATAATAATGCAGTGAAGTCTCTCGATATTGTGTGGGTGGCAATAACCACACAAGCTCTTAGATCCCTGCCTGGAAAAACAAACGGGGAAGGAGAAGGAAAGGGACTTAGGCCATAAGTTTCGCCTGCAACTCCATCTCTGCCGCCCTTTTGAGTGCAACATCCACCAGTAGCTGAAAACCACTAAAATCCTGGTTAAGGTCTGGTGGGGTTGGAGGAGGAGTGTTGAAGAGCCCGCTCTGTGTATTTGCCCCAGGTCCCAGTTTAGATGCATCTTCATGGTAGGACAGGGAGTTATCTGTGAAGCTGTTGGCTGGGGGCTGCTGCAGGTCCGTGGTCAGGCCTACATCAGCTGGCTGGCAAAAGTGGAAAGGGGCATCCTTCAATGCAGTCACAGTCGTGTGGCAAATCACCGATGGCCGAGCCAGGACTGATCCTGGGGAAGCCGGCTTGGAAGAGGGCAGAGTCTTGCCGAGCGGTGCAGCTGTGGGAAGGAAGGCAGTCTCCTCCAGCAAGGGAATGTAGTTCTTTGTGCTGATGGAAGACTCCACCAGGCTGCCCTCAGGAAGCTTGGTCCCTCGCCGTGAGATAGTGAACTGATTCGGGTCTTTGCCATCCTTCCTCAGCATGTCAGGTAAAAGCCTGCGGCGTGCATTGATAAACCAGTTGCAGACCTGGGAATATAATGACATCTTAATTTCTGCGTTCATTCATTTCCAACTATGTGCCATTAGAGTCGTTGAGTTAGATTAATGAATCCCTCCAAGCAGTTTCCTTAACTGCAGAACAAAAGAGAGACCTACTGGCAAGTTGTGACATGCCTGGCAAGGGCCCTTCCCTCCTCCAGGCTCTACCCCCAGCTCCCCACTCCTGTTACAGAAAGCCCCGGGATAAGTCTCAAGACTGCAAGCTCGAACAGAGGGGTTTAGCTTTTAACTCTGTGCACACACATTAACCTATTAGCTATTGTTCCCTAGCTTAGGTTAATTAACAACAGGAAAACCTTTTCTCTCTGAAAAGAGCCACTCCTCCCACAAATAGTTACTGATTTTCCTTGTTCAACTGACTGTGTCGACAGACATAACATGAATTACCTCATTTAAGTTTGTCCTTGTTTAAATATCAAACCAGTTTCCTGGGTGATACAGGATAGTTTATAGTTTAACGTGTTTTTTTTTTTCTGTTTACTACATAAAGATTTTCTTTATGATGTTATATTGAGGAAATTTCACTGTACAGCCAATTATGAAATTTGTACTAACGAATTAACCTGGAAAAAAAAAAAAGCCCAGAAGTGGAATGGAGTGCTTTATATTTAACACCTCACAAAACCAAACCCAGGTTAATCCAAGTTCTTATGAAGCCACCTGCCCCTAGGGTGGAAAGTGGCAACTGTGGACAGCTATTCCACCAAAGACTATCACAGAAGAGAAGAACTACATATCCAAGGGACTGCATAGCTGCCAGCTGTATCCCAGGATGAGGTTTGATACTAACCACAAAAAAAGCCTCATCATGCCCATACTAACACACTTGAGTAGTTCTATCCCATACAGGTTGTTCCGCTGATCTTAATAAAAGTGACCATACACAAAATCATTTATGTGCATGCTCTACAAGAATGAGCCTTAAGTTGCAGTTTTAGAAGTGAAGAATTACATGTTAAGCTGTGTATCGATCACCATAAAACCTCTGCAGACCATAAAACATTTTTCTCATAGTAAATTACCCTATGCAGGCACTTTATGTCTTTTCGATCTTGATTCTGCAACTTAGCATGTATCCTCAAATTCATAGCTATCTGTTCTCCTAGAGAAGAATTTTTATTCCCAGTGAACAAAGACAATCGTAACACATAATTCATTTGTATTTTTCCTTACAAGTGCCATTGGAAGAGGAGTAACAATAAAAAAGGAATCTCAACATGCAGTGTAAACATTTGTATCAGTGACTTAAACACAGGTAAATGAACAAGAACACAACTCCTTTTGATGCAAGAACTACTTTTTTTAATACCTGTAGTGTGGAAAGGTGTGTCTGTCGGGATAACAGCGCTTTTTCTTGCTCTGAAGGATAAGCATTGTATCGATGCTCATATAGCCAGTCCCGAAGAATCTGCACGGATTCCTTGGGAAGGTTGCCACGTCTCCTCCGTTTGCCTGAGCCAGCTGATGAGGAAAGATCCAGTGGGACATCCATAGTGTCATCATCCTCTGTTTCACTGCCTGATATTGCAACTACACCTACAATTATAAGAAGACAAGAACAATCAGCTTCCTAAGTCCATAAACTACTCAGCTCCAGCATTCTACAGTTTGGTTTTTATTACATTAACTGTCTTTGCTATGCATCACAGTATGGCCTCCCATACAGATGTGTCCTGTAGTGATAACTTGTCAAGCTGTAGCTTTTCTGTCAGCTGAACAAGAAGTAGCACCAATGAGCTGTTCCTAGGGTAATTCTTCTCAAACCCTCCTTTACTTGTTCCCCTGGCAACCTTTTCTCTGCTGCATGTTACCAGATAGCTTCTATCTAATACCAATATTGTTAAAATTTGCCTTCTATTATATCCACCAACAATTTTCTTGGAGGATAACTATCCAGTGGCAAGGATAACTACCCAGTGGCTGGGCAAAAGCCACTGGTTAAGTTAAAAACACCCCAAGCAATGGGTTATTTACTTACATGCTGATGCACCCCTTCTGGGAAAGAGAGCTTGTAGATTTCATAAATTAAAAGCTCATTCTAGGTCTAGTAATAAGAATTAGTGAAGTAAGAAGAAAGGGGAAAAAATGTGCCTGCTTCCACCATTGAGTAGATTTTTTCTTAGGAAGGGAAAAAAATTGCAAGGAGGGGAAAGAACCAGGTGTCTTAGTCATGTAAGAGTCCACCAGTTTATCAGGAGATGGACTGCTGTAATTTAATTAAACTTCTGCTTCAAAGAACCACAATCATTTCGTGTTTGGTTAGGTCTGTTTGTTTGTTTTAAATGTGCTACTTTGCATCCTGATTATTTTAATTATTTTCATCTCATATTTTAATCTGTGGAAGTGTGTGTTTTGTGCTAGTTACAATGAAGGTTCAAGATTTACAAGTTAACTGTATACCTTTTTCCTTCCATACCAAGCAAGGAGCAGATTGCAAAGTTTGATTATCCCTTCTTATATATACACACACCACACTACTAGTGACATGAAGATATGGGATGCAAGTAGAAGAAAAATAAGTATTCTATTGTTAGGAAGACTACAAAATTATACTTCTTTTGTAGAATATACAAGTCACTGAGGAAAAATAGTACTGTAAAGACAAAGAAAACCATGTTTTAAATACTTACCAGGTGTTAAGCTCACCAGAAATTTTAGCAATCTTACAAACTATGTATAAATTCCAGTAAGATACCGCCCATTTTCAACTAGTAGTATTTAATTTTCTTTTCCAGGAAAACTATACAGGTTTTCAGAAGCATTTGCTCCAAACTACAGAGGCAAAACAAGCCCTTAATTTTCTATGTTTTGAACTTAGATGGGGGGAGGTGGGTGAGAAGCTTGCTCATTCCTAACATAAGAACTAAAAATCTCAACAGTAAAACCAAGTAAAATGTCAAACGTAAATTTTTTATGTGGGCAAGCACTCAGAATTCAAGAATTCTGTTTAAGGAAACAAAGTCGGCCCTAATATACAAGCATGCCCATGAAAGTACAGAACTATATAAAGCTATAGTTATATGCCTAAGTAAAGAAAGAATTAATGCCATTTGAAAACAAACAAACAACAAAACCAAAGACCCACAATACAGAAAGAAAAAAATGTGTGTGCAAGTTTTCTTAATACTGGGGTAGGAGGTATCAGAGGAGGACCACACTTTCAAACTTCAGCCAAAGCTGACATGGTAAATTATTCTTGCCTTCCTCTATTTATGAATAGCTCAAATATCCTTACTTTAGTTTAAGCTATCCAAACTTCAATGCCTATTTTTTATAAGCAAGCATTCCCAGTAGGATGATCAATCTCCAATTTGTCTGGCATAGTTACTTCAGTAACTTACTTCACATTGTTTTCATTCTCCCAACTACTGATTTATGTAACCAACACACACCAAACTGACATATCAATTTTTTCCTGTGATGATTAGCTACATAAATTATCCAGTCATAGAACAGGAACAATAGGACAATACTTAAATAGCCAACACCAGACAAACTTCAAATTATGTAAACAAGTTCTTAATTCATGGAGAAAGTATGTCAAGTTTGCTTTAAAACGATTCCGAGAAAACTGCTTTGTATTTATCAATGCTTCATGGAAAGTGCTGTCATGCTTGCAACCTAACCTGGGAACACGCCTTGCACAATGGGCTCCTGCAGCCACGAGGAGCACTTCTTGGAACAAAGATCCTGCACAGACAACACGATGGTTCTACAAAGCAGCTCACTCCTTTTAAACTTAATTTTAAAACTAGCTAAAACTAGCCCACGCTATTCAGACAATGTTTTCAAGTGAGCTGTTCTTGTTTGTCAGAAACCATAAGTGTTGCAGCACTTCAGTGGGTTGGGTTTTTTTGTTTGTTTTTAAATATAATAGGCAACAAAACGGGACTTAAGAAAACAGGGAGAGGCAGTGAGGGCTGGAAACAAGAGGGAAGAGAAGCCAAAAAAAAAAAAACTACTCCTGTGAGAAAGTTGGGTGTCTAATGGTTTGCAATCCAGATTTATGTGGCATAACAAGAAATCCTCCAGACAAACACACCCCTCCTTCCCATCTGGAGTAACCTCTCCAACAACTAACACACAGCTAAAAGATTCCACAGGAGCCTCTCTGAACTGACTGGAAGGAAAACTTCTAGAGCTGTTGCGCTGTTTCACACCCCCCTTCAAAAAAGTGGCAAAGCTCTGTCTGAAAGACAGCAGCACAAAAAAGTTTCTCTATTTTGCGAACAAGTTATTTTGCTCAAGTAAAAGTTGTCATCTGACTAACCATAACCTACCTAGCAAGAAATGAGTCAACATCTGAGCCTGCCCTTTGACCCTCTCCCTTAGTGTGTCATATTAATTGACACAAAGCAGGTTTTGGTTAAGCAGGAAACCCAGCGTAGTACAACTTCTCCTCATCTAAATGAGCTCATTTAAATAGACGATCAGCCCTCTGAACTTGTGGAAGGTCTCTCTGTCCCCTGTACAGAGAGAGCAGCAACAGGAAGTCAGGGCTAGAAATCTCGCACTACCCCAGCTGATATTTTTTCTACTAGAGCAGGAGCCACGTTGTTGCTGTCAGGGCTCTGTTTTCATTAAAGCATTCCTGCTGATTACAACCCTGCTTTGTTTTTCCGTCTTGTTAGTAATCAGGCTACTCGCTGCTGGTTTCCTGTTTTAACAGGGCCCGACTGAAAAGGCTTCTGGCTAAGCTCCACGACTGGACCATTGGCTTACTGCTCTTTACACCCAGAATAAAGGCTTGTGGACACGAGTAGCCCCGGCTGACCTACTAATTTATTTTGTCTTGGAAGCAGGCTAGCGCCAGGTCATTTTACGTCTCCTCCTAAATAGGTTTAATCTAAACAGAAAAACTGCTTACAGGACTAAATTAAAGCAGCCCAAATTCATCTGCAGAGAAGACTGGGGGAAAATAATAATTTAAAAAAAAAAAAACAACACAACAACAACCACAAAAACTCAGTTCTCCACTCCTTCCATCACCACTTAGATGAGCAGTCCACACATATAATCACCGAAGAACTACATGAGCAGCATCCTTGCTTTGTAAATTTATCCTCATGGCTTCCCAGCTGAAGTCATGCACATGACTGAATGTACTGTTGCACAGCCCAGAAGACTTTACAAGTCCTCATGTAATCAGCTCAGGGAAGATTACACCTAGGATCTCGAGTCTAGGCTCAACACCCAACCATTAACAGCTTGAAACAACTTGAGTAGAAGTACAATGATGACTAAAGTCGATTTCAAAATTAACTACTGCTACTTAAGACAGCATGCTGAAATACTTTCAAGGGGAGGAGAAAGTATTTAGAGAGGCTGATACAAATTAAATGGAAGTTAAGCAAATAAAAAACTTAAACTGAGTCTCAAGAAAAAGAAAAAAGGAAAAAAAAGCAAACAAAAAACCCCCACACCAACAACCATCCCATTGTGTCGAGGAAAGGCTTCACAGAGGAAGTGGCAGAAGTGGCAATTGTTATTCAAAACAGGACAAAGTATACCACAAGGAGCAATCTCTGCCCTCCAGAGAGGAGACAGACAAAAATTACCTTACAGAAAACCTCTCACCCCCTCAGGGTTCTCTGAATTTCTTAAGCTGGATTCTTTATATGAGCAGAGATAAACAGAAGCAGTTCCCGTCTACGGCCCCGATCCTGTCGTAACCAAGTTCAGTAAGATTCCTCACATGTAGAAACTTGAGCACATGCCTGTGTCTTTGCGCGATTGTATTCTAAATCAGCTAATTAACAAGCTGAATATGTTCGGTGTGATTGCTATCACCTTATTTTTTGTAAATGAAACTATCTACAGAGGAGTTCCTCAGGGGTTTAATGCACACATTAAGGCGAGAAAAAAAAAAACAAACAGAAAGAAACCCACTCAAAAACACCCTACTGCCCTCCCCCCCCAATCCAACACACAAAGAAACCTAACTTAAATATTACTTTAAAAAACACCAACAAAAATAAATAACTTTAAAATTATTAATAAGTCAACAAGAGCTACAAGAATGCAGAAGGGAATTTCCACAGTAAAACAAGACACTTTTTCCTCAGAAAGTTTAATAATTGAGGAACCAGTTTGTTTTCCTCTGCATTTTACAGCTTGTGACCTATCACTTCTAAAGCGACCAGACTTGTCTGTGGTATACTTTTTTTTTTTTTTCCTTAAACCGGTATTTTGCTAGGAGTGCAAGAAATCTGTAACAAAGTCACTCTTTGAGATTTCTTAGAGGCCTCAAATACCGAAAGGTAACAACTACAAGCCACTCCTTTAATAAAACAAATGCACCCTGGCCTTAACATCCTTTTTTAAAGTTTCTCCCTTTGTCCCCGACACTTTTTAATTTCGGCCACGAAAACCCCAGGCCCATGGCCCCTCTCAAAAGTTCTCCCTCCCGCCTGTCACCTTTCATTGTTTCCATTGTTTCAGCCCAGGACTTGCAATCCTCAAAGTAGATCTTCCCCCTTCCCTCACACGTCTACAGACAGAGACAAAGCCCTACAGATGCATACCTAGAAACTACGTCAGCCTTCTTCACACGCATTTATTTCGGGGGTGGCAAGAACAAGAGTTGAAAGTGCGGGGAGTTTGGTATTTCACCAACCAGCAGCTGCCCTCGGGGAGAGAAGTCTGAACAATGGAAGCAACAGCAGACAGGAAACCAGCTCACCACTGCTGTGCAAATAGGGAGCATAGGAATGTCCTAAAAATAACTGGGCTAAATTAATTCAGTGAAACCATAAAAAAAAAAAAAAAAAAAAAAAGGGGGGGGGAAAAATCCAAACCAATAACTAACCAACCCTGCCTGAGATGAGGTTAGGAATCTCAACCTACCGAAGACGACCGAAACATTTTAAAGTCAATGCTGTCACTGTCTCTGGGCACAGATGGCCGAGCTTGGTATGCAGCACATGTTGTAATCTAAAAATCCCTGCGGTTCGCTCGCAGGCTGAAACGCGCCGCGTTCTCCTGCGGGAACTGGAAATGCTTCCCTGCTAAACACCACCCTGCCCGCTCTTTAAACTTCGTCTTTGTGGCTTAATTCCCTTTGTGTGTTCGCTCTTCTTAGACGAGTTGCACGTCCCAAGCTCCTTACGAGGGCTACAAACCATATTAGTACATGAGGTTTCCAGCAGCCCAATGATTTCACTAACTACATATGCATTAATTGCTCCAAGGATATTAACAATGAGCGAGGTTGCTCTACTAGAGCTGCAGGAATGTGTACTAGGGGAAAAACAGCACAACTCTGGAGTACTGAACATGCGCACTGCTCCCCACTAACCCTCCACTTCGGACAATTTAATGGGTCTTTGAGTGCAAAACACCATCCTCCACGCCACCGACTGCTGGTAAATCCCAAGTGAAAAGATACTGCTTTGCTATAAAGTTCTTTTCAGCCTTCCTCCCGCAGATGTGTTAAACCTGAAAGCATGCTCAGCGTCTTTGTGGCCAAGCTCTAATTTAAAGGCACTTAAAAGCCCCACAAGCGCAAAGAGTAATCTTCTAACCAGAAAGTTTGTACATCAACACAAAGAAAACTCAAAGAATCTTATTTTTCAGCGAGGGAAAGAAAAAAAAAAAAGTCTTCCTCCTTTCAACCCTGTGTCGAAACTTTTCTACTTTCCCCCCCACCCCCCTCCTTGTTTTAAAGGACAAAAGGGAAAGGAAAAGCATCAACTTTCACGAATCAACGCAGCCAAGGGAGCCGACCAGGGTTTGAGACCCTCTCGTCGAGCTCCCCCCTTCTCCCCACCCAGCCCCGGGATGCCGTGCCCGCTCCCCCCGCGCCGCCGCGAACAAAGAGTGGGGACGCTGGGAGCTGCTGGGAGCTGCTGGGAGCCTCACTTCCCTGGCCCCAAGTTGGGAAGACGACCCGGACCCTACCCCCCCCCCCCCCGCCCCCGTTACCGGGACGGCGGGCCTCCGTGCAGAAAAGCTACAAACAAACAAAACAAAACAAAAAAAGCTTTTTAGCAGACGTTAGGGGCAAGAGGGTTGGAGGAGGGAGCGAAAACAAAACTTCGCGGAGGCACAAAGCGGGTGGCTGGAGGTTTTTGACAGAGAGCCAGCGGCGTGAAGAGGCAGCCGCCTCCAAACAACAAACCCGCATGTTTTGTCTGGGAGCGGAGCAGTCACTGCCATCTTCAACCAGAGCTCGGCCGGGGGGGGCAGTAAGGAGAAAGCGGCCGAGAAGGAAAACAGTCTCTGGCTTAACAAAAGCACACCCCCACTCCCCGTAACCCCTCAAACCATTCCTCTGGAGAGAGGAGCAGCACAGGGCACCCCGCTTTCTCCCAACAGTGAGCACGTCCCGTTACAACTACCTTTTTTACTTTTCATCTTGATCGCCAGCACCGAGACACCACTGCCGCCGGACACCCCGCACACAGACCCAAGTTTCTCTCCCTTTGCCGGAGACGCTGCTCCCCCTTGAAACTCGACGAGGAGGAGGAGAGAAGCGACGACGAAGTAGAAACACCGCGGTGTAGCCAGGCACCTAGTCCAGTGCCGCGCTGCTGTCAGCGTGAGCCGCAACGCTCTGTGTCCCGGGGTAGAGGGGTTCTGGTACGGCCGCTGCCGGGGTGGGCTTCCCTCCCCCCTTCCCTTTGTTCCTTTCTGCCGGCGATTGGCTTGCTAAAGTGAGGAAAGGCACGGGAGAAAAAGGTACACAGCACCCACACTCCCCCTCCTCCCCGCAGTGAGTACGGGAGAGTAACCGAGCGCTCCTCTGGCACTCGCGGCTGCCGCGCTGCCTCCTCCTCCTCGTCTCTCCTCCCCTCCCGGGCTGCTCTGGCTCTGTCAGACAGAAGGGGTGGGACGGGCCAGAGGCGGGGGGGAGGGGGTGAGTGTCGGCCCGCATCCACTCGCTCATGCACACACCACAGCGGCGGCGGGGGGAGTCCTCCGTGTCCCCCGCTCCCTCACCTTTCTTTTAGGCAGACGTTTGATCATTAAACTGGAAGAAGAAGGGGACGGGGGAGGGGGGAAAAGATTTTGACAGCTGTCCTTGACTAGCCTCCTCCTGTTGCTGCCGGATGAACCACCCCCTCCTTCGTGTGAATAGAGAGGAAAAGAAAGGGGAGTAGGTACGGGAGGAGAAGTAGCCCCTCCAAAGAGCAGTAGGCCGGGTCTCGCCACCCCTGGAGGCCCCCTCTCCTCCCCCGGTGGGGGCTGATTTGCTTTCTGATCTCCCCTCCCAGCCTTTCCCGGTGGCAGCCAAAGAGCCCCGTCTGCCGTCGCTGGCCAACCTCGCCCGCGGGAGAAGGCGAGCCCCGTTTCTGGGGTTATTTTTACATGAATTCTTAAAGGTTGTTTTCTTTTCCCCCAGCCCGGTGTATTTGGCTTGCAACACATGCTTTTAGCTGTAAAAGAAAAAGACGTCTCACAGCTTGACTCATCCCTCTTAGGCGACCACGTGGTGCAGCAACAGTTTATTTTCCTCCGGGATGAGAAACGCGGGACTGGGAAGCCGACCCTTGGCGGGGGGCTCGGCCTAGCTTCCCAACGGGAGGCGGGGAAAGTCCCCCTGGAACGGGAGGGCGGCCGCCAGGTCCCGACGCTTCCCCCCCCGTTCTCCGGTCCCTGCTAAAGCCCGGTGCCCCGCGGCGCGGGGTGTCTACCTCACAGTCCTCAACGCTGAGCTGCGGGCTGAGATTTCACGCGTCAAGGCTTTGGCGTGGAAAGTTAAAATGAGCCGCCTTGCCTCGAAACACACACACAAGGATGAGGTGTGTTTTTGTTTTTTGTTTTTTTTTTTCTTACGCACGGGAGCGTGTGTATTGATAGTACTGCACCAGCACATGCTGGGCTGTTTGTGGACGAGGAAGGCGCGGGGGCAAGCGCCGGAGGTTGAGAAGCAAACGCTTTAAACGGCTGGTGAATAATGAATTCCTCCGGCTCCTTCCTTCCCCCACCTTCCTGCTCGGAGGCGCGGACATTCACACAAACGCGCATTCACAGCCGAAGGGAAAGCGGCAGCGCGAAAGGGGAAGGCAAAGCAACAGCAAATCCTCCCCAAGTACCTTGTAACTATTTTTATGTGGCGTAATTACAGCGACCTTGCTGGAGATAAAACAGCTGTTACATCCTGAGGGGGGGAGACGTCTGCTGGGGGGTTGGGGAGGGCGGCTGGTGACTCATGTCAGTTAACAAAGCCCTGGTGTTGGCTGTTTAGGTCGGTGGCTGGTCCCGGCGTGCCCGGCTGTAGAGCAGGGGGCCGAACCGAACCGGACCGGACGCAGTGACTCACGGCACGGCAGTGAGGCCAGGGCCGAAGTCAGGCGGGCGGTTGTGCCGCGCGGCGCTGGCTGAGTGCCCGCCGGCGGCCGCTCGAGCCGGGCCCGTTACCCGCTGGCCGCCGCTCGAGCCGGGCCCGTTACCCGCCCTCCAACCGCCCTCCAACCGCCGGCCGGTGTGAGGGGGCAGGGGAGTAACCGCCTTCCCGCCGCCGTGCCGCAGTCACCCCTCGGTTGCGTCCAGTTCGGTTCGCCCGCCGGGCAGGGGTGAGGGAGTTCGGTGCTGCTGCGCCCTGCGGCGACAGCTCGGGAGGACGGGGTCTCGGCTCAAGGGCATGTGGCGTTTAATGTGACAAGTAGTGAGCTGCGTCGCCGAGGGACTGGTGACTCAAGGGTGGGGGGGGGGGTGTGCAGGCACGCCGCCGTTTGTTTTGGGTTTTTTTTTTTTTCGGTGGTGCTGTTTTTCTGTTTTGTTTCTGTTGTTGAAAGCCTCGCTTGCCAGCTGTGAGGGCTGACTCTTCAAACTGGTGTTTTGAGCGTCCAGGGATGGGTCATGCCAAAAAAAGTAATTACGGGAAGTTAACAAAGGATAAGTCAAGGATTTGAAGAGATTTCCCTTTCTCCACACCGCCCGAGATGCCCCACGCTTGCTTATTGTCCTTGAGACTGCTGGCAAATTTGTGAAACCAACTTTTTTTTTTTTTTTAGGTTTGTTTGGCTTGGTTGGTTGGTGGGGTTTTTTTGTTTGTTTGTTTTTTCTTTTGTTTGCATGCTTGGTTTTCGATGATTCTTTAGCAAGGTAATGCATGAGGGAAAAAAGTTTTCTTTTCACACTGAGTTCAGGGTCACTTTTAAGATTGTTAAAAACAGCCTTTTCAACTCTCCTGGACCGTGGGTTCCTAGGAATTTTCTCAAACGATGGTAGCAGAAGATTAGTTTTTACTTTAATGTGACAGCCCTAATGCTAGTAGGAGCAGACAGTGGACCAGTGCGTGCCCCTTCCTAGCTCCCTGGGTACAAAATGCACAGAGGGGCATTTGTTTTTTTATTAATCATGTTATTCCGTGGATGTATGGAGTAAAACCTCCACGTTCCTGAAATAAGGTTGTCTCTTAATAGGGGGCAGGTGATTTTTCTCACCTGGCTTGAGCTCAAATTAAGGAAGAGAACAACTTGATTTTACAAATTGTGCCGTAACCTAGTGACCCATAAGTTGATGATGGGTGTTGGTATTGGCTGACTTGCAGGCAGAAGTAGGTGGTATGGAAGGTAATCTGTAACTTTCCACAGTTTTTCTTTACCCTTTGCATGTTGGCAGTGCTGTGGTTTTTACTTTAAGATTACTTAATCTGCTGGAGCTGCATCAGCACTAATAACCATTGTCTCACAAGCAGTTCATACTGCTCACTGGGCAACTTTGGCAACTTTGCAGCAACTTGGGTAAGTAGTGGCTTACATGTGCATCAAGATACATCCGTGCCAACAGGTTTGAACAGCTTGCTTTAGTCAGAGCAAGTTCAGCTCTGTCAGGGCCCATCTGCATAGATATGCTGTAAGTATTTGTAAAGCTGGGTTCCAAGAAGGGAGAGAAATAAAACTGCAGCGGCTTGATTTTTAATAACCCCATGACAATCACTGAGTAATGTTCAATGTTCATTGGTTCTGTTCTGTCACACTGACACGTGTGATGTCTTGCAGGACAAATCATATGTTTCTTGCTCTACAAGTGCATTTTGCTTTGAGATTCTGGGACTATTTGCCAAACTACTGCTAGAGTATCCACAAGGCCATGCTTTGGGCACAGAAGAAACTCCTAAAGGAAGTACTCAGGTAAATCAGGACCTAGGTATATCAGGCTGTGGATGTTTGCTATCTTAGTCTGTTTGTTCCAGTTTCCCATTAAACTGGAGAGTGTATTTTTTCCCCACTTTATAGAATGTCGCAAAAATAAACCCATTGATTTTTCTGGAATGCTCAGATGTCATTGAAATGTTTGTGAGAAAATTTATTCCTTTATCTTCAGAACAGAATTCAGTAGCACACAGGAAGCTAAATAGGACATACCTTCAGCAATGGGAATAAAGCAATATAACAACTGTTCTTTCAGTTAATTAATCTGTCCTATTCATGGAATAACAGGAATCACTACTGTGGGATCACACCCATTCTTCACCTTTTTCTTCACCTTTTTATGGTGTTGACTAGTCTCAGTTGTATCAGAGGAAAAGAGGCTACAGAAGGTAAATGTGAGGTAATATTTTCCCACAAATGTAAAAAAAAACTTTAGTAGTTTGATGCAAGCAATAGTTGAATACAACATCAACTTTTGTTATTGAGATAGCTTAATGGTCTTTATACTGGTATAAAAGCTAAATATCTCAATAGTAGGAAAACTGTGATAACAGTCAGTAGCAGACTGTCATGTTGAGTTGTGAATTACATAAAAAACACGTTTCTTTTTATATTTTCCTTACCTATTTCATTAAAAATTCTCTTGTGCTTTGAGGCAATAAAAACAAAATTTCCTGGTTTTTACCTTCTTTGTACCCTTCATTATTTAAATACTTTCATGGTGTTTGCTTTCTGAGATTTTTTTTTTTCACTCAATCTCTTCTATTCCCAGTTTTTGATCATTTTCTGGGTTCTTTCCCAAGTGTTTTTAGTCCTACAATATTCCATCTTTTCAGTAAAGGTGACTTATGCTGCATGCAGTATTCTAAGCAAGGTTATGCCTCTGATTGCAATATATATGTATTTCATATTATTTCCTGACCTATTTCTTACTGAATCCAGCATGTTAGGCTTTATATCTGGCTGCTGATACATAGTGAGCATAGGGCTCTATCAACTTGAGAGGCTATCTAGCTCGTTTCAGGTTTCATATTGTTCACAGTGGTGAATTTATTTTGTCATTGCATTGGTCATTCATGTAACAGATGTCACACTGCTGGTACTCAAAGTTCTCCCTTTTCCCAAATGTATTTGTCATAGCTGTGGACTCTAGCACCTCAGCTGTCTCTAGTTCTCCATCTCTCACTGGTCTGAGTTTAATATATTGAAGAACACTAAAGTGAGCATAGAACCCAGAAGCACTTTGCTGTTTACCATTTGTCATAGTAGAACCCAACCATATAATCTAACACTTTTATTCTTGTGCTGCACCTAATAACTCGTGATAATAATTTGCTTTTTTTCCCTTAGCGTTTTAGTTTCTTCAGTAGCTCCTTGTATGGAACCTTGTCAGAAACCTTTTTGGAAATTTAAATAAATTATGCCACCCAGCTGTGCTCCCATAATTAGAGCTCACTTCAACTCCTTTGTGCAAGGGCAAAAAGGGTATATCAAAGTTGTGAAGAGGATCGTAAGACTTCAGAACTTCTGCATAATAGATTCTGCAACTTGATAATGCTTTTCACTTTTTTACGTGGGTATTCTTGTGGTTATCACAGATGAAATGAGAACAAAAGCCCCAGGAATTCCCTATGGTAGAATCACACTGACTTCTGACTGGTACATCATGGGCTTGCAGGCTTTTGGTTCTCATCATGGACTTTAGTACAGGCTCAAGGTAATGGGCAGTAGTTTGAACTGGTGAATGAGGATCAGCCATGGAAGTGATTTGTACTTGACACTGGGGGTTCCACATGTTCACTGGTGAAGGGGAACAATGTCTGCTTTAAACAGATTCTGGCACTGAGTCTCTCTGGGGCCTCCTTCAACTCTTCCCTTGCTCCCTCACTTCCACATGATTATTCCCTGTCTCTGTGCCTCAGTACATAAGCATATGGGAAAAGAATGTTATGATTACTATAGGGGCAACTTAATTATATGCTATAATGTTAGTTATGATTATAAAGACAATGAAAAACTTTAAGTGGCATAATCACATGCTCTGAGACTAAAAGCTGTGCAGATACTCTGAAGAGCGGTTTATGAAACATGCATTAATGTAAAAACAATTTCTTCTCTATGGTTTGAAGTCAGACCACTGCGTAAAGTTAAAAATTTTTAATAAGTGAATTATAGGTTTAATCTTGCTTGGAGTACTTGTGTTCACTTTCAGGTTTTAACCTTAAATAAAAGTAAAAGTTTGACAAGTAACAGACCTCATGTATGCCATCCAGTTAAGCAGAAATTACACTTTTTGTACACCACAGGTGCATCTTGTGATTGCTTTACCCTGCTGTGGTGCTCTAGCTCTGTGGTTTGAATATGGGTTTTGGGGTTTTTTGGGGGGGTTTTTGGTTTTTTTGTGGCACATCAGTGAGCATATCAAAATCAGAATGATAAATGCCATGATCTTTGATAACCTGTACTTAGCTCAAGAGTCACAGAATTATTGAGGCTAGAAAAGACCTCTGGGACCATCAAGTCCAGCCTATGACTTACCACCACCACATCGTCTAGATCATGGCACCAAGTGCCACATCCACCCCCAGGCATGGTGACTCCACCCTTCCCTGGGCAGTGGTATTCCAATATCTCATCACCCTCTCCTCACCCTGTGCTTTCTGATGTCCAGCCTTAATTTCCCCTGGCACAGCTTCAGGCCATGTACTCTCATCCTACTTGTGACTAATTGCCTGGGAGAGGAGTCCAACCCCTACCTGACTATAACCTCCTTTCAGGTAGTTGTAGAGAGTGATAAGGTCTCCCCTGAGTCTCCTCTTCAACTTGGGACATGCAAGGAAAGAGGTCCCCTTTTCCTGAAATGTGAAACTATGGGGACAGTTTTGCAATTTACGTAATCAGGTTTTGCTTATTTGTAAGAAGTTAAGCAGGTAAAGCAGGTATAGCTGACCAAAAAAATAAATAAATGTGGGTTGAGAGGGGGGGTTGTTCCGTTTTAATTGTAGGATGACTATATTGCTTTTACCACAGCCAGGTTATCCTGAAGATGAGGCAGGAGGCTTACTGTGAGGTGGTCAGAGCAACAGTGACCTTGCTTAGCTGACCTTGTCTGTCTAAATACTGGAATGTCTATCTCTAGTAGAGGTTTTGCATAAGCAAAGTATATCTAATTGTGTGAAAATCACCCTGTAAAGCAACACAAACAAAGCCTACAGGAGATGTCTACACCTGATAGCTGGTATTTTTTTTCAGAGCAGAATGTTAATTTAAAATGAAGTAACTGTCTTAACTCTATCTGGACACTTTTATTCTGTTTAGTGTAGTATACTCAAAGTAATGGTCATACAAATGTTTGTGTGGTTGAGTCTACACTAAGAGTATGTTTTGTTTTTTAAGAATTATATTTCAGTAACAGTCTCAAGTTATTTTTGTACAAGACAAGGTTATGTTTCACTTGCAGAAGGATAAAGAAATTCAGTCATAATGAGTGTAATATTTATTATATTAAATATTATTTGGTCTAACAATAAAAATTAGTTTTCTTAAAAATAAAAACCTAACTTGGAATTCTAGTTAAGACTTGTGAACTAAGGAACAGATGGTAGCACAAAGCAATACAAGCAGACAAGTATTAGGGATGAAAAGGCTCAGAAGGTTGACTCCTTGCAAGCTTGCTTAATATTTTGGGGAAAGTAAGTTCTTGCTGAAATTACACTGTTGCCATTTCCTTTATTTAGGGTGGAAGACTTCGAAAATAAGAATGTCTTCAGGGACTGAAGATTTTTCATGTATTTTTATAAATGTGGATATTATTTGTTAGGTATAATAGTATAGAAAAAACTATTCAGATAATAACCTTGTGTTCAACAAAGACTGAAAAGGATGCAGGCTAATTTAAAAAATAGAGTTTATGACAGGCCGCAATTAAATATTGCATATTGAATTTAGAAAAGCTTTCACTGCTGTCTGTGCTGTACCTGCTCTGAATATATGTTGGGAGCTTTATTTTAAGTTGTCAACTGTACTTTTAGAGGTATTGCATCCACTTAATTATTTTTGCTGCTGTGATTGTTTTGTTAATCTCCCATTTTACCAGTGAGCTGTTCTTTTCATCTGGGTGTAGCCATGAAAAATGTTTGACTGAAAAGAAGTGTTAAGTTTTCACTGTTGTAAAAGATGTGTAAGGTTTTTAAAGAGACAGGTAATGGGTGTCATCTACCTTTCTATAAAAATCACAGATACAGCCTGAGGCCTTCATCTTCTGAAGACAAAAGCATGCTGTGATGATTTGGTACTATGCCTGTATACGGTTATGATATAGGGGACTGAGGGCATCTATGATTTTAGGTCACTAATCCTGCATGTGTCCCAACTGAGTGTAAATACCAGGAGGCAACCAGAGTTTTGTTGATTTTCGGGGGAAGGATCACAGCAATTAGGTGAGGGCTTCCACTCTTTCTATTCAGCCTCAGTACTTTTGTACTAGGGAAAATAGGTCAGATGTCTGTGCCTGATTTTAAAACCCAAATCCTAAAGGTTTGCAGATAAAGGAGGGTAAGTTAGGGGAGAGAAACAGGAGTACGTACTCTCTCTGTTTTGGTAATGCTGAGGTTTCTGCATGAGGCTTTCTGCTCTCTGTATAGCATGCTCTTTCTACACAAGGTCTTCAAGCCCATAATTTGGACAGGCTTTGGATGGGTCTAGCCTGATGTAGGAAAATGGCTACTGCTCACTGAAAAAAGGAGCTAGTTTAGCCAAAAAAGGGGAAGAAAAAAAAAAAAGAACCTATGCATCATGAGAAAAATGAGAGAGCTTTTTATATAAATCATATTTTGATTACATCAGCCTATATTTTGAGAATGCTGAAGTAGAATGATGCAGCCCTGCATAACTGTAATTTTCAGTTTGTTTGTTTGCCTTTTAAACTAGGATTTGTTGGTGCAGTGTAAAGTATAACCTAGGAGCAGAACTGGGTTTTTGGAACTTGGCACTTAAAGATACAAGTATTCCAGGCAGTCCATGAACAACTTAAGAACACTAGCTTGTTTTGTAAAGGCCTTCTGTCACCAAGTAGTTACTTCCTTACTGTCACCAAGTAATCTTTCAGAATGTCAGAAAATGAAGATGAGGCCTCAGGGATCTCAAAATGCAGGGATCTCAACTCCATGGATATCCATCTTGGGGACAGTATGGGAAATGTGACAACACTGCTGTTTAAATAGTGTGGGAAACCTTAACTTTTGTAAAGTGGATGACATTATGAATGGTGCTACCTAAAACCACGTATATTCTATGCATTTGCTTTTGTAAAATATGGGCATTTCAGTGTTTTTTTGAGTAAAACTTCAAACGATCCTTCATGGAAATATGGTTGGTAGTTGGTTTTTTTTTTTGGTAGTCTTTGTGACTTTTGGTAGTCTTCTTTTTTGTGGTAGTCTTAGTGATTCTGCTCTTCTTCCAGAGTCTTTAGACACAGTCTAACTGCCAGAAATCTTGGGGACATTGTCAGTACTTCATGGGTGCTCTGTGGCCTGCATGATTAGCTAGGTGACAAGAGTTTAGCTAATTGTTCTTTGTCCTGAATTAGGTAGAGCCCATTGTTCTTTGGGAGAAGTGGATCAGGGCTCATGTAGTATCCCTGCTCTGGGATATTACAGTAATGTATTACAAGGCATTGAAGTAGTTTTGCCTGGATCTTCAGTGTAAAGTGGGTGCATTATCAGTCTAACTGAAAGCAGCTTTGTATTGGATACTAAAATTATGGAGTGGAGATTTAATATTTTTATTAAAGTGTCTCGGGACACTTTATGAGCAAGTAAAGCTAAATGAACAAGTTATCCTTATGGAGGAAATGCAAAGCTTTACACAGTGGTTGTGTTGTCAAAATATGTCGATCAGTTAACTATTAAAATACTAAAATGTAAGTCTTTCCTCCCCTTGCAGTTAAGAGGCATAGTAAGAGCTACACATTCTAATACCAGAAAACACCAGAATCTCTTATGTCTACCTCACCTTTGTACTTTTTATGAGGTATAACAAAACCTGACAAGCCTGAGTAGGGTCATTAGTCTCCTTAGGAGCTGAAATCGAATCACCTGGATGCTAACAGTCTTATGTAGTATCTTCAAATGGCTGAGGGTCTGACATCAGCTGTTCAGAGATGAAACCTCAGGTGTGGAGCATTTTGATTAACTGGTTAGTCCTGAAAAGTGTAACAGAAGCATACACCGAAGTTCGAATTACTTTCAGTCCTTGTTTTGAGGTTTTTTACAGCTTTACAAGGTGCTAATTGTCTGTTTTACCTGTGTGCTGTTAAGGCAGATGACTGACATCTGTTTCAATCTCTTGCACGTGTGCCAGCAGTGAGAAAATCTCAGCAAGCAGCGTCTAGCTAGGTCCTGGCTTGCATTTCTGTTCTGAAGGCATGGCAGTTTAAGACTGAGTAACGTCCCCTTAGAAGACACCATTTTAGCCTTAAATGTGAAACAAAACCGTTGAAAGTTTCAAAGATCCATATTTATTTTTCACTCATTAACTAAAAGGTAATAACAAAACAATGAGTGCATTCTCACTAGTTTCTCTGGAAAGGGGATTTTGGCTTGTTTAATACTGCATAGATCATGTATACATGGAGTTAACTGTAGCGGACACAAAGTGCTATATAACTCTATATCATTGTAATAAATAAAAAATTGTAATAAATAACTTAAAATTGTTATGAACAATTTATAAGGGTATTGTTTTGTTGAGTTTGCAATAATATGAATAAGACTTTGCTTAAGCTGTTAGCATGTTATATCCTCTTATTTTAAAAGTGTATGTTTAAGCGGACTTAGAAGTCAGAAAAACAAGAAGAGAGGACTACCCACAAGGACCCTGAGGAAAACCTATTGCCTCAGCAACAGAATAAAGCCCACAAAATGAGAACCAATGGAAAGACTAAAGGGGAGGGGGATTGTATAAAAGAAATTGTTTTGTCTTGTTGAACTTGCAGACCCTTGGCAGAGTAAGGAAACTCCCTGGCTGCCCAGCGCCCTGTTTTGCTTATTTGCCCTTTAACAAATCTTTAATAAATGTTTAATGTTTTTAAATTTCTCTGGTCTGTTGACTATAACACCATCAAATTAATGGTTACCTGTCCATGGTTAACATGGCTAACTCATGCTAAAATACAGAAATGCCCAGCTGTGTGTGATTTCTCATCTGGTTAGCAGAAACCGAGTTGCCATGAGCAATGCTGGTCAGGAGGGCAGAAGAGCAATAGTTGCTTCTGCTAAATCTTAGTTTTCATTCTAGAATAAAGACCCTTTTAGCCAACAGTGATAATGGAGTGCACACTACATTGTAAATGATGTACAACACTGAA
The DNA here is from genome assembly GCA_023637945.1 of Phaethornis superciliosus. Classification (NCBI taxonomy): domain Eukaryota; kingdom Metazoa; phylum Chordata; class Aves; order Apodiformes; family Trochilidae; genus Phaethornis; species Phaethornis superciliosus. The sequence goes on along the minus strand of JAJQWJ010000002.1, from coordinate 49,100,599 downwards.
ATGGATATGAAATGTAGGGCCAAAGTGATATTAAATACTTAACCCTCACTGTGAGTTTGAAAGATTTTTGGAGAAAACGGAAAGTTTATGCAATGCATAGGCTTGCAGTCTGTGTTCCACTTACAGAAGTTGGAAATGTTGAAATAAATTTGGACCCTCCCCTCCTTTTTATTGTTTAATTTTTTTTCCTTTAAACAAGTTTTTATCTGATTCTTTAACACACAGAGATACATCTTTGAGACACAGAGATAAGGATGATGTAAAAGATGGTACTCATTGCCTGGTTATGAATTTGGTGGTAGTAAGCATTATCTTCCAAAATGTGTTTTCTCAAATGGTTTGGTTTCTCAAATTGTTTTCAGAAATGGAATAGCATGAAATTTTATAACAGTTAAACCTCTGATAGCTATACACCATTCCCAATATGGGTGTTAAATTACATTGTATTGCCCAGTATTTTGTTAAATGCAGAAGTTTAAATAAAGCTTGTTCTGTGTTACAGAGATAAAACACTGATAGCAAACTGTTGCTATACTATTTCTTGCTTTATTTCTTAATAGTACAGTTAATGAATATATACGGTCTGGGTATGAACGAATACACGTTGCTAATAAAATTTAATGCCATGGGTAGATTCTATTAATCTAAGAGAAAAATAATAATAACACAAAGTGCATTTATCTGATTTCTTTTTCTGTCTCATATTACAGAGCACTTCAGACTGATGTTCTGTTCTATACATAAGGATTTCTCCCGGGCTTATGAGTCTGTCCTTACAAACATGTATACTTTATAGTAACCTGTCCTGACCTTTACTGTTGGTGTAAGACTTAGAAGAAAACACAAAGCAGAGAACATTAAGCACTGTTTAAATATATCTATGTATCTGTGTGTTTGTAAATATGCACGCAATGCTGTTAGTTATATAGCTGACTCTTGACAATGGCATTTTATCGATGTTCCTTGTCTTAGCACACTAATAATAACAATATAATAATATAGTAATAATACGTGTGCAGATGGAAGATACTATTTTGCAAATTTGGCAACAATATTATTTTTTGAAGGCTTAGTGAATGAAATGCCTAGCAGAAATTATCATGGTTGTGTGCATGTTGTGCCAAAATCTGTTGAGAAATGAGATGCCTCTGTAAAAGTTCTCTGTAGACTGGCCAAAATTTAAGTCCTGTCCAAGTGACATGTGTCATGCTAAATTACTTCTGAGCACTGGTAGCAGTATGATCTTGTCATTGTGGCATTCCTGCTTCACTGATTAGCTGAGATGCAAGGCTTAGTGTTGATGAAACATCACACTGGTATAGCCACACTGCATTTCACTCTCAAAGCCAACTTCAGACTTTCATGTCCACATAACACAGCGTTATTCATGAGAACTGTTAAGAAAGCCATGCTGGTGATTATTTTCAGCAATGCACTTCTCCTGAAATGTCCCAGCAATTTGTTAATTGCTGTTGAAAAAATAAAAACAACCCTGTAAGAAATGTCCATTAATACTTCAAAAGTGTAAAATCCAGGCTAACCAAGATAAGGCTTCTTTGTGGCCCAATGCCATAAGTAGCTTAAGGCAGGTATTGGTGCAGACAGGTAAACACAAGAACACATGAATCTGCAGATTGCATGGACAAGTAAGCTTCTGTGAATGGGGGGCTCAGCATTACCCAAGCAGCCACAATTAATGCTTAGATGGTCTTAGAGTCTGGAAGTGAGACTTGGGCCTAGTTCAAATTTATGGAAAAACTTCCATGGACTTCAGTTCTGCTAGCATTCAAAGATGCTGCACTTCTCATTAATTTCTGCAATATGATTAGAAAATTAATAAAGTGCAAGTTACCTTGACAGATCCAGATAGAGAAAAGAGACATGCTGGAAACAGGGGAATGAGACGTGCTGCAGAAGAAACAGTGAGGCTGCCCATGGATGCCTGGTGATGGCATACTGAGCTTTGCTGTCAGTCTGTTGACTCACATACACTTTGAAGAGCTCTCGGGGGAGCCCGTTGTACAAAGAGTCACTGCTTGATGCATTGTAAATCATCGGTACCTTTTTTTTTTTTTTTTTTTTTTTTTTTTTTTGGATGGGCCTTGAGTGTGTCTACTGCTGTTTTGAAACATTATCTAATACTGTTGGAACTTGGGGATTTCAATAAAAGTGGGGCAGAGGGATAGGAAAAAAGCTCTCACAGATGCGGTCAGTCAGAGCTGCTTCTGGGTTGTCTGCATGTCTGTTCCTTAATATCATATACTGCTCCTGTTCAAAGCTAGGAAAGAAGCAAGATCCATGAGCTTCGTGGAAGCTGAATAGAGGTGAAACCAAAAGCCTGTGTCAGGAAGACACATCTCCTAAGACTCAGTCAGAAAGCAGGACAGGATTCAGAGGATCAGGACAGGTTTTGGTGCTGACTGGTGCTGCTTTGGCATGAGGATTCCTCTTTGGAACAAATGAATGCTTCTCTTCAAGGGAGCAAGCAGTGGAGGGCAACCAGTGGAACTGAATGGGTTCCTCAGGAACTTTAGAAGTTGTAGGCTGGTTTCAGATAAATTTTACGGAATACAAAACTCTTAAAGATGCTTTATTCTTGATGAAAATGATTGAGTGGGTGAAGACCCAAATCTCTCTGCATAAGGAAAAGCTTTGACAGGAGTTCAGTTATGTTCTTAGTCATAAACCCAGAAGGGGGCAAATTTGCGTGTTCCAAACACAAGAGAAAAAGTGGTGAGAGTGTGTATCTTAGTTGAAATGGGATAATACAAACATGAGACACAAGGCTGTAGGTAGACATGAAGAGCATTTCACTCCCTGTGGAACTGCTTGGGCCTTTTAGAGATTTAATGAATCATTTATGCTCATAAAGCCAGAGATAAGTTGCTTGCAGTTACAAACCCACAAGCATAACTACAGTGATTGCACAGATCAGATGATGGGTAAGTAACAGCAAATCTGATATCTACTTGATTTTTCTCCCCAAAATAAACCCCAAAGCAAACCAACCAAACAAAGTAATTCCACCACACCGAAAGAAATGTTTGTCTACATGAAGCTTTTGTACAAAGATGTTAAATCAATGGCTTGGCTTGTCTGTCCCTAGGCAGACTGCAATTCCTAGGGTCCAGAATAAAGAAGTCAGTAGTATCTTAGTTGCCATTTCCTTTTTAATTACGCTAGATCACAAGGGAAATTTAAACAATGAGTAACTGATGACAAGGCTTTATTTAATTTGCTGATAATAGAATGATGCCTTCGACTATGTTGTTGGAAGTATTTTCTTTTAGTTTTGACTAAGTAATGGAAATCAATTCTCTCTCAAACTAGTTGAAGCAGTGGCTGTGCTTATAATTCAAAGCACAGAACTGTCTGTGTAAAGACTTACAGATCAAAGAGGATATGGTTATGAAACATTAAAGTAAACTGTAATGTCCAAGTCAGAGATTATCTGTGAACCTCTGGTGCTGGCAATTGAGGAGCTGCCAGAGCTGTGTGGGTTTGCTTCTTGCTTTGGAGCTGAGAATGGAGAAAATTCTCTTTCTCTTGAGAGTGCCATGGAGATGATTTTGGTAGATTTTAAAATTAACAGGAGTGAATATTTGCATGGAAGTTAGGCTTTTTGTTTCTCATGTTGCTTCACAAAACCTAGGAGGATTATTTTAGATGTCCTTACTTAATTCAGTGATGTCACAATTTCCATACACTTACTCTAAGGAGATAACAGGTTCTGATCTCCAAGTCTCCAGTTACTAACTTATACTTGCATGGCTATCAAAGCTTGCAGAGTTGATGATCCAGTTTTGTCAATAGCAATGATCACAGCAGTTACTGCTTGAAAAAAGAATTACCTCCAGTCATGAAGACATGACATAGCCACTAGCACCCAGACTTCAGATTTTAACCTTTTTTAGACTTTGTCTGGTATTTTCAGTGTCAAACTGCAATATTTGAACTTGGTAATTTACAAAACACTTGAAATACACCTTAAACAAGTGGATAGCTGTCATTAGAACAGGGAAATTAAGAGAAAAGGGGCCTGACTTTTATGTCTTGATACTGAAGGTTTTGACATGGGAAACCAGCAATGGTCTTACCATACCTGAAAAAGCAGAACAGCTCTGAGCGCTGGACAAGTATTGAGGAAAAAGTTCTCTGCAGTTAATATGGTGCCGTTTGCATTGCTCCAAATATGTCCAAGCTCACATGAGTGCTTTGTGCTGGTTTGATATGCATCCTTTTGCCTTCATGTAAACTTATTATAAATGCTTAATATTTTCTGAGCATTTCAATCTGGTAGGATGGCAGCCCAGCCATCCGTGTAGCTCTGAAGTGTCACTGTAGCAATGGAATGGTGCTCAGTGTGTCCCCTGCAGACATAGAAGTAGTTATGGAGGGTCACATAAGAAAGTGCCTCCTTGGATAGACAGCATGCCTGCTTGCCACCTGGCCTGTTCATGTTGACAATGAAGGACTAAAGGCTGAAACTCTGAAGCACTTAACCAGCATCAGGAATAAAAGGAGACAGTGTGCAGAAGGTCTTTAAGACAGGGGCAAGGAGTAATGAGAGTCCTTGGTTTCAAGCTGTGTGGTTTGAAGACTGGTAACAAAGAAAAGATATCAGAGGGCAAAATATATCTGAATGCCTCAGAGAGTTTGTGGGTACAGGTTGTGTTTGCCTTAGGAAATGAACTTGGGAGAGATTACTTTGGATGGTCAGATAATGTGGGTGTGCATCTGATTCTGACCTTACTGCCTATTGTCAGTTGTAAGTCAGTGACCTCTCTGCTGGTTTACCTTCACAAATGTGGCTAAGTTATAATTTACTCAAAAGGTTTTGCAGGTAGTAGTGAATGCAGAGCCTGCTGCAGAGACAAAACCAGAACTTTTTTTTATGGTTGTGCTATCTAGTCCTCTGGTGAGTCAGATATGGATGTCCTAGCCAAAACAGAAAAAAAGCCTATCCTTATCTGGGTTGTGGTTCCCCTCATTAGTATATCAGGGGAGCTGAGCTAGTAATGAATTACATATCTGAATTCTAGCAAGGCAGGTGCTGTCTGCCGAATGCCAAAAGCCCCAGTGTCAACATTGCGAGTGAATGATGTAATGTCACCTGATAGCCAGAACCATCCTGAGATCATGAGCTCATTTAATATTAAATAATGATTAGTTGAAAGTAGTTCTTTGTAATTACTAATCTGCCAACAGATTTACTAGTTAATTTTCTCTTGAACATGACAAGAAGACTGGGGCAGCTCTTGCTGGGAGAGCCTTTGTTGGGCCAAACCCACCGAATCAGGTGTTTTGGCCATGCTGCTGCCAGTATCTAATCTAAAAGTAATTTTTAACTGTTTGTAGAATGATCATCTAAAAACCCTGTGCAGATGTGAAGATTGCAGCAGGAGAAAGGAGTGGGAGGCAGTAAGCTGATTTTGGCGAGGATTCCATGTGCTACTTAAATCTTCAGTTGTATTTTCCAAGCTCTTCTAGCTGTTACAGTAAACAATAGGCTTGGGAGAATTCTCTAGCCTTTCATGAAGCACCTGGGTAATTCTTCTTTTAGAAAATGTTACACTATTTTAAAGTAGTAAAATTCTGCAGAGATGCATGTAAGTGGTCCCATAAATATAATTGTGGTAGATTTTACTGATTCAGGAAAGAAATTGCCTCTCCCAGCTCCATATATATACAATTCAGTAGGTCTCTAAGTTAGTGGTAGGGTGTAAAATAGTTTTTCCTCTTTTCCCCTGTTCCTACTATTCCCCCTCCCTTTCCCATTTTCCTTCCTGCTTTTATTTATTTGAAGACCGTGTTACAAGAAACATATTTGTTACTGCTGTTATTACTGTAACATGAAAAGAATTAGAGTGTAAAGTAATATATTTCACAGTTTGGGTGTTTGGTGTTGGTTTTTTGTTTTGTTTTTAAGTATCAGGTTATTTGTCAGAGGGATGGAGGCTTCTTCTAACCAAATACATGTTGTTTCTCTACTACTGAAATACCAGTGCTAAGTAATTGCTGAAATATTTTCCATTTTTCTTTTTATCTCCACTTGGCCTTCAATGACTTTGAAGTTTGGTTCAGGTCAAATTCTACATTCACATATTAAAGCATCTGAAGTGATAATCTCAGTTTGTCCTTTCGAGCCTGAAAGCTTACATTTCTGTTCAACTTTAATTCAGCTTTTGATGGTCTGTACTAAAATTATCAGAGGTGATAGGTGATTTATTTTGAATGAAAAATAAGAGGCACACATCAGGCATTTCACAGACTGTACAAGAATGTATCAGGAACAAAACTTGTTCCTGACTTTTGCTGCAATTGTCAATGGTCAATTTGCTTTCTGATTTATGGACATAAACTAATTTATCAACATGCAAACAGGACCCTTGAAAGCTGCCTCTCTACTGAGAACAATTAATTAATTAGCATTTCTTATTTCAGTATTATAAGGAGTATAAACTCATATAAACTCATCCCCAGAGAGTCTAATCTGTATAAACAACATGTTTGTGTCTCCAAATACAGTCGTGTGCACTGGGGTACAGAAGTGTCATAGATACTTTATAAAATTATTTTTATGTACTTAAAAAGATTTATATCTTATGCATCAGCATCAGATTTCTGTTGTAATTCTGCTGAAGAATTTTGCACTCTCCAAAATAGAGACCACATTATTAGGGCATCCATTTTTAGTTAGGAACTGTCTTCCCAGAAAAAATATATAGATATCTTAGACATAAACCATGGTAGGACAATTTTTAGTTCAGTCTCAGAACTGATGGTCTAGGCCCTTGAAATGGAGGGCTATGGATTTGTTTGGGGGTTTATTTTTTATTTTTTGCTTTTTTTTACAGAAGGCAACCAGCATGGCTGATAGACCTGCTGCTTCTCAGCAGGAGCACATAGCAAACCAAGTGAGAGCCTGCTTGGCCAAAGAGACAGCTGGAGGCAGACCTGGATTCTCCATGAGCAGGGGAGCTAAGAGAGAGAGGAAACAGGAAAAACTGTCTTGAAACACTGGCACAACTTGGGCTACTGTGGAGGCAAGGCCAAGCTTTACAGAATTCTGGAATTGTGCAGCACTTCTTAATAAAGCAACTGGTTGAGAAATTCCTTTGCTGAGCCTAAGCACCATGTGGTTTGGGTTGGAGGTTTTTTTGTGAGAGAGAGTGCCTGGAGGTGTTAAACTAGAATTACAACATTGAGGAGGAGTTCTGAGAAAATTTAAGATTAGTGAATGGGAAAGGGGAGACTTGGATAGATAAAGCTGCAGTTCAGAGCTCTCAGATAGCTGGGTCATGAAGCACTGTGGCTCAGGAAAGGGTTTACACAAGGAATCTGGGCCTAGGTGAGAGAAATGCTGATCCAGAGCTAGAAAGAATAACCAAGTCTATGTAAAGATAGCTTTGAATCCAGCTGACTCTTCTGGCAGGTTAGCTGTTATCCCAGCCCTGGGGGCTCAGCCTTAGATTTCAGTGAAGAGTTATAGCAATCTTTGATCCTGCAGCTCGTAATGCCATGAATAATCTTGATTTTCAGAAGAGGAGAAGTTGCAGAAACTGCTGCTGTTGTCTTCTCTGGAAACTTTTGGGCACTTCTAGCCTGGCTGCATTCATGGAATGAGAACAGTGTGATGCTGTGGTTCTTTTCAAGTCCTCATTTCCTTGTTATTGTGGGTAAGTCATGATCCCTATTTAGGAATGGAAGATGGAGATGCTTAGCTCCAAATGTTAATGTTACAGTGCCTGTATTTAGGTACTGTATGTTCTTACTTAGTGCCTTACTAAGAGATGACATATGTATTCTGCATAATGAGCAGTGCAAACACATTGGACCTGTTCCCAATCTGGTAGTATTTTGATGTGAGTTTAACTTTTATATCAGTGAAAGTATTATGCACAATTTTGCCCTTCAAAGCAGAAGAATTAGGTTCTTGCATTTTGTCTGTGGGCAGACCTTGACATTGGTTGTAGTCTTCCTTTGTTCTGTGTAGCTTCACAACTCAGTGAAAATACTGAGATTCTTTTGGAACTTCATTAGAACATAGCTTTTTCAGTAAGTGCTACAAAGATAGTGGACTAGCTGCCAAAATTCAGGTTTGTTAAGAAACACTCCCTTTTTCTGTAGTTAACAGAATGCTTTAACAGGCACAGACAGACATATATATACTCAGTGCTAAAGTATTACAATAAGACTACTATGATCATACCAGTTCCAAGATCGTACCAGTTTGCAACAGGTTAGTATTAGTATTTCCTTCATGAACTTGTTTCACCATTTAAAAAAAAAAAAAAAAAAAAAAAAAGAGATCGGAGGAGAGGATAAAAAGGAAAAATTTTTACTGAAAATCATGAATTAGTTTTTTCTGAGGAGTATTCTGTGTAAGTAGCCAGGAATTTGGAGATCTGGGTACAAGTGACACATTTGAATTTCTCTGCCAAGTTGCTTCGTGTGAACTGTGTTGTGGTAACTGCCACTGTATATGTGCCCCTAGGCTATAGGAAGCCTAAGGTAAAATGTGTAAGTATGAACTTCCAGGAAAAAGGTGTAAACTGTCTCCTTTTGATAAACTAAAAGCAGCCACATACCATGTTCCTGCAGTACCCTGCAAAGTGTCATAATTCAGCCACTGGTCAAAATCCTGAGGTGGAACTCCCCTGCTAAAGTAATTAAAACTTGGAACTGTGATGTTTCTTCTTTGGTGCCAGCATCATTTGTTTTCAAAACAGTGGATTAAATGGGGAAGGTTTCAGTTAGATCTAGTTATCTTGTTAAAATGATTGATTATGCAATTTTAAAAGTATTTTGGGACCAGTGACCTGAGTTCTTAGTGCTGGACATCCCCACATTCACCGAAGTGCAAAGTCTAACTCTGTAAATGGCATTTGTTTGACTGGGCAGTCAGCCCTGGCTTAATCCCTAATACTGACTCTGTCCAAGGAAGGCTTGGGGCAAATTTACTTTAAGGAATGAATGCACACAATTATATGCTTGCACTCTATGTCCTGTTCTTTCGTTCATAGCAAGTGGGAAACCAAAGAGTATGCCCAGCAGCCCCTGCTTGGCTGTCACATAAGGAAGGAACAGCATAGGGAATGCTGAGTCATGTCTGATTTCACTCCAGTGGCTCACACATTCCATGTAATGTTGCTAGAATGGTTTACCCCTTTACAACCCTATTAAAAATATATCTAAACTGATTTTTATTATTGCCACTTACCCCTCATATTTATTTGTATCTGCATGTGCTTGTTTACAGAAAGCTATTTACATTGTGCTTAGAACCATTTGGGTGCCTTGTGATCTGCTCTCACCCACAGGTCATTTGATTAAAATCAGTGATCCAGAGGTCTGGGTCAGACATGCTTTTGTGCAGGACTTAATTTTCTCCTTGATCTGTGACCTAGAGATCACATTGAAAAGGTCATGATTTAGAAAAACTAAAATTGCATGAGATTGGTTTTGATATTGTCCAGAGGAAGAATTCACTCTTTCAAAAGCTTGTAGCCAACATGGCAAGACAGGAAGGATAAAAAATGTGGTGTTTAGAAAATGTTCTGTTTTCTGACCATCTTACTCATTTCCTCTGCTTCAGTTTAAGCACTATGAGATTCTAGGGAGTTTAAATTTTTAAGTTTCCCCCTCCATACATTCAGTTAAGTCTTTGTCAAGGATTCAGTTTCACATGTTTGTCTTGGTGACTGTTAAGAGATGTGTTCCTTGACTTCAGTATACTATATATTTTTTCAGTTTCAGTTCACACCATTGGGCCACTCCAACTATAGTTAGCTATTCTTGTCCTTGCATTTGAAACCTCTTTGGGAAGGATTCCTGTTTTTCCAAGTCACCACATCCAGCTGAGTGTGTGCAAACAGAAGAGTGAACTGGAATAGCTGTGATTTCTGTTATCACAAGGACAGCTCAAATCCTCTATAGGCCTAAGGCTGCAATTTTTCTCTTGCTGTCATCATCCTCTTCTGGAGCTGTTTTCCCACCACACTGTGGAAACTTTTTTTTTTTCTTAAAGCCCTGATCTTTAAATCTGGCAAGTCATTAAAAGGTAATGCCAGTCATTAGCTAGAACAAGCATATGCTGCTTAGTCATGAAGTGACACACAATCCCAAGGGAATGTTCCAGCTCCCAGATTCCTTCATGCTCTGTAAGATATCTCTTCCAGTCTCTTGTAACTAAATATTTATCAAGTCAGAGAGTGAGAGAATGACTTCCTCTCTCACTCAGCTGCATTGTGACTGAGTGTGGTTTATATCTTCATTTTAATGGATGTGTAGTTATTTATACAAAGCTATATAAAGTTATTTAAGTAGCTTACCTAATAGAGGCTTACCCAAGAACTGCCTGTGTTACATAGCATTGCAGACCCCTGGGTTAAAGTCCACTTTAAGCACCTGAAACAAGATCTTCCATGGTAGCTGTGAATACTTTAACCACTAACCTAATGTGAGAAGTGTTAAATCTACACAAAATAAAAAAATTAAAAAAAAAAAAAAAAGTCTAGTTCTAAGTTTTGTGAGTACTATGTATAGTTTAAGGATGTTCAGAGCTGGCCCACAGGCTCAACCTACAGTTGTCCTGGTGAACACACTGGAGGAAGAGTCTAGTTGAAGGCTTCTGCTTTGAGACTTTAGGGGCTCCCTTTAGTCAGTGACATACCTATTGAATGATGCTAGGATGGGTTTGAGGTCATGAAAGTCATGAAAGAAAGGGTAGCTACTTGCAGGGTTAGAAAGCAGCTTTTTCAGGAAATTGATAGTGCTTATAGTGGCCTTAGTCATCTAGTAGCACTTGATATTGGAGGTTTTTTTCTGCTTTAAAGGTATTTAGGTTGGAATTACTGATACAGGAAGGGATTAGTTACGTGTGTCCCAATATTTCCATTTTTAATGAAAACCAAAAAAGGTCAAATGGTCATTGAAGCAAGTGTTTCAGTTTCATAGCTAATAAACAGATCTAATTAACTAGGTGTAGATTTTTAATTGTTTCCAAGAAAGAAACATTTATTCTTGTTCTTGAGTGTTTCTTGACCCATTTGAAAATGTAACTTGAAGAAAGACTGAGTGACTGAATTTTGACTAAAGACAAAATACATGGTAAGCTTGAGGGAACACCATCTACCCCTTCCCCTCCAAAAGGAAGCATTTAACAGTCAGTGTTCTTGTTCTCAGGAGCATTTTCATAGGCTCTGGAATCCAGGAAAATATATATGCTTTTCAGCATGGACAGAAGATCAGTAAAACAATTATTTTAGTAGGCAGTGGGAAGCTGAAGAATCTTTTTGGAGAAAACCACCAGGCTGTACTCGCTTGCTGCATAGAGCAGTATAACCTGGTAGGTCTAAGGGCTGCATGGTGCTCTTTAGAGCAAAATCCACTGCTTACATTAATCAGTCTGCTACTAAATAAGTAACCCATGCAGATTCAAAGCACAAACCTTTGATGTCTGTGAAAACTACATTCCTGTAACTAAGGACCTCCCCAGCTCTGTAGTAGTTTCAGTGTCTGGATATGTTTAAAATGCACTCTGAAGTGAAGGAGAGAAGAACAGTTTTGGGGATGATGCTTTCATCTGTGCTGGTAAGCCTAACTGTTAATTAAACATCAAGTTTAATTTCATTCCGGGTCTTCATTTGCTCAGTTATCTGGGGTAAATACAAAGTGGATTTAGTGGTATTGTATCAGACTTGTGCTGAATTAAATCAGGATGTGAAATCAGGATGTGGCCTAAACCATTGCAAGTACAACATATTTTTTCCACAGTTCTCTTTTCAGTGTTTTTTTCAGTTTATGCTGACAAATATTGCATGCTTTTTCTACTTGTAATTTTTTGCACAGTTGCTTTGAAAAGAAGTATCATTGATGTTTATACTTATGTTAATGATTTGAGTTTGAGGGTATTTTTTCTTGTCTCAGCAACAACAGAATGGAGTAAGGGCAAGAATATTATACATAATTACATGTAAAAATAAAATCCGTCATTTTTCTGGGGAGGCATTGCGTGCTCCTTCATACTTTTTATGAGTATAAATTTATCACAATTTCTAACATGAAGGCTTGCAAGCAGTCTCCACATCCATGCCTTCCTTCTGATGGCACCCTTGAGCAGTGGGACTGCTGTGGTACATCAGTTGTCTCAGCTGCAAGACAGAGCCTACACAGCTTTTAGTGAAACCTTCCAAGAGCCATAGAGCATCCTCAGTTTATGCTTAGTGCAGGCAGGGGTCATGTCTGCAGCTGCCATTTTGGGGAATGGTCTCAGTACTGCTGCTGCAGTTTTCCTGGAGGTAGGCAGCAAGGATTCATGTTTCTGTGGAAACTGTTTAAGGAACAGGATCTGAACCTGTCACAGAGTAACACCGTGCCTTTAGCATGCAAGAGAAAAATTTACAATCAGTGCTACTCCTGGGTGGCAGAACTTGTGAGGGGTCTGTGGCTCAGCTAGAGTGAGGACAACTATGTGGGAACACCCCTCACACAGCCTGGCTGAAGGAGGGTCTGTACCTACTGGTGCAGGGAGCAAGTCCGGATGATTCTGCCCCTGTACTCAGCCCTGGTGAGGCCACAGCTCGAGTCCTGTGTCCAGTTCTGGGCCCCTCAGTTCAGGAAGGAGATTGAGGTCCTGGAGCAGGTCCAAAGGAGGGCAACCAGGCTGGTGAAGGGACTCCAGCACAAGTCCTGTGAGGAGAGGCTGAGGGAGCTGGGGGTGTTCAGCCTGGAGAAGAGGAGGCTCAGGGGAGACCTCATCGCTCTCTACAACTCCCTGAAAGGAGGCTGGAGCCAGGGGGGGGTTGGTCACTTTTCCCAGGCAACTACCAGCAAGACAAGAGGGCATGGTCTCAAGTTGTGCTGGGGGAGGTTTAGGTTGTATATTAGAAAGAATTTCTTTACTGAGAGAGTGATCAGGCACTGGAATGGGCTGCCCAGGGAAGTAGTGGATTCTCCATCCCTGGAGATATTTAAAAAGAGACTGGATGTGGCACTCAGTGCCATAGTCTAGTAACCTCAGCATTAGTGGATCAAAGGTTTGGACTTGATGATCTCAGAGGTCCCTTCCAACCCAGCTGATTCTATCATTCTATGAAACTTGGCTAGGCAGGGCTTCCCCTTCATCTGGCACACTCAGCTCTCTTCCACCAGAAGCAGTCTTGTCAGTGGTTCTTCCTCCTCTCTGAGAAAGGCCAAACACAGAAGCATCTGTCTCAGGGAGAATTTTCTTCATCTGCAAGAGGGGAGAGACAATAAGAGGCCCAAACTGTTGACTCTATGTGAGCAAGACAGGTTTTACAGGCATGGCTCTGCTCTTCAGACCTACACTGAGTGTTTGTGTGGGTGAGCATGAAAGGTCTTGCTTTCCCTGGTGGGACACTTTTGTCTGTAGTGGTGATGTAGGAGGTTCTACCAGAGCAGCCAAAACAATTCCAACAGCACCCTGTTTGAGATGTGTGTCCCCTTCACCCAGTACACCCAGCTCCACCCATGAAAGCTACCTTGGCAGTAGTTCAGTTTGAGAGATGAGTTCAGTCCCTGTGGCATTGCAGCAGATTCAGGACTTAAGTTCTCGTTAGGTTCCTGTTCTGTACTTGGGTCTTCCCCATGACAGTCATCTTCCTTGGGGCAGCAGCTTTCAGAGTGCAAGAAGCTTGTGATAACTGTGCCTCACCTGACTGTGGAAGGGAAGGTTTTTTTGGCACTGTGACACCTATGCCAGCAGGGCCTGTGAGGCAGCAACAAGGGAGAGCTCAGATTCCCCACAGAAGACAACTTCTAATTTAGTATGTGCTGATGTACGGGGTGCAGGGCATTCACAGCTGACACTTGGCACTCAGACAATACAGATCCCAGTTGAACCAAATGTGCTTCCTGAGTTTCCAGATTTTATGTGGCTCCTGTAGTTTTCAGTTCTCTGGGAAAAACTTTGATTTTATTAGAGAATCCTTGTCTGCTTAAAAATTAAACAGCTGCCCATCACCAAGAGGAATTTGGTGGAAAACTTTTAAGTAAAGGTTGTGGAAGAAGTGTTTGCCCAGGTTCCAAATGCCAGTTTAGCAGAATGGCAGTGTAATATATTAAAGAAATTTTACTCAGGAATGCTGGATGCCTTAAAGATTACCTTGGTACTCTAAGTTGTTAAACTAGGTTTCTGTGTAAAGAAAAGCAAATTCTGTATTCAGTACCTTGGTCTTTGCTGTACAATGGATCCAACAACATTAAAAATTACATTGTGAATTGTTTTCTCTAGTTTGGAAATGCAAATATATACGTACTCATAACTATAAGATCATGTTAATTTTATCAGGAGATCCCATTTGCCAAATCTTGCAATTGGTCATGACTTGTAATCAAAGAGGAAATTTTGGCTATGCCATGAAATAGGACTCCAGTGAGATTGGTCAGACACGTAATAGATGAGTCCCTGAACTGAAGAGACTTAGTGAGTCAGAGTGACTTGATAAGTGATGTATTTTTCTTGGTGCCTGCATCAGAGAATGAGTGCGAAACTCAAACCCCAGTATGAGTATGCAAATAGAAAGGGAAAATCCTGACCAAATGGGAACAGTCCAGGCCCAGTATTTGAATCTTCATTTTGCCAGCCCTTTTTGTAATGTTCAGAGATCTGCACAAAAGCAAGTGGTATTCTATGTTTCTGTTCCAGACTGTCATCCACAACACCCACAAATTAAAGAATAGCAGGAATACCGACAGCAACAAAATACTTCCAGTCTGAGCTAAAAATAATTTTTAAAGAAAAATAGGAAAAATATTTATCCCTTGGACTCACAAATGGGACATCCCAAGTACATGAAGTTAGAGTTTAAAATAGAGATCTCCAAATAATTTCAGCTATATGGCTTTTCCTGCATGCTCTCTAACAGAGTGCTTGCTGCAGCAGTTGTGCTGTGCAATAATTACTTGCAAAAATAACCTCTCTCTCTGTTCATCATTCATCAGTCATCATTAAAGAGCTCCTGTAACATTAAATGCAAGTCTGCTGTTAAAGTGATTGTTGTAAGGAGAAAAGGAAAAGATACTGGTTTAACATCTGAATAAACAGGAGATGATTCATGAGTGATCAAGATTATTTTCACCCACCATTGTTTTAATGTGCAAGTCAAAAGTTTTCTTAGTAAAGAGAGAGCAGCTTTGGGAGATGACCGATCTTGTAGTGAAATGTCATTTTAATATTTGGCTAAGCAGAAAAGCTTTATTTTAAGTTTGAGGGGGAGGGGGGGGGGAATAGTTTAAACAGCAAACTATTTTGCTGCTACTGTTCCACACAGGCAAACTTTCAAAGCATAATCAAAACCATATCCATCATACAGTGTGTATTTTCTCTGTTCTTGCCAAAAATATTTCTATGTAAATCAAATGTTTTTGCCTTCTAATCAGGAAGAATGCTACAACCTCCAGAGAGAACCCTGCCAGAAACTCTTCAGTTTTAATCTGGGCTTTAATATGGCTTTTTAGCTTGCTTCCCTTCTCTGAATGGCAGCAATAGCTGCCTACATCTCATCTCTCGGGAAGAATCCTCCTTCTTGTCTGGAATGTGGAAGGGAACTCCCTTCCACTCAGCCAGTGGAGCCCATTGGGTCCAATATTTGGTCAGCCAAAGCAGAGGGAGGAGGAGCTGTTCTGTTGAAGCCCCACTGGGTCAGGTCCTCTGCACATGAATGTTCGTAGGCGATACCTGGCACAGATCTGTGCAACCTCAGTAGTACTGTTTTCTGGATTTTGTTATATATTTTGTGCATATGGGAAGATTTTTTGCCTGTCTCCATGGCGTCTACTCACCATCTAGGTCTTCAACCACCTTCAGTATTTTCTTCTTTGATAGTAGTGTTTGTCCTCTCCTGAGCTGTGCTAGTTTACTCAGTAGCTATATACAGCCACCTGCTGTAGAACCTATAGGTCTCTCTGCCACTGAAAGCCCATGCAGGGCAGTAAAACTGTCCTAACCAGCCCAAAGTCCTGGTCTTAGTGACCAGTATATATGATGACCATCATTATGTGACCATCACATAATGATGTTGCAATACAACCTTTGACAATAAAACCTATACACAGGAAACTATTTTGTGTAAGCAAATGTTTGCCCTGCATATTACTTTTAGGTCACAATTTTACCTTGAAATGCTCTCTATGACACATTGGTGCTTGTACAGTTAACATCTGAGTTGAAACATGTAGGGTCATTTCCAGGGTAAGAATGAATCTGCATGAGTAAGGATGACAAACAGCTCAAAAAAATTTCAAGAGGCAAAGCAAGAGAAAATTAGAAACAGGGCAGTTCAGTCCCTGCCAGGTAAGTCTGTCTCTCAAACCAGCTGCAGGAGTTTGTGCCTGGGTCTCAACCTTTCTGCTTTGACTACCACCCATGTTCTGTGCTTCCCTGGTCCCTCCCCAGAACCTGTGCAACACAGCTGATCACAGCTGTTGCCTCTTCCAGTGGCAAGCTGTAGCTCCATAGGCTGATCTTCCATCCATCCCTCTTTTTTATCTGCTGGCAACCTTTAGTTGAAAGCCTCCTCTTCCCCCACAAAACTTGCCTTTAGCTTTCCCAGCCCAGGGGCAGCACACACAGGACAATGGTCATTAGAGGTAAAGGAGGAGGCTTGATCTAGACACCCATTTTCCTGGTAAAAAAAAAAATCAGGGGGCACAGAAGGTAATACAATTTTAACTCTATGCTGTCACTTTATGCATGTCAGTTGTATATGCATCTGAATGGAATGTGCCAGCCATACGGATAGCAAAACTTCTGGTTTCCAGGAAGTTTCCTACTTTTGCTTTAAAGTGGCTGTCAAGTTCTGGGGTTACATGCTTAAAACCGACCACAGTGGACTGGAATAAATGCAAACTTTTGATTTCCACATGAAATATTAAGTAACCTCCTCAATTAAACAAATGGGCACAAATGACATGTGGTTCAATCTGAATTTGTACTTGTGGTTTCTTTTGTCTCAGTCCGTTTCTGTTCCATACAGTCAGTTCTGTTCTTGCCCTTTCTGGAAGTGATTCTCTTGCTTACCTCCCAAAACTTCTCCTAGGCTCACCTACCCAATGATCCTTTGTTCTGTGTCTTTTTCCATCATCTCACCACTCAGAAAATGACCAGACAGTGTATTTCTGAATAGTATGTTCCTATTTCAGACTGATTGCACCATCTTGTTCCAACCCTTGCAAACCTTTCCCCGTTAGCCATTATAATATGAGCAGTTATGTTTGGCCTATTGGTATATATCTCCTCTCAAGAAAGTTTCTCTACACCTCAAGTTACCACAGCACAAAGTAATTTGGGGTTCTCAAACAGGAAAGACAAAGGTAATAGCTTTCCTCATCCATCAGATACACTCATAGCACACTATTCTACAGTGCTTTCAGCAGCACACTGATTTCTGCCATTCACTGCTATCAGAGGACACAAATAATCCTGGTGCCCCTTTCAGTACCAGTAACTTTCATCTCTCTATTCATCTTCCCCATTTGGCCTTTTTCCTGAGCCAAATGCAAAGAATTTTGATCCTTGTAGTAATGTAAATTGACTCCTTTCTTCAACCCACCTCCCTCTCCAATTTTTACTACTACTAGTTTGCCACCTTCTGACTCATATCATTAGACTCCTAAGCCTTTCTAACCCTTAAGAAACCCCATGTAACATTTCATCTGGGCTCTCTGTCCTCACTATTATTTTCCTGCCACAGAGATTTCCTGAGCTTGCTCTGTAGGGGGACCCCCTCTGCACTCTCTTCTGATAAATTGCTCCTTTCATGTTGACAGTCCATCTGCTTCTTGTTGAATCTCAAAAACTCCGTTTTCAGCTAGTGAATCATGAATGCATCTTTGTTCCATCTTTCTAGGTTTTTCACCAAATACAGTAAAAACTAATTTTAACTTTTATTAATCTTTTTGCAGTAGGTAATCAATAACACTATCACTAATGCTTTCCTTTCTATTCAATAGAGTTTTTAAGTATTCTTGAATTTGATAGCACCTTGTGCACTAATTATCATTCATACACTAGTTATGCAATCATCTTCCCCTTCAGGATATCTATTTCCCATAGTCAACAGTGATTTTCTTTTTGTACCAGGATTTGTCTTCTACAGCAGCCCAGAAAAGTCACTGAATCAGATTGAGATGTTTGGTCCTAACTTTTTCTCATCTGCTATGATGTCAGCTTCCACCAAAATGTATTTCAGTGTATTTCTCTGAACAGATTATCTTGTGCCATTCTGTGCATTCACAGAGCTTAGACAGGAATTGGGACAAGAAAGGCATGGAATGTGGTGCAAGCTGATATAGCTGAAATTGGTTTAGAAAGCTGAGGAGAGGCAGAACTGTACAGAGATGTGCCAGGAGAAGGGGAATGTGCTGACTTGCATAGCCCCAAAGCTAAGAGCAGAATGTCTTGGGACACAGCAGATATGTGAAGGGCTGACTGGGTCAGACAGCTGAAAATGGACCTATCCAGAGTGTGGAATAGCCCCAGAGTTCTGATTCCAGACAATTTAAAAGGAGGAGAGTTGCAAACAAGCAGGCTTGTTGCATAACTTACACACATCAGAGAAAGAGCCACTGGATCAATGCCTTGCCACCAGTGGAACCACAGATGTGGAGCCAGAACTGCTTCACTTTCATGACTTGCCATACCCATGCTACTTCTGCCAGGATCTGGGTTAGGGACAGACTAATTCTCCCACGGTAAGCTGTGAAAATATTGTCAGAGCTATACAACTTACTGCAATGTTACAAACCCCAAGCACCACATCTAGGAAAAAAAAAAAAAAAAAAAAAAAAAAGGAACAGGATGAATGCTTGACTTCACTCATGGAGGCACTTGTACACACCCTTCCCCTTCCAACCCTTGCCCTTTTTTCCTGTTGTTTCGTTCTCTGTTACGGTAAGCTAATAGAAAATGGAGTGTATTGAATGTCCCTCTCTCAAAATGTATCCTGTACTGGAGAGGTGCTCGGTGCTCTGGCTGGGGAGCTGAGGGCAGGGAAAATCCATGCATGGAAATGCACTATGATTTAAAGGCATGGAGTCATGTGTGTTGGCATGTTTGGGCTGGGGCATAATAGCTCTGCTGAGAGGGAGCTAAAAGTTGGCAAGACTTGTGTCTGAGGGTGGAGTTGGGCAGGAACCTGAGCAGAAACAAGCGTAACATGCAGCGCAGACTTGGTATGCTTCTATGAACCCCATCCCCTCCCCCCCAACAACTTTTGAAGTTATTTAGGCTTGACAAATGCTAATCCTCTAAACTGGGCTTCAAGCTTGAAACATTGCTTCAGGTGCTTTGGCACTGAGGACCATCCTATAAGTCTGAGGGGCTCTTCCACAGTTTTCCATATGTTTTAAGCCTAGGCTCTACCTGCTGTGTAGGGCTTTGGCCATCCTTCTGTTGAACGTGTAAGGGCTGCTTGAAGAGGAATTGGGTCAAGAAGAAGAAATACGTGTACGATGTTTGTTACAGTTGCTTTCCCAGGTCCAGATTTGCCTTGTGACCTTTCTCCAGCTGGGGAATTTTTTGATGTGTAGTTTCTTCCTGAGTTATGCAGTGAAGGAGAAATCCACTGACTAGAAGCTAGACCCAACTGGAAGTGGAGAGTGTAGACAGCTTCTTTCTCTTACCTGTGTCCTTGCAGAACACAGTATCCAAAGCTAATCAATAGAAAATCAAGAAACCAGTACCTCAACTCTGCATTTCCCTTAAATCCAGATAAAATATTTCCCTATTAAAAAAAAAAAGCAAAAGGTCTTTGTGCCTGGGATAATTTGGTATTTACACATGAAGTTTCCCATTCCCATCCATGCTTCTTTAGGTAGGCTCATGTAAATGGGGCTTATTTGCAATGACCCCTGGATAGCCAGTGATCATGTTGCCACCTGGAGATTTATTTTTTAAGAAGAGGACCTGTTAAGGGTTTCCTTCCATTTATATAATTTTTTGTCCACAGAGTCATAACATCTATTTGTACATTTGTGCAGATTCATGCAAATGAGAATATTGTATTCCTTAAAACAGGACAATTAATCCTTTATAACTCAAACCCTATGTTGGAATTACCATAATGACTAAATGCAGTATATGAAGTCCCATAACCCAGTTTGCATCTGTAGTTCGCCAGCACTATACCAATAAAAAGGTAACATTTTATATGTAAAAATGAGACTAATGTCAACCATCATAATACAAGGGAAACCTCTTAATTGGAGAAGCAGAAAAGCCAATGGTAAGGGTATGTGCAAAGTAGAAAGGAGGTAGAAAGAAGAAAATCATTCCTAACCTACTTTTACAGTTCAATAAGAAGGAGGCTTCCTAGGATAGAAGGCAGAGCTGGCTTCTTCTGAGAAATTCTTTGTGTTGGACAAAAGACATGATGTGTGCTGGAGGCTCCCTCTGAAGAAGACCAATGTCAGTTTCTTCAGGAACTTCTGAACTACAGAGGCAGGCACATAAACTATCTGACTTCTCCTGTCCATGACTTTGACCCTCCTTTAAAAGTCCATCTTCAACAAAAAGAGAAAAAGGTCTCATTCTAGAATACCTGCTGATATAGAATTACAGAATGACAGAATCAGCCAGGTTGGAAGGGACTTCTGAGATCATCAAGTCCAACCCTTAATCCACCACCACTGCGGTTACCAGACCATGGCACTGGGCACCACATCCAGTCAAATGAGAACCTTGAGCCTTTTCAAGGTCAGAAGGAGATTGCACTCAGGTCTCTAGTTGCCATGGGTAAACTGTAGATACTAAACTAGAATGCAAAAGGCATGAATCTCATCAGTTGTGATTTTGCAGGAGATGCCCCCACATTTGTGCTTAACTCTGCTGTCCATCCTTGGTAAACACATGCAGAGCATGGCTGTTGGGTTCAGCCCCATGAAACAGCAGGACACAAGTTAGCACTTCATGTGGCTTTAGGTTGAAAATAACAATGAAGCTGTTCAGCTCAACCCAGACCATTAGATATGTTATGAGTCTTCTAGAAACAAGTTTAAAGGGCCACTCCAGACAATCAGGTGTGCAAGCAATTAGGTTAGGAAAAGTACAATTCACTCTGTTAAGAGTTCAAAGCCAAAGTTGAGTATGAATTGAAACCTGGAAGTCTTAAAATCTTTTGCAAAACCTGTGTGTGCCCATGCTTATGGGACATTGGTAGATGATTAAGTCATTTGTTACCTTAGCTATGTTTTCAAAAACAGAAGTTCCTTTCAAGCAGCATAGGTTGGAAACAGAGCTTTGCTTGTTAAAAAGTGAGTTGTAGGCACAGAGCCAAAATTTGCCTGTCAAACTTGAATGGGTTACTGGATTTACTTGTCTGGTCATAGACTAGGATTTGGTGTACACAGCTTGTCCCAGTGTTTTAAATGGCAATAACATACTGTCCTCTGGCTAGTGGTTAGTGGGAGGATTGAGGGTATCTTGGCAGTAAGGTCAATAAAATGTAGTTGAACTCAGTCCCTAGGCTTATGAAACCAGTCTTGCTGAGGCTTCAGCCCTACTTTCACCTATGTGATTCATGGTTAACACCCACATCATGGCCACCTGAAGCTGTAATTACTTGGGTCAGGTGTGAGGCTCTCAGGGAACCTCTCTGAGGGCTGCTTAGGAGCTCACTAATTTGTGCTACTCTAAGAATTGATTCAGACCTCATTTCCTCCTTCTCTGAGTGGAAGGTATTACCCTGCTGACACATTTAACTCAGTCATCTCCAGCTACATCGAACCCACTGGTTCTGTCCATTCAAACATGGTGCCAAAGACCCCAAGCAATGTAGAAAGGATTAATTTTTTAAGACATGAAAGCTACATGAATTGAGGAGAGCTTGTTTAAGCCACAGTTTCTCATACACAAATACAAGATGAGTTCTGTAAGGGGGAATTAGTGCTGCAGATACACCAGGGTGCAGGTATGTGTGGTTGTGCAGGGCAGCTGACACTAAACAGCTAAAGTTACTTATTCATCTGTGTCTGAAAGGGCCAGCAGAAAGTTCAGCACTTCCAGAAGGAATCAAAATTGTTCTGGTACTTCAGAAGAGGGTTTCCCTGGTTCTCTTCACAGCATGCTTTAGTGCTGCTAAAGCAGATAGCTACCGAGGCTGGAAGGCAGCTCTCTTACCTGCCTGTTTCAAAGGCTGTGGTCAGAAGCACACAGACCATCTGGTGCCCTGATGATGTATAATAGCATCTAGTTAGCAGCTTGGAGATTTGACATTCCAATGGTTGGCAAAAGGAACAACTTCCCTCTAAACAAGTTAACAACAGGTGCCAACGCTTGCATTTTTTCTTTTGTGATGCCATCCCTGTGTAATGCTGCCAGGAGCTGCATGGAGGAGCCGTGCAGACAGTGTCACAGAATGATGATTAGCAACTTGATGACAACATAAGCCAAAACACAAGATAAAGCACAGCATGTAGTTAGCAAACAAGGTACAATTGTCTCCTTTAGTCATTAGAGTATGGGATAAGAAAGGATGAGGCAGCCTTGGAATATTTTGGTTGCCACTTGTTATCTAGAGCACTGGTAACAGAAAGCTGTTAAATCAGCCTAGCCAAAGCCAGAAGTAGAAACCATGTTCTGTTGAATTACAGAGGGCCTGGTGGAAGCTGTTCAAGCATAGCTTTTGTCACCATTACTGAAAAATTTCTTCCTATTTTTATTATAGAAATGCTGGAAGACATTGTATTTGCAACCCCTCCTCCTGTTTTGCCAGACACTGTACAAACAGAGGGAGAACTACTCACCTGTCAGGAGTTCTGAGACCATTGTGAGACTTGGCACTGAAGCTGCTCCTCAGCCAGCTTTTTTTTTCAGTGTAGTAAGAGGAAATAAGCTCAATCTAAGAGGAAAATATCTGCTGAAGTCACTTCAGGAGTCTTTCTCTCTCCCAGCAAAGACATAGCTTATTTCAGAAGTACAAACTACTTTTGACTATGGATTACAGGACAGAGTAGCTTTGCCCAAAGTTTCTATCTTCATTCTGCTCTTATTTATTACTGGGTTACAGTAATACCATGTTGTATAAGATTATATAAACCAAGATTGTACTGTGCAAAGGGCCCCAATTTATTTAATCAATATTTCTCATGGTGTCTGGATGATTACATACAGAATGCCAGGGGCAAAAAAGCAATAAAAGCAACAAGACACTAGAAGTATTGTTCAGATAACTATGTAATAATCTTAAGCAATTTAATTTTCAGTGTTGAAAGTTAATTACTTACTTTAGGGAAAGACCAATTTAATATCTTCAGTCAGCTAAGTGGCTAAGATTCATTAAAAGTAACCCATATTACAAATGCTTTCATGCCATATTGCTTTTATTTCCAGGGATAAAATTTCTTGACCCCTACCCCCAACCAACTTCTGTCCTAAACAGATTTTACACAGTAATTTTCTTCATGGGTTCTAGAAACAAAAGCTTGAAACAAACCTTTGTGGGCCATGTAAGAACATGCTCAGATATCACAGGTGTCTGACATCAATTGCATGTAGCATAAAAATGTGAGGAGATTCACCAAACAAAAATTTCAACTGCCACAGAGATAAAATTGGGCAAACTGTATAAGAAAGTCATTAATGTAATATTATTTAGAGTCAGAAACTCAAACCATAACTTTTAAAAAATATTTTAAAAAAATTATACCTAAAACCAGCAGTCAGGAAGTAAGCCAGAATTATCTATTAGTGTGTAAAGATTAATATTGAAAAATCATGTAATGTTGCTAAAAATGCCTTTCTAGCTGAACCTCTCTCAATTCAGTATAATCTTGCTGTAGAAGAAAAGCCTGGGGATAGGCTTAAGGAAGGTATGGGGGGTTTGCAAGGAAAAGAAATAACTAAAATAAACACACCCTAACCTGTTCATAATAGCAGCATCTCCCAAATGCTTTCCTTGCTTTTATAGTCACTTTAAAACCCACAAGTTGGTAACAAAAAAACATTCCTGCAAAGGGTGTGTGCAAGCACTAAATCTGTCATAGGTAAGAATAATCCAGAATCAGTCACATAGGTGTAAAGTACCCTTTGAGTCTGGAAAATGGTTGTGAAAATAAGCAGACAAGCACCCCTTTGTTTGATGTTAGGTTTTTTTTTTAGCAATCCTTGATATCTGTGGTGGAAGAGGCATAATGACTGGCCCTGAACATCTGGCATAGGATAAGATCTTCCAGGCATCACTAGTAAGAACACCAACCAAAACAGTCTCCTGTTTTCCTTGCACACTTACCTACTGCCCTCACATGACAGCTTTGTCATGTGTTGCCCTGTTGCTGTGCATCCAGAGATATGCACAAGAATCTGATTTGGTTGTTCAGCCAAGAGCCCGGAATGTCTGAGGTACTGACATCCCAGTTAGATACTGCCACCATTTTCAAAGCTGCCACTGAATCTACTCCTGGAGGTGCTTGAATTTTTACTCACCAAATTTGCAAAACCTGCCTTATGTACACCTTATTACCTGCTTTAAATCTTATCTTGAGCTGAGGCCCAAGGTGTGGTTCATAAAGTTGGGAGGGGAACACCTTTCTTGCTTGAGGGCCTCAACCCTTAGAATCATAGAATCGTAGAATCATAGAATTGGCTGGGTTGGAAGGGACCTCAGAGATCATCAGGTCCAACCCTTGACCCACTGCTGCAGTTGCTAGACCATGGCACTGAGTGCCACATCCAGTCTCTTTTTAAATATCTCCAGGGACGGAGAATCCACCACTTCACTGGAAAGTCCATTCCAATGCCTGACCACCCTCTTCGTGAATAAATTCTTTCTAATATTCAACCTAAACTTCCCCTGTCACAACTTAAAACCATGTCCTCTTGTCTTGTTGAAAGTTGCCTGGGAAAAGAGCCCAACCCCCCCTGGCTCCAGGCTCCTTTCAGGGAGTTGTAGAGAGCGATGAGGTCTCCCCTGAGCCTCCTCTTCTCCAGGCTGAACACCCCCAGCTCCCTCAGCCTCTCCTCACAGGACTTGTGCTGGAGTCCCTTCACCAGCCTGGTTGCCCTCCTTTGGACCTGCTCCAGGACCTCAATCTCCTTCCTGAACTGAGGGGCCCAGAACTGGACACAGGACTCGAGCTGTGGCCTCACGAGGGAGGCATGTGTAAAGCTTGTAGCAGAAGGGATGGATGCAGGCCCCATCACATGTGGAAGACATTTAAGTATTTGCATAAAGGAGAGGAGGAGAGGGGGAGAGAAACATCAAATATGAAACAGAGCCCTAGAAGAGCTCCTGGGTTGCCAAAGCAAGGGTCTATCTGAAGAGTTGACTAGGCATTGGTGTCCAGCTTCTGGAGAAGACTGATCTGAACTAGAACTCAGCTGGGATCTCAGCTAGAGAGAGTCATCCCTCTGATCAGCTGCATCAGGAAATACTTCAGTGTCTCAGCCCCTATCTTCTCTCATCTTTCTGGTATTTTAATCTTCTTAAGTTTAGGTGGCTACTCAGTTACCCAAATTCTGTATCCAGAGCTTGAGGCAGAAAATTTCAGGGCCAGCAGCAAATCGCACGCATTGCAACAAGAAGAGAGTAAACCCAAGTACTTCTAAGTACTGTCTTCTGACTACTCTCCTATCCATATTGCAATTCCAAATTCTGCTATAGCTGCTACCAGGTAGCTTTCCTGCTAATTACATGGTCATAATGAGCACTTTGTGGCAGCAGTTATCCTCTTCTTTAGAGGTTCAGGTAGCCCATAGTCATCTTCCAGTAAGTGAATCAGTTTTCTGCATTTTTGCAATGTATTGCTTACTCATTCTCTTATATGAGTCTCATGACTCCTCCTTCCTCTTAGGTCTACATCTAGTAGGACATCTCCAAATAATACCTGTAACACTGCTTCTGTTCTCTGCCTCCCCTAAGCAAAGAACTCATGGAATAGATGCATGTGTTGGTGCTAAAAATCACCAATAACAAACACCAGCAAGACAATTTGTGTAGCTACACTTGCTACAGCCGCAAAACTAGTAATTGCTGAATTCTGAGATTATGCTCAATTAGTTACAAAAATGTCTAAAAGAACTGCTGTCTTCTGACAAGAGAAAATTGCATTGCCCTTTCCTTTCCTTTCCTTTCATTATCTTTCCTTTCCTTTCCTTTCCTTTCCTTTCCTTTCCTTTCCTTTCCTTTCCTTTCCTTTCCTTTCATTATCTTTCCTTTCCTTTCATTATCTTTCCTTCTCTTTCCTTTCCTTCTTTTTCCTTCTCTTTTCTTTTTCATTAGCAGAGGAGGAGGGCAGGCAAAGTAGAAGGGTTTAGATTCACGGCCAAGTTCCCATTTGCCAAAAGGATGGCAATAACAGTGTTATAACTTGTGTTTTGCACAATATATTATCTCAGGTTCTAATAAATATACAATAACTTATGCCCTGAGTCAGTAAAAGAAACAGGCAAGAACTAACTACAAGTAATTTTGTTCCATTTAATTCTCCTCCAAAAATGTATCACAAAGTTCACCAGCTTATCTTGCTAACATGAAACTTGTCAACTCCCCTTTCAACTGGCTCCAGCCCTATAGCTTTGAAGCCTGTTAGGGCTGTGGGGCATAAAGCTGAGCAGATTTCTCAAGGAAATCTTGTGTCTGTACATGGAGGGGGGGGGGCAGTATGCAACGATTGTGGTTTTACTGCAGCTTTTTTGCAACTGTTTCCAATGTCACAGCGACCTGCAGTTATTTGGAAAGGAAGCTTCCAGCTGCAAGTATCTTTTAATTTGCAACTCTTATCTACACACTGAAAGAAGCCTGCTGGGACTGGTATGCGTTGCTATTAAAGCCGTGTGAACACTTCTTTATGTTTTAAAATACTCCATGTACTAACACTTCTGATCTTGTGACAACTGCAGAGGAACTCGAGTTAGGTTTGTGTCTCACAGCTAATGAGTGCTACTATAACGATTTTTATAATTAAGCAGTGGGATGCGTCCAGTGGAGCTGGCGATGAGTCAGCAGTTAGCCAGGGGTGTTTGAACAGCAGTGTAAACCATGCCTGCTGCCAGGATACAGCCCACAGAGGTCATTCCAAGTGCCTCCTATTAAGACACAACCGCTTTGCTGACATGAATTCTCCTCAGACTCTCACGTTTTTCTAGACCAAGCATCATTCTATTTGACATTTGGATGATGATGTATTCAATACTGCCAGCTTGGTACCTGGGTGACAGGGAAGGATGCTTGACACCACTGGTGCTATTCCCAGTGAGGCATGCCTCCCACACTGACAGGTGATTTTTTCTCCCCATCTAGGGGTTAGGCACTAAGATTAGTAACTATTAAAACAAGCTTACTGAGTAAGGATCTGCTGAATGCCATCAGCAGGATATACTGGAGAGAAAGTAAGGAGTCACCACTGTGCTTTCTACAGGATTTAGGGCTGTAATTCACAAGTAGGGAGAGCATGGTTTATAAAATGACTGCTCCTGGTACAGTGATAGCTGAGTTACTCGAGGATCATCAGGTGCTGAGCCTCAGCAGCTTACAGCACCCAATGCTAAGGGCAGTGACATCATTTATAAGCTAATACCTAACACTGATGTGTGTGTGGGGGGGTGTTAGGCCAAATACAGGATGTGTGAGACAGCTGCCTGGTGAGGCACTGCTTCTCATTAACAGCACTGAAGAAGAAACTTTATAAGTCAAAACTCATTCGGAGTCCAGCTTAGCTGCCTCTGTAACCTCAGGAAACAAGCACACCAGTCCCACTTACGAATCAGAGATTTTGGGAACTTCAAGAGCAGGAAAGTGTCTTCAGGTAGAACTGATCTCTTTAATCCTAAGTGCCTTCCTTTGCCAAAAAGAAAAAAAAAAACAAAAAAACCCAAAACAAAACCAAGCACAATAAAACACAGCTGCTTGTGATAGTTCCACCCTCCCTTATTCAATTGTTCAGTGGTTTAACAGTCAGCCTGGATGTTGCAGACCTACTTTTAATTCTCTCTTCTAGCTGAGAGGATTCAAAGCCCAATTGTTCCGGCCCTCCACTCAAGTGACTTTGCTAGAAAAAAAATAGAATTAATAATAAAAAAACCCGAAAAGAGACAGACATCCTGCCATAAACGCCTTCAGGTTCTGCTGACCCACTTCGGTAAGAACATTTGGAGGTTCTATGTGGCTCTTAATGAGGACTGATTTCACTAGGACTGAGAACTGCAGCTGGTCTCTAAAACCAGTGCTACTGGTTCCAGATAGACACAGACTTCAAGGCACCTTCTGCTTCAGAGGTGAGCCAGGGAGAGGGGGGTGTGTATGTGTTGTGTTTTAAAAGTTATTTGCAAGAGAAAACCCAGGCCTCTGAAATACTCCCCCAGAAGTCCATTTTTTATCAGTGTCTCTGACACATTTGTATCAGGGCATGAAATGCCATTAAACATGAGACGGCAAAACAAAGATTCTCCCAAAGGCAAGGATGAGAACAATAGCACTGGTGAATTACAGTTCATCATCACAAGACCAAATGACATATAAGCATTGCTATAAAGACACACAGCCTTGGCCCAGGAGCAAGAGCAAGGGTTTAACAATTGGCATTTATTGCTGTAGAAAAATACCAGCTGCCTCACTCTGAGTCTCAACAGTTTAGTTTCTATCACAGGTTTTAGCCTTTCATATGTAAATAAAGTTATGCAAACATATAGATTTGAATTTGGGGTAGATTTTCAAAGCTAATCGTACAACACAAGAGCACTGACTGAGATAGTGAGAAACGAAATGCGTGAGCAGTGTGTCTGGTTTGAGTTACAAGGAAGGCCTGGAGTCCTTTTGAAACCCAATCTTTTTCAAACATACACCACATGTGTTTGTACATACATGGCTGTAACAACGGCTTGCAGATACCTTTTTTTCTCTCCCTAATGTAATGAGAGAACTTGATTAAAATTCAGCTCATACAAAAGCTGCAATTTGAAAAAAATCCCAACAGAATTGGTCTTTGCTGTGGTAGGAGCAGAGCTGTGGAAATTGACCATATTTTCCTCTGTGCACTGCATCAAATGAGGTCTTCGGGGCTCACAAAAAAAAAAAAAAAAAAAAAAAAAAAAAAAAAAAACACAAAACACAAAAAACAAACCCCATAAAAAACCAACAGAACCAAATCCAAACTAAAAAAAAAAAAAACCAAAAAAAAACCCCACCAAAAAATAAAAAAAGCGTGTTGAGAGCCATTTGTTCCCTAACCCAGTGCTAGGAGCTGCGATGCCACCTACTGATGGTTCTGAACACTGGCCTCGAATTCCCTGCAAAAGACAGCTGGATTTCCTTCAGACACAGCAAAACTGGTTTCACCGATGAGTTTACAAAACCCCTTTTTTTGAGGTTTTCTATCTGTACCCCCTCTAAATGTAAGTATTCTCGGCAAAAAGAGCAGCTGAGAGAAACTGAGAAAAAAAACGTTATTTTTTAAGTATTTAGATTTCTTTCTGTCTTCCCTGAAAGATTTCTGAACCCTTTTCCAATGTCTTCTGTTTTTCAGCAACTTTCCACTTGCCATTCTTTTGCAAAGCTAACTGGGACTCAGATAGAGCAAAAGCTTCAGAAGCCTCTTAAAGGTACCAGGGAACAATTTTTATGGTAGTGTCCTTCTTGAAAGAGTCCTGTATTTTCTTATTCATGAAAAAAAAAAGTTTTATTTCTAAAACAAAGAATCATTGTCCTCTAATGAAATTTATTAAAAATTCAGCTCACAATATCAGCCTACCAAGACACATCAAAGCACTCTTAGCCAAGTGACTAAATTCTTAAGTGTTAACACTGTAATCCCTAGAAATTACAGAAGCAGATCTAATCACCCTCTCTCAAGAACAAAAAAACCAGAACCACAAGTATTCCGATTATGGCAAAGTAGCTTTGGAGTACTGCAACAAGTGCATTCCCTGCCCCAAGAACTATGAGATATAATGATGAGAAAGTGGAACTAATATGATTGTCTCCTTCTCACACACCCAGAGCATCACCCTTAGCAACGTATGGTGCACTGCTTCATTTGGAAAGCAAGAGTAACATTTTCAGAGAGGAAACAAAAAGGCCAGAGGCAGAGTACCTCCATTCTTTAAAACAAAAAAAAAAAGTTGTAATGAAAAGTAATGAATTCTGTATTGTCAGCCCTGCAGATCTGGTAAGAGGTGTCACACCTCCTACTCACACACAGTATCTTTTTTTAAGAAAACTCCAGGATTTACCATATAAATTTTTAAAAAGCAGTATTAGTAATGTACTCAGTGTTAAGAAATGGAGGTGCTAAATTAGTACAATGCCCCTTAAATTACGTCTGTAAGATTAAGAATGTTTAATGTGCAAGTCTTGGACAGAAATCATTCATTTACAATGTACTGAAATTTGAAGGAGGAGAATTTCTTCATTCTGTATGCTCACAGTATTAAGTGAAGTACTCAGTTGCTAAAGTACAAGCATCAGTAAGCTTAAGTGACTTATGCTTCATTTTTAAGGCAGAAATAGGTAACAACACAACTGCACACAGTTGCAAAAATATTTACAGATACGAGTAGATAAACATTCCACTTCTAGCATGAAAATTTTAATGATGTACTTAATATAGCAATGTTTTCTTTGAAAAGTTACCATTAAAAGTGTAAAATTAATCTAGCTAGGACAAATAGGACTGGTATTTCTTCCTGGGCCTCCACAGTCACTAATATTTGTCCCTCAGTCTCTACCACTGTAAGCTGTCTCCTCTCCCTGCCCATTTCCAGTCTTCTTACGAAGGCGCAGGCATGCCTCAGCAGCCCCAAAGTCCACAGAGAAAAAGCTGGAATGCTAAAAATGTATGCAAAAGTTCCAACAAGAAAAAAAAAAAAAAAAAAAAAAAAAAAAGAAGAAAAAACAGATCCTGAGAAATAAAATTAATGGGGGAAAAAAAAAAAAGCTATCTGCAGGTACTCAGAGATTTGTTCAGTCATCTTTGTCTTTTGCTCCATGTTTCAGGATACGTGTGAATTCAATGTAGTTGAAATTCCCCTTTTTGTCAATGGGTGCCTCTCTGTACAGCTCATCTACCTCTTCATCTGTGAACCTGTCTCCCATTGTTGTCAGCAGCTCTCGCAGGTAATCTTCTTGGATGAACCCTAGAATGATAGAGAGAGAGGAAGACAAAAAGGAAGCCATTTCTTAGCCTGGTCTTCAAAAGCAGTAAGACAAGACAGACAAACCAACCAACATGAACTAATACAGCGTGTAATAAATGTATTTTCACAAAGAACCCAAAGTACTTTCTCAGTTGAATTCTCAAGAAATTCCTTGAATGTAAAGAGGAAGGAGAAGTTTGCTGCATTTCACACGGATCTGCTGTGATCTAACACCACCTATTTCTACCTACTGATATTCAACAGCTTAAAGTGGAAAAACAAGTTCCTGTAACTGCTAGCCTTCATTACACAAGCTGTTCTCTTAATTGAATTATATTTTTTCTTGACTTAATTAGATGTATTTGCCCATCCTGTATAAACTAGTTTCCCCTGGGGACTAAATAACCACCGGTTTTCTCTTCACTGCTGCACAATACTGTCGCTGGAGGCAGTTTACATGGATACAATGAACTGCTGGCAATCATCCAGGGAAAGAGTTTATAACAGAAAAGACTTCCAGGCAGGACTGAGCAAGTTAGCTCAGGAAGAAGGAAGGATATTAACTGTGGAGAGGTAGAGGTGGAGAAGCTAGTCAAAAAAAGGTAGGATATATTAAGTTAGTTATTTTATGCAAACATATTAGCAGAAGATTTTTGAGGAAATAAAGATATAAAATGAGCAGTTGCAAAGTACATTCTGTTAATTCATTTTCAATAGAGGGGCAGAACCACCAGTTGCCAAATAATTCCAGCGAAGTTTAGAGATTAATACAAAAATGTACATAAAAAATAGTAGACAGAAGACTGCAGAAACTGCTTAATATTGAAATAAGACCTACCATGCACAATAGTTGCTTCATTTGAGAGAGAAATTGGTTATTGAGCTTTAGTCGGAGAAATACCAATAACAGAACAGATGAGGTAGAAATATGATACAAAAATAAGATGTGTATACTGTGCAGAACAGCTGGAAATCATCTGTAGACACCCACATCAGCTGCTGTAGATGCAATGAGAACGTGATTTTTTAAAAATCTGCTTCGGAAAGAGCTGAATAACTTAAGCAGAATTCATTGGAGAGACAAAACCAAACAGGGAACCAGGGGACCAAAAGGCAGTCAATACGCTTGACAAATTATCATGTGGTTGATGTAGACTGCTGGGGAAAAAAAAAAACAAACAAAACAAACAGGTGTTTCAACATATGCTAATTAAAACAGCATCATATCCCAGCGTAGACAAGTCCTTGATTACTGTCTCCAAATGAAGAAGCCTAACAGCAGTGTTCTGCTTTAAAAAGGAGAATGTTTGGTTAGCCAGGCTCATCTTCATCGGGTGAAATTTTGGAGTTGTCTCTTTGCAGATGTGTAAATAAGGGGAAAAAACAGCCAAACTGATTAGGCTCTCTATTTCTGCAGTCCTACAGAGACCAAGAAGTGATGAGAGGTGACATAAGGATTAGCATCCAAAGATGCAAGGCCTTTGGTGCTGCAAGTTTAGCCTCAAGGACTTAATTGCTTCTGTCTGAACAGTTATGTGATTAAACACCAAATGAGGATGCCAGACCAGAAACTTACTAAAAGTTTTAGTAGCACCAAACTGTAAAGCAAACACTACTCCCACTCTTCCTCACACAGTGTCAATATAGACAAACTACACCGATGTAAAGCCAGAAAATAAGGCCCGTAACTCACATGCACATGGAGATTATGAAAGGGGAAAAAAAAAGGTTTGATAAAGCTAGAAATGCCTTTGGGTTTTTTTGTTGTTTTTTTTTTTAAAGGAGAAAACTGATCAGAAGCCAAATCTGTGAATAAAATGAGTAAAAGACAAACATAACGTGTGTTCCACAAATACATCACACATTATTTTGCAGACTGCATTTTGATTATTATGAATCAAAAATCAATAAAACAGTATAACATATCTAACATGCTTCCTGGTTAAAACTGGAGGGTGGGATAAGACACAGAATGGACTGTGGAACCATTATCCTCAAATAATCCTAGGACTAGACTAAAACATTTACCACACAGAGCTGAAAGATAATAAAATCAATCTTATCAGTACATGTGGGCCTGAACTAGTAACTTATTGTTTACATAGAACTAGAAGGTTACTCTTCAAAAGAACTGGTCGCACAATAATTTTCTTTATATTGTAATTTGCAGGCTCTCGTTTTGTTGCACAAAAAACCCCCTGTAGCATGTCAGACTACCTGTGGAGAGAAAATAATTAACCTACTAACAAAACTTCCTTCTCTAGGAGATGGTAAAGAGATTTCCCCTGAGAGGGAGGAAGTCAATTAACATTTGAAAAGGCCTTACCAGCAGAAAGGCTGTTTACCTACACTTCAGCAGGAAGGGGATGCTCTTTGAAAAGGCAAAAGGTGCTAAAAATACACAGACTGAAAATAGCTGTTTGAAATGGAGTAATATCCTTTGAAAGTTTCAGAGCATAGATCCACAGGTTAGACTGAAACATTGTGGTACACAATTGTAAGTTACAAGTGCAGTGACAAGTCCAGTACAGAGGCTAACTGATTTCAGCACACACTAATAAGGCATTTTCACATGTCAAAGCCTTGACATTCTGTAATTCTGCAGAACTGGCAAAGGATTAATTCCTGGTTGCTCCACACTTCTCCAGAATCTTAGCCTACATTAATAAATAAAGTATAAAACCTCAAGATTACAGGTGCCAGCTTGAAAGTCTGATATACTAAAACTGAGCTCTGTTTTTTCTTTTCCCCCCACCCCATCTTGTAATGCAAGTCAGTCCAATCTGTCACGTCTGTCTTCTAGACCCCACCGCAGTTTTTATCTTTAGATCATAAGGGCTGCAGCCCTTTCTGCAATCTGAAAACAGACTGAGCTGCAGGTGAGGATATGACACATGATATTTGTCATCAGAGCCATAAAACAGACTAGGCAATATGAGGGTTCAAAAGAGTTTATGTAGTCTGGACAACCTTCCTTGAAATACTAAAAACATGGAAGAATGCAGATGCTTCTCAGATCGGTGGCTGGAAGAGGACAAACTCAGTTGTGTTACAGATTTCACATCTGTTACCTTTCCCATGCCATAGAAAATCACAATTACCAATCTGAATTCCTTATATTCTTAGACCACATGAATCTTATTTTACACTTTGAGGAACATATGCACTACCCACTCTTCTTCAAAACCTCACAGAAGAACATTACTACTAGTCCTCAGTACTCACACAGAACAGATGATTTTTACTTTCTCAGCAGTAAGGCAAATTCTCATTACTTGGCAGGATATGCCATCTAGAAGGATTGCTGTAATCAGTAGACTATTAAGAAACACAACATAAAAGTACTGACCCACGCCAAGCAGCTAAGTTTCACCCACATACCTGTTGCTTCTTCATCAAAGCAAGCAAAAGCATTCCTGATCACATCTTCTGGGTCTGTGCCATTTAATTTCTCACCAAACATTGTGAGGAACATCGTGAAGTTTATGGGTCCTGGAGCCTCATTCATCATGGCATCTAGGTATTCATCTGTTGGATTCTTTCCTACGAATAAAGGAGTTCAGATTTGTTTCAGCTTTCAAATTAAAAGTGACCTGAATAGTCCAATATAAATGGAGACACCTCTCATGAGCTATACCATACTTGGTATTTTAACAGCACAAATTTGCTTGGCAATCATAAATAGCAAAGTGATATTACCAAGGGAGGCGAGCATATCATGCAAGTCCTCTTTGTCAATGAAGCCATCCCTGTTCTGGTCAATCATGTTGAAGGCCTCCTTGAATTCTTGAATCTGTGACTGATCAAACATTGCAAATACATTGGAAGTGGCACGCTGAGGGCGCTTCTTGGTGGTCTTCGTCTTTGCTTTTTTGCTCGACATGTTGATTTGTTTACACTAGAGAGAGAAGTAAATGCAATACATAGAATGAGCTCAGAGTTAGGACTTAAAAACTGTATTAAGGTTAAAGTTCACCAGTAGCAAACGCATCTAACACACTTCCATTTACTCTCATCAGACCATATTTCCCTAATCAAGAATAGAAATA
The DNA here is from genome assembly GCA_023637945.1 of Phaethornis superciliosus. Classification (NCBI taxonomy): domain Eukaryota; kingdom Metazoa; phylum Chordata; class Aves; order Apodiformes; family Trochilidae; genus Phaethornis; species Phaethornis superciliosus. Next base: position 49,065,460 of record JAJQWJ010000002.1, on the reverse strand, counting down.
AGAGATGCATAAAATATGAAGAAATGAAAGACAAGCTCCTAACAAAACCACTAAAAGCAGAAAGAAGTTAAGCTTGAATTTCACTATTCAAAGGGACAGCTTTTGTCTGGGATCCCTTCTTGAAGGGAACATAGACTGGTCTCAAGTATAAAAGTGCAAAGCAAGGTTTTCCGAGCTGTTCTTAAGGCTGTGAAAGAGCTCTGTATGCATATGGATATACAATAGTTGTGTGTAATATTAGGTGGTGGGGAAGGAGCAAAACAACTCATTTCACCTGAACACACTCTGAAGCACCTCTATTTGTCACCTGACAGCGGTAAGTACTTGATGTTTTGTATGTGTCTCTGTCCTTGTCTTGCATTCCATTATTAACAACACTCTAGAACTAGGAGAAAACTATGCTAGCTATACTTCTGCTCACACCAGTAGGTTCTGCCTGGCCTCCATTTAGTTTTATGCATTTAGTTTTTAGCTGAAATCTAATACAAGTCTGAGATGCCTGAAAGCTGACCTACTCCTTTAAGCAAAAAGCAACCAAATCACACTGCAAAAGATCATCTCCCCAGAAAAACTGTTCCGAAGAAGGTACCTTCACCTGTAACACTCAGGCTAACTGAGCGTGGGTCTGAACCAGGCAGAGCAATGGTCCATTTCTTCACTCCCACTGTAAATTAATTTACCTGTTGCTAAGGCTGCCGAGCAAGCTTTATGGTTTTAAGGAAGGAAGTGGGGGAGACCGCATTTGTCTTTTAGGGTAGGCAGGAGGGAGAGAGCAATAGGGAAAGCCTACACGTACCATATTCAGCTTCCACCACAGAAGGCTGTGACCTGAAAACAACTTGCCCTAAGCCTGGGTGCGTGGGGAGAATCAAATTCGGCAGCAATGCTCAGCTCTCCAGCAACCGTAGCACGAAGACGACTTTTTATTATAATATATATTTTGGGGGTGGGTTTGTTTGGCGGGGGCAGGGTGGGCAGAGGCATACTGATGGCTCTTCAAAAGCTACATCCCGCCCTAAGCTTCAAGCCTGCAGTGTTCGAAGGGCTCTTGCCCTCTCCATGAGGAGACGACGCCAATAGCGACAGCACCGAGGGTCCCCTCCAGCCACCCCACCGCCGGTTGAGGCTGAGGCTCCGGCTCCGTCTGTCAGAGCCTCAGCCAGCAGTGAGGGCGGTCCCGGCGCCATCGCTTCTCCCTCAGCAGCAACCGCCACAACGGCCGCTGCCAACGGCCGCTGGCTCGAACGCGTCTCCCAACGGTCACCCTCTCCACAGCCCCCTTCCCTTCCCCTTCCCGCTCCCAAACCCCTCCCCGCCGGCGGCTCCCGGAGCCCCCTCAGCCTCACCCCTACGTCTGCTGCGGGAACACGGAACGACAGAGGCGGCCAAGGGAGGAAGCAGCAGCAGTGCCGGTGCTTCCCGGAGAAACCATCGTCCTGCTGAGTGGCGGGTGGGGCGACGAGCTGCGGGGTCGACACCGAGTGGCAGCGGGAGAAGCGGCTGAAAGCACTGAAAAGGCAGCGAGACCTTTCCTCGAACCATTGCAGCCCTTTTCCTTCTTCGGGGCGGCTGGCTTGGGACGAGCCGGCAACAGCTTCTTTGCTCCCCCCCCTCCCTCCTCCAGCAGCATTGGCGCAGCCCTGGGGAAGTCACCGCCTCCACCGGTGCTCGGCCCTGGGCACCGCCTTCAGGTACCGGGCAGCGGGGTAAGGATGGACCGAGGGTCGCTGGTGGCTGCGGGGTGGGCTCTGAGGCTGGGGGAGAGCTCAGAAAGCAGCTGAGGAAAGATAAATGCCAGCTGCTTGCATACGCCTGTCTGAGGTTAGGGGGTGCAGCTCCGGACTGGAGGCCGCCGCGTTACAACCGGGGTTCGGCACCCGGGCCGGGGCGGGGACGCTCCACTTCGGTGAGAGATGGAAGCGTAGTTCTTGGAGGGCTTCCTCTGGTCAGCAGATTTTCGCTTATTTTTTACGTATCCCGTTGAAGAGGGAGCTTCGTGTTCCTGAAAGCTCAGCCGGCGACCGCGGAGGTAGCAGGTTGATGGTTTCGTAGCAGTGAGATAAATGAAGCCTGATCATTTGGTGACATGCTGCCGGATTTAACAAGTGTAAGGTGTTATCCTGACATTCAGGAGTCCACGTAGTTCGCTTAAGGCGTGAGAAAAGTTCTACTTTGCATCTTTTAAATCTCCTAAATGAGTACTCCCGCAATAAACAAGATTTAGCACCTCTCGCAGCTGTAAATTATAAGACCCGTTGGAAGATGTATTCATATATTTTCTTCATTAAATAGAAAGGACATTCATTAAAAACGTGAAGGGCAACATTATTTTTTTCTTAGCTTTCTTTTTATTGATGTAGGATCTCAAATTGACGTACAAACTGGTTTTAGTGCTCTCATGAGGATGGGGTCTGAGGTAACTTAAGCAATCTGGGTTTAGCCTGTGACTGCTTCTGCAGTTTTGATTTTTTTAAAATTTCTGAATGGAATGTTTATTTAAATTTTGCATATTGAAATCCCATATAAACTTGACCTTCAAGATGGTGTTGCTTAGCACACAAAAATATTCCAAAATACTGCCAAATGGGAAAGCTTCACTGTCAGTTCCTAATTCTTTTAATTTGTTTCCTACAGTCAGTATCTTGGCACACCATAACTCTTAAAGAGGAAAGGAGAAAAAACATATCAACAGGCTCTTGCTCAATTTACTGATTATATTTACAGATGTTGATGGATTACATTTAGGCACTGTACATACAATGGTTAATATATGAGTGTTGCAGTCCTGAATTTGAAGGTACACTTCAGTTACTGAAAGGCACAACTTTGTTTTCCTGCTCTCCCCTCAGTCCAGAACAATTATTTAATGAGGTCTAAGAATTTGACCTAATTTGCTTGTAAGCATTCCTCCCTGATGTATATTAATATTGCTCTTCTAAAATTTGCCTCTAAGCACAATGGGGAAAAATGCATTAAACTGATGAATTGAGAGCATGCTTATGAAAAAAAGGCTTTTGGAAAAAATCCTCTGTACTTACTTTACATGCCACAGTTTCTGGATAATTGTAATGAAAGTATGAGTGGGCAGAAAAGAAGTAGAAATGCCAAGATAGTAATGAAGTTATTAAAATACTTTGTGATTATCTTGAACAACTGAATTGTGTGTCGAAATTTAATTATGAAGAGTTATTTGATATCTGCATTCAAAATCCTTTCATCACTTACTTTAATTCAAACCACAGCTGCAAACACACAACTATATTGTATTGGGTTTTATGCTATTAAAAAGGTGTTATATGAAAACTGTCATCTATGTTGTTTCCAGTATTTAACTTTTAAAGGTGTGAGAATAGTAACAGCACTGTTACTTGTCTGATATGAGATCAGTTTTTACTGACCAAGTTGTCTGTCTCTCTCAAAGCTTTTGTCTCCAATTTCATAGAATCATAGAATTAGCCGGGTTGGAAGGGACCTCAGAGATCATCAAGTCCAACCCTTGACCCACCGCTGCGGTTGCTTGACCATGGCACTGAGTGCCACATCCAGTCTCTTTTTAAATGTCTCCAGGGATGGAGAATCCACCACCTCACCGGGCAGACCATTCCATTGCCTGATCACCCTCTCCGTGAAGAAATTCTTTCTAATATCTAACCTAAATCTCCCCTGACACAACTTATGACTGTGTCCTCTTGTCTTGTTGAAAGTCGTCTGGGAAAACTCCAACTCCCACCTCGCTACAGCCTCCTTTCAGGGAGTTGTAGAGAGCAAATTTGTGACATCATAATGGAATGAGATGCAGCTGTTAAATGCAGAGGTAAATCTACATAATGCTTTTACAAATTGTTAATTTTTACTTGATTTCAGCACTCATGATACCACTCAAGGCATTTGAAGGGGAAAAAAGGAACTTGCTTTTTCTTCGTAATATTTGGAAAATATTTTTTTACTCATTTTGATCTTGAAACTAAAAAAACAGTAACTGTCATGATGACCTCTGTGATGGTCTGTGATGACCTCTCAGGTGAGCAGGATTTCGTTTCCAGCGCTTGAACCTCCCTTTGGGGATTCTGCCGCTTGAGGTTGGAACCAGTGAGCTGCCTGCCGCCCTGAGCAGCTCTTAGCTGGCTGTGACTCTGCATCCCTGGCAGACGCAGGAGGAGAGCATGGCTATAATCCCCTCTTGCTGCCTCACAGGCTGGTCCTGGCAGCACAGTGAAGCCACGGACTGTTTCTTGGCTCCTCTGCGCCCTGAGGTGCTCCCTGGCTGTGCGGGGAGCTGTGCTTGCAGATCCCTATCTGATGGGACAGCAGGCCTGGTCTTGAAAGGCGGCCTTCAGGCTCTTCTAGTAAAGTCCAGGCACATCCTAGGGAAAGCGTGTTCTGGGAAGCTGAGATTGAAACGGGCAGCCTGCTGCTAAGTGGTTCATCCCGCCCTTTGCCACCGCATAGTGCCAGGTGTGTCCAGGCACTTCGGCAAATCCTCTTGGAGAGAGCGTGTCCTCCCTGCCGGGCACTGCGGGGCGGCTGGGCCAGGGCTTCTCAGGCAGCTCCTGCAATGCTGTACCGCGGCATGGGGCCACCTAGTGACGTGCCTGCTTTTCTTTTGGGGGCTGGGGAAAAAATGCTTGCACTACCACACCCGAAAAAGTATGTGCCCAATTTTTTTTTTATTTGTCAGTACCACATAATTTCCTGCATAAACCATTCAGAATAAGAATTGATGTTTCCATTTTGAAAACATTTTTATTTTTAAAAATGCCATGCTCTTAACTCCTTCAGTTTCCTTCTTTCAACTACTGTTTCCTTATTTTTCCTACCCTTCTCACTTATGTCAGACTTCTTTAACAGAAAAAACCCTTTTAAGCAAAATGTGTATAATTTTCCTAGCCTGTCCATCTAAAATACTTAAATACTTTGATGCCATTGAAATGTTTTCCTAGACCTGTTTTCTTTGGAGTGCCTAAAAGCCTTCATAATTATGTTTCATGCGTAAATTCCAAGGCTGCTATAGGCATCGAGCAATTTACAGTAAACCTTTTACCTCCTTTCTTTTGATTCACTCTGTTTCCTCACCTCTGCTGAGTTCTGATGACAGTGCAAATATTTGTGATTAACTTGGTTGCTTAATGAAGCAGAGTCAGTGTGTGTCATATGATGTTTCATATGAATCTCATTAGTTGTACAAGAACAGCTGCACTAGTTCACAATAAAAGTCTGCCTAGTCCAGGAGTGGATGGTTTTGCTAGTTAAGAGATTTTTCTGAGCATATTATCACTGTTCCGTAACAATAGCAAATGTTATTGTAGAGGTTCAGTATTGACAGCACAATCAACTATTTCCTATTTTGTTCTGAGTCATTTTTAGGTCAAAACAGTCATTTAACAAAATCGTTTTCCCTGTCAATTGCTTTACCTAGTATTTTGGCTCATTCCTCTTCCTTTCTATCCCTTCTTCCCTGATTCCAGCTGTTATTTCTTATTTGTTATGCTATCCCAAGTGCAGTGCTGCATCAGTCAGAGTGACAGCCATTCTTTTTGTGATACTGGAAATCATAGAATCATAGAATCGGCTGGGTTGGAAGGGACCTCAGAGATCATCAAGTCCAACCCTTGACCCATCACTGCGGTGCTAGACCATGGCACTGAGTGCCACATCCAGTCTCTTTTTAAATATCTCCAGGGATGGAGAATCAACCACCTCACCGGGCAGCCCATTCCAATGCCTGATCACCCTCTCTGTAAAGAAATTCTTTCTAATATCTAACCTAAACCTCCCCTGGCACAACTTAAGACTGTGTCCTCTTGTCTTGTTGAAAGTTGTCTGGGAGAAGAGACCAACCCCCCCCCTGGCTCCAGCCTCCTTTCAGGGAGTTGTAGAGAGCGATGAGGTCTCCCCTGAGCCTCCTCTTCTTCAGGCTGAACACCCCCAGCTCCCTCAGCCTCTCTTTGCAGGGTCTGTAATGACATGTTCTGGAATTTCTCCAAAACTAGCTCCAGAACTGTGGTCCAAAAGGAAAACATTTGAGAAGTCACGAGTGAAAAACTCTGAATGCATGTCTTTCCTTGGATCTCCTGGAGGACCTGAGCAAGACTTCTGAACAGCTGCATGGTATTCCCTCTTTTCATTCAAAGATCTCATTAATAAAAATGGTAAGTTACTGCTTTTCCAGGTGGTCCCAGTCATAACATAGATGCTGGACCAGGAAAAGTAAAGGCTGTCAGAGAAGGTACTGGAGCCTGTAGAAGAAAGATATATTCCTTCTCCCTGCTGAAAATGAGAAATAGCTCTGTTTGACATTCTGGTGACTTCTAGTGTGCATAACTGAGGAAAAGGCAAGAACATAAGCTCTGTAGACTGTTGTATTATAATGATATTCCAGGGACAAGGCCAAAGCATAGAAATGTAACAGGACATAAATAAAATTAAGTCAGCTTCTGAAGTGATGTAAAACAGGAAAAAATAATACAACTCTCTAGATCTGCAGCTCACTCACTGTATGGATGGGCATTGAAATATGATGAAGTATTGAGGGACTGGATTCAGCAGACAAAGTGCTCCTTGCATTCCCAAATTAAAAGTCCTTTCTATATAAGAACACAAATAAAGTTGAAAAATCTATTTTGGGCTGTTGATTTCTGCTAGGTTTTTGTCCCTTGCTACCTGTTCTCTATGATAAAAGTCACTGTACCACCATCCCTTGTTTTTTATCCCATCTAGTACATAGCAGTAACTTTAGCCAAATCTGTGGGTTTTTCTCACTTTTTGCTTTAGTTTTAAACAGAAATATTGCAAGACATCATGATTCCTCATGAAATGCAAAACCAAGTGTTGATAAAGCATTCTTAGTAAGAAGAGACCAAGGCCTCTTTTGTAGTACATATGTAAACATATGTAGTTAATTCTTCTGAACCTAAGGATGTACATATGTGCCCTCGCTTGTTAAATTAGTGGTTGTAGCTGTCTGACAATGTTCATGTACAAATAAGGAAGGAAATGAAATGTGCTCAATGTTTGGCCTAAGGCCTAAAATGGTATTGTAAAACATACCCAGAAAACAAGAGGGAGTTTGAAGTAAAAAGTTATCTGTTTTTCTTACTAGCTATTGCCTAGGCAGGCTTGTGTTGGCTAGACAGGTTGGCTGGTGGAGCAGTTTCAATATCAACATGCTTCTTGTGGAGTATATAAAAACATATGTATTAGAGATTGTAAGCTCACAACTAAGAAAGAATTGGATAGAGGAAGAAAAAACCAAGAATGTCTGTTAATGCTAAGTCAAATTACTTGTGTCTGATGCCGGGTCTATTTTAGCAAATGCAAAGAGAGGCCTCACAGGCCTCATTTTACACCCAGTCACAGGAAAATGCTAGACAGGCTAGAAATTATTGTGAAATTTTGCCTTTTGATTCTCACTGTTACCCTACAATAGTCAAAGTGGAGAAATTACAAATTAAGGATTAAATAAACCTTCTAAAATTGTGTAGTGACAGTTTACAGGAATGTTAAAATCAGTGTTGCTGTCACACACTATTTGCTCCTTTAGGTACATATATTAAAGTTTGTCTTGACCTGCCTAATCTTGCAGTATTTGTAACTTCCAAGATTTATCAAACTGCAAGGCTTGGTCATTACTAAATGACCAAATCATTGCTTCATGGCAGAGGTGTCCACATGTAGCAACAGTTAGGATTTTCCAGGAGGCAGATTGATATCCTGCTCTCCCATTTATTACCTGCTTATGAGAAACATGTAATTGTCTTCCCTTGCATTTATTGTATTCATAGAACCTGCATGACCCCTTACACCCTATGATGCTAAGTCTATTATGTATGACATATTCTTTAGGAAATACCACAAATTTGGGCTGAAAAGATTTCTTGGTAGTATTCTGTGTTGTTGAAATTTGCAATACAAGTTATTTTTTTCAAGATGTAGGACAGGGATTGCTGAAGGATGTGCTGCCACAGCAGCTTGCATGTTTTGCTTACAGCAACAGAATTTGCACCTACTCAAAATGAGTGGTCCCAGGGAATGATACAGGCCCACAGACTACAGAGGAAAATGGGACAATTAGTAAGGTTTTTTCCTTACTTTTTTTCCCCTAAGATTAAAAGTTCCCTATCTAATATATTTTAAGTTCAGGAAAACAGTGTTCTCTATGGAGTCACTTCTGAGTGCAGTAAATACAAACTGTGAAATTTGTATTTTTCCGGTATTGCTTTTCAACATTTCATGATAAGTTATTTTTCAGCTACATTTTGAGAGGCATTTACTGATTTCTTTTTGCCCCTCTATCATTCCTGCCTTCTGTAATACTGTTTCTGAGTTACTGTCATCTTAAATAATTTTCCCAAAGAAGGAAAATATCTGAAAATTATGGTAGAGTTTGAAAAATTAATTAAGCAAGACAAAATAGGAGCATGGGTTCATGAGCAATACCAAGGGCAGATTAAATGCTGATACCTAAAATGTCCCCAGCTTAACTGTGATTGTTACTCACCCATTATTTGGACTTAGGTTGTCTGCATGCCTTCACTGTGGTCACAGAGCCATTCACTGATGTTTGGAACACACTAGGAACAAACCAAATAATAGGATGGTAATGTTCCAAACAAGCAAAGGCTGCAAGAAACACGTGGTTACAAGATTTCAGGTACTTTTGAGGGTTTTGTACAAATGCACTGGACGTGACACAAAGGCATATGCTGTTACTGGTGTCTTTTGCCAGGATGGGGCCCCTGTGTTAAATTTTGTTTCTCAACATAGGATGATGATCCTAGAAACAAGCGATCTAAAGATAGTCCTTAGGTCAGTGGTGAAATGGATCCTTACTTCAGGGTGTACAAACACCACCTCTGTGACATCAGTTAGTTAGTTGCTGAGCCAGTATATTAAGCTGACTTTGTGTTGTGAAATGCTTGGGTCATCTGATCACTGTGTGATAAACGATGGTTTTATTTGCTTAAATGATGGGTAAAGAGCAGAAACAAATGGATCCTGAGAGTTTATAAATGCTCCACATTACCCATATCTCCAGCAAGTCAGAGTAAGGGGAAAAAAAAAAAAAAAAAAGCAAGTAACAGCACTTCACACAAACATAGTCTTCTTTTGGACTTTTCTCATGCAGCTTCAGAAGCTCTTTGGCTTCAGTTTGGCCTTTGCAGATATAGTGTTAGAACAGGCTACATGTTAAATAAATCACAGCTTTTCAGTGGTGCTTCACAGGGCACTATATACATCACCCTAGGTATAAGACTATTAAATATGTGTATCAGCCTATAAAAATAGTTTTTAATCATAAGCTTAGTCAGGTGTGGATCTTGGGGACCATTGTATATGAATCCCAAGGGAGAAAAGATTAGGTTCCAAGATTTTGGCTGCAAAATGCTAGTCTGAGGCATTGGAATCTTAAGCTGTTTCAGTGACCAAAGTTATTTTTTATTTTTGGAAATGGATTATTGATGACATCCCTGCGGCCCCCAACACGCAACCTCAGCTGTCTGGACATTCCTCACTGCCTAGCTACAAAACACATCTGATGCTCTTATATGGTCTCTTGGCTGGGTCTGTAGGTCTTGGAGCCTTTCAGTGGTTAAGGGGTTTGTGCCCACCTGCAGGTTAACTGGCTTCCTATGTTACAGTACAGATACTAGGGAACCCCAAATTTGGAAGGTTATTATTATATTTTATCAGCCTTGGAAATTCTTCCTCAATACTGTGTCTTCCTGAGTAAGTATCTTTACATTAATAAAGTTCCCTGTCCCCACCCTCTAATCAGAGAGCAGACAAGAACGTAGCACCCACACAGTGCCACAAGAAGTAAAGCATCCACAGCCCATGTTTCAGCTGGCTGTTTAAAAATTACGAGCAGCAGTACAGAAGATTTTGAAGTAGAGTTTCCTTTAAGGGAGAATACCAGATTCTCCTTTATATAAGATATTTAGGATTTCAAAACCACTAATTCATAAAGTTATTTCCAGCAAGAGAAATCCAGCTGGCTTGTCTGTTGTTGATTACTTAGTATAATAAATACATCAGCATCTAAGATGTACTAAGAAGGCAGCATCAGAAAAATAATGGTTTGGGATTTCATAACAATCTTAAAAAATTAAGACACTCAAGGGAAAAAGATAATTAAGAGAATCTAACTTCTATTCCGAGTGCAGCATTCCTGCATATATGCACACAAAATTGACCTATACACGTGTGACCACATCAGTCCAAAGAAGTGACAGTGTAACTATTCTTCATCCTAATGTTACATAGCAACATCGCAACAGCACAGTGTTTCCTAGGTCTCCAGGCTGTTGTCTTTGTGACATGGGCAGTGCAGGCAGAAACTCCCACCCATACTTGTAAACTACCTTCTGAAAAAATGAGCTGTTCCTAGAACCTTGCAGGCATCCATGGAGAAATACCTCAGCAACCAAAGAACAGAGATAGTCTAAAAACCAAACTTTTTGAGAACAATCATGTATGGCAATTTTCAGTAATATAGCAAAGAACACAGTAGGAGAAAAAGACAAAAATTGAAGCCTAATTTGTTTGGAGATAAAACACCCAATTGAGAAAATAATGGCTTAAATGAGGTTTGAGCTCAGAAGTGAAAACAACCCAGGAATTTAAGAAAAAAAAGTCAAAGAATGCCTACTGAGTACAAGGGTAACTTACTTACATAGATAAACCTTGAATACCTTCACAAGCTGCCAAGCTTTCATACTACTACACAGGACATGAGACAAACCTTCCTTACAGTATATGCTGTCCCAGACTTTACAAGCCCTTTAGCTGAAGGAACATTCCTGTTCCTTGGGGTCTTAAGACATGTGAAATAGCTGAGGGCACAGTCTGTGATAAAAGATCATCACTTTGATGGGTAAGTAGGCAGGCAAGTTAAATTCTCCTTATGCTTTTCAGCTTTTAGTAGCCAAGGAATGAGATGTGGCAGGACACAGACATGCTAAGAACTTAGGGGGACAACCTTTCTTTTTTTTCTTGGTATTCAAGACAACAGCATCATGCAATTCTTGCTTGCTTCAGAGCAACTTATTGCCAGCATAAAAACTTAGCAAACAGGAACACAAACTTTTGACATGAGAATATTGCTACAAAGCTATCAATATTAAAAAAAAATAAAAGCTGTGCATGATACCTGCCTAAAAGCCATAAGTGTTTTTTGCTGGCTATTAAGTACAAATATGTTTCCCGTTTCTTTGGCTAACTAGTAACACCAGTTTTTGAAGTGATGTCTGACTAACATTAAAATATTTGTACAGTTATATTTCTGAAGACACCGGCACATACTGCTAGGAGCCTTTCAGAGCCAGGACGCTGAACAAAACATTAAGAAATTGAGGTTTTGAACTTGATTTGCATATGCAAATAAAATAATTAACACACCTGCATTTTTAAATGCATAATAGAAATGTCATTCTTCATGAAAAAAATGAGGTATTTTTTATATATAGCAATCTTTATTTCAAAATGGCGTTTGTTACAAAAATGTAAAAATCCAGCTAAACCAGAAACATTGAGATTTTTTTGCTGGACTATCAAGTCCATAGATCTTTGTCCCCATATCCTTTCCCTCAGTATTCTCCCCCTTTCCAGTCTGATTATACAGGTGCAAATGTGCCTAAATGGCCTGGAGTGGATAAATACATTGAGAAAGGCAAAAGCTGTAAAGCTAAATGCATGCAACAAGTTCTATCAGGAAGAAACCCTCAAAAATAAACATAAATGTGAAGTAGAGATCATCCACAGGGACTCAGATTTGTTCAGTCATCCTTGTCTTTTGCTCCATGTTTCAGGATACGTGTGAATTCAATGTAGTTGAAATTCCCCTTTTTGTCAATGGGTGCCTCTCTGTACAGCTCATCTACCTCTTCATCTGTGAACCTGTCTCCCATTGTTGTCAGCAGCTCTCGCAGGTAATCTTCTTGGATGAACCCTAAAACATAATGCAAGAAATGATTAAGAGAAAGTTTTACATTCATCTGCTCATAGATGGATGATAATTTGTTTCTTTGAATTGTTTCAGTAAGAGACCTACAGTCTTTGTTGCCACATAAAAACAAGGCCACTAAAGCCTATAATATGATTACTGTGTAATTAGAAGTATTCAACCAAATCAAGCCACTTAGTCACAGAACCACAGAACTCTCATGGCTGGAAAGACCTCTTAAGATCACAAAGTCCAACTGCCAGCCCAGAAAAACCCCACTATGCCCACTAGAACATGTCCTTGATTTCCATGGCCTTGCTTCTTCAAATAAAGGCCATTTTCTGGTTTGTCTGTGTTGTTTCAAAGAAAAAAAAAAAAAAAGTATATTATATACACACTGAAAAATTTATATCAGACCTTCTTCCCACCACCAGGGCAACACTCCCAGTAATACTGAGAGCCTTCTAACAACTCTATGTTTTACACAAAGGAAAATTATTTCTGTAGAACATTCCTTATGAAAAACCACTAAAAAATTTTAAAAAGGAACTTTACTACCAATGTTCAAATGCACAAAACATAGGCAAGTTTGAAATATTTCAAAGACTTTAAATTGATCTAAAATTTGACAAAACTCAGATTTACTCCACTGGTTGCAAAGAATAAATTTTTTGCATTATTAAACAAGCATGTTTATATAACTTGTGATAACTCATTTACCTTCTAACAACTCTTTTGTGAGTCACACAGGTTTTCTTGCATTAATTCTTCCTCTCCATTAGGTGCAGCTTAACAAAGGGAAGGTGGATAAAGTTGCTAACAGAAAACCCATTCTTCAGAAAAGCACAACAGCTTTGAAGATGAGAATTTCCCTTACACAAGTTGCACCAAAACCAAATTTCAAGTTAGGAAAATTTTAAGACCAGGGTTTCCAATCAACATCTTGATTTGTAACATGCTTTCCTGACATCTTGAACAACACAACTGAAGTTTGGGATTTTAAGTTGTCTAGTGCTTGAAAAGGTAATTTCAGCTGCTGAAGATACATGGTATGATTTTTGGTTTGCAGAAATCACAACTTTGAGTTAATAAATTCATGACAACTTCTATGAATTCAAGTATTTATTATTACAAAAGTAAGCAGAAGTAATACACATAGGCTACTATTTTACCCACATACCTGTTGCTTCTTCATCAAAGCAAGCAAAAGCATTCCTGATCACATCTTCTGGGTCTGTGCCATTTAACTTCTCACCAAACATTGTGAGGAACATCGTGAAGTTTATGGGTCCTGGAGCCTCATTCATCATGGCATCTAGGTATTCATCCGTTGGATTCTTTCCTATGAATAAATATAAATCTACTTTTTAAAAGTATCAAGATCAGCTATATGAACAAAGTAATTAATTTTAACAAGAGCATTTTAAATAACATTTATTCACAACTGAGTCATGGCAACAAATCTCAGAACAATGGGTTAGCAAGTGTTATTCTATTTATACATGAGAGAATTATGAGCTACATCATTAAGTGTGAGAACCCCCTCAGACCTTACCAAGGGAGGCAAGCATATCATGCAAGTCCTCTTTGTCAATGAAGCCATCCCTGTTCTGGTCAATCATGTTGAAGGCCTCTTTGAATTCTTGAATCTGTGACTGATCAAACATTGCAAATACATTGGAAGTGGCACGCTGAGGGCGCTTCTTGGTGGTCTTCGTCTTTGCCCTTTTGCTCGACATGTTGGCTGCTGGTTCTAGGGAGAGAGAAATGTACCAAATTTTAGCCTTATTAGACCAGATCACAAGTCACTGGGGAAGGAATTTTATATTCCTTTATCCATTGCGTGTTATAACCAAATATCCTAAAGTACTTTTTTTTTTTTTTTTTTTTAAATCTCCTGTTCCATTTTCTTTCATTCAAAATTCACTTACTATTAAACATAATGTCTTCCAGGATTCAGGGATTGGCACTGTAGGCCAACAGCAATCTACATTAAAAAAAAATAATAATATCATAGCTCTTGAAATGAACTTGTATTGCTGATTCAGTACACTACCTCCATCTTCCACAAATTGAGACGACTACATGCTGTTCAGTTTAGGAGACTCTGTTGACCTACCACATAGAGGGATATTGGCTGCTAACCTAGTATGTAGTGGTTCAATAAATCAAGCAGTTATGCTAAACTAGCTTTTTTTTTGGGGGGGGGAGGGGGGAAAAGACTCAAATGTATTCTTTTTTACGCTCTGAATAGCATTTTGTTAAAATAAGAGCAGCAAGTCTCAGAACAGAGGTTGACCCTGACAGGAGCCTAATGTTTTTGTGAAGGTTACTGCATGGTGCTGGGACAGGGAGAGAGCCCTGCCAAAGAATCCCTTACAGAGTTCTTTACCAAAGTCAACCAGAGGACTCTGTGTGTGTTAGGAAAAGGACCCTAATGTGGTTCAAAAGCCCTATTTTCTTGCACAAAGAAACACAATACATATGCCAGCATGTTTTTGTTTGAATTAATTATATTGTAGTTCTAAAAATCTGAAGATTGCTTCTTTTGGGTTAGCAACCTTTAAAAACATTTGTATATTCTCATAGAATACATAGATCCATGTATCACAAATATACAAATTTCACTGCTTCCCTTGACCAATGAAGAAATAAATATAGTTTATGTTCTAATGCTCATAATCAGGGTAGACGTAAGGCTTTCAAGGGAATTGCTTCTGTTTAGCTGGGAAGATACATTTAGTGTTCAGCTACAGTGTATAGTAGGAACGCTAAAAGCCGAGTCATTCACCTAAATACAAAGACTTCCTCAACATTGCCACTGGATTAAAGACAGACCCTGCTTAATGTTGCTTCCAAAAGTCTTGTACACCTCTGTGCTTAGGTTTTATCTAGTGCAAGCAATCCATGCTATGATCTTTTATTATGCTGAAAAGAACTGTTAAGCAAACCAGCTTCCTTCTGTCCTGGATTTTGAATTTTACAGGAAGCACCTGCAGCAAGTGTTCTGAAAGAAGACAAATCTAAGCTTCAACTGTAGTGAGAATGCCAACATTTTGTAAATTAAAAAAAATCTCATCAGAAATGCAATTCCAATCACAGTCACAGCATAGTTCTAACAGTTTCTTAGAGAGCTTTGTCAAAGTTACTGAATGTTCTCTAAAAAAAATCCGGTAAAATTAAGCAAAATAACTCCTTCACATAGTCAATCCCCTACTCAGGCAAGAAACTTTTTTTTTTTTAAATTAAACACAAGACATTTTACCTTGCTTCTTATCAGATACCTGACACGCTGAACCAAGCATCTGGATCATAAAAGGATATTCCATGGTTATGTCCTTCTCAGTCTGTCTGCAACAAGTCTTACTGGTTTTCTCCTGCTAATTCCACACTTTTAAATCCTACGTGCATATACAACGTTCTTCTGACGTATAAAACAAATGATTATGTCTTGAACTAAAAATAGCCTATGAAATGCAACTGCACATCATTCAGCAACACTGAGTTCTCTTCATTGCATTCACTAACCACAAGCTAACTGAGATGTCTGGCCTCCAACACCACTTAAACAAATAAATATGAACTCCTGACAACGAGATATTTATGAAGACAACTGACAATAAAGGTGGTTTGCTTTCAAGGTCCAGTCAAGGGTTGTGCATAACTTCAGGCTTTTACTTAATTAGAGTTTTTACTGAGGTAAGGAAATGTTAAATTCTGAATTATCGATTAAAAGTGCTACTGCCCAAAATAGTCAAACAATCTCTCTTAATAACTGTTCTCTGAAATAATTCAGAGTTTTCAGGATATGGCCTATTCAAAGTTAAGTTTTACTTTATACAGGAGACATCTTATATAAACAATAATATTAGAAGGGCTGGACCAAGTCCCTTCCAACCTGACATTCTACAATTCTATTTTGTAAGGCAGTGCTCTTAGCAAGTCCCTACCTGCCATTCTATCAGGTACGATTCTATCAGGTGCAATTCTATTGAGAGAAGGCAACAAAACCAGAGCACTGGCAACTGTAGCTACACATGATAGAAAAAAAGCCTTTTTTAAAAAACTATGCTCCCAAGATTGCCATATCAGAATATCATACTAGAGAAGATGAAAAATTTGCCCACGCTTGTGTTGCTATTTTCTAAGTTTCTCTCAACCAGGCATGGGAGGCAGCCATAGAAAATACAGAGGCCACAATTCCCACTTGAAGAAACCTGTCAGCCTGCACACAGAAAAACATCAGGTATTGAGACCAGAGAGCCTTGCAGTACAAGTTTGGTGTAGCTATGCATGAAACACTGCACTCGACTCTGGAAAACTATTAGAAAGAAGGTGTTAACTAGAACGTGTTCAGAAAAAACAAGGATATTAATCAAGTAAGCCAAGGAAATCCACTTAGAATGAAAAAGTTTGAAGCATTTATACATAGGTGTTACCTCTCTGTGTACAACAATGAAAAATGTAATGAGAAAGAGCTTACCTCACTTGAGTCAAATACTGGACCCACTAATTTTAGAGAAAATGGGATTTATTCTGATAAGCCCACTAGGGCATTTATTTTAAAAGAAATTTTTATAATTGAAATAGGGCAATTATAGGGTGAAAATAGAATTTTAAAAGATGAATGGAGAAATACTCATTCAATAGTTTTGGAAACTGTCCCAGAAACTTGTAATATATGGTCTTGCCTGTAAGATTGACTATCAGATACTTCCAAAAACATGGCCTTTATTTGGAAAGATTTTCACATAATCAAAAAAATAACAAATTGAACCCACTGGGCTAGAGTAGTACTAATAGGACTATGCTGCTTGGACATGTACATTCATTTGCTTAGTTGAGCAAGAGCAAGGGACATCAAAGTACAGAATCACAGGAAGTCATCTTTTGCTCCATACCTCTGGGAAAAAGATAAAACCTAGGCGAAAAAACTGAGCAACTACAGAGCTTAAGCCAGACAAGATACAAAACTTTACAATGCACTAACAATGGTGCAAACTGGATCTGTTTCGGGTCGGTGACCAGAAGTAAAGCTTCAGAGAACAGCCTCGTGTTTCAGCAGTGGTTTTGTAGTGACTGAGAATCTCTATTGCTCAAAACAAAACAAAAACCCCACCATAAAACAAAAACCACAATAAAACCCACACCCACTAAGTCTCTACATAAAATTTAGCACCGAATAACGTTTTAACACTGCCAATTATTTGGGAACTTTATAAAACTAGGCTATGATGGTCACCTCTTAAATGACCAAATTCAAAAGTCATCCTCAAAGCTACTTCCCAAGTTCTGACCATGGAACCAATTCAAGCATCAGGTACCACCACTCTTCCATCACAGGCTGGGTCGTAGCAGGAAGAGGTAAATCAGCAGATCTGTGGCAAAGCTCAATAAAGTACAGATTACACTTTAAAAAAACCCCAACAAACTATGCAATCTCATCTTGAAGGCCACACTCCACATTAGTAAGTTTTCCTAAGACTTTGTAACAGGAGCCAAACCTGCCTCAAAATCTAGTTCTTGTAACTCAGCAAAGCCTCTGTCTATAAATTAGAGGGTGGAAACCATTATTACATTCCTAATAGCTTTGGTACGGCCATAACCAACGGTGGCCCTCAGCAGACGCGGACAGACTCACGACCTCTCCCAAAACGCAGAGGCCTCCAGAGCTGCCCTTCCCCTGCTCCAACCACGGCAGGGCAGTGGCTGCAAAGCCGGAAGGCAGCCGATTCCCACCGACAAAGCGGCGGTGCCAGAGGGAGCTGCTGCCGGTGCCCGCGGTCAGGCCCCCCCCCCCCCCGCGGGTCACTGACCACCACCCAGCCGGTGTCCCCGCTCCGGCCCCGGACGCGCAGGGCGGCTCCCGGGTAACGGAGAGGCGCGGGGCCCGCCACAAGCACGGCTCCAGACGGGAGCGGCAACGGCGAAGCGGTGACCGAGGGTGGGCTGCCCCTCACGGGGTGACGCCGTAAGAGACCCCCGGACCGGCTCCTTTGGCGGCCCCGCCCCATACGCTACCCCCGGCCCCTAAGCCTCTCGCTGCCCCACGGCTCCAGACCCCGCGGGCGGCCGCCGAGACCCACATTTTTCCCCTCTGCGCCAGCGGCGATCCCGCCTCACCTGAGGGTTACGGGAACGGGGTCCTGCTCCGAGCGCTACAGCCGCGGCTGGGGCAGAAACAACGCTTCCGGAGAGCGAGCGGCCACCGCCCCGCCGGCCGAGAGGAAGGAAGGAGTGGGCGAGACCATCTCCGCGGAGAGGAGGGGGGACGCGGCTCTTCGCTACCCCGACGAGGCGGCACAAACCGCGCCAAGAGGGTGAGGAGCCTCGGAAGTGATTGCATACTTTGCCCTTTCCCTCGGGGTCTCTCTGCCCTTCGTAGACGGAGAGCGTCAAGGCCCCTGGCTCGGCGTCAGCCCCGTTCTGTCTCCCCCGACCGAGCGGGGAGTTGGTGCAGCGCGGTGCGGTCACCGCATTCCACGGGCGAGGGAACGCCGCGTCTGCCCTTATAAGGCAACGGCGGGAGTTTCCTGCTCGCGCCATGGGCGGGGCCGTTATCGCCTCTCACCCTGCTCCGCCCGGCGCCCTGCGCGGGGTGGCCGCGTCCCCTGGGGTCCCTGCAGCCCTCCCGGCTCCCGTGGCCTCACAGCTGCTGTTCAGGCCGTCGGTACTGCCTCTCCGGGGAGGTGTTCTGTTTCTTTTGGTTTGGTTTTTGGTTTTGTTTTTTGTAATTGCTTCATGAAACGTCACAAGCCTCAGCATTTCCCCTTTTCTGACAGAAAAATCAACCGTGTTACCTGTTGACTATCTGGGACGTCCTTAGTGGTGCAGAAGAGCCAGTAACCCACTCGATAAAATGCAAAAGTAAATTTTATTGGGCTGTCACACAATGCATCACATTGTTGCTGATTAAGCAATGGAGCTGGAACGTCTGGAAGGTTGTTTTTAAGAAGTTAATTATGTGCCTGTCTTGGGTTCAGAGACAATAAAGCAAGGCTGCTTATCTGGCCTGCCTTATGAAGGAAACAAGCTTCTACTGGTTTGTGGTCTGTATGTCATCCCACCTGGGAATAATTTTTACCTTCCTTGGCCAATGCCAGCAGGTGCAGCAGGTAGCCAGAGGCCTCAGGTGTATTAAAGTCTGGCTTTACTGAGAGAAATAAAACTTCTGAACAGAGATGACTGTCCCCTCCCTAGAAACATTCAAAGTGAGGTTGCTCCAAGCCCCATCCAGCCTGTCCCAGTGGGAGGTGTCCCTGCCTGTGGCCAGGGAGTTGAACCCAAATGGTCTTTTGGGTCCCTTCCAGCCCAGACCACTCTGTGAATCTGTGATGGGGCAGCCCAGGCAGGCAGCTGTGTGGGGCTGTGTGCTGCTGGGCTACCCTGGCTGGGGGAGAAGGTTGCTGGGGAGCACCAGGAGCTGCTGAGGCAGGGAAAAGATCCCCCTCTTGCACGGTTGTCCTGGTTTGGGCCAGGATAAAGGTGACTTTCTGGTTTGTACTTTTGCTTTCAGCTAAGTCTCTTGTAAGTAGTTGCACTTGCCTAAATTAACAGCAAGTTTCTCAGACAGTGTCTGCTTCTAGGACTGATAACACTCCATGTTTATAGTTACTGCCAGAGACTGGCATGCAGAGCCAAGGACACTGCTCAGCTCTGAGGAACATTTTGCCTTCCAGAAGGAGTAAGGAGGTCCCACCTGAAACCCTCCTTTGGGGAGGACCGGGCAAGATAGATGTCAGAATTGACCAAACAGAGTATTCCATCCCATACATGTCATACTTGGTATAAATTTGAGGGATCACAAGGGTCAAGCACTTCCTTCCTGCTTCTTCCTGTCTTCCTGCCCTCCCTGCTTCCTTCAGCATCCTGGGAAGATTCCATCCATTCCTCTGCCTGTGGTCCTGATCCCTGCCAGCCTGAATCTGTGTGTTCCTGCCCCCAGCTCCCGACTGCTGCTGACACCAGGATTCCAGCCTGGACTTTCCCAGGGCTGCCCTGCAGCCTCGGTGGTGATGTCAGAGTTATTGGGGGGAAGGACGTGGTATCAATTTTCCTGTATATTTGTATATATTTAGTAATTTTTTTCCTCTTTATCATTACTGTTTCATTAAAGTTCTGTAGTTTAGTTTCCAACCCATAAGTCTTTCTTCCTTATTCTCTCTCTTTTCTTTATCAGTGAGGAGAGAGAGATTAATATATAAATCTGTTATTCGGTTTAAATCTGTTATTCGGCCGGGCCAGTGTTAAACCTTGACAGCGGTTTTCCCCGGTGCTGGTGCCGCCTGCAATATTTGTCATTAACGGGGAAGCAGGGTGGCTTCTGTCACACCTGTGTTTCCCTCCTGCTCTGGTGGGACACTGCAGGCCTCCCGCTTGGGATGAGGCTTTTGCATGGCAGCAGGCAGCCCCTGACCTCCATCACACGTTTCTGAGACAACCTGTCCTCTTGTGACCCAGAAATGGGTTATTCCTCATGATAATATGAAACTAGTGTCTGTCATGAATCACCGTTTTCAGTCTTTGTTTCTCATGTTTCCTGAGTCCAGCATTTCTGCTGGAGTCAGTGGCAAAACTGATGCATAATTTGGCAGAGTAAACCTTGATAAGAGCAGGAAGGGGGATTTTGATCTTAGAGGTTGTATTTTTATCCCACAGTGAAACAAATAATTTCCCATTAAAATGTTCCTTCAAAACCTGATACAATATTAACTCAATCATTTGCATTTATTTTAACGACCTATTCTAAGACAGTTTTTTATCTTATCCTAAATTGAAATAAATGTACAAATAAATGAACAAAGGATAAAATGTAAATAACATATATAGGAAGACCTGTCAGAACAAGCCTTCATACCTGAGATCTGTGTCTGAAGTGTCAGGATATGAGCAGCTGTCAGGTTTAATATTTAACATAATGAGCAATACTTAACATATTTCCTAAGCACAGAAGATTTCAGCCTTGCTGTTTACCATGCTGCCCACTGACCTTACGCAAGATTTTTGTCTGAATCATTTCTTAATGGGAAACAGTGTGCAACCTTTTATTTTGAGAAGTAGGGAGAAATTTAGAGGCTCATTAGATTTCAGGCATCTTTAAGAAATACAGATGGCAGTAGTAGTGGCTCATGAAAAGCAATCTTGTTTCCAGAGAAAAAAATTGACCAGTTATAAAAAAATACATGATTGGTTTTTAACAGTCTTCTTCATTAGCTCTCATTGAAAGAAAGAGAAATTACCAAAGTGTCTGAAGTATTAAAGAAGAGCACTTTGGTGGGCTGTCCATACTGCAGCTGTGTCTATGTAGCGACTCAGTTTTCTGCTATTGTTAAACAGCAAATAACTACAAAGTAACGATTAAAAATAGTTACCTTTAATGACAGTATGCTGGATGACATCAGATCTTATATTTACTTTCTTGCTCTTTCCAGAGACTTCTTTCTGCTACAGAACTCGTTTTTCCCCAGCACAAATTACTTTTTTCCTGGCCCTGATCAGCACTACAGGAACGTTTTTAGTTTGAACATCTCTGCAATGTTGTTGTCCTTTCAACTTTGCAAATCCACATCGCTGTCATCTTGTCCTGCTGCATGGTGTGGGAGGAAGTTTTGTCCTTTCTTTTTGGGGACAAAACCTAGTTCTAGTGTTGAATGGAAGGAGCCAAGCAAGGATGGAATAGCTCTTAGGACTGTGCCGTGCTCCAGGAAAAGGAAGATGACTTTTTTACTGCCAGCAGCAGTCTGCTACCTTTGTGTCCTTGGGACAGAGATTCCATCCACACCCTCGGCACAGTTTGTCCGGGCTCAGCCTCCATCCTCCTGCAGGCAGCCCCCTCAGCCCCCCCCACCCCCAGAAACACGCATCGCAGCCCTGCTGCTGCCTGCTTTGAGGCTTTGGGGATCCTGAGGATTAGTTACTCGCCTTAATTTTTAATTCCGACCTTGAGGTGGGCACGTTTTTGTCTCTAGACATTGCCCCCGGGCCGGAAGCATCATTGCCTCCTGTACCGACTGCCACCAGCAAGGGGAGCTCCTCATTTGGGATAGGAGCGAGGGACCGCCACGGACAGGCGAGGACGCTGTAAAAATGACATTAAATCGATTTGGGACTAAACCCTGCTGTGGACAAGGAAATTAAAGGGAAAGACCCTACAGCTGACACTCCGGGGTGACACTTGGGGTGCTTCTGAGTTCCTCAGGTTTCTCTACTGGGAGAAACTGATGGAAATTTTCATAGAATCATAGAATTGGCTGGGTTGGAAGGGACCTCAGAGATCAAGTCCAACCCTTGATCCGCTACCGCTGTGGTTACCAGCCCATGGCACTGAGTGCCACATCCAGTCTCTTTTTAAATATCTCCAGGGACGGAGAATCCACTACTTCCCTGGGCAGCCCATTCCAATGTCTGATCACTCTCTCTGTAAAAAATTCTTTCTAATATCCAACCTAAACTTCTCCTGGCACAACCTAAGTCCATGCCCTCTTGTCTTGTTGAAAGTTGCCTGGGAAAAGTGACCAACCCCCCCCTGGCTCCAGCCTCCTTTCAGGGAGTTGTAGAGAGCGATGAGGTCTCCCCTGAGCCTCCTCTTCTCCAGGCTGAACACCCCCAGCTCCCTCAGCCTCTCCTCACAGGACTTGTGCTGGAGTCCCTTCACCAGCCTGGTTGCCCTCCTTTGGACCTGCTCCAGGACCTCAATCTCCTTCCTAAACTGAGGGGCCCAGAACTGGACACAGGACTCGAGCTGTGGCCTCACCAGGGCTGAGTACAGGGGCAAAGTGGGAGACTGCTTTGCTATAGTAACCCCTTTTTGCCACACTTCACTGCTGTTAATTGCTTCTTTCCAATCA
Source organism: Phaethornis superciliosus (assembly GCA_023637945.1). Lineage (NCBI taxonomy): Eukaryota > Metazoa > Chordata > Aves > Apodiformes > Trochilidae > Phaethornis > Phaethornis superciliosus. Next base: position 49,042,672 of record JAJQWJ010000002.1, on the reverse strand, counting down.
CCAGAAACTTAGAGAAATATCTCCAAGCTCTGGTTACCTAGCAGCTTTACTGAGAACTTGGCTTACTAAAGTTCTGTGAAACCTGGCATTGCAGTTTTACCTGTGATGAAACTCTGAGCTGTCTCCGGTTTCAGGCTAAGAATCAGTGTGTTCACTCAAATATTTTTTCCTGGGACAAAAACCATTTTGGCTTACATCATTTCAATCAAACTTACAAATGAAATAACAGCCACAACATCGTAGTATGCCAGGGAAGTTTTATATAGGGTATTAGGAAACTTCATAGTATGCCAGGAAAGCTTTGGATAGGGTATTAGGAAAACTTTCCTCACCAAAAGGTTTGTCAAGCACTGGAACAGGCTGCCCAGGGAAGTGGTGGAGTCACCGTCCCTGGAATTATCTAAAGACATGTATCTGTGGTGCCTGGGGTCATGGTTCGGTGCTGGACTTGAGAGTGTGCTAGATTGGTTGTTGGACTTGATGGTCTTAAAGGTCTTTTCTAACAAAAATTATTCTATGGTTCTGTGAAATAAAAAATAAAAAAGTTTTAAAAGTTTTCTGTTTATATAACAAAATTACTCTCCTTTTTTACAGCAGAGGTACGTGGGTGTGTGTGAGGAGCCAGACCTGCTACCACTCAAACAAGGTTTGCAAATCTTCCTCGGATTCTGAGTAGAATTTAGAACATGTCAAATGGAATTTTTTAATAAATCTCAACTGAATAAAATATCAAAGTGCTTGAAAAGTATATGAAAGAGTAGTCCAAGAGCAAGAAGAAATGAGATTTGGGATGAGTTTCAAGAGTGTCATCAAGAATTGATGAAATGAGCACACAGAGAGCAATGAACAAACAAATAAATTACAATGAAAAAGATGAGCAAAGACACAGCAAATGACATCCAGTTTCACAAAGCTCAAAGTATACCTTCCTTCTCTAGCCATGCTCCCTAGTTCAGGCCTGCCTGGATGTCCCACAGGAATATGTTAATTTTGATGTTACGATTGAAAACATGTTGTCTCCCTGGTATAGCATAGGAAAAGCAATAAGGACTTATCAAGGACTGGGAGAAATTGGTGGAAGACAAATACTTTAAAAATAAAATATTCAGAAATTTTCTTATTTGTAAGCCTATCCCACCAAACACTATCTGGAAATGGCTCCCTGTTGCCAGCTATGGGAAGAAATCTGATTTTTTCTGCTAACGAGCTGGGGAGATGTTGCAAAAGCCCTTGTGTAGAAAGCCATCTTTTGTACCTTTTAGAAAGAATTGTGTCTTTTAAAAAGCATTAATCCCCCGGGCATTTTACACATGAAAACAGCCTGTAGACCAGAAACCAGAGGGTGAGGTGAAATGGCATGTGTAACCTGACTCAACTTCTCCAGATATATGTGGAGATAAGGGAAGGCATAATCGTTTTCCAAATGCTCCACCCACAACTGCAATCTGAACCATGGTGCTGGAGTGATAATAGTGAAGAGGAGCTAATTGCAAATAGTAGAGGGAATTGAAAAAAGTGTTTTGTAGTCTCTGTAGATGTTCACATTTTACAGGGAGACTTCCTGTGAGTGTCTCCTATTGCAGAATAGCTGCTGACAGACCATGCTCTCCCAAGACAGCACCTAAAAAAGGGCTTCCTTGGGGTAAGATGTAATAAAATCCCTTTTTCCTTTTTTCCCTTCCCTTGTGCCTATTTCAAGGAAGAGAAAAGGCACAAGCTCCCAGTTTTCTGACTGGAAGTTTTGAAGCCCTTGTTTGGTTCTTTTCCCACCAGACTCAGCTTGCCCAGCCCTTGCTGCTTTCTAGGGAGCAGCTTCCAGGAGGAGCACAGGACTGCATCTTTATTGCTGCAGTTTGGGTTTCCCACTCGTCCTTCACCCTCCCAGGGCAGGCAGCATGTGCTTGAGACCAGATGCTGCTCATTTGTCCTCCTCTTCATTAGCAACCCAGCAGCAAAAAAAATTAATTGCTCCACCAGGCATTTCTGGAGCTCAGCAGCCAATGTTGTTAACCCTCCAGCCATCATTGCACAGCTGCACTTGGTCATGAGTCCATGCTGGCTTTCCTGGGAAGGAATATACTCCCTCTGTATTTACTCTGGTAGCTGGTGTAACAGGCATGGAATCAAAGAATGGTTTGGGTTGGAAGGGACCTTAAAAATCATCTAGTTCCACCCCCCTGCATAGACAGGGACACCTCCCACTAGACCAGGTTGCTCAAAGCCCCATCCAACCTGGCCTTGAACACTTCCAGGGTGGGGACATCCACAGATTCTCTGAGCAACCTGTGCCTGTGTCTCACCACCATCAGAATGAGTAATTTCTTCCTAATATCTAAATAAAATTTACACTCCTACAGTTTAAAGCCATTCCCCTTCATCCTGTCTCTACATGCCCTTATAAAAGGGCATCCATCCCCAGCTTTTCTTAGTCCCCTTTCAGGTACTGGAAGGCTACTATAAGGTCTCCCCAGAGCCTTCCCTTCTCCAACCTGAATAAACCCAGCTATTTCAATGTCTTCACAGGAGAGGTGCTCAAGCCCTCATCATCTCTGTAGCCTTCCTCTGGACTCCAATAGCTCCATATTCTTCTTGTGCTGGAGCACTGTACTCCAGGTGGGGTTTCACTAAAGCCCCTAGAGAGAAATAAAATAAGAGCAAACTTTTATGCAGATGCAGGAGTTTAATCAGAAAATCAGCCCTGGAAGCCACCAACACCTTTTGCAGGGTTGTTCTCAGAGCTTGGGGCTGAGGATTCAGCTGCCTGCCCACAGTTGCTGTCAGAGCACCACACACCTTTCCTCTCTGAAATCGCAAACATGGGACTTTTTTCTTGATGGGACATTTAAAGTGCTGTGGTATGCTTAATAACTTAACATTTTTTCTCTAGGCAAAATGAGAGAAATCTGATAGCAGCTGGAAAGTGTTCACTAGGCATTTTATTTTTATGACACTTTTAGACTTGCAGAAGTAATGATACATAAATGTATTAAAAACATTGAGGTATTGCTAAATGGCTTGATGAAAACTGTTTCTCCATCATATATAGATAAAAATAAGAAATCTTTAAGAATATTTCTGGTTGCAAAATATTGCCGTGTCTCTCCAGTGTGGATTAATTGTAAAGATCTTTCACAAAATCCCATCAGAAGTGGAAAATTTCAAGTTCAGCCTCTGCATTTTAAGTAACCTAAACATTTAATTCATAAAACCACAAAATGTGAAAATAGGCTTGAACTATTCAGTTTGATATCTCCCTAACTTTAATTTTCTTTGGCCTTTGGCCACAGCTAAAGTGATGTTTACTTTATCTGTCTTTATCACTGTTCTAACTATTCTTACAGAGATTATGTTGTTATCTGTTTTTTAGTATTTCTAAATAAACCAAAGACTGTATGTTTACAGAAATGACAATGCTAGACATTATCATCTTTCCACTGTTTTTCTTGTAACAGGTATGAAGATTAGGAATCCACTGGGGTTCACAGTGTAATGGGCCATGCAGAGCTGCATCTCTTGCTATAGATTGTGCTGCAATTATGTCAGAAGGCATTTTAAGATCATGTCCAGCACATGCCCATCCATAAAGAGTAAAGCCCTCTGTGTAGTTCTCTGAATTGCTCATTGCTCAGGGGTTGAGTGCTGGAGGAGCCATTACTATAAGCAGTTCAGAAGCAGAAAATTCTTGGGCAAAAGAGACTTTTCCACCTCATTGCCAGCTCACTGTCAGCAACAGTGAGAACAAAAGCCAGCAAGGGCCTATGCTGACAAAGATTTTTTATAGTATGTTTATCAGAACAATTCAGAGACTTAGAGAAAGATAAAATCTGAGATGCTGGTGTCTCTACAACTTCTTGAACAGGAAACAGCTAATGTTAGCCACAGAAGTATATATGAGGACACCAGAACTAAAGACACCCTATGACAAAAACGCAGAATTATTACTAGACCCCAGGCAGGTTTCAAATGGCTGTCAAGATAGCCGTGTAGCTCCTTTACTAGATTATCAGGAGAAACCCAGGCAAAGCAAAGTGATCACAAGCCTTCCAAATGTTGCAAAGAATTAAGTTGCAACATCTGCCTTGCCCAGCAAAGGGTAGTACTTCATTCTTTCAGAATAAGATGTATCTATGCAGCAACAATGTTATTGTCACTCAGAAGCTTTAAATACCACCTAGCTTGCAAACACACTTTGGAAGCAGGCTGGAGATTTGAACAGATTTCCAGCTCTATATTCTCAGTCGGTCTTTCACATATTTGGTTCTTATGTCTCCTTGTCATCTTCTAGAGCCATGGGGCAACATAAAAGCCAGAGGTGACAGAGCAGAAAAGGCAGGGAGAGGATAACCCTGCTATGCCCTGACCCTACCAGAGCCAATCTCTGGGGCTGTATTCAGATTTGACAGCCTACATCCTCCCGATCAAGTTGTAAAGATGTTGAATGCATCTTCAGTTTAGTGAACTCTAAGTCCACTGTTATTAAAAGCTATCTGTTCATTAAGTGCATATATGCCACTCACCCAGTGACTGCTGTTCAAAAACTCCTTGCACACTACATAGAATCGTAGAATTTTCAGGGTTGGAAGGGACCTTTAAGATCATCTGCTTCCAACCCCCCTGCCATACATCTTGAATAGTACTTCCCTAATGTAGTTTTTCTTCCCTGAAGTGTTTTGGGATTCCCAAGAGTTGTCTTTCCTAGGTAATTGTTTCTCCTAGGTGAAATTATTTGAATTTCAGAATCAATTTAACATTACAATCTTGTTTTAAGAATTTGAGAAAGGGCAGAAACTAAAGAAGTTTGTGAAATGCACAGTTGGCTTCTGTTTGCTCATTGCTTCACAGTTATTTTCAGTTAAATAATATTATGCTTGAATCTGACACTTTGAAAGAAAAATGAAAAAAGAAACCAAATAAGGCATTGCTGTGTTTGCTAGAGATTGTGAATATCAGTATTGCTTTCAGAAGTTTTCACTGATCTATGCAAATGACTGTGTGGTACATTTGCCAGTCTGAGCTTCCATTTGGAATACTGAGCTATTATTATACACACAATTCAGAGATGCAGTGGTCTGAGAATGAATTTTATGCAGCCAATTTAGTGAGCATATCCAAATTTTAAATTGCCTATTGTTGCCACAACTGTGTTCTCTCATCTTGCAATATCTGTACAGCTCAGTGCTTTCAGCATTAAATAAGGGTAAGAACAGATTTCTTGTCTCTGACATTGATGACTGATATCAGTGGCTTTCCCTTAACATTGTCCAGCATAAAGAAGTTAACCTTCCCTCACAGGAGTCATTAAACTCCTGAAACCACTTTTGCTTCTGTGGATTGGTATACAACTCTCTCAGAAACTACGGAAAGATTATTTCCTTCTTCTCAGGACCACATCTTTTACCTGGTCCTGCAGCTGAAGACCTAATCATGTTTCTGGACACCGTATGTTGCTAATATTAAATGTGTGTTACCCTGTGATCCCTCATGACAGCCTAGCAGTGGTGCAGCCCTTCCTGTAGCTACATACAGAGATGATCCAGATGTCAAGGTTTACCACATTAGGAAAAAAATCACCTCTGGGGATAGAATCCAACTGACTGTAGGGAAACCTGTTCTCCTGAGGGGCTTTCACCAGGTGCATCCCTTCAAATGCTCCCAGCCCAATGACTTGAGCCCTGACACTGATTTTGTAGGGCAAAGCAAAGCTTGGAAAGAATGAGATAAGGACAAAATTTGGGAGATGGAAAATCGGAGAAGTAGGTTGCCATGTGAAATTATCCTTGAAATCTTTATAGAGCCTGTCACTATCAAAAGTTAGCCCTTGGGCTGAGGAAAAGCTTTGCATCCATGGGTGGACACCGGAAATTTGTGCAAAGGAGCAAAATTGTTTTGCTTTGTACTATTGATAAATTGCTGCCTTCAGGAATTAACAGATCTGAACTGATAACAGCGGTAGTGGTCAAGGCGTGGACTTGATCTCTGAGGTCCCTTCCAACCCAGCCAATTCTATGATTCTATGAAAATTGTTTAAACTGCAGCTGATTTTAAAACGAGTCTGTCATCAGACCCCCAAATGATCTGTTGTTTTTGTCCTTCTGCAGCGTTCAGAGTGCTGGCAACCTATATGCATTGGGATTATCTAGAGGAGTTCAAACACCAGACTATAAATCCAGAAACACATCACCATTTTAAAAAAAATGCAAAGAAAGAATCAGGCAATGGTTCTGGAGAGGAAACCCCAAATCTGTAGCAATCTATGGATGATACTACTGCCTCTCAGCTGTTAGAATAGTCAAGGACTAGGACAGGTGACTCAGGGATGTTGTGGAGTCTCCAGCTCAGAAGATTTTCAAGACCCAGCTCAACAAAGCCATGGATAATCTCACGGATGAATCTCACAGCTTTGGGCTGGAGGCTTGGCAAGAGACCTCCTGGGTCTTTTCCTATCTGAATTCTGTCTGAAGAGGAGGAGCCTGAGGGGAGTCCTTATCACTCTCTACAACTACCTGAAAGGAGGCTCTAACAAGGGAGAAGTTCAAGGGAGAGGTTTTCCTCTTCTCACTAGTAACTAGTGATAAGACGGGGGCAAATGGCTTCAAGTTGCACCAGGGCAGGTTTAGGTTGGATGTTAGGAAAATCTTCTTTAGAGGAAGGGTTATTAAGCACTGGGGCAGGCTGCCCAGGGAAGTGGTTTGAATCTTAAACCCCTCAATGTGTTTAGAAATCAAATAGTTCCTGTGCTTAGGAACTTGGTTACTAGTGGGCTGGTACAACTAGGTTAGTAGAGTTAGGATAAATGTTGAACTGGATGATGTTAGAGGTCTTTTGAAAACTGAACAATTCTATAATCCTGATTATTTTGTGATTCTGTGATTCTCATCATAGATCCAAGTTGCCATTCAGATGTGCTTTACTGTATGCTGAGACTAAACTAACTAGTAGAAATCATTAGTTGGACTAACAGTATGGTACCCTGAGATGAAAGACTATGCAAATTTCTACAAATATAAGGTTAAATAGAAATAATGGCCAATAGAGATATAGCAGTAAAATGATGGGACACTGATACTTTGTCAAGCACCAGTAATCTTATCTAACAAAAATATATGACCAATTTCCTAAGTCCTTCGCTTACAGATAGGCTTATTTTTTTCTGAGAGCAATATTTTTCCGCTTAAGATCAGTAATAACTTTCCCAGCAACTGAATATTGTTTCAAGTGTGTAAATGCAGTCCAATCAAAGTAATAATCATTGTTTTATTTTACTTCAGATGTGCAAACCAATCAGAGAAACTTAAAGTGCTGGTCTTATACTTCTGTACATGATTCAGACCCATTAGAGAGAAGTGTGACTGAAAACCACAACTGAAGTAGAGATGGATTTAGAAATTCTGCTGGTGGTGCATTATTTTAGACAGTAATTCCCTCTGGCGTAAGGAAAATTTAAAAATCAGTGTTTTGTGCAGTCAAGTAATACTAGGATCCTGTGAAGAGCAAAATACTCAGACAAGAGAGAGGAAAAAGAAAAGAAAGTAAAGGAAGAGCACAGAATAATAAAAAATGTTCTATAAAAAAGACAAAATTTAAACCAAAGTCTTCTGATTCCTGTGCCTTGGGTAGCATGTAGTGGTGATGTTTATAGACTGGGAAAATTTCCTAGATTCCTATGGTAAAGGGAGCAGTACCAAATTGCCAAGTTGGCCAGCAACAAGGTAACTATATTTTGGCATAGTCATTGGGTGAGTTTGTTTTCTTTGACTTGAGAAAAGAATGGGAAATTAATCACATTCTCAAGGTTCATTTTTTTATCTAGTGCTAAGAATATTTCTGTTTCAGCCTAGCAAAACTTGACAGTTACTCACACATGAGAGCTTCCAGCAGGGTTTCTCCAACTCCTATTTACTTCATGCTTTAGGCAAGCCAGTAGCTGGGACCCACAGGCATGGAGAAAATCAGCTTTTTCTTTTGCAAATCATTATATTGCAGCTGGGGTTTCTTTCAGATTCCACATGATATTATTTTCTTTGTCTTCTAGACTTCGATGTTTTTGCACAAGAGAATTTTTAAAGTAAAAATAATGTAAAATATATTTTATTTATATTTATAATCTCCCTGCCTGTTTTCAGCTATGGCAAGAATATAACACTTTATGGACCAATATTCAGAAAATCTTTATTTAAAAATTCATAAAATGAATAAAAAAACCTCAAAGCAATGGTTCTTTCAAAATGGGAAGAAGTCCAAATTGAAACATACAGGGAATTCCAGTTTAGGTGAGAGGACTGTGGAAGAATCACAGAATTATCACATTTGGATATGACCTCTAGGATCACCGAGTCCCACTGTCAGCCCAGAAAGAAACCCAAGAAACCACCATGCCAACTAAAGCATGTATTGAAATGCCACAATTCCATGGGTTTTAAATACTCCAGGGAAGGTGACACCACCTCCCTGGGCAGCCCATTCCAGTGCCTGACTATTCTCTCAGTAAGGAAATTCTTCCTTATATCTACTCTAAACCTCCCCTGGTACAACTTCAGGCCATTTCCTCCAGTCCTATCCCTACTGGCTTGAGAGAAGAGCCCAACACCCACCTCCCTACAACCTCCTTTCAGGTATTTGTAGAGAGTGTTAAACATTCCCAGTTCCCTCAGCCTCTCCTCACAGGGCTTGTTCTCCAGACCCTTCACCACCTGCCCTTCTCTGCCCTCCCTCCAGCAGCTCAATTTCTTTTTTGTAGTCATAGAATCATAGAATCATAGAATTAGCCGGGTTGGAAGGGACCTCAGAGATCATCAAGTCCAACCCTTGACCCACCGGAGCACAGTTGCTAGACCATGGCACTGAGTGCCACATCCAGTCTTTTTTTAAATGTCTCCAGGGACGGAGAGTCTACCACCTCACTGGGCAGACCATTCCATTGCCTGATCACCCTCTCCGTGAAGAAATTCTTTCTAACATCCAACCTAAATCTCCCCTGACACAACTTAAGACTGTGTCCTCTTGTTTTGTTGAAAGTCATCTGGGAAAAGAGTCCAACTCCCACCTCGCTACAGCCTCCTTTCAGGGAGTTGTAGAGAGCAATGAGGTCTCCCCTGAGCCTCCTCTTCTTCAGGCTGAACAGCCCCAGCTCTCTCAGTCTCTCTTCATAGGGCCTGTGCTCGAGTCCCTTCACCAGCCTGGTTGCCCTCCTTTGGACCTGCTCCAGGACCTCGACATCCTTCTTAAACTGAGGGGCCCAGAACTGGACACAGTACTCGAGGTGTGGCCTAACTAGCGCTGAGTACAGGGGCAAGATCACCTCCCTGGACCTGCTGGCGACGCTGTTCCTGATCCAGGCCAGGATGCCATTGGCCTTCTTGGCCACCTGGGCACACTGCTGGCTCATGTTCAGCTTCTTGTCGATCCAGACTCCCAGGTCCCTCTCTGCCTGGCTGCTCTCCAACCACTCTGTGCCCAGAGCTGAACACAGCACCTGAGGTGCAGCCTCACCAATGCCAAACACAGGGGGACAATCACTTCCCTTCTCCTGATGGCCACACTATTCCTGATACAAGCCAGGATGCTGTTGGCCTTCTTGGCCACCTGGGTGCACTGCTGGCTCGTGTTCAGTGAGGTGCCTACAAACACCCCCAGGTCCTTTCCTACTGGGCAATTTCCAATCACTGCTACCTAAGCCCGTAGCACTGCCTGGGGTTGTTGAGACTGAAATGCAGGACCCAGCACTTGGCCTTCTTGAGCACTGTACAATTGGCCTTGGCCCATCTACCTAACCTGTCCAGGTCCCTCTGTAATGCCTTCCTACCCTCAAGGAGATCAACACTCCCACCCCACTTCAGGTAATCTGCAAGCTTGCTGAGGAAGCACTCAATTCCCTCATCTAGATCATTGATAAAGATATTGAACAAGACCAGCCCCAAAACTGAGCCCTGTGGGATGTACCTGTGGCACACACTGTCACCACTGGCTGGACACCAACTGGATTTAAATCCATTCCCTACTTCCCTTGGGCCTCAGCCATCCAGCCAGGTTTTCACCCAGCAAGTTTACAAGAACTACATGGAAAAGTTTTGACAAGAAAATAAGAACCAGTGAAAAATCCAAGCTAATATATAAAAGTTAAACAAAATTATATTTAAAATGTAAAATATCTGGGACATGTGTGATACAATATCTCAAATCTGAAAAGGTGATTCTTTTGGAAGCACATCAGCAGGTGGAAAATTTTTGACAAATTACTTCATATGGGAATCTTGAATATTTTACATCTCCAGCTCCCACATCTCTGCTGGGATTTATGCAAAGAAACCGTAATCATCATCCGAGTAAGGAAAAAAAGAGAGTGAGAGGATGTTTCTCCCTAATGATTTGCATATTCTGAATAAATTTGTATTATATATGCCTGTCAAATTTACAAGCACATGTAAAGTCATCATAGTTTCCACACATAGAGTACACAGTGACAAAGCATGGGAGAGATTCAAAGTAGCTGTAGTGAAACAGAACCAAGATTTTTAGTAGACAAATATTCAGCTCAATTTCATTATTTTTTTTCTCATCATCCCTTTAAAATGACTGAAGCACTAAATGAAAAATACTGGAAAAGAGAAACTGAATAACTAGGATGGGTCAGGATGTACACTCACCAATGTTACAGATTGTGCTTTGCACAACGAAAATGGTCCATATGGCCATATTATGCCATATATCAGCCTTTTAAGAGATTACTTAAGGTTTCAGAAACTGAGCTGCTGGGATAGCATTTACATGTTTGATAGCGTGTAGACTGGTAACTTTAGGCCTATATTTTTGAGACCAAATAAGGCATGCCGAATATCATGTCTTAATATTTCATCTCAAATTGTCAAAAGGAACATCAGCATGTAGAAAGGCATAAAGCTGGAGGGAAGACCTGGAGATGAATAGTGAAAAAGAGTAGTGGTTTTAAGAATAGCACAAGAAGAAGAGAGAGAGAGGGAGCAAGTGATCACTGTGCAGACAGATCAATTACTGTGGACATTGCTGTGTACTGGAAGTGGTAGGATGCACAGACACATAATCATTCACAGGGAGAGAATTAAGGCTGTATAAGCACAGCCTTGACTTAATAGCACCCAGTGTGGTAGGTGTGTGATTTTCTTTTTTTCTGTTTTCATGAAGAGGCTTTTTCATTATGCTCAGTTGTGATATGCCTCACTGTACAACACCATCTGTGTTTTAACAGAGCCTTGTTGACCTCAAGTTCTTCTGCTAAAAAAGTAGCTAATGATTGAAGCACACAGCCATCACCTAGAGGTATATCTGAGAGCTGTAAACCAGTTCACTTGGGCTCTCTGTACACCTGCAGCAGTGGCAAGATCAGAGCTGACTGAATCACTGAATCACACAAGGCAAATAATCACCAGAAATATCTCAGTCTTGTGTCTTTACCTATCAGATCCTCCTAATCTATGTTCTTCAATGTAACCCTTTCTGTTCTTGAAATACTAAGCTCCAGTCTATTTTCACTTCTTTGCCTTCACCTTGTCTTTTTGCATTTTATCCCCAGTATCTGGAAGATATTTTCATTCACAACTGATATTTTAAATTTGATGACTCTGTCATGCAGGGAATATTGAATAAAACAATACATTTGTAAATTTCTGATGCAAATTTTCCTCAAAACTTAATTCGGCTTAATAATTAGATTGGAAGTATTTTCTAAATGTGATAGCTAAAACCATTTTTTTTCCCTATTAAGACATCGCCACTATCCTTTGCTTTAATGAAAACATTTGATTGATTCAAAAATACTTAATCAATCATTGTGAAGACAAGGAAAATGAAAGTTGTTATTGTGTACTGGGTGACAAATTTGTGCTTACTATGCCTGAATGATTTTGGCATGATTATTGCAATACCTGCAGCAATTCTTAATATTTATGCAATACTGGCTTAAATCTCAATGAGATTATATCTGCAGTTTGTTTTCTTTGTAACAAAACAGTGCAGTTAAACAGACTTTTGATAACAGAAAAGGGGAAGACAATCAACACCAAGTCACTATTTAAGTGTCCAGGTTCCCTGGGGACCATGGGAGCTGCCCAGGGGGTACTGGCATAGCCCCATCCCAGGCATTGGACACTCCCATTTGGCCAATATCCTGATCAAACTACTTAACTCATGTTTCAAAGTATATTATCTCTTCTAAAAATTCCATAACCAAGTAGCAAGAGCCCAAATATTATACCTCAATCAAGTTTTCCAGCTTTGGAGTATTTGTGATTGGAGTGACTCTCTGGTCTTTCAACAGTTGTGTGTCAATGTGTTTTAGCCAGTCTTTCCAAGATGCAAAAATAAATAGTGAGGGTAAGAGAAACTATCCATCATTATCTGAATAAGAATATTGAAGGATCTGTGGTGTTGAGAAAATATGACAAATACACTGTGGGAACAACATTTAACAACCATATGTTTTGATATGTAATTTAAAATTACAGAAGATATTACGGATTGAAAAACCATATAAGTACCAGAGGCACTTAAAGAAATGATGAGAATTTTCTCTTGTTCAAGAAATCTGCTATGGGCTCTCAGGGAGAGGTTTTAATATGAACAGAAACCTTTAAAGGAAAAGAAATGCTGCCAGCAGTGAGCTTGTTATGGGATACTTCCAGTTCCAAAAAGACACCGTGGAATAAAAGTTACTAATAGTGGTAAGGCAAATATTTCTGTAATGAAAAAGTCTTTCTGGGCACCAACAGTCAATAGTTCAAAAGGTTGTTTGGAAAAAAATTCTTTAAAACAATTTTTAAAGAAAAAGTTATCAAGTATTTGGAGGGAAATGGAAATCTGGATGTAATGTGCTTAGTAAAAATAAATCAACTAACCCATCTAGAGTGAGAAGAACAAAATTAGGAAGAGCAGATCAAGTAACCTTATTTTATTTTATTTTCATGATAAATAGTTTTCCAAACAATAGAAATGTCACTGATTGAATCCATCCTACCACCTGGAAAGCTGTCAGTTGAAATGGAGAATTTACACAAGAGGTGTAGGGCAGCCAAGCCCCGTGCTAATCCAGTGGCTAGACAAGCAATACCAGGTTTTGTGGAGAAGGGAAGAACGGGTAGAAAGATATTAGTAGCAAAGAAACAGTCAGTCTTGGGACCTAATGTGTTTGCTGATCTTATTATTGAAAAACAGGAAGGTGCTAATGTAAATTGCTGACTACCAAACATTGAGGGTCATCTGCCCTGCAAAGAAAGATTAGAGTGCATGTAAGAGTCCTTACACGGAGTAAGGTGTTGGATAACAGAGATGAAATTCAATAGTACAAAGTGTAAGGTCATAAGCTGTAAGATGTCAGTAGATTGCCTCAGGTGGAAGTGACAGAGGACTAAAGAGGTCTGAAGACATTAATCAGCCAGGATGACTGCAATTTGCCCATGTGCATATGTGTGAAAAAGGCCAATGCACTTCTAAAATTTATTAGATCATATTTTTTTCCATCAGAGACAGGGATGTGTCACAGTATGAGCGTCATGGTCTCTAATGAAACTTCTCTTGGTGTACTGTGTATGGTTCTGAGCACCCACGGTGCAGACAGAAAGCTTTGTGCAGGACCAGGTACAGGTGGGCTTTGCTTAAATTTATGAAAAAAAATTCACATTGTTGTTCGTCAGCAAGCAAAAGGGAGGAGCACAGACTGGTCTCCCTCCTGTGCATGTGTTGGCAGTGAGGAAGCTGGGACCAGAGGCAGAGCCGTGCTGTCATCCTGCCCAGAGATGCCTGTCCATGGAAGGACTGTGGATGGGTCCCTTTGGAAGGTTCAGGGACCAACAGAGCAGTCAGGATGAGCTGAGCTGTGCCAGGCTGTGCTGCAGGAACATTTTGGCTGATATCTCACAGAGCGTGAGTGTCTTGCTGGAATCATAACAGACCAGCACTTCCCAATGCAAAACAAGGAGTAACATTCAGCACTCATAATTCAAAACTTGCACCTGTGTTGGTTCCTGCCAGACTTAAATATATTTCCCTCTACTTTTGCATGCTATTGAGGTCAAACTCTCAAGCTGCAATAGGCTGCTCTTCATTCCTTCTCTTACAGGTCTGACTTCATGTGAAATAGACAAACTGAGACTGATGTACAGAATAATGAGACACAGAGATTGACTTTACCTGGAGAGAAAGGTCTTCTTATGGGTGAAGGTGACTAGTTAGGACATAATGGAGTATAGCATGTCTTCCCAAAGTGAGTTCTTTACTGGAGAAAACTGCCTTTTTTTGGGAATCCATTAAGAATATTGGGCCCAACTTTGAAAATACATTGCAGAAGACAACACACATGCTTAAAAACTTAGTCCATCAAAAAATGTTCTGCTAGTTTTATTGAGTATTCTGTAGTCTAGTGAAAGAGAGAGACTTGAATGCTGTGAAATTTGACTACTACACACTACACAGCTAGAGGATTTTGTAGCTTCTCAGCACTTCAATGAACAATCTAGAGAGCTGTTTTTCCTGTTCTGTCAGGCTCTAAATTAATCTTCCATCTTTCCCATTCAGAAAAAACAATCTGGTCTCAGGCACTATGTAATTCTAATTAGCAGAAGGCAGAACTAACATTTACAAAGAGTCTTTCTCCCAGGACTAGTATGACTAAATATACGTGGCTATACAAAGCCAGGGGAATTTGGTGATTTACAGAGCTCCAAGTGGTTTGAAACATGTACTTTGATATTCAAATAGGAGTTAAATGGTTTTAAATTAGCTGTGGATATTTTCTCATTTTAAAACCAGATAAAAGTGTGCAAATTTAAATGCCAACATAATTAAAAAACCCAAAAGATTTTGCTGCCACATTTTCTCCATTTTATTTGCAGAATAAACAGTGGCAGCACAGAATCTGAAAACTGTGTTGGACTTAGTAATGCCATTACATATGGCAAAACTGAAAATCTTGCTTCGATTTTTATATCCCGCATGTGACCTCTACAAACTGTATTGCAATGAGAGCAGAGAAACAAGATGTTTAACTGTTTTCATTGCTCTACATTTCTCTCTGAAATGTTCAAAAGCAATTTATATATAATTAAGCCTTTCCAGATGCCAGAGCAAATAAATGAACCAGCGGTGAAGGAGAGGTCAGGAGTCTAACAGAATCCAGGGGTCCCTCCACTGGGGCCCCTTCTTTCTCTAGTTAGAAATGTATATTATAGACTATACTAAAGCTTAGCATTTGGAGGAAGAAGAAGTTATATCATTTTCATTCTTCCTGTTGCAGGTCTGGCCAGTTTCCTGAATCAAGAGACACTTGATGTGAGTGCCCTGCTCTTTGTTGGCCATACCTCCTGTGCTCAGGTGCAAAGACCAAAATGCCATATGGCTGATGTAGCTGAGCAGCTCCTGGTGTGCAAGGTGAAGGAGCCACATCTGGTGTGCAAGATGAAGCAGCATGTGAACTTACTCCATGGTGCAACAGGAGGTGGCAGCCCCCCAGAGACCAAGGAACTAGTGGGGAGACTGCAGATATCCAGGCAGGGTGGGGAAGAAGAGGATACTGCTGAACCACTGCACAGAAAAGCCTAGGACCCGCTGGTCTCATCCAGACCTTCTGCTGGTGGTTCCACTGAAAATGACAAAGGCCTCAGCAGAAGAGAAGGGTCTGGAAATGTCTTAGTTGTGTCACAAGGTGGGTGTGGTAGAAAGTGGCTATACAAGAACTGAGAGTTAGGGTTAATATTTCTGGCAAGGCAAATGCACAAAATAATGTGGACTAATTGCTCATATTGAAAATTAAATGTGCAGCACAAAGGAAAATTTGTATTTGCAATGAAAACACAATGCATTCCACATATTAAAACCTATTTCCAGGTGACAGAAATTGTTCTGTTGTAATATTCAGCCACACTGAGTGCACAGTTCTGTGCCAAAATGCTATGACCAAAATGAAATGAGACAAACACATTTAACAATCCATAGAGGTGATAACTTTTAATTTAGAAACAAAAAGTTGCGTCATAGAGCTGCATTGTTTATATCTACTTAAAAGTCTCATAAGGTCATGTTCTTAATGTAGTACTTTATCTTAAATAAGGTGATAAAAATGTAACACCTTGTCAACAGAACAAAGAAAGTTCACTTTTATTGAGCACATTGTATGGCTTTACAGTATTTTGCTGCTGACTACTTTTCAAGGTTGTCTGCCATTAAGCTGAAATATCTACACTATATGCACTGTGGTTTGGCATCAAACAAAAAGAAAGATATCCATAAAATATTTTTATTCCTGTATCATTACAAAGGTCATTGTAGAAACTGATCTTTCCTACTTTCTGGATAACAAAGCAAAAGAAAATTGTTTTCTCTCCTAAATCTGACAAAAGGGAAAAAATCCTAGAAATAATTTTTAAAAGAAATATTGATTTTACGCTGAATTTAGTGAAGATATTTGAAAGGGAGGGCTCTCAGTTTGAAGCTGCTGTCATCATGTCTTTGCACAGAGATAGCACAGGGTATCAGTATCTGTTCCTGTCTTTCTCCCTCTTCGATGCTATATTTATCACAACCCTGGCCATAAAAGGTCTGGACTGGGGCTCTGACATTCCACTGACTGCAGACATTATTTTTGTTCTGGATCTTGAAGTCCAGTCCTTACCCCTCATCCTGACTACCTCCTCCTTTGCTGACTTCATTGTTGCTGTATTTTTCTGCTATTCACCACTCCAGAGTTACTTTATTTGCTGCTGATCTTTTGGGCCCCGGTAAGTGTTCCTTTAGGGAAGAAGATTTTATGTGTTCAATTAATTTTAACCTGACTCTGTAATGCCAAATTGATACTAGCTCTCTTTATTCTTCTCATCTCAGAAGTTATTTGAGAGATTTGTGGACATGAACTGACGACTGAGGTTTTACCTGTGAAAAAAAGCAAAGTAGTGCAAGGGTCTGCTTATTATCAACTCAGATATCCCTGAATATTGCCACAGTACTCTCAAATGAAGCATGGCTTATTGAGGAGGAGTTTGACATGTAACTTGCTTCAAGCTTAGAGAATCTAAATCTTTTCTAGTTCCAAAGTGTGTCTTGTGATTTGTAAAGTCATTGACTGAGCTGAAGAAAATGTTATAACTTTTTTTCCTGCTTACAAAGGTTTCTGTGTTTTATCTCACTTTTTTACTGTCCATGGAAGGACTGTGGATGGGTCCCTTTGGAAGGTTCAGGGACCAACAGAGCAGAGAGCAGCAGAGCATCTTAATTAGATCTTTAAAGAATTAGAGACTGGTAAACAGCATGAGAGGTAATGACAATAAAATCACTTCCTTTAATGTGTAGCTATGACCTATGAAAGTATACAGAACTGTCCATCTGTTCAGTAAAGAAAGTTCAGTTTTGTTCAGTTCAACAGTTGCTAACATATAGCTCCAAAACCTGTATATTCATCTAAGGATGGCCACTAATATTTTTAGGCCAAGCTCTGCAGTTTTGAAATCTTACACAGATCTTGAGTGGGAGCATTGCCCTCACACTCAAGGGGGATGGACATAAATTAAGTAAATGCAGGTAGCATGGATTTTATAGAACTTAAAAGGTGGAAGTCAATCCCATAATTAGACAGTGCTCCAAATAGGACCAAAATCCTTAAAAGACTCAGAGTTTCTCATCATGTCTGATAGCATCAGACTACTATATCTGATTAGACTTGCTAATGGATCCTGACCTGTGAGCAATACTTGATGTTTGAGAGGATAAACAAAACGTAACTCATGGCATGATAAAATACCTGTAAAAGGAGTTACCTCTTCTAAGACATGAGTCAGAGCTGGCCTTTGATTTTAACCATGAGAGCTGCTTCCTGCCCAGCTCCTGCCTTACAACCTTAGTTCCTACTCAGTCACAGATGACTCCTCTTACTCCTGAGTTCAGATGTTTTATGTTTCGAAGAAAAACGTTGCCTTTGTTCATTGTAAACATTCTGGCTTTAAGCCCGCTGCTTGTTCTTTGGCTCTGTTAAGATTTAAGAAATGTAAATGTAAATGAAATGCCTCATTTAACTTCTTAATGGGCAATACATGCATTGCTCAATTCTTTTGGATGCTTTCCTTACTTTGAAATCCGGAAGGTTGTGGGAATCCCTGCATGGACAGGACTGGAATAGCTGCTAGCCTTGTGGTCCTTGTATCCTTGTAGCCAAAGCTGCGAATAAAGCTGAAGGAAGACAACTGTAGTACTCTGCAGAGGGAAAACAGGATGTTTTCATATGCTTTCCCTCTCTCTGTGCAAAATAAGATTTGTCTGTATGCCTTAACATTGCTTAGCTGAGAATACAATAGCTTGCACACCCTGAGCTCCCCCACTGCAGATCTGGGAGAAAGCAATGAAGAAAAATGGAGAAGAAATCTGAAATTAGGCAAATTAAGAACTATGTCCTAGCAGAAGCCAACAAAGTGAAATCAATAACAACACAAAATATTGACAATGAAACTAGACAGAATAGTTTTGCTCTGTAGACTTACATGAAAAAATAGCCGGCAAGAGAAATAAGGGAAGTAAAAAAGAATATCTGTTTTTCCCACAGAGAACAAAAGGCTAATGTTCTTTGCCATTCCTCTGCCCTATCTGAGTAAAATAAAAGTTATTGGATAAACTCTTCTCTTTCTAGTCATAATTTCACTGTGGTCAGGGTATGAGCTATTTCTTGTTCCTATGTAAAGATTTCTGAATAGCCTTCTTTCTTTTTGACTTTCTGCAAAAAAGTCATCTGTTCTGTTATCACACAAAGAGAAGTTCCTAATAAAACCCCCCATAAATATAAGAAAGATAAAACATGGTAGTTTGGGGGCTTTTTTAATAATTTACCTTAGTTTGGATATGTGAGTAGATACCAAAGAGAATAGTTTCAATTTGTTGACTCACTCGCAGAACAAAATATTAAAGCATAAAAACCATGGGAAAAATCATCTCAATTTTAATGAAATTGAGATTACACTACAGCTCTATAAAACAGCTCTCATTTTATATGGGAACATCAGATAAGTTGTTTCACTAACATGAACAAAACCAGAAGCAAAATGAGTCTCCTATTGTTGTGAGTGATATTAAAACACACAATAACTAACACCTCTCACCATTGTTTTGGGATCTTTAAATTCTACTAAATATTCCCCCATTGTAGCTCATTTCTATTCATAATCACCTCCTCAGGGACAATCCTAGCAATGCTGAAAGCCTAATAACCAGTGATAAGAGAAAGAAAAGTTATGATAGAGGTTAGTAAAGGAAAGTTTGCATGTCAGAGAAGGGAACAACAGTGTTAATAAACATAAAATAAAACAATTAAAAAATATAAACTGAATTCCCAGATGAAAAAAAAAAAACCCAAGTCTCTTCTGCACTCAACCCTCATCCCATGCTGAGAGGGGAAATACCTCCCACCTGATTGGACTTCCTACCCTGAGTGACTGCAAGACCATCTATTGATGAATGTGCAAAGTAGAACTTGGATGGCAATGTTGTCTGGAGGAAGTTTCTTGATGAACTTGAACATGAAATCCTGGCTTTTAAAAAAAGGGTCATTCAGACTGAAGAGCATGATATTGTTTTATTCATTGCATACTGACTCTATCCCTGATTAAACTGTAAAAGTGGAGGATATTTTAAATGGATCTCTCGAATCACGTGCAAATTAATCAATGAGATGCATGTTTACAGAAAAAAGTCACATCCTTCTCAATCTTAATGTTTTTCATTCACTGTTAAAATATTAAATTGAATATTGAATACCTGAAAATTTTATTACAAAAATGAAGTAAATGTTCATAAATATTTATTTTAGCTTGCAAAGTACTGGTTAGTCTTGCCCACGACTTTTTAAATAAGCTATTACTTTATTCTTTCTTTTGTAATTTAACAAAAACTGTACACAATCTCTGAAGAAGACAAGCACACAAAATTTAATAAGTTGGCAGTAATGAGTGGAGAAATTAATCACATAAATCTTCAATATTTTGCTGTAACAGGGAGGCCAACTACAAATGGACATACAAAATAGTGCAAGATTTTCTGTTCCTGGTGAATAACATACTAGCATCTTGAAACTTAAATACAAACCTATCCTTATGTTTAAAAAGCATCATAAATAGAAACCCCAAAGCACAAAACTTACTGTGCTTGATTTTTTAATGTCTGGGTTAGCTTTTATTTTCTGTGTTATTTGTATGCTAACATTAGTCCTTATGCTTGGTCTGTTCTCTTTCAGACATTGTCCTGTCACCATTACCTTAATAAACGTGCAGTAAAAACAAAACCAGGAGCCACCCATGATGTCTTTACCATTCTACCAAAGGCACCACGATCACTACGACCACTCGTACCGCCACAAAGCACTGCAGTCCACTGTCAGCCAGTACCAAAAGGAAACCAAGAGCAAATCTGCTGTCTATGCTCAAGGATCTACAGCTTATGCCAGGAGCTCTGCAGGCTATCGCCATGCATCCGCAGCAGGCTTCAGCCTTGACTCTTCAGCAGCATACAGCCACGGCTCTTCTTCAGCCTATGACCTTGAGTCAGCAGCCTACAGCTATGGATCTGCAGCCTATGAGCAGTCTGCTGCTCAAAGCAAAAGATCTGCTGCCTACAGTCTTGATTCTGAATCACTGAGCAACAGCTCGGCTGCCTACAGCCATGGGTCTGAATCCATCAACAAGCTGGCTGCAGCCTACAGGCTGGGATCTGAAGCCTACACTCTTGGGTAAGCAAATCTGTCTTTGAAAAAAATATTTTGAAAGACTAATATGCAACTACCTCCCACTGAAATCAATGGCAAAACTCTCCTCCTCTTCCACAGAAGTTGTCTTTATAACTTGTTAATGTCTTTTACAGGCTTGGGGTTTTCTTTTGGCTTTGGCAAAGGGAAGGTCTGTGGTCAAATTAGTTTGTTGGACTAATTCATGTATAATGGCTGGACTGGTGTAAGAAGAGCACTGGCAATGCCAGTGCAGCTGAATGATGACATGGTCACACTCCAAACTGGTTAGGGGTGAGCCACCTTTCCTTCCAAATTGTTCAGCCATAGTAGCACAGATGTATTTAATATGCAGTGTTGATACAGCTTTTGCTCTTACCTGGCCAGGTTGGAAGAGTAAAAGAACTTAGAGCTGTTTGCATAACTTTGAGCTGACATGCCCATATATGATTTAAAAACCTCTTTTTCAGACTATTGGTTTCTCTCGTACACTGAATGTTTCAAGAAACTGAAATTTGCACACAGAATATGGATTGAGATTTAGTGTTTCCAAAGTAGGAATACTCTGAAGTGTTCATCTTGCACTAAGAGAACATCTACACTTAGCTACTATGTTTTTTTGTTTAATTAAAATAAATATTCCCGCAGCAATTACATTAGCAGAATATTTTAGATATCATAGCCTCACATTGCTTATATGTATGTCAGAGATTTACAGAAATTAGGGGAGTATTAAAGTAAGATTAGAGCAGCTGTTAGCAATAGAGGAAATGATAAACAAATTATAGCCCAAAACATCTGCTCACTGTTACGTTAATAACGTAATAAAAAACTTAGAGTATTATTAGCAGAGATGATCAAGACTTGTCAGTCAGAAAAATTTAAATTCTTAAACCTAAATATCCTCCAAGGATTGTAGATAAATATGGAATTTTGGACAAAACCACTGAAGGAAAGACTATCTGTACCTCAGAAAACAGTACTTTGTAATTGTAATCTTCACTTTGCTTTCAGGAAGCTCAGAGCAAAGTCTGTATTTGCCTGGGTCTGCTCAGGAATTTGAACCTTTAAGCTGCTGGTGCCCAGATGAACCATTTGATTGCCTGACTGTCTTGGACAGGGTAATAGCAAGTCTTTGCTGGTGAAACAATTTTTCTTGTGCAAATAATCAAGGACTGGGTAGAGCACCGAGAGGTTCATTTCTAACCTGCTGATGAAGGGAAGCAAACTGGAGGTGCTGGGACTGAGGATTGTGTTTCCAGAAGGTGTTGGGTAGTGTAAGAAAATACTAATTTCTGTAGTGATGCAGCTGTGCCTACACACTGCTGATGACCCTAACCCAAAGCCTCCTTCTTCTCATAGAAAAATATTCCTAGAAGAAATGGTAACATTACTTGAAGTTGCAAAAATTATTGTAAAAAAGCCAAAACCTGCTTCCATGTCACAGTTACTCTGGTTTGTTAGATGAGTTTCTTCTGAAAGCTGTGTGTTCTCACCAAGAACTCTTCTAAAGTCAACAAAATAATATTAAAGGAAATGGAGCTGCTTAACTGGGAGAGAACTCAAAAATTTTTCACATTTCCTGAAGTTTTGTTTGAGAAAATAGCTCTTGTTTTAAAATAGTATGGTTAGTGATAACTTCCAAACTACTTTGTTGTACAAGAGTTGCCAACATATTGGTGTACTGTCCTGCTAAGCAAAGATAAGAATGTCTTAGATGTAACTTTGTCTGTCCTTGTATTGGAGTTTTGAGAATCTCAGTGCTGCTGTGTAAGACTAGGGCTCATGAGACTCTCTTTTGCACAAAACTTAATTACTACATAACAGAATACGGTTCTGAATTATCTCAGTAATTAACCTAATTTTATAGTTAATATGGCCTCTATCTTGGTATTTATTTGTTTTTTGCAGTCCATTTTCCTGCAGTTTGCAAGAGGTAATAAAATATATCAACTAGAGCAACTACATGGGTAAATGTGGTGCCAATTTAAAATATTTTTTTCCAGGTTTGTGCTATCATCTTACTAAAAATCAAACTATCTTCTCCAAAACACTTCAAGCAATAATGTGGAGACAAAAAGTGTTATACTGAAATAAATTGGGCAAATCAGAGACTTTCTGACTTCATCCTTATGAAAGGAATGGTGTAGCAAAACTAAAAGAAAAAGAGTCCTCAAATACTTTTAATTTTCAAAAAGTAGAGAGGACCCTGAACTGAAATGCTGTGTCTAATTAACCTACATCAGTGGTGGTTGCTTGACACCTGAATGGATCCACAAATCTGAATCCAGATAAAATTATTCTGCTGACAGTTGATCATTGCATATCATTAGATCTTAACATCAAATATACATTTATGTATGATAGATAAACCCCATAAAGCCAAACAGGAAAAGTATACTATTGAAATACAGAGCTTCTATTCAGGTCATTTCTTGTTTTTAACCAAAGTAGCTGTTGCTAAACTTTACTATACCTGCAAAATTTAAGTCTCATAATTTTCTGTAGCCACCTTACAGAAGAGAGCATTCAAAACACAACAGTGTTGACTTGCAGGTAGTGTTGTGTGGGGAATTTATCATGGGAAACAGCAGGGAGGGACTAAGGACCAGCTAAACTGCAAGACTTTGACCTAAACCCAATTCACTGGCATTGAGGCTTCGCTCGAGAGGAAATTGTGCCTAGAGCATGGACAAAGGCAGCTTGAAGGAGATTCAGCTTGTGTTTCATGAGAACAAAAAAAGCTCCCCTTGCAAGTGGGCAGCCCTCTCCCTGAACTGTAGGTCTTCTTCACAGCATGGTAGCTTGAAGAAGTAAAACTGAGAAATTAAAACTGGTGAAATCAAGGGGTAAATGCAGAAGCTTGTAGCTTTGCTGGTTACGGTTTGCAGAACCTAGGGCTTCTAAAAGAAAGCAAGTCTTTCATGTAAAGGTTCCCACTTCACACCCAGCCCTCTTTACAAGGTAGCTCACAAAGCCACCCGTGGCAAAACACTGCTTCCTTTGGCCTCTGTAGAGTCAGGAGGACTGGGGGATGCTGCCTCTCTCAAGGAGTGGACAAAGGATGGCAGCTGTCTCACAAGAACTGTTGTTGTGGCCACACATCCTCCTCTCTGTCCCATCCTTGGTGACTGCAGCATGGACAGGTTGGTTCCTGTGGGAGAACCCTCTTCCCATGGCATCTCTCCATCCTCTGTGTGGTTCTCAGAAGCTTTGAGTCAGGTCTGCCAAAGCTGCTTATAGCACTATGAGCCTTTCAAATGGGACGGCTGGATTAAACATGTTTATCTAGTGGGGTTTTTTTGGAAGCTCAGTCATTTGCCTTTACTCAAACTTTGACTGACTTTGCATGTTTTATTTTCCTGGCCAGCAGTATCAAAATCCCATTGTGTCACGGATTGGCTATTGGCTACCAAATGGGTCAGAGAAATGCTTAGAGATAAAACACAAGTTATTGGTGTGGCTCAGGCATTTGGATATGTTTTTCATTCCAGGAGAAACAGCACAGAAGACATGGCATAATTCAGGTAAAACAAGCAAGCAGAGGAGAGACCATTTACTAACTTGCAATTAATTATGCTGCCAGACACCAGGAGTGAATGCTGTTCAGAGCAATATTGTGACCTGCATCATGACTGGACTGAGTAAATAACACACATGAAGAAACATGAGAACACTCTGATCTTAAAATCCCTACTGGCACTGCTTATCTGTTGGTTTACTATAGATGAGGGTTAAGAAGGTGGCTTCCGAGAGTCATAGCCAAGCATGGAAATTGTTTTAATGAGCCCTGCTATGTGGAAACAATTCCCCTTAAAAAAAAAATGTTGATGTGGAAGCCATGTTAGAAAAAGCAGCGTGATTATTTCCAGCAGTATTGCCTGGGCCTGTGACAAATCTTTCAGCAACTTTAAATTAATATAGTCACAGAAGAGCATTTCTCATCTTTAGAGGCTAGCTTGAAAGAGGTCCCCTTTGAAAATCCCTCTTTTCTTTTTTCTCTCCTCTAACTGGGTTTGCCAATCCACTCTCTCCTATTCATGGTTAACAAATTCAAATATTGCATATTAGGAAAGAAACAGCTGCTGGAAACAGAGCCTGGAAAATGCCTCTTGCTAATGGAGCAGGTACAGCTGGTACAGCTATTGTGTGTCCCAAGTGGATACCTGCCAGCTGTTGGAACAACGTGAGAGATAAGTGTAAAACAAGCATGCTAAGGACAATATACATTATTTTCTAGAGCTGTAAATGGGCCCTTTCATGAAGAGGTGGGTTGTCTATAAAATAGGGTGCTGTGGTCCATAGGACACATACCTACATCCACTGGGTGCAGGATGTCTTTGCATGGCTTGGGAAATGTGTCCTTTCAGGCAGAGAAACAAGAGCAATGCCAGCATATTGCAGTATATTTATTTCTGATAATAAGATGTGAAAACAAAATCTTTGATTGGGGGTTTCAGAGGCCCTACACAGTGCTGTTGCATTTACTTCCCCTGTTAGACTAGAAGGAAAAGCTAACAGTGTCCATCTGTTTTTTACATCTCAACAGGACAATACCTCTCCTTTTAGCATTTCCAGTCACCCAACTCCCATTTCAGTGACCTACTGAGAAACTAAGCAAATGCTGGCATTGCTATTTTAATGTGCTGAAAACCATCAAGAAATGAGAACACTAAGCTTGGGTCACTTGCTTTGATAAGGCAGTACAGATAATATCTGACCTGGAAAAACACATGCATACACTAGCTGGGCAGATCAAATGAGGCTGAAAGCTGTTAAAAGGTCATGGTACTGTTCCTCCTGGTGAAACTAGAGAGCACTGATACCTTGCTCCTTCTCCTCCAGGGAGATTCTGTTCCACATATCAGGTAGAAGGTTGGAACATTTTAAAATAAAGGGCAAGATTTTATAGTCTGGTTTAAAAAAGCTGAAGTCTTCATTTGGGCTACCTAAATAACGCTTGCAAGCAGGGTTTGATTTTTGTATTGCACAGCAAGAAATAGTAATAACAAAAGGAAAACATGGAAATAATTTTAATTAAAGACCAATTTGTTTTCCCACGCAAAGATCTCCATTTGAATATGTATTTCTACTAGCCTCCATATAGCTCAGCCTGAACAAAAGCAAATAATAGGAGGGTTTGCAAAGGAGAAACACTTACACTGTTTATCATTTACTCATCTCAGCTCTTGGTTTATGCAGTAGCATTGTAAAAAAAAAACAAACGACAATTTGGAATTACTTGTGGTACCTCTTTGAAAACATCAGCTGGATGCTCTGATGTGGTCATGAAGCAATTAGAAATTTTGGAACATTAGTAAGGAAAAGTGAAAATAAAACAGAAAGCATATCTTGTCAGTGTGTTAATCCGAGGTGTGCTCACAGCTGGAATACCAGTTGCAGTTCTGATAATCTCATTTTAAGAAGTACAGTCTGAAATTAGGGGAGGGCTGGAGATCAGCAAGCAGGGCATTGGGATGTGTGGGATACCTTCTGCCTAGAGAAGGTAAGACACAGGGGTTCTCACCTTGGGAGGAGGCAAACATGGCCATGTAATGTTAATGCATAAAACAGTGAAAGAAATGCAGAGGGTGAACAAGGAACAATTTTTCACTGTTTCCCACACAGAGCTGCATGTAAGTACAAAAAGGATTTTAAGTTGTAAATGAAACAACCAGGAATCAAGTGGACTCTCAGAGGGTTCAGCCTAAAGCCCCTAGGATATCTGGTGTCAATCAAAATTCCAGGCTTGTCCCATTTTAAAATAGGACAGAAATAAAAGTCACCAGCTAGGTGAAGAACTGCTGCTCCTTAAAGACCACAGAAAATTTCTGAAGAAAATTTAAAATATTTTGCTTCTGATGTCTCTCAGCATTTATCTGACAATGCATTCTCCCTAAGCATTTGTGCTTGTGGACTGTAATGATTGCAACCACATTGGTGCCCAACCCAGGAGTGAGGCCATTGCATAGCCTGGTTCATTCCATCTCTTCCCTTTTATTTTACTCTGCTTGGGCTGTTTCCAAGTGTTTTCTACTGGGATTTTTGTCCCCAAATCTGGGTCCACCACCCTTGGACACCCTTGCTGGCTGCCTTGGGTAGCATCTGGCATCAGAGCCCAGTGCAGAGAGCCTGTGCCTCCCCTAGGCTCATTTTGTGTCTTGGCTGACCCAGTGATGCCTGCCATGCTCAGCACTCAGCCCTGGTCCTGCAGTGTGTGTCACAGACCCTCTCTGTCTGGGCTTTTATTTGTGTGGAAACCGGGAAGGAAGAGGAAGGAAATTTTTCCTGGTCTGTGCCAAGTGTTTCTTGGCTGTGGTGCTGTAGATGTGGTGGTGGTGGCTACACAGTGGACACCAAGGGAGCAAAGAGGAGAGGGCTGAATCACTGCAGTGCTGGGCAAAGCAGTTACAGATGAGTTGCATGAGATGGGGACTAAGCAGAAAGTATGGGAAACTCTTACTGATGATGCTGGGAGTGGCAGGGCAAAGAGATGAGGACTAGAAAGCAGATGTGAGAGAGAATGTGAAGTCCAAGCAGGGAACTGGGTGAAGATTAAGAAGAGATGGGAGTAAGAAAGCCATTAAGAGAGCTAGAGAATGGGAGACTGATTTAACAGGTCAGGGAAAGAAGTCAGTCTGAGCAAAGGGACGGGCACAAAGAAATGAAGGAAAGATAGAAGAATGAAACTGGACTTGTGTGATCTCACACACAGAGTCTTACATGGGTAGATTGTTAACATGTATTTTGGAAATTAAGCAGTTTTCCTGGTGTGACTTGTGTTGGTGGCACCTCTGAAGCCTGGTACTCTTGCAAGGCTTCAGCCTAAGGAAAACATTAGCCCAGGTATGTGTCTGTAATTTTATATCATACATGTGTAACATTCTCAGAGGTTCAGTGCTAGCATGCATTTCAAAACTCATATATTGGTACAGCATGCAGTGGAGTGACACCAGGGAGAGCTTCCCAGGGTGTGGGAAGAAGTTTATCCATGTTAGTGGTACATCTCCAAGCTAAAGAACCTAGATGAGAAAGCACATACCTTAATTCAGCTCCTGTATCTATGCACATAAGCAGGAAGATTATGCCATGTAGACAAATCTCCGGACCAGAAGCAGACACACAGATTTTCCTTGGTCATGTTGAGACAGAGATGGACAGACACTTTGGGGATTTTCAAAAGTCTGGCAGCTAATTAGGATGTTCCATAGACCTGGGAGTTAGAGAGGTGTTGCATTGGGAAAAAAAGATGGGGATATTTGAAGCTTTGTTAATACAGTTTGTAGCCATGTTAAAAATGAACTCAAAATGACTCCCTCAACTATGCTTCACATCCATCAGAATCCCTTCCCAGCTGATGGGAGGGGAAGCCTTTCCTTTGGTTTGCTTTCTGTTCTTGCTGCTCATTCTCTATTTATCCATGCTATGTTAAATGGTGTTATTTCACTTACTTCTTGGCTTTCAGTGGACTGGGGAGGTACAGGAGAGCAGTAGGAACGGCAGCACTAGTAACTGTACAATATGGTGCCCTACAATTTCTGTAGAGATTTAAGTGCATTATTACTTTGAATATACTTTGGTTGTGGACCAGACAAATTCAGGACTGTAAACTTTGGAAAAGTGGAGGTTGTGAGTTTGGACACGACCTTCAGAATTACTCAGTGGTCTCAATGATGTCAGTAACTACCAAAACTGGGTATTCAATCTCTCCAAGTCCCAAACCAAGAAGCCATTTAAGGTGCAGTTCTATCAGGTATATTGTTTATTCTCACTATCTAGATTTAATATCAAGGGGCATCAGTGTTACATTTATAATTATGAATTTGTCAAAAGTGTACTTAGTGATCTGCTTAAAAACTCCAAAACCACGGTTATTAAAAATTATGTTTTTTTCTTATCAAACAAGAGACAACAAAAAATTTTAGTACTTTAAACTTATTCTGGAGTGTTTCTTAAAAACTTTTATTTTCCCTGAATTTAAAATTTTTATTTTTATTTCAGATTGAAAGATTCCAATTTAATGATTGAAGATCAATCCTATAAGATGAGTCCCAAAGCAAAGAGAGCAAAACAGAGTTTGGTATCAGAGGACAAGGAGAATGAAGTCATTGACTACTCAGTGCCCGTATTCACAGGACGGTATGCTTATTTTTCTTTTGTGTGGTATCTTATTTCTGACATTTTATTTATAAAATAAAATATAACAGTCTCTTTATATTCTCGTGGATCTCAAGGTAATTGTTTGCAGTTCACAGGAGGGATAGAAAATCAAGAAGAAGTCAACCAACAGGCAGAAAATGAGAAAATGAGCATACAGAGCCAGGGCAAGTGAACCTGGGTGTCTGGACTTTGTTTTAAACAGATCACCAGGGCCACTTTCTATGAAATTAAGATAGTATAACCCTTCCTATTTGAAAATGGACAAGTATATTTTCCACATTATTTTAGCCTTATTCTCTTGGTTTGAAGACTCGTTCTCTAATTCCATGCTTCCTACCAAGCATTAGACATAGAAAGAATGAAAAAAAATGCTAATTTTTTATCCTGGCACCAGCTAACACTTGGAATAAAGCCAAATGTCAAATAATCATAATGATTCATACCGATCTCACGTGTTGGTGGTATTTATTGCATGGTTACTGTGGATGTAATACATCTTGCTGCAGCAGTATTCTCAGTAAAGCTGAATATGAACTATACGTGGGAGCCAGAATCAACACAAGCAAGGAGACTCCCCTGCCCTTTTTGGGGTATGGCATGCTGATTTTATTAGGAGTCTCTGACAGTTTGAGCAAAGTTGCTTGTCCATAATACATAGCAGGGTGTGCAATGGAAAACTGGTTCCTGCTTGGAGGCCAGGAGAAAAATTTCTTTCCACCTACAGTTGAATAGGAACCTCCTTTCCACTTGTCTTTCTTCTGCAGCCCAGCATTTTTCCTTGGACACTTCCAAGATGTATCTGGGAGCCAGTGCTCTTCTGTCTACTGATTAATCAACACCCAATATCACTTCTGCTTTGTGTCCAAACGTTTGCTTTCATATGAAACTGAGTTCCATCTTGTCAACAGGAGATATTGCTTTGCCTTTTGAGTGTTTGTGGTGAGACCAGCAGTTCAGGATATTATTAATTCCTTCCTACTAACTTGGAGTAATTTTTTCCTCACCCCTTGTACATTTCAGTGTTGGATTCACTGCTCTTTGTTCCAGCCAACATTCAGAAACACACTGTTGCATTTTTAAATTGTTTCTTCAGATTTTCATCTGTATCTTCTCTGAGAGAAATACATAAATATGTCTCACACAAAACTTTCAGTAACATGTTTTCAAGTTTTCTCACTACCTTTGAACTTCACCTTGTTTTTCGGCTTACATAGCAATAGATTTGCAGTTCATCATCTGTCTCTTATGCCCTCTACCACAAATATCCTCCTTTTTTGTTGTGTCTCAAGCCTACAGAAGTAAAATTCATCATGTTGGTCAATAGCTGAAAATCATGACTACTTCTGGATGACAGTGTTAGATGGTTTATAGGCCCCTGTGATCTTAAGACATCATGTTAATGAATCTTAACAAATCTTAAAAAAAACATCTTTTTTTTATTTCCTTCTTGTAAAGTGAATACAGTAACTATCTGCATTCTAACTCAGTGTGGTTGTGTGTAGCATCATTTGTGTCTGTGCAATACTTTGGGACCATATGTTAAGAGTTACTGTCGGATTCTTACATAATTGTTAATGTTAATCTTCTTGACAAGGCTCTGAGCAACCTGATCTAGTTGAGGATGTCCCTTTGTACTGCAGGGGTGTTGGATGAGATGACTTTTAGGGGTCCTTCCAACACAAATCATTCTATGATGCTACATTTCCATGATTCATCCTGTTGGTATCAATCTTACCTTTTGCACATGGCAGTTCAGGAACTTGTGTGTGGTATTTTTTCCACTGAATTAACCAAAGCAGTTTTTTGGGTTTTTTGTTCGGTTCTTTTTTTAATTAGTCAAAATATATAAAAAGGACATATGATTATTGTTAGGGTGCCCAGTGCATTATGGCATGAAAAGAGTTGGTATCTTTAGGCCTTTCTTTTGTTGCCATCTTGTTCATGACTGCATGCCAACACTGCGGAAGTTGCATGCCACATTTCTGTCACATATTTATTTTTGTTTGAAAGATAACAGCTGAAGCCTGTTGGACCACGTGCATATTATATATAGTTCTCAAATTCTCCTGTGAAGCTGATGTGTTGCTTCCCATGGCAGATAACTTTTACACAGAATTGTTATTTGTAAAGGTCAGGTCTCTCTTGGTTTGTCAGAGTTGTTATCCATGCTGCTGGGCGACCTTCAGAACCATGTCACCATTTTCCATCACTTGGTTCTATCTCAGAGCCCCCAGGTTCTGCTGTAAAAACCTCTCACTCATTATTCACTTCACCACTCTTTAAACACCTAGCCTAATCCTTGTAAAATAAAATTAAGGACATCCAGCCAGTGTTCTAGATGATAAAACAGATTGATTTAAAGCCACAACTGCTAAAGATAC
Source organism: Phaethornis superciliosus (assembly GCA_023637945.1). Classification (NCBI taxonomy): domain Eukaryota; kingdom Metazoa; phylum Chordata; class Aves; order Apodiformes; family Trochilidae; genus Phaethornis; species Phaethornis superciliosus. The sequence goes on along the minus strand of JAJQWJ010000002.1, from coordinate 49,011,415 downwards.
TGGATGTCTCTCTTGGAACTATTTGCAAACACAAGTGAGCCTATGCCAAAGGACTGAAAAAGGCAGATGCCCTTTAAATAATATTTTGTGTGTGCTGTATGGGATTTGATCCTGTTGTTTCTGCTTAATTTTTTTTTTCGACTGAAACCTTTAAGGCTTGACTGCAGAATCAACTCTTAAATGGTCGTGTGTGCTGATTCTGATGCATGCATCATTTCAGGGAATATGCTTCTCTTTGATCTGGGAAGATTATAACAAGAATAAATTATTAGAAAATCTATTTATTACTGTTAACAAAAAGCATCTGGAAACTTCTACTGCAGATGACTAGGATGAGTCCTACATGAGTCTGAGGATATTCATTGTCCTCCAGAAGATGCTTTGTGGTCTATGCTGTAAAGTTGCAAGATCTCAGCTACTGTAATTAAGGAGGAAGTTATCTTAGCTTGCTTTGAAGAAAAATGCCACTGATTCATTTAAACTGTGTAGATAGTTAAAATCCTATTCATTAAACAGAGTTCTCAAAATTGTCTTTAGATATCTTGACAATATCTCTGCAGCTTCAGATGGTATTTGTGCAGGGAGCTGGTGTGCCCAAGTGAAAGGAATCAGTCACCCCACTGATATTTTTAATAAAATAAAACTGAAACACAAAGTTCAAGGAGAATTTGAAAATGAGAGATGTGAAAGCTCCATGCTGTTAAGTAAGTTTTTTAATCATTTGAGCAATTTTTATGCGTGATTAAGTTTACAGCACTTTCCACTGCTTGGCTGCCTTGCATCTCACTGAATGACTTCATATCCCAAAGATAAAGGGCTGGACAGTTAATTATGGGTTTGGCTCCAAATTTTCTTGAGAAAATCTTGTTGAGATGTGTTATCAAATACATAATATTAGCAATCCTAAAGAAATTGAAAAAAAATTAATTCTTCCTAATCTTTTTTTTTGCTTTCTAGCAGTAGTAAGCATTTATGATAAAAGACTGAGGCTGGGCTTGAGTACTTTCTGAAAATAAACAGATACAGCTTTCTTTGTAGTGCTTACAGGATAGCACTTCTCAAGAATTTAAACAGAGCTTTTCATTGTGCCATCTAATGGTACTCTGAAGAAACCAAACTCAGCAGAAGAACATTGATGTTTCTCCTTAAGCCAAAGAACTCCTTGCAGATGTACTACACGGGTACTACTATAGCAGCTATGATGCCTTGACAGTGCCAAAAATTTATGGCTGCAGTGGTATGTCCACACACGATATGGAAACAGGATTGAACCCACCAAGAACCATTCTTTGCATTTCACCTCTGTGGAAAGCCCAGGGAGCATGCTTCAGGAAAACATTTTGTTGAAAACATTTGAAAGAAGAGTCATCCTACAAGCATTACAAAATTGAATTTTCTATTAATAAAGATTTTTTTTTTATATATACAGTAGTATGTTTTTTTTGTATAATAAATGAGGACATGGTTACATAGCCACAGTTATCTTCTTTCCCCCTTTGGTAGTGCTATTATCAATGCCACAGCCATAAGTCAGTAACTGGTGGTCTGTGGGCATGACTTCCACTAATCTTTATAGTGGAGATATGAAACCACAGCAGTATAATTATGTCACAGTTTTAGCCAATAACCAAGTGACAGATGCTCACTCTCCACTACCCTCCCAGAGGAACATAAAAAGGAGAATAAATGAGGGACACTTTAAGGTTAGAAAAAGACTAGAATAGGTTTAATGAAGTAGTACTAATTATGATGATGATGAACTACAATTATATACAAATATTTAAATATGGAACCCACACTCCTTGGTTAATAATCAAAAAAGTCCCAAACTGTACTCAGCAGGAGCTGGGAGTGCCTGAGTACAGGGTCATGTGGACAGTCCACAAAAGCCTTGGAATAACCAAGCTGGTCCTAGTCTGGGAGGCAGGACCTGGCCTGGTAAGCAATGTTCTTCTCCAGCAAAAAGATAAGATGCAAGAACATCAGCTGCAGCACAGGTAGCAATGACAAAGCAAGTGCAAACTTCAATCCACCCAATACACCAGCCAAAGAGGCCAAAATGAGATTCTCCTAGGAGCCATTTTATGCTGAGCACCACAGGAAGGAATGCATTGATTGATTGATTGATTGGTTGGTTGGTTGGTCCATTTGGGTCACCTGCTCCATCACCTCCTCCCCATAGGCATGGGTGTTCCCCCCAGTATAACTGCTACACCCACAGACTGCTTCTGGGGCTTAATCAGCTTTTAGGGGGTATTGCTGTAGGCAATTTTTATTCTGACTCTCTCAAACCAGGACATATGGTTAAGCTGAAAATGTGTATGGCATAGTTATACAGAGGCACTGAAAATGGTCACAACTTTGGACAGTGAAATACTCAGTGGTTCTCCAGTACCCTTTCATGATTCTGCTTTGAATACATATGTGACTGCAATAGCAGATATGTTTTATGAAAGACTGTTGGCCACTATACATCGTTAATTTGGTAGAAAGTGGAAATTTAATATGTTCTACACATTTTTCCAATGGGATTCTGCTTTTTGACAATTCTTTTAGAGCGGTGAATATCAGTGGGATCACAGACACAGAAGAAGAAAGAATTAAAGAAAGTGCTGCATATGTTGCCAAGAGGAACCTTTTTGCTACAGGTGAAGGAATTAGTGTCAGCAAAGTGGCCACTTCCTCAACTTCTGAAGAGGAGTATCATGAAAAAAAATCAAGGAAAGTAGCGATCCGGGAGTCTGCTGAACGTGTGGCCCTGCAGAAAACGGTAAAAGAAATAAAGACCTAGGCTGTAACAGCATGGGTCTTCTTTTGTTTGGTGTTAGTTAGGATTTGTTAGGGTAGTTACGATATGTAATGTCCAGACTGGCAGAATGTATCAAGAAAAATATGTTTCATGTAATGTTCTGAGCAAAAGAATTGGTGATATGCTTATAAAATATCCTCAAGACACGAGGTTGGTGGGGGTGTAAAGACCTTTGAAGGGCAAGGTAAAAATTTAACATAATCTGAAAAACTGAGAAATAGTGAAGGTGAAATTTGATAACCACCAAAGGAAATCGCTATACACAGAAGAAAAAGAATAAGTAAACAAGGAATGCTTGGCTAGGTAGAGGTACTGGAGGATCTGGGAGTTATAACAGGTCATAAATCTAATGTCAGTCAATTTAATGACTGTCATTTTTATATGGAAATGTATGCAATTCTAGAGTGTATTAACAAACGTAATTAAAATCCAGGGGGTAATTATTTTGTTGTGTTGGAAACTGTTGGATCTCTGATAATGAGTAGTCACTGCTTATGAGTGTTGAGGACAAGTAGAACCTGTCCAGAGCTGAGAAACAAGAATCATAAGGAAAATTGGTGTTGCACAGTTTATTAAAAAATGGAGAATTCTGAAAGCTGTCTTTTATTGATAACCGTAATACAGGGAACAGTAATTCTCCATATATGTGAAAGTTCAGATAGAAAATAAATAGTTTAGTTTTAAGAAAGCAAGATTTGAAGTGTATTAGGAATGTTTTTTCCAGTTCTGTTGATAGCCAAGCAGTTGAAACCCTTATTCTGGGATGATTGAAAGATCCCATCAGCAGGGAAGGTTTGAAAGCAATCTGTCAGAGATGATCCTGGCACATATAAATTAGACAAAAGTGAAAGAAGACATTTGACTTTCAGACCTTTTTCACCTTTCACTTTGTATTAAGATAAATAATTAAAGGTGGGAAATAATTTTACTTACAATAGCCTTAAGGGGAAAAAGCCAGTAAAATCAAAGAACAACTACTTGAAGGTGAAAACTTTGTTTTCTGTGTCCAGATAAGATTAGTACGTTAAGTATTTCTATTTGGATTTTTAAATAAAAACTGTATACCTTTCTACAGCTCTCACAAAAACTATGCTTTTGTATGTTAATAGTTTGCACTTATAATTGCTGGAGTTTATAGTCAAATGTTTCTTTTCCAGATAGAAGAGACTCAGGCATTCCACAAAAAATTGAATCAAGATAAACTTTTACATGCTCCTGAGTTTATTATTGAGCTTCGTTCTCACACTGTCTGGGAAAAGCAAAATGTGAAATTTCGTTGTTCTGTGGCTGGCTGGCCAGCCCCCCGTGTTACATGGTGAGTTTGTACTTCTACTACTGAACATCATCACATAGCCAGTATGTGAAGTTATCTCAGTGAATGTACTCTTTTTTTCAGGAAAGGTTCAAGTCCCATTAAAAAAAATGAGGTACAGAGGCCTGTCAAACACCTTCTAAGTTACCTTGTACAAAAAAAAAAAAAAAAAAAAAAACAACAAAATATTCAAAAGCAAAATAAAACTTTCTGTAACAACAATACAAAGATTTTTTTTTTCCATAGAGACACCCAATATATCCTTTCCGTCTACAGATCAAGGCAGAATAACAGTTTAATTTACTGTCAGTATTATCCTTAAAAAAATGTTTTCCAAGTACTTTGTTTAGTCTACAAATGCCATTAATCTCCCTGAAGCACTAAAGAATGATTTGGTTAAGAACAAGCTGTGTGGCTGCTGAGCAGCTACAGTACTGAATCTCCATGAAACTGGAATCTGGTGATGCAGGGTGTTTATATCAGACACAGCAAAATTATTTGAAGTCAAAGGCTGCAGATAAATTCAGGATCAGCCAAATCTTCTGAAAGTTTTGGAGTCTGTTGGAAACTTTCTATTCACTTGGATGGTCTTTGAACCAAATCTTTACTTTAAGAGTTCCAAAATGTACTCTTGGTCATAGCTGAAAGTCTAATTTTACTCTTGAGTTAAAGTTTACCCTGAATGAAGCTGAATTTAATTTAATAATGACTTGTGAAGTCATCTCTTAAACTGATCTTTATTACCTGTTCCATACTATACAGATACCAACAAGTTGTGAAGATAATAGGTAATAGTTGTTTTCAATCATAAAACGAGATTTGATGCTCATTATTGAATTTAAAAATTTCTTCTAGAATGTGTATATAAAATATATAAATGTGTTTATGAAATGAACAAAAAGTAAGCCTGTGTTCAGCATTAGCTAGGAATAAGCTTTGTGGAGACTGTATTTGTGGAGACAGCAGAAAATATCTACTATAGCATGATGTTAAGTACTACTGTTATTTTAGAATTTACTGCTTGATTTCTTGATGGACTCTGATCATTTTAGATATAAAACCCTTAATCTGAGGGCTATTAAAGAGCAGTGCTATTAAGCAGGTCATTACCAGGCCAGATGCCCATGAAGTGACTTGGTCTCTCTCCTTGGACAATGACAACTGATAGCCAGGCTCTGCAGGGACACATTTTTCCTCTCTTGTAAGGGCAGAAAGTACTCTGTTTTGACGTTCCTCCCAGTGAAGATTCCAGACAAACCCTTTGAGTCTGGTCTCAGCTGGACATAAGGAATGCAAAGTAGCTGACAGCTACCCTTACGGCTGTAGTAACCTCAGCTCTGTAACCTGAATCCTAACCAGGAACACAAGAGCTGAGACATTTTCACTTTGTTTGAGATTTTATCCCAAAAACCTGACATGGTTAAAGCGAGCCTTCAGCTGTCTGCCTTTGCTCTCACTGTGAACCAGCCTTTCATCTAAATGCTAAATGTGGATCATAGAAATTAATACAGCACTTCACCATACATCTGAATTCCAGTGGGATTTCAGCTTGCCACAGGCTACTAATGGAGTTCACAGACATTTTAGCATGTGTCTTAGCTCTGAGATATAGTATAGTACTGACCTGAATCTGTCAGCTCTGATTCAGTATTTCTAATAAATTGTCAGTTGTGTATTCTATTCCAAACAGTCACTCTTTGTATAAGCAATGGAGACTTTTCAATGCTGTGCATGATAAATTATAAAGTTTCATGATCTTTTTCTAAAGAAAACTTTACTGTGTGATGCAGCTGTTCTGAATGCCTTGGAAAAAGCATATGGAAAACCCAGGACATTTGAAACCAGTAGCAGAAAGCATAAACTATCAGTGCATAATGACAGTGGGAGATTGCAGTCCAACATTAGCTAATGACTTGGCTGTTCTGGAATTTGCATTTCCAGAAATAACAAGTGGTCCTGCTAACACAGGATCCTTATTCTTTCCATAGGTTTATATAAATAAGCAAAAATTGAATAGGTTACTTTTTTTCCAACATGCTAATGAAGATGAGAGGTGAAAGTCTTCTCACTGCTGCTTGACCCAGTTTGTGTCTGCAGGGCACTGTATGCTACTGAACTCCCACATTGCCAGAGGGATCCAAGGGTCACCCAAGCCTTTGGAGAAAAGCTAGAGGTCAGAGTCACATCCCATTTCAAAGGAATTCATGTTCCTCAGAAAATATTAGGAACTGATGGTATTATTCTCTTTTCTATTACTGACTTATTTGGTTAAGTGACGCATGCCTTTGACAGCAGAGCAGTTCCTTTTCCTGGTTAAAATCATCTGAGAAACTGACCTTTAAAATATAAAACAAAGAAGTAAACCACTTTGGCTACATGTCTGTTATGACTTATGAAGAAAAGTGTTTATTTAAGACACATCAAAGTAAGAGATGAAGATACTTTTATCTGTCATAATTTGTATTTCCACTTCCATTATATACACATCTTATGGACCACAAGGAGCACAATGTCCTCTGCTAAAGGACATTTTCTTAGAGAACATTATTTCTTTATAGACCTCACACCAATCCCAAATGTATTGAACACAATTCAGTATTTAATTTTATTAAAGTCTTATTGAGAGTTTATTCCATATTAACAGAGTTCATTTAAGACAGGACTCATCCAAACATTTACTGGGTTACACCATATGTAGTTCAGAATTAGTGACTTTCTAAATAATGGCTGATGAGGAAGAATCTACTGTGAAGCACTGAACTTTTCTTCCCTGATTCTCATGCTGTTTATATAAATTCTGAAATTAGCAGTGCCAGCTCACTACTGGGCAGTACCAGTTCATTCCTTCAAGTTACTTGCTGGGAAATTTTCACATATTTTTTACAGTACACTTTTCCTACCTGAATGTATTCTTGTGCCAGAAAACACTCATAGGGTACATTTGTAAAGGCAGAGAAATCTTTGGTAGTGCAGTTCTTGCCAGATCCCTCTCTGAAATGCACTTTACCATCAAGGTTTTTTTTAACAGTCTAATTGCATTTGCATCAGGGTTTCTGCAAACCTAGCTATGAAAGTAACAAACAAAAACTTAAAAAAAAAAAAAAATTCATTTTCTACCTGAATTTTTTGTGAATATGCAGGTTTTAAAGGCAAATTAAATATGCAAACCAAATGTATATGATACCATTTAGATAACGATACTTGTTTCTAGTATTTGCAATTGACAAAACTCTGAGGTTTTGCTCACATGACTCCTCAATTCCTTTACTAACAGGAACATGAAATTCATGGTACTATAAGTTGGCTTTCACCCCGTTCAACACCATTTTCTCCCTTTAAAGGCAATAGAATTAAACTGAGAAGTCAAAGTAAAAGAGAGATTAAGATTCTCTTAATGTTTTTCCAGAAAATTAGACTCCAGTTTATCTAATAGAAACATGCAGAAACTGATGTTCTGTTTCAAACAAGCACTTGACCTTTTAATGTATATTATTTTTCACTTGGGTTTGTGGCATACTGTTTCATTGCTTTTCCATAGGTACAAAAACAACGTGCCCATCAATGACCAGACTCCCCCTGGCAAATATATCATTGAAAGTCGATATGGGCTGCACTCACTGGAGATTAACACGTAAGGGAATAATGGATAATTTAACAAATAGATTAAGCTGAAAGATTGATATATATTGAGACCTGCAAAATGTGAACATATCTCTTGGGCATGGAAGAGTTATCAAATTTGTACAGATGAGGTGAATGTTGTCTACTGAATGTTGAAGCAATACTGTTTTTTCTCAGTGGAGGGTATGCAATTTACTTAAGTGAATACTTTATCTCGATAATTATTCTATTTATGGATGAGTCAAAAACATTTGGAGCATTTCTGTTTACTTTTTCCACTTGTTTTCTGCATGAGTACAGTTAAATATGAGAAAAATCTAGTTCAGGGTTAAAATATGTATGTCAACTGTTTTTGTTTTTTTTTTCAAGTATTGCAAAGTTCCTGGCTCCCACTGAAATGAGAAACAAAACTCAGATGTCCTCACTTATACACAAGAAAGATCTTAAACAGTACTCATCCTCCAAATGGGAAATCATTACACTCACTTTGCATTAAAAAAACATTGAAATCACAAGAACTAACTACCTAATTTGACAATCAACAACAATCTAGATTTGACAATTTAGATACTAGTAGGTGCCCTTGGAGTGTATTTTTATGAAATCTACCATTTCTACAACTTCAACATTAGACATTGCTGACTAAGAGACAGCAAGCTAGGGATACCTTAGATAAATATTTTTCCTTTGTATTTTATAACAGTTTTTATTTTGTATTTTCTATTTCAAATCTGCAAGTGGTTTTTGAAAAGAAACACGTATTCCAAACTCTGGAATTTTAACATTACAAAAAATTTACTGCCTACAATCAGTTCAGTGTCCAGTGTATCTGTCTTCCAAAATTTTTTCTTGTTTATAGATTTTATGCAGATTTCTGAGGATTTTTTTTAAAATCTAAAACAGAGGAGAGGGTATGTCAAACGGGTACCATGACTAATAATTTCTGTAATTTTAGATGTGACTTTGATGACATTGCTCAGTATCGGGCCTCTGCTATGAATGTTAAAGGAGAAGTTTCGGCTTATGCTTCCCTTGTGGTAAAGAGTAGGTTTCCAAAGTATTTTCTCCTTTTTAATTTTTTTTTAAGATGCATATTGCCAAGTTCATTTGCCTCTTGTTGACAGTGACTGGAAATGCTCTTTTTTTGTCTAGGGTACAAAGCAGATATTGATGCAAGTCTTTTGCATGCTGGAAGTGTTTCCATGCCTCTGGGCCGTAAGTTGCAATATATGTTTGTTTGACACATCCACTCACAATTGTGACATCGTGACAAATCACTAAGCAGAATATTTTGTAACATTATTTAAAAAAGAAATAGGTCTGATTTACAAAGTACTGAGCTCTACAATTTCAGATGGTGTTAGCCTCACCCATAGGGGAAAATGTTTTTGTCTTCTGTGTCTATGCCTATTTCCTTATGTAAGAAAACATATTTTTAATATCACCCATAGCTGTGGAATAAAATCAGTCAGAGAGAGACATTTCATCACTTGCAATAAAACATGGTCTGGAAAAAAGCTAAGTAGTGCAGGTGCATAATTAGAGTTGCTGACTTAATCATTCTTGTCTGCTGCTATGCGATACGTTCTGTTGCTAAAATACATGGAAAAGATGAAGTCGCCAGAGGATAATCTGAATTTTTTGGAAATATCAAGGTATGAACTGTAATCTGTTCTACCTGAGGCCCTCACATTTGTAAGTGATTTACACTATTGAGTAGATACTTCTATGACAAGAACTGTTAAGATAATCCACCCACATATTTGATATGTGTGAAGTTCCCTTGGGCTCCTGTGTGTGGAAGCCTTGACCTATGAGACTTATGGACATTTCTTTTATTGTAGCAGCACAAATACAATCAGGGGTATGCTGCAAAGGCATATGAGATGTCATTTATACACTGAAGCTCTGAAATAATAGAAACAAGATTATGCACCACATTACAAAATGCAAGACCAGGACTTTTGAGTATAATTTGAGACTTATCACTTGGTGATGGAAGATGATGGCCTGCATATATTCAGGATCACAGGAAGACTGTGATCTACCAGTGCAGGGCAGTCGTGGAAAAGGAAAATCTGACCCTAGGTTTTTTCAGCTGAGCTGTTTTCAAAAGAAATATGGAAGCCCCTGTGCTGTGTATGTGCAGCAGAAGTATAAGGTACTTAGTGTATTCTGTCTGGAATACTGCATAACTCAGGTCACACATCAGAAAAGGTCAATTCAGGAGCAGGCTACTTGAGTGCCTGTGGGAATGAAGAACTCATTGTATAATAACTACACATACACACACACACACACCCCCCAGAGACTTATTTATGTTATAAATATGAAGGTTGAGTGAACACATGACTGCCCTGAGATGGAGCAAGATGTTTAAACAGGGAAATAAAAGAGCCATATAAGCTAAAGATCATCTTGACCTGAACAAATCATTAATCATAAATAGAAGTCTGTTTAAGTTATAAAACAAACCTTATGATAAAATGATAAAATGCTGGATCTGAAATTTTGGAAATTCTGGAATGAAATTTTGCAGAAGTGTCTCCCTCATGAACAGATCCAGGTTCAAGGTTTCAAGGCCAGGCTGGATGGGAACTTAACCAACCTGATCTAGTGGTAGGAGTCCCTGCCTGTGGCAGGGGCGTTGGAACTAGATGATTAGGTTCCTCCCAACCCTATCCATTCTATGATTCTATGATCTAGCTGTAAGAACTAGAGTTGTATTAATAAAGAAATAATTGGTTCTCTGTGATATTAACAGCTTGGATTATTTGTCAGTGTAGTTACCTCTGAACATGATGCCTGAATATATATTGCTTCTATTTATATTTTAAACTTTAATCTTGTATTAGTAGCCATTGTGCTCTACTCTTTTCATCACAAAATGAAAGAAAAAAGTATACAAACAGGTGGTTTTTTTACCTTACACAGTTGGCATTAGCCCTCATGGCTATGCTTCCAGGTTTGAGATCAGCTTTGTTGACAAGTTTGATGTCGCCTTTGGGAGAGAAGGGGAGACAATGAGCCTGGGCTGCAGAGTTGTCATCAGTCCTGATATCAAGTGCTTCAAACCAGACATCGAGTGGTACAGAAATGGTGAGAATGTTTGACATGAAGAAATATAAACCTTCTCAAGTTTCTAAACAGTAATATTTTCTCAATTAAAAGTTTTTCAAAATTTAGTATTTTGGAATGGAACCACAGTGAGAAACAGACAAAGCACTGTGAAAACCTCTTGGTTTTTCTTTCTAAAAAAGAAATTTAAATTAGAATCCTTTTTATCAACTCCATCATCTGTGTGGTCCATCTATGTAGCCCACGTAGCTTTTAATATTTATTTATATGCCAAGAAGTTTCTTAAGTAGTGGTACAAATGTGTTGTGCAACAACTGATAAAAGTTGTTGCTCTCTGATGTTACACATTCAAAATTAAGACAAAATTGTCATGAGAGCAGAATTAGCTATAATTTATTATTGTCTTCAAAGACTGAAAGTTGCATAATAAGAATTGCCTCCTGTGTACTTCTAATCTATCTATTTTCCACATTCAGAATCTGTTTCTCAGTAGATCCAAGTAGTTCTAATCATTAAATTCTCTCATTTCTAGGTGTACTTATTACACCATCCAAATGGGTCCAGATGCATTGGAGTGGGGAACAAGCTTCTTTAACTCTGACTCATGCCAACAAGGAAGATGAAGGTCTTTACACTCTACGAGTGGTGATGGGAGAGTACTTTGAAGAGTACAGTAATTATGTCTTTGTTCGAGGTAGGACATTGTTTTGTGAAAAAATTCCCCAGAGAAATTAAGAAAAAGCTGGCAAAACCAGTCTCAGATATTTTTTTCCAATAAAAAGAGAATAATAATTTTCTAGTCAGAGATTCTATATTCCAGTTGTTATCTTTGGAACAGCTGAGTGCATACTTCAAAGCTTTGGTGTCATGTGCTAGGAGAGTTCTAAGCCACATTGACATTCTGAGGAGGAAATTTAGGGTGGTGATGTAGTTTCACTACTCTTTTGCAGTTTCAGCCTGTAAACAGTACTAAGATCATAAAGAAGAAAAATTTCTTTAATAACTTAAAAATGTATTTTCATAGCTGTCTTGCTGTAGCTAAACCATGCTGTTTTGATCAATATTTTGTATGCTACTAGAGAGTCTCTCTAATGCACAATGCAGGAAAAATGCAGGAGAAGGGAAACAAAAATATTGACACCTGAGGAAGAATAACCTCATGCACCAAGACAGGCTGGGGGTTGACTGGCTGAAAAGCCACTTTTTAGAAGACTCAACAGGTCCTGGTGGACACTGAGGTGAACATGAGACAGTAAAGTGCCCTTGTCACAAAGGACAGTGGCATCTTGGGCTGTATTAGGAAGAGCATTGCCAGCAGATTGATGAGGTGGTCTTTTCTCCTCAGTGCTGGTAAGAGATTTGTCTGTAGAGCTGGGTCCAGTCCTGAGATCTTCAGTACAAGAGAGGCATGGACTGACTACAGTCAGTAGCAAAGGGCTGTGATGGTGGTCAAGGGCTTGGAGCACCTTGTAAATGAGGGAGAGCTGAGATGTAGAGCTGCTCAGCCTGGAGAAGAGAGGGATTAGAGGGAGTATATCCATGTGTATAAATACCTGGTGAAGAGGACTAAAGAGGCTGTGGAGGGCCTTTTTACAAGGATGTGTATCTATAGGACATAGGATAATGGCTTTAAGCTGGAATAGGATGGATTTAATATTAGGAAGATATTATCTTCTGTGTGGGTGGTGAGACACTGGCACAGGTTGCCTTGAGAAGTTATGGATGCCCCCTCCCTGGAAGCATTCAAGGCAAGGCTGGAGAGGCCTTTGAGGATCCTGGTCTAGTGGGAGGTGTACCTGCTCATGCAAGGGGATTGAAACTAGGTGGTCTCTAAGGTCCCTTCCAGCCCAAACCATTCTATGAGTCTATGATTCTTTTCAGTGGTGCCCAGTTCCAGGAATAGAGGCAATTGATACAAATTAAAATAAATGCAGGAAATTCATTTAAACATAAGAATTTTTTTTTTTTTTTCCTGTAAGGGTAGTTGAACACTCAAACAGGTTACCCATAGAGGCTGTGGATTCTCCATCCTCGGAGATATCCAAAAGCTGAATTGACATGGTCACAGGCAACCAACTCTATCTGACCCTGCTATGAGCCAGGGACTGGACTAGGCAATCTCTGGAGTTGTCTGATAATCTCAGCCATTCTTTGATTCTTTAAAGCAAAGCAACAAACTGTAGAACTAAAATGTAATTTCTGTAATTGTTGTTTGCTTCTACCATGAAAAACTTCCTTGAATTTCTATTAGGGAAATATTTCTTTAGAAGAAGACATGGCTATCAGGTTGCATGCTGATTCTCTATCTGTCCCAGCTGCTAAAAGCAGCTGAAGCACGAAAGGCTAATTCAAAAAGCTCTGAAAATTCTTGGCACTGAGACCATGCTCAGAACAGGTCTGTGTTGCCAAGTCCAGCAGAGCTGTGTGAGATAACAACCTGCTCAGAAAATATAAGTGAAGCACATGTTTTCATTACCTGAAGAAAAAGACTACTGAAATGACCCCCATGAGTATTTGTCTTTCTTGCTTTGTTTTAAAATGTGCTGCCACATAAATGCATTATCACCCTCATTCCTATTACATCTTCTATCAATGCAGCCATGACCTGACTGTGAACCCACGACCCCTTTCAGCAGAGTATCTTATTAGCCAATTGGTGTGTTTGCCAAATTCTAATTAGATTAATTATAGTCAGCATTCCAACTTAAATGATTGCCACAGTTTCAGTTTGCTAGTATATTCCTCACTGCTTCTCCTAAATTGTAGGAAAATTTGGTACAAGTGGCTAGCCGTGGCATTTAAGCACAAGCAGTTGTCGTTCTGTGTCATGTGTAGAAATCCCTGTGTATTGATGGAACTGCGTGGTGCACTTAATCAGAATCATAACGTTAAGTCTTTAGACAGGCTTCCAGAGCATGTGTGACCCTTCTGCCATGGTTACAGGTCAGCATTTGTCAGCAAACCCTCAGGGACGAAATCCTAGCCTCCCTGAGGCTGATCAGCACTTTTGGCTGTCCCAGGTATTTCCTATTCTGTCTTGGAAAGAAACTGTGGTTAATCACGTTCACCAAGCAGTAAATATGGGCAATTGAAATCTTTCATATAGAGATTACTGAAAACATATTGTTATTACTTTTAATGCTCTTATTATTTTGTTAAGTGGATTCCTTACTTTACTGGTGTTAAAAATGCATTGAGCTAGTTCTAATTAGAACCTGGACTAGGCAACTTTGGAAAACTTCAAAAGCTCCATGTGATGCTATTCTGCCTATATGAGAAGTGTAAAGTGTGGTGTTTTGTTGGTTTTTTTTCTCTGAAGAGTACTGCTTTACTTAATGAAGCATGTTAAATACTCTTATAAAATTTTTTTTCGGAAAGTGTAGAAAATAAAGATTAATGTATATTATAATACAAAATCCTGTAGTGCTTTGGAACATCAAACATCTTTAAGAAGTTTAGATAGAATGTATGAATAATATTCATTAGCAAAGTATTTTTTCTTTGTATATACACATCTTTCTTGTCTAAGTCAGGTCTTCTTTTGAAGTAGGTGGCTTGAAAAATGCTTCCTATAATTGATGTTATTCTGCCCAGAAACAGCCTCTTTTCTTTGAAAGTCTTATATACAATCTTCCTGCAAAGGTTATTTTTGTCTACATGAAAATTAACTCATCTCACAAGTCAGACTCTGACTGCGTAAACAGTAAAATTCCCCAGTGCCCAGCACTGCACTCTTGTTTGTAAAGCTTTAGATAAGACAAGTCCAGAAGCTAATGCTGGAGTCAAGGCCCTTTCATATCAGCAGTCTCAGATCTGTGATAAACACTTAAAAGGAAGAGTATGCTCCTGATGATAGTCTATGCGTGCTATAATTAAACTTCAAAAGGTTTTGATACCTTTGCAGTTCATAGCTGACCAAAAACAAACAATGAAGGACTATGTGTGAAGATGTGATATTTAATTCAGTGTTGCCTATCCAGTGTGTGAATACTTTTGATTTAGCTACTGCCTGTCTGCAAGGCAAGATACCAGCCTCTTCTCCCAAGTAGAATGGCAAGTAAATACATAGACTGCCAAGTTTTCAGTTCAGCAATGTTCCTGGCATCTACCTAAGCAGAACACATTACCAATTTTATTTTAAAGGCCTAGGTGAATTACATATATTGTGTATTGTGATATACTGAGCATTTATAAATGTGGCAAAGAGAAAACCAAAACCTAGAAAAACACTGGAATACAAAACCAAATAATTTTGAAGTCAGTAATGGAACTTCTGGTTTTTTTGGCTCAGTAGGACCATAGTTTGGCCCTTAAAGATTAATAACTGTGAGAGAACTGTGGTTCACATTTGGGGACCTCAGAGATCATCAAACCCTTGATCCACTACTGCTGCGGTTACCAGCCCATGGCACTGAGTGCCACATCCAGTCTCTTTTTAAATATCTCCAGGGATGGAGAATCCACTACTTCCCTGGGCAGCCCATTCCAATGTCTGATCACCCTCTCCGTAAAGAAATTCTTTCTAATATCTAACCTAAACTTCCCCTGGCACAACTTGAGTCCATGCCCTCTTGTCTTGTTGAAAGTTGTGTGTCTCCATCTTCGTAGATGCTGATGCTGAAATCCCCGGAGCCCCTGGTGCACCGCTGGATGTGCGGTGCTTAGATGCCAACAAAGATTATGTCATTGTCTCCTGGAAGCAGCCTGCTGTCGATGGAGGAAACCCCATCCTTGGATATTTCATTGACAGGTCAGTGAGCAAGCTGGACTGAAATGTTTGTATTGCTGCTCATTCTAACTCAAAAGGCTAAGAAAGCCCATTGAAAAGCAGGAGGCAAAAAAGGTCATTTTTATTTTCATCCCTGTTGCTGGACAGAGGAAAATTATTTTTTCCCAATCTAACTTTCACATAAATAATTACAGCCTGCTTCATTTAACTACATAACAAAGGATTCTGCAAGACACTGATTAAGTAACTCAGCCCTCTCTGCTTTCTCTAAATCTTCAGAGGCCTCATGACTTTGCAGTTTGGTAGTTTGTAAGATTGGAGATTGACTCCTTCATCAATCAGATTGGAGATTGACTCCTTCATCAGTTCTTGCCACAGAACTCACAATGGAGGTCTCCACACCCTGTGAAGCCCATCCTTTTGTGGGATGTGCAGTGAAGCACTGTGCATGAAATATGAACTAGTCACCTTCTGGCAACTGCAAAAGATACATGTATTTCATGTTCCTGCAAAGCTGACACTCCTTAAGCGTCCTGGAACGTACTTGGGAGGGTTTAAACAGTGAAGTTAGTTCTGCTCATGTCCCTTCCTCAGTTCAGGAAAGAAGGGGTGCAGCTGCAGGGGGTTTAGTGCATACTTTAGCCCTGACCCCTTGGTGCAGCTGCTTTGATGTCACCAGTATATAAATGCTGCTGAGGAAACTGGTATGGACCAGCCAGTGAAGATGAACAGATGAGTGGGGGGCGAGTGCCCTGAGTTTGCCTTTTTTCCCTTCACAGCCCTGCTCTTGCTGTTTGTATTTTTCAGGTGTGAGGTTGGCACCACCCACTGGACCCAGTGCAATGAAACTCCTGTGAAGTTTGCTCGTTTTCCTGTCACTGGCCTGGTTGAAGGCCGTTCCTACATTTTCCGAGTCCGAGCTGTGAACAACGCTGGTGTTAGCTTGCCATCCCGGGTGTCAGAGCCTGTGGCTGCTCTGGATCCTGCTGACAGAGCCAGGCTTAGAAGTAAGATGTGCTTGTTTGCAGATTGCCCAAGAGGTTTAAAACTTCACAACTCACTTATAAAACAATAATTATGACTATTTTTTACTCATGATCCTTCAAAATCCCACTAGAGGGAGCAATGCAAAAAGAAAGTATCCTTTGGAGACAGCTTTGCCAAGAAATCCTCTTCAGTGCTGTTTGCACAAGGTGGTCTATCTGTTCAAATGGCTTTGGCTGGCTGTGGCTATGCTCTGAACTTGCAGGAAGGGAGGAAAAGGCACAGGAGAGCCAGTTGCTTAAAGAGATTTATTTTTGTTCAACCAACAAAAAGGCTGAACAGATCCTGTGCATGATCTCCCTTAGTGCCACCAGCAAGGGTGGCTGATTTTGTGCTCATGTGACAATCAAAGTCTTGCAGTGACATCAGCACAATAGCAGTAACCCAACAGATAAATGATCCCTGCAGATAAATGATCACAAGCTCTCTGTTTTAAAGTTAACATTTTGCAAGTCAAGGATATTTTTCCTGTGGCCTGGCAACGTCCCAGACATTTTGCTTCCAAATCCATCTCTGTGCCCACGAGCCACAATAATATTCCTGAAATTATTTCTACTTGTTTCTGAAGTTTTACTATTTAAAATATATACCTCTGCAAATGGTTCTTGGTATTCCATGCAAAGCTTCCCAGCTCCCACAGTCCCAGCTTGTACATCTCTACATTAAATTAAGATGCAAGCTACAGACTGCGGTCAGATGATCAAGGTTCCCATTCAAACTTAAGAAGACAAAAGAGTGGAAGAAGGAGTTTCGGCACTGCCAAGAAACACTGTACTCAGACAGCCATGTGAAACCTGATGTATGGGGGAGGCCCCTTCTCAATGGGATGTGTGGCAGCTGCCTCAGGATATGAAGTCTGGTCTTGGTGGCCTGTTCCCACCTGCTCCATCTCTGCTCATATTTTCAAAACAGATCAGCCGACATAAGGTGAAACACATGGAGGTGGAGAACAGCACTTGCAAAAATTATTCCTGACAGTGGATCAGTGGATTAACCTGGTTAATAGCTCAATGCCTAACTGCAAGAATAATGATGACATGGAGGCACTGAGAGAGCCACCCAAATCATGTAAAATAAATGTCTTGAGTCAGCCTGAGCCATTCCTGATTGTGACTGGGACCTATGATTTGAAAGCTGGTAACATGAGGGAAAGTGGTTAAAAACAAAGAGCACCTTTCAGGAATTTGGCTGTCCTTTAATGAATGAGCTGTTAAAACAAATGAATACAGTATAGAAAATTAAATTGAAGTTAATTCTCTGAAAACAAGGAGCTGAGTGAGCTGCTTGTCACCTAGGTGACTTCAGTGGCATTTCAGGAAGGAATAGATGTTTCAGTTAGTTAAATTTTCTGGATGTATTGATTGCTGAGCTCTTTTCAATATTCAAGCCAGTCAGCCTAGAACCAGCTTAGATGACTGGATTGCTACATGATCACCAGTCACAGCAATGACCAAAAATGGAGATCATATGAATCTTGCCACTGTTAGTTTTGAATCATCAAAGAGTTGGTTTCCTCATTATTTCAAATCCCTGAAGTCTCCCCTGTTCGTGATTCTTCTGACATCTGTTTCAGGTCAACCTTCTGCTCCTTGGACTGGACAGATTATTGTCACTGAGGAAGAACCTGCAGGTAAGCAGTGCCCTTTTGCCTACAAATGTCTCATGTGAAGCTGAGTGAGTAATTAGAAAAACTCCCAATGAGTTCCCTGGAGTTTGGCACACACCCAAAGTTCATTGTTGTGAGAGTCACTTGACCTTGAATAACTCTTAACCTGGTTGTAAGGTGAGATTTCATTATTCAGGACCTAACATATAAACATGCTTAGAATTAAAGGAACAACATTTAAAACCAATACTTGGAAGACTTTTAACTGTTTTTCAAAAAATCTGGTGACAAGATATTTTTTTTTTTTTTATACTTTAATTACCACACTAGTTCTGATACAAATATGAAGGAAATAAATCCCAATTCCCGTTCCTGTTCCTCTTCCCTGTTCTTCAGAGGGTGTTGTTCCTGGTCAACCTACAGATCTCCAAGTTATTGAAGCCACCAAGAATTATGTTGTTCTTAGCTGGAAACCTCCTGGACAGCGGGGCCATGAGGGTATCATGTACTTTGTGGAAAAGGTAAAAATGGACAGAATCTGAATCACATTGTGGTGATGTTTCACATTTGTTTTGCCATCTCTTTTGAACCTTTAGTTAATTTCCGTTTCCACCTGAGAATTTCAAACTATGGCCAGAAGTAGAACTTGTATACCTCATTGAGATAATTATTACTGTAGATTAACTAAGAAGAAAAGAAAGATGGGAAATAGAAAAGTAGATGCAGAATATGTCACATGCTGTAATACTCTTTCATGAACTGTGTCTTTGACCTACTCTAGAGCAGACAGTCTGACAAACTCTATAATGAGAAGGCACAGGCCAAAGTCACATGTTTATATATATATATATATGTGTGTACATATATATATGTATATATATATATATGAAATAAAATTCCTATAAAGGAAGTTTGTCTGATGGGACAGATTGTTAACATTTTGGATGGAAGCATTCTGCAAGAGCTTCTTGGCATGAACACTTTCTTCTCCAGCTGCCTTATCATATTCGTCCCCCACGATAACTTTAGATTTGCTTCACCAACAAATCTTCACCAAAGATGACAGAATTTATTTTCCAAAATAGAATCAGTTTTAATTTCAGTGTCCTGCTTTTCTGAAATGTTTTTTGCATGGCTGCTAGTCTAGAAAATTCTTCACGCCATCTCCCTTTTCACTTGTATCACATAGCTCACAATTTTTTTTATCAGTGCTTTTCCCTGTCAACCTAGAAGTGTATTCATGGGAGACATAAATATCTTCCCATTATGTGTTTTTCATCTCTTATGAAATCTGGTCTAAATAAATGGGTTTCACTTAGCAACAGACAGAGAGGATGAGTATATGAATTTTGAGCTTCTATATAAGAAAGCTTTTTACTAATCTGTTGTATGCTAATTACTGAGCACTAATGTCACATAGTCAGGTAGTGTTTTCCTGAGAATTTGAAATCCCTCAGAAACCAGGCCAAACGTAATCACTAATATTAACAGTATAAGTGATCAAGGTATGTAGAGCTTCTAGCAACACAAATAAGAACAGTTCACAAATATAACATGGTAATTTTTATCTGGAAAATGAAAGTCAGATCCTGATTAATTAATACCCTGAAAATATTCTCAAGGATGGCACAAGGGCATTTAGTAGCAATGTGATAATGTTCGAGTTTTGTTCTTTGGAAGTTGAATGTCTGCAGAACTTTCTTTGAAAGTAATCCAGAACTGGTTGCAGTTAATAATAACATCACTTTCTTTTGGTGGAGAGGAGTTTAGCTTTTATATATTAAATCCTCTAAGGTTCTATGTACACTTTCTGGAGTAGGTGGGCATCTGTTAGATTCATAAGCTTTGAAATAAGCTCATTCTGTGGAAAGGCTCAGAAAAGGAACACGACTCCCTCCTCTCCATACCAGACATGTATGTGGTGATCCAGGTAGAAAGACTTGTCAAGTTAGACACTCATCTTTCAGGCAGTTTTGTTCCAAATGCAGTTTTCTGGATTTGATTGCAGTGCATTGCTGGCACAGAGGACTGGCAGAGGGTGAACACTGAGATCCCTGTGAAGTCTCCTCGCTTTGCAGTTTTTGATTTGTCTGAAGGCAAATCTTACTGCTTCCGAGTCCGCTGCTGCAATTCAGCTGGAATTGGTGAACCTTCAGAAGCAACTGAAGCCACTGTGGTGGATGACAAACTTGGTAAGTGTGTGGCCATACCTATTAAATTCCCTCCATGAGATCTCTCCTGTTTATGATGTAATTGTTTTGTCTGAAGACAGATAGCTGCCCAGTAAATAAGTCAAGTATGAGTACTCAGTGATTTATTCCCTGTCACTAAAATAACTTTGGTTTGGGTTGCTGAACCTTTAATGAATAGTCAAATGACAGATGCAAACCAAGGGAATTAAGTGATGCCAAGAACTGCAAAGGCTGCATATAGTGAAAGAAAATGAAAACTCAGGGAAGTACAAAAATGTTTTGTTTTACTTAGAGTCTTTATTGAATATATGCCCAGACATCAACAGTGTTTAACCTTTCTTGTTTGCCAAATTAAACAAAAGTGAAGAATGTTATACTTACATGAGTACAGAGACTGTTTCCACTAGAAGAAAAGCCAAGATATTCACTACAGTAAAGCATCAGTAGCTGTGTCTACATTAGCAATTTGTTTCCAAATGGCAGTGCAGATTGGAATCCAGTTCCCAGATTGTCTCTGTTTTCTTTTGGTTCATTCATATTGGTTGATTTCTAAAAGATCTATATTATTTAAGAAAATTAAAACAGCTCTTTTTGAAAAACACTTTAGGTGCATTTTACCACTTATCAGGAGCATTTGTTTCCAGTTTATTCTGCAGGCTGCGCAAAATCCTTCAGTGTGCACCTAACATATTTTCCCTTTTTAGTAACCTTCAAATCACATCTCTGGTGCAGATATGCAGCACAAGAGTATAAAAAAAATCTGATTTGAAGGAAATGTCCATAACCATAGGCAATGGAGATATGAGGAACCTCAACACCAAAGACTTGAACCTACTGATCCTGTCCTATTTCATCAGACTACTTTATTGAAATCAGAGGAGTTTTGGGAGGTTAAATATGTATTATTTGTGCTAATATCAGCAAGAATGGAATGTCACTCTTACTCCATTTGTAAATTTCGAATGACTGGTCACTAATTTATTTCTGTTTCTCTCCCACAGATATTCCCAAACCTCCTGACCATGTTATGCCAACCAGGAATACAGACACCTCAGTTGTGCTCACCTGGAAAGAGCCCTCAGATGCCAAGGAGCTGGTTGGGTACTACATTGAGTCAAGTGTAGTTGGATCTGGTCATTGGGAACCATGCAACAACAATCCAGTTAAAGGCACAAGGTAATGTTCACCAGTTCTTGATTTACCAGGTATAGATGCTTTTCAATCATTAGAAGCAGTAGAGTTAATTGCTCTATGGTAGGCAGCAGACTGGAATCACTCTTGCAGGTGACATTCATAAGAAGTTATAAAAACCTATTTCAAAAAGCGATTTTGTCCAAGAGAAATTTGTAACCAAACTTATATTAGAAACAATTAGTCAGGGAAAGAAACATGGACATGGCTAGTGAAGAAAAGAGAAGCAGATCACTAGTTTTAGATGTTGTAGTTCAATGAAAAACAGTACAGTGGGGAATGACTAAAGTTACAAATGTGGAAAACTAAATTGCATTATGTTTAAAAGCATAGTGCTTTGTTTTGGAAGACTGCTGTAAACATGTCTGGGCTGTGTATCTAGAATGTCAGGAGGAAATGTGGACTTTATAATCCTAACAGTATTACTTACTAACTGCTCTTTCACTTGTCATTATCAAGATGTTAGTGAACACTCTTAAATATAGGGTATAAACTCACATTTCTTACCAACATAAGTTCAGTCTCTGGTCAGGAAAAATAATCAAGGTTTAAAAGTTTGCAAGTTAAGTCAGATTTGGTTTTGTTCAAATAGAATGTCATATTCAGAGTCTAAAGAAGTAATTACAGTCCATGCTTGTTATGAATGGTTATACTTATTTGTAGTTCCTATCCATGACAAACCTTATTACAACAAGTAAGGATTGGCTAAATACTCTTGGACCAATCTGGTTGTCTGGAAATGCATTGTAAATGCTTATTATATCAGAAGTACCTAAAACACCACTTGTTTAAATGCAAGCACAACAATTTCTTCTAAGTATTCTTTTGTTCATTCATCTTGCAACAGCTGTATGTGCCAGTATTATATACTTTCATATATTATTTTATGATTTATATTGTGGTTACATCAAGTGTTGGTGAAGTTTCATGCTGTTTGCTTATTTTAAAACACAAAACATGATCTTTATTTACTGTAGAAATAAAAACATTGTTCTGAGTTACTACATATTGCGATGCAACCACACTGCTTGGGCTCCTATCACTGTATTTTTAGTCAATGTGATATAATGTACGATGCAGTCAGGCAGAGGCTATCTCTTAACTCTTGGCTTTTCTGGTTGAGTCAATCCAACCAGTTTGCATTATGCAGTATGCTTTTAACTTTTTCAATTTGCTTTCTGCACACATCCTGGTGAAAGCAAATTATTTCCAAAGACTGGTAGAATGGATAGGGAAAATTCTGCTCCGAAAATTTTGATTCATGGTGGATTTTTCCCACAAAATAAGATTTTGGTTTTGAAATATGTTTTGATTCCCACATTATATTTAATTCATACATCATTGCATGGTGTCAGAGTTGATAGAAAAGACATGACGTTAGTGGAGTAGAACAAAAATAGCATGAAATAAAATACACTTCAAACACCTATTGAAAAATAAATGTTGTTTTAAATAAAAGGTTTAAATTTCCAAAACACAATTTTTCTAAATTAAATTATTCATGTCTTGGGAAATTTTGTGTTTTCAGGGTGGAGGCCAGGGGGGTTTTATGTCATCATTAGTAATCCAGTAGAAAAACTATTCTAATAGATGAGTCTGCCTGACTTTGATTACTGTGTCAAGAATTCAGGCAAAAAAAGTGAAACAAAATATCAGGAACCTTTTTTAGCTCTTTTACAATGTCCTGTAATTTTTTTTGAGTACTGCAGTTTCTCATTTATTATTGATAGTGAGTTATGAGAATTTACTTATGTCATGAACATATCCCACAAGCAAATATAGACCTTATTACTGAAGGTTTTTTCATTGTTCCCATTGTATGGATTTTATATGCTAGCAGAAGTAAGGTAGAGCCTCTGGTAACACATAAACTTGTGTAGTCTTAAGAAGGAAAGAGAGTAAACAGCATGTCTAGAGAAACACAGTTTTAGACATTATCTTTATTGCTCGAATGAGGTACTCAGATAGAGTCTGCGTTCTCTGACCTCCATTTTAGCTAATGGGATCATAGTTTATCCTCAGTTTTCAGAAAGAGAATAAATTTTATGGAAGAAACCCTTTCTTTTCCCCCTGAAGATTTTTATTTTCTTCATAATAGTTTCTAAGTATTCCTTCACTGGTTTGTTTTAGATTCATTTGCCATGGGCTCAAAAATGGTGAGAAGTACATTTTCAGAGTCAGAGCTGTTAATGCAGCAGGACTCAGTGAATTCTCACAGGATTCGGAGGCTATAGAAGTGAAAGCAGCCATTGGTAAGCTATTTTTCATTTCTCTGTTCCATAGTAAATATAAAAAAAAAAAAATTAAAGAAGTTTTCAGCAACTATTTGTAACTAATTTTTTTGTTTTACAATGCTGTCTATAAATAATGATTTATACATAGATCCTATGGTCTCACAGTCGTAGTTTCACCATCACTCCACCCTTGTAGACTGTTTGGATTCACCATCCAGTTTTCTTCAGGTGTTTCTTGTGAACCACTGTAAGAGAGCACTGCTAAGTTCACTTCATAGGTGTCCTGGAAAATGGAATGTCATTTGGATTCCATATTGGGGTATTTATCACATCTAACACACATCATCTTATATACAGTCAGTTTCTAAGAAATTTTTCTCCATACCTAAAGCTAATAATCAGTGCAATGTGTCTTTTGTGTGCCATCTGTAACACTCTGTGTTGTCCATTTGTTGATGAATTACTTCTGCTTGCCACTGCCTGAACTAATCCATAAAGATTAATGAGATTATTGGGCTAGAATAAATTGTATGTCTGCAACATCCTCACTCTTATTTGTAACTAAACTTCATACCTCACAACCTTATAGCAGAGATATGTGGCCAAGGGCAATTTTGTGAGATAATATTGAAAGGATCAGAAATATGACTTGGAAGCTCTAATACTAAAATAATTGTAGCAAATCAAGATTACTATGAAATTTCAATATTTATTCTGCTCTACAGATGTTATCAAAAGAGCATTAGTTGTGAGCAGGTTGAGAGGTATTTTATTCATTTCAAATTTTTGTGGATTCAAGTTTAACATTTTCTGTGTAAAACCTGTGATTTGTCATACTTTGGATGTATTGTTCACTGTATGTATTTCTTCATTCTGCTGATTAAATGAAGAAAAAAGACAGTGTTCTAATTCAAAATGTCTTTGCTGTTTTCTGACAATTTTAGGGGGAGGATTGCTTCATGGTGTGTGTCCTGAACTGAGTGGTAAAGCTGGTGGACTAACAGACTGCACTACCAGCTGGGAAGGCATGCATGAGTCCTTCCAGCCTGTCTTTGACACAGATGCTTTGCTAAAATGCAATGCTAAATTTAATAGAGACACACTACCCAGTAGCTCTGACAAACTGGGGAGTACTGGAGACAGTAACATGAGAGAAATGGTTAAAGACACCATCACATCTGCACCACAAAAGGTTGCTGCTAAGCAGGCACGTAAGTCTCAGCCTGGGGATCCTTTGACACTGGAAAAAATGACAAAGAAGAAAAATATAGGTGAGAGTTAATAAAATAGATTTCACTACTTTAGTACATCCGTTTCAGAAAGTTGTAACCTCTGCTTGTCCAAGCCACTAGTGAACATGCTCTCCGGTCATGAGTCTTCCATCAGACCTATTAATTACATGCTCAGCTCTCCATTAAGATCATTGTGTATGTAAGTAATGGTACCAAAGACCACTTAAAAATTTACTGACTACTGAAAGTGGAATAAATATATAAATTAATTTCTAATTTAATAGCTTGTTTGACTACATATTAATGTACCCAAGATGCTGTATTATTCCTAAATCACCTCAGTAATTTTGGGGGGAGTCTTGTTACCTAGTCTCTGGGTTATATGTGTGTGAAGGAAACAAAATCTGATTATGATGGTAAGCATAAAGATCTGTATTTTATTAGGATATATGAAGAACCTCTGTAGATTTATGCCTAAGCTACAGCTTATCCTCTGAGACAGTTCTAATGAACAGTGTGTTGTATCTGGACAGACACTGGGACAGGTTGCCCAGAGAGGTGGTGGAAGCTCCATCCCTGGAAGTTTTTAAGGCCAGGCTGGACAGGGCTCTGATCAACCTGATCTAGTGGGAGGTGTCCCTGCTTATGGCAGGGGGGTTGGAACTAGATGATCTTAAAGGTCCCTTCCAACCCTGAAAATTCTGTGATTCTATGATTCTGTGATCTCTTACTGATAGCAGTAGGTAATGAGGAAAACCTACCAAGTTGAAGGCACATGCACAAAATCATATTTTATGTTGTCAATACCTAAACACCCATTATGCCAGAGAAATGTGGGACTTGAATTTCATTAAGTCCTGGTACCTGAGCAGTGAACTGGATTCCTTCCCAGCCCTCTGAAGTAAGACTCAAAAGACTTGTGCAAAATGCTGAACAGAAAATAAACTGGGTCTTGCTGACACTGAGATAAAACATCAAAGACAGAAAGAGATGGATATGATGTATGATTTCCAGCAAAAGTAGGACTTCATGGTCACAATTAGAGTTTCTCACTGGTGCATAATATAGGGTGTGGGCAAGCAATTCCCCTCTAAACAAATGAAAAGCTTTACAAGGAAATAGGCTGGAATTAAGTTAATGATTTGTGTATTGCTAAAAGAAAATTAAGGAGAAGAGGATGCAGCAAAATTTTAAATGTAAGTTCCAGTAACAGGCATGTTCCAGTTCTGGTCAGTCTACAGTGCCTACGATAACACTTCCTTCCATCCTTCCACTAAGGTAAGATCATGTGATGGGTGCAATGATCAAACTTGTACAGTGTATAAATTTAAAAGGAAAAAACAAAACAAAACAAACCCAAAAACCAGATAAATATGGGAAGAATATGGGTCTATTTTAAAAAAGGAACTACAACAAGTATTGTGTGTGTGAAAAATAGTTTGGTTTCAGCACGAGAAACAAATCATTGCATCTCCATTTTTTTTTTTTTTTACTTTTCCTGTAATATTAGTTTTAGTTCCTCATTTTCCACATTTTTAAAGTGAGTCCTGATCACTTACATCAGAGCTGCAACTGCAACACAGTCTCACCATGTATCAGCTTGATCCTGAAAATTAATTCCTATGAAGTTCGGACTTTTTCGTTTGGTGTATTGAAGCTTTTATCCTGCATTTCTTATTCCAACTCCAGAAACTTCCCCATACCACATAAATGCCATCCTAATTAGGAAATGCGGGATGGGAACCCATCTGAATAAGGTAACTGAATGCCAGTCTGCCTACGGAAATACTGCTGCCTATTTATTTATGTATTATTCACATTCACACAGCTGCTCCCTCTCCTCCTTATGACATCACGGTACTTGAGAGTGTTCATGACTCAATGGTATTAGGATGGAAACAACCTGAAATCACTGGTGGAACTGAAATTACTGGCTACTACGTGAACTATCGTGAAGTGATTGATGGAGTTCCAGGGAGATGGATGGAGGCCAACATTAAGGCCATTAGTGAGAGGGCATACAGGGTAAGAGCTTAACTTCTGTTATTGCTGTAGATGAAGACAATATTTCCAAAAATGATCTCGAAGTCAAATTGGGATGAGTTATGATTCAGTGTACAGGTTGGTGTTCAGAGGGTTTTATGATAATAAACTTATTTAGCTCAGTTAAACTTCTCTGCAAAATTATTTGTACATTTCCCTTCCAGTCTGGCACCAAATGTCACCTGTTAATGCACCGATCTAGATATTGCGTGAATTTTTCTAAGTTTCATAAGTAAATTTTTCTAAGCCCTCATAACAAATGTCATTACTACTGGGCTTGGTGGACCAGTGCCAGTGCTTGCCAATGCAAGAACCAAATCTGTGCCAGCTGTGTTTTGTGATCAGTTCTTGATCCAGTTTAGAGACAGAGCTAGCTTGAACCTCCTTGAGCTGCTTTACAAATGAGAAGCAATGCCAGGACTGAATTTCACCCCATTGTGAGGACAACCCTTACCTTACATGAACTTGCTTTGCATCATGAGACAGAATAATGAGATTGTTGAGCAATACCATGCTCCCTCCCTGATTAGCAAGGTGTCCATATTACCTTTACCCAGGTAAAGGGCTTTCATTTCTTCAGGCACTTAAAAGCATGGTCATGCAGTCAATAATTGTAATTTTTACATTCTTCTAAGGACTTAATCCAAAGTTATTAAGTACCATATTATTGATTCTGCAGATTGAAAACCTGAAGGAAAACATGGTTTACCAGTTCCAGGTGGCTGCTGCTAACCTGGCTGGGGTTGGGACACCCTCCCCAGCCAGCCAGCCCTTCAAATGTGAAGAATGGACTATTGCTGTACCTGGTAGGATCCTGTGTGGGAGGTGTTTTCATAGCCCAAGGGTGCTCTCTGACTGAACATCTAAATTCTCAAAGCCTTCAGTTTCCAGGAGAGTCAACAGGCACTGAAGTTCAGAAGTTCACATGCAGGCTTGAATCTACATAACTTTGATTTAGTGCATTTACAATGATGCATTTAGCAATCCCTATTTAATCAGCAGCATTTTACATGAAGGTTGTATTTTCTTTATCCTTCCTGCTTGTACTTTGTCTGCCACTTTGCTTCATAGTTCACGTGACATACATTAATACCTGTCTAAGGTACAAGGCAGAGAAGAATGTGGTCCTGTAACCCTTGTCTCACTCTTGTGTCACTTGAAGGACAGATTGCTGGCCTTTTAACACTCCTTGAAATGAATGAAAATAACCTCCATTGACTTCAGAGGACTTTAAAGCAGTCCTTGAAGCAACACATAAGCTTAGAAATTAACTTTCTTCCCTGAGTTTGGAGTTTATTTACCATTATTGTTTTTTCACGAATATTTGATCAAGATAACAAATCTCAACAAATTGGATTGCTTTTAGGGCTGGTCTTTTTAATAGGCATGAGTTGTATTTATATTGTGTCTAGATATGAGACAGAGCAGCTGCACATGCTATGTCAGTTCTGGGTGAACAACATGGTGTCTAGTTTTGGTTTTTGGGGGTTTATTTTGATGCCACACCTCCAACTTTAACTCTTACTTTTCAGGGCCACCCCATGATGTCACATGCACAGAAGTTAGGAAGGATTCCCTGGTTTTGCTATGGAAGGAACCGATTTATACTGGTCGTAGTCCTATAACTGGTTATTATGTTGATATGAAGGAAACTCAAGCAAAGGAGGAACTTTGGAAAAGTGTCAATGAGAAGCCACTTCAAAAGAAATTCTTGAAGGTAAATAGCTTAAGATCAAAATACTGGACTAACAGCCTTTGATAGCATCATCCTTTGCTGATCATGGTTCCATGTAATAAAATACATAACAACTTATGTTGTGCTGAGGATACACACATGTAGTGCCTGTATAGGTAGACAAGACAGTAACTCAGAAGACAAATTGGTATGACAAGCCCAAAAGTCAAAGAAAGCACTGCTAAAACCAAATACCATTATTACACCACAAGAGACAACCCTAGCATTTTCTAGCTCAAAGGGTAATATAGGTATCACTACACTAAAAAAGATGTCACAAAAGTAGATGTTGTGATAATGTGGCAGATGATCCTTTCTAACACAAAACACTCTCTCACGGCAAGTTAAACCCAAATGTTTTACACTATTGTGCTACATCATTTTGTGGAGTGCTTCTAAATAAGGATTTGGCTGTATATCCATTCTAGAGGTATGTCTTAAGAAGGTCTGCTTGTATACTTTTTGGAACGATTGAAAGACAACTCACTTTTAAGTGTCATCCTTTCACATTTGTTTTAAAGGAGTATTTGCAGGTGTTATAATGTCAGTATCATTCCTCAAGTCACCACAATTAAATCTATACAATAAAACAAACTGCTGTTTCTAAATAGGTGTTGTTGGCACTTATTACCTTGATAATTTCATTTTTAAAAGCCAGAACTTCCCTGCTGTAAAAGACTATCCTTTTTCAGAAGTCAATATACATGAGGTAAAAACATCCTGTTTCAGTAACAATTCTGCTTTTGCAAAGAAATCAATGACAGTAATAACACTGTCTAAATGTTAGCTATGCATACAGGGAAGGAGGAAGCCAAACAGATTAGTCATGTCACTCTGAAATTGAAAAACAAAAAATCCATGAGAAAGAAAAATTTGTCAACTGGAAAAGGAGCAAAACAAAAAGAACAGAGAGATATAATTGCCAAGCATCCAGACTGGAACTGTACAAAGTGTGAAATGAAAAAGAGTGTTTTGTAACACCTGGTGCATGTATGCATACTTTCTTCCTCCAGATAGGTGGCCTCAAAGAAGGTGTGAGCTACGTGTTCCGTGTGCGGGCAGCAAACCAGGCTGGTGTTGGGAAACCATCAGATGTATCAGGTCCTGCCATAGCTGAAACACGACCAGGTTTGTTAGTAATGCTTCCTCTTTTTCATCATATTTAAGCAGGTTCCTGTTTCTGCAGTATTTTTACACACAGGCTCGAGTCAAACTTTTTTACTAAGCAGGAGATGAATTGAGGTTCATATCTTACTTTCTTGTCTAATATATTTTAAGGTCAGAAGAGATTTTGTCAGGAATATAAAAATACAACAAAGTTGTAAGATTTACCTGTATCTATAGATAAATGCATAAGCAGAGGACCCACTAAGAGCAGCTCAACCAAAACATTTTACATATGTAGATTTTTTTTTTTCCTATAGTAAACTAGTTGTTTATATTTTGTCTCTCTCCTGTGTTTAGCTTATGTCACGTGTCTCAGGAAATTGTAAAAGAAATTATTTTTCCCCTTGTCTTTAAAAACATAATCAAGTCATTTTGGAGACCACCTTCAGTAGGAATTCAGGTCTAATTGCTTGCTAGAGTCATCCCTGAAGACTTGCTTCAGTGAGTCTATTATGCCAGCAAGACACATAGGAATCAGTGCAGGGGCAGAATGTCCATTTCTGGACTTCAAAAAACCCCTGCGTTTTATTTAATTATCAGGTAACATAGCTGACTTTGGAATCAAGATATTTTTGTCACTAAGTCCCTAACAAAAAGCATAAGCATAGGTTTGTGGCTAATAGATTATATTTTAGAAATGGAGGGCCCTACAAGGTGGAAAAACACACTCCCAGATGTTTTAAACAAATTTAGTATAAGGTTAGTATCAGGTAAGAAGATGCAGGAGTGCAACCCAGCCTGGATCCACCATACACCCTCTTTTCCTCCCACAAGTTCCATTCCTCCACCTGTATGTCATCCTTATTTCTGCACTTAGTCCATGTTCATCTTTGTGCAAAGCAAAATTAGATTCTGATCCTGCATCACTCACTTGAGCAGGGCTTGAATGTCAGAAATGCTGCACCATTCATCTTTTCTTACCAGCTGTATTCAGATGCCATTAACCTTAGCATTTTCAAGCTCTCTGCTTTATCTTCATGTTATCTCTTTCCTTTTGATGCAAAAAAATGCTCAGATAAATGGAAATTTGATATGACATCTAAGTATTTTATTTCTTATGATGACCTTAAGAGAAGCTCTGGATGCTTTCAAACCATCGAGCTTTTTAGGGGAATGAAATTAAGGCTGCTACTACTACTCAGCCTCTTCAGTTTTGCTTTGTAGGATCAGTGGAAAACTCTGGTCAGTAATTTTAAAAGATTTTTTTCACCTCATGAACGGTAAACATCATCATCACTTCTGAAAACAAATGCTACACATTGTTATAATAATAAGAATACTTTAAAACAAATATAATAGATTCTGTCCTTCAAATGAACCCTCTGGATGTAATTTTATTGCACATAACATAACCTGACATCAGAAGATGAATGTGCTAATGATCTACAGGAAGATAAACACAAATTAAATGTTTGCTTAGTAAAATATTTTTAGACTTTAGACTTTATTTATCATATATTGATACTTAACATGCTTCAGTACTGCAAAGGCTGGTAAATAACAGTACCAAAATGGGAATATTAGTCTCATATTTCATTAAATGGTTATGGCAAATTATAAAGACAAAGAAAGCTGCATGTACACAAATTGACATTTCAGGAGCTACTCAGAGTGCTGGAAAGAATGTGTATAGTATCAGGATGATGAAACACAGAAATCTCCTTTTATGCTTGAGGCTCAATAAGAATTACGGATAAAATAAAGCATTTAATCTCAGTGCCAAGAATAAAGACATTGTCTTTAAGGTACAATACTCTGTGGAGAAAGTGTGTCATTAACATTCTGGGCAGCCCAGAATTGTCTTAGGCTAAGTAATTTAACACGAGTGCCCTATTCAGATACGAGATCCAGCTCAGAGCTTTTTCAGAAAAGAAGCTTGGATGTTCTCCAGCAAGTCTCAGAGCACATGCTCTCCCTGATATTCTCAGACAAGTTGCTGAAATGAAAGTTAACGACACAGATAATGAGTTTGCTGAGCTTCCCAAACTGTAGACAAAATTCCCTCAGCTTCAGCGGGGTGCCAGGAGTGCAGGATAGAAGTGCCTTCAGGTTTCTGGTCTGGGATTCACCCCCAGTGCCTTTTAAAGGACAAACTGGGTCACCTCATCCAGGTCAAGGACTGTAGGTACTGGAAAAACAGGGTGGGCAACTTAAAGCAGCTAATTGCACATATTCACTCCCTTTGGGGGCCCAGGATTAATGCTGCAGACATTGGCAGGGCCAGATGCCAATGGCAGCAATTAAACCACCCTCCTGGGGCAAAGCCAGAGTCACTGAAAATGTGCCTGAGTTGCACAAGTGAGTCCTGATGGGGCAACTTGACTGTTCCATCTTCTGCCTTCTGCACCTCTTCAAGCACCTGCATTTCCACAATGTATTTCTTTTACAACTCTTATCTTATTAGGGGATAGGAAATTCATGAATTCATGCTGCTTAATGAAAGCTCTTAACTACTCTTTACCATGGAAAATACTACTATTTAATATTTCAAACATTTACTGGATTTAGAGATTTGCTCCTTTTTTTTTTTTTTTTTTTCCCCTTAAGATTTTTCCAAAGCAAATATTGTAATTCCCATGGGTGCTTAGACTTGCTCAAATGAATCAGTTGATTTATGATGCTCTTCAATCTGTTCCTTACTTTTATGGATTAGAATAAGAACTGCTCTTGTGAATCAGACTGAGGAGACCAACATCTGCACCAGTTTCTCTGCCGACTGAGGAAATGGCAAGGGTCTGCTTAATCCACCCTATGAATGATGTCTATATAAAGTTGGTTTCCTGGCTTCTCTGAGAAAGTGGAATCACCTTATCTGCTCTTTCAGGAACCAAGGAGGTGGTTGTTAATGTAGATGACGATGGAGTAATTTCCTTGAACTTTGAATGTGATCAGATGTCTGCAAACTCTACATTTGTTTGGTCCAAGAATTATGAACCCATTGAAGATGATTCTCGGCTGAGCATCGATACCAAAGGCGGAAAGTAAGAACCCTTGGTGGCAGCAGTTATCTCCTGTTTGAGAGACATAGGTTGGTCACAGAAATCCACCCATTTGGATGCATGACCTCAGTAAGAGTTACATCTGCCTCTGTTTCTGGCAGGCCATTTGAACATTGTAGCTTGCACAGAATGAGTCAGGCTCAGGGAGACAAAATCTGTGCTCTGTTGTCATTACAACCTGTTAAGCAAAGCAAATAATAGTAATAATAATAATAATAATAATAATAAATAATAAATATTAAATAATCATCTCCAAAGAAGAAAATTATCTATCTGCTTACAAAATGCTTTTGCCACGTAACACGCTGCAATCTTTAGGGGGGTTAGAGTAAGCAGGACTCTCTTTTGACAGCATCACCACAGCCTACTTGGTTTCTTCAGAGAATAAGAACTGGCAAATGCATAGGTTCATGCATATGAACTGCCTGTGTGCTCTAGTTACAGAAATCACAAAGAAAGAAATGGTGTCTCACCACACTTTTGGTATTGCACATGAAAATGGAATCAGCCTGTATCAGCATCCTTTCATGCTCATCAAAGACTTAGCAACAGGTTTTTAGGCATGCTTGAACCAGCTTAAACAAGCTACCTGCAGTAATTTGGCACTATCTGAGAGTTTTACCATCTCCACTTGTACCACATGTGGACCTACCCTGTTTTCTACTGGCTAGAGCCCCATATTTTCTCTTTAATCAGAGCAAAAGCTAATACAAGACTATTTTTATTGATGTTAGAGACATAAATGATGTGTTTGGTTCAGGCTGATCTCATCTTTTTATCAAAATGTTTTGTTTGTTCATTTTTTTCTGAAGGTCAAAAGCTACCTTTAAAGATCTTGCAGAAGATGATTTGGGAATTTACTCTTGTGCTGTTACAGACACTGATGGAGTTTCATCAAGCTACACAATTAATGAGGAAGGTAAACACAATGTCTATTAAGCATGCCTGTTGATTTTTAGTCCTATTTTTCCCTGTTGCTGGGTCTCTCCAATCCATAAGGCACACACACCTGATATTATTTCTTTTGTGTCTTTTAAAGAAATGAAACGCCTGCTTGCTCTGAGCCATGAACACAAATTCCCAAGTAAGTGAATCCAACATGACTGTAGGGGAATATTTTGCATGCAGTGGGGTATTACAAAGCTCTTGCCACCAGTCACCATGGTAGTTTAATGGGAAAGTGGGTTTGAATTGAAGGTCTGAGATTCCTTTATTTTCTTCTTTCTTTCAGTACATTTGTGTATTGCTGATCTGTTCTAGCTGACTGCTCTTGGCATTTAATAAGTCTATATAACAGTTCAAAAAAAAGTATCCTATTCAGTTTGTTTCTTCTGCAGAATAGTCTGCTATCCTTATTCAGCATAGCTAACCTCATTTGAAAACCCAACTTTGAAAATTCTCTAATGACTCCAACTGAAGTTAATGTAAAGGTTAAAGGTAACAAAGTAGGCAACTGTAGTAAATAGAGTTGTAGTGATCTACAAATTAGAGTTTTCCTGGTGGAATTCATTCCCTCCTTTTCTGTAGCACTTGGTAATATCAACATCCTCCCACTTGTTTAGGGTAGTATTTTTGTTATTTTCATTGAATGTGACTTGAATAATTAAAAAAATTAATAAACTAGATAGTATAATGAATTCTATTACATACAACAAGATGATACTTAAACCTTGTCTCATCTTCTGCTACATTCCTGTCTTCTTTCTTCCAGGCACTAAAACTCTTGCCTATATTTTAACTCCTCCAGCTTCCTGCATGCACTGCTTGCACATCTGCCAACTCAGCCCACATCATGCCTCTCAGCTCAGTCAAAGCTTGGCCACAGAAATGGCTGTAGAAGTGTCCTTTTTGCTCACATTTGCCTTTCTTTTCATTGCCTTCTCTGTCTTTTCCATATAACAGCTCTACCCTTCTCAACCCACTGTGTCACCTCTTGTCAGCTTAGTGACAGCCTAAGCATGCCCTTGTTTACTCCTGCTCCTCCTCATTTCTTCCTAATTATAACTTCACACTGAAAGCTAGTCATCAAAAAACCTCAGTGTTGTCTCATGTCCTCCCTTGCTGCAGCCCTTCTGTTCTGGATGCTCTTCCACACTCTGTGTTCAAAACTGATGTCACCAAATAAGCTCCTCAGGACACAGACAGTGTCTTCTTTCTTGCATCATATTAGGTAACAATAAACTTCTGGCTGTGCATGAGGCCCCAGGAGGCACAGGCAAAAAGGGAGATCACTGTAGAACATATCTTAATGTTTCGAGGAAGAATCTGCCTTACTTGTGTTGGCTCATCTAGTCCCTGTGGAGGCTAAAAAAAATACTAATAGGGTTTGAGATATATCTAGCTATGGCTATGAGGCTAGAAAAATAATAATGAGCTCCTATGGGCCTACATGAAACTTTAGTCATGTCTCCAGATGATCTGTTTTGTGGATTACCCTAATTCTCTCTTGGGAAAAAAAAAAAAAAAAAAAGAACAAAAAAACCCCAAAGGTGCGAGGCATTTCTGTTTCAACTTGAGTTCTTGTGAGCTGCTTTGTTTTCACTTTTGAACTGCACTGAAGTGTAACTTCTGCTTAGAAATATCTGCAGCCAGTAACTCCATGGGAAAATGTGTTGCTGGGATAATGCAGCCTTACAGAACTCAACTACATGTGGGCACGATGGTGTATTGATGCTAGGTAAAAATAGATATTTCCATCTCTGCAATTTAACAACTGCCCAAGGTCTCCGTGTCAAGTGCTCACAGTACTTTGTGATGCTATACAAATACGATGCAGAACCTTGTGAGCACAATGATGGTAAAATGCCTAATGTAGCTGTCAGTTGGTACTTACAGAAATATTTAAAAATAAGACTATTGCTCATGGAGGACTCTAATGCAATTTGTCCAGTTTCTTTGGGCTGGGGAGTGAATGGCCTCTTCCTCCCCCAAAAAATCCTTTTGTATCGTTTTAGCCCTTTATTAACAGCGTCTGAGATATTTTCCTCTCTTCCATGTTAGACTAAGATATTCATAGTTAATTACATGCAAATCAAGTGGGGGTTTAAAATTGCCATAGAGCTGACAGTGAGACAAAAGCAGTGCAGCCTGATGTCTATTCACACCCTCTCCTTCTCGCTTCCTCTGGCTTCTGTAGCATTTCAGTCCCTTTGTTTTGAGAAATTACGCAAGATTCCTTTTGTTTCTTCCACGAGAAGTGATGTGCTATGCAAAGAAGCTTCACCCAGCCCAGGTGCACTGCAAGGCACACTCCTATGGGGTTCTTCCTTGTACTGCTCCCTTGTGGTAATGCTGTCCCACCAGTCTCCTTTTTAAATATTTTTCCTCTCTCTGGTTAAGCCTGTGTCCTTCTCATATTCCTTTTTTTTTTTCTGTGACTATTGCCTTTCCTCACAGAAGCCTTATTTTTGCCAGAGGCAGATCCTGTGCCACTTGGGCACCGAAAGCATACACATGGGTGTGGGAAGGTGGAGGTGCAGGGAAGGGGTGAGCATCAGAAAGGAAGATGTGGGTGGTCCTCACCACCCTAACTTTGTTTGGCAGTGGGGTGAGATGGCAGCTCTGCTCCAAAAGGCACCCCAATCATTTAGGAAAGATGAGAGAAATTAGATGTTAGACATTCCCTCAGGCCTGTCCTCTCCTGCTTTAGCAGGGCTTTTGCATACATGAAGCTAAAGAGACTAGGCTAGGGTAGGCTAGACTAGACTAGAATAGAAAAAGTTTCAGTTGGAAGGGAAAAACAAGCCTGTCCTGGGATTTGTCTGGGAGGAAATATATCTTTACACTATCACCAGACTGCATCATCAGGCATTTTGCAATGTGTTTGTACTCTGTTCCGAGTTGTTGCATATTACACCCTTGCAAAGCAGACTTTACACTGCTGTGAAACTAGAGAGTGGAACAGAGTTCACATACAGCATACATACTCCCTAGAGTACAATTTTCTTGAAAATTTGAGCAACTGCCAAGACAGCTAAAAGTTATGGAAGCCAATAAAATGAGCAATGTGCCCCAATAACAAAGTCTAAATGCTCATATTTAATGTTGCTGATTAAGATATTTTAACAAAAGTTAAAGGAAAAGCAAGCTAAGGACATTTACTAAAAATCAGAAGGAAAAAAAAAAAAAAAAAAAAAAAAAGAGAGTAAAATTACCTGTGGTACCCTCCTTCTTACATGATTTTTCCCCCCTACTAACAAAAGGAATTTGTCTATATGTTTTCGGTTTACATTACTCATAGGTAAATAAAATGTACTGGAAATGCTGTGGGTGTGTTGTGATACTCAGTGAATTCCAGGAGATGGAGGTGCTATCCAACAACAAATCAGAAAGCTTACAAAAATCTCCCAGCCTGCATCTCAGTAGCTGACTTTCTCATCTGATTTTGTGCTTGGCATTTTTTGTTTCTTTTTCTGCTGAGTCAGTTCACTGTTTTACAGCCATGTTGTTAAGTGGCTCATTAAACATGGGTCTGCCTCATACAGGCTCACATCACACTGCAGAGATATTTGCAGTTTACCTTTGAAACAGATTTAGCCTTGGGTTAGACTGGAGGGGCACCAGCGTAAATCGAATCCTGAACACCACCAGACTGTACAGCCTTAGTGACTGAAGGATCAAAATATTAAATCTTTTCTGTTATCCTATGTATATGTAGGTGGAGAGGCATTCTGTCTATATGAAGAGCTATCATAAGGTAGTTATCTTGTATACAGTATCTGAGTATGAAAGGAAGAGGTGGCTTTCTGATTATAGAGGAAAATTGTTCTTGGGGCACTGGCAAAGTATGTGCTGCTTTTTTTTTTGTACGATTCATTCTTTTCTTTCTTCTTTGTAGCTATCCCGCTTGCCTCTGAGTTGGCAGTGGAGATTTTGGAAAAAGGAGAAGTGAGATTTTGGTTGCAAGCTGAAAAGCTGTCTGGGAATGCAAAGGCAGACTTTGTATTTAATGATAAAGAGATTTTCAATGGAGAGGTAAGCTTTTTCCTTGCTCACATGTGTTTGCATTTTTATGAGTATCAGTAAGAACTAGCATCTGTCTCCAATATACTTCAAACTAGTGTTCCACCCTAATGCATTTTCATGAGAAATACCATATGTCATTGAAAGCATCATTAGAAAGATTTTGTCCATAGTTCTGAGCTGCAGCTGAATTCGACTGGATGCAGTGTATAAAGCAAAGTTAAACAATCTACTTGCTCTCAGGACCATAGGAGTTGCTGCAAGAAGTTAGTCCCAGGTAAGCAGTTACTGTGGTCTTCAGGGAGTCACTGCAGTAGCCCAGATTCATCCTGGTTTCCTTCATCTGTGGCCCTCATGTACCCCTGTGCTTGGTTCTCACCTCTCTTTGCTGTTTGGAGGAACTCATTACACCAAAATAAAATTCCCAAGTGATTGTTTCCAGCAGCAAAACTTGTACCTTCCAGAGACATGACATGGCCTGGTTTTGTTGCAACACTGACATCAGGTAGAAGGCAGAGATGGAGCATTCTACACAAAACCTCATAAAAATATAATAATAGCCAAGGAAAGTGTTATTCGGAAGGGATGCAAATCTAAACTTTCCTAATGAAGAAGAACTCGGAGCCACCATAAAACAGGAATGCCACGTTTGTATGACATTAGTAAATAGGCTTCACCTTTAGCAAATTTCTTATTTTTTTGATTTTATATTTCAAGCTGGAGCTAGAGACAGTAGGCATCTGAATAAACAAATCAAAATTTCACCTAAATATTTCATATAATGTTAGACAAATATTTTTGACGATGGCATTCATTAACGTTGCTTTACTTTCCATCCTTTAAGAAATACAAAATGAAGGTGGACCAGAAGACTGGCCTTGTTGAAATGATTATGGATAAACTTGAGGACAAGGATGAAGGGACTTACACTTTCCAACTGCAGGATGGAAAAGCAACCAATCAGTCCAGTCTTGTCCTCATTGGCGATGGTAAGCTCATCTATATTGAACAGTAGGCTGGAAAAATTGTACCAAGACTACTTCAGTTGTTATATTTTCAATACCAATAGATTTTCCAGCGTTTTTTCACGTCACAGTGCTTTCCTGACTAATACAGCGCGAGGCTGTATGTGTGTGAGCTGAAATTTTTAAAGTGCTTGAAGGAAGGGGAATGGTTATAGAAACACAATATATTGCAGCCTGTCATGGTTTGCTTCTCTATGGGTGGAATGAAAATTTCCCATGTAAAAAAACCCATTCAGGCAGTAACAAATAGCTGTACCTCTTAGAGCCTGAACGCCTTGCTGACTTTGCTGCTGCTTCTTTGCCTTCCTCCTGAGAGTGGAAAGTAGCCCTATGACTGGGGATTATGCTTCATCAGACATGACACATTAAACTCCTGATGACTGCAAGCAGCTGGGAAAGTTGGGTTAGCTGTAATCAGCTTCTGACACTTTGAAATGTTCAGTGAAAACCTGACCTTGTGGCAGGCTTCTCACTGACCTCCAAGGGACAGAGCTCCACCTGCAGCTGTTCCACTGACCCTCAGTACTGTACAAATGACATGATGTTTAACCTTGTATTTCTTGCTGGTTTTAATTCCTAGTATTCAAGAAGCTGCGGGATGAAGCAGATTTCCAGCAAAAAGAATGGCACAGGAAACAAGGTGACAATATGGATATTTATAAGAATGATATATGTGTTAGTCTGTTAAGAGTTTGCTTATATTTATATAAACAATATATATATTTATGTAAATATATATATGTTAATTTGAAACAAGTGGGTATTGTTCAGTAATATGCTCACCTTCTGAGGGAGAAATAGGAAAAATAAAGCCACATTAAAATAGAAAAGTATTCTTGTAAAGAAAAACACATTTGCCTTTGGTTTTGTATCAGGAATACCATTGATGTGACCTTTAAAAATATGTTTGGAATTTTAAATAGGTCCTCATTTCGTGGATAAACTGGGATGGGAAGTTACTGATGACTGTAACGTGATGTTGAAATGTAAGGTAAGGGGCAAGGGAACCATTAAGTACAATGTTCAAAACACTTTGACCTACCATGACTTAGACAGTCAGAGTGGGAAGCAAGTAAAGACATGCAAGTTTCCCTGTGTACTCCCAGCTGCATATGGGACAGTGACAGTTTCTGAAGACTAATCACACTGGGGTGACTGCTCATCACATGTAACAAAATACCTTGGAAAATGGCTTGAAACTTTTCCTACAGGTGTGTCAGCCACCAGCCCAGGAAAAGGCACCTGAATAGGAATGACAAATCATTGTAAATCATAGAATCATAGAATGGTTTGGTCTGGAAGGGACCTCACTCTATCATCCTTAAAATTCAGAAAATCCAGGAACTTCCTCGTTTTTGGATGGCTTATGTGCACAGAAGTCCCCTAATCAGGATTCACTGGTTCCCTCGGCCCCTTGAGGCTGTTTGCAGTCTTTTTCTCTCCCTTTTCTTCCCTGATGTTTACCCTTTTGCAACCCTCATTTTAAAATGAAAGCCTGCAACAGCTTACTCAGATCAAATTTTTGAGTTTGCTGTTCTTTTATGAGCAACTTGCACAGGCACTAAGTTCTCGTGCTCAAATGAAGATATTAATTACTTTGTGGTTTTCATCCATCTTAGGTGGCTAATATTAAGAAGGAAACACAGATTGTATGGTACAAAGATAGCAGGGAGATAATGGTAGATGAAGAACATGACTTCAAAGATGGTGTGTGTACTCTGCTGATATCAGAGGTGAGTGACTGTCTTTGTTAGACCTCAGCTACCAAGTTAGTGTTATAAATTCAGATGAACGATACAATCTCATCTGATGTTTCAGCAGAACAATTAAAAGGGAAGTGGTTTTTTAAAATGGAGAAAACTCACAAGAAGTCTGTGTTTTAGCTAAAGCAAGCCTCTAGCTGCCCATTCAGTTTTTCAGGAAATGATGACAGAAGAGATAATAAGCTTGTCACTTCCTTTTCATCTCAGTTTAACAACAGAACGAGACCACACTGATGTTGCAAATGGCATTGGGAAAGTGCTTCTCACTCAGCCTTGCAGAGGACCAACCTCTTGGAGTCACCAGAGAGGTTTGGTCCACATGCAGCCTTGCTGCAGGCTTGAGGGGGTGACCTGAATTCCCCACCACTTCATCTCTTTGTTCTCCCTTCTTTGGCTAAGGAAGGGCAGTGTCAAGGGGATGCAGGCCAGGATGCCCCAGCCAAGGGGTCCCATCACATCTCCTCAGCCAGTAGCAGGGCACCTGATGGGGCATGGGGGCAGCTCCCAGCATTGGGCACCTCCCTAGGGACAGGGATGAGATGTCAGCTTGGTTCAGGAGTAAAATCTAGGTTTTTCATCAGTAATTGTGCTGAAAACTGGTTTTACTGTTACAATATTTCAGTTTTCTAGGAAAGATGCTGGCACTTATGAAGTCATACTGAAGGATGACAGAGGAAAGGACTCCAGTGAGCTACAGCTTACAGACACAGGTCAGAGCCAGTTTCTGTGTGCTGTCAGCCACACCAGCCTGACTGCTTGCCTACATACATGTTTGGGCTAGTACAGACAGCTGTGTGTGTCACCTTCCTGTGGTTTTGTTCTGTTTGTATACAGGACCATCTCACCTCATTAGAAAAACTGAGATTTTTCAGTTCAAATAATGTTTGAATACAGCTTACTTCATCTGAATTCTGTATAACTGGAATGTGATGATCAAGCTAAGTAAATGGCAGCATGTTTCCTCAGGAGGCCATCAGTAATGCAAGAGAAGATGTATGGAAAGAAATTCTAGAAATCAATAATTTTTAAAGATTTCACATTTTTATTATGTTTTGCCTTTCATATATTTAGGAGCTTTTCCACTCATTGTGATTACTGCATTTTCAAAATGTCACTTATGTTTCCAAGCAAGTGGAGAAAAGCCCTCTTCATTAGAATGTATATATGGATGGGTTAGAATTTCAACAAAATATTGTCATTTACACACACACACAAGAAAAAAAATAGTGTTCAGGTGCAGCAATATTCATCAAGGCTGCAGTTAAAAATTAAGTCTGGAAATCATGGGATAGCAGGCTATATTTCAGTATTACTTAAATTTCTAATATGCATTTTAAGATAGATCTGATTTCTTTTTCATACCTACTTGGGAGAATGTTTCCAAGCCAGTACTTGTCCTAATATTGACTATGCCTGAACTGCAGACACAGAGTCTTAGTCTCTGGATTTTATTTCCACAGCTTTTGCAGATCTCATGAATGAAGTATGCAGGAGGATTGGTAAGCACTTAATTCTCTTTTCAAATGAATGACTCATTGTGACACTCAGTGAAAGGCTGCATAAAAACATGTGCTCTTCTTTCAGCTCTATCTGCAACAGACCTGAAAATCCAGAGCACAGCTGAGGGTATCAGACTGTACTCCTATGTCACTTACTATGTGGAAGATCTGAGGGTAGGCTGGGTGCACAAGTAAGTACACAAAAGCTTTGCAAAAGTCATTCTAACTTTGGGTTTATAGATTCAGAAGGAACCTGGATATGTGAGAGAGACAAGGGTCAGTTTTCTTATCTCTCATGAGTCCTTCTCTTGTATGAGTGAGTCTCAGTACATGACATCCATGTGAAACCAGTGTTGGAGTCAGGTCTTGGTGGTGCAGGGCCCTCCCATCATTTTCCTCATGAGAAAGATAGTCCCATGCCATGGAATGCTGACAGGGCCATGCTGCTTCAGAGCATTCCACACCCTCTAGATGGAAGCTGTATCTTTCCCTGAATCAGCATCAAGGAGTGATGCAAACATAACCTGAGAAGCTGACAAGGTTTAAAAGAGGCCAGAACCACAGGTTCAGAGATACCTTGCCTGGAGATCTGCTTGTCTAGATGCCACAATTCACAGGAACTGGGACAAGCAAGTAGGTCCTCTTAAAGCATGGTTTTATGTTTAGGGGGCAAAGCAAGTTTCAGTATGTGCTTGGGGCAGTAAAATCCAGACAGCTCCTCCTTGTGAGTGCTACAAACCTAACCAAGGCAGACAGAAGAACTGAGATTTAAAAAAAAAAAAGAATTTGAATGCTCAGCTCCCCGTAAAATTAATGGGAGTTTCATATCCAAATCCATGAGACAGCTTTGAATTCTCAGTCAGTGCTAAGAGCACACACTGGAAAACACAAAGAAGTAAACAACTTAGATTTCATTTAATAGTAATAACATATTTTAATCGCTTCAAATCTATCATTACTATTCTTGCTGCTTCTCTTCCTGTGGACATGGTAGTAGTTATTCTTTAGGATGGAATCTGACTTACTGATCTCCCAATAAAACCAGTGTAAATGAGGCACAGAACACACAGGATGTGCTGTAGCAGTCTGGCTGTAACTACTGACACAGATGCTAACCAGCAACACTGTCAGAGAAATGGAAGTAATTTGAGTTTTCCCTGTTTCTTGGCATTTGGTTTGACCTAGTACCACCAGGAGTCCTAAGTATGTCAAAACTGTGAATGCATATGAAGTATTCTGGGGTTTTTTCTCACACACAAATTTTTTCCTCTCATTTCTCATTTTCTCATTTAATTTTTAGAAACTAGTTCCATATTGAAATGCATCAAATTAATCTAAAAAAAGTGTTCTTTGTCCTTTCAGTGTATTAGAAGTTATCAGTTTAAAGATAAGAAAAAGAGTAGCTTGTTTGACAAATAACTTTTGCCTCATCTGGGTCAATTAACTGCTTAGCTAAGCTGAGAAACTGATTTCTTTTTTTGTGGAAGAATATATAAATATATACAACAACAAAGAATGTTTAATTGTAAGCAACAAAGAATAGCAGAGACCAGGAACATTTGAGTGTGCATGAATTAACCAGAGATTTGGCTTTTAAATTTTTAAACTCTTTTATGGTTCAGGTCATAGAATAACATGCAAGATTTGAGAAGGGGAAAGGACTGTCATGTCAATTCTGTCCCTTTGGCCAGAGTTTTATTCTGTTCAAAAGCTTCAAAAAATGGTGCCATACCATAGCACTATGGAAATCCTTTAGCAACTGCAGATGTCCTCAGTGACTCAGAAGCAAATGCATTATACTCCAGCAAAACAAATGGGTAATGTGTATTTTTCAGTGATACCCAGATTAAGTTTACAGACCGAGTGAAGACTGGTGTCACCGGGGAGCAGATCTGGCTGCAGATCAATGAGCCAACTCCACAGGACAAAGGCAAATACACAATGGATCTCTTTGATGGTAACACAGGACACAAAAAGACTGTGGATCTTTCTGGACAAGGTAGGCCATTCCCTCTGATAACATCATCTGCATGTGGGCATTAGTACATAAAGCAGGAGCATCTACAGCAGGATCTCACTATAGACCTGGCAGCATTTGTGGGGACAGTGCAATTCGTCTTTCCAAACCAATGCTCTCAGGTCATAAATTATGAAAGTCTTTTTCCTGTTCCAAATACCCACTTACAGTTTGTCTACTGAGACATCAGCTCAGTTTCTGAGCTATCTTACAAACCTCCTTGTGTTGCTGGCATTGATTGGAAATTTTAAATACAAGTTGTAGCACTGAATGCTTTCTGTATCTCTCCCTTTCAAGTAATATTTGTGGGAGGAAGTGAGAGACAAGTTTGTTCTGTTACTTTCCTACTGTGTTTCTTTAATGGGTATAATACAGTTCCTTATTCTTCAAAGATGTCAAGACCTTTCATCAGCACAATGAAGGACTTTTAGGGGACCAGCTAAAATTATTGGGATTGACTGTTGGAAGCTTTTACTCTGAGAGAC
Source organism: Phaethornis superciliosus (assembly GCA_023637945.1). NCBI lineage: Eukaryota > Metazoa > Chordata > Aves > Apodiformes > Trochilidae > Phaethornis > Phaethornis superciliosus. Next base: position 48,966,672 of record JAJQWJ010000002.1, on the reverse strand, counting down.
CACTCAGATCCTACAAAGCAGACTAATTGCTGCTGAATTGCCAAGTTTCCATCCACTGCCTCTCTCATCCCTAAAGCTTCACTTTGGCTCTGAAAGATCAGCATAAGAGAAATAACCTTATAATCATCTCCATGTTGCTTCTTCTGTACTCTATCCCAACTTCCTGAGAAAGGAGATTTCTTCTTCCCTTTCAAACTGGAGAGGTTGACCTACTCCTGATGGTAGCTTAGCCTGAATTTACGAAGAAAACAGCAGTCTGCTGTCTATTCTTTCTTCTGGTTTTGGGTTCTTTTTTTGTTTGTTTGTCTTTTCCTTGGCTATTAGTATGATGCTTCAAAGCAGATGTGAAAAACACTCTGGGCAAAAACAGATCTCTTGTATTCCATAATCCAGTCATCTCCCAAGGGGAGAGTGTGCAAGCTGATCTACAGGGGTGCAGGAAGAAAATATGACAACTTCAGTAGTACATCTATATGAAAAACAAACAAATAAATAAATAAATAAACATATATTTGGGGTGCATGCTTAAAAATTTTTTACTTGTAGGACTGCATGATAAAAAAATTTGGGAGACCACTGCTACAAGTTGTGTATTGTGGGTTTCTTCCTATTTTGTGAGACAATTTCAGCCTATTGCACTCCTGATATCTCTTTGTCTAAAAGACTGACTAAAAGAAGGGAAAAAAAAGTGTGTTTACGCATTCATATGTATGTATGTAACAGCTGCCATATACAAGATGACCTTTATTAGTTGAATCATTCAGCATTTTAAGGCTTATACAATATGCACACATCTATACATCAATATTTCTTTAATTATATTTACATTTTTATAATGTGATAATTTATCTCTCAACCTACCTTTAAAATCAACTTTTCTCTTTACAAAGCATTTGATGAAGCCTTTGCTGAGTTCCAGAGATTAAAGTAAGTATTATGCCATCTAAATACAGTAATGGTAGCTATAAAATAATACAAGTTTTTGTTTGTTTTGTACTGGAGCTAAATATATCCTGTGAAACAAATCCTAGTCTTACAGAAGCCTGTAGGAGTTTTTCATGTGACTTCTTTGGTGCAATTCTTATATAACAGTTAGGTAACAAAAAGTAAACAGTATTGCCAAATGCTGGCAGATTTTTCCCTAACAAATTCAAGGCAATTAAAAAGACAAGCTATTTTTCAACCACTTTAAGTAAAACGTTAACTGAAATTTCACTTTCTTTTTGTTTTTTTCAACTTCAGGCAAGCTGCGATTGCAGAGAAAAGTAAGTCACCCTTCTTTGACAATGGTTGCAATAAACCCTTTATGAAGGTTTTCTTTCTCTCCACGAAGGTTGTGAGTTGGGAGAAAGAGGGCATGTATATATGTGTATGTGCATGTGCTCATTTTAAGATTAATTTGTCTTTATAGCAAGGGGAAGCAAGGAGAGTAACCTTTTAGTGAGTTATCCCTGGTCTGCATTGCAGCTAATACCACTTTAGTTATGGGTTATGTTGATTTTTCCAGTCTAACCTCCAGTTCTCTTCTCAAAAAATAATCTTTTTTAGATAAATTAGCTAAATGAGCTATGTTATGCATGTTCACTGCACACAAATCACTTTGTTTTCAAAAACAGAGGAAATAACTGGGATAGTTTTGAACCATCTAAAATGTCAAATGGCTCTGCACTGCACACAGAGATTGGTAAAAAAGCAACAGTAGCTTAAAGATTAATCCCTGAAAGTCCTGATACTTTCACATGTTTGTCAATTACAACAGGGCAATTAAAGCAGCAGTATGTAAGAATTACTTAAGGAATAAATCATTAGAATTCAACTTGATTTTTTAAACTCAATATTCTCCCTGTTTACAGAAAAATGCATGGGGAAAATGTAACACACAAAAAAATTCTCCCACTGCAGATGGATTTCAGGGATTTCAGTTCCATAAAGAAATGAGAACAGAACTGTCATTTGAAAAGTTTTGGAGAAAAAATGTGTATGTACACTCCAAATAGAGTGGGGCCTGGATATGTAGAGACCACAGTGAGTCCCAGCTGAGACATATGAAGGGCTGGTAATAGTCCTGCATTGGTCATATAATTTCTAACCCATATAATTTCTAACATGTCAGGGGCTGACATGTTGACACAATACAGTCCCATTCCTGGTCTCATCGGGTTGTTATCTCAGTGCTCCAGAGCACATCTTTCACAGAATATATCAGGGGGGAACATACTGTACAGTCATTTCCTTCCTCTGCCAGGCTCCACCAAGATGTATAATGAACAAAATTCATATTCCAGAATAAGTGCATGAAAGCCTGCATGTGATCAGCCTATTTGTATTTGTTTATGATTCCCATGGGACTCTGAGCTTAAAACTAGACCAGATAGTGATCTCATTTACACCCAGATACTTAGAAAGCACTGGAATTTCTCTGCTGTCCCTGAGACTGAAGTCTTTGTATTTAGATTAAAACCTAATCTCACTACTTTACTAGGTGACATTAATTTCCTTTTGGAAATTCATGACAATAAAAGTTTACAGTACTAGATCTCAAAAATTTGTACTTTCTTTTGTGCACTCAGAAGTAGCACTGAATTGATGGTAAAATCTTCAAGACACAGCACATGTATTTCAATTCCCTCTGTACATGATTTATACCAGCTTTTAACACATCTTTTTCTGTCAATTCACTGTTTTTTAAAATCCAAGTGGTTTGAATGCTGAATAATTCTATGCTAGCATAGATATCAGAGTCAAGTTGTACATAAACAAGAGGAAAGAACTAGAGGGGAAACAGAATCTGGGACAGGGTTGATTTTGAGAGACTAAAGAAAATGACGCTTCCTTATTTCCAGATCGTGCACGGGTACTCGGAGGTTTGCCAGATGTTGTCACCATCCAGGAGGGCAAGGTACAGTAAAATAACTGAAGCTTTACACAACAGCTTGAATGCCTTTCAATGATGGGAAAATATTTACTTTTTTTTTTTGTTTTTTTTTTTTTCAAAAAGTTGCCATTTTTAAAATCTGCTACATTATTTACTCATTCTGTACATAATTCAAGGCTCCTCCACAGATGGGTTTATGTATTCAGGGCAGTGTCTTTCTTAGATAAAAGTGAGATGACAATGTGAGCTGAGACTAAGACTCCTTATATAACCAGCTCTTTAAAAATTCATGCACAGGTTTCACAGTAAGATTTTTTAAATGATAGGGCATCAGGGAAGTTTAATTCCTTTTTTACAAGATAGCTAGTGATTCTAACTGTCTTCTGCAGTTAACTTCATTGCAATGTGGAAAGATAATCATACCTGTCAAGGCTGTCTTTTAAGTGATGTAAAAGGAGTAAACCACATTAACTCAATCCTCATTGAAACAAAAGGAGAAACTTTTCTCTATTTTGTCAAAGTGAATGAGAAGAAAGCCAAAAGAAGTCACTAGTGTTACAAAAGATTATATTAGCAGAATTTAACTGAAAGATCATTATAAGGCTCTCCCAAAGGACCACGGCTACATCAGTGCTTGAGCACAGAAAGATGACCCAGAAAGTCAGTTCTCAATCTCACAGCCTTTTCCCAGCACACTGCTTCTACAAGTTGCTGCTTAATAGCTCTGAGACCAAGAAGTGCCTGTTCTTCGCTTCCTGCTGGCCTGCCATCAGCCAGTTGTTCTTTACATCTAGTAAGTGCAACTATTTACAGGAGACTTAGCTGAAAGCAAAAGTACAAGACAGAAAAATCACCTTTATCCTGGTCTAAACCAAAATAACATCATATCAAAACAATGAAACAGGGCACACGAACACCATTGAAAACCTGTAACATGACAACTTCCATAAGGCAGCTTCCTCATATTTCTGGCTTTATTTATCTAGCAGTTGGTCAGCTGAGTTAAATGTCTTTGATTATAAACAGAGCAGAAGTGCTAAGAATCTAAAACTGTGGTCTGAACCACTTTACAATGTGAGTTATAACATAGCCAACAGATAGTATTGTGCAGGAGTTCTGGGAAAATTTGGAATGCTGGCATTATAAAATGAGGTAACATTTCATTATACATTAAAGGACTTAGCAGTTTGGGAAATGCTGCAAAAGAAAGAAGCACTCATAGGAGCATTGTAACTGTAGGTAGAAGACACAAAGAAACAGAATGAATTTGTAGGTTCTCAGCTAGTAATGCTTCTCCTTCAAGACAAGGTTGTCAAACTGCTTTGGCAGGGGATAAATTTGTGAGTTTATTGCCAGTTTTAAGCTTTCTGCCAGAAGAGGGTTGATATGAAGTTGAGTATGAGCTCAATACAACATAATGTGTAGAGTTTATAAAAAGGGAGTTTGTAAAACATGAGTTGCAAAATCTTACCCGGACACACATTGTCCTTGATAGCAACGACATTTGTCATGTTTCAATAAGTGACTGAAAAACTCCCAGAACTCCAGACAAATATCCTTGACCTTAAGTTTCTGGATTCAGTAGATGATAATTTTGAGAAATGGAGCAGGACAGAGAGTGATCAGGGAAAACAGTGCTTGTTTGGGTGGTGTTGGCTCATCTCTGTTGTTTGCATATACGCTGGAGAGAGGGGAATGCACTTCTCTGTTGTGTAATTCATGCAAATTGCACAACCATCAAGGACTTTGAAAAACAGTAAATGAGATAGGAGAGGACTGGCAATTGCAGGCTTTGATTCTGCAATCAAGCAGACCCATAACTATAGAGTAATATGAGCAGATCAGTGTTCCTAGATGAAACTTTCAAGCACATGTGTATCTCAAACTTAACACTATGACTCTGATGCTACTTAATGGCTTTTTCTTCTGAGTTGAAGGGGATGTGTGAGAACAAATGCACCAGTGCTTACCTGGTGTTAATCAGTGTTACAGATGGTCTAAGAGGCTTCTACTGATAGACAGAAATGCTTTTCAGCAGTGTGATATAATCAGAAAAGGCTAAGTGTCCGTTCTTATTAGGGAGGAATTTGACCTGACAGAGAATACCAGCATAAATTTTGTGTACAGATGGCCAAATTAACCTAAGTGGCTGTTTCAGTGAAGGCCTGTGAGTAAGAGGGTTTTATTTTTAAAAGGAGAGTCCTGGGATTCTGACCTAGAAACATCCTTCTTGCATCTTGTTGCATCCTTCTGCCCACCAGCTCTGCCTTCTTCCTGGGGTAGGTGCCCTCACAGGGAGGCTGAAAGAATGGAGCAGGGTCCCACGGCTGAGCTGCTTCAGCTTACTCACTGCATCTCAGCCCAAATCACTGAATGCAAATGAGTTTGTGCTAATATGCAAGAGGAACAGCAATACTCAAAATCCAGTGACTCACTTCCCTCTGCCACCTGTACTGCCCTGCTCGTGAGAATCTGCTGGGAAAGGCAGAAAGGGGGGGGGAAGGGGCCACCTGCTACCAAATCATCAGAGCCAGACAACTACTGGGAAAGGAGAGATATCCTAAAGGGGAAAGGTGCCTCTTCCCCCCAGAAGGACAGGACACACTTTTATACCAGGATAAGAATTTCAGGTTAAATACAGCATTATAATCAGGGTTTTCTATGTACTAACTTATGAACATATGAGCAAAAAAAAAAAAATCTCCTGCCCAAAAAACCTGAAAACCTGAAACAGCTCGGTGCAATCCAAGTGGGTGATCACTTCTCCTTAGCTCAGACTCCACAGTTATGGAATTACCTTCCAGTAAACCAAAGATATCACCCTCTATGCAGTGAATGATAATATACATCTCTACACACTAGTAGCTGGAAAACAAACATGAGTTGGGAAGATAAAGAGGAACACATGTCAAAACAGGAACTAATGATGCAAAGTTAAGCAAAATATAGCTATTTTAAGGAATTATTTATTTAGAGTTTAAAACAAACAAACAAACAAACAAAACAAAACAAAAAAACCCCAAACCGAACTGCTGCTTGAATGTTTTTGAATTAAAGAGAGACACCACTTCCAACATCTGAAGTTCGAATGCTGCCACTCACAGAGCCGTCTGGACATGGACCTCAGCTCATTAGCACCGTGTAATAGCAGCCGGGGCTGCTCTGTGGTGATCTCTTTCTTGTCTGCTAGAGAACTTGAAGACAATAAAGAAACACCCAGCACCTGAAGGGACCCATATGCAGTGCCTGCCTGAGCCGAACCCAGCCGAGCGGTTCTGTTCCGAGCCAGGCTGGGCTGACCTGGGCTGAGCTGACCCCATTCAGGCCCAGTGGGCCAACCCCTGACGTGCTCTGCTGTTCCACCCTGCACCCAATCAAGTCAGGCTGGGCCAGCTGAGACTCAAAAGCCCGAGGCCAGGCGAGCCAGGCCAGGCTGGGCCAGGTTTTGCTGAGCCGAACCGAGCCATTCCCTGCTGAGCTGGGCCGGGCTGGATCATTTCTGCCTTCTGGGTGTCTGTCTTCTATCTCATCTTCCACCATCACACTACCACATAAACAGCACAGAGATGAGGGGAAGGTAGCTGTTAAATACATTTCTCACAGTAGATTTTTATCGTGACAGCCCACAAAGCCAACAATCTGAGTGCTATTCAGACTTATTTTTATCAAAAGCTTTTAAAAAGAAAGAGAAGAAAAACTTGATTGCAGTCAAATGGAAACTTGTCCGTTTCTCATGTATCACTTAGTCCATTCCTAATGAATCACTGAAGACCATTTCCTCCGCAGTAAAAATTCATCAATTTCCATGTTGAAAAAAATCTAATTTTAATAACTTAAGTTCAGACCAATGTATTATTTAATACTTAGACATAAATAGATTCCTTCCTAAATAAAGGTCCAGAGAAAGGCCTATGAAACACTGAACATTTTTCACATTTGACTCTCTCTGTGACATTCATTTTTGCACATTCCTTTTAGAAGATTCCCATGGCATTGTGGCTGGAGGAAGGAGTCATTTCCATGTATTGGTATCTCTCAAATATGAATTTCTGAGCTGACAACAAAAAACCAGGAGGCCTGAGCATTGTGTACACAATAGACTCACCAGCCCAGAGACATTATCCAGCTGCCAGTGATCTCACCAACAACGTTATCTCTCTGATAACGAAGATACTTCCTTCAGCATGGCACTTAGAAACATTACTAACATCAAAGGAAAATACTTATATGAACACAAAAGAAAAAGTAAAGCCTGTATTTATTTCAGTTAAAAATAGTTTTATAGAAATGCATAAAACAATTCAAGGAAAAGCTGTCAGGGCATAATTTAAAAAGATCCTAAATTAAACAAAATATTCCAGGGACATTTTGTTCTTAGTTATTTAAAAAGGCAGACACACTTTCTTTACTTCTGTGGCAAATGTATAGTGAGCTTATCACAAACAAATACATTTGACAGCTCCTTAAATTCTCATTTAAGGTCCAAAAGAGACCCCAAAGCAGATAATATCTACTTTTGCATTATTATATATGCATGGGGAAAGTTACAAACGATCTGAGAGTAGAAATGAAAGTCCATAAAATATTGAAAGGTTTTAATGGAGCTTTTGAATTAACTTAGTTCTGTCTTTTCCTTTATGACACAGAAGACTCTGACAAAAATTATTGATTACTGATGATGACATGCATCCTTTTACTAAAAATAGGAACCTAAACAGTGGATTGTAACATTTGGAAAGGCAGGCATTAAAAAACACACCAAGTATTTACTGTCTTTCACCTCTAATTCCTTTTATATTTTTCTCTGTAGGCACTTAATCTTTCTTGCACTGTCTGGGGAGATCCTACTCCAGAGGTGTCATGGCTGAAGAACGAAAAGTCATTTGTATCAGATGCTAATTGTACCCTGAAATTTGAAGCTGGAAAAAATGTCAGCTTTAGCATTTCTAATGTGTCCACACAAGACTCTGGGAAATACAGCCTTGTGGTGAAGAACAAGTATGGCACAGAGACCAGCGATGTCACTGTAAGTGTGTACATACCTGAGGAAGAGAGACAGTCTGAACAAGAGAACACAAAAGAAGATAAGAAAACAAGAGCTTGAATTTAAGACTAGGAAGCAGAAGTGTGTGGGGGGGGGAGACTTTGGATGATAGGCTGACATAATCTCTGTGTGTAAGTGGCTTTCTGCTTTAGCAGGTAGCCTTGGATTTTTCCATTCATTTCACTTTTGCTTCTAATACATTTACTTATGCCAAGGAAAACAGGGCCTTTCCTAAATATCTTATTACTGCCAACTTCACAGAACCTAGCTGTAGCATCTTCAGCCAGGCTAAATGTGTGCTGGCTGTAAACATAGGTCTGCCACTTGACCCTCTTCCTGGAGCAATTGTCCTGACAAAAAAATGGAAAGGGTGAAAAATGGTTTCAGTGGAGGCAATTGATGAGGTAAATGGAAACAAAGGATAATCAAGGCATTTTTTGAGCAGCAGTTAAAATATTTCCACCTTTGGTAAAGTAGCATAGATGGAATGTGTTAGAGAATTAAATAATGGAGAAATTAGTACTGTTTTCTGTCTACATTGAGGCCTCTTTGTATTGCTGTGTTCATTTAGAGAGGCCTTAGTATGGGTGTCATTTACATCCATAAATAATGTTTAATCTGCCCAACTGGGGTAAAAGTACTGTAACATAAATGAAAATCAGGCTTTGGAGGCCAGAATACTAATGTGTGTGTGTGTGTGTGTCTGCAAAAATGTATGAATTCTCTCTTCTATGTTCACAAATAAACTAAATTCACTTCTTTCCTTCTATCACCAGCTTGTTTCACTGTGTCTTGTTTTCTGGTAGTTGTGCACAGTATCTTAAGTGTCTTAATGGTTTTACCACTGTAATTACCTTTAGCTTTCCTCTAGATCTCTATTAATCTTCACTTTACTGTTCACCACAAAACCCCCAGTGGCATTGCTTCACACCTTTCTGTCCAGACCTTCATTGCTTCACATCTCAACTCAACAAGATGTATTTGCAAGTTCAGGCACAGGAGTGGTCTCACGTGATTCAATGGACCTGCTCATGACTTTGATTTAAGGGTGTTAGGTAAGTATTTTGTTAGGCTGAGACCTCAGTTAATTTCATCCAAATTTAACACTGGAGATCAGAAGTAACTTTTCTGTTTGGTTGGGTTTTGTGAAGATCTTTTAACACTACAAAAAGAATCTTCACTGGAACATATTTGTAGGTTTTTTTCAGATAAAAATGTTTCAGACAAAAAACATCTGTCCAGATCTTTTAACACACTTATATAGATTAAAACTTCCATGCCAGATATTTTACAACAATTGCACTGATTATTATTAGCTGAGGAGGAGCAATATATCCTCCTGGGCTTATATATGGGGGATACAAGATATACCATATATATATTTATGATCAGAAACAGCTACCAGCTCAGTTGCTAATTAGGAGAGAAACATACCATATTAATAATTCTCTTCATTACTAGTCTCACAACAGCACAATTCTTCACGTCAGAATCTAAAGAACTAACGTATGTATTTTCAATATAAGCATGATCTTCATGCACCTTCCACATACATTGTTTTTAGCCACTGCAAATGCAGAAATAGTGTTGTTCCCCAGCCACTCACTTTGCTGCAGTACTGGATGTCTGTGAGGATGCCCCTTTAAAATGCTGTACAGCTAATGCTCACTTAAGCCCTTGCCATCTCATGTTTACTGTCAACTAACTTTAAAGGCAAGGTGGAAGCATGAGGGAATTTTTAGTGGCTCAGGTAACAATAGATTTAACAGTTATCAATGGTGAAAGTGGTGATTTTTGCAAATTTTTTATAGCTTTTTAAAATTTATTACTCAGTTTTTACAAAGGGATAATGATTATGAACTTAATAATAAAAAAATAATAATCCAGATTTAGATCAGATTTACGACCTATCAAAACCCATTAGCATGTGCTTAACTTTATGCATGAACAGTTCCAAGGAACATGTTAAGCTTATCTGGTATAAACATTTTTTCTTCCATAACAGATTTCATATCAGAGTGATTTTGAAGATGAAATTATTTAAAATTAATGTGTTTTCAGCATTTCACACAAACAGTGCATGTGTTCATGTAAGCCTTTTCTAAAATAGTTACAACTCAGGTATCAAACTAGATGACATTATTGCATATTTTAAAGTTTAAGTGTCTAAACTATATTAATGAGACACTATCTCATTTAAAAAAGTTCAGATTTCTTAGCCACAACAGCTATCAGACAAAGTAAAACAGTTTAAGTTGTAAATTTCAAAATATTACAGTGAGAATATCTGCAATTAGAGATACAGTGAGCTTTCTGAGTTCAAAGAAATTATATTAAATTATTTTATAATTTCTCTTAATATGATGTGAAGCCAATTCAAGGATGATAGACAAGTTACTCTATTTTGGTCCCAGGACATACACCTCACATCTTCCAACCTCCAGAGAGCAAGCAAGATTATGACTTGCTCTTCACAGTACCACATAACTGATGTTTACTGCTCAGCATCAGCATACTTTGAATAATGGTTGCATTTTGGCAGCAGTTTTCTACTACTTTATCTTCAAAAATCTGTCCCCCTGCCTCCCTCCTTTTGGCAGAACTGCAAGGAAATACAGGTGGGCCATCTCCCAGATAACAGACTGGATTCTACTTGTCTTTGCTTCAGAAGATGTATTGTGTCTGTGAAAGTTAGAGCAATAGCTGCTTGTAAACATCTTGCTGCCAGGGATTCAGATGTGGTGCAGAAGTGCAGTTGTGATTCAACCCCATTTTTCGTTTGTGCATTTTGTGTTCTTGCTTTGCTTCAGGTGATTGTGATGGCTGTGTCAGGACAGACTGACACAGTCCAAGGCCAGGATGAAAATAATATAACCGTATCTAAAAAGAAAAGAAATATCACAGCAAGCAAACGGAAGGAAGGAGAAAAGAAAGGTAAGAGCCCTTTCACCTTTATGGTCTTCCACTCCAAAGAAAAATTTTTGTTAAACATTATGCAGTTAATAGTCTGTGCCAATCAATATTTCTGGAGTTCACAATCTGTATGCTCAAAACCGACAACAAATGGATTGCCAGGTTAAGCCTCAGTGAAAGAGATTTAAATCAACACTTTTAAATCACCCTTCTACAGGGCTGTGAGTTCTCACATTGGCTTGTGAAATGTTTTTAAGCCATAAAAAATATTTTCAAACTTCAGAATGCAGAGGAAAGCCTTCCTAGGTATGCATATATACTCAGATGATGTCTGTTTTCAAATTCTGTGTCATTTCAGCATCTGTATGTTTGACACAACACTGAAAAAATAGGCCTTGCAAATTAAGGAACCCTAAATGCCCAAGTGTTCTAGAAAACCCTGATCAAATAGCCACTATCTGAGATTACTCAATTATTCTCTCTTATTTTTATGTCCATATTGAATGGTTAAAGTTGGAATTATAAGTGACCAGTTTTGTCTGATTTAGAGAAAGGATGGAAGATGAAAAGCTCTCTGGTGATTGAATATTTTTGTGTATTACAGATTTTTTACTGTTCTTTTAGACTCTTATTATATAATTGCTACTTAGACACTGATTTATTCTTCACAATTACAACTCCCTCATGTAGAGCATTTTATCTCCAAATAAGGCTTAAATGCCAACATTACCAAAACATCTGTTTTTCATATTTTTGCCTAAGTATTTTAATTCTGTATACAGAGTGTATACATGTTAAATCATAGCTGACAGGACATTTTATGCTCTTATTCTGCTCCCCTTTCTGCTCCTACGGCAAGCACAACTCTTTAACTACGTTTCTGTCCTCTCTGGCCTTACTGAGTAAGCCAGACATTTCTGCACAGTCCATCCATCATGGGATGATTTATGTGAGAAACAATAAATATTCTGGAGGTTCTACCCCTTAATCTTTTTAATTAGAGGCCATAAAGACTCAGGCTTGCTTTTGGCTCTAAAATGCAGTAATGTTATTTATGATACTGAATCTCTTTATATGGGTATGGGAGGAAGAAAATAACATGGTAAGGACATAAACAATGTGAAAGCAAAATCTTACTCTAAATACCTCTGCATTGCTGAGCCTAGTATACATAAGGGAAATTTTATTACTTCTCCTAAATCAGATATTATTAAGCCACACGTAGAAATTATTGCTACAGAAGAGACACCTGATCCAAATGAAATCCCCCCTGTGGAAAGAGAAAAGGACACAGAAAGTAACCAGCGAGCAGCAAAGAAGACTGATGGAAAGGCAGCTGTAGCAGACAAGCTTGCAGGAAGTTTGGATAGGCAGGTTAAAAAAACACCTGACAAAAAGCCTTGAGGAAACCCCACTGTTTTTGAATGAAGGACAAGATCTTGTGATCTGGATAAATTCAAGCTGTGATTTCATGTTGGGTAGACTAGCCATAATATTTCAACACCAAAGCTGGTGAGTGGTTTGTGGTTTGCTTGGGTTTTTTTTTCTAACATTTGTAATAGTTCATAACTTTAAATGCATAGTAGATGGGCACTTACGTCTCAGGACCAGATTAGTTGCACTGTAGTAATTTCTAAGCAACTGAATAATGATCCATATACTGACAAGGTGACTTTAATAATGTCCATGATAAACAGTTTATTAGAGCAAATTCTGTCAAAACTGGCATATTTGTTACTCTATAAAAAAATGTTGGTATCAGAAAGCCGTAGGCCTCCCAGCTGGAGGCTGACCCCACTCACTTTCTCAAGGAAAAAAGTCCTTTGAACTCCATGTGGACTGTACTTTTCACCAGGACCAGTTTGGCTACAGGGGAAGGATCTCCAGAAACAGAACCATCTCCTAGGGACACATGGAGAACAGAAACAGATTTTCTTCTGATTCAGGTTTCTTTCATGCATATCCATTTTATTGGGTGAGTCAGGATGACATCTGGCCATTTCTTGTCTCATATGACTATTTTTCAGTCTTCTCCATTAATTCCCTCCTGGTCGTGGTGAGGTATAAACCCAGGAAGTATCAGCTACTGCACATGCTTGTTTCTCTACACCCTTTATGCTATAATGATCATATTCCCACTTCCAAGACCTGTTAAATCCTCTGTCTTATTTCCCGTCAATGACACAGCCCAACACTATGCCTTCTTTCCCTCACCGGGATCAGACCCACTGATTTTTTATAAAAGAGTATAGCTTCATAGACCATTCAAGTGAGGAATAAATATAACTGAAATAAATTTAAAAGAACCTCTGCCTTAAATCATCACTGTGTTGATTCACACTAATGTACTGAGGATATAAGAAAATATGACTTTTATGGAGTGCAGAGTTTAAGATGAAAAACAAACCAATAAAAGAAAGGCCAGTATTTATTTTGTTAATAGGAAAGCTAAGTTCTACTTTTCAGTGACCAGAAATTATTACATACAAGAAATAAAAATATTTTAAGTACTAGGAAAATTTATAATTTCATCTTTTAGAAGACTCAAACATTGTCCTTTCCATGCATTACTGATGAAAGTTCACTGCGCCCTGCTGATATTTCTAGGGTGTTAAACCCATGATGACAAATGCAGCCATTCTGGAGAAAAAAAAAAAGAAAACATTTTCTAATCCATCCTTATAAGACTGTTAGCATGAAAAAATAAAGAATCTTAAGAGTGTGTAAATATGCAACACCTGAGACACCGACAGTTGTGTTAGAAATAAATAAATTTCCTTCCAGCAGAACTCCAACAGAGTTCTATTCAACATTTTAAAACCAACAGAAAGATTCCTGATGGATAAAATACAAGACAGAGTGCTCGTATAGAGGCAATTATTTCTGTAGACAAGGTAAAACTTTTAATAATTTGGATTGCCCATTCTGAATGGCAGAAAGATGCAGGAGGCTCCAGAGAAACAAACCGACTGCTACACAAAAAAGTGGTGTGTGAAACTTAAAATAGAGACAGAAGTACAACTAAAATCATCCTCTTACACTTAGGTACTGTTTGACACATGGAACTTGATTCAGTTCTATGTTACATCTTTCCATGGCAGGAGACTTTTTAAATGAGAACCTTAATGCAACTGTTAAAGAAAATAATTACATCACTCTGCCAGAGACCAGCCTTTCGAAATGTTATAAAGCTGCAGGCTGTTTCACACAACTCTTGCTGCCCTTTGCCACAGCAGTTATTTCAACTTGTTCTCTAAAAATCCATCACTTCTTACAGCTCCTTCAGATGGAGCCTACCTCCCATAAACATCAGTGACAGTGCCTAACTTATATTTAGAACAGATCGTACCACTGAGAGCCTGATCCAATTCCTGCAAAATGCCACAGGGGTCTTTTCATTAATTTTAATAGAAAACATGCCAGTTCTCAGAAGAATGTTCTAAAAATGTCTCAAACCACATATTACAAAGCCCACTTTGCTCCTCATGAAGCCAATGGCAGATCTCTCTTTGGTGTCACTATAGCAGAATCAGGTCTTCCCTTTTCGCTGAGAGAAAAATCAGTACTTTCCTGATATTTCAATTAAAACCTATTGGAAATACTCCTTAAAATTTAAACTAAAATCCACCAGTCTAGGCTTGTTGTTTTTTTGGTTTGGTGTTTTGGGGGTTTCTGTTAAATTTGGTTGGAAATGCTGTCACTACTGGAAATTATTTGCTAACCAAAAGCAGTGTTGTATGCATGTTACCATACACAGTAAATGAAAAACACAAAAAAATATCAAAAAGAGAACAAAATATTAATTAAGCTGTAGTTTTTCACAAATGTGTAACAAAATGTTAAAAATTAACACTATTGTTGAGTATATTAAAGTTTATTGTTACCTTGTTTGAGTAATTTTTTCTTGCAAAGTATATAATTTGTACTCTATTCTCCAATGATAACCATGAAAAAATATTTCAGTCTCTGTCCATTACATAATGATAGAATGCCAATTATTTCTCAGGCAACATAATTTCCTGTCAAACACAGAGAACCATTTGACTACATTTAAAATCAGACACAGGTTGCAATGTTTATCAGCAGCGACACATCTGGATAATCTCTTATATTTCACACAGGATAGTGGGAACACAAATAAAAACATTCAGTTAGAGCAACCACTGATGTAGCCACCCTCACAAACTAAACAGCTAGAATGCCAAATAAGGAACCTGGTAAAGCAGGGAAATGATCTACTAGCTGAAGGACAGATTGCATGTTTGTGACAGATATTACACTAATAGAGCTATAGGTAATTATTATTATGACATTAAATTCAAATGGGAGGCCGCTTCAGAAACTTGCTGTTGCAGCTGAAAGACAGCTGCACGGAAGGGTGACATGACAGTAACATCACCAAAACGGGCAGGTATGAAATCAGACCTTTCTCTCTTCACATATGTGTAATACAGTCACCCTGTCCATGTAATTCCATGTGTCTTCTTCCGTAACTGCTTTATTTAAAAACCAAGCCTACATATTATGCAGTGATAATTTAGGTTTAGTTCCATGTTTAAAGGGATTTAAATATATTGTTTGCAAGTAAGCAAACTCACTGACTATAAGGCAGCTTGGCTCAGGAAGTAGAGATTAATCAATAGAAATTAGAACTTCTTTGTAGGATTGGTACAAAAGATTGTCAGTGATATTTTTCGAGGTACATGGACTATAGTAGTAAACTTTGTCTATACATTACTTTGCATACTAGATCTTTTTGTCAGTTGCATTGAATAGCCTGTTAACTAGCCTGATGTTTTCTGTGACAATTATGTAAAACCTGTGTGAGAGCCCCAAATGGCCCCAACACCAAGAAGGGCAAAGCCAGCTTTTAACAAAGCTCTTGTCAACAGATAAAAAAGTAGTTGGTAAACAAAAGTACAGTAAAATGAAGAAGTAACATGAAGACTGATAAAACACTTAATTCACATTCATGAAACCTAAACTGTATTTTCAATTATGCGACCCTTTTCTTTCCCTTATACTGCAGGTTGTTTGGAATGAGAACATTATCCCATTTCAGTACATATTATTGTCCTAATTTCATCTGGGGCCTCTGAGCAATAGTGTGACTCAAGTGACTAATACCACATAATCAAGCCAACTTCAGTGATGATTCACAAAAGCAATGGGTGACAAAGCTCTTGACCTGAAATACACACGTGGCCTGCTGGACAAGCTTTGATTTTTCAATTCCACACTCGCATTAAACAAACAAACAAACAAACAAAACCAAACCCAAAAAACTTTTCCAGCCTCCTCTTATCAACCCCAACAAGAAGGCTGTAATGACAGCTGTATAAAGCGGCAAACACCTTGAACGTGGCTTCTTCGGAAGCATCCCCGTCAGGCGGTGTTAATTCTGAGACACAGCTCAGAGTACGGCTATAAATAAATAACTGCGGAGAGCGCCTTGCTGCTCATCTACCTCAGCCCTGCGCCCGAGGAAACGGGCGGGAACCAAAACACGGCCGCAGGTAGCCGGGATGCCTCACCACACCCATAAACGCTCCGAGGCAGAGGACGGGTGAGGGAGGCAGGCCCGGAGGAGGCCACGGGCTCGGCTCCGCGCCGCGGGTGACTGCAAGGCCGTATTCACCACAGCCTCTGCCACTCTGCTTCGCCAACAGCCCCCTTCTATCCCACACCGGTCCGGTCCGGTCCGGTCCGGTCCGAGGCAGGGAGTCCCCACACCCCTCAGGGGAGCGGCCGCTGCCTCCCGTCACGCAGCCGTTTAACCGCCGCCCGCCCTGCGCACGCGCGCCAGTCACGCGCGTCGTCTTCGTCCTCGTCCCCCTCCCCGGTCACGTGGTCCTCGGGGAGAGGCGGGACCGAGCCGCTGAGGCGGCGCGCGCTCGTCCTTCCGCCCCGCTCGCCCCCTCCCCCCTCCGCCTCCCGGCCCCAGCGCGCGGCGGCGCGGTCCCGCCGCCAGTACGCGCGGGCGGGCGGGCGCGCGCTGCACCAACCGCCGGCGCTTGGCGCAGTTCGCGTCCAGCCGAGCGCCGCTTTCCTTGCGCTCCTCTCCTCCCCATCCTCCCTCTCTTTCTCCTCCCCCCGGCTCCCTTCCCTGCCTCTTCCACCCCATTCATCCATCCATCCGTCCGTTTGTCCATCCATCCCTCCCTCCCTCCTTTCTCGGCTGATACCGGCCTCGCCGGGCCTCGCTCCAGGTAAGCGAGACGGAGCCGCTGCCGCCAAGACGCCTTGGGGAGTGGGCGCGCAGGGGGCGGGCTGTGTGCCCGGGTGCGAGAGAGAAGACGGGGAGGGGGAACGCCGAGCGAGCCTGGACGGCAGCGAGGGAGGGAAGGTGGGCGGTGGGGAGACTGCCCCGGCTGCCCGCCCGGCCTCGCTCCCTTCCCTGAAGAGAGCTCCCAGCAGCGACCCTTGAGCCCCTACTTTAAAGAGTCGCTGGGCAGGGAGGCGGCCCGCCCGCCCACCCGCCTCCGGTGCCTGCCCTGGGTTCTCCCGCAGCCCAGGCCGGCGGCAGCGGCCCCCGTGTGCGGGGAGGGGTAGGAGGTGGAGGGGAAGCGTCCCCTCCAGTCCCCTGGATGCCAGGTGACTGCCTGCCCCGCTGGCCAGCCCTGGGTGACCTCTGGAGCTGCCTCCCGGCCGTGAGGTGACGTGAGGGCGGTGTGGCGTTTTCGGGCGTGGGTTTTACTGGCTCCGCTTGGCGGTGCGACTCTTAAATGTTTAAAATTGTGATACGTGCCTTGTTGCCCGAGCTCCTTCCGTTTGACGGATGGGTATTTCTTAAACTGGGGTTGGTGACTTGCTTCTCTGTGGGGCACTCCTCCTTTGGTTTTTCTGTTTGTCCCAGAGACTATGAAGTGTTAGTCACTGGAAGTGCACTCTTTATTTTTGTGTGTATGCTATATTTCAGTTTTTGCCAGGTGCTCATCTACATTACTTTGTATGAACTGCGTTTGTCCTCTCGTTAAGCGGTTACTGAGTACATGTAGAAAACATAAATGAGTTTTAACAGAGCAAGAAAATAGGCTGTTTAAACGGTGTGTGTTTCTGTCCAACAAAATGTGGTCATAAGTATATCTGTATTTTGGCTGTAGTTCGTATGTACACATTGTCTGATGACATTTTTTTTTTTCCTAAACAATATTTCATTGTTGTTATGAGAGAATTTGTTAGCCATAGGCCACAGTGGTATGTGGTATTGTTTCGGAGACTTCAGAGGAGATGATAGGCTATCCTACAAAACTCGGTTGCTTGTTTGGTACTTTTTCTTTGTTTACTTTTTTTTTTTTTTTTTTTTACTTTAGCATTTCTCAGGACAACTTTGAATACTGAGTTTTTAAAGCTTGCAAAAATATTGAAAGAGGAAAAAATGTGCAGTGTACATCTTAAGAATGTACAGATATTCACTAGCCGGATTGAAAAATCGTAAGCCATAAATGCCTTAACTTTTGTGTTACCCAAAGTGTGGGCATGTCAATCACTTAAGATACCTAACCATTGTTTGTGTGCAGGCTAGGTAAAGCATGTTGATCTTATATAGTAGAATATTAAACCAATAAGCTACAGTTAAAAAGTTTCTAAATTAAATCAGGATGTTAGGAACTTGGAATGAAATGCTGTTTTTTCTGGTCCTGTTCTTAGCACCAGAATTCTAGTTCTATTCTAGTAGGAATAACTAGATAGTGCTGAAAGGCTCATAACCAATTGCAGTGTTGATTTTTAAGCTTATAGCATAATTTTTCAGTTAAGCATACAAAAATTTTTTGGTTTTTTAATGGTCTATTGAAGAGGAGGCATTTCAATGTGTCTTATTCTTAGTACCTAACATTTCTGTTTGTTACAAAATAAATTTAGTTCTTTGTTATTATTTACTTGGAAGACATGCATTTAAAATGTTTCATTTTCTCAGGGCAGAGAACCTTCTGTTCTTTCCCCAGACTTTCAGCATTTCTTTACACTAGTGTAAAGTCATGATTAATTATGGGGAAATAGGAAATATACTTAACTGCACATGACACACCTCTTTATGTATCTTGAGGCCCAAAATAGCTCATCTTTGCATGCTTCATGAATTGGTCTCTGCACCAGAGAACTTGCAACCTAGATCAGAGAAAGCTGAAAGGATTTTGTTCAATGCCATGTTGGGAACCTCTCTCAAAGCTACAGGTTAAGTTAATTGCATTTGTTTCTCTCTTCCAGGAAAATGCTTACATGCAGATGTAAGCAGATCTGCAGATTCCAATTTTCTTCTTTTCTGTTCTTTTACAACTTAAGTGCAAGATCACAGCATATAGGAAAACATCCCTTCAAGGTCTTTGTGTGGTCTCACTATTAGAATGCAATTTTTTTTCCTCCATAAAATAACTTTGGCTTACATATGTAGTAACTTTTAATCATTGCTTAGATCAAGAATTGCAAATACCTTGTATGTAACAGTCTTAAAAGGGATGGAAGAACACCTGGTGTGAGACTCACTGCTGCATGTTACATACATCTCTAGTGAAAAAGCTTTCAGGCTTATACATTTCAGGTGTAAAGCATATGCTATAGGTGTTTTTATTCCACACTGAGCAAAATCTGAAAACATAACGTAGTACCATACTATTCCAATGTTTTTTGCATCTGGTAGTGCCGATTAGGATTGCTTTCTTTATAAACTTTTAATCTCCTTCAAGTTGCAATTTAAGGTCCTATAGTAACAAATAGTTGTCATCCCTGTAAATATCTCACTGTTACAAGTAAGTGGAGATTTTTTAAAAACTGTAAATAAAATTATCCCCTTCAAGCAGAGTAAAAATGTTGCTGCTTTGCTAGGAATGTTTCACTTAAAAAACAGTTTTTATTCTGCCTAGCTGCTATCTTATCTTCGTTGTTAGAAAAACTCTACTTTGTAGTAACATTAGAGCTTACATTTCAGTTTGTGCAGGCAGGGTGATTATGAAACTCTTGTTCCAAGTCAAGCCAGGTTGCCTTTGAGTTTTTGGAGTATTTTTTTATTTTGATAATATTTTTTCTTGTATTTATAGTTCATGGGAATTTCATGAAAACATAGAATGGTTTGGGTTGGAAGAGACCTTGAAAATCACGTAGTTCCAACACCCCATTGAGGGCTGGGACGCCTCCCACTAGGCCAGATTACTCAAAGCCCCATCCAACCCAGCCTTGAACACTTCCAGGGATGGAGTATCCTCAGCTTCCCAGGGCAACTTGTTCCAGTGTCTCACCACACTCATAGTGAAGAATTTCTTCCGAACAGCTAACCTAAATCTAGCCTTTTACAGTTTAAAGCCATTATCTCTTGTTCTATCACTACTCACCTAAGTGAAAAGTCCCTCCTCAGCTTTCCTTTAGGCCCTTTCAGGTACTGGAAGAAGTCTCTCCAGAGCCTTTTCTTCTTCTCCAAGAAGAATTTCCAAGTAAAAGATTCTAGCTTCCACTTCCTAATTAAGCATTTTTTTTTTCTGTTTCTTTCATCTTCGCAGTAATGTAATTTAATATTAAGTCCAGAAGTTTCCCCCTTTCCCTCCACTCCAAAAAGGGACACTACTTCATTACTGTTATCTATACTGAGTGACTGAATAAGATATTTAACTGAGAAACTGGCCCATTTCTTTATATAAAATGCTCATGTTCAATACCAGAAATGTAAATACATGAAGAAATAATAGAAAAGTCTTCATTGTACCAGGTGACATGTTTTTGTTGGTCTGTGTGGCTGAAGCCAGCATATGCTAAGCCAGCTTTAGGCCATGTCTTTAGGTTTTTATGGATGTTCTAATTTGATAGATGTCAATCGGTTCAATAATATGGAGTATCTAATACAAAAAAGTTTTCTTATTTATATATACTACCTTTAGCATATTTTGGATATTCTGTATGTTTCTCGGTATAAATACATTTCTTTTCTTTCTTGCCATCCTGAAGACATGTACTAGTCCCAGATCTTATGTTCATGTATCAATTCTAAAGATAACCATATTATAAATCACTAATAGGTCAAGGTGCATTTATATCTTAACACTTAAATACATTACTATGTTCTATGCTTTGATTTTGAATCCTGGAAGGTTGTAAGAAAATGTAAATACCCCTGAGGCAGATCAGTGACTGAGGAAAAAAAAATTAAATGGAGCAAATCAAAAGATAAAGGGTTGTTCATTAGAGAAATGCTGGGTGCTCTCTAGAAACACACAGGAAAAGCTTAATCTACTTTCATCTGAAAATGATAGATGGAATTTCTATTCAGAAACTTAGTGTTATGTGTCTAGAAAAAAGTTCACTCAAGTAAGATGTGGCTTTAGAAGAGTTTGCACTGCTGGTAATTTTAACAGTAAAACTCACTCTATCAATTCTCAGAGTATTATTGTTCTCCTAAACAGAAAAAGAAAAGGTAACATAAAAGAAAATGCTTAAGTTAATAGAAGGATAGATGCCATAGTACTGGAATCAGATGATTCATAGTGGATCACATGAGTAAAACTGTTGACATATTACAAAAGGGCCAAGTCCAAGTAAGCAACAGATATTTTTGTTATTTTTCTTTTCATAGAGTTAAAAAAATACTTAGAGTGCACTGACAAATACTGTAATTTGAGAGGCCCTTTACTTGACAGGCCATCGTGAAGACAATGAATTTACCATTTTGCATCATAATGCATTTTAATGTGGCAAAGCTGTTTGCCTTTGAATTTGGTTTAGAAGTCAATAATGAGCATGGATAGACTTCTGCACTGTAAAGTAATAAAGATGCTGTATTGAATATATTTTCTCACAAGCTGGAATGAGCAGAACTTTTATTACCGGTTTTAGTGAGCATATGCTTCACACCAGGGCTGGGATCAAAATTTTGGGCACAGGAAAGTGTTTTCAGTTGCAGTCTGATTTTTGCTACCTCCATAGGAGAATTGGGAACTCTTCCGCTTTGGTTGCACTCAATAGACAAAGTGTAAAAAGGACATGAAAATAAAGTGTGGTGGAATTTAGGAATACGAGAAGAAACCTTTTAAGAAAATGTCAATCTGAAATACTGTAGCTATAACAGGAAATTGTACCAAAAAAATAACATTAAACTCAGATCAAAAAGTTTGAATAGAAGACTGTCTTACTAAACTGGCTTCTGTGCTGTTTGTAACTATTTTTATGATGTTTTAATGCAGCATACATGATAGAGGAATGATGCACAGGGGAAAATTCAGTGTCTCTAGTAGTTTTGACTATCCTATAAAACAGACATTTCATGTTTGCTAACAAACCTCAGAATTTTTGTTGTGAAGACCCACATTAAATATGAATTATTCACTGTATAGAAAAGGGCCCACAGATGGTAACAGTTTATTGTAGTTTTACTGAAGATCCCAACATTCAGTTTGGGAGTTTTTCTTGAGGACTGATTTAGTTTTGGGCCTTGAATGTAGTTCATTAATTATTTTGGAAACCTGCCATTGGTTACATCCTATAAAGTGATTCATTTTCAGATCCTAATGTGTAAGTTTACCAAATTTAGGGGCTGATAGAGTGAACGTGATAGGATACTAGATTGTCATTTAGCTTGCAACTCAAGGATTAAGCCTCCATGGTCTTTTGCAAACACAAAGTAACACCATGGGTGTGGGGAGAAGATGCCTGGGTTTAAGGTAAGGAGAGTAGGTCTGTATTAAGGGAATTGTTAATGGTCCTCAGAGAATCTCTTTTCCATTCAGAGGTAAAATTGTTTCCTTGTACTACTATACTTCCTCAGTTATTTCACCTATCCGTTATATTATTTAGAGAAGTAATGACATTTAAAAATTCCTCAGAAAAGAAAGTAACTCCTGTTCTCAGTCATGGAGGTAGGTGTACAACCATAGTATATGCCTGGTGTTGAAAGGAACCCATGAAGATCATCAAATGCAACTCCCTGCTTCTCACAGAGCTGTTTAACACTAAACCATATTGACTAAAAACATCATCCAGATGCTTCATGAACTTTTGACATGCTTGTTTTGTCCACACACCCAAATTATACTGCTCAAACAATTCAATTTAAAGAAAGTAGAAACATTTCCCTAGGAAAAAAATGTTTAATTTGGTGTGCATTGTTTTGGTATGGTTTCACATCAACTTGACTCCTGGTCAATTTCTCTTCACTATTATAATGCAATTTTAGAAAAAAAAAAAAAGGGCGGGCAGAATAGCCTACAAATACCAGACTCTGAAATGTCATCAAGTTTGTCCTATTAAACATGACCACCCAGCTCAGTGAAATCACCAGCAGAGGGAGCAGGCAAATGGTGTGTCAGTTAATTCTTAAATTAGGTGTCCAGCAGGCTGAACTAGGACTTTGGATGTTGCTACAGGTGGTAGAGTTGCAACACTGGTCAAAAAGTCTTCGAGTGAGGTAATGTAGACTTTGCTTAAGAATCATTAACTAAATCCCTGTTTCTTTTCGTGGGAGTTTCAGCTAGAGTCACGTGACCTGATGTAAAGCAAGATCATTACCTATCAGTGCAAACACATGGCAAAGCCTGCCCATGTTAGTGCTTATCTCAGAGAGTGCAAGGGGGCTGTGACATTTCAAGCAAAGCCTATTGGTGAGGGAGTTTCTATGGGATCTTTCTTAAAGAAGTGCTTCCTTTTTAATCGTAGTACTGTGTGGGGAAGTACACTGAACGTTTTTCTCTAAGGGACCAGAAGATTTACATAATTCTTTTGCTTCTATGGAAAGAGAAGAAATGCTGATACACCATGATATGGCTGTAAACTTAGCATTTACCTGGATTGTGGAAAGTTAGGGTTTTCTGAGATGAATTTCTCAGAAAAGGATGATTTTGAAGATCACCTCAATAGAAGTGTTGTTGATGCCCATGAAAAAGTTCCTTCTGGAATCTTGGTGAGTTTGAGAGATTTATTTCCAAGTATGATTATGTAATTTCCTATGGTGTAGTTAAAATTTATAAAAATTGACTGCATATATTTAATGTGAAATTTTATGTGAAAGACTAATTAGACATTCTAAAAGGCTTACTACTTTTCCTGGTTTTGTTCCATAAGTATTCTCCACATTACTTGAAGCAATCCTAAACCTCAATTAAAATCTTAGCTTGGAAGCAAAGATGTTTTTGTTTGCATTTTTTTGCTGAGTACACCTGATTGTACAGTGGTTCTATTTCATAGTAATTTTCCTCCCCTACCCCCCAGTCTTTTCAAGGTACAGAATAGAAACTAGTTATACGCTTGCTAAATGTTTTCTCTGGTTAAGGAAAGCCTTATAAGTGTATATATACATGCAAATATAGGCAAGATAAGAGAAATCGAGGGACACCATTGCTATGCATGTTTTTTATTTTATTTTTCTACCTGTTTTCTTGAAACAAATACAACTTCTTTATTGTTTACATCATGTAGCATTAGACTTACAATCCTTTAAACGTGATTCAAAATAAATGAAATGTATAAATATCTATTCTCTTGTAGTCTAAGATCTACACTTTGATTTTGCAGTGATAGTTAAAATTCATGCACTCTAAAGCTGTATCTCTCTAGGGTAATCTGATATGTTGCTTTTGAGGAATTTACACTCTTTTTCTGTTGTTGAACTGGGCATCTGCAGTGTTTGTGCTCATATGGGTGCACCTTCATAAAAGGTGTTTGCTTTAAGAATGCAAAAAATGCAGTTTACTTTTAGTAAAGCAGTACTCCAAAAGCATAGAAAACATAAATTTGTGGACAGACTTTTAATTATATTAGGAATGTGTATATGTATATTACTGAATAACAGTAAGAAATTATTAAAGAAAACATGTTGGATCTGTAGCAGCCAAAGTCAAGTCTTTGTTGATGGTACATAGGTACAACTCCTGTCTGCAAAACCTCCTGCTCTAGTTATACTAATGTAAGCATTTCCTGGTGATGGATTTAAAAAAAATGGCTATCTGTCATGTAGACCATGTGAGATAATTTATTTGAGCTGTAGTACTGTTTTAACAATTTCTGGGAGCCATTTGGTTCCTCATTACTGTAACATGAAGAAATCAACATATGCAGGGCTAATTTTAGCTTAACTCATTCGAGTATTTTATAGATGGAGGCATAGAGTTTTATTTTTAGTTCCTGAACATCTAAAATTGATACTTTCTTTTCTTATTTTGTATTTACTTTTATTCTCTCTTACTCAAAAACAAAAAAAAAAGGCAAAAGGAAAAAAACTGTTTGTTTCTGCCTTTTGCAGTGTAATGGCTTCTTTCCAGAAAAGTCTTTTTTGTTATATAGGACAGAGATCCTTTTCCACTATTCCAATTATAGTTGCAATTAATATTAATACGTTCAGCAGTAAGTATTTTTGCAAACTAGGTGGTATTGCATAAACATTAAACAAATTAATCTCTCTAGAGCCTTGATAGTCACAAAAAGTCTCTCTGCTGTGAGTCCTTACGTATTGATAGCATTTTAATTAGCTAGTCTAGAAGAATAAGCAGTAGTGAGCTACACTGGCAGGGTTTTGGAATTTGACTGCATCAGATAATATAGGTATTCTAGATATCAAAATAGGTAAAACTTAAAAGCAAAGCAGTATCATGAAATATGCAAGAACTAACACTTAGATTTTGGGCAGTTCTCCCATATAGTCAGATTGAGGACTACTCACAATTTTTCCAGCATTTTACAAGAAAACTTTCATCTCCTAGCTGGCGTTATGTTGACATTTGAGATAAATTAGTAATCTAATTTTTTGCAGGTATATAGTGACACTTTGTTTCTATTTGTTTGCTATAGTTTGAACCTTCCTAAATATTCATCTTACAAAGTGATCCAATATGTTAGAAGTGGAATTGCAATCTCATAAGCAATAATATACCATAGTTTCTGATCTACAATTTTGTTTACTTGCAATGTACAAAACAATATTTGCATTAAGACTTGGATCATAAAAAGCTTCTTTCTTTATAAACACTTTTTTTAGTACTCAGTAGTTTAGAAATTCCTAACTTGTTCCCATGTAAGAGGTTCTTCTGTTAGTGGCTGTGTTGTGAGCTACATATATGTAACTGAGATCTACAGAAGAGAACTTTTGCTACAGGAAAGCAAGGATCTATGTCAAATAGATGCATGGTTCAGTCTTGTTGGCTTATTTGTTGTTTGGATTTTTGTGGGGTTTTTTTATGGTTTCCTGTGATTAGAGAAGATCAAATCATGTATGTGAGGAAAACTAGATTATCAACTGAACTCAGTTTTTCACAGTTGGTGTGAAATACTGATTAAGTGGTCACTACTTAAATTATAGAGAATTCCTGCTAAAGACCACTTCTCAAGTCCTGTTCATTGAAATTAAATACATGGAATGGAGGCTCTGATGAGCATTTCAGTTCCTGATTTTGCCAAGCATTTCTTTAAAGAAATTAAGTCTCCTTGGTGACATGAAACAACTTTTCTTTGAAAGCCAATAACATAGACTTCTCTTGGAAGTGGCCTAATTATACTGTGAATGATTTAGAATAAAGATTGACTGTAATTGTAGGGGAAGACTGATTTCTTAAACAGTAAGGGAGAAATATTACTACCTTTCTGTCTTGGGCTACAGTTCCTGGAAATGCAGCAAATACCTCACTTGTGAAAAGGTTCAGCTCCCTGCCCTGAGCTTTTTTATTTTTCTTTCTCTTTGGTGCTGCTGTGTTCCTCCTGACACTGTAGTGTTTATACAGTGTTCTTCATGAGCTAATCTAACTTACTAATGCACTGAAGCAAACAAGAATGACAAAAAGAAAAAAATTAGACTTCTGTCAGCTGTATCAGAGCTAAAATCAGCTCATTAAGAGTAACATATGAGGAAGGGTTGAAGTGAGACCTCCCACATATAGTGAGAGTTAGTCATTATTTCATTAGCAAGCAGTCAGTTTTATAGATTTACTTCTTAGAATTGAAACTGAATTTTATTAGTACTGTTGATAGAGTCCATTCTACTAATCTCACTAGTCACTCATTGACTGTCTGCTCTTTTTTGTCATCAACCATATTGTACAAAATGTACAGGAGAAAATTCTCTAGCATGTTACTTAGCACAGTAATTCTGTGGATAGTTTGAAAAAAGTTTAAATATGTATTAGAAAACCACCATATTCCTTTTCAAGTCTTATGGAGAAGAAGGAGGGTTTTTTCCAAAAAATCTAAATGTGATTAGGTAATATCTGTTAGGCCTGAGAAGCCTGAGATGAAGAAAAATGCTTCTGTAACTGCTCCAAGTCTGTGCCAGTAGTTTTAGATTTTCTGAATCTTTATAGTTATATTGGTGCTATTAGATGCTGCAAAAATAGCCTGCTTTAGAATGAGTATATTCTGTGTTATTGTAAGGAAGACTTTGGAGTCTCTGAACAGAAATAATTTATTATTACCTAGAAAATGAAAGCAATATCAAGAGGAAGAACTGTTGCCATACAGTTTTGTTTAGAGGCATTAGGAGAAATCCTAAACCTTGTTCAGAGGCTAATAAAATAGATAAGCAAATAAAGAAATTCACTGTAGACTTTTATTGTACAAATATTATCTCAAAGCAGAATTTTTACAATGTAAGCTCTGTTTTGTGTTTGGTGGTTTGTGTTCCACTTGTCTGCAGTGTCTATTTGTTTTCCTAAATATGCTTAACTTGTATATTGCAATTGCTTGGATATATCTGAAATGAGCTTGTAGCAGTCCTTTGGGTGGGAGGTAGGAGACAGCAGTGAGGAAAGGTTTCACTTAGGCTTCCATTAGAACACCATCACAGTTTCCCTCTTTCTACTAAAGCTCAGAACTTCTGGGAAATTGTTTGAATTCACTTTTTACTGGTACTCATAGTTCACATTGTATTTTTAGTCTGGAGGACTTTCATTCAAAATTCATTCACTTTAGTATTTTTAATGGATTAGACAGGATGTTCAATAGGTGATTCTGTGTTCTTTATCTTGCCTGGCTGTAGAATAATTTATCATGTGCATCTTTCTTTCCATGTATTCTGTCCTGAACTCCCCACTATTCGCTAGTAAGATTGCTTCACCTAGGCTACATATTGTTCTCTTTCAATTTTCTGATGTCAGGAGTATGAAAAACCACAGGAAAAAAAACCCTGTAAGAGATTGGTTTTCTCTTGACACCTGTGGGAAGTAGTTAAGGTAACTTTACATTTAAAATAATGTATTGCATGAGTCTGTAAACTCGGTTAGGACTTGAGCTTTTCACATATGAAAATGTAATATTTGAAATTCAGTGTTTATTTGTTGGGCATAATTTCTGTGAAAATAATGGTTGTTAGCTGGTAAGTCATCTAATTCATGTGGAAGAGAGGTGTTAGGACAAGATCATGTATGAGAGAGGTGTTCTGGACAGGATTGTGTTGCTCTGTGAAAACACAATGAGCCTAGTAAACTTTACTTCAGTAGCTATTTTAAATACAGCTTCATGAAATTGTTTGGAGGAGTATCCATTGTAACTATAGATGACACTTGTTTTGTTTAATCCAAAATTAATGGCAGAGTCTCAGTAACTGACTAATTTGCATCAGCTGCCAGCTGGTGGAAGTCTTGCTTATCTCAGTTTTAACACCTGAAGGTCGATGGCAGTTCTTTTCTTGAAAGGTTTTTACAAGCTTGTGATCTGTATGTTGCAAGAGATTCTAGTACTTATTTCATGTCAAATAAATTCACTGGAGTTGTGCTTTCCTTATATAGGAAGAAAACTGCTTTTCTTCCATACTTGTTTTCTCCACATTTACTCTCAAATGCATCTGTCTCTCATTAGATCTTTTGCTAACTTCTTTAAAGTGTCTCAGCCATTTTTAAAATGTAGAGCTGTAAAGGAAGAGCCACATGTAGTACATTATAAATAACTTTTCCTGACTTTTAAGATTTTTTTCCTTCTTTATGTATGCTTATCTCCATTTTCAGTAGAGAATGAGTTGTATTAAATAGTCTTATCAGAGTGAATTTGTCTTTTTAGTTTATCTGAGTAATTAGGCATAACTTGAAAGTAAGTTTTGCAGTTTACCAATAACATGCTTCAAAATTTACTTCAAAATATTTAAATAATCAAAGATTCAGGTTAATAAATTATTTAGAATAGGTCTTGTAACTGTAAATTGTTAGCAATATAAAATTGGCTCCAAATTCTGTTAACTCTTGAAGACATTTATGTAAAGCTTGTTACAGTAACCAGAGTAATTGATAAATGACATTACACATCTATTTAGATGGGGGGTTTTAAAAATATTTTTTTAAAATTTATCATTTTAAAATGTATTTATGTTTTTTTTTCTCTTTCTCTTCCTTAGTCTCAGACTATGAACTACGTAGGACAACTTGCAGGACAAGTCCTGGTTACTGTGAAGGAGCTGTACAAAGGCATTAATCAGGCGACCCTTTCAGGATGCATTGATGTCATTGTGGTCCGTCAGCAAGATGGTACCTACCAGTGTTCTCCTTTTCATGTCCGATTTGGGAAGCTTGGTGTATTGCGGTCTAAAGAAAAAGTGGTAAGTTCAGAAAGTGGGCCAAAACAAAGTTTTGAATACCAATGAATTCTTTTTTTTGTCCCCCTCCTCCTTTCTTCCCCAGCCCCCCCACACACCCAGTTAGCAGGCTGATGTAGTACAAAGCAGTTTCTCATATATTTTGTGCAGCGTGGTAGTTTTGGAATGCAAAACAGAACTTCCTGTGGTAATCTCTGCAAACTCTGCAAAAAAATCTCTGGAACTCTGGAAAAAAAACAAAAAAAAAAAAAAAAAAAAGGTGGGAAAAAAGCTTTGACAGCTCTTGAGCTGTGAAAAAAAAGTAATATAAACATATAGACTACACAGGCTTAAAGTGTTTATATATTTACTTATGTATGCTGGGAAAGAAATGCTTAATGCTATTAACTGATCCCTGATGTTGTAAGCAGCTGGTTTTGGAATGTCTGGAGGACAAGTAGGCATGTCTTAAGGGTTGGTGACCTGTCATAAATATTGCTCCTTGTTAATTCTCTTCAAGGCTGATATGCAGTAGAAAATGTAGCTATTAATAAAACTAATAAAAGCTAATAAAAACTGGGACTGAAGCTTCGTTCCTATTTGAGCATATTTGAAGGATATCCTGGTGCTACCCAAGCAGGTTGTCCTGCCAGCCCCTTTAGTAAACATGCTTAGGGAGTGAGTTGGATTGGATTGTAAATTTGACTGAAAACTGGACTGATTGTGGGGGGATGTTATGGTCCGACTGTAGGGAGCAATGTTCATGGCAGTATTGCCTGTGGGTGTGCTGCCAAAGGATAGACTGATTTAAACAGATCAGAAAACCTCAGGATTATATGCTGCTTTTCTAAGAAGTGAAAGGCTACTGCAGGAAACTACCCTGTGTTTGTAAAAGGAGACCAAATTGCAACTGAAAGAGCAGTCATGTTAGGTCTTTTTTATTTAATTTTTTTTGTTAATGATCCACACTTGGAGTTAACAGCCTAAGGGTTTTTAGTTTATTGTAGTAACAGACTAGCAGCAGTTTCCTTGTTTCATTGTTTTCTCTTAATAAGCGCACTTATCATCACTGATGATAAAAAGTTGATTCTCCCTAACAGATTACAACAGATGTGCAATAGAGTAAATTAGTTTACCAGCAAGGTGCAAGAGGGTAGATCTGTACTTTTTTGCAGACAAGTGCAAGTTAACTTCTGTTAAAACATAAGTGATCAGAATCTTAGGCTTGCTAAATGTCTTCAAATGTACTTCTGAGAAACTGAACCAAATTTGAGATGCTCTCTTCTGGGTACCTCAAAAATGCTGTTGAATTGCTTTACTAGGCTGCCAGTGTAGTTTTCAGCTTTGGCTTAAGTGGATGGCTGCTGCTGCTTGTTCCCTTTATCCTTGGAGCTGCCATTCTGTGTTTGATTGTTGTCTCAACAGTCAATTGGATATCTATTACTGTTTTGTGTGCACATCTTTCTCTGGCATGTTATGAGGCTAAGATCATTTGATAGTCTCAAAATGAATGGGAACACAAAATATGCATAGCTGTGCTTAGATTCTATACTTGGGATATATACTGAATTCTGAAGAAACCAGTGTGCAGTGTAGGAACTAAAATTAGGGATAATTGTCTGTCTAAGTAAGCATAAAGAAAAGGTTGAAAAAAAGAAAGATAATAATTTTTTTTTCTAAAACTTATGTTACTAAGTTGGAAATTCAAGAAAATATTTTTAAAGTGTTCAGTGGTGAAATACATATGATTTTCAGATCAAAATCATCAAGTTCTTGTGGGAGAAAAAAGAAAAGCTGCTATCTTGTGGATTTGAGTATAGTCCCCAGTGAATGGTTGTCTGCTTGGAATTTATCATCTTCTATGACTTGGTTTCCTTGGTTTATGGATTTATTCTCATAAATGCAAGAATAACAGTGGTTAGGATGCGTGGATACTGTCTGTTTTAGCACTGTGGCAGTGCATGGTTTCTTTTTTTCTTGGCAGTCTGCTTATTTTAGTCTTCTTTTTGACTGGACATTTTATATCATGCTAAGTAACTAGGAGTCTGCATATTCTGATCACAGTTCAAGCTGTATGGATTGGGGTGTAATTTTTTCTTTTGTACTGGCAGGAAATTAGAACTTGAGTAACTTTCATATTGGATATCTTATAGCAATTACAGTGTTTAACTTGGTCTATAGACAAAAGTGTCTATATAATCTGAAATGCTGTTGGCATGTTTAGCAACAAGGCAAGTCCATTGTGTTTCTATCTTACATGTATTAAATTACTTGTAATTAGCTAGGCTAAATGCACATACACATATATCAATAGATAATCAGGTGTACTGAAAAATAAGCTAATTTTACTGAATATTGAAAACATTTTGTTTGGAAAAATCTGGAATGGAACCCAACTGGATACTGAAGATTTCACAAAGAGGAGGAAGTAAAATGGTTACATCTTGTTTTTAGAAAGACATTTTTTCTTTTTCTTTTATCTCATGTGTGAGGAAAGGTCTTCTTCCTGTGCAATGTAATCTAAGCTAAAGTACCTTATTAGGAGAATAAAAACATGTTTTCTCTGACTAAAGCACTATGGTTGTGGAAAAGTTATGCTCCTGTGTCATATCTTCCTAAACTGATGACCAGGAAAATCTGAAATAATCGTGGCAAATCTCTGTCCCTTTTAAATAAAGCTTCCAGGAGGCTCCAGTGTGTGGTCTTTAACGACTGGTGTTCAGGACTCAAATTCAGCCAGACCTCAGTTCATGTTGAAGCACAGGAAACTGAACAGTATCATTCATTCTTCCAGGAAATAAAACTAGGTCGATTTTTATTTATGTTTCTAGCTCTCTAATTTAGTTAAGATTCAGGCTTCAGGTGTTTGGATTTTTTGGTTTTGTTTTTTTCTCTTTTTTTCTGTTTTTTCTTGTAGATGTTTAGGCTTTGTGCTAGGCACTTGATGTATCAGGCAAAATAAAGACCATTACTATGGCAGATTTTCAAAAAGCAGATGGAGGAGAAGGAGGCATGATTATACAATGGAACAAATTTTACTCTCAGAGCTAAGTGGGCCTTGAGGTCAATGTGTTCCTCTATGATTAATTATTTACATTGAATTTTTTCTTTCTGCAGATTGATATAGAAATTAATGGTGATGCTGTTGATCTTCATATGAAACTGGGTGACAATGGAGAAGCTTTCTTTGTACAAGAAACTGAGGAGGAAAATGTAAGGGCTTTGTACTTAATGGTTACTACAAGGCAGTATTAACAAAGTAATGTATTAAAAGTGCTTAATATAGTGTTGTCAATATTGTAATTGTTATGAAGATAGTTTTGCTGTGACTGAATCTTAACACCGCTTTCATATACTGCCAAGAAGCTTGGTGCTTTGTACAACTCTGCTACCAGTGATAATAAAGTACCTCTTTTTATTAGCTTTTTAATTTTTTTAAAAAAATTTTGTTTTAGTATATTAATCCTTGTTGACTTTAGTTACACAAATTGCGGTGGCTTAGAATAGGTTTTGCCTTTAGTTCTTATAGCTTGTGCTAGTGACCTCTGTAGTAATAAAGATTTTCAATGTTAGCACTCTTTTAATTTGTTTTAAAATATTTAGCACAGTTTTTCACAATTTTATCTATCAAGCTTTCACCAGGTAACAGCAACTTCAACTTAAGATGACTTCTTATAATAGTCATTGATTTCACAAGAACCTATTGCAGCTAGAAGTTAATGAGCGTCTGAAAAACAGAAATAATGGTTCATTTTTAATCTGATTTCCTAAGGGTATGGGGCCTATGCAATCACAATATTTGTTGATTCTGAGGTTTGGTTTTGTTCACTTTTGAATCTATTGGCATTATCTAGAAAGATAGGAAAGGAATTCTACATACATGACTTCAAAATGGTTTATAATAGTCAGCTAAAGGAGAGAGGAAAAATTATCTCTGAAGTAAAAGATGAAATGTAACTTCCTGTTGTTATTAGGAATTAGAATCTTTCAAGGAAATGAGCTTCATCCTCTATTTACTTTAGAGCACTACTTGTTTACTGTGAGGGATCAGAGGAAGTTTGAAAAAAGTTAAATATAAATAAAAGTTGAAGGAGAAAATAATCATTAAGCCTTGGAATCTTAGGGCAGGGATTCATAACACTTAAGAGAGGTTGGGCTCTGTTTTAACATACACCATGGTTAAAATCAAAACTGAAAGCAGCTTTTTATAGATGTAGCCTGTCAGCCATTCATGGGAACTGGTCTGTTTTAATACTTTCAGAAAGCAAGGGTGATTACTGCTATATTTGTCATCAGGACAATATTTTAAAGTAGCTACTGCACTTGATTAGTATATTTTACTTTATAACAAGAGAGCATTATCTGTGTATAATGTTTATAATGTTTTCTGGAAAGCTGGTTGTTCTTGTCAAACTACAGATTGAGTTAGCTACAAAGCAGAGGACTGAGTTTTTACTGCTTTTAGACATTTTTTATTTTCAGTATTTCTGCTACTGATCAGCTTGTCCTTATGGTCACCTCTTGAAGCCTTGCTTAAGGTATAAATGATAAAACTCCCATTGAGTTTGTGTGAGATTCGGACAGGCTCTTTCAAGTGGTTGGTCTTTGGTGGTTTTATTCCTTGACATTCAGAGGTAATGCCTCAAGCCTCAGGACTGTTATAATGTAAATTTCCAGCATAATTTTTCAGCCAGTTTTCTTTTAACTTTTCCCCCCTATTTTAAAAAAAATTTGATTTGTTGATTTGGATTATTTATCACTAATTGCATAGAATATTAGCTTTATTTAAGGTGCTATAATTATATTTGGTGTTTTTTCACAAAACAAAATCTGTGTGTCAGTAGTGCTGTTTAAGGCTGTATTTTGTTCTCTTTTCTCCATTTCTCTATACTTTGCAACCAGTGGAACAAAACTTGGTCTGTAACTCTTAACTCAGTGGGAAAATTGTATTTTGATATTTTATAATAGCAGTATGTTCAGACTTTGAGCACATCAAAAGTCGTATCAGTGCTCTGGCTGTTTCTCATGACAATACAGTTCCTAGCTACTCTTCTGCCTACGAGTCTTGTAAAATAATGATACATCTTGTAAGTAGTTTCCTTTGTACCATGAAGCTCCATAACTTTTTCTTTCCCCTGGCTATGCAAATCCCATTCTCTTCTACCTCAGTTCCACTTTGTTCCTTCACAGTGTTTTCCTTTCAGTCAAGGTGTCAATACATAAACCCCAAGCAGTACATTGCTAAAGCTTTTCCTTTGTTTCAGTTGTTCCTTCAAAGGGCAGTGAGTTGTAATTAATTGAGGATTACTTTGTTGGTTTTAATGTGAGCAAATTATAGTAAAGTTTTTTCTTTTAGAACAGTACTTCATGTAAATAGTACCTGACATCAATGGCAAGATTGAATGCACTTTTACCTAGGCTGCAGCAGCAGGAGTACAGCCAGCAGATGGAGGGGTATAGGGTTGCTCAACCTGATATATGTTAGGCCAAGCCTGCAACACAGTTTTGGTCTTCCCAGTTCAGAAGAGACATGGAAATGGGAGAGAATCCAGAGAGCCACCATAGAAGGGATGGAGAAGTTGAAATAAGAAGGTTGCTGGGATTGACTGTGTTCAGCCTAGAGTAGAGAAGACTCAGAGGGATCTAACCACAGTCTTGCAATACCTACAAGGTAGTTATAGAGCAGATGGAGGTACACAAGAATGCCTGGTGATCAGACAAGGGACAAAGGGCACAAGGAGTAAATTCCAGGTGGATATAATAAAAATCCTTCACTGTGAGAACACTAACATGGGAATAGGTTCTACAGACTCTCTCACTGGAAATACTCAATCTTTGGCTTGACAAGGCCTTGGATAGCCTAACCTGAGGCCCTGCTTTCAACAGAAGATTGGTCCAGATAATCTCCAGATGTCCTTTCCAACTTACACTTTTTTATGAGTCTATTTCAAATAGACAGCAGTAGATTTAATTAACCTATTTTTGTTAACACATTTACTAATCATGGATATAACTGGTGTGCTCAAGGGCAGATAATTTCAATAACATTCCATTAACCAGCTATTTGTTTTGCTTGTAAAAACAATTGTTTAATGTCAAAACCTATAAGAATTCTAACATGCATTTTTCTGAACTCTTTGTAATCCCTTTAATGAACTTGGATCCTTTCTGAATATCTGCTTCATACCACCAAGCTATTTGTATGGCTTCCTGTTTTAATATAGATGGAGGGATTGATTCAAACTAAGCAACTCTCCTAAACAGATTTTTAAAAATCTGATCCTTGTTGTGTGTTTGTTTTGGTTTTGTTTTTTTGCTTAGGAAAAAGTTCCCGCATATTTGGCAACATCTCCAATACCCACTGAAGACCAGTTTTTTAAAGACACTGACAATCATTTGAAATCGGGTGAAAATGAGAGGATGTGTTCAAGCTCAGAAATTCCACACTCCTTGGAAACAGAGACTGTATTCACCCCAGGTTCTGTGAAAAAGAAAAAAAGAAGAAGAAAGAAATACAAACAGGATAGCAGGAAGGAAGATCAGTTTTCTTCTACTGGAACAGAAGAGATTTTTGAAATGGAAATAAGCTCAGATGATGAAAAAACTGTACAGCCCCTTAGGTAAACTATCAGATACTTGCTGACTGCTTTTGCTGTTATTACTGAATGTTTAAAAGGTTACTTGTACCTTTCCTCTGTGTAAGTAATGTGTAAGTTTCAATAGGCTCTGGCTAGGCATTTCCTCAAACAAAACAAAACTCCACACCATTAACTTCTACATCTTTACAGAATCCTTCAAGTTTGGCCATTTTGTTATGAACATGAGATTCAGTTAAGCCCATTCTGATCAAGAAATGTTGTCATTATCTGTGGTGTGACTGAGAAAAAGTTTCAGTGTAGTTTCTGAGATGAGACATACAGTGTGGGATACTTGTAGTACACCACATCTGAATGTGACTTCTTGGTTACTTGAAGTTTGCTTTCATAACTGGAAACTACATAAAATGAATGCCTTTTCACACTAGTAAAGAGAATTCTTTACATATATTGTGGTCATAAAGGAGGTGTGTTGGTGTAAGAAATCAGTCTTGTATTTTGAAATGTATAAACTGTTTCTAGACTGGAGCTGATGGTATTTATAAGCTGAGGAAGCCTATATAGGTAGTAGGAAAGGTTATAATAATAGAAGAAAGCTATCAAGATTATAAATGCTTAAAATCCAGGAAAGATGCCTACTCATTGGTAAAGTGCCTTGCAATAGGCATGCAGTTTTCTTCCCAGCTACAGTTGTGAAAAAATGTTCATAAGCTTTCATTTCACATTCTGTTGGTGTGTAAGGTAGTAGCAGTTTTGGTTTAGTATTTTTAGTTATAAATGTGTGCCTTATAAAAAAGGAAAACACAATCCCCCCCCCAAAACAACACAAAAACACAAAACCCCTATTGTTAGACATAGCTTCAGATTTCAAAGTGAAACTAGGAAAAGAAAAGGGAGGCTGATGTTCCAACAGGAAGGTCAAAAATTTAGCCACAGCTATGTAATATCTTATCTATTTCAGTTCTTATAAAGTGGAAAACAAGCTGTTTCCTATTCCTGGGGAAAATCCATTGCTAACTGTACATGCAGCTATTTAAAACATATGTACATATTGTAGCTATGATTCAGTTATGTTAGTTGTGCTTGACTTCCCCAAAATTATACCAAGAGGACTGAGTTTACAGTGTGTACCACTAGGAAATAGAGGGCACTATGTCTCCAGTGCAAAGGGTGTTAAAGTTCCTATCTGTCCCTAAAATCTTTCTATTTATTTAGACCATACATAAAGTGGATAAAGCTGAGAAGAAGTGGTAGCACTGTTTATAAATGCTGCAATAGAAATAGCTTAGAATTGATAATGTAACTTGAAGTTATTAGTTGATGCATACTTATTTTACATTTTACCCACCTTATTTTCAATAACTTTCCACTGCATTTGGTTTGATTTTTTTTTCTTTTTTTTTTTCTTTTTTTTTTTTTTTTCTTTTTTCTGGTGTTTCGTATCAACTCATTTAGTATCTAATTCCCAATGAACAAAATATGTTCAGTATCACATAGTGTGTTATCTTGCCCATGCCTCTGAAGTCATAATATTGAGAACCTCTCTAATAAGACCTTTTTCCTCTTTTGGAGATACTTAAGCACTGTATACAAACAAAGATAATATGCAACAGATTTCTATGACAGTTAGCTAGGTTTATGAATACAAAGGGCGATCAGTCTCTGCAGCTCTCAAGTCAAGCTGTCATCATCAAGTTTCTTTAGAATACTACTCCTCAACAAAAAGTGGAGGTATTAAGTTATTTTATAGAACAGTTTTAACATAGTCTGGGCTGTCTTCTAAAGACTTGTGCAAATTCTAAGTATTTGTATTTTATAATAGATAATGTTAAAATCTTCTCTCCATTCATAAGAGAACTTGGTATTCCAAAACAAGCCCAGTGCAACCATGCTGTTAATGGAAGAAAGATGCTTCGTTTTTTCATTCCATAATAAAAGATTAAAAATAATATATATTGCATTTTACTCGAATCTCAGTTTTATCTTCCTTGTATTTTATCCGCTGTATACCCATGATACCTTTGATCTGAAACCAAAGCAAGTTAGTTGAAACCTGAGAATAGCTATTTATTGAATCAAATTTAGAAAGCTGTAAAAAGAACTGTAGTATTTAGAAAGGTAATATGTAAGAGAGACTTCTGTGTATAATACAGTGCGTGCCTGCTCAATGGGTCTTGCTGTTGATTGTGGGAGTTTTTTGTTACAGGTCTTAAGTACAATTCCCAGTGCAAAATAAATACTACTGTTCAGAAACGTATAGTACTTCTAGCTTTCTGTGGTTTATGTTAATTCGCAAATTCTTGGGTAAAGTGTGAGGCTAGTACCTACCTCTGTTTGCTTACTAGTTTTGAGTTGTGAAATGTGCAGTTATAAAGTGCATTGTCACAACTGTCTTTTAACTTTTCCTGTGATTCTAAGGCTCATACAGTAAAGGTTATATGTACATCTTTACGTTCCTCTTTGGGCTTTGGTAATACTAGCTGTCAGAGTACTGTCAGAGTATTATCATGACTTCTTCAATATTTCCTTCCTTTGTGTCAAGAGGAGTAGATTTTGAAATCTGCAATATTTTCAAGTATTAATAATGATTCTATATGCATTTTAAGTTACATAGAGGTGTGTTGCAAACAAGAAGTTCTTTAAGATATGGACTTTTCTTTTTGCCTTCAATTTTTAATAACATACAAGCAACTTTTCTAATGAAATTGATAATACAGATTTTTTAGTGCTGACTGTCTCATATATCTCCACAGAGGATCCTCAAATTCATCACCAAAGGGTGAAGAACAAAAAGAATCTTTAATTTATCACTCAAAGGATCATTACCCCTTATCTGATGGAGACTGGTCCCCTTTGGAGAAGTAAGTAACTTTGTAGTGTCATAATTTGTATAGGGATTAATAATTATTTAAAAAACCCCCTTTTTATTAATTTTTTCCCTCCTGATCTGTAAAACTATCACTCATGCCTAACTGCTGTGATAGCAATGCAGCATTTGATACTTACTTGAAACTTCAGAAACTTGCCACTCTGTATGTATGAAAGAAAATTTGTATATTTTAAAATATTTTTTTACACACACA
Organism: Phaethornis superciliosus; assembly: GCA_023637945.1. NCBI lineage: Eukaryota > Metazoa > Chordata > Aves > Apodiformes > Trochilidae > Phaethornis > Phaethornis superciliosus. The sequence goes on along the minus strand of JAJQWJ010000002.1, from coordinate 48,927,701 downwards.
CAGATGAAAAAATAACTTCCTTACTAAGATCCACTATCAAAGAAAGAAAGAAAGAAAGAAAATACAGTCAAGAAATACCCCCAGGTTGAGAAGAGTATGCAAAAATGTTCTGTCATTCACCTTAGAAAAAGCAACACTTGATAAAGCGGAAATGTTGAGTTAAATTTTTCCAAATGAAGTAATGCAAATTATTCAAGGTAAAGCTACATCATAAACTTGAATCATATTCCACTTCAGAACAGAGGGATTTGATGGTAGCTGAAGTGATACCAGAAAAGTATCAGTTGATTGTGGATTCTTAGAAATGGCATAATACAGCTTGCCAGTCAGTTTTCAATTACAGTGACCAGGGCTCTTCTGATATAATCAAGCTTTTCAGTTTTTGATGTTCATGCTGTTATATTTCTCTATATTTCAGCTTCTAGATTTTTCAAGGCTCATTCTTTGGGCTTCACCACTGTAACATCAATTTCCATAAGAAAGCAATGTGCCTGTGGTAGTACTTGAGGGAAATGTCAAACTTTTCCTGAACACTGGCCTAGTGTTCAGGAATATATGTGCTACATATAGCACATAGTGTACTGAGCACTATCTTGATTCTAGTTTTACTGAGGAATCTGCCTTATAGCAAAGACAGTGTCAGTGAGGATTACTGATCTGCCTTTTGTGGTATCCATTGCTGCATGTTAGCTGCTCAGTGCTTAGGTGCCCACTCTTCTCAGTAGATGATAGTGCAAAATAGAAGTGACGTTCAGAAAATAATACTTTTTGAAGTGCATATAATGTCTCTGCTTTGGACATTTCCACAGTTGTGGCCTCAGTAGAGCCTTAATGTACCACACCATGCCTGCTAATTGCCCCTGTGTATAGCTTCTGCTTGCAGAAGCAGTTAGACAGGAAATCCCATTATTCTTCCTTTTTCTGTTTTGGCCTGCCTACCACAACCTCAATAGTACTTGATGAGGTGTAGTCTTCAAATGTTCCCCAAAGGCTTGTGGGTTTGTGACTGAAAAGCAGTCACAGTGTGTGACCCTGAGGACTGACAGGGTGTTGTACAGATAGATAATTGTGGTATGGAGGCTGATGCTCCTTTTAAATTTAAAAAATCCGAGCAAATGGAAGCTAGAAGGCTGTATTGGGGAGATATGAATCCTATCTGTTTTCTTATTTACATCCTCTAACAACATTGTTGTGTATCATGTGAGATACCAAAACTCTTGTTTGCTTTTGTTGGCATTTTTTTTGCTTGTTTGTTGGTTTTTTGTTTTGTCTTTGTAACAAGAAGCTATTCCAGTACAGATTACAGTGTGACAGAAATATTGATTTTCCTTTCCCTCTTTGAGGAGCAGGGTTGGATGGAGGATTGTCTCTTGTATGAGCCATTTGGAAGAGAAATTTTGCATTAAAAATTTTGCATTTTGCTCCAAAGCCACCAAAGATATTCTATAATGTGGTCATTGTACAGTGAAAGAGGAATAGGAGATTTTAATAACTTCCATTTTTTAAGATCTGGAAAAGCTAACTGCTCATCTTGCTCTTAAGAAACCTTGCAGGAAGAGTTAAGAGAAGATAATAGCCCAAGTTTTTTCAATGAGGACCTGTTTGTCCTACTCGCTAGAATAAAACAAAAAAGGATATCCCTTAGCTGTTTGATACCTGAATCCATCAATGTTATTCCTGTTTTAACAATGTTAGCATGAATAGAACTAAATCTGGCTGGCAGCTGGTCACAAAGGGTGTTCCCCAGGGTTCAGTTCCAGGCCCTCTTTAATATCTTCACTAATGATTTGTATGAGGAGGTTGAGTGTACCCTCAGTAAATTTATAGATGACACCAAACTAGGTGGCTGAGTCAATCTGCTGGAGGGTAGGGAAGTCTGACAGCGGGACCCAGACAGGTTGGACCAATGGGCCAAGGTTAACAAGGCCAAATGCCAGGTCTTGCACCTGGGTCTGAACAACCCCATGGCAAGCTACAGGCTTGGGGAAGTGTGGTTAGAGAGCTGTAAGGTGGAAAGGGGCCTGGGGGTATTGGTTGACAATCGACCTAATATGAGTCAGCAGTGTGCACAGGTGGCCAAGAAGGCCAATGGCATCCTGGCCTGGACCAGAAACAGCGTGGCCAGCAGGAATAGGGAGGTGATCATCCCTCTGTACTCAGCTCTGGTGAGGCTACATCTTGAGGTCTGTGTTCAGTTCTGGGCACCTAATGGTAAGAGGGACAGAGAAGTGCTGGAGAGTGTCTAATATGCCCAGGTATCATAATACAGATAATGCCCAGGAAAGTGGTGGAATTACCATCCCTGGAAGCATTTAAAAGATGTTTGCACCTGATCCTTAGAGACTTGGTTTAGTAGTTAATTTATGGTGTTGGTCAAAGATTGAACTAGATGATCTTTGAGGTCTCTTTCAACCTAAAACATTGTGATTCTGTGTTCAGTTTGTAACTGGACACCCTTTCCCTTGAAAGGTTGGGTCAGATGATTTCTTCTCATCCCTTCATTCACTGCCACTCCTTCAGCCTGGCCATCCAGCTAATTTTTTATCTAGTGCAGGTTATACTTATCCAAGCCAAGTGCCATAAGTTTCTGAAGAAGAATGCTGTGAGAGACAGTGTCAAATGCTTTAGTAAACTCCAGATAGACAACATCCACAGCTCTTCCCTCATCCGCCAGGTGAGTCATCTTGTAGAAGGAGATCAGGTTAGTCAGACAGGACCTGCCTTTCATAAACCCATGCTGACTGGGCCTGATCACCTGGTTATTGTTGTACGTACCATGTGATGGTTCTCAAGATGATCTGCTCCATAACTTCTCCTGGCACGAAGTTCAAACTGACAGATCTATAGTTTCTTGGATCTTCCTTTCAGCCCTTCTGTAGATGGGTGTTACATTTGCCAGTTTCCTATCTACTGGGACCTCCCAGTTCACCAGGACTGTTGATAAAAAAACAGAGTGGCTTGGTGAGCACTTCTGCCAGCTGCTTTAGTACCCTCAGGTGGATCTTGTCTGGTCCAATAGACTTGTGCACATCCGTGTGGCACAACAACAGGGCACTGTTCATTTCCTCCTGGTCTATGGGGACTTCATTCTGCTCCCCATCTTGGTCTTCCAATTCAGGAAGCAATTGGCATTGGCAAAGACTGAGGCAAAATGAGCACTCAGCAGTTCAGCCTCTTGTGATGGAGACTATGTGTCTGGGATAGTTGCTCTAGTGAATGATTAATCTCCCTGTAAAAAGATTCCTTTCTTACATCAAGATGAAACTTCTCCCAGTACAACAAGTGCAAAGTCTTGTACCTAGGATGACACCACCAAAGAGCCCAGGAGAAACTTGGATCTGGGTGGCCAGGAAACTTCTTGCTGAAAGGAGGAAAGGAGTTGTGAGTCCTGGTGCACATCAATGTGAACATGAGTCAGCTGTCTACTGCAGAAGCAACAAAGGCAAATCAGATCCCAGGCTGCATCTGCAGCAGAGATGGATCATTCCACTGTACTCTGTCCTGATCATGCCACATTTGGAGTCCTTGTGTCCAGTTCTGGTTCCTACAGTTAAAATAGGTTTATATGTGTATATACATACACAAACAAAACAAAAATAAATAATGAAAAAATAGCTGCATTCTGTGGTATGCAATATAATTGCCCTGTTCAAGAAAAGACTTGGACCTTTCCCAACATGAAATGCTACTTCAACACAGCTTCTTGTGTTGCCTTTCCTCCCTGATATCGTAAGAGCAAAATGATTTTGAAATAAAACCTATTTAGCATTTTGTGGAGTGAGTTGTTCTGGCTTAAAAGTAGTCTTTGCTAAAGTAAATTTCAGAGGTCTGTTTCTGATTTATGTATAATAACCATTGTAGGAAAAATAGGATGGAATTTTAAAAAGTCATGTAGTGTGGATACAGACATCTAAGGAAGTTTTCAAGTCATCTTCCTTTCTACTCCTGAGTTATCTTGTTAAAGTTGTTTTCACCACATCAGAAACTGGAGCTGGTTTGTGCATTTGTGAGTTAGGTTTTCAGACTTCTGTTAGTCAAGAGTTGGCATAGAAAATTTAAATTCTGTATTTTTACAGAGGAAAGGAACTTAAAACTAATTCTGTATTATTCTTAGAGAAACTTTTTTTTATTTGTTCTGTTTTGTTTGAAAAATTGAATATTGTCTGAGGGGAGAAATCTGTTTAGGGTGATCGCTATGTAAGTCCTTTAATGTGATTTTGGTTTTAACCTAATTTCTCACTGTCTGAAAACCCTGCTGGGCTTCTTGCCATGTTGCCGAATAATTGAAGCTCTGTTAAGCTGTAGAAAACTCTACCAGCAGTAGCTGCACAACAAATGCATTTTAAACACTGTAGCTTGCTTTTTTTTTTTTTTCTTGTTCTTGATTTGCTAGCCCTTTCTCTGATCCAGTCTGCCCTAAAAGTGATTCAGAGCTAGAAGTTAAACCTGCTGAAAGTTTGCTCAGATCGGAATCTCACATGGAATGGACATGGGGAGGCTTCCCAGAATCCACTAAGGTAAATTTATCTTTTGTCTTTGACTTTTTGAGCTGAGTTTTGACATACCTAAAATTGTCCTTGGAGAGGATTGGAAATCTGCTGTCTGCAGAGTAATTCAGCTGAAATAGGGAACTAGCACCCCCTTGTGGCTAGTCGGGTGTGTTGAGTTCAAAAGCTGGTCAGCAAATTCCAGAAAACCCAGCAGTAAAAATCTGAAGTGTTTCAATTTATATTTAGAAACTGAAGCAAGCAACTTTAGAAATTAATTTCCTATTTTATTTTTTTGAAAGTTCTAGTTCATTCTAGAGAAACCATAGCCTTGATAAATTTGGTATTTAACAGGAGAGCTGGTGACAGAAGCCATGGTACATCCACATTTATGCTTTTTTCTTGCCATGGTTTGGTCAAGGCAGGACTTCCTCTTTGCCATTTTCTCTACTGAACTTGTAAATAAGCTAGGATGAAGCTCCATTTGCAAGGAAATTTGCTAATAAGGTGGCACATGTTTTATGTTGCTAAAAGGCATGTTTACATTCTTACCAGATTTATTTATGACAAGGGCTTGTACCATGAGTACAAGTTTAGTGTTTAGACCATAATAACACAAACATGTAAGTTAAAAAGATTGACTAGAGTTTTGTTTTTCAGATAAGCAAGAAAGAAAAATTGGAACATCCCAGAACAGCCACCATTACTCCATCAGAGAAGACTCATTTTAGGGTCATTTTGAGCTCTGATGAAGTTGAAGATGATGATGATGTGAAAGATTCTGTCTGTACAGTACTGAAACCTGAGCCAAGAACTCATCCTCTGCTTAAGCAGATGGATGTTAAAGATTCTGTTGCTTCTGCAGTCACAGAACCTCAAGATCCATTGCCACTGGATGCTGATCATCATTCCAGACTGTTGATGGACCCTTTACCAGAAGCAAAGCCAACAACAAAAATGGACTCTCCATCAAAAAAGAAAGGTATATAATAAAGCTGTTATTTTTTCTTTCAGTGTGATCTACCGAATTTGAGATCATAGCAGAAAAAGTAGAAATGTGTCTTTCTCAATTTTTCCAGTTTGAAGTCTTATCTAACTAAAGCTATAATTAAACTCTTGAATTTATAAATACAAGTAAGTTTGAATCTTCCACAATTATATTTGTATTTAACGTGTCTGGATAGCTTCATTTTAGTAATCTTAATTGTTAATATTAACAGGGGTGCATAAGCGAAGTCATCATCAAGGGCCTGATGATATTTACTTGGATGACCTGAAGGCTTTGGAACCTGAAGTTGCAGCACTTTATTTTCCCAAAAGGTAATTTTGAATCAAGGTTCTATGGATTACAGTTATAACTGGGTTTACAGTGGAGTTGCATTATGGGAGTTCATTGAATGCATTATTTAGTTCATGTGCCATTTCTGATGAGAAGTGGGCCTCAGATTACTAGTTAAGATTACTTGTTAAGTAATGAGTACCACTCTCACTGTGACAATTTTTGCTTCTGATTGGGCAAGAAACACATCAAAAGATCATGTGGGTGGGAGGTCATTACTGAGAGTTTTCATCTTTGTGGAACCTGTATGGTTCTGCAAAGATAGAGGGGAGTAAGCTTAAATTGCATACTCCTCTTGCACCAGTACTTTTTTCCCATATTGCTAGCTATAGATAAGCACAGATTAGTTAATTTTTGCATGCCCTGTACAACCCTTCCAAGTTTTAATATCAAAGAAAAGACCAACAAAAAAAAATCGCAGGAGATTTTCATGCAAGGCAGCTCAATATCAACATTGACTTTTTTATTTCAGTGAAGTCAAAGCATTTTATACTCTTTAATTTACACTCCAGAAGAATAACTGTCTAGGAAGACCTTTGTAAAAATACAGCTTAATAAGGAAGAAGTGCCTATTTGTTTATGTTAAACCTAAAATTGTTAACTATTCAGTACTTACTGATTATGTTACTTGGTATTAAACTAATAACTCTAATCTTAGATGACAATGTGATATTTTTTATTTGAAAGACCATCTTTCAATTGTTCTTTTTCCAAGTACAGCAGTCTAAAAACATCAATGTTCTTTTTCCTTTTTTTCTTATTCTACAGCTTTCTGGTAAAGATAGAACAGCATAGTATTGTTCTGCAGGAGTAGAACGTAGAGGATCTTTTTCCTGTTTAAATTTTGTTGCAGTCAAGAGAGATGTAATTATTTTCCAGTTTAGATTAATGTTAGGAGAACTGGAAACTTGCAATCTGCTAGCATTATGAAGGGCTGACAGTGGGTGTTTATGTCTGGCTTTTGTTTGAATGGTTTAAAATTTATGTTGTAAAATGTACTACTTAAATGCAACAGCAAGAAAGTGGGGGCTTTGAGTATTCATATAGTATGTTCTGTAACCTAAAATCTGTACCTTTTTGTTGTAAGTGAAAATGTGGACTTCTTTCCTTTAGTGATTCTGATCCAGGCTTCAGGCAGTGGGCAGAGTCTGATACCCTTTCCGGTTCCCAGTCTCCTCAATCTGTAGGAAGTGCTGCTGCTGATAGTGGAACAGAGTGCATGTCTGATTCTGCTATGGACTTGCCTGATGTTACACTTTCACTTTGTGGAGGTCTCAATGAAAATGGAGAGATTTCTAAAGGTATGTGAAAGACTAAAACATAATGAGTAATAAACCTCAGGCAGCAAAGCAAAGTGGTTTGAGTGCTCTGCTTTCCACCTGGCAAAGCTTTGGCTTATTATTATGCTTGTGTAGAGAAAAGAAAATAGCTAATCTTTAATTTTCTAAAATTGCTAAGCATTTGCCAAGCAGAGATAGCAGAATTTAGCCTCATTAGTTGAGCGTACTTGATGCCTTGAGAAGCTTTCTGTCTCCTTTTTTGCTCTACATATTATGTATATGACCTACCACTTTTGTTTCTTCAGGCTGCAGTTATTTGGTCCCACATAAATCTCTGATTCATATTTTTTCCAAATGCATGATACTATTTTCTTTTTATATTTTTAAGCTATTAAAACCCCTTTTGCTATTGTGTTGGACTCTTTTCTCCTCTACTTTTTCTATTCTAATTTTTTATTAACCTTTAGACATTTACCAGCTGATTTTTCTGTCTTAATGGTCTGGTTAATTTTAACACTGAAGTTGTATGCATTTTTCAGGGAGCTTCTAGGAGTACATAATCTTTGTGAACATGTACTGCAACATTTTTAGTATTATTTTTCTAGGTGGCCATCCAGACTCTAATGCATCAAGTGAAATTTAAATGGTTATTAATAAATGCTCTCTAGGTAAAGTGATAGTAATACTGGATCTGATTTGAAAAAAATGTCTTCCCTTGCAGAGGTCTTACACTAAATCATTAATTTCTGGAATCTTGTATAGTCATTCATCATGAAATAGTTCTAAGTAGTCAGTGTTTAAACAAACCTGAAAAACTGACAATAGCCTTCCCCTTTTAGTGTTGTATGTAGTGTGTAGGCCCCTTATCTGCCATAATAATTTTTAAAAACTTGCTTGGCTCTTTTTTTTCCAGCCTGCAAACTGAATTAGTTCCTACCTTCCCATTTTTCCTCCCTCTTCTAATTTCTTAATTCTTATTACTGTGAGTGTTGAAGTGGTACAAGGCTCTGCCTGTACCTGAGGAGGCAGTCACAGACTCTTGACATGTAGGCCATATTAGCTTACCTGAGTGATGTTGCAAGATCAGCCAAAGACTCTGAAATGACAGAAAGCATTTTCCTACATACAAACTCATCAGATGTCTTGGAATTTTATAGTATTATTTTTAATTAAAATCTACTTCTATTGCAGAAAAATTCATGGAACATATTATTACTTATCATGAATTTGCTGAAAACCCTGGACTCATAGACAATCCTAATTTGGTAATAAGGATTTATAACAGGTAAATTCTCTATATCGTGTGTGTATGTCATCAAATGTCTCTTTTCAGCTTCCATTACAATTTGTGTTTTTGTTGGACCTGCTTCTCAGGAGAATTTTTTTTAAGTGAAAATTTGCATTAAATGTAGTTTTAACTGAGGTGAAACTTCTTTTTCCAACAATTGCCACTGGTGTTGAAATGTATATGTTAAAATCTTCTTACAGAAAACTTTAATATTAGTTATTGACAGCAACTAGATTTTCATCAACGAAAAAGGCGTTTGATATTGCACACTGATATTTATTGACCTCTGGTCAGGTTTTGTAATACTTTATCAATAACATGTTTTAAAACAGGTATTATAACTGGGCGTTGGCTGCTCCAATGATTCTGAGTTTGCAAGTATTTCAGAAGAGTTTACCTAAGGTAAATACATAGTTGTATACTTTTAAAAACATTTATATGTAGTCACACATTATCTCTATTTTTTGTCTTCTAAACAAATTAATAACATGTCTAATTTTTCAGGCTACTGTTGAGTCTTGGGTCAAAGAAAAGATGCCAAAGAAGTCTGGAAGGTGGTGGTTCTGGCGCAAGAGAGAAAGCATGACTAAACAGGTAAGTTAATACCTATTTTGAATTTATGTTCTTTTCTTTTTTTTTCTCTTCCCCTATGCTGTTAAAATTTATAATTTGCCAGAAGTGCCTCAGAACTCTACTGAAAATGTTCCCTGTCACTGATTGCCAGCTGAGAGTTACTCAGTGTTGGCAGTAGCCATAGCAGCTTCTGCATATATAGTCTTAAATACTACATTTTTACTTGCTGTTTACTACTTGTTTCAACAAAATTTTAATGTATTCAGCTGTTGCTCAATTTGCTTAAAATACCTTCTTTAAGTCATCAGCAGTTGCCAGAGCTACTTTTTAGTAACTGCTTTATTTTTCAGAAATGTACACAGAAATAAAAAAGAATGTGCTGCTACCACACCGTAGACTTAGCTAAGCTTTCTAAACCTTGAGCGTGTGCCTTAAGTTTACTTAACCTAGCAAAAAAGAAAATTTTTATAAGTTTATAAAGGTTGACAGCTCCTTGAGTGCTAAACTAGCACTAGCAATTCTCAGCTTCTGGCATACAGAGTTTTGTTTCCTGAAATAATCACAGAATTATCAGAGTTGGAAGGAACCTCCAGAGATAATGTAGTCCAACTCTTTCACTAAAGCAGGATCACCTAGAGCACATTACACAGGACTGCATCCAGGGAGTTTTGAATATCTCCAGAGAAGGGGACTCCACAACCTTCCTGGGCAATATTTATTAAAAATGTTTAAATATTTAATAAAAAGCTTTAGGGGATCATTTCTTCATAAGTATTCTTTTGTTAAATAACTTACAGAAAACATGATTCTGAGACAATATAGTTTATGCACTATATTGACAACTATTTGCTTAAGTGTAAACTATGAATTCACTTGGATCCATTTAAAATATAAATGTGTTTTTTATTATTGTGCTGTTTATAGATACCGGAGGCAAAAGAGGGGAAAACAGAGACACAAAGAGCAAATGAACTGCCAGCAACTATAAAAGAGCAAGTTAGTAGGTGTGTTCCTGTCTGAACACTATTTTGTGGACTGAATAGTGTGGTCTTGTTTTCTTCTGTTGTTGGTTTGTTTGTTGTTGTTTGTTGGTTTTTTTCTTGATGTTATTATTGCTTTGGTTGTTGTTTTTTAAATTAAGAATTCAGTAGGAATGTAGTCTGGGAAAAAATATTTTCCTCCTTAGCTACCTAAGAGGAACCATATGTGTTTAGCAAACAATTCAGCAAAGTCGTGTGGGGCAGCAAACATTGTAGGAGCTACAAATACACTACAATTATTTCCTAAGTCCTGTTGTGTTTACTTCTTAAATAGTAGCATAATTGACAGAAGAACAAAGATGTATATGGCTACCTTTAGCAATAGGCTAGTACTTGTGAATACAGTGGTATCATTTTTGAGGTACTGTTTTGGGGGTCCTTGGGTTGTTTTGGGGTTGTTGTTTTTTGGGTTTTTTTTTTGTAAAAGCCTAATATTATGGATATGGATAATATGGATTATTTAAACCATGTGCAGTTTTTTGTAATATCAAATAATTGAAACAATAAATTAGTATTCATTACAGTGCACAAGTTGCCCAAGATTGTACTTGAAAGCTAGCAGTATTTAGCACAAAAGTAGGTAATTTATTAGGCATATTCATATTCTCCTATGATTTTATAAAGATACTTGTAAATTCCATCTTAAAGACTTGACTAAATATATAGTGATTGAATACTTCAGGGAAAATAAATGCTGCTTTTAATATGCTGCAGAAAGATAAGTCTGTGAATAGCCTTAAAAGGTGAGCTACCCCACTAACTTATCACTCACAGTTTAAATTATATAGTTATGTAGTAACCGTGTCAGCTTTTTTAAAAAACAAAACAGTTACTCATTCGCTATCTTTTTTCATCTACAGTTTACCCAGTACATCAATGGAATATTAGTTACCAGCTGACACTGAGTCTTTACTAAAGCATCATGGCAATGTTTATTGCTCCACCAGTACTAGTGTGCATTACAAATCTTACCTGCTTATTGGCCTCATCTGGGAGTTCACAGTGGAGTTTGTTAATCTGTGCTTTCAGGACAGTAGCAAATCCTCAGCATAAGCATAAATTACTCTTGCATAAGAATCTTAAACCATTAAAGAAGGATTTTCTGTAGCTTACATTTATTCTGGTTGATGTTAGACCTCCAGAAGATGATTCTTCTAGTGATGAAGCATCACAGGAGCTGAAGGAGTCCCTGAAGATGGATTCTGCCCCACTAGACCATCCAACCCATGGGAATATTACATCTTACAAGAAATCACTTAGACTGTCTTCAGACCAAATAGTAAGTGGGGTGCCTTTCTTGTACATAGGATGCTTTATGATGCCAGTCTGATTCTAAGAGTTAGACATTTTCTGGTTTTTTTTAGAAGGAACATATAAGTACATTTTATAAAGTTTTCTTTGTTTTCTAGCAGTAGAAAAAAAAGGAATATGGAAATTTAAATTTAAGAAAAGAAACAAAGTATCTCTCTGTGCTAGGGTGGGCAGCTGCAGTGATTTTTTTTTTTCTTTCTTTCTTTTCTTTTTTTTTTTTTTTTTCTTTTTCCTGTTGTGGCTTTTAAGAACCTGTGTTTGGATTTGGAAAAAAAAAAAAAAAACAATTTCTTATGTAGTTCTGTAATCAGACTCCTGCATTAAGATGTTTCCAAAAAAGTGACATTGTTAGCTTCTGCAGTTTGGATATCTTGGGATCTGAACAGTTTAATAGTGTACATTTAAATTGGTATGCAGATTATTCATTGAAGCCTACTTTACAAGTTCTGATACTGTCTAAATGTACAGTCTTAATCAGGAAAAACTTTGGAAGAAGGAATCTGCTAAGTAAAAAATACTGTTGCTTACTATGGCAAATTGGAAGTTCTATTTTATTTATAATACTGTTGATTCTACTGTAATAGCAAGAATTAATGTAGCAGAGTCAAATATCTGCTACTGCAAGCAGATTTGGGAGATATGATGGACAAATACATGTACCCAGAATACAAAACAGACTTTGCAAGAAAAACTGTGGTAGTGTTAACTCATGCTTCACTTTTATATTTTCAATTATTTTATTTCATTCTAAAGGCAAAGTTAAAGCTAAGAGACGGCCCTAATGATGTTGTATTCAGTATTACAACCCAGTATCAAGGAACTTGCCGCTGTGCTGGAACAATATATCTCTGGAACTGGAATGATAAAGTTATCATATCAGACATTGATGGAACAATAACCAAGTAAGCATAATTATCTTTTTTTACTTTTCCTGCTTCATTGATCCTATTCTGCTTGTCAATTATAAGGTAAAGGAACTTGATTTAAGAAGACTGTTAAAGAATGTTCATTAACAGTAATGGAAAAAACATCTTGCTTTCATTTTAATTTGTGCTTGCATTTACAGCAAACTAGGAATTGCCTTTTAAAAGAAAAATTTAAAGATCATAACGTTTACCATGTGGCTATTGCTCTTTCTGTTAGACTTCTTCAGGTTTAGCAGCCATAGGTTATCTTGGAAATCAGCCTGTGCTACGTGGCCCCACTAATTGTTCTGTCTGCAATCTTTTGAAATTATTAATACCAAAGGCAGAGATATACCTGTAAATCCTAATTATAAATGATGTTTTAATAGGTTCATTAGCAGTTGTCTTCAACAAAACTCATATCCTTAGTGTCATGTATCTCTGATTTTGTTTTTAGGTCTGATGCTTTAGGACAGATCCTCCCTCAGTTTGGCAAGGACTGGACTCACCAGGGCATTGCAAAACTCTATCATTCCATAAATGAGTGAGTATTTAATCTGTGAAGCAATCAGGTTTGTTTGGGGTTCTTTTGAGAGGAGGGGAATTAGTGGGCAATTAAATGGATTGTTGTTAATAACTGTGCATTTTATTACAGTTTGTTGGTCTAAATGTTAGGAAAGAAGCTACTTCTGTCATTCAGAAACAAAACAAAATTTTTCCCCAGGTGTACACTTTTACAGGAATGGATGTCACTGGTTCCCTTGTCAAATGGTTCTTCAGTTTAGTTCCTAAAAAGAGTGCAATATTGCTGTGACTACAGAAAACCATAATAGCAAAAGTCTCTCAAATAGTCACGCATATGCTTGTTTCCACCAATTCAGGTTGATTACAAAGCCTATTAGAAACATGATACAATGTAAACTCAAATTTAATTGTAATTGTGTCTTTCCAATGCATAAATATTTTGTTTTTTGATGTGTTTGCTACCAAACTCAAGTGAAAGCACTTTAGGATAGATTTTGTATCCTGAAACAAGCCTAATTAACAACTTGCTATTGCCACCAAGGGAAGGCTGGTAGCCTGGCTCAAATTTTGTGTCACTTTCTTGTGCTACTGAGTTAAGGCAATGCAGTCCAGTAAAACAGTAGAAAAGTAATGCCCCTATCTGGGATACTCAACTGAGCATACCGTGCTGTCTCCAAGAACCTGCAGGGGCAGCCTGTGTGCCTTCACCCTTGCAGCAGTGGTGAGGTGTGTGTTTATTTCAAATATGTTGTGAACAAGACCCTTTAAAATGTGTTCATCTTAGAGTTATGCAGCTTTATAATATTTATGTCCAGTAACTTAGGGCAGAATAAACCTATATATTTGTTCCCCTTTCAGACTGAATCATAGAATCACAGGGACCTTTAAGATCATCTAGTTCCAACCCCTTTGCCATGGGCAGGGACACCTCCCACAGATCAGGTTCCTCAGAGCCCTGTCCAGCCTGGCCTTAAGCTTCCAGGGATGGGGCTTCCATCACCTCTCTGGGCAACCTGTTAGTGTCTCACCACCCTTGTGGTGAAAAACTTCTTCCTAATATGTAATCTAAATCTACCCTCCTCAAGTTTGAATCCATTCCCCCTAGTACTATCACTACCTGACATCCTAAAAAGTCCCTCACTAGCTTTCATATAAAAATAAATTGGGTCCTTTGTTTAGCAGACTCTTCAGAATGTTGGGGTTTTTTGGTTGTTGGGTTTTGTTTTGGTTTTGTTGTTGTGTTGGGGGTTTTTTGGTTCTTTTTTTTGGTTGTTGGGTTTTCTAAATCAGGATGATCAACTGTTAAACACTTCTTCCCACTTAAAAATAAAGATATTATTTTAAGACTAGTGTCTTACTTCCCAAAAAAATATTTGGGGTCTTAGAATCTATCGTTGACCTTCATTCCTGTGGCCTTTGTTCCATGGCTAAATTGCATGTGTGGCCTCTTGGTGTCCATAGGAAATAAAGCTCAGATATCTATTTGGTGCATAGTAAGAGAATAGTTTTGGAATTATTTGCCAGATTGAATCAAGTCTTTGAAAATGCACATAAACACTCAAGCCTTTTGTGCATGAAGTAACTGTGCTGTTACATCATACAGATGAACCTTAAATGTCTGCAGGAAAAATTTAGGGGCTTGATGAATGCTTCTTGTTATTTGTCCTTCATTATGTCCTGCAAATTCTGCCAACAACCTGAAAAAAAATCCAACAACTAAGACAAGAGATCTGGCATCCAATATTATGTCATGCATATAATTTAAATAATTGCAGTCTTCTTAGAGCTGGGATGAAAGAAGCTGGATGGAACCAAAGTGGCACTTGTTTAAAGACAATGTAGTCCATCTAATTGTGTCATTGTAGTATTACCATCCCTGTTCTTTTTGCACTTCCTGTTTCTCAGTTTTAATTGAGTCATATATTTAGGCTATTATATGCCTTGCAGGAGGAATATGAACTAAGCTGATAATTCTTTTCTAGAAATGGCTACAAGTTTCTGTACTGTTCTGCCCGTGCCATTGGGATGGCAGATATGACCAGAGGATACCTTCACTGGGTGAATGATGAAGGAACAATTCTCCCCAGAGGCCCTCTCATGTTGTCCCCAAGCAGTTTGTTTTCTGCCTTTCATAGGTAAGCATGTGAGATTTCGTATATTCATTCCTCTACATCTTAAGACAAAGCAGCAGATTTAGAAGATGTATCATGGTAACCATGATAGCTCTAAACATGTTACCATCTCTGCTAGATTTGCTACTGAAACTTGATGTCTCTAGTGATCATTTACAAGCTCTTGGTTTTGTCTGACTGTCAGTTGCAGTACATTTCTGGTTCTGTGGACATGTTAAAGTGGCTACAAAACACCGGTCACAGAGTAGCTCATTTTCCCTTTTCATTCCTGTAATTCATGGCTGGGTACTATGAGGTTCAATTTATATCAATACAACTTTGTCTTTCCAAGTATAGCTGCAAGGATTGTAGTGTAATGCTACTACACAAGGGAGGAGGGAAAAGAAAAAAACCTGGGGAATATAGAGTGATCTTGCAATAGTGGGAGTGCTCCTTACATGCACTACATAAAAGCAATATGGAGTTCAGCTAAGGTTCCACTCAGCTGATCTTTTGTACCAGCCATAGTCTACCTGCTCTTGATGGAAAGAGCTAATACTGCAGAAGTCTTTTTGATTTGCTTGGTTTGTCATGGCTTGCAATGATGCAATTTCCAGTAAGGTCACTAATAAGCCACTTGCCCTGTTCTATCAGAGGCAGGAGTTGTAATAAGCTTGTGTGTCCTTGATTCAGTCTTCTGATTCAGATGATCATCTACAATAACAGCAGTTCACAACTGGGAATTTCATCCCACATGCTTAGCCTAGGCACAGGTTAGAATCATAGAATAGAATGGCTAGGGTGAGAGGGGCCTTAAAGATCATCTAGTTCCAACACCCCTGCATGGTCAGGGAAACCTCCCACTACCTCACCTATGTTTTTTATTATGGATTTTGGAAAACAGAGTATGTTTTATTATCTCTTGTATCATTCTTGGACAACTACAAATCAATGTTATGACAACCAAAGTTAGAAACAGGAAGAAAACAAATGCCAGATAAATGGGAAAGGTCTATACTCTCTATCAAATAATGCCTTAGATTTTGACTGTTGAAATTTTATTTTAGGGAAGTAATAGAGAAGAAGCCTGAGAAGTTCAAAATTGAGTGTTTGAATGATATCAAGAATTTGTTTGCTCCCAGTAAACAGCCTTTCTATGCTGCTTTTGGAAACAGGCCCAATGTAAGTCTGCCCCTTTCTAATTGAAGGGTTAAAATGCATTAAATACTTGGCAAGCAGAGGAAACAGGCTTTTCTTTTTGTTGTGTCTGTTTGAATTTTAATAAGGAAACGGGACACTGGTGCTTTTATGGTTAGGAAAACCTGCATGCAAATACCTTAAGTAAAAGTTACTAGAACTTTTTATATAATAAAAGTTGTCAAGACTTGGTATTCTCATGATTTTGTTAGATATGTTGCACCCTTCCATGTTCTTTTTTCATCATTTTTGATAGCTTTGTAACGTAAGGGAGTTAATTCTGTGCTCCTCTTTCCTATTGAGTGGTTCCTGTGTTTTCTCTACAGATCTGTCATAGTTGAGCTAGAGAGAGGGGGTGGGGGAGTATTGTAAGAGACCTGTTCTCACAAGGAATGGCTTTGTGTAGTAAGGATTTGGTGCATGTTTGTTTGGGAATGGGAACTAAGGAGTTGGAAGGAATGTTTTGTTACACAGAGTATATGTGTTTTGGGCTTTTTTAGCTCTTTTTTTGGCTGCTGTTGGCTTTTTCTTAAGGGAAAGCTTTATTGTACACTTTGGATCAGCATTTCTCAAGACATTTTATATTACATTCAATAAGGAAGTATTGAAGCATGTGCTTTTTTTTTTTTTTTCCACGCTTTTTGCAGGATGTGTATGCCTACATGCAAGTGGGAGTTCCAGACTGCAGAATATTTACTGTGAATCCAAAGGGTGAACTGATCCAAGAACGGACCAAGGGAAACAAATCTTCGTAAGATCATTTTTGTTATTCCAGATAAAAAAGTATTTAGGAATGAGAGTACAAAATAGTTGTAGTTGTATCCATGATTTGATCTCCTATTGGATATGTGAAAATCTGACTTGCTAGAGACAGCCTTGGATGCTTACCTGAAACAAAAAAAAAACAAAAAAAAACCCAAAAAAATAAACTAGTGAAATTAAATAGAAAATTGCTTCTGCGGTAGTGATGTCATATTTGATTGTACTGTTCTGGTCTAGACTTCTGAAGATCCTTTTTTGGCTACAACTGAACAGCAACTCTACAGTAAATAATGATCTTTCTTCTTTTTTTTAATATAGGTATTACAGACTAAGTGAGCTTGTAGAACATGTGTTCCCTTTACTTAATAAAGAACAGAGTTCTGCATTTCCGTGCCCAGAATTCAGCTCGTTTTGCTACTGGAGAGACCCTCTTCCTAACCTTAATATGGATGATCTGGCCTGAAAGATACTTCTCACCTAGAGATGAAATTTCATATTCAGCTACTCAACTTCAGTTTAAATGTGAAGAACTTTTCTTAACGAAGATGCTAATTTATATCCTGGTACCATAAGTCTTACTAAAGAAATCACTTTAACTCTATTGGTTTAAAGCAAAGAAAATGCAAAGCTGCTGTCTAATTTTTGGGGGGAGAAGGGTTGTTTTTGGGGTTTTTTTGTTTGTTTGTTTCTTTATTGCTTGTCTTTATATACTTATTCTAAGCACTTGAGATTGGACTGTCATTGATGGTCATGGTACCCAAGTGCTTCAGGCAACTAAATGCTGAGGTAAATTGTGACCTTGCATTTTCATCAATACAGACCTTATTGTAAACATATGTTTTTTCGTATTAGTCTTAATATATTTTCTAAAATGAAGCCAAAAAGTGTATGGAAACTGCCAAATATAGAATGTCAGACCTATTAATAAGAAACATGGTCTAATGTTCAGGTGGGCAATTAGGCCATTTTTAAAGGAGCTAGAACCTAAGACCAGTGTGCTTTTTTTTCTCAGCAAAATGCAGGAAATGTGTAGATGTTACGAGCCTGACAAGACTTTGAAGACATAAAATTCCTCTTTAAATGTAAATATGCCTTTTGTCACATTTACAAGACTGTGCTGTACAATTCATGCTCATGCTAACTCTGCTTATTACTTTTTTACATGCACTGCTTAAACTATTTCATGAGCTTGTTAAAATGAAAATTACCTTCAGATACTTGTATGGCTTTTCTTGTTTTCAGGCTGAACTATGTCATGTTAAATTTCCATCAGAAAAATCTTGAACATTTCTGTAAGAGTTGAGAAGCTGGCATTTTTATTTCCTTTTTCAACACAGAGATAATGCATATGTGTGTGTATGCTGTGTAGGCCAGTTAAAATGTATGTACAGATTATATTCAGGGAATTGTAATACTAAAAAAAATTATGTATTTAATTTTTTAATTGTCTGCTGCAGGTCTTTCCAGAATTTGTACTGCAGGTTTTCAGTAGCTGGAAGGAAATGCAGCTCAATAGTGAGATTCCAGGTATGAGAATGGTTAAATGCTGCAAAGCAGAATAAACCCTTTTTTTTCTTTTTTCTTTTTTTAAATTTTGAGTTATTCATAAACATCATTCCTGTTTCAGATCAGAGCCGATGAACAAATTGCATTCCATGTCTAGTGTTTATCAGCTGTGTAAAAGCAGCTAGTATCTCTCTCCAAAAATACTTGAAGGCAAAGGTAGTTCTGCTTTTTAAGTTGAATTAGTTTGGACAAATCTACGTTGAGAATGTATCATTCCACCAGGCCAGAGGGCTTAAGAACTACAGTCATTTAAATATCAATCATTCAAACATCAATCCCAGGCTTTCTGGGCACGCAGTCTTTTCTGTCACTCCTTAAGCAAGTTTCTGGGGCAGTTGAAGATTCTGGGGCATTGAAGATCCTTCCAGGGGCAGTGTCCAGGGTTTCCACCAGGCTCCAGGTCAAGCTCTCCCCATACACTGCTCCCAGTGGGAGCAGAAAGTGTGCAGGGAAGTGCAGGGATCTTTAGAATGCCTTTGTATGGACCTGCTGTGGTGCCTGCACAAGGTGCTCTGCTTAGGAAGAAGCTTGGGCAGCCCTTCTGCTTCAGCTTGCTTGGGATGAATGTAGGAAAGGAGCTCTCATGGGTTCACTACCCACAGAATACATTTGAAGAATTTTGCCCCACGTGGGGATATTTTTCTTCATCAGTCTGAGGAGTCTTAATCCACAGTTCTGATGTAACACCAGCTAAAGCTAGACAATTGCCAAACTGCTTGGGGGATAATTTTTACATTACTATATAAGTGAAAGTACTTTTCTCCCTTATAAAACTCTGTATTCCTGTGTTTATAAAATCTTACGTAAAGAGTGGGGGCAAACAAAGTCAACATGGAACCTCCCTTTCAAAGCAGTATCAGAGTGGGAAAGAAAACATACTTACCTGCCACAGTGTTCCATGCATGTCAGTGAGCTGAAAGGCATCCTTGTTCCTGAAGGGTGAGAACAATACTTCCTGTGACTGTTTCAGCAAATTCTTGGTCCTGTCACAAATCTACTCAGTGTTTATGTGGATTTCACAGGATTCAACTCAACGGATTTTTAATTTTTTTTTTTTTTGTCAGTCAGAAGCCTACAAGCATAATTCCATGTTTTTTTTCCTTTTCTTACCTTTCATTCCTTAGATTTCATTAGGAATGGAAATTTTCATGATCACCAAGTGCTTTGAATATCAGTGGGATTTGAGCTTTTAAGTCACTTTACTACTTTAAAATAAATAAGAATCCAACACAATATTTAGATTGCTAGATTAAATATTCTATCTAAAGACTATATTTTACATAAAGGGAGTGAAGCTGCCTCTCATAAAACAGCCCTTTGTGGATATAAAAATTTTCTTTACCATGCTTAACTAATTTTCAGTGACCTGGTGTTTACACAGGTTTTCTGAAAATAAAAGCACTTCTTGAAACTGGAATGGGTTTCCAAATGGGACAGATTGTTACTAAGGCTTGGCCATATCTTTCTTGGTTGGCTTTTTTGTTATTTTTTTCTCTTCACTTCCATTCATCTTTCCAAATTGTCATAATCTGTGGATTTAAATGTGGGGGCTTGAGTAAATGAGCAGTGTGGAAAAATAGGTATATCTCCAAATACATATAGTTTAAGGTGGTGTGAGTATGGGCATGGTATGGTTGTAGAGAGCTACTCATCCAGCTAACCTGGTATTTTGCATTATAGGGATGTCCAAAAAGTTGCTTAAAAATTTTACTAATTCTGCTCTGTCATGGCTACAGTTTTGATACTTTTTTTGTTTTGTTTTGGTTTTTTATAAAATGTAAAAGTGTTACTGAGTATTTCTCATATCAGTAGGGTGGGGATTTGTTGTGGGTTTTTTTTTGTTTTGTTTTTCCAAATCTGGCTTGTATTTGAAGCTTTTCAGATTGATTGTTAACCCTGCTTAGGGACAGAATATGGTGGCACTGTACCTTCCATTGCATACCTAATGTAACTTGGACCACTGGACACTTTACTGACTCTAGAAAAGACATCTCATTACTACCAAACTGCAGGATTGTGCTGCAATGTTAATATGAAGAAATAAGAATTAAGTATTAGCTTGTCCTTTATTATCTTAGTCGCGATGAAGTGGCCTGAAACTAATGTTTTGAGAACAAGTTGTGCTATACTTAAAATTAATGCAAGCTAAATCATTCTTTCTGTGAAAGAGGAACTTGTAAGTGTGTATGTCTGTAGGTGCATACACCCCCTGTTAAGGCTGTGTTGTTGAAGATGCAGATCCTCTTAGCATTGGAACCATGTCAAAGGCTAAGTCAATGATACCTATCTGGGAATAAATAAGGAGCATTGCAATTCAAAACTACTTAGCAACTTGGACATTACCCATTTCCTTGATGACTTAAAGATCAGTAACTTAAGTTGTACACATTTCTGGATCTATAATATATTTTCTTTTTTACTGTACTAGATGTGTTTGTACTTCCAAAGGTTGGGCTCTCATCCCTAACGGCGCACAATTCCCTGTGCATTGTTGGCTCACGTATCCTTAGCTTCTTGTCATCAGTGTACTCCTTCCCAAACTTGTTTGTTTTTTCTTTTTTAAACTGGAAAATTTTAACACTTGTATCACTTCTGTTGTGGAACTTCAGCAAACTCTGAATCTGCTTATGGTAAAGACAAAAGAAGTGGGATTTCATGTTAGTATTTCATACAAGTCTTCTAGAAAATGCTTGTCACATGAATGAGAGTTGTTTAAATGACCATAATGCAAATTTATAATGAAACATCAAAAATACAGTGAATTTGAGATGCCTTTAAAGCAACACTTTTGCCTGAAGAAGTTATTTTTTTTCCAAAGTTAAATTCTGCTAATAGAATGGAATTGATTTGGATTGTTTCTACAGTGTTAATTACTTCCAGATGAAAGTCAAAATATTGGTTTATTTTGAGAGGGGGGGGAAAAACTCTTTTCAATAATTTCTTTCATTTTTATGTTGAATATGTGGAATACTTGATTGTTAAACAACCCAATCACTAATAAGGTAGTGTGTTTAAAACTGTCAAATCTGTGATCATACCAATACAGTGGTTTTTGTTAAGACTGGACTATCTTGGGTACAGTAACCCATACTTCAGTGCAATGTTTATTGATGTTCAGAACAATGTTATTAAAATAAACTTAAACTAAAATATTTCTTCATTCAGTACTTGAATTCCATCCTTGTATTGCTAATTTAGTAAATCAGGGGGTTAAACTGTATTCATAATTTTACTTGGAATTCAAGTTGCTCTTCTAAGGACTGATACATTTCCTTTCTGTCTCGCTCTCAGTTTATTTTTTTCAGAGTATTTATACAATGGATATGTGATAGTACCAATATTGGGTTATAGCCACAACAAAAAGCAAGCATTTTCTTCCACAACAGCTGTTAAGTTGTTTGAGGCAAATAATGTGAGACTCATCTTGCAAAAAGGGTGTCAAGCTTTCAGTAGAAACTTCATCTTCCTAGCCTGATACTGGTTTTGGTAAATGCAAGCCTGCCTTGGAACATCCAACCATTTCAGTCACATGTTAAAGGATAATAGATCTGCATGGAAATGTGAACTGTCCTGTGCCTCCCAGCCCTTCAGCACCCACTGCCTGTGCTGCTGCCTCGCTCCCCTCCTGCCCAGACCCTGAGCTTGCTGTGAGATTCCTATCACCCCCTGCTGCAGCAGCAGGCTCCCTCTCTTGGGTTTTTCTCCTGCTCACATGCTGCACCCTTCTCTGCACACCCAGGGCACTGCACTCCTCAATGCACACTCTGGGGTCTCACTCAGGTGCAGTATGTGACATGTCCCTGCAAGCAGTAGAAGGGTGGTGAGTCCCATCTGTGCTGGATTGGTCGCAAAACCATGCCCAAGCTGGCATTGGTTCTCCTGTGTCTCTTTTATCCTAATGGATGTTATTCCCAGACGACTTTCAACAAAACAAGAGGACACAGTCTTAAGTTGTGCCAGGGGAGATTTAGTTTAGATATTAGAAAGAATTTCTTTACGGAGAGGGTGATCAGGCAATGGAATGGGCTGCCCAGGGAAGTAGTGGATTCTCTGTCCCTGGAGATATTTAAAAAGAGACTGGATGTGGCACTCAGTGCCATGGGCTGGTAACCACAGCGGTAGTGGATCAAGGGTTGGACTTGATCTCTGAGGTCCCTTCCAACCCGGCTAATTCTATGATTCTATGACTCTCAATGGAGTAATCTTGTTCTTGCTGGGATGGATTTTTCTGTCTTGGATAGGTAAAAAACAATAATAGTTTCCAAGAATGGGCACTTTTCTCCATGTGTGCTGAGCAGTGTTTCTAGAGTTGTGTCATGCAGCTGGCACCTCAGGGGTTTTCTGGGCAGATTTGCTGTGTGCTGCCTGGGAAGGGAGGGATTGTTCAGAGTGTGTGGAGATTTTCCTGCTGGGAACAGCCAGGGTTTATCAGCTTCTTTTGCGTGGAAGGGGAGGCCGCTTCCATGCAACGTTTTCTAAGTCTGATGTCCTCATCTCCCCTAGCATTAGACAAATTAATTACACCCACAGTGATGTTTCTGCTCAATACCAGGTGCTCAAGACCTCTAATTGCACAGGAGGCTGTAGCAACCAGGAGCAGAGAAACTCCAGTGTTGTAACGCTGTGGCTGCCCTATTGGGTGGATGTCCCATGCTGGTGTGCAGTGGCAGCCCTGCCAAAGCTCGGGGGCAGAACAGATGCTGAAGTTTACAGACGTGGTCAGCCTAGAACTGGCTGAAGAGCAGAGCAGAGCTCAAAGGGTTGTGGTAAACGGGGCTACATCTGGCCAGTGACTAGTCCCCAGCATTGGTCCTCTGGGCTCAGTTACTGGGCTGGTTCTGTTCAGTATATGTATCAAGAATCTGGGTGCAGGAGATGGATGTTCTGTTAGCAAGTTTGCAGGTGATGCGAGGCTTGGAGTTGCTGTTGATTCTCTTGAGGGACAAGAGGTGTTGCAGAGGGATGTAGTTAGATTGCAGCATTGGACAATGATTAATGGCATGAACTTTAATGAGAACCAGTGCTGGAATCTGCACCCAGGACAAGGTAAACCAGGCACAGGTATAGTCAGGGAGAGGAGTGGCAGAGAGCCCCTCAGAGAAGGTGGCTATCCCCCTGCATCCAGCATTGGTGCAGCCTCACCTTGTCCACTGTGTGCAGTTCTGGGCCCCGCAATTTAAGAAGGATGTGAAGGCTCTCGAATGTGTCTGGACAAGGGCAACAAAGCTGATGAAAGGGTTGGAAGGAGTCTCCTATGGGGAGTGGTTATGGCCTCTGTGTTTGTCTTTTTTGGAGGAAAAGAGACGGAGGGGTGACTCTGCTTTCTACAGCTTCCTGAGGAAGGGAAGGGGAGAGAAATGTGCATGCTTCTCCCTGGGATGCAGTGACAGGACACATAGGAATGGTGCAAAGGTGTTCCAGAGGCTTAGACTGCCCATTAGGAAGCCTTTCTTTCCCAAGAGGGTGGTCAGACACTGGAACAGGCTTCCTAGGGAGGTGGTCAATGCCCCAAGCCTGTCAGTGCTTAAGTGGCATTTGGACAATGCCCTAAACAGCATCCTTTAACTGCTGGTCACAGAGTTGGGTCAGGTGATCATTGAAAATTGAAATCTGTTCATCAGGAATCAGGGCACCAAATGAGTCACTAAAACAAGTAAGGAAGTGTGCTGGCAGAACTTCTGTGTACCACAAAGCTTGACACTGAATATGCACTTTAAATACACACATAAGCTTGACCTGACAAAGGCAGAAACTGAAATTTTAAAGCTGGTGGAGGACAAAGGAAAGATTTTGGCTTACAGTGCTGCTGTGTTCCCTGGAAAGCAAAAGAGCATCAAGACATCACATGACAGATAGGCTTTATTTGGACATTTCTGCAGTTGTTATCCATCACAGTTTTCTTCATGATCGTGGATATTACTCATTCTGTACACACAGGTACATATACATATACACACATAAAGGATAGTCTCAAATGAGCTGTTCTTTGCTGAAAAAGTGATTACTTTTTTAATTTTTTTTTTTTCCAAAATCAAGCTAGCAAAATGGATAAATGCCAAAACCTGCTTATGTTGTAACATGTTACAAGATGTTCTTTGAAGTCTCCTATATACAAAGAATTGGCAGCGCAGGTCTTCAGTATCTTGTCTTAAGTCTGCAGAGTGCCTTGGAGGAGGGGTGGTGCTGGCTCAAGTGCAAGTCTGTCTTGTGGTGACAGGACACAGCCCTCAGGTATTCCTGGTAATTTGATAATTTAATCTCTGTGCCATTATCTGGGAGCAACTCGCAGCCAAAGCGTGGATGGAGTCTCTCTGCTGATGGAGTCTCAATGCAGTGCATGTTCCTCCTGTCTCAAGCTGAGACTCTAAATGCAGTTGTGGTTTTGGTGTGATGGATCCACTAGTGTGCTGTAACCGAAGGACTTGGCAGATAAAGCTCACTTCCAAATGCACAATGTAGCCTCAGGAAACAATTCAATCCTGACTGGAATTTCCTGATTGCAGTTGGGGAGCCCTTTACTTTGCATTCCCAGCCCAGTTTAAGGCTGCACAGGATGGTGAGGGACATTTTGTGTTTGGTTGCCTTCCACTTAAGAGTTTGCTGTCTACTTCACTATTTGTTTTGTTTTTTTTTCCTCGTATGTCTGCTTGGCTTCACCAAGCTGACTTGAATCTCTCAGCAAAACTGCACAAAGCTGCTGCAAAAAGTAACCTGGAGTACACTGAATATGGTGGAATACCACAGAAAACACCATTGCTCGGAGTGATCAGTACAGAAATGTCTCATCTATCTCAAAAGTCAAATTAAAATAACAAGGTAGTTATTCACAGGTTTTGTGGTGAAAATTGGCATTCCTGCTTTGCTCCAAGCTTTTCCTGGGATATGAGCAATACATCTCACTTTGATGCCCTCCCCAGTTACATGATGTAGGATACCCTTCCCATGTCTCTCTGGCCTGCTGGCCTCTTGACACGTGTTCTGCTGCTAATGACCTGGCACTGGGAATTTACCTGTCTCATAAGTGATACTGCCTTGGGGGATGTGGTGGTTTTTGAGATTTGGACAGTCCCTGAGAAACCACCTTACCTTGTGCCTGGCTAAGGGGCTGTCAGGCACAAGGGTCTGTACTGCTTCACTTGGTGTGGTTTGATTTTCTTCCTATTTTGATGTGAAATGGGAGCACCTGGCACAACAGCTACTGTTCCTCCTGAGAATCTCAGTGTCTTAATATACTGCATTACAAAGCTGCCTGCAGAGCTGATCTGAAAGGCGACACAGTGATTTATGAAACAGGCAGTGTACCTGCCTTAGAGCTTCCCCTTACCAGATTGTTTTTTGTAAGGTATTCTTGGTTATCAGATGCTTCCTATGTGAGCTGGTGGATGCTCTTGGGCATGGTACTCAAATCATAAACCCACACTGCGGTGTGTTCCTTTCAGTCCAGGTATTTCCTTGCTCTGTTCCTGATTCTCACCAAAGATGCTTCCAAATGCTCTGTCAGTGGGTTCAGGGTATCCTGGAGCAGGGCTCTTGCTCCTTCCTTTGAAACTGATCAGGCCTATGAATGTATCTGTGCTTCAGTCTCTTTCAGCTGCTGCTTTAAAGAATGTTTTATCCAAGGACTCAATTGGAGCAGAGCTGGAATGTGGGTTCTCCCCTCTCTTTGCTATTCAGGTGCTACAGTGCTGTGATCTCCCACCTTGTAAACTCCAGGAAAATAACCACATCAGGAAGCACTGACCTACCCTGATTATACCAATTACCAAAGAAGTGGCAATTAAGGTTCAAGTATCCCTCAACAGAGGCAGGAATCCAAGACAGACATTCCTTGTCAGAAGTTATATAGCTTCAGCCACTGCAGTGCTACAGACAGTGGATGTGAAACTGTTCCTAAAAGGTGTCCTCAAAAAACACTGTGAAGTCCAGGGCCTGCTCTGACATAGTTTAGGCAACACTTTAAAACTGTGTACAAATGCCAATTATGTTGCATTGAAAAGCTCCAACAATCTCAGCACTGGCAGCAGCAAATCCTGGGTACAAGGAGAAACTTTCTGCTAGAAGACAGCCCTGCTCCATGTGCAGAACTGAGCTCATGAAGATTTTTGGGTTGGATCTAGAAATCTACAGGAGCTGTTAGGTAAGAATTGGATGATAAAACGTTTGCAACTCTAACACTAACCTTGCACTGCTGATTCCAATAATGTCTCACATGGAGGGGGAAAAAAACAACAAAAAGTTGTGTTTGCCAGCTAGGTCTCCTTAAGCACTCAGCTCATTTTGTTTGTTTCCATGAGTCATTTTTAGAACAGGCAACAATAATCCAACAATACTTGAGTCACACATAGTCTGGAGACAACTTCTTAGAACACACCGATTAGCTTGAAGAGAGTGAAAAATTTCCTAAAAGGAAAAGTGCCTCTTCAGTTTTCATACATAACAAGAATTATGTTTAAAAAAATAAAAGTGGTTGACGTAATTGGCTTTTGGGAAAAAAAATGAGATGGGGGCAGCTCCCTCAAGCTGTGAAGTACAACTTCACTGTATATCTTTTGCTGCTAACAGCTGCTCTTACAGCTTTCCTGCCACAAAATACATCCAGTCCTAGCTTATGCTTATCAGTAACACTGTCATTTCAGAAAATCAGGTGCCAAGAGATCTTCCTGAACCAAGTGCTTTATAACTCCACTTCAAATTTCCTTTCTGTGCTCACAACTCCCCCAGTGCAATCCTAGCTGCATGGGGACTGACTCAATGTTCCTCTGTGGAGAGAAAGCTTTTTCCACCTGGTTTTCTCAAAAACAGCTCAACTTCCAGGATGTGATCATTTGTTGTGGGAAGGCCCCATCTCATCGCCTGGAAACGGAGCTATTAGGGAGTATCTATTCCAAAACCAAGCAACAAAGGCATAAGTCTTGGTCTGACCTCTTCAGATGGGAAGGGCTTCAGCTTAAACATACTGTGCTGCTTACATCACGAGGAGTTGTTCTTTCACCTAAAAGAATTGTTTGTTCTGAGGCTGTGAACAGCTGTTCTGCATTTGTAAGAAGGAAAATATACTACACAAGCCACTATGATAAATATAACTCTATGCAGCATGAATAGACTATTAAAAATACCAGTTTATATACAAATACATAGGTGACAAATGAACAGTCCTGCTCTCATAAAGCACGGCTAGATTTATTTTTTATTTCAGCCATGAAATAGATCAAACTGCTAACTCTAAAGAGCCAAACAATCACTTTTGTTATGGCCACTGAGAAGTGGCCAGGATGAGAAATAAACTTTTTGTGCTTATCTGTTTAAGCTAATAAAGTTGATTCATCCATATAAGCAGATGCTCAGTGTTAAAATAAACCTCATTCAAAAGCACTGATGCAGGAGGCTGTTACAGCAAAGACTCAGTGCAGATGGCTGGGTTGTGCATTTGACAGCATTAGCTAATAAGGCTGATTTCCTAGCTAAGCAATCTTTCCTCTGATTTGCCCTCTACAATGCAACAAAGAAGAAATCTTCATTTTATTGCAAATACTATAGGAGTACCAGAAACAAGCTTTATAAAATTTTCTAAACTTTTCAAAATTACCACTTTTCTCACTAAGCACAGACAATTCAGATTTTTTCTGACCTGTTTTATTCATTTCAAGCAGAAAGCTTTAATTTCAAGAGCATCATGCTTAACTGATCGTCTTTTTTTACTGTATCAATTGCAAATAACTTCTAAATCTTTTAGTAGTAGCAACTGCACCTCACACATACATCTGCCCAGTGGAAAGCTGGGGTGAGGTTAAGTTTCTCCCTGCACAGCTGCTTCCACTTGACTGGAATGAGTCACTCATTTTTTAAAGAAAAAAAAAAAATAAAAAAAAACCAAACTTTTGCAGACCTGTATGGTTTTGCTTTGCACCTTGTTAAGCAATTGCATTGAACAAACTGTTTATGCGAATGCACTTCATCCAATAAATTAAATAACACAAGGAATAAGAAGTCATCAACCCTGTCCATATAATGTCACTGTCCCTGCTTTCCTGAAGAGATGAAAAGAGCCGACTGCATCTGTAAACTTCAGCAACAATGTAAACTTTGATACACCAGGGACAATTTGAAAAACTAGGGAGAAGACTGCAAAGGCAATTTTACAGGGGATAGCATGAGCAGAGTGTAGAAGTATCTACTGAGAACACATTCATTGTTCTGCTTGTACCAGTAAAAAAAAGGGCTTGGGAAGGAGTTAATTTAGCCACAGAAACATGTTTTGTAGCTACCTCTGGAAACAGGGGACAGGAAAAAGGTCTCAGTATAGACTAATAACCCATCACTGAAATCAAATACATAAACTGAATATATTAAAGCTTTGAATTTTATTACACAACTTCTGAATATCTTACCCTTTTCTCCTGTTCAAGGCAAACCTAAACATGAGAAATGGAAGGATAGAGGAGAACTCCACTAAACGTAGAGTACATTTCATCAGAGTCTGTGTAGGCCAATTTGCCTCCTGTTACGACAACGTTCACTTCATCTCCTGCTTTGAGGTGAAGAACAAGGTGGAATGTCCCAGGACCACCACAGGTCTGTCTCCCCGAGTAGGGTTTGTGATACTCCAACAGTTCCCTTCTGTACCCAGCTGTGTGGAGCTGAGCCACACTGGCATTGGAGACAGACAGCACTGCTTCCACATACTCGTCCCTCTCTGGGGCCAGGACAGCAGTGATCAGGTAGCGCCCTTCATATGGTGATGTGAAAATGCCTGCAGAAGAGAGACAGACTGAGCTTTTTGGAGTTATTCAAAATGGAGAGACCTGACTGCTCTAAGGACAGTGACAAAGGGATGAGGGTTACCTGATGCTACATGCAGAGAACTGTGACAAGCTCAGCTTGGGCTACTGGACACCTGACAGAAAGCACGAAGGCAAAGGATTGCTGCTTTTGTGTAAGAACCCACCAGTCCTTCAGGGTATGGGCAGGTCTTGTCCATATTCAGAAACTTCCAGGCCTAAGCAGCTTCCATGACTCAGTCCTGGGTGAAGAGGCAAGGGGCACCCACGTGCTGTGCTACTCCCCAGTAGGTTATGGCATGGCTGTCACACTCAAGTGACATGACACTCTGCTTGGGGAGGTGGCAGAACACAGTTACAGCTATTAGGGAGGCTGTGGGCATCACCTCCCTCACTCCTCTTCCTCAGGCACCCAGCTGGCTGAGCTACAGTGAGGTGGGTTAGCAGGGAACCTCACCTTTGATACCTGGGCTCAGCTGCCCTGGGGTGGGCTGAGGAGCACACTGGAGGCTTATATGCAATTGTCCTGCCCCACCTCTTTCTCACAGTCCCCTGGAAAAACCCCTCCTCTCCTTGACTGTCTCCACCTGGGATGAAGGAGCCTCACCTGCAACCCAACTGAGAACATCACCCCCCAACCCTAAACCCTCCCCCTATCCCTCACCACTCCCCCTGCCCACAGCTGCAACCAGCTGAGCTGGCAGAGCAGATGCAGTGGGGCCTCAGTATTGCTGGGCAGTTGTGGAAAACCAGGAATGGCAAAATGTGTGCTTGTCCACATCCAAAGAAAGCTTTTACCCCTATGTATCTGGTTTAGATGGACTTATTTTGTTCAATGCCCCAGCATAGATGAGATAGCATCAAACTCTGGTAACCCACACTTCTGCTCATCTGGCATCTCTGTGGGTCTATTTTTTGGCTGTTACCTGTATCTGGGTTGTAGTAGTCCCCGTCATTCACGAGCACTTTGTTGAAGTGAACTACACCGACATCACTGGAAAAAGGCTTCTGTGTGAGCCCAGCAGAAAATGACACCAGAGAGGCTGCAGCAGCAGGTCCTAAAATGGGTAACAACATGAGTCAGAGTCACATCAGGATGACAACACAGCCTCACCCTGTCATGCTTTGTAACCCAGTGTCTCTGTTCCTGTACACACTCCCCTTGGACTAACCCTGTCACTTGAGGGATGCCAGAATTAGCAGGACAGGTATTGCTGGCCCAGCTCCCAGGTTTTTTTACAGAGCACCATAAAATTCTCCCTTTGACCACAGATTGTTTTTTTTATTCTAAGGAAAATGTACACATCTTGTGAATGCTGGCAGCAGAAATCCTGCCACCTCTCAATTCACCAATGCTCCTGACACAGACCTTCAAGGCTGCCCTTGGACATCTTTGTCCTCTGTCACTGTCACAATGGCAACAGGAGTGATAAAGGTGTGTGGCACACGCCAGCTCTCCTAGTCACACAGAGAAGCTGCGTGTAGCTTGGATCCCTCCTTCTCTCTTTATAAGAGAGAAGGGTAGTGAAAGAAGCCAGCAGAAGGAACACTTTGGTACTAAAGCAAAGAGAACCACCAGTGGGACTTTTCT
The DNA here is from genome assembly GCA_023637945.1 of Phaethornis superciliosus. Taxonomy (NCBI): domain Eukaryota; kingdom Metazoa; phylum Chordata; class Aves; order Apodiformes; family Trochilidae; genus Phaethornis; species Phaethornis superciliosus. The sequence continues at coordinate 48,896,948 of JAJQWJ010000002.1, read as the reverse complement.
TTCTCCAGCACTTCACTTTTGTGGGACTTGTCACTCCACAATTATTTATTTTTTTTTCTCACCAGACCAGACCCTGAGGTACTTTATAACTGCTATCTGCTCACTAGCTGAACACTGCCCTTAGGCTGGTGTTGGATGAAATACAATTGAACAGTTAAGACAAATTTCTCCTTTTAACAGACTGACTTCACAGCAAGTGTCTAGGGATTGACCACTTATTTGTCCCATTTTAGTTCCCTTTCCTCTTAACACTAAAGCAGGACACACTGCCAGAACACAACTCCTACTGCTTTGTTTAGACAATTAGGTGAAAAGCATATCCACTCAGAGGTGTCCTTAGATGCTCTTTGTGTTCTAACCAGTCCAGGTTAGGCTCCATGTCTTCTCCATGCTATTTCACCCTTGCTCCTTCTGCCTTTGTTAAAATACACATTTGGTTTTCTGTTCCCCCAGCATGAGATGCCAATGAGCAAACAATGTTCAGTTCAGATTGTATCACTATATCACTTAAAAACTGAAGTTTAAAAGTGACGAAACACGTGAATATACAAATGCTATGCTATTCTTCTCTCTCTCTCTTTTTTTTTTTTTTTTCTGAATAATTTGGCATAGGGAGTTGGGAAGAGAAGGCAAGCAGAAGACATGCCTGCAACTTCAGAAATGGTAAATAACTACGTTGATTTCCCTTGGGGGCTAGTAACCATCTGCCTCCTGTATCTTTGGAAATCTCCTTATTCAGTACTTTGTCTAATGCTCAGAAAACAGACTGAAACACTTTTTTATTAGTCCCTTCTGCCAGTGTGCCTGCAGGTACTCCTGTGAGTGAAGATGAGATTGTTTGAAAGGACCAAAATTAACTGCAGGAAGTCTGCTTACTTAAGTAGCTGTTGTCACCTTCCAGCACCTTAACATCACACTACTTACAGAGAGCATCTCATTGTATCCTCAGCTTACCCTAAGACTCAAATCAACTGAAAATGCACCTCAGCTGCTTCTTGGCTCACTTGGAAAGGTTTCTCTCCCCTGTGGTCATTCTGCAGAGGTGGCAGAAACTACACACTGCCCAGAAACACTGTCCTCTCCCTCTGCAGTAGCTGCAGTTCTCTCTGAGTTGGTCTCATCTGGGTAACAGAGCAACTCCCACCCTGGCTCACCATGCGTCCTTCAAGATTTTCCTGCACTAATTGCTAGAATGGTTACTGAGAGTTTGCTGCTGAAATTACCTCTCAGATCTACAGCCTAGTTTAGCATACCATCTGTGTTTGTCCGAAGGAGAAGTCTTAAACCCCTCTAAATAACCTTACAGTTCAGTTCAGTGGGCAACATAAGGAGGTTCAGGAAAGACAGAACACATCTCTGCTCCCTCACCCTCATCCTTGCTTCCAGCTGGAACTGTGCCTGTCTGAAGCTGCTCAGGTCTCACTGACAGCTCTCAGCAGTGCTTCTGCAGAGCCTTACAGAGAGGTGAACAACCTCCACTTAAACATCCCCACTTGCAAAAACTTTCCTTCATGCAAAGATCCAAGTGCAGCTTCTCTAGGCAAGGTGAAGGCTTGGAAACTGCTTTCACTAAAGCAGTCGGTGTTGTGGAAATTATAAAAATCATGTAGAAAAGTTTTAAAAGCTCGGGAGTGTATGCACAGCTCTTATGAAGAAACAAAAAGTTTCATAAAAGATTTAGCCACAGAATAAAAAAGTCAGTTTTGCAGGTTCTGTGGGAGGAAAAAACTCTTTAGATGTACTCAAGAAGTTTTCACTGGATATACAGATATATGTCAGCAGCTGCAGGTATGTGTGTTCATGGCAATCTAAGGAAGTGTTCTGGGGACTCAAAAGACCACAGGAGATACGTGGGTGGCCTCTGCTAGGTTACATCTACTTCTGCCCATCTGGTAGTTGTATTTCTGATTCTCCACCTCTCTTTTGACTTCCCAGAACAGTTCAGACTTCCCACAGAGTCTAAAGACCAGAAGGAATGGGGGGAAAAAAAAAAAAAAAAAAAAAAAAAAAGAGAAGAAAAATAATCAGAACAAAACAGAGCACAAAAGCACAGCATAGGCACTTTCTATCAAGATGAAAGAAGGAAAAATAACCAAGTGTTATGGTGCTGCTGAGAAGTGCTCAGTGACTGGAAAGAGGAAGGAGGACTCTTCAAGAATCTACACAGAAGAGAGACTGTAAGGATGTAATTTGTCTGTCTATATGAACTCACAACTCCTTTGCATATGGCAGGAGTAGGGAGGATATGTCAGATTTCCTCTGCATGGCCAATACTCCTGAATCTAAACGAGAACAAGGTGTATCATTTCAGTTAGAGCAAATGGGACAAAAATATCAGCAATTTATCACTCACTCACCTTTTTTACCTTTTTTTTTTTTTTTTTTTTTTTTTTTAATCATCTCTTCAGTTTGACCTTAACACATCTCACTTCTAGAAACATTCTCTCTGCTCATGGGATGGCCATGCAGCACAGCACAGTGCCACACTGATACCCATGAGCCAGAGCTTAAAAAATGGGGCCCATTAGCTCTGCTAAGTCAGAGTGTTTCTGATGCAGATGATAACTTAGCTCATTATGAAGACACAGCTACTTTTCTCCTGAGCCTGTCATTAACAGCTCTTCATGCTCTTACAATTTCCACACTGCAGCAAGAGAAGTTTTGCCCTAATGCTTACCTACCACTCCTTGCACAGATAACCATCCCCTACCCCATCCCTCAGCACACTTCTCTGAATTGTGTTGTTCTCTCATGCAAACAACAGCAGAACACAACCACTGGTGTCACTGTGGGTGATAACGTGTTCTTTAACTTGTAGTCAGTAAACTCAGTTTCCCAGTGCTAAACCACTGCCGTTTACCCATGAGAATGCCCCTCTCTGCCCAGTGATCAAAAGAAAGAGCTGGACACACAGCAGAACCCATGGCCAGCACAGTGAGGTAATTTATGTATTCAGTAAGCTCTTCCTTCAAATTAAAGACCATTTGCAACACAAATCTTTACATAACAGTACCACCATGGCTTTATATTTGAAACATGTCCTACAGGCTTGCTGCTTGAAGTCCCATAGGAAGTAAAGACAGATGAGTATCAGACAAGTAAAAAGAATTTAAAAGCCAAAAAACCAAAATTAACCCTTTATCTGCACAGATATATAGATAGAGCAATGTCTGCACACTGATAGTGCTCTCTAGCTCAGGTATTTCCTTTATCACACCCTATAATGACTTTTTGAGAGAGAAGCAACCACTCTCCATTGAAACTGCAAAGCTAAGGACAAAAACAACAATGCATTCTGCATGAGGGGGCAGGGTAGGGAAAGCAGTTTGTGCTTTCAGTGGATTTTTTTCACTGTGACCCTCTCTGTATGCTGAACAGAACGTCCACGTCCTCTTCTTGGCTCTGTCTTTGCCCAGTTGTATGACCTGGGGCTTGTACAAGCATTTTCCCATCAGTTCCCAGACCAGTTCATTGGCTAGTTCATTACTTGGGCCTCTGCAATCTTCCTTGCTCTAGCAAACCAAAATTCTCACAACTGTAAAATTGCCATGCTTCAGTAACATTTGCTGCTGATGTTTATCTAACTAACAATTGGTTCAACTCTTTCTATATTAAAAGGGATTAGGCAGATTCTCTAAAGTCCTGACACTGAACTCACCTTTGCCATAAACTCGCCTATAAAAACAGAGTTAATATGTAATATTGTGACTCATAGTGCCTCATTCATACTTTCAAATCTGAAGATCTTTACCCACAAAATTATACTCTAAAATGCATGTAAACAGATACCAAATGGATCTGAACAACTCAAGAAATTCTTCAGTATTGGAAGTATGCAAAACGTGCCTCAGCATTCAAGGAGAGCACCAGCTTAATTCCAGAGGACAGAGAGGGAACCCTCAACATCTTCCTAAGCAGTGTTTTTATATAACAGAAGCTATTCAGAAACAGAAATGAGAGTACTTAGAACTCCAATTTAATAGTACAAGCTTCTTATTTTAGGAACAGTAGTACAAGAGGGTCCAATTTTCTTTCAAATTTGAATTTCAGTAGCATAAAACATACTGGGAGAAACTGGCAAAGACATCATAAACTGCAGTCCTGCATGAATTAGATATTAAGGATTCCTTGATGCCCAACTCTTAATTCCCCCAACACTGTTAACTGCTGAATTCTGCCCCAGAATGCTCTTTCTTTACTGTTTGTAAGCAGACACTGGCCATTAGGGACAGCAAATGTAAATTTACTCTAACTCCATGGAAGTCTAATAGCTATTTGAACCATCCTTGCCTCTCTGTTTCCTATGACTGTACCTGTCATTGGGATTTGCAAGGCATGTTTTGGGACGTTAGATCGGCAGGCATAACATATTTTGACAGGAAAAGGAACTCTTTGGTCAAGGCCACATCCCTCTGGATCCCAGGGCGATTAACATTTCTTGCCCCATGTTCCACCAAGCAGCAAACAAGCACACTGCCTGCCACAGCATGCCCTTCAATGCTCTTAACACCCACCTACTATTTCACACAGTTTTAGCATAAACTTATTAAAATGCTGCTGTCTATAAATGGCAGTGGGTTGTACGAAGCAGAATAAAACCCCCAGGAAATCCATTTATTAAAGAAATCAGACATCTCTGTTGGCTTTGCTTTTTCCAAGATAAACGAATATTTCTTTACTTCTCATCCTCTTCCAGAAGCCTCATCTATTACTGCTTGTTCACAGAACAACACCCAAATGCAAAGAGATTGCTTTAAGGCTCCACCACAATCCTCAAATGCAAAAAGATTGCTTTAAGGCTACGACAGATTTTTAATTCAAAATTATAAATGTCAGAATTACATCGTGAACTCTTTACAATTCTTTTTTTCAATCCTCAGACTAGTCTTCAGATTAGCTGTGAAATTGCTAGGTATATCAAACTAAGTCCCAAGGGCAGGATTTTAGATTCCATTAAGCCCTAATGGAATCTAATGGAATCTATTTCTCCTATTTCCTCAACGTAACTTAGATTAAAGCATTCTTTTTGAAGAGGGTGTGGGAATATTCACTTTGATCCAGGATACCATTCCCTAGGGTTTGATAAGGTCTTGAGTATGAAGTTGTAGGGCAAGTAGCACTCAATCAACATATTTATCAAGATAGCATGTCCCACACAAGATCTGTACCTGTTCATCATACAAATCCATAAATAAACTGTGATATTAACACTTATATATAAAAAAATAGCCTACCAAGACAAGAAAACTGCATTTTGAATATTTTTTAACTGTAGTTGGCAGTAGTAGCACTCCTGCTTTCACTGAAGTTAGGAACACAAGCCCCTGTGACTTCTAGTAAAGCTCGAAACTCTCCTCTAAGGAGGACCAACTCATGCACACAAATATTTACATCTAATAATATACAAATAAATTAAAACCATTAATACTATTTTTGATGTAGTATTTAATTAGAGCATTAGAAAAATAACTAATGATATCTTAGGTCTCACGAGTTACAGGTACTGTTTACTTTACATATGTTAATTTACACCAGTTACCTAAGATTTTATAATGATCATAAGATGATATAACATCAAAATTCTGGTGTGACCAAAATGAAAATGTGGCACACAACATCTCAACTATTTACTAATATTAAATTATGTAAAAATTTTTCATTTTTCCAAAGACAATAAAAAACCCTCAGCCCTGTATTTCTGAGCTTTCTTTTAAATAGATGATAATTTTTGTATAAATAAATATTCACACATCATGTAAAATCATGAATTGACATTAACAGGTTATGATTACTAACAGTGCTTCAAGATCTCAGTCTTGGCCTTATTCATATCTTGCTAAAAATATTAAAACTGTCAGGAAAAAAATTATATATTTCTTCATTTAAAAGGAAAAAAAAAAGGATCTGTCAGTACTGGCAGTTGCTAGGAAATAGAAATACTTTGTATGTAAAATAAACACTGAAACAACAAACTTGAAATAAACAAAACACATGATTTTTCAAAACCTCAGAGGTTGCAGATTATGTTTTATTGCTTGGGTACAGCAAAAACCAGTTGGATTTTCCTCGACGCTATACTTGAATAATAAAAATCAACAGTTTCTTCTCTAAACTGACTTTTCAGGGACTGAAACATAGATTAAGTACCTGTGTAAAAAATTTATTGCAAACAGTTGCCTTACCTTGTGAGTCCATTGTAGGAGGAGTTAACTTTGGATATCCTACAAAGAAAAAGTAGTATGTGTCACACAGTACATAATGAGAATACATTATGACAAAGTATTGCTGCAGTTTTCTTAAATACACCATTTGCTACAGCAGCAACCTACTAAAATACCTACCAAGTAGCATCTCCTATGTAATGCTCAATTACTGTTAAGCTGGGACAGCCATGGGAAAGTAAAACAAATTTATACTATAAAGTACTCAGTCCACTGCAAGCAAGGAAAAAAAAAAATTAAGTTTTCCAAGTGGATTGACTGCAACAGGCACCAAAGAGTTTACATCAGCCCTGTTGACCTCATGTTTTGTGCAGCCTTGGCAAAGGCAACAAAACTGGCACTGAATGTGTTTCCCCTAGTTCTGTGTCCAGCTGGAGGCTTCAGAGGCTCATTCACAAATCACCTCTGCCGCGACCCCGCTCCCAACAGCAACGGCTGCAATGGGCACCCATGGGAAGGGGTGAAAGCAGCAGCAGGTCAAGGGAGATGATTCTCCCACTCTACCCTACTCTAGTGAGACCCCACCTGCAGTCCTGGGTCTAGGAAGGACAGGGAGCTGATGGAGCAAGTCCAGAGGAGGGCCAAGAAGATGATCAGAGGGCTGGAGCACCTCTCCGATGAAGACAGGCTGAGAGAGTTGGGGTTGTTCAGCCTGGAGAAGTGAAGGCTCCAGGGAAATCAGAAGCAGCCTTCCAGAAACTGAAGGGGCTACAGGAAAGCTGGAGAGGGACTTTTACATGGGCATGTAAGTGATAGGACAAGGGGTAATGGCTTTAAACTGGAAGAGGGGAGATTTAGGTTAGTTAGGAAGACATTGTTTTCGTTGAGAGTGGTGAGACACTGTTGTCCAGAGAAGCTGTGGATGCCTCATCACTGGAAGTGTTCAAGGACAGCTTGGATGGGGCTTGGAGTCTAGTGGGAAGTGTCCCTTCCCTATGGCAGTGGGGTTGGAACTATATGATCTTGATTATGAAGACACTATATGATTTTGAAGGCCTCTTCCAACCCAAATCATATGATTCTATGAAAGGTGGCTGGAAAAGCACAATGGATCTCAGTGTCATCTCTTTAGAGCAAGACCTAGCATGTCCACTGCACTTAAGCAGGAGTGATTTACTATTATTTTGGTTCTCTCACCTGGTGCTCCAGCATACCCTTCAGCAATGGGCATGGTACTCTGACCAGCCTGGCCATCTGCACTCCTAAGTCGTCCTCTTCCTGACATTAAAACAGTGCCAGGAGGCCCTGCCTCTCCAGTCTCCAGGATGATCCCGGTTGTTCCAGGCACAAATGGCATAACTTCTGACCCTGGAAGTGCTGGACGTGGAAGAGGTCTTGGCTGTGGTGGCTGGAGGGGGATCCTCTGTCGTGGAGGTTGTATCCTTGGCCTTGATGGCAACAGGGATATGCCAGGCTGGGGCTGCAGAGGTGGTCTTGGTGGCAATGGCTGCTGTCCTACTTCTGATTGCCCCATGAAATGATGAAAGAAGAGGAAAGATACAGAATGATTTGTCTAAAATAGTACATAAAATTGCATACTTCCGTTAAAAATATACTGTAAAATAAAGCAGGACTAAATTTGAGGCCACCTTTCCCCTCAAACCCAAGACTACACTGGGAAAACTCTTCCTTTCTTGCAGTGCAACAGACTCACCCTTTTACCAGCCTGTGGGACAGGGAAAGGAGAAAAGGCAGCCTCGAGGCAGGACAAGCAGCAGTCAAAATAACCCACAAACACTCACCTGCTAGTCCAGATTTTATATTCTGCACCAAGAGGGTTGTGTGTCACACCTATTCCCTCCGGTGCCTTCATGTCCATTGCATGCTCTATCTCTACTTCCACTTCAGGTCTCCTAAATTCTTCCCACCCATCACTCCTGTTTTTGACTCTGTATGCACAAAACACCTAGCACAAGGCACTCTCATTCTTATCTGACCCTCTAGCACTACCATAAAAATTATCCACACCAAAAAAAAACTGAGTTAAAGAACACCAACTTACATCATTTTTCTCTACTTGTAAAAGGAACCATTTTAAAATTCCAAAGGCTCCCATTACTAATATTTTCTGTCAATGAAAGCAGAACCCTAGGATATAATTGACCAGAAAAGCCTTTATTTTTAAAGGGGAGAGATACTATTAAAAGACTTTTCCAGTAGGGCAGCCAACATATATGACATCAGGATTGAACACTGATTTCATTTGTGTATCTGGTGCAGTTTTAAGCCCTTTATAGGAATTACGGCTTATTCATAAAAACAAAGTCCTAGGTTATACTTAAGAATTCACTATCCTCCTAAAAATGAAGCTGAACTACATCTACATTAAGAATAGGAATTTACAAATGTGTAGATTTTAGCAGATATAATGAGAGCTTTTACACAGAATCATTAGAATTTCTTCCTTCTAAACTAACCATTAGCATTGGTTATTTTGGTTGCATTTTGAGAATAAAGGATGGCTTTAGGTGCAGAAGTGGAAGTGAGTTTCTGGGGAAATGGAAAAACATCCCCTTGCAAATGTGTCTGATGGCACTTGTCACACCAGAGATGTCTGCCATGGTCCACAGGGGAGACCAATGCTCTCAGGTCTCAGTGGTCAGAATGAAGGACTTCAATTCATCACAGTCCAAAACCAGCTTGGGTAGATTGATCAGTGGTTAGGGCAAAACCAAATGGCTCTGCTCAGAACCAGATGTGGTGCAAAGCTTCCCCTGGTTCTGCTGAGGGGGTGAAAATTTAAGACCAAGTCACACAGGCTTTAGCTGTGATGCGTGGCTGGGGATCAGACACTGTCACTGGGTCACTGGTAACCCACATGCTGCTTTGTGACTACTTGGCACCTGCACTTCACCCTTGTGAATCTCCTTTTTTGTTTTCAGTCTCATAAAAAGTCCACATAAGCCTTCTGGAGCACTGGGAGGCCGTCTGAAGTCATAGTCTCATACCACCTGCATTCATTTGCTAAAAAAAAAATCCTTCCAAGCTTTGCTGGCTGACTTGAACTGTCATGAGGATTGAAACTTACACAAGCAATGCACCACAAAGCTGGACTGAAGTGCCTTTGGTAATTCTGTCCACAAAGCAGTAGGAAGAATGAAATGTTTCTTTGATACAGATTAAAATTATCTTAGAAAAAACTCCCAGAATTAAAACTTTTTTTTTTTTAAGCTTAAAGTATCAAAATTAATTGTTTAACAGACTTGTTAACTTAGTGAGGCATCTTCTGTCCACAGTGTTATAGATTTAGACCTTCAAGTAAGATCTTCAGATTAACCTCGTCCAAAACACAAATTGACAAAATACTTTATGTTGGGATGCATATAATTCTCATTTTTCAAGTCAGTTAAGCTGAGCTCTGGTAAGACAGCTACTTGGGCTGACAAGGCAAATGAATACGTGTGTCTGCTTGCTTTGCTAAACCTTTAAATAACCACCCACAGCACAAATCCTGTATCCTGTGCAAACTGCTTCCTTCTATGCAGCATGAAGTCAGCAACATTCAGAATTATACAACTACATCTCCATAGAGCTAAATCCAAAATTATCTGCCTAAAGCTCAACTCTAGCCAGGAGTCAGATATGTGTGGGTCGAGAGGGATCTGGCCTGCCAACTTTGCCAACCTTTTTGGCCTCCTCTACTGAGATGCATCACAGCAAGACAACATATAAATAAATCACAAGATAAAGATGATAAAGCTGGAGCCACCCTATCCAGACGTTCAGTTCTGTAACATGTATTTTTGATTCACAAGATAATGAGAACATGATATTCTCAACAAAGTAGGGAAGGCTGGGGTGAACCTAGATGGACCTGCTTAAACTTTTCTGAGCAGCAGAAAAAAGAGAAATCTTGCCCATCATCTTCCCATCTACCTGGGGAGGCAAAGAGCAGAGCTGAGATCATTACACAGCTGAGGACTGCAACATTGCCTTGAGTGTCCTTCCTGCTTTTACACCAGCACTGGTGTAAGTGCAAACTTGGTTACCATGTCTGGCAACAGCTTCTGTTCACACATGCCCATCCACAACTGAAACAGCAGGAGAAGTTTTCCTCCTCAGTTAGAATAAGAATGCTCTTGTTTCCCCTCTTCCTCCCAAAAATATTTTCTTTTATTCAGTTTATTCAGGCAGGCAGCTTTAATCTGCAGTTTGCTTTACTCAAGAAGGAATGATTTACTGGGAAGGAAGACGAGCAGTGGACTGGATGCATGAGGCAGGTGGATCTTTGAGGTGCATCCATTTCTAGTATGGTTCTGCCCCAACCGTGTTCTCCTCAGCACCCAAAACACAGAAAAAAAGTGCATAAAACAAACTAGTGAGTAAAGCAATCTGTGACTGCACTCACAATAAGCCAAAAAGGCCTGATTTGAATTTTCTTATATCAACACCAAAAGGATTTGACAACAAAGTTACATTTTGCACTACACTAAGATTTTATGTTGTCCTTTTATCCATGCTGTATAGAGCATACATTTGGCTTCTTAGACAAACAATATTTAACTTTTGAAGCCTTGCTGCAGGGAAAATTACCAGAGGAATTGCAGTTCCAGTCAAATAGCTGTAACCAAAGCAAACTGCTCTCCCAGCATGGTATCTGGCTGCAAGACAACACTTCTGGCTCCTGGAAAACTTCCTCAATCTATATGAATAGGCAGTAAGTTAAAAAAGACCACTAATTTCAACACTGCTTTCAGTTTCATGCCATTTGAGGAGCAAATGTACCTGCAGAGATGCACAGTGGCAATGAGAATTCAGTCAAATTATCCTGAAAGATGTGGAGCTGGGGACAGTCACCATTTAAGGTGGACAAGGAGCTGCTGGATTACATTACCTTAGCAAGAACATCATGCATCTATGAGCTTTGAGCAGACCAACAACTGCCCTCACCACTGCCTTGTGTACAATGAATGGCAGGACACTGTGCTACCCTCACCAGAAATTATAACAAATAAAATATAGTTCTGACCTCTTACAAGATGATCCGACAGTCATTCACTAACTTGGCTTGTTAGTTTGAACTGGGGCACTTCAAACCCCCTAATAAAAAATTCCGAAGAAAACACTGCCATATTCCTAAAATCAAGGTCATTTGACTTTGCTCAGGTTTACAGTACACTGGGTTTACACTGCTTGATAAGATTTTATATCATATTTCTTGCAATATATCCTTGCCTTACTGCCCTCAACAACTGCTATTAGTAACAATTTGTTTCTCTTTCCACCCTCCTGAATTCAAATGACATCATCTGAATGCTATGATACACTGGCAAATCAGAAATTAAACACCATCTGCAGCCAGGACCAAAAAGCTTATTTTCCAATGATGTTGAAAATCAGAGATGATGCTGCAGATCATGGACATAGAAGCAGTTAAAGCTGTACCCAATGCATGTAACGGGGATCCCAAATGACTTCCAAAAAAGGCTCTTTTGCCAAAATCTTTCTGCAATTCCGGCCACCAAAATGGACTGCTGTGCCAGACAGTGCTATTGTAACTGGAAACATCTGGGGATACTTCATGGATCCTTCAGAGGCCAGGGGCACCCCACAACAGTGAGGGATGCTCAGAGTCCCTCAGCCTGGCACCAGCAGCAGTGTCCTGCCCCAGGATTTAACACCCAGTGGTGGTTGTTGTCCTTCAATTATTGGGGCTCTGCCCCAAAGCAGCATTATGCTACAGAAACCCAGGCACGCTGAGGCTTTTTAATGCTTGATAACACCATAAGAGGGGCTGCTGAATACAACCCATGAGGCAGCTTGAACACCTGCTCTAAATGGCAGAAGAAGGATTACTGTATGTATCTTGGGTCTTTCTCCAGCATTAGTCCTTAGTGCAAATTTTGGGGGAGATTGAGGAGAAACAGGATTACATAGATACAATCATGCTGCATTTAATAGGAACTGAGTCTGCTTTTGTAAAATCTTAGAGGTGAAGGTCTGTTCACCTGTTGAATACAAGTAAAAATTTTACCAAAAGATATTCCTGAGACTTACAGATCCCCTGCATTCCCTTTCATTTCTCCCTTTAAAAGAAGAGAAGTTTTGTTTTTTGTTTTTTTTTTTTCCAATTTCACACAAGAGTTCATCTCAGGGGAATTTTTGTGTCAAGCTCTTCAATACATTTGGTGTTCTGCAATTGAACAGAACAAACTCATCTATCACAGGCTTTCAAGACTCCACCTTGGAGTGAAAAGGATATTCTTCCCTGCAGAAATTACTTTCAGTTCTCCCATGAAGCACAACTTGTCCATTCAAGCAAGGGTGCTCACAATCCTATAATCTTACCTCCCCCAGCCACTATCAACTGCCACAGCCTCTCTCCTCCACACCTCTTCTTCTGGTTTAAGTCCACTTACAGAAATTGGCCTCTTATTTATCTCACTCATGCACAGAATTAAAACCAGAAGCATAAACTAGCTGAGGAGTGCAATTTCAAAGCTAACTCCAATTCCTATGTTTCTGCGTCATGCTAGCAGAAACAGGAACTCAGCTTCCTTCTGTAAACTTTGACTCTCAGAAAAACAACACAGTACTGAAATTTGGGGCAAGAACTGCAGAAGGAACCAAGTAGCGTATGGCAACTTCTCTAAGCAGTCATGGCAAGGTTCACCAATGTGTAGAGTTTACCATTTCAAAGCCTTTTTGTGCAGAAGAGAATGTGCCTGTACTTCTCAGCCACTTTAACACAAACTTCAAGCCACCTGGGGAGGACAATTTGGGCAAACATGTTGGACCACTAACAGAAGCATCTGAGGTATGAAAACACTGCCAGCTGGGGTATGCACATATTGCCAGCTTGCCAAATACATCGTGGGAATACAAACTCCTGGCAGAGTTATGAAGCAGAAGTCTTACATTGCCACACCAAGATACACCAGAGCTTGTTTGCAAAAGCCCTATATCAAAGAGTTGCTGCTGAATTATAATAATTAATTCATGCTAAGAACAAAGCTTACAGGGAACCTTTCTTAACATAAATTTGAATTCCTTTGACTTCATTTTTCTTCATTTACTTTTCAGTTTCCCCCCAAGGAACCAAAAATAATCTCACATAAAATAAACTAAATGAAAATAAAATCCAATCGAGTGAACTGGTGTAATACCCACTGATAGTTATTACTTAAAACTCACTTTAAACACACAATTCCAAAACATTAGTTTTCCCACTCTCTTTATTCTGGCTCAAAGTAAAAATGTAAGCACATAGGACTTCCCTATTTTTTTTTTCCTAATAGTACTTTTAAAAGCACTCAGAGTCCTCTGTGTGGACTAGAGCAAAGAGCCAAAATAAGAGTCACTATAAACACAAAGCAGAAATTGTGTAATATTAAATTTTTCCTCCCCTGTTTAGTTCCCTTATAAATGATTCATAAAATCAAGCCAGTTGAAAAACAAACTGAAAAAAGACTTTAAAAAAGCAAAAAGACCTTACCTGTGCCAGACTGAGATTTCAGCATGCCTTCAATGTCTGTGGTGATTTTGGAGACCTGACTATTAAACTGTCGTACAGAATTTTTGAGCCCAGAAATATCAGTGGAATGAGATGCTACAGTTCCATTTATTTCACGGATACAGTTCCATAAGCTGCTCACATGCTTATTCAGACCTTCTTTTATCTTCTGCAAGTTACCTGAGACAGAGTCCAGCTTGCCACAAACTTTTTCAACATGAGAGACCCTGCTCTCAACATCTGAAACACCCTCCTGGATACCTTGGGTCTTTTCTTTGCACTTGCCAAGATCATTCAGGATATTGTCATTCAATTGCTCTAGTCTCTCCTTCACTTCACCACAGCAGTTATCACTGGGATGAGCAGTCTGATTTGCAAATGTCCGCTGCATTTGATCGATTTTTCGGAAGACACCTCGTTGTGTTTTTCTACAGGTAGAATTGACACCCAGAAGCTGCTCTTTGCAGTTATTCAAGCCATCTTGAAGATTTTTCATATCTTTATCCATGATATTTAGGCTATATCGGAATACCCGTACATCCCTCTGCATTTTCTGGATGTCACGTTGGTTACCCTTTATTAAGTTGAGTTTCTCATTAAGAGAGCTATTTAGAGACTGCAAGAGAATTGAGTTGTTCTCCATTTTCAAAAGCAAGTGATTGTGTTTGTTGTTATAATTTTCTAACTCTTTCTGAAGGTCCTCCCTACCTGGTGGTGTAGACTGACATTTCTTCCCACAGAGGTGTTCAAGTGACATTACTTTGCTCTTCAGGAAACTTAAATCTGCTGCAAATTGCTCACTGGCAAACCCTGCGTCACTGGGCAAGATGGGTTCAGGATTAATAAACATTCCATCTGGGTCTGTGGTATTAGCAATCTCAAAAATAGTGCCACCCAGCCTATCTTCTAGTGCCCGTAACTTTTGGTCAAACAAATCTCTCAGTTCATCCACCTCAGTAGCTATAGTGCCACGGAGAGTTTCCTCAACGTAAAAACAATGCTCTTCAGCATTTCTTTCTGTAACATTCATCCTGGCATCCAGTTCCTCCAACCTCTCACCAAACATGTCTTCTAGATCTGGAGTTGACAATCGACTGATTTCATTATCTATTCTGACGTTCAAGATCCTGTGTGCTTCCGCAACTCTGTCAATCTTCTTATCTAAATCTCTTATTTGTTGGTCAAAGTCATTTCTCTCGCTCTCCTTGCAACAACTGGACTTGTTTGATGGAATCTGAGTCCGGAGATTATTTATTTCTTTCCTCAAATCATTCTCTTTTCCTCTTATAACATCAATTATTCCTAAACAGTTATTTTCATTGTCATCACACTGCTGCTGGATATCCTGTAGTTTGTATTCACAGGAGTTCTTCAGATCTGCCATTTTCTTTTCAAATCCTTCTAGTATTTCCTGTCTGAGTGACTCGAATTTTGAGTCTATATATTCCTGATATATATTGTCACTGGGCATTGTTATTGTAGGTCCTCGTGCTGCCTCCTGCAGTTGTTTTAGTTGTCCTTCGTAGCCTTTTACTTTTCCATTCAGTTCCTCCAGCTTGTCATTCCTCATCCTCAAGGCTTCTTTGACCTCAGCTAGCTCAGACTTTAAATCTTCCATTTCAAAATCAAGAAAAGGGTCTTTTTGATCTTTATTGTTGAGGAGTCCAGGCAGATGAATAGTGTCTGTTTCACCACCAACAGCACTGTCAGGTTCTGGGCGGTCATAAAGGTTGTTCAGCCAAGTGACCAACACCTTACTAGCATCTTCCTGGACAGTCAGCTTCAGGTTTTCATTCACACCTGCCACAGAAGACTGAAGTTCAAGCACCGATCGTGTAAGTCTAAACAATTCGTCCTCCAAAAACTGCATTTTTTTCTCATATGGTGAAGGTTCTGGCACTTCTGTTGGTTCAGCATCTGTTTCATGGAAATAAGAGGCAAAGTCTGGATATAAATATTTCCAGTGGTATCTTGTTTTATTCAAGCTAAGGTTAGCTAAGGTTAATTTCACTTTTCTTTAAACCCAAAGAAAGATTTAACCTGCATAATCCCTGCTCTTTTTTTTCATTCAATAGTTTATAATTGAGATGCTATCAAAACACTGACCAATTTGTGCCAAGATACAATCGCAATAAATGAATAAATTAGCAGACAGACCCCCCCCTTTCTTGTTCAGCAGTGCATCTAAGCTATAGCATATATAACAGACCATTATAGATCCATACACATCACAGCATGACCACGTTAGAGCCACTGCATCTCCTTCAATAATAATTTGGGAGGTGCTGCTCCTGAATTCCCATTGAAAACTTAAGTGGCAATCATTTATATGACTGAAGTGGTTTGTGCTCCAGTATTTTGCCAAACTGGGATCCAAATGCATATACTGGATGAGGTTGTGCAAGATATTCCAGTTTATCACACTTGCTTCAAAAACACCTAATTATCTGAACCATCTCTAAGTAGTCAATAAATATGTATATATAAGCATAAGCTTTAAACCTCCCAAACTGTTAAATTAAAATAACATGAACACTCTTCTCACAGCATGAAAAACATGTAAAGGCAGACATTTAGCTGCCATCTATTTTTCACCTAGAACAAATTACTGAGGCTGGAGGAGAGAAGAAGGAAGACTGATATTCTGCAAGATACCTGCACACTGGTAAGGAATAAACTTTTCCATATCTGCTACTGATGGGACAGGAGAAGAAGAATGAGATTCAGCTGGAGAAAGTGGAGATGAGGCCTGATAGCTGTACAGAAAATGAAGTGCCAGAAAATATTTGCCACATGAGCTGCAGAATTTCCAACACTGGATTCTGGACAGATGCAGCTCATCCCAATTTAGGGGATGGATAAGTAGACCCCTTAAGGGAATTTGCTGGGATTCTCATCAACAAGGCACTAGGAAGTCAAGATACTAAGTGTGTATCATTAATCAAACCTGCACCTAGACCACAAATTGCTTAACAAACATTTAATACTACTTTAATACATTTAATCATGTAGATCCACATGATCACTTTTATTTGCATAATCCCATATATCTTTGCCATTATGCACAGGAGGGCAAACTCTATTAAAAAATCATGTATATTCCTAATTGTGATTTTGCATTATATTTTTAATGCAATTCACAATTTAAAGACCTTTGCAGAATTCAAACATACTATTACAGACAGTAAAACCCACAGCAAATCCACAATGATGTTAAGAAGCAGAAGTGAAGAAGAAAATATACTTCTTTACAGATACAGAAGTTGTTAGCATTACAAAAACCTTATTGCTCTCTACAACTAGGTGAAAGGAGGTTGTAGTGAGGTGGGTGCTGGCCTCTTCTCTCAAGTAAATAATGATAGAACTACAGGAAATGCCCTAAAGTTGCATCAGGGGAGGCTTAGAATAGTTGTTAGAATTTCTTTACTGGAAGAGTAGTCAGACACTGGAATGGACTGCCCAGGGAGGTGGTGGAGTCACCATCCCTGGAGGTATCAAAAACCGTGTGGATGTGGCGTTTCAGGATGGTGGGCATGGTGACTTTTTTTTTTTTTCCCCACCTGTGACAATTCTGTAATTCTTGATTCTTCCAGAGAACATGTAAACAACCAAGGATAAGAAAAATTCTCCTGTCAAACTGTGACTATGTTGTGTTGGAGTGGTGTTAAATAGTTAAATCTCCAGATAAGGGAGTTTTAGCAGTGGTTCCAAGCAATGTGTGCTAGATACACGGTGGAGAGCAACACTGAGACAGGGTCTGAAACACATGCAATTGTACTTTTGCTTAATTTTACACTGTATTTCAGCTTAAAGACATTACAAAGAAGGTAGAAAGTCACACATGTACTCTTCAAGACCGGCAAGGTGGCAGATTCCTTCAATAATAAAAAAATCTGCACACACAGAGTACAACTGTTACATACACACTGGTCCATTTTTGCATTAATTACAGTTCTTTTAGGGTCAGAGCAGAAAGAAAATCTCTAGACATAAGCAGTGTACAAGTTACTTAAAGATATCAGTGAGGTTTTACTATCATCTTTTGGAAACTGTATTCTAGGGGGGCTAAGAAAATATTTTAAAGGCTTATTTTTAAAGCAAATATGTAATCTCTAGGACTGGTTTAAAACTATGGTTTCAATTCCAATCCATTTTAGTAGACAAAAATAGACAAGTGGAAATCTAAGTGCTGCATGTGATACTAATATCTGATTATGTTGAAAAAAAGTCCTTCAGAAGAAAAACATCTATCATTTTTTGTTAATGCAGAAAATGCATAATACTGCAGTAACTGCACTCCTCTTGTCCTTTCAGAATACACATCCTCATACTAACAAACATCGTTCATTTTTGAAGGTATTTTTTCTGCAATTGAGACTTACCATTCCCTTCCCCCTTAGTGTTAACACAGGTAATCTTACATTAATCTAAAATCTGCACAAGCCTTTGAACAAAGAAAACACTGTGAAACTACTATTATATATAATATTATATATCATTAGATTAGTACCTGGGGGGATTTTTGTTTTAATAATAGTTCTGAAAATGGTTTCTTGGGTGGGTTTTTTTTGTTGTTTTTTTGCTGGACAATGAAGAAACCACAAAAACACCTGTAAAAACCCACAGCACTTAAGAGTCTCCTGAACCTGGAATAGACAGCTGGCCTTTATGGCCAGTATTCTACACCCACCAAACCATTATTATTCAGGAAATTCTCTGTATCAAGACTGTTATTGCCTCACTCTTATTTTCCCACCACACAGTGTCTTCCACATTGATTTTGTACCTGCCAGTAGTCGAGTTTAAGAGAAACCACAACGGTTCTTAAACTTCAAAGACGAAAACAAGAAACCAAAATTCAAGCAAAAAGTTACCCAAGCCTTTCTTCGCCGCAGCCCTTGCTGGTGTTGTGGGACGACGAGCAGTGTTTGGCTTTTCTGCTGGGCCTTCTCTGCAGTCTTCCCCTTTGTACCCGGGACAACATCTCCATTCCAGCTCTGTTACTGTCTTGTATGCAACTGTGTACCGAGGTCTGAAGCTTGTTCGGTATCTGCCAAAACAGAAAGCATTTCAAATGATCTGTCAACTAAGCTGCTATTTAAATTAAACTCAAAATCTAGTTTTGGTGTGTTTTTGTTGGGAGTTTTTTTTTTAATTAATTTAAAAAATAAATCGACTCTATGATTCTATGATTAACTGATTTCATATATTCTTCCCTTTCTCCTCCAAACATCAAATGAATAGATGCTTCTCTCTAGGTTTTAAAGTTACCTACACTCAAATCAGTCATGCCAGGGAGAGCAAATACAGCTATAGAACAAGGGCTTTCCTTTATGAGGAGAGGGATAATGTGCTGTGAGAAGTAAAGGTTTGTCTCAAAAGACACTTCCGAGTATAACAATGACCACCAAATTATTACCCTCTAAATTCAAAACCTTTTTTCTCTAACTGCTTTTCCCTACAACCCCATCCATAGGGCTGTGCTGGCAGCAGCTCTTCTTGGCATCAAAAAATGTTTCTGTCTGCTTTGTCCCACTTGTCTTTCCACAGTCTCCACTTAAACCATTCCTTAGGCCCTGTATGTACGGATTAGTCAAAGCTAAGGGAGATATTCCAGGGAAGGACAAAATGCTGAAAGCATGAGTCAGATAAGGACATGAAAGGAGGTGTCAGATGAAAGGCTATGGCCAGTGAAGGAATCAACTCTGTACTTTATTGCCCCAGTTAGTCTGAAGAGGGTCATGCAGACAAACCCACACATACATTCTGTATGTAAAACCTGAAGTTTCCATGATTAATCACCCAAAAGCAAACTGATTGTGATGCTGCAAATTTCTTTAACCACAGATTTCTTCTTCAACTTCAGGACACAATACTGCATGTTCACCTACAGTCAGACACTATGGTATCCCACCAGGGGCTGTGCTATTTTATAAAAACCCCATTAATTTAAGATACAGTTCATTTCAGGCTGAGAGATGAGGAAAATAAATAAAGCAGGGATTCATTACCTGAGCTCTGTAAATTGGTATACTTGGAACATGCACTGAAACAAAAAAGTTACCCCAATTTCTCACATTAATTCCTTTCTCTGAATAAAACTAATATCATACCACCAACCTCCCTATAACATTCTTAGATCTTTTTTTCATTAAGATTATTTCAGATCAGAACAGTTTGCATCCACTAATGAATCACAGACTCTCCTCATAGCTGAGGGGTCCCTAAACTACTAATAACAGGCAGAAGAAACAGAAGATAGCAAAAGAACTCTGCAACAGATTTCACTCCTATGGCTGGGCTCACAGGGAGTGTATTTTGGGACAGAGAGGACACAGTGCAGAACAGGCACCAGAAGCAGCCATGTTATCACAGAAGAAAACCTAAACAACTACATGTTTCATCAAAGGAAGCATTCTCTTCTATATCAATATGCAAAAAATTACTGTTGTTTAAAAATAATCAGTAATCAGCTACCAAATGGAAAGAATTTAATCTTACACTGAATGTAAATAATGGATGAAAAAAACATGCATTTTTTTGATTCATTATCTTTCACCTTCAGGGACACAATTTTAATATAACATCCCACATCTGATAGCCATTTGCTGTCTCTTTTTTTTTAAGCTGCTAAGCAACTTCAGGTGAGGGGGGTAAAATTTTAACTACTAATTAAGAATTTGTTTCTTTTCTAACCATATCTTCCCCAAATCTGCTAGAAGGTACTCTGAATCTTGAACTCAGGAAATAAGCAGTATGCTTTTGCATTATTGTTTTATCTACAACTTGTTTAAGGGGAAGGAGTTACTGTGACTAGAAATATTGTATATTTTCCCAACTATTTTTTGGCCAAAGAGTAGTTTATTCTAATAAGGGTCTGGATTCCCCTTTCCTGTGAATCTCCACAGGAAGGCAGGGGCAGACCAAGCTGTAAATCTGTCTTTTAGGTGCTCATAACTGAAGTGCTTTGCTGTGGTTGTCAACTTTTCAGTTTCTGCCTTGGAGCATGCAAGCTCAGAATGAGTTTCAAATCCTTTTTTTACCTTTTCAACAGCTTCCATGCTGTCAGCTGCACTCCAGCTCATCATTTCTTTTACAGTTTTCACCAAAACATGTGCTGACTCCTGTTTACAAGGGTGAAGTACAGACATCCCCACGGTCAAGTGCTTGAAAAATCAAATAGCAGAGTGCAGGCAGAGGTCACCACTGGGAAAGCCAACATCCCGGCCACCCAGGAATTTCCTTTTCCTTCTCCCTTATCTCAAGTATTAAACCACATCTCGTGTAGGTAATTTGGGTTTGATTCTTTTCCTTCCAACTAACTGCTACAGTCAGAGGAACGACAGGATCAGTGAGATACTTCAGTGTTTTCAAGTGGTTTGAGAGTCATTAAACCTCCCCTCACAACCACCACTTTTCTGAATGCAAACTTTGAACTTTCAGATCAATTTTCACACGCCGGAAATAGCTTTACATTCTTTTCTCTGATTTACATAAAACACTTAAATACTCCAAACTTTGTGTGTGTTCCTCACACTTGTTTCTGAGCTACAGAGTCTTCAAAAGCCATTATCATACATTTCTCTATTTTTTCCAAACAAAGTTTTAAGAATATAGCTCAGAAACAAGTTCTGTAAAGGAACAACTTTTATGCAAATTCGCACTTCTCTGCTCAAATATTATAATGAGGATTTTCTCTGTACCATTTCTGACATCCCTATCATATTTTTGACAAATTTCTCTTTGTGTACTTTCTCTGGAATTATGTTCATCAATGTAGACACCTTCCAATGAATTCAACATATAGCAAAACAAAAACCAACCAACCAAACAAAAAAAAAACAACCAAAAAAACCCCAAGATACAACCAAATACAAAAGAAGAATAAAAAAACACTTTTAAAACCCAAGCTTAGTACTTTTCATATGGTCAAATTATAAGACCATATGAAGTCTATAAGAACATATAAGAACATATAAGAACATATAAGTTCTAACCTACATCTTAAAAATAAAAAATAAGTAAATTCAGCATTCTCTTTTCTTTTTATTTCCTAGTCTCTTAATCCTAATAGGCATAAAAGAAAGATTTTAAGAAAATATTAAAGGAAATTTTTAAAGAAAAAATTTTCAAGAAAATATTATTTGAAAGGCAGAAGAATCCTCCCATTCTAAATTTCAAAATATAAACACTGTTTCTACAACTTTTAAAAGGTTATAGCAGTCTATTCCTTACAAATTCTTGAAAATTTGAGAGCTCAAGCAAATACACAAATTGGATCTGGTTTGGTTTAAGCTGTGGCACATCAAATACAAACTATCCTGAATCCTAGACCACTTTTTTGGGGATCAAAAATAAACTTTTAGAATCAAAAAGCTTTGCAATCTAGAAGTAGAACAGCTTTCATGTTCTATACCTTGATCCATGGTAACAAGACAGCTATAGTAAAGAATGGCTCAGAAATTAAATTGGAATTTACTCAGCATGAACTATGGTTCTTCTGTACTTCCAGTCCAGCTACATGAACCATACTGCAAGGGCAGTCATGTAAGACTGGGGGGTAACAGGAACTTACCCTAACACTCTTCTAATTTGGATCCAGTATATAAAAGTTTCTTTAAAATCACAGCCTCTTTGCTAAAGCTTTTCTACCCATGATATGTTTCATACTGGAAGCTGCCCATGCAAGGAATGGTGCCACTGAGCCTGAAGTGTCCAGATGCACAGATAAATGACAGTCACCACCCTGCATCCAGCCCAAGGGAGATTCTCAAATCATACAAGGGGTTCTTTGAAGCCAGAACTTTGCTCTGTCAGTGATTTTACTGGAGGAGCTGGAGACTTCCAGGGTTTAATATTCTAGCAGCACCAAACAAAATTATTTTCTTGATTACAATTAGAAAACAAAACATAACTCTCTGCTAGGGACGACATCCCAAGAATAATTTGTGATTCTACATATTTTAATAACATGTCTGGGAGCTACTATAATACACAAATCAGACTTGTCTTTATTTTCATTTGCAGTATTTTGAATCCAATTGCTCACTTAGAGGCATAGCAAACACAAAAACACAAGCACATTTAAATATCCAAAATTCAGTCAGTATAGCAGAAGAGCTGAATGGCTGTTTCCATATGCAGCTGGGTAGAATTACACAGTCCCAACGTAACATGCCCAAAACTCACTACTTTATTTTTGTAGGTGTGAATCTTTACACAATTACCTAGTGAGGCAAATTGGCCAAAAGGGTTCACGGAAGAACTGAGGCTCCACTTCAATGCCTGTATGTGCCAGAATGTAATTAAAAATAGTAAAACATTAAATCTTCCTCCACTTGACCTGGATTTCCACTGATCAAGTAAGTGTTAATAAAAGCAATTATTTTTACAAGTGTCTTAAAGATATTTTTTTTAAAATTCCTCAAGTGGTGTGAAGTTACATGAAACACACCAGCATTTATTGTGCATACTCTCCCCATCCACTAGTGAACCTCCAGTCCAAGATACCCTTTGCTTATCATTTTGGTGAATCAAGGTAAATACTACAAATGAAAACATTATTTTAGAAAGCACAAATAAAGGGTGATTTCAACAGTCTCTAATCTTTCCTAGCAAATAAGAATAGCTGCTTTTGAAGAGTTTTTCCACAACGGGCTTATAACTACCAATGCCTACTGCTTTCACCATGAACTCAACATGCTAACCAAATGAGAAAAGACATTCAGAATGCTAATGCAAATCTCCATTTTAAATAGTTAAGTATTTTGCAGCTGAAATAAAGTCATTCAGGGTTTCAACAGTATTTAAGTACTCTTCGTCTTTAAGATAAAAATAATTCTCAGGAAAATGCTTAATTAAAAATACACACTAGACATTTTGACTAGGAAAAGAGCTATAATTTTCTCATGGTGCTAAACCACAGAAGGAAGCAGTTAGCACTGATATTTGGAACGTCACCTAATAGCAATAAAACAAATCAGAAACATTTG
The DNA here is from genome assembly GCA_023637945.1 of Phaethornis superciliosus. NCBI lineage: Eukaryota > Metazoa > Chordata > Aves > Apodiformes > Trochilidae > Phaethornis > Phaethornis superciliosus. Next base: position 48,873,282 of record JAJQWJ010000002.1, on the reverse strand, counting down.
GATTAAATTGGTGGGAAAACATATGGCTCAGTTCTGTAACTAGATATTAAAATTCAACCTTCAGGGAAATACATGGAGATAAGTGCCACCACATCCTCACTATGAGGAAGGGACTGCAGAATCAGCATATGTTAAGTATGAACATAAGCAGAGTATGAAATGTTTATTCTGAGTACAAAACTTCAAGGTTCATCCAAAATGCTGTAGTTATTGGAGCAGGTCCCACAACTTCAGCAGCCAGCAAACCATGGTTTTACTGAGTGGAAGATAATGCATCTTCACTATTTAAAGCTTTTTATTGAATGTAGATCCATTACGTGTAAATTATATAGTCTGCTCTTGCATGTTCCAGTCATCCAAACCTCCAATATATTGCAATGGGAGTGCTAAAGTAGCACATTGGCACCCTCCAGAAAGAGAACCTAGAAAATATCATTAAATGCAATCATGTTTTGTCCAAGTATTGTTGGCCATTTATACTACAGTTACTAAACCAGTTGACCCTAACTTTTCTGTTTCCCAAGAGTATAGGCCTAATGGCAATGCCTACAAATAGTGTCAGAAATCCTAGTTCTAATGAAATCACAAAGGCTTCTAGCAACTCTGACAGTGAGTTTCAGTACACCTGAATTTCACATGCCTACTGTGTAGGTACAGACATGCACTGGTTGTCTGTTTTTCCCTTACCCAACAGAAGCACAGCTGATACAGCCAGTAACAGCCAAAACAGGGCTGCATCTTGTCCTGCTGTCATCATTTACATCCCAATACCTAAAAGGCACGCAGGACACCACTGGCATCAGCACCTGCAGGTGTCTAAGCTCTCATTCTCATGTTCTTCCCCCCCAGTGGCAGACAGCACAAATCAGGGTGAGCTGAATCCCACCTATGGATTTTTTTCTTTTATAACCTTGCTGCTACACAGCAGCACTGGCAACTAGCTTGTGTTTCAGCCCACAGATGAGCTTAATTTGAGAAAAATGTGTCTGTACCAAGAGTTTATCTCTCAGATATTTACAGCAAGCAGTGGAAAGATATTTTGATAGGAATAGATTAGCCTACCAAAAGTCTAGGTGTTCAGTGAAAGGAAGACATCGGGTCAGCAAAAGAATTGAAATTATAGGCTGTAGCAAAAATGTATTTAGAAAGAATCCCAGTGATGTCCAAAATAGCTTTTGACTTTGATCTTGCATCAGAGACACTAAGCTGCTTCTTACAGAGGGACTTGAGAAAGTCTTATCTTTCCACTGCTCTTCTTCCTTTAGCTGGCACTTTTGCTTTCTAAAAAGTATAGGTATATATTTATATGTATATATCAGGTCAGCACATGTGTTTCCAGGCATTGAGGTCTGGAGAATTACTTTTTCTTCACAGACCTGCCACTGATTTTACCCATTAGTCAAATCCTCGTCTAGTCACAACCATCTCAACTGAAGCTCTTGAAAGGCCATGTTCACTTATGTTATAACATAATAATCAGGCTCTAATACACATGATTAAAAGCAAGCAGAGAGAATTCCAAAATTGTCTGCCCTGGAAAAAACACAATTTTCATGCACTCCTGTGGAATACATATACTTACGGTGTCCACCACTCACACATACTATCAAGGAGGTTCAGCCTCCCCAGGCATAGACAGTCAGGTAGGGGTGCTTTGGTGCTTTTAAGATTTTCACTAATGTAAAGAATGGCTGACACTTGCACCAGATCTGAGCTAAATCCTGAAATAAAAACTGCCACTGACTGAGAGCATCAACGTGAAACTGAAGCAAGAGGAAAAGTTCAAGCACTACACATCTGCAGTAATGCAACTGCCTCCTGTGTTCCCAACCAAGAAAACACCCATCCAGGTCTCTGTAAAGAGTGCTTTACTACCAGGCCCCAAAAGCACTATAATTTTACCAAATGCATCACAAAATATGAATGAGCATTACAAAATAAATACTTTTTCCAGCGTTTATTGTTTGCTTTGGCCCTTTACACCACCTGAGCAGCAGAAGGAGAGCAGAGTGTCCCTTCTGTCTGGAAGAAATTGCTACAGGGGGAGGGAGCAGTGGCACAGGTGACATCTATGCCTCCCTCCTACTCCACCCCCAGCTTATCAGCTGGAGAGATGGGGAAAGGAAAGTTACTTTCCTTGCCCTTGCACACTGTCCTCTTATCTATCAATGGTAGGGAAGAAGAGAGCCATCATGCCCAAATCTGCTCACTGCAGCCTGGTCTCTCTCACATGGTTCTCTTTAATGCTGGATATTAGTTAAATACATCCAAGAGAATGGGGCTGAATTTCACCAGAGAGTTTGTTGTTTGGTTATGCTGGTGAGGGTTTTCTTGGGTTTGGTTTTTTTGTTTGTTTTTGTTTTTCCAAGACGAGGCACAAAAGTTTACAGAAGCTGGTAGAAGACAAAATGCTCAACTCTTCTCAGGCACCACAGGATTTCATTTGTAGTTCCACTCAAAATCTCCAAAGTGCCACTGTTCATTACTCATACAGCGAATTTTGATGATTTTTAAGTCGTTCATCCCAGTCACCATTCTTCTATCAAAAAAAAAATTAGATTCAAAATACAATTCCCTCTCTTGAGGGAGAAATGCTTCTTGGGAAGAAGCAACAAAGGGACTTCACACTCTGAGACATGCCACCATGTTTCATAATTATTAGTTGTTCATTTTTCTGGTGAAATGTGCTTGTGAGCACATATGGAGCTATGTATATCTGTAAGCCACAACCCCACCCCATCTCTCAGCCACCAAGGACATTAATCTTAAAATACTGACCAGTGAAGTCACCAGCAAGGAATGTCCACAGAATAAGTTTTAGGTTTAAACCAGCAGAAAATACAAGTGAGGGTGCAGAGCACTGCTCCTGACAAAGGTGCCTGAGAAACGGAGTATCTAAATTTAGTATCCTTAATATTAATAATTTGATGCTTTGGCACCAGCTTGGCATTTAACTGAAGAAGCCTCCAAACCCCAGGTCACACATTTCTGACACCAGAAAATCTTAAAAATTCTAATTTTTACATTAATGTGAACTGAAGAGCAGCTTGTGACTGCAACAAACCTGAACGTGTGAAACAAAAATTCCCTGTCCCGTTCACAAAGGAGAAAAACTGTGTGTGGAGGCAGAGATACACAATTTCAAGGCTCAGGGAGACAGCCAGGAAAGTTTACCACACCCAGCAGGCGCTCAAAGATTTTCAAAGAAGCACTCCAGGAAACCGAAGTACATTCTGAAACTTTTTAAGTTTGCTTAGTGTTTTCAATCCACAACCCCTTAGGCTAACCTCCCTATGTAGTCAGCTATCTGGAGCCTGTACAAAGAAATTCTGCTTCATACAAAATACACTAAGTAGAAAAAAAAATAATTTTAAAGACCTTTCTAGATATTTGGAGGGAAAGCATTAAACAGTGCTCACTTTCCCTTCAATTTTTTGTACATCCTGAAAGTTTTTTTTATGACATATGCATTGCTAGAGGCCAGTGGCAAACCTAGGGTCTGATCTGTGCTGACTTGCGTATCTTAGGTTTGATCCTGGCTGGTGATGAACACTTTGACACTGGTCTGTATGCTTAATTTCTAGGTACTGAACAGTCTCAGCAAACCTGAACTATATTGGACTGCTGAAGGGATGAAAATTACATGTGGATTTCCTACATGTTCCTAGACTGGGGCTGATGTGCTCCACCCAGGTTGTTCTTGGGTTGCCAGAAAATGGTAAACTGATGAAGCCACTTAACTTAAATTGAAAGTCTGATACTGTTTTCAGTAAAACAATTCATACTTTCACTCATTATTATTTTATCAATAAACAATGAATACTGCTTATTAAAACCGTGTGTTACAAATATGTATAGCCATGTGTTCTGATATTTATAACTGCATAAAACTAGCAGCACAAGTATCTGAAGGCTTGAACTTTAATCTTCCTCTTGGCAATGATAAAAACCGCGATTAATTTGTAAGCAGGATTATTCACAGTCATTTGAAAGTAATAAATTCAAGAAGATGGAAAATATTGCTCAATGAGAGATTTGGAGAGGCGTGCTAATTTAGCTATTGATTCATTCATCATTTTCTTGACAGTTCTAAGTGTGTACAACCTAGTGAAACAAGTATGATATGTTTATCATTAGTGTTAAGATGAGCAACTCACACTAAATCATGAAATCCACCCTCCCCAAACTAAGGACAGGTCACCTGACTCCTTATACACTTCACCACAATAATATCTTTACTGTCATGAGCAGACTTAATGGAGACTGGTACTAGAATTAGGAAATCTGATAAAACAACCTTTATTTGGGTCCTTGAGCAACCTGATTTACACTTTGAAGCTATCTTTGCTGTTAGGGGGGGATTATGGGGGGAACTGCATGACCTCAAGAGGTTCCTCCCTATCTTTTTTTTTTTTCTATTTATTTCACTACATTGCATGGGGAAATCCCATTTCCCAGGTCTGTAGCAAAGATGAAAAGCCAGAAAACATCCCTCTGCTTCAGAGTTAGCTACTAACTTTAAATGAAAGACTTACTAGTGAAAGTAGCTTTGGCCAAAAATGCTGGGACATAAATGGGATTACCTACAGTACAGCCAGGTGTCCCATGTACTCTACAGCACCAGATGCAAACCAAACAACTGATGTAACAACATCCTATTCCTAAGCAGGTACATTGATTTGAGCATGTCCAAGAGAAGCCACAACCCTAAAGAGTGTGTAGGATCCAGCCAGAAGGGCAATACAATTTGGTTTTAGAATCAGACAAGACTATTGGTTACAAATTGCTAATGATGTTAATTAAGCTACTGAACTAAGAAAGCTCGGAAAGAAATCCATAACAAAAGAAGTGAGGAGGGGTTAGTTGTTTATTAAACATTACTAAATTTAGAAACATATAAGTTCTTTTTAGTCAGTAAAAATACTAATATTTTTGTGTAAGTATCTTTCAGTCCAGTGACCTAGTAACAAAGTTCATCCCTCCTTTGCTAGTCACAGTTTTAAGAAAAATAAATCAGAAGCCCCCATACTTCAAAGCGCATAGACTTCAAAGGACCTTTCAGATTTTTCTTTCTACTCCCCCTCTTCCTATCTCTTAAGCAGCAACACTTCAAATCACATTTATCCTTGACACCTTAACCAGCCAAAGCATTCACTAACTTTTTAGTGAGGAAATGCACTATTAAGCCCAAATACCTATAGAACACTTAAGCAATGAAGTATAATAATTTCCTGAAATTCAGCTTAACATTTCAAGAAATAAACCCTGTAGTCAAACTGATATCACAGTTAGCACTCCTAGAAGTGCAGTCATTGGGGTGTTTTTTCCAGACAAATTATATTTTAATGGGCCTAAAAGGTAGATAAAAATGGTTCATGCCCTCATGAGTTTTAGGCTTAATCAACAGAGTTTTCTCTTTCTTTCTTTCTTTTTTTTTTTTTTTTTTTTTTTTTAAAAAAAAAAAAAAAAGCAGTGTTGACTATAATCCGTATTAAGGACTACCCTGTATGTCTGAGGCAGTGAAACACTATCACAGAAAATTAATGAAGTGAGCTATTTAATTGTTATGGGTAACTTAGACTGTACCTAAGCACTAGAAAGTGTTTAACTCTAAACCTAGTCTTAAACTCATTTAAATCAATAGTAAATCTTCTGACAAATGAAGTCCTAATAGTACTTAAGAACTAAAAAAATCCCATACATCTATGATACAGTTAACAAAATCTTTCCTTGATTTGAATTTCATCATCCCCACTGTCTACAGCAGAGTGAGCTCTTGGATGAAGCACAGATATCAGAAGGAGACTACCCAGGCACTGTCATTTATTCCAGTGAGTATCTGCTATGTAGTTCATTTTTATCTTCTCTGAGTAAGTGCAGAAAGGAAAAAAGAGAGTAATTTCATAAAAGTCCTTAGTCATTTCTTTGTTGCCTTTATAGCTCTTTCTAGTCATACTTTTGTCAACATTAGCTAACAAACATATATAAACACATTTCCTTATTCAAACCACTACTCCTACTGAATTAAACAATAGTTTTCACAGGAATTAAGTTACTCCTATTTGCAGGAGTTTGCAGGATTTGAACCACGTGTTTCAAATGTTTTGTTCACTTATTACTCGGCCACTAAAATGAAGTGTATACTAGCAATAGAAAAATAGAAGCCCCAGATTTTAAATAAGAGTTTTGTAAACAGTAACATTTAAAGGTTTTGATATTCCAGCTGCTTTCCATGTTATCAGCGAGTGCTGTAAGAGATGCTTTTGCAGTCACCTTTAGGGTTATGAAGAAACTAACAGTCAAGTTGAGGAAATAAAGGCTTATGGTAAGTATCTAATTCCATTCTCAAAAGAACAAAAAAACACCATGAGATTGGCCACAGAAGGCAATACCAAATATCTGCTTAGTCCCATATTCTCTGACAGCAGCCAACTCCAGATGTTTAGGAGAAGCACAGGGACAGACAATGCCATTTCACAGAACCACAAAGTCATCTGGAAAGGATGAGACTTCTGGAGGTCATCCAGTCCAACTCCCTGCTCAGGCTGGGCTTCCCCTTCTGACTCCTGCCAAAGATCTCACCAGCTCAAGCAGTTCTCAGTTCATGAATTTCCTGAGCTAGAAGCAATGCCTTTGCACTTTCTTCATTACCTACTAGAAGACAGTCCAAGAAAATCCTAATTTACTGCTTCTGAAATTCCTTATCTTAATGCTTGCTGATTTATGTGTTCAATGAGCTCAGTTTCACAACCCTTCCTCACTCCATAGCCCCACTACAGAGACTGCACGACAAAGGGCACACCCCATTACACAACCTGTAAACTCACTCAGAAATCCAAAATTGCCAGATCAACACTCCAAAGAGAAACAAGGGAAATTACAGGATGATGTTACTCAGCTGTCTGCTGCCTTTGTTATTTCCCCCAAATTCCAGTGTTTATACATTCTAATAGCAAAAAAGTTATTTTTCTTACAAAAATAACAATCCAAACAAATAGAAAACAGTTCACTTGAATGCCAGATGCCCAGCACTTATTGTCAAAGGCCCCAGGGTGACAGTGTCATTTATGTCCAGCAGTCTGTTTCAGTAGTACTCAGGACCAAGCAGTGTCAGTCTCATCCTTGCTATTCCATGTTAAAAGAAAAATGACTTCTTCTCTTTTGTAAAAGAATCCTCACCATCACCTCAGTCCAACTCTGAGCCTAACCCAGGAAAATCTATAGGTCTCCTTCCACGGACTTCTAGTGAAAATTGTTCCAGAGTGCTTATTGCCTACAGCTTTTAAACAGAAGTGTGCAAACATTACTGCTTTTCAGGTGGGAAACTGAAGAAAGCGGATTTGCCAGAGATTAGCCAGAAGATAAGTGAGATACAGCTGTTCCCTGGCTCCAGCTGTACCTGCGGGCTCACAATGTGCTACAGGTGACAACCTGCGCAATTGCTCACAATCTGCAGAGATTTTTACAAAGTTGTTCGATAGAGTGTGACAGTCTAAGTTACCCATAACAATTAAATAGCTCACTTCATTAATTTTCTGTGATAGTGTTTCACTGCCTCAGACATACAAGGTAGTCCTTAATATGGATTATAGTCAACACTGCTTCTTTTTTTTTTTTTTTTTTTTCCTCTGCACCGGCTGCTCCCTTGGCTGTACAAGGTTACACGGATTGTAAATGCCCTGGCTCGCCTTCCTGGCTCCTCCAGCGCTGTTATGCACCGATCCAGCACCACACGGCAACCACAAAACCGGTTTTTACACTGTACCCCGATGCCAGGGGTGGTTAGGAGGTGTGCTCCTAACAGGTACTGACACCCCCGCAGCCTCTGGGTCGGAACCCGCCCGCTCTCCGCCTCCCTGCCAGCCCCGCCGAGGTGTGTGCCTGGGCCGGAGCAGCGGAGGGGCTGTGCGGACCCACAACCCGCTCAATCTGGCTCTAATTAGCTTCGGGCAGCCTGATGGCTGCAATAAGAGCGAGTGCTTTGTTCGGGGCGTCCTGGGGAGCAGAAGGCGGTACGCGCCCTCTTACCCCCCCTCTTTCCCTCCCCCCGTAGGCTTTTTGGGGTGCCGGCAGCGCTGCAGCCACCGCTTCACCACCGGGGCGGGGTGGCCAAAGGCTTCCCCCTTCCCGAGGTCGCCTCCTCGGCTACTTACACCTGAGTAGGCTGGCAGGGGAACTGGTTCGGGGCGCATTTGTATTGGGCCTGGATGTAGCTTTCCGTTCCGTCCAGCACCGAGCAGCTCACGTTCCTGTTCACGATGTAGGCGCACCAGTTCCTGGGGGAGGAGGGGAAGACACCGGCCATCAGGGACAACGGGATGGGCACGGGCATGAGAGGGCAGCCCCATCCCGCCCGCCCCGCCACTCCGAGCTGCCCCGGACCGCCCCGGCTCGCCCCGCCGCCGGCAGCGGCTCCCGCAAACCCCTGCGGGGCGGGTGTTACTCACTTGCTGCGGGAGCCCGGCCGGGTGTACCGCAGGTGCGGAGTGGCGTGGCTGAGCCCGGCGCCCAGGGCGAGAAAGAGCGGGAGCGCCCAGCCCAAGGGCGTCGCGAACGCCGGGCACAGCTTCATGGAGCGACGGGCGAGCGGGGAGGGCCGGTGCCTTTCCACGGGCTCCCTCTGTCCGTCTGTCCCTTCGTTCGTCCGTCCCTCCGTCTCGCCAGCTCCCAGCTCCCTCACTGACGCAAGTCCCCCCCACCCCGTTTCCGCCCTCCACGGCGGCTCCGCACCCCCCTCTGGCCCAGGCGCTGCTCCCCTCCACCCCCGCCCGGACGGACCCGGCCCCGGCCCTGGCCCTGGCTCCGCTCCCTCCCTCCCGCTCCGCTCTCTCCCCTCGGCCGAGAAGCAGCAGCGTTGCCGCATGCGGAGGGGCGGACGACGGCCCCATATGGGACGGCTCATGGCGGCGAGGCCACCCGGGGGAGCCCCCCTTTCCCCATCCCCCTGCCCCAGCTGGCCGGCTGCGGCCGCGGGGCCATTGGAAATCTGATGGGGGGAGAGGGTCGGAGTGTGTGTGTGTGAGTGTGAGTGTGTGTGTGTGTGAGTGAGTGTGTGAGGCTTGGGCAGGCTGGCTGAGTTGGGGCAGCTCTGTGGTTCCACTTGACACCACTGCCTTGTCATGGTGGCTGTTCCCTTGTGTGGTCCAAGGGCTGGGCCTGGGGTGACTGCTGGCAGGTATTTCGGCAGGGGATGTACCCTAGGACACTATGAGAAGCTCAGCACTAGCTGGCAATGTGCTCATGCGGCCCGAGAGCCACCTGGATACATCAAAAGAAGCATGGCCAGCAGATCAAGAGAGATGGTTCTTCTCCCCTGCTCAGCTCTTGTGAGACCCCACTATGTCCAGCTCTGGGGAAGGACATGATGCTCTTGCAGCAAGTGGAGGGCCATGAAGATGATCAGAGGGCTCGAGCACCTCTCCTGTGAAGGCAGGCTGAGAGAATATGAGTTGTTCTGCCTGGAAAAGGGAAGGCTCCAAGGACACCTTATAGCAGCCTTCCAATACCTGAAGGGGCCTACAGGAAAGCTGAGCAGGACTATTTACAAGGACACGTAGTGACAGGACTGGAAGAGGGTAGATTAGGTTAGACGTTAGGAAAAAAATCTTTTCTGTGAGGGTGGTGAAAACAATGGCACAAGTTGCCCAAGAAAGCTGTGGGTACCCCAGCCCTGGAAGTGTTCAAGGCCAGGGCTTTGAGCAACGTGGTCTAGTGGGAGGTGTCCCTGCCCATGGCAAGGGTGTGAGAACAATATGGTCTTGAAAGTTCCTCTCAAAACAAACTGTTCTGGGATATATAAGGAGAACTGTTTGCTGGGTGAAGGAAGCAATGGGTGTTCAGATTCACTCAGGTGTTAAAATCTAACAGGGTGGCCTGCCCCTGTGAGAGTGACCTGTCTGTGCAAGGTCATCTGCAATGGGTCCCACCACAGTTCATGCCACAAGGAGGCCCCTCTGTCCTCCTCAGCTCTTGCTCTTCTGCAGTAATTGCTTAGGATTCAGGCAAAACTGAATATAGCATTGAGGCTGGGCCAGGGCAGACTGCTTCTGCCAGAGAGAAGGAAGGGAAAGAGTGGAGTGTTGGGTGGAGAAGAGTTTGGGTGGGAGACCTGGGAGCTGTGCCTGTTGCTGCTGCTGAGCCTGACCAGTCCCAGCCCTGCCCATGTGCTCCCAGGCCTTCTGTGGCCACAGCAAATGCTCAGACTTTCTGAGTCTCCCATGCAGGCAGCAGGGCAGGGCCCTTTCTTCTCCTGTAGACAGTGGCCTGCCTGAGCTGCAGATGGATCTCATTGTCTCCCCTGATCTGCTGAAATGGGCAGGTTTCATCTACCAGTCGAGACAGTCAGTCTCACCCAACAGCTTCATGTGGCCTCCGAGAGTGACAGGGAAACAAGCTTTAAATGCTGAAGTCAAAATTACACTTTCAGAATGCTTTTTAGTAATTGTTTCACTGCAAACCTACACTAAAGCTTCCTGGTCTCCCGAGAAATGTGTCCTGTTAAATAGTGTAGGAATACTTTGCTGGTGTTAATTAGCAAAGGGAAAATATGAGATTACTACTGCCACTGCAATCTGTCCCGTTTCACTTGTGAAAATGGCACGTTCCTAATGCTCTGCAGCTACTTTGGAGAGGGTAGCACCTCACTGTCTAAGAAATTATGCTTCAGGCAAAGATTAAACAATTTACCATGCCACTGTTTACATTTGCAAGAACATGCCAGTCAGGCATCATTATTTGTGCCGACAGAAATTATTTGGAGTTTCTCCAGGCTGAACAAAGCAAGACTACAGTGCAGTCCCTAAAAAGCAATGAAGAAGGCTTTTTTCCTTTTTCCCCTCCTCATCCTGTCAAAGAACTCATGAAGTTGGTCCTTTTCCAAAAGTAATGAGCAATATGGAAGAGCTGTACTTTGTCTCACAAAGGGCAAGTCATTAAATAATGAAAGACTGAGCTCATGCATGTCCTGAGAATGACTGCATAGTACAAAAATTAATAGGCTGATTTAAGCAAAATTAGCATGAAGCAACAGTATGTCTCCATAGGAAAATATTGAACTTATATTTTGGTGAAGGGAGTTAAAGCAGATGTTCCCTGATTTGCCATGACGGCACTCGTCTAACCTGTGGACCACAGACTCAGCTGCATGATCAAACATAACTTGGGGCACTATTAGAACAATTATTACAACCTTTGCTTACACCATGGATATAGCAGATAATGGCTCTGGGGCTGCCTGTAACTTCAGGACTCTCTTTGGAAAAATGTTAGTTCTCTCAAAAAGCATGCAAGAAAAGCTCTCCTGATTTCTGATATAGAGGAGCTGTCCCTTTACTATCTGGCTCAACTACTTTGTAAATATTATCAAACAGGACTTTGACACTGTTTGCTGCCATTACTTTAAAGGGGCATGTGAGACTTGTACTGCAAAGCACAGTGAATTTTTGAGTTTGATTCATTTAAAATAAACCGTAACAATGAAAACCAGAATCTTGCAGGACCATTTGCTTCTTGCTGAAACCAGAGCTCTGGGGGAACTTGAATGCAAGTGCTGTTGCAGGCAGTGAAGTTTTATGCCTGGCTGCATGATGGCTCAGTAAGGAGTAGCAGCAGAAAATTACTTGTGCTGAGAAGCACTGAGCTGAATAGAAATAGATGAATTTGGGCAGATGCATAGAGCTGACCTCAGCTCGTCTGATATTCACACTGGGCCTATGATATCAGCTGATTCAACAACAACCAGTACAGAAATCAGGCTTTGCTGGGAGAACCTTCAGTTCAGGTGCACGCTGGACATGTGGTCCAAGCTCTGGTCATGGCTGCATTTTTTCTATGGGTGTAGCTGGCTTTATTTCAGTGTGTAAGTATGAAGAGTAATTGCGTTCTCAAGGAGACGGCTATGCTCACACTTTATTTTTCTCTATTCTATCCTCTCATCTCTAAAATTCACAGAAATCCCAAGGCAGATGATTCTTACAGTACAGGGAAAGCATTTCCCCACCCTTCCCTCCAAATGAAGAGTGTAGTTTGCAAGTCCACTGAGGAGGGCTTCGATGACTGGCGAGGTCAGTACACATGTCCCTAGGAGATGGAGATTACAGATGTGAGTCCATAAATCCTTTTAAATTGTTTTAAAGTTTTTGTGTCTTCACTAATCAGTCTGGCTGTGTTTTCAGCACCAAGATCTATTGCATTTTCATGCTTCATAAGAGGATAATGATAGGGAAACAACTAGACCCACGTGCAAGGGTCTAAAAAGAAAAGGTACACAGAGTAGGTGAACAGAATAAACAGCAAAAAACATTATCAGAGTATTTTTTTTAGAATTCCAAAAGAGAAATGTTCCTTTAATGATGTGTTTCGTGGATAGGAAATTGTATTGTCCCTGCAGTTTATCTCTCTTACCTATCAGCTTCTTCTGTGGATTTCAGTAATAAATTGCTTTGTGATTTCTGGGTTCCTTTTCTTCAGGTTCACCACCTTAAAAAATGCCAAAAAAAGACCCAAAGTGAGTGCTTTTTAGAAGTGCTTCTACTCCCTTGACATTTCTTTGTAATAACAAAGCTCTCATCCAGAAATACTGTCTGTGGCACAGAAGGTCTTTTGGGTACTTCTCACGTGGCCATCAGAGATGAGAAACCAGCCTATAGCTGTATATAGCCTGGCTTTAGATTTGCTACTGTATTAAATGTGTCCATGAATCAAAGCAGGTCACAGTGTCCCTCTGGAAAGAGGAAAATGGTTTTAGGGAACAAAGAAAAGTTTGAAAGGAAGCTATAGGAAACTCCAATCTAACAGAGGAAGGCTGGGACTGAGGCGTATGACGCATGCTGGTTTGGCAATGCCAGGAAGAGCACTCTGTAGGGAGAGGGGACTTGGAATACTGCTCTGCAGAGACATGATGCCGTCCTGTTCCAGGCATTTGATTTGGTGTATATGTCACTACATAGTAATCTTAAGATCAATATTAACACTGACATTCTTAATTCAAGTGCAAGACTGGTATCCTCCAGTTTTTCCCTTCTCAGATCAGATTATGAGCTTTTCTGAAGTGTCTTTTTAAAAATTACTGCCACCCCAGAAGACTCAGGTTTCAATTTTGCATTTTTTGTGTATAATCACCTCACTAAAGTCAGCCAGACCCATATTTAGCTGTGAACATTTAATGAAAATTAATGACTGAATGAAAAGTTAATAATAAATGTTAATATTTTTACTTTATTAACTTGTTATTTATCAACATATTAACTTGAAGAAAAATTCCATGCCCTAGTCAGAGGTGAAGAAACAAACAAAGAAGAGGAGGGAGAACAGAAGGTTTTTGTTTTCTTTTTACTGGAGAGCCACCTTGGAGGGCCATAGCAGTTACACAGCTATGAAGATTTTGTTAATTCTACAAAAAAGGTCTGTAGCAGAGGTCCACTTTAGCAACTTCGGAGTATGCAGAGAAATAGCCCATGTGGCCCTGACCACTTCACCCATCTAAAGTGCTGAATCTCTCTAAGTGCTGGTGCTGTGGTGTTGTATGAGCTCCACAGAACAGGCTTAGGGATATTCTGGATCATGGGTGGGCAACCTGGCATTTCCAGCCTTTCTTCTTGGTGTTATTTTCTTTTTGAGGGAAAATGTTTGTGCTAAATTTACTTAATGAACAGAAAAACAAATCAGTTTTTTACTAACAGCCCAAATATTGCCCAGTTGTAACATGAATTAAGTGTTTGTATTAAAACTGATGCTGTTTACTGTCATTGCAATGGTTTTGGCTAGAGAACAAAATAAACAAAGGCAGCAGCTATCTGAGCACATTAATACAATCTACTCAGGCATTCAAGGCAGGACAGCAGAGATCAATATCCATTATTTTCCACCAGGAAGAATTATTTGCTTGAGTGTTGGAGAGTTGTAAACTACAAGTATACCACACTTAGGGAGCATGGTATCAGCTTTGTACTGAGTAGTCATAACTACTGAGGAAATAATGATTAAGGTCTACACTGCTTTCACAGGAATGATAAGCACTCTTCCCATTACTCTGCTATACAATGAAAGGGAACTGAATGATGTATCATCCACTGATACCATGGATTTTCTAGCACACCAAGACTGGGGCCTGTGCAGAGAGAAGACATCAGAGTTTAGGGTGACAATCAGAAAAAAAACACATTTGTATGATCTCTGTGATCTTTCAGTGAAGAGCCCAAAGCTGGCTGACATATGTTCAAAGGTGGAAGTTAAAGAGCACTGGAAGGAGGAGGTGGCAGATGGGCTGGGGGTGGGAGGCTAGAGGTGAGGAAGAGGTTTCTTTTGTCTGCTTGTCTTTGATTTCATAGAATTGCCAAGTGACTTCATTACTGCTTTAACCTGCACATACAGTAGGACAAAGCTGGTTCAATATAAAGCTATCTGCACACAGACCCTTCAAAAACACTACAGGCAAAATGCTGAAATGTATTTAAAGATTCTCATTTCTTAAAAACTGCATGCATTTTTTTCACCCTTGCTGTAAAGAGTTTCTCCCAATCTTCCTTCTCATGAAATCTCAAAAAATTGTAATCTTTGGTTACAGTCATACTGGTTACTCTGTTTTTGATACCTCCCCTCTAATAGTAGTGTAATATTTCAGAACCCCCTCCCCCCCCCAAAAAAAAAAACCAACAACCAACCAACAAACAAACAAAAAAACAAAAAACAAAAAACAAAAAATCCCACCACAAAAACCTGGGGCATTAATTATTGTGCAGTCCTTATTTCCAATACAAGGTGGCTTCCAGAGTTTCAATTCATGCACTGCCCTTTCTAATGTCCCTCTCTCTGATTGAATGTGACAGATTTCAGATTTCATAATTTTTTAGAGATGAGCTGGAAAGGAGAGAAAGGGAGTGGCACATGACTTTAGTGTCTTTGGGACAAAGTTGTCAACAGAATTTTAAATTATTACATTTTTTCTTTTGTAAAAGTACATGATTCTGAAGCTTTAATTCCATGTTTATCATTTTATCCAGTCTCTTGCTGAAGTTACAGGTGTTTTGACTAAGAAAGTTATATGAGTGTATTTAAAACAGACACAAATTTTTATGCAAACATTATAATCTCAGTTTAGGGAAGATAAATATTGGTTTATTCCAAGGAACTGATTAAAAATTCTTATTATTAAAATAAGAAGCTTTTCCTGAAAACAAGAGGCGGAAATCCTTGATGTAGATAAGACCTAATACTGTAATTCACAACATCATTCTTTCTTCCTTGGGAAAAACAACCTCCTGATTTAATTATTTTCCACTTAAAAGAAAATAAAAATATAGAATTCTAGTTTTAAGGAAGCGTTCTGTGCATTTCTTCTGATTCTTATCTATTTTGCGTTCAGAAGCAAAGTTAAATTTATCACCTTCCCAAATTGCACACTGAAAAGGGGATTTAGGGTTCTCAAAGATATTTTGTGTTTCAAAGTGAGCTAGCAAAACACAAAAATGCCAGGAATATTTTAAATAAAACCTCATGAGGTAAAGACCACGGCAGCAAATATTTCATGCCTCTCTGCAGTCACTCTGTGTTTTGAGAAGAGGATTTATATAGGCTAGTTCATTTTTCTGATTCAGCCATTTGGACACAGAGCAAATTTCTTCAGCTTCTCTAGTTTCTCCATGGTTTCTCCCTGATAGAAGGTGCTGCTCATTATTTGTTCTGTAAATTCTCATTAAGATTGCAGCAGCTCAAAGGTGCAAAAACCCAATTAAAAGACAAGAACCAAACAAAAATATCTTCAAAATATATTTTTTATTTTTTCCTTCTGCCTTCTCCAATATTGTATTCTCACAGCATACTGATGGTATGTGCTGTTCTTTATCTCAAAAGCTACAACTCACTGTGTGCTATAGCTCTGGTGAGCAGAGCATAATGACAGCTCTGAGTCCCAGTGCCTGCAGCCACTGAGATTGCTCACCAGAAATGCAAAACCATGGGGAAGAAGGAGGGAGGAAAGTCACTTTTAAAAGACCACTCTTGTCCCCCTTCCTCAAGGCAATTTCTTCCCCTTAACCAAAGGTGCTTTTGTGTAGAATGACACCAGCAACCACCTACAAATACCGGGTGAGGCTGTAATATTTTATATGCACGGAGCTACTGAAGGAGCAGAACTTCATCTGAGGCTATATCAGCCCAGTTTATACAAATGAACACTCACAAGAATATGCAGTCAAATCAGACTCAGGTAGCAAATGATATGCTGCCTGTTTCTCAGCATGGCTGTAAACTCCAGAACTGAATTGTGACAATTCCCATCTTCTTTTGTCATAATGTGAAACGCAAAGGAAACTACTGGATAATTTTTTGCAGCTGTTCATTGTTTGAGATTTTTGAAGGAGGTGGAAATTTAAAAAAATGAGAAGTTAAACAAAAAGAAGGAAGATTTAAGTAAAACGTCAGAGGCTGAACAAGATTGTAACTGGGGATAAGACAAAAAAATACATTGGAGGTAAGAAGGGGCAGAAAGAGGAGATAGTGAACTTCATGGTGTAAGAAAGGGCAGCATCTCATTCTGATAATAAGCTTAAATCCTGTGGCATATTGTTATTCAAACAATTGTCCTATTGTATTGTAGTTTCTTGTACTTCATGTACTCTAACATGAATTTCTATTACTTGGGGCTGAGGGGAAAGTGTTTGTTCTTTCTTAAGCCTCCTGTATGTTAGGGAGATCCCTAAATGTTCCACTATTGAACTCTATATACCTTATGAAGGAATGTGTGGTTGCAAAGACATACATCAAGAATCAATCAGAAAAAAAGGAAACTTGGTATCTTATTTTATTCACAGTGTCTACAAAAATTATCTGCGTTTACTCTAAAGATTGTTCTAGAAATTATTCTCAAGAAATGTTTCACATTGTGTCTTAATTGTGTGTTGATCGGACTGCACAAACCATTTGTATTGAATTACACAGGTCTGCAACTAAATAACCTGGTGATAGCAGGGCTCTGGTTTGATTGGATAAGATATGTAAGTGATCCAAGGGCAGTCTCCTGAAAGTATTTAGTACTTCACTCCTGTCACGGTTTAACCCTGGCCCGGCAAAACAACAGATTTAAACTGAGTAACAGATTTATATATTAATCTCCCTCTCCTCTGATAAAGGAGAGAGAGAGAGAGAATAAGGGAGAGAGACTTATGGGTTGGAAACTAAACTACAGAACTTTAATGAAACAATAATGATAAATAGGAAAAAATTACTAAATATATACAAATATACAGGAAAAGTGATCCCACGTTCCTCCCCCCTTTCCCCAATACTCTCACATCACCACCGAGGCTGCAGGGCAGCCCTGGGAAAGTCCAGGCTGGAATCCTGGGGTCAGCAGCAGTCGGGAGCTGGGGGCAGGAACACACAGATTCAGGCTGGCACGGATCAGGACCACAGGCAGAGGGACGGATGGAATCCTCTCAGGATGCCAAAGGAAGCAGGGAGGGAGCAGGAAGGAGTAGAGGGGTTTGACCCTTGTGATCCCTCAAATTTATACCGAGTATGACGTGTATGGGATGGAATACTCTGGTCAATTCTGACATCTATCTTGTCCGGTCCTCCCCAGAGGAGGGTTTCAGGTGGGACCTCGTTGCTCCTTCTGGAAGGTAAAATGTTCCTGAGAGCTGAGCAGTGTCCTTGGCTCTGCACACCAGTCTCTGGCAGTGACTATAAACATGGAGTGTTATCAGTCCTAGAAGCAGACAGTGTCTGAGAAACTTGCTGTTAATTTCAGCAAGTGCAGCTACTTACAAGAGACTTGGCTGAAAGCAAAAGCACAAAACAGAAAACCACCTCTATCCTGGCCTAAACCAGGACAACTCCCAGCACTTTTGGTGGTGGTTAAAAGCCTGCTTCTCCATGAAAAATGGAGGTTAAGCACCCAAGATTTGCTTCAATCAAATGTCTGATGCATAACATCACTGGATACTGTCTGTATGCTTTCTGCTCCTCACTTCGTCACATTCTCCTGAAAATCCCAGGCAAGAATCAGTAGTTTAATTACACAAAACCAAATATTCTTTTCTTCAGATATGCTGGCTTAAAACAGTGCCATGACTTGCTTGTTGTTTAGCTAAGTCCAAACAGAATGGGGAAGTACAGAAGTGTTTTTCATATACAATGTTCTTGTTGATGATTTCTTCAATACAGAAAGGGGATGAGTAGGTAGGTTTGAATACATGCCTCCTAACAAGTAGTAGGCCTGGTAGTTAAATACAGTTAGAAGGTGAGGAATATCTAAAAATGTATTTAAACTGTCTTATATCTAACCGCTGAAGCTTCCATTCTGAATTATCACATCCTTTAGCTAAGTATTTATTAATAGTGATAAATGTTTAGATTTTAGAAGATCTTAGAGATAGAGTAGTATCTGGAAGTTATTTATGAGTCCAGCTCAGTCTTGAATTTCCTTTTTCCTACCTGAGATCAAAACCTCATGGTGACACCATTTCCTATGATTCTTTCAGACACGTCCTACATTTCAGCACCCTTCCTGCTGCAGGCTGTACAGATGAGCACTCTTGATCAGCCATGGACTTGTATCCTCTTTGATTTTTCTTTTATTGTTGAAAGGAAATATCCATTGCCAAAGTAGGGTGTGTCTTTCATGTAATTTTGGAAAAGCAACACCTACAGAAATGATGTTTGATGCAGAAGAAGTTAAAAATGATGAACACTGCTGGTGTTTCCTTTGTGGTTGACTGGAAACCAGTGGATCAAATTACTGTAATATTTTCATTGAACAACAAGACTGTATCCAGTAGTAGTAAAATGAACTCACAGTTTCAGAATTCACTTAAGAGAACAAAAGATATGAAGAATGTATGTATAGCAGCATGTGTTCAAGAATCAACTCAGTCATGGACTCAGTTCAGGGCATCTGGCATTATTTACAAAATCGCTTTTACTTTTAGGAGCGGAGAATTTCAAGCCTGTAGAGTGTTATTTGAAATACTTCTTTATGACAGTTAAAATGGAATCCAAACTTTAGGATGCACTCTGACATTACTGCTCTAGAATAAGGAATGCTAAAGGAAAGGAATCCTGTTGTTTTATAGTTACCTGACAGTGATGCTGAATAAAATCAGAGCTCTGTTATCTTCCGTGTTGCGCAGTCACAAGCTTTGTGCCAAGGCCTGGTCTCTGTAGACAATTTTGCCACTTCAGTTATCCTAACAGTGTTAAAGCCAGAAAAAGATCTGTAGATACAGATGTGGTTATCATGCATAAGCCATGCAGCCTTTTTCAGTTTAGGAAGTGGTTAAACTCTGTGCCAAATTAAATTCCCTCTATTCCAGTAATAACAGCACGCACACTAAGTGTTGTAGGGCCAGCTGAGGTTGGGATGAAGGAGTAGGCAGTAGGAAGGAAGCAGAGGACAAGGGGTAGGGAGTTTTGGTCTTTTGTGTTGAGTAGCTCTTTCTGAGAGGAATGAAAAGTTTATATTTGTCACTGCTGTTTAGAAATACATTTGCTATTGTTTCTCTCCTTTTGATGTTAATTGTCAAGAAACAGGGTAATCTCTGGTGTGAGATGATACCTTACTTCATGTCAGTCTACATGTTCAGTGTGAACAGTCTTTCAGCAGTTACCAGAAATGGGCCATTTGAAGGCAAACATTCAATTAATAAGTCACTCCAGCTCATTCCTACCATTTCTCTGAGGTTTGTCATTAATAAAGATATTACTAAAGAATTAATAAAGAAACAAATAAATTGTCTGAAGCACATAAGGATGTTTCCTAACTGGAGGTCAAGGATGTCACTGCAAATTATTACACTGTAACACTAATTTCATTGCAAATTGTGTATAGTGCAGAAGATGAGCACAAATTATGGGGACAGTTGTCTTTCACAGAAGACAACATCCATATCCAGAGCATATAAAATAAGTCAAATGTCTAGAAACGTCAACTGTGTATAACTGAAGAGGTTTATATTAGTTTCAGATAATCCACAAGAGCCACTTCACTGACTGTATCCTGAGACAGACAAAACTTCCCTGTGTCATGCATGAGTAGTCCTTTTTGCCCTGAAAAAGTCAGGATGCTCCCAAGACATTTATTCCTAGAGAGGTCTGATCAGTTCATTGGACTTTATGAGTCACAACAGTGAAACCCTGATGGAGGAGTGTCTTAACCTTGTTTGATTATGGGATAAATTTTGTTACATCAGTCTTGCCTTTAAAAAATGAGGCAGAAAAAATAATCTCAGCAACTACTTTGCTTCAGCTATCTTTAATTATTTTTTAGTATTGCAGCATCTCATACATTTTGCTTTTTCATTCAAGCTCCAGTTCCTGGAATTCCAGCGTTATTTGAGCATTTCAGATTGTATTGCAAGAAAATGTTAGTTCTGGCATTCCTTTGCAGAGAGTAATTTGGAAACCTGACACAAAACTATGCTACAGATTCAGAAACAAAAAGGCAAGTACAAAGAATTGTATACTTTTAAAATCCCATTACTTTTAAGCCAGACTCCTGATTTTTTTTATTACTAGAGCTCTGCAGTAACTTACTGTCTTGATCCAACTGCTTCTGAGATTCAGCAGTCATCTGGAGTTGCTCTTCTGGTGTTGGCAATACATAATATCTTAAAGCACTATTTGCTATGTGGCATATTGTAAGCCAACATAGACTTTATTTAACGTTTCTGATTCTGTAATTGGATAGAATTCTTCACTCTTCTCTCCTATGGTTCAGCCTTCCTTTACAATTACTTTAGTCCATTTTCTTTGTGTGGAAGCTTTCTCTGGTGAAGGTCACGTATCTGGGTTGTTACTGGTGTGAAACTTATAGAATAAGTGCTTACTGTAAATTGAAGTCACTTTCTCTTCTTTTTCCTCAATTCAGTGTGTGATAACTGGGTATTTCTATTTCAGCTGCCCCCTAAATCTACAGACAGCACTTCATGCCAGATTCATTTTTTGGTGACTTGCAAAACTCTTCTGAAATGACTGTTTAGTCTTCATAATTGCTTCCAGGCTTTAGTGACTCTAAATGTGAGGAGCTCAGCTTAAAAATCAAGCCTAGATCTTTTGCAAGGATATACTCTTTTGTTTTCAGCCAGTTAACAAAAAAGGAGGAGAATAAAAAAAAAACAAACAACAGAAGTCCAGAGCCAAACATTGCAACATGTATTGGATACACATCCAGGGGTGGAAACAAAGCAATCCTTTTCTACAGACTGTCTCTAGGGTCTGATCCTGTTTTGCAATTGACAAAAAATGGTTATAAAAGATATTACACTATCAACAAAATTTCATTGCTGTTAAGGACAAGGTTGGCTTGGGACTTCTGAAGGCAAGGGACCTCCATAGGTTCCATGGTCTGCATGAAGCATGCATGGTCAGTGAATGTGAACAAGCCTCATAGGAAGCCTCAGTTCTGCCCTCCTGTCTGTGCTTTCAGTTTTGAGTGCCTGATGTGGCTGCATGGACCTGCTGCTGCCAAAAATACAGAAATTTCCAACATTCAAAATTGTACACACATAAATGAATGATGGCTTCTACCTTTGGTGAAGCCATTTATCCTTTGGAGTAGAGGACCAGACAGTTGAAAAAGACACATCTCTGCAGCTGCTCTAGTAATTGTGAGGATCTTGGGTTTTTTCCTCATGTTTTAAACAAAACAGGAGAAGAGCATTTGGTTTAAAAAACTTAACTTTGACTGCAGGTTACTAAATGTCAGTTGGATCATCCAAAACAGCCAGATTTTGAAGCTGTAACAGTCAATGATGAATGAGCAAATCAAGTCTATGTCATCACCATCATGTACAAAAATGGGTACTAAAAAAGAGTCACTGTTCTAGGATGGAAATCCAATGGCTTGATTTTCAGTAGTAGAAAATAGCCAGCAGCTCCCACAGAAATCTACTGCATCATTAACTACAGGAATGGATGCTATTTAATCATCTTTAATTTACATCCTGGAGAAATTTATACCATAAGACTTAACCTGAAGTTTAGGAAAGAAAAAAGTAATTGTGTGATGTCAAAAACAACACTTCATCTTCAAAGGCTTTTGGATCCCTTGACAGAGATAATCTGATAGTTCTTTTTCATCCTAATGATTCTAGTTTTCCCTCTTTATTTTGAGAGGAATTGCACACTTACTAGTCACAAATTTTTCTCAATCTTTACTAAATACAGATACATACATATGCAGAGGATTAGAAAACAGTTTTTAAAAGGTAATCTGACAGAAGAAATTATGAATATGACAGATCTAGTTGTTATGAATTCTGAGATTACATTTATTTTTCACCTAATGAATTTTAACTGATTTGACTACTATATCTCTCTCTTTGTGCAGTTACTTTGTCTCAGTGTTCCAAGAGCAGTAATGGGCACTGCCTAAAACCTAAGGAATGTTCTCATAAATTTCCTTTTTTCCTGGGAATCAGTAGCACTGCTGGAAGGAGTGAAGGGACATATACAGTCAGCATACATATAAAATATGGCAAACAATATTCAAAGACGGAGCAGACTTAAAACTGATAGCTGTGTTTTGAAATTCAGAAATGTTCTGAAAGATGAGAACAAAAGAATGAGGTAACAATTAATAAACTTGATGATTTCCAAAGTTTTAACTGCATTGTAAATATTTTGCAAAATTGCATTTTAATGCAGAACACACAATTACTTTCTGCCTTGCCAGCTCAGGGAAAGGAGCCCAGATTTCTTTCCAGTTTTTACCCTCAGAGGAAGATGGCATATTTTTCATGGTTATTTTTCACATGCAATCTCTGCATGCAGGAAAGTTTTTCAAGAAAGGAAAGGCTCACATTTCAAGAAGTGCTGTGGAAAATGTTCCATATCGTCAAGTCCTTGACACACTACATGGATATGTCAGAATGTCTTTATAAGGATCTGGAACAGTCAGTCTTGGCAACAGAACTAACCAGCAAACTCTCTGACCCCAAATTCCTCTATTTAGATAATGTTATCATGCATTTGACATGGGGTCACTGTTACTCTTTTACATACAGGAAATTTTCAGAAGAGAAACTGCGTAGCACTTAATAAAGAGATATAGTGTTTGAAGTGATAAAATGAACCCCAAAACAAATACATTGCAAATTTCCATTGATTTATGACTATACTAGTTTTCTTCCTGCTGAATGCAAGAGAGTCTAAACTATGAAACCATTCTGACAGATCACTTGAAAACTTGTTCTGTTCCTGAGAAGATTCATCTGACAAAGCAGAAAATGGTGTTAAAATGTACCATGTGATTCAATGGTACATTGAATGCATGAGTGATGTTTGACTTGCCTTACTAGCACCTCAAGTGCAAAAGATGTAAAATGAACAAATCTGAATAAACCATGTTAATTCCAGATTATTTTATTTGCCAAAAGTGTAACAAAAAGCATCCATGTTCAGCTCTTTCTCCAAGCCCAGCAGAGACCCTTTCAGACCCTCAGAGAATGCGAGTTCAAAAGTTCACTTGTTATTTGCACTTCAACACATTTGTAATGATTTTCCAATCTTTCTTCACACCAGAAGTTATATATATTACCTTTCTATAATAAGATAAAGTAGAGCACTTCAGGAAAAAAAAAAACCCAATGTGAATATTTTGAATGTATTTACAGGATTTAAGATTCAGTATATCAATATGTAAGGAGCAACTCTTCTCCAGAATACTTGACATCTTGTGTGTAAAAAACTTTAAATGTATCTGAATATATCCATGGTTGTTTCTCTTTCCCCAGTCTCACTTAACTTTCTGCTAAGTACTGCTTGCACTTCTGAAATATTAACGTTTAAAAAAATGACTCAGACTTGAATAGCCTAGAACACATGTTCCCACGCTGTGATTCAGTGGGTGGTTGAGTAACTAGGGATTAGATGGTTTTGGTTCCAAGAGCCACAAAACCCCCCACAAGATAGCTAGGAAATCTGAAATACATCAGTGTTCTCTTTCCTGTAAGAACAGCTTATTGTACTACCAAACCTTGTTGAAAATCAATTCTGTGATCTTTCAGTGACTCGGGGAATGTAAGGAAAATGCGACTCACAAACATGAGAAAAAGTGGCCTGTAAAAAGTCTTTTGGAATAGGGTATTTGGCATAAGTTGAAAAAAAATGCATTAAGTTTTTGCAACATATAATCACTAGATTATGTGCCTACCTGTCAATGTCAGGCATCTCACTAGTGAGATAGTCCATGAATCTACTACAGTAACTCTGTCTGGTGTTCATAGACGTGCCCATCTCTCAGTTCAGCTTTCATGTTGCTTCTAAAATATTTACCTGGCATTTTATTTTCAGGAGCTCCAGCAGTTTTTGCTTTTCTGCTCACCTTTGTTGCCTTCAGCATGTAATTGTAGGGGACTTTTAGCACAGAGCTGAGACTTGCTCATCTGTCAGTAGCCTTCCCAGCTGGTTCATCTCTAAACCCAAGCTGCTGCAGTCTTGGAAGCATCCAGCAACAAAGGCCTAAAAAATGTCAGGCCTTCTTTTTGGAGATGTGAAACTTCAGACCCAAATTTCAAAGCCATCGACGTCTGATTTCTTATGCCTTTTCCATTGCTGCCACAATTCCTTCCTCCCTGCCACATACTCCTCCATCCAGACTTCTCTGGGAGATGTTTTCTATATTTGAAACATCTTGGCACATGTGGGTGACAAAGTTTGGTAGAGCAGAGAGACTACAGAATCACAAGCTCACTCAGTAACAAAATGAAAAAGTGAAAACCGTTTTGGCCCTCTACCAGTGCTTCTTCTGGCTTCATAGGGTTTGCAGAGTAAGGAGGCTGAAACTGATCTAATCTCATAAGTGCTGGATGCTCTGATGCTGACTCCCAGATGTGCTCAAATCTGCAGGTAGATAAAATCTCAATCCAGAGTCAGTCTTGGGATGACCACACACTTTTGTTGTGACTTTTTTCCTTTCATGCTGTGCATGACAATAAACTGCATTTGGCATCTGAAGGCTCTCAGCTCAGAATGTAATTACAAACTTCAAAAGAGTGGTTAAAATGCCAATGAAGGACATGATTAGTTGCAAGCTTGCACAAGTCTGTCTGACAAGACACTGCAACAGCAACACACCATTACTTTGAAATCAATCTCACCCATCCCCATTTTTACCATGCTGTTACAGCAGTTTGACTCAATCAACTTTGCTGTATACCTTCAGGTCAATTCAGGCAGACAAAGTTGAGGCAACTGTATGTAGCAAATCTATCTCACAAAATGAGCATTTTCAACAGAGGCAGACTCAATTTCAGCATGAGGCTTCTTGAAAGCTTACCAGTCCTCAGTGTGCTTCCATTTCAGTAGCTCTGCTTTGATTTTCCATCACTGAGATAGTTCTGGTATGCATTACTAAAATTACTCTCATGACTGCTTCTGCCAGAAGTCCCTAACATTTTGAGGACTTCTAACCATCCCTTCTCACTTTTCACAAGACATCCACTGTCCTAGAATTGCCCCAGGACTTTACTGAAGAAAAGAAGCTCTTGAGCAACTTGCAGAATGGCCTTCTCTATTGTTTTAGAAGAATTCTTTTCACTGCATTCCTCAGGCTGTCATGAATCATCTTCTTGCAAAACTGGTTCTTCCAGCTTGAGCAGAGCTGGACCTGCCATCTGTGACTTCAGACAGAACAGTCCTTAATTCAGGTTGGTATTGTATACACGCATGCATTTATGTGCTAGAAGATCCTTAGAAAGACAAGATCTTGAAAGGAAAACAAAGCAGCAGCATACTAGTTCACTTTGCCTGTTTATTATGAGGCAGTTTTTATTTAAATACTAATATTATGATACTGCTATTTTATTCCTCTGTTATACTCTGGTCATAAGAACCTGATAAAATCAGGGACTGTGTGTAATAAAAAATACTTGTTTTCACTACCTGTTTACTGGAGAAAATTAATTTTTTAGGTTTTTTCAATCAGTTCCATTAATCAAAGTAGTAGCAACTTTCAATTCAATAATTCAGGTTTTTGTTCAGTAACTTTTAAACCTACCTTTCCTGTTTTTTGAAAACGGATCGAAGAAAGGTTCCTACAGTTAGTCAATTGGTTCACTGTTCTTCTAAACTTGTAAGTTCATTAAGGGAAAATAATTTCTCTGATCTAGAAATTAGCCTTGAATGCAACAATTTGTGTATTTCTTGCACGATGTGGATTAGTTTGTTTGCCAGAATTATAGGATGAGTACTAAAGAAGGAGTGGATAATAGGAAATGAGAGCCCACTAAAGCAACTAGAAGATAACATTCCTTTGCTAAAAAGAGTGATTTTATGCAGCTTAGGCAAAAATTCTTGGTTGGACTGGATGATCTTACAGGTCTTTTTAAACCTGAACAATTCTATGATGAGGTGGAAAATAATTAAAAAAACCTCTTACATAATTTGTTCTTGTGTAAGAACAGTAAACAGATAGTTCTGGTGTTGTAAAATATATTCAATTTTGTCAACTAGAAAGAAGGCCTATTCTTTGTGGCCCATTTCTGTTGCAAACCATGTGTGTGCTTGATTGTGTGCATAGAAATGTTGTAGTCATAAAAAACTAGCTGCTCGCATACTATAAAATCATTACTCACAAAGTAATGTCTAATTTCTCAGTCCCATAAATAGACTAATTTCTCAGTCCTATAAAAACTAGTGAGAGTTAGAAGAACCCATTAACATACATTAAGCATACAGTAAAAGTTGTGCAATCAATAAAGTTGCAAATTGCAGGTGCTGGCTTGCATCTAATATCTGAAAATTTTCCTGTTTTATATATAGGTTGGCTTAAAATAAAATTGTATTCAAATAGTTTATGTGCACATGTTTATGTAAATTTTTAAAGCTGAGACTGCTCTGTTCCTTGGAATGATTTTGTTGCAGAGAAGACATGCAACACAGAGTGAAGATACCTGTGCAGCTAAAGTACACCACAGTAGCTCTATTGCAATTTTATGCCTTTCCCCAGTAACAGTGGGGGTGGAAGAACCTGTTTATGGCAATATGGAATAGAGGATTTGCATGTGTGCACACACATGTCTATACTTTGTATGAAACAGAAAAGATCCCTGTTGCTGAAGCCTGGGGAGATGATCTGATGTGGCAGGAATGTCAAGATCACTGGATACACCCTTCCCAGCAACAGGCAAAAAGGAGGCTATTAGCTTCTTCATATGAAAGATACTGTTACTGCTACCATGAGTAAAATGTTTTAATTGCTAGAGGATAACCAAACAGACTTTAAAAAACATAATATTAAAACTACTTCAGGATTCTCATATGCTGAACTGCACCCTGGCAGGTAAAAAGCAATAGATTGCAGATCTCTCCTGTGCTGGTTCTCTTGGTGGAAACATTTATACTTGGTGTGTGCTACTGGAATGCAATCTTAACTTTGTTTCCTAAAGATGAAAAAAACATAGGAGCAGAATTTACTGGGAGAAAATGTTGATGCATGAAGGCAGACACCATTTTAATGACAGTTCATTACTAATGCTTTATTAAATGTCCATGAAATGACACCACCACAACCCCAGCCAGATACTGTAATCATAAAAGTCTCTAATTAATAACCCCTATTCCAATGCCTGGAATAAGATGAAAAAAAAGAACTTCAAAACCAATGCTGATTCCCTTGGAAAAAAAAAAGAAAGGAAAAGAGAAGAGTCAGAAAATACAAACAGGGATAAAGGATGCTGAAGGTACTCTCAGGAGAAGACTTCTAGGATTAATAACAGAAAGAATGAGAAGTCTGAAGCAATCTGACTCTGGAATGGCATGCTTTTTGCTCGAACAAGGAGTATTATTTTTAATGAATCTTCAAAGACATGAGCAGTATCAAGCAAAATTGAGTTCCTGGATTGCTGTATCTGTGTCACACACACACACCTGCCTTGTGTGCTCACAACATGCGTTGTGCTGCATTGACAGAGGACAGCAGTGTGTGTTTCACTTCCTCCTCCACTCCAAGCAAACTTCTGGATACCACAGAAAAAGGGATGGAGGAATAACTGCAAAATGCACCTGTAGACACTGCATCCTTGAGAAAGCACATGACAGCAGGCAACTTACCTCTCCTCCTATTGTGAGCAATTGACGGTATGGACCATTCATCAATGGTGACTGCAAATCTCTTGATCAGCTTAGCTGAAAATGTGTTCAGAATAGCAACACAAACTTAGATCAAACATGCATCTGCTTTAGAGGCTTCAAAGCAAAATATCCAGTAATTATACTGCTCAAGTGTTACCAGGTGTCCCAATGGCCATTTGGGCTTCTGACTTAGCAATAGCACAGCATCATCCTGCACCAGCTCGCTGCCTTACTTACTGCTCTGCCTTCTTTTTGCTCTGGGGTCATCATCTTTTCTTCTTCCCTCTCACTGCTTTTTCCCTCAGTTGGAGCCCTGGTTGGCAATGGGATACAAAGAGGCCTTGGAAGAGTCCTATAGAGAAGTACTGGAGAAGACAGTGATACCGAGAGTGGAGTTGCAGTACCAGAGCCATGATTCTGATGGAGGGGCTATAACACCAGAACAGCATGGCTTGGAAAGGAAGGACTTGTCACTGACCAACATCACTGGGTTACATAGGGTATCCCTGCTGGCGAGAGGAAGAGCAGAAGGCACAGCAGTACACACCAGCCTAGTGTAAGCAGAGCTCAAGTACCCAGTCAACATATGGTCCTTTAAGGGTGGGTGAAAAAACAAGTCTTGTCATCAATGATTCCTCCTCTGCTGACAGGAGACTAAGAAGGTAACTACAGCTACTGACACAAACTGATGCACATGACTCACATGAGGTTTCCCCTTGGCTTCTGCCACAGCTTGCCTGTCCTACAAGAGAATTTGGCAGCTCACACCACAGGGGTACGGCCTCTGTCTCACCTTGTTGAAATGACAGGTGCTCCAAGTTTGATTACCGATGATGATGGTGGTGTCGGGGCCATGGTTTAGTGGTGGGTCATCAGGAATAGGGTAATAGGGTTAGGACAAGGCTGGACTCTATGTCTTGAAGTTTTTTTCCCAGCCTGAGCAATTCTATGATGATACCGGGGTGTGATGGGGCAGGGTGCAATGAAAGCCACAAGCTGGAGAAATGCCAAGGTCTCAGGTCTTTCGATGGGGGAAATCCACCTACTTTCTGAGCAAGAAAACTACTGTGGAGTGTAGAGGACTGGCTGTGTGGAGTAGGGTCACCTGCCACAGCAGTCGGCCTTCTACTCAGCTTCCTGACAGGGTACAACAGGCCAAGAGGGAACCAAGGAGACTCCCACCAACTGCATGTACAGTCAGAGCATGACCTGATGTGACTGTAGACCACTCCATCCCATCACCACCCAGCCCTGAGGCTGCTCTGTCTCCCTGCCATGGAGCAGCAGGCAACAGCCCTTCCCCTCCCAGAGCTGTTTCCAGGTTTCCTGTCTCCATTAGAAACCAACTCCTTGGTCCCATGACCTGACTCAAGCCCCTGCCAGAACCACTTCCCCTCACATTTCCTGCACTGTTCTCCACTAACTCCACATGAAATGAGGACAACATACACACCCTAGTTTTTATCCTTAGTTTACTGTCACAGGGTAAAGAATGGGTAAAGAAAAACAAAATTACACTTACCTCATGAATGTTTTCACTCAGAACAAATTAGGTGCCCTAACCAGCTACACAAGGCAGTGACTTGCACCACAATAACTTGCAATCATTCTGCTGAAAATATCCTGAAAATTCCCTTGTGAAATTTCCCAAAATATCTGATAGCTATTACCCAGCTCTGGAAATTATCCTCAATTTCCTGTTTGTTTCTTCCAGCTGGGAGATCCATCAGATGACACTGGGCAGCGCCTATACTGACCACCGAAGGCAGAAGATGAATTTCAAAAGGAAACGTTTCTCCAAGAATAGGTATTTGATCAAACAAAATTCAAGGTCATCCAGAGGCTGGAGGTTGAGGCTAGGCAGATGTTAGAATGAAAATAAATGCGTGTGAAATTTCTTATGTGGCAAGCCCTCCATTATGGCTGCCTGGTTCAAGCCTTGATGTCTAAATTTAGAGCTGAAAAACAGGAAAAAGGGCAGAGGTATGGCTCAAATATTTTTCGCAGGTATTACAATAAATTTGAATATATTTATTTTCTTTAATAAAACAAAGTGATACCTAAAATAATTTAGGCTACCTTTAAGACATGAGGGTTTGGAGAGCCTTTCACCACAAAAGAGACTGCTTAATATCTTCCTGATTTGAAGAAATTTCGTTGTAATAGAAATGTCAGAGATGTGCACCAGTGGCCATCATTCTGAAACTTCCAGCAGGGTGCCATCACGTCCTTTTACATTTAAAGTCCCCTCTCATAAAAGCTGTATATTAAAATGCTTGTTGCTGACTGAGTATTAATGACTAGATTTGGTATCAACTTTCACTCCAAACCAGAAATTCTTTGAGACTAGAATGAACCAGCAAGTCCACATCCTTGAACACCTTTTGATATGTTCTTTATTTACATAGCTTCAAATAATAATTCTATACTGTCTCAAGTTTAACTTTCTACTCTTATCTTTTTCATTCAATCAAGACTATTTCCAACTGCTCACTCTGGGCCTGGTTGAAATTGTATTTTTAATCAAGTCTTTTCTGCTCTGTAAATTAATAAAATCCTTGTGATGCAAATCTTAGACTCTCTCTTTTTTGGGGCCTCATTTACATGTTGAATATTTTCTCTAGTATTTTAAGACTTCATACCATAAAAACACAGAAAATTTTATTTTTCTTTAGGTATTTATGAAAGCCAACAGAATTCTTTGGTCAGTTACATTTTCTGTTTCAATTTAAGGATGAATTTTTCATCTGCTTAAGCAGTGAGGTTCTTCCACAAAGGTTGTGGAAATTGATTGATTTAAAATTGATTTAGCGTGGGTACAAATTTGCACTCATGAAGTATCCCTCCCTTAGTGAACATTTTCATACTCACAATTTACTGCTTTGTTTTTTCCATTCACACTGTCTGAAGTAGATATGAATTCCCATGTCAGCATCTTGGACACAGCCTTAGATATTGGCTTGCTGTTAACTGAAGACACTACAAATGGCTGTGGTTACATCTCAGTATATTGCTGCTCCAACCCTCTCCTTGAAACTGGTATTACCTTGACACCCAAAACCCATCAAAAAAAGAGCAGTCCAGAAACCTCTTCCCCAGGACAGCCAGGAGTGCTTTTTAAATGAAAATCTCATTTCACCACACCATCTGTTGATTTAATTATTACAATCAATTACATTGGCAGTGCTTTGTATTGAAGCAGTTTTTATTGAAAAGATTGATTTTTTTCATAAATAAAAAAGGATATATTTTAAACTTTTTTTCACACATGAACATAAAAACTCTGAAAGCTTTTAGAAATCAAAATTAACTATACAAAAATTAGGCTATCAGTGTTAAATACTTAGATTTTTGTTACTACTAACTGAAATACATTTATATCGTCTATCAGTATAAAAATCTTCATAGTAATGGGTAATACAACATGAATATTTCCTTTAACTGAATGTATTCACATTTTCAGTACATAGCTATTTTCAGCCAGTTTCATCAGTCTATGCCTTTCTTTTTCGTGCAGTTCCATTAAGTTCTGAAGATGGTATTTGCAGCAGATGGTGTTGCTTCTTTGTGGAAGTGGAAATCCATTCTTCAGAGCTAAATAAAAACAAAGCACAGTAACTTATAAAACAAGTTATTTGGTTAAAATGACGAATAGGATCACATTAATATTAGATACATATATTTATACCAAGATTTAATAATAATATAGCTTAAAAGGAAATAAAAATTACCTTGAAAATCAGCCTTACGTGAACTCCACTAACTGTTGGTTAGTGTAAACAAACACAAATTAAAAAAAAAAGCTCCCATGAAAAACAAAACCCCAAGCTAGTTTTTGCTTTGCATTCAGGATATGGAAAAGTAATGACTGGATTCAGAACAGACTTACGTATATAATTTTTTCACTGTGTCTCTTCGCATTCTTTTGGGAGGGATGGGGGTGTCAGATATATCCAACATTAGGGGCTGAAGTAATGATTCAGTGACTTTATCTGATGGAGTCATACCTAAGAAGAAGTTGCAAGTAAGACCCAATGTAAAAAAATATATTCATCCCACTGGTTATAAATGAGCCCTGTAACAGTAGTAAACCTTTGAAGTAAGGTTTTAGATATGCCATAAATTTTATAGTATAGTTAATTTTATATTATATAGTTATATATGTCTGAAACTGAGATCCAAATTCACAGGTGAAAACTTTTGCTTTATCTACAGTTGTCATGGAGTAAATATTTTTCTTTAAAATATATTTTGAAATATCACAAATTACTTGATACTGTCATAGAAACCATTTCTAGCTAAGAAATACTATCCTTGCAGAATTAGGGGTGTTTCTTTTTATAGTACAATGTTTTGATTGTGTTTCCTTAGTAAAAGCAATTCAGCTCTTCACCACACGGTCATTTCTAAAAGAATGTCTGTGTTCTCTACCACTGGTACAGCTAGAAAAACAGTTAAACAATTTCATATTAGTGAGATCATAGTTTCAGGTTCACAGGACACTTACTGACCACATTTTTATTATCTGAACACATTACAGGGCAGTGCTGGCCTAGACAATATCCACAGCATCATACTACATACACTTTTTCTATTCTTTCCCTAAAATGAGACATATCTAAGCTCTTAATTTTAAAAATTTTCCTTTGTAGTCTGATTTTGTTAGTTTGCAAGAGCAGAACACATCTGGATGTAATTAACAGTTCTCCTCCTTTAGGACACCAGAAACACAACGCAGTAACCTACCCAATTTTTGTTCTATTAGCTTGAGGCTTTTCTCTTGTTCGGCAAGTTCCTTTTTTTTCTTTTGCATTTCTGGAGTGTTAAGTGACTGCAAATGTAAATCAAAGTCCTTATTCACACTATCAAGTTTCACCATGGCTGCACGGTATTGCTGAAGAAGATCTAATTGAACAAAATAACAACAGGCAAAACAGCAAGTAAGTGGTCATTTTTATTTAGAAGGCTACCAAATACAATCCAGACTATAAAAAAGATTCACCAGAAAATGTGTATTTCAAAAGCACAGCATTAAAAAAAAAACAAAACAGTGTCTGTTCTTAAAATAACTGTAAAGACAGAATGGGAAAAAAAAAATCACACCCAATATTCAATATTTTGATTCCTCTTTTCTTTTTGAGCCTGTATCTTAGAACACAGTAAAGTGCCAGCCAACTCCGAAGTTTATGTGGCAAACAGGTGGTTTTTTACACATCTTGTCACTTGCATGCTCTAAACCAAATTCTTTACTTTTGATACCATTAGAATTGCTCATGGGTAGTACACTTTGCTTTTAGTGCTATAAAGGTGAAGCTTGTATTTCTGATTCAAATTCTAGCCCAACCTTGTGGAACACAAGAACATATAACCGATTTTCACATGAAATTAAATTAATTCATGAAATTAAATCACATGAAATTAACATGTTAATTAATCACATGAAATTAAATTAATTCATTCAGCCCTTCTACTGTATGCTTAATTATAGAAAAATCCAATTTAATTTACCTTGGGTAATAATTGAGTTCAACAATTGAAAATGTGTTAAAAGACATATATAATATAATAAATATAATATAACATAACATAATATAACATAATATTTAGTCTGTGTATGAAATACTTAAATATTTTTTTCCTACTTGTAATATATTTTAACTGAATTGCTTAGGGAAGACATTTTTAGTCTTTTTCCTCCCTCAACTGGTCAGTGTTAAGTAGTTTGCTCATGTACAAGGCTACTCCAATAGGAACATGTGTTCTTTCTCATTCTTCTCCTACCCCTCTCCATTGCAATACTTCTAGGAACACTGTAATGGAAAAACTCCATGTCCTTTCATTTGAAAATTAAGTATTTAGGAATAACCTTATTTGTACAATTTTTTTAATGTTTCATAAATCAGTCAGCTCAGCTGTTACATATCAAAAGCTGCCACCTTTTAACTTAATTTATAAGTTCCTTTATTTAGAAAGGAAGAATCCAAGCACCTAATGAAATGTAAGTGATCCCACAGGCAATATAAGGTATCATCTTGTTAAAGAAATAATGTAGAAGATGCTGTGCATGACTGATTGGAACAGAAATTTTTCTACTACTGCTGGATAGAGCTCTCTTGCACAGTAAGAAATTCTACACTCTTGTATGCTGTTTCTAGATCAGAAAGACCTGAAACTTGTTTTTCCAGGATGCTGGAATTTAATCAGCTCAAGCTTCTTATGTTTGCAAAACTACCACTGCTTATACTCTAAGAATATCTCATATTTTTTTCACCAGGAAATATATAAATATTGGATATTGTATAGGTGCTATTTTTAAAAATAATTTTATGTTCCACTGAAGTTTTCCTTTTTATATTACATAAAATAATAACATAAGCAAGCAATCTAGTTTTAATAGTTCTGTATTTTCATGACTTCACTAACCCACCTATCTGTCCAGAGAAAGTAGAGTAAACTTTTGGCATGGGTGCTCCAAATACCATTCCTCTGAGTTTGTCCATAGGAGGAGCTTTATTCTGAAGGCCTCCAAATTTTCCATTGCTGCGAATCCTGTCTCCTTCCCGAGTCAGCAAAGTAGGGCAGTGCGTAATTTTTACAACCTACACAAGTATAAAAGATAATACTAAGTTAGTAAGTCCAAGGAAAATGTCTTTTCAGCAATGCAGTTGTGAGGTTTGGTATCTTTGAACAACGCAGCTTGTTCTCTAATGAGAATGTATTTCAGGAAATGACATTTTGAGACTCTTCCTTTCAAATAATAGAATGCATATATTAAAATTAAACTTCAGAGCTGCTAATTTTGAAAACTAGATTTTTCTGTTGTTTCGTTTATTTGTTTCCTCAGATTTTAACAGAGCTCTGGAGGCAGAATATAGATCTACACTGGGAAAAAGATAATTATCAACATACATCACGAAGTGAGCACTTAATTCATTTATTTGATGAAGATCATAGAATCATAGAATGGTTTGGGTTGGAAGGGACTTTAAAGATCATCTGATTCCACCCTGCCCTGCATGGCATGACACCTCCCGCTAGATCAGGTTGCTCAAATCCCCATCCAGCCTGGCCCTGAACACTTCCAGGGACAGGGCAGCCACAACTGCCTTGGGCAACCTGTGCCAGCGCCTCACCTACCTCACAGGAAAGAATTTTTTCCTAATGTCATTCCTAAGATGGGAAACTCATGCTGCACTGGCAGTAAGGGAGTGAAAGAGGCAACCAATTTTATATGCCACCAGACATCTAATGTACAACAGTACATCACCTGTACTGTTTAATGTTTTTATCAACAATATAAACAGTGGGATACAGCAAGTTTTCAGAGGACACCAAGCTGAGTGGTGCTGTTGGTAAGGCAGAGGGATGAGGTAAGCTCAGATGAACTTCATGAGGTTCAAGAAGACCAAGTGCAGGGTCCTGCATCTGGGTTGGAACAATTCACATTATCAGTACAGGCTTGGGTATGAGGTTTTAGAGAGCAGCCCTGCAGAAAAGAACTTAGGGGTGCTGGTGGACAAACAGCTGGACATGAGCCAGCAGTGTGAGCTTGCAGCCCAGAAGGCCAATGGCATCCTAGGCTGCATCAAAAGAAGTCTGGCCAGCAGATTGAGAGGGGTGATTCTGCCACTTTACTCTGCTCTGGTGAGACCTCACCTGGAGTACTGTGTCCAGCTCTGGTGCCCTCAATACAGGAAGGACATGGAGTTGATGGAGTCCAGAGCTATAAAAATGAACAGGGGTCTGGAACACCTCCCCTACCAAAGACAGGCTGAAGCAGCTGGGTTGTTCAGCCTGGAGAAAAGCAAGCCCCTGGGAGACCTGACAGTGACCTTCCAGTACCTGAAGGGGGCCAACAGGAAGGCTGGAGATGGACTGTTTATAAGTGACTGTAGTGATGGGACAAGTGGCAATGGTTTTAAATCAGAAGAAAGTAGATTTAGACTGGATGAAAAACAGAACAAGTTGCCCAGGGAAGTAGTTGAGGGCCTCATCCCTGGAGATATTTAAGGTAAGACTTAATGAAGCTCTGAGCAACCTCAATGAGTTGAAAGCATCCCTGTTTATTGTAGGGGGGTTGGACTAGATGACCTTCAGAGGTCCCTTCCAATCCAAATTATTCCATGATCTCTAAGAACAACCCTGCAGTACTCTTTCTTGTACTTCTGAAGAAGAAAAAAATTTCAATTCTAGCAAACTCACAAGCTGAAACAGTGTCAGGACTTTCTCAAGAGACTCTTGCCTGCTAAAATGTGTCCCATTAAACCTACATAAAATGGGTCAGAAAAAGGTCTAATAAGTTTTACATCAAGATTTTAGTCATTTCAATGAATCTGTAAATTCATCATGTGTCTCAGACTCCTATATTTTATTATACATATAGAGACTAGGAAAGTACTGAAGAACTTGCATTTAACAGTAACAGCAAAACTAAAAATTTTTATCTTTAGAAACATGGTCCCATGCTTCATAGCAATGTTAAAATATTTTAATTTGCTGACCGAAGGTCATTTTGTCAATGCCAATGATAAAGATTCCATTAACTGTAAAGTGCTTCAAGACCTACAGACATTAAGCACACTTAGAGCTAATGGAAAATTAAACTTAGCAATTTTTTTAAGGTTGTAATGCATTAAATATGTAAGTTTGCAATGTATTTGTTAAAAAAAATTGTTAAAAAATCAAGAATAGCTGAAACATACCTCTTTCCTGTAATGGTTGGCAGCATCCAAGTTATCTATAATGATAGTGTCACCCAAAAGCATCCCAAAGACTGAAAAATATAATTTTTTTGAACCATGAAATTTCTCTGCAACAAAATAACTGGAGTTTTGAAAGATCAATTCTGAGTCCTGATTATTACACATCTTCAGATACATGTAAACGAAACAGAATATACGTGATCTTTTTTCAATGAATTTTTATTCTGAGATGGAGATAAAAAGGCAAGCTTCTGTTTTCACTGAAGAATTCATAAAGAAAAGAATTTTGTATGTTTAATTGCTTCATGGTATAATTAATTATATTTTCCACCAAAATACTCCTTTGATATCTTACATTTATGAAGGCACACATAATGGAATACCAAGTTTTAGGACATTATACATGACAACTTTTTAAGTCCTTCCTGAATTTTGTTCTTTCTTAATGTTTCTTAATATTACATGGGTTAGAAAAGAAAAAACAATCACAGGCTGATGATCCAACTTCAAGACTTTTCTTGCTAACAGAAGACCTCGTGAGGAACATATGCTGGTATTTGTAAATGTTTCAGTTAAGTTTACTGCATGGATTATGATTTGTGATGTTTTTGTATTTCATTTTTTAAAAAGAAAAAAAGGGACAGATAATTTCTCTAGTATTATTTACCTGTCTGACAATGCTCTGCATTATCTGGAAATGTTAACAGATCTCTCGCAAACACAGGATTTCCAATAGGTCTGAAGAAGATTTTCCCGTTTCTTAAGTGAGGTAAAGGCCTAGTTAAAGAAAAGGGAGAATGAGGGAGCAGAACAGAAAAAAGTAAAGAGAGTAAAGAGAAAAAAGTAATTTGTCCTTATTTTATTATTACTTCTGACGACCAAGTCAGAAATTTCAAACTGAACTGAATGAATCTTAACACTACCACATAAGGTGATAAATGATTCCAACAACATCTGAAATGCCAGTTGTATTAAAGATGCTTTGGTGAAACATTAATTTGTAATGAGACATACATCAAACAAATTCATATGAATAATTTTATGGACAAATTTTAATATGCTAATTTATAACAACTGAGATTTTGGACCTTATAAATACACTCGCATATCAGATCTTTTCTGAAAAGCATTCTTTAAGATATTAGTAGTTATCTTCATCAGCAAACTATTTTTAGGGAGAGAATTATATTTTCCTTTATCTTCCAGAAAACCAAAACAACAGAATGTATTTCTTTTACAACAGATGATTTTAGAAAATGTTTTAGAAAATTTTAGAAAACTCACAAACTTTTTTCTTTTTAAAAAGTCAGAATTTGATTTGAAGCATTAGAATGATTTAAAAGAAGTTCCTGGTCTAGAAGACAAGTATAAGTGAATTTAAGAAAAGGTAGGTTGTATTCTCTTTTTAAAAGAAACACCATATTAAATAAAGAACAACATATAGCAGTTAGATATAAAGCTACAATTTCAACTAGTATTTCAAGTGACATTATTGTTGTTATATTATGTAGCCAGAAATTTTATCCTTCAAATCTTTAACAGAGGTTTAAAAACCAAATCAGACAGATAATGGCTGAAGAAGTATATATTAAAACTGCAGAAATTCTTATTATTGTTTTCTCTACCTGTTCCAATCAGGGAGTGTCTTCTTGTAAATAGAATCAAGGGGTAAGACTTGTTGTCGACCTTGAGTTTCATCAAAAATAGAACGAGCAGCTTCAGTGGTCAGTGTGACGACACAATCCATGTCGCTTGCCAAATGCCAAGAGATCACTTTTGCTGCTTCATTATCCTCAATTTGAGCTAAATGTGCAATCTGTACCAGAGAAGTTAGAAAAGTCATAATAGAAGCCAAAACCACCTCCTGTTTTCATACTAGTCACAATCATCCTGAAACCTAAGGCATTTAATTCCATTGTTGTTAGCTCCGTTGGAATAGCTGGTCACCTGATGTGTTGAAAATGTCATCTTCTTTTTAATGTCCCTCAAAAATTATTTGCCTATTTGGTTGGCTTATTTTTCATCACTACTACTTCCTGGAACTAAGACAACTCATTTAAAGGCTCTCCAGGAGAAAACTCACCTTGCCTAAAATATCCTGGTTGCCTTTTGGATAATTTGGGAGGGTACAAGTTCGCCGTGGCTGTTTCATTAGTACTTCTTGATCCAACATCTTTTGTTTTATAAGAGAATCCACGTACTGAAGCTGAGAATCAAACATGAAAATTAGAAAGCAAATATCACTGGGCTCAGCTGCAGAAGTAGTCATTGGATTTGCTGTAAATCAAGTTCCTAACAAAAAAATCATTCAGTAATTGGAAATAAGACTTAATACATAGTGAACCACTATATATAATCTCAGAGGACAGCAACAGAAGGCACACTGAAATTGTGACTATGAACGATTTTTCTACTATGTTTTTTTTTTAAAGACCTCAGGGAACGTTACACAGTGAGCTACCAGAGTTTAGAAGAGACAAAGCTGAAAAAAAATTGTAAATGAGCAGGAAACAATGACAAATATACAAAAAGAAGCCATTTTACAAAGGGACTAAAATTAACAAAAATTTAAGTTCGCCACTGATCCACAAATTGTTTTTCTAGTTTAAATTTTCAGGGTTCTCGTAACAGGTGCTTGTGTACCAGTGTTATTCAATAATGTAATATAATGATATACATTTCACATTAGGATTAGATATATTTCTAAGATGCTTTGGAGTTTAATAAGAAATCAACCGTACTGTGTTTATCTGTGGTAATTCAATTTGGTGTTTTTTCAGTTCATTCCTCAGGTGAATTTCTCTTGTTTCAGCTTCTTTAACCTGACCTGAAACCAGAAGAATCAACAGATAGAAAGGAAACATTAGAAAGTAACAAAACATGTCATGTAGAATTTCTTACAGCTTTTCAGAACTGTTCTACCTGCAGCTGATCCTGCCCACTTCTTAATTTCACATCAATTGTGATTTGTCCAGCTACTAAGCTATTTCAGCAGCTATCTCCTTAAGCTTCAGGAAGCAGTAAGTCCAGCCCTTGGATCAGTCTAAGAATGTAAGCTCTTTTTTTCTTTTCATGCTCAATTATCTTTCCAAATGGTTTGCCAATAGGCAAAATTGTGT
Source organism: Phaethornis superciliosus (assembly GCA_023637945.1). NCBI lineage: Eukaryota > Metazoa > Chordata > Aves > Apodiformes > Trochilidae > Phaethornis > Phaethornis superciliosus. Next base: position 48,833,393 of record JAJQWJ010000002.1, on the reverse strand, counting down.
TAGGTCTGGGGGTAACAGACTCTGGTAGTAGGGGAGGTGCTACAGATGTGCCTCCTATGAGAAACTAATATAAACTTTCCCTACTCCAGGTCAGACACATCTTTGGCTGAGGATGAGCCCATCAAGCAAAGGTGGTAGCAACTCTGCAATAACATATTTAAGAAGGGGAAAAGGAAACTGCAAAGGAGAGAGAGAGAGAGTGGGATGCAAGAGAATCACGTATGAAGATACCAAGGTCAGTGAGGAATGAGGGGAGGAGGTGCTCCAGGGCAGAGGTTCCCCTGCAGCCCATGGAGGAACACAGTGGAACAGATATGGACCTGTAGCCCAGAGGAGACCACAGCTGAGCAAATGTTGACCTGCAGCCCATGGAGTACATCATGCCAGGGGAGGCAACTGTGCCCAAAGGCTGTGACTGTGGGGAAACTGGCTCTGGGAAAAATTTGGTGCTCCTAGAGTCCAGTGGAATGTATTTTGTCCATGACCATAACTGGTGAATGAATCACCATCTTGTATTGACCCAGAAGCTTTTCCTTATACTTTCTCCTTCCTATCCCACAGCAGGGGAGGAGTGAGAGAGCAGCATCATAGTTCTTTGTTATAGGCTGGGCCTGAGCCACAGCAGATGGTGGAAGGAAAAAGTGGTGGCTGGCACTATCCTCTTTTGCCTCTGATATGGGACACCACTTTCTGGACAGCGTTTCCTCAAAATCTTCTATGTGAACTGAAGCAATGTTGAAAATAAATGAGTAAACAGGTAAGTTGTTTTCCACTCCCTCTGTTCAAACAGGCTTATATTTGGAAATGTTATTTAAGCATAACATATAATGTTGGGCTGTGACTGACTCTCCTGAGACATGCAGAGATCTGCAAATATGAAAAAACACACCTATTGCTTTTCACACTGAAATTCAGGCATTTGCATACATAATAGAAGCATGCAGAGTAAGCAACATAGCCCTGCACTAAAATGACAAGGAAAAGCAACAATCTAATTCTAATAACTCTGTTTAATAACACTTGGAATTTTACTTTAACTCAACTCTAAGTTCATCTATTAAAACAAACCTTCTGATCAACAGACAGGACAATTCACAGAAATTATGAAAAGAAAATATTTCTTTCACCTCTCCTATTCCTGTAAACTACTGCCCTTACACTGCTGTTTAACATACTCCATAAAGAATTGTATTTGCCAAAGAACAGAGACATAAACAATGAATAGTTACAGAACACTTTTCAGCAATGTACATTGTTAGTGTAGAAGCATGTGGGGAAAAGGTTAACATTTTGAAAATGTAAGAGTGACATTTTGGAAGAGGATTATCTAAAGTTCATTCCCTAAAATTTTGTTAGGCAACTCTGGAAACAAACAACAAAATAAATCAGAGCACCAACATCAATGTTTTATTTGTTCTTTTGACAGATCTGACATAAGATGTTCTACCTCAAATCAAGACCTTTTATAGGTAAGGTCCATCCAAATAACCAAATGTTTCCCTGCTAATGCAAAGATATAGCAAAGAGCCAGAAGGGAGTGAATCTCATGATTTCAATAACATTTTTTCTCCCTCATCTACATTTTAAAACCTATTAAAGGATAAAAAAGTTTAATTATCAGGAAATTTAATTATATAATTGAGTGAACTTACATTTCATTTCAGCTACAAGCTGATTAGTAGTATCAAACCAATTTCTGTAAACACCTATGGACTGAGATAATGGGTCTCTCTCCCTTGTTAGTGTTGCCATCTGTTGCTGCTTCTTGAAATCTACATAAATAAATAAATATATATTTAGAAGAATATAAAGTAATATAGTTGGTTCAAACATCAACAAAAATCTATAAAGTTATACAGTTCTGAAGAAATATTATGGACCAAAAAATAGCTCGTAATAAGGAAAAGTAAACATTTTAGAGCAATTGACACATACCATTGTAAAACATAAATGACAGACGGTATGGTTCCAAAGGTTTTTTCAAAGCTGGTAGATCTGGCTCAAATACAAGAATATATTCAGTGCTATCTCTCCCAGGACTGTTTTCAGCCAGCACAAGGTTCTAGTAAGACAAGAAAACATACATAAATTTATGTTCACAGCTGAGGTAACACACAAAAATAAATTAACATTCTTCAAATATTAAATCTGGTAAGTTACCTGACATATTAATGTCTATACAATATTACTACAGTTTTAAGTATTTGCTTGAAAATGCACTTCATACCTAACAAAGAAGTAAAATACATCAATTTAGCAGTAACTATTTTACTATTTGAAAATTAAGACTGTAATTTTACCTGTTTAAAAACTCTTATTTTTGTTTATATATTTTACTTAAGAGACATATGCTCAGAAAAAATATTCTCTGTGCTGTCTCACAAGCAAGATATCCTAAAATTTACTTCATTCAGCTTGAGAATAAATGCATACGCAACATTAACAAGAAAGATCCAAAGCAAAAGCACAGAGAAGGAAAACCAAACTATTCCCAGTGCTGAGTTAAAGTTACTGCTGTTACCATGGAAGTAGACAGCAGATCCCAAATGAATCAATAATAGATATATATCCAAACCCTAACATAAACATCCTATATCTTATCAATCACTCATTGAAAAGACAAACTAAATCTTTTGCCTTTCTTTACAAACACAGGGAAAATTATAAAACCATCAAAAAATGTAGACAAAAATAAAATTAGTATAGGCAATATCTAAATGTGTTGTTACTTTGGGAAAGGTAACATGCATAAAATGAATAATGCTTATATTAAAACTCATAATGTTTCCACCTTTAATATGTAGAAATTGCTACTCAACTGGCCAAATCAAGAGAGAGGTGGTTGCAGCCTAAAAGAAGAGATAGATATATAACCTTCAAAGACAGTCTTCATGTCTTTCAAAAATATTGCAGCTAAATATTTTATCAGAAGAATTCTGTAGTGGAAATATCTTTTCCTTAGAAAATTTATACTAACAAAAATCTTATATGTTTTCCTTCATTAAACAAATTCAGTATCTCTAAATCTCAGTGTAAGAGTAAACATGTCAGACTATCAGATTCATTATATTATTCCTCAATGCATATAATTGTATTCATAAAGAAGAAGGAACAATTTCAAAATAGTTGAACAAGCATTGGTGTGTCCCCTCCCCATTACTAGTCATAGGAAAAGTACATTGCATCACAAACAACAAACCCTTTCCACATGACCTCTGTGAGCTGCATGAAGTCAGAGAACTCAGTATAAACTAAACAACTGAAAACTAAGATAAGAGATATGGGATTCACTGGAATGGAATTACTCCTGATGGAAGACAAGGGAACACAAGTTACTGTCAGAGCAGTATGGTCTCATCAGATCACAGTAATGAGAAAACAGAAGAACACCACCTCCCCCCTCTCCAGCAAACCAAGAATAGGTAGGTAGAAAGAAAAACTGATGCTGGTCTGCGAAGCTACTTCCAAAGAATAAGTTAGAAAAGGTGGCTTAGAATGAGTTAGAAAACATCTTTAAAAAATGGGATTGTCCTTCAACACACCTTAAAATTGGTGGAAGATTTATGACTTCAGGCTAGTAAAACTTGACAACCAGAGAAACCTAACAAGGTAGGGGTATACTTTTGCTCTGCAGTTCTTCTGTGATACTTCAGCAACTTTAGAAAACACAAATCTCAACTTATTTTACCACTATGAGTAGTCCTATTGAGTGAAGCTCTCTGAAAGCTTTTAAGAAAGATACAGTGACCATTCCATTCAGAACAAATGTGCAGCTGTTGTTTCTTGTTGTTGTGTTTTGAACAGTTTCTGGTTTTGTGCATATAGAAGTTTTAACTTGTGTCTTTATATTACATTTTGTAACAACTGTTACAATTGAACATGCAGGTTTTAAAAATTCAATTTGTATTTATTAGGGAAGATCACTGAATTAAATGACCACAATATGCAGTACTTTCAAAGGTATGCATGATGCTGCACCCAGACATTCAAACTGAACTAAGGCAAGCATTTTTAACAGTCAAGGGCACTCATGACTGAAATAAAATAGTATTGTCTTTACTTCTTCAAATGAGGATAGGATGTCTTTCTGCAAAGTATATATATGTCCAGTTAATTTGACAAAATGTAAAGAGATACTGATAAATTTACATATGTATATGAAGAGGTAAGACTACATGATCTTAACATATTATAAATAAAAATGTAAAATACAGCTAATATTAATGGTTTGACTAAAAATTGCTGAAGTGTTTATTTCATGTGAAATTCAAACAATGAAACGACTTATCATGGATCCCTCTCCGTGTCCAGTCCCTAACTGAATGTACTTGGAAATGTTTCTTGCTTGGCAAGGATAAACAGTTTAAAAAATGTCCTTCGTTTGGGTTTTCTGAAAATCAGCAACCAACCAAAGAAGAAATAATTTATCTATTTATTTTAAGGGAAGGCTACAGTATGTGCTAATCATTCACAAAACATGATAAGGTATAAGATCAACTTTCAAACTGTAGGAAAAGAGGCCCCATTAGATCCACTGAACATGGAGTTGTGTATTTCAGTCACACTTACAATTGCAGCTGACCCTCTGTCAAATGGAAACTCAATTGTACTGACTTTCCCCTGAAACTGTGGGATCTCTGTATCATCTTCATTGGGGCTCTTTATTTTTGCTATTATTCTGCCAACTAGATCAATTCCGGTGTGGTTGTTGTATTCATCCTGTAAGTAAGAGACAAAAAAGTTAGTTTGTAATGTGACCTGAACTAAGTAATACATTTACACACTGTCAATGGGTTTATGTGGCAAGGTGCTGGCAGAGGGGGGCTGCAGGGAAGCCCCTGTGAGGAGCAGCCGGGGCTGTGTTAGGTTGGACATGGCCAGTTCCTGTCTCCAACTCACCCATCACAGAGCACAGCCAAAGCCCCTCACCCAAAACAGTGGTTCCTCTGGGAAAATATATTTAAGATGGGGCAAAAATGCACAGGCAGAAATGCACAGGAAAAAAGAAGAGAGACAGCAGAGAGAACACCAAGGTGAGACAGGGTGGAGGGGAGGAGGTTCCCAACAAAGATTCCCCTGAAGCCTCTGGGCAGGTATTTCCCTGCAGTCATGAAGGACCATGGAGCAGATACCCACAAAGAGCCTGTGGAGAGGGCTCACACTGGAGCAGTTAATGAAGGACTGACACCCATGGGGAGACCCACACTGGAGCAGGGAAACTGCAGAGGAAGGAATGGCTGAGAGGAGCTGTTACGCTCTAACCGTGAGCACCACCATTCCCCATCCCCCTGTGCTGCTTGGGTAAGGGTAGAGGGGTGTGAAGCAAAGCTGAGCCTGGGAAAGGGTAGGGTGGAAGGTGTTGTTTTAAATTTTTTGTCTTTGTTTCTCACTACCAAGAACTATTTTAACTGGAAATAAATTAAAATAATTTTCCACAAGTTGAGTCTGCTTTGCCCATTGCAGTAACATTTTGTGCATTTCGGTAATTGGTAAGTCATCTCCCCATTTCCCTGTGAACACTCAAAGATCAGGAAACCTTATTTTTTGTAATAGAAAATTTCTACAAGAAACTCTCTCTTGGAGGAAAATCATGGAGAGAAATATCTGCTGTATAAAAGATGTAGCTTTCACATAGGGGAAATCACCAATTTACTCTTTTTTTTTAAATTAACCTGCAAAGGGATAGCAGCAAAATTCAAAACATTTTTAGTAACCTTATATTTTTCCCTTATTATGATTTTGTATTGAAGTATAGTTACCATTACATGGAGGTATAAATCCTTGACCAGTGTACGGCTAGTAAGAGTTCGAACATTGGAAACTGCTGGAGTAGCTGGTAAAGAATCGGGTAACAAGCGTACAGGGTCATTAGGTACAACTTCAACTATAATCTAGCAGAAAAAGGAGGAAGAATAAAATAAAACAAAATAAAATAAAGACTGATATAATTCAGTGCAATTCATCTGCACACATGGGTTGCTCAAAAAAATACTGAAACAAATATATGTGAAATTTATTGACAATCTTGAAATAAATAAAGAAATCAGTATGAGCATAAAACAGTTCTAGTAGGGTTGTGAATTATGCAGCTGTTTTTCCACAAGATTTGTTTTTTTATAAGAGTTAATAAAAACATCTTTTTATAGCCAACAGTGAAATCAGTAGTTTAAAAAGTGTATTTTTTTTGTGAAGCTTGTAAGCTTAAGTATTTGCATTCTGAACCTACAGTGTATCATCATATTTCTCCCTGAGGATTCTGTATTACATGTTGGCTACATTTAGTTAATTATAGATTCAAACCTGGTCACTGATGAGCATATTTGTCTTATCCATCGCAAAGGTAAACTGGATACTGTAAGTGCCCACTCTCTCTGGAACCATTTTATCCCTGAAAAAAAGATCAAAACAAAACAAAAAAACACACAACCAAACAAAAAAATATAAAAATCAAGTCAATATTGAAGTGACAAGTATGTAGGTATGCAAGAAATTCAAATTCTGAGTAGTCCTCCAGACTAGCTAGAAAGTCCTGCTAAGGCATGACAAATTTTAGTACTCCTCCATAATATTGAGGAGAGGAGTATAATAATGAGGAGAGGCGTAGGAAAACCTATCTTATCAATAGGTCGCTAAGGGATTGGTGCCACTGGCAGAACTTTGGGATTTTTGACCATGGGCCAAATTTCATCATACCTCGTCTCTTCAAACCAGATGGGCTTTATCTATCTAGCAGAGGCAAAAGGACTCTAGCACATAAGTTGTCAGGGCTGATAAGGAGGGCTTTAAGCTAGGTTTGAAGGGGGAAGGGGTTGAAACCGGGCTCTCTAGAAAGGAGCCCAAGGGTGGACAGGCCAAGTTAAGAGACAAATCAGCAGCCCAGCTGAAGTGCACGTACACCAATGCATGGAGCATGGGCAACAAACAAGAGGAGCTGGAAGCCATCGTGCAGCAGGAAAGCTTTGGTGGTGGGATGACTCCCATGCCTGGAGTGCTGCCATGGGTGGCTAAAGGCTCTTCAGAAGGGATAGGCAGGGTAGGAGAGGTGGAGGGGTAGCTCTGTATGTTAGAGAGTCTCTTGACTCTGAAGAAATTGAAGTCAGTAACAATAAGGCTGAGTCCCATTGTCCAGCTTGCAATTTTACAGCAGATGAAAATGACATTGAAAAGAAGCAAGAACTACTACTAGACAAGTGACAAGTAGATGATGTACCTGAAGTAGAAGAAGCCATCTTCCTTGTCATCCTTCACTTTACTACAGCTAAATGTTGTAACCTGAAAAGAAAGATGCCAAAAATTCAATGCAATATACTGAAAGTTAAAGTACCTTACCTATAACATGCTATCAGGCCTTAATGATTTGCAGCACTGATAGCATAAAATAATTAAATGAGATCACCTATAATTTAGACACTATTATTCATATTCTTAATTCTCAGACTCAGGCAAATTTAGGGTGGACACTTTTGATAGTCTCCCTGCTATTAGGGTGCACTTATGTCCTTACTACAATCTTGACATTTGAACAGTCTGACAACTTTAACAGGACAGATATGGATTAAAAAGATTGATTGACATGTAATACTAGTTATTTAAAATCTATAGAATATTAATCTAAGTCAAAAAGTTTCTACTACAAATATATATGCCTTACACCACCATTTTGACATCCATTTTGAAAATGGATTTTGATGACTTACATCTGCTGGTGTCCTAGTTCCACTGCTCTGTGCTTCCCACATTTTCATAGAAATCCGTGCTGGATTAATATTTTTAATAATGTTGTCATCTTCAGAAAGGACACTAACCATGAAATCTGTAGAATGAAAGACAACATTTGTTCAAGATTATTTTTATTCAGAACTAAGAACATCAAATTCCATGAATTTCTGCATCTCCCTCACACCTAGAGATGAAAAACAAAAAATCCATATTCCAAACAGAACCCAAACAAGAAAAACATTAAAAAAACAGATATGCAAAACATTCTCTCCTATTTCCTGCAATTAGACCAGGTAACAATCATTTGTAAAAAAAATACCCACATACTTTATCCAATGACAGCTTTAAAAAAGCCCTCACATTTCAAGTCTCCCTTTCTCAGATCATCATTCTTATCAAAACAGTAAGACAGGCTTACTGCTTTCAGAAAAGGACAATCAGTATCTAGTTAAGTAGCTGATTCCACCCTTCAAGAACAGGAAATCCAGATCTTCCTCTTCCTTGACAAGTGCTTTTGTCACTGAACTACAGGATACAAAGGTGTAATAGCTGTAAGGAGACTGTGCCCACATCCCTGACATTTCCCCTATCCATTTGGCAACCTGTAATGAAAAGGACTTAGACTCTGAATCTGAAGTTTGGCTAAATATGTGCCACAGACTAATGGCACATATTTAAATCTGATAGAAGTAGGATATAGGACATGTTTCACTCCTACATTTGCTGTTGACTGGCTGTACAGTTCAAGATACTTGCCAATTTATATCCCCATCTGAACAATTCAGTTTTCCTATATATTCCATAGTAAGATTAATGGTCTAAAGGAAATAAAATCCAAACTAGAATAAAGCTACCCTTCTTCCAGTTAAAAATGTGAACCAAGCACTTTGACACTGGTTACAGGTTGATTTCATGCATGTAATGGAGGCTGTGCTGCTCACATAGAATTGAATTTTGAACTTTAAGGAAGGATTGTGATTTGATGTGTATAAACATGTCAGGCATGACTTCCTCCAGTGTCACCAATTGAGTGTATTCGATTTCACAAGTAAATCAAATAATTAGGATGGTTATTAAATATGAGGTTAACAAGAAATTTAATATCTAATTATATATCACAATTTAACACGAGACATACTATGTTATTTCCTGAAGAAGCTGTTTAATTCTCTTTGCCTCTCAAAGCCTCAGTGATCTACACTACACACTACATTTGAAAAAGATCTGTTTCGAAATAGATGATCTTTAAAGATCTCTTCCAAGCCCAACCAGTCTGTGATTCTGTGATTTTATAGTATGCTTCTTGTCATCAAAAACCAAAATCCCTTGTAAATTTACTCAGGTTTGTAACACCTATCTTCTTTCCATAAAAATGTAGGCTCATCAAGTTACAACAGTACAATTGTCTTTGAGTATGAACCTTCCTTAATCGAGAAACAAGTATCCCTACCCCGGACTTCATATTTATGGGAGATATTCTGTTTCTCAGCTGCTGATGCTAAAAACACATCCTTTTTGTTATTTTGAATATATTGCTGCAGTTATTTTATATAGGCTTGGGATGCAACAAATGGATTTGTATGAAGATTTTCTCGGGTTTTTTGCCACCTTTGAGAGGTATTTATTATCTGGGGGATCAAGAAGTACTTACAAAGGAGTACAGAGAAGAGGTAGGAAAAATTCAGATGCTTTCACACTGTGAAACAGGAACAGAACTGAAAAGACTCCTTAGAAAAGCAACTTTTGTTTTTACTTCACTGTCAAATTCAAGAACCATATCTCATATGGTTATCAAAAAGAAGACTTATTTCCTGAGCTAATGGAAGTAGTTAGTATAGGCCTCTTATTCGTGCCAAAGTTTCCTTATAGAAAAAACCAGAAGTTTCAAATTCATTTTTGCTTTTAGCAAAAGATGTTTCCTCATGGTCTTAACTTTCTAATCTTCATCTGTTTATGTATTGTGAATAATACAGGGACATAAAACGTGAGAGATTTTTTTTTTCCTTTTATTACTCAGCAGCCTTAGTCCAGAAGCAAAGATCATTGTTTTGTGAAAGAATCCAGACAGACAAGAATAATCTGCACTGTCCCTGCCACACTGCTGATTGCTTTTTGGTTCCTCATAGCTCACAGCTGCCTCCAATTTCATGGATACCTCCTTTGTTACTATTTCAAAGAATGTAAGATGAGGAAAAACATGTATGAACTAGCTCAGATCATCTTTTGGGAAAATCAAAAACTAAAATACAGTATTCCACTAAGGACTGGAAAGAAATTCTGTATTTTATTATTTATAGAGAGACAAAGTCAATAATTTGAAACAGATACATAAGAGGTCTTTTTGCAATGTTTTCCAAAGAAGTTGTGTGTATCTTTTTTCTCCAAGAGCTACAGAGACATTTCAGATATGACTGCTGTGAAGAAGTGGGACAAAAAAAACCCCAAAACCCCAAAAAATCAAAAAAACCCCAACAAACCAAAACAAAAACACCACAGGTTTATAAAACTTTTGAGTTGTTGGTTTCCACCAAAGAATCCTTATACTTACCAGGGAAGGTACCTCCTGCTGGAAAAGAAGTATTTTTGTCATATTTAACATTCAAGCAGACAGGTTTGTCAGGATCAGGCAGGACATTTAATTTGATTATAGGACAATCTAACGTAGTCTTGTTGTATGATGCTTTAAGCTGTAAAGTATGCTCTCCCCTGAAATATAGAGAAATCATAAAAAACGTTACAGAGTATCTTCTGAAAAGACTTTTTAAGTTTAAAAGCTCAGACTTTTAAGTTGGATGCATATGAAAGTATGATAAAATACCTAAATGTCATCAATAGTAAAGGCAACAAAAAAAAGTGATAACACAAAGCAAAACAAGTGAAATTGTAAGCTTAAGATACTAGCTTATTAAATTTAATGTAGCTTTCATATTTCATTAGTTTGCTCACATTTCATTGGCTATCTGTAACCCACTAGCAACTACAGCTTCAATATGTGGAACACAGCAAGGTGGAAAGCAAGCATTCTGCTTTGACAGTTTCCAAAGAATGAATTTTCACACAACTCACATCTAGCAAAGTGCATTACAAGTATATAAAGAGCTCCAGAGTTCATTGTTGGTGAATAACTTTTTTTACAGTACTAAAAATTTAATGTCAAGTTTTGAAACAGAACTGAGAACACAGTATTTAACTGCATAGAGGCTGTATTCCCTAGCCAGTTTTGATTTTGCTATAAAACAGTATGATGCTACCCCTGAACACACCTGTTTTTAACCTTCAGTAATATACTAAGAATGAATATTCATCATCCTTCTGTCAAGATGGAGGCATTAAAAATACAACATCAATAGCACACAAAATAGATTTTCTTCCAAATGTAAAATAATAATATAGATCAAATCCTACAGCTTTGAATGCAAAATTATTAAATTTCCAAGGTATTTCATGGCAGTTAAGAACAAGAACTTACTGCTAGCTCCTAAGCTACCTAAAACCCACTTAGTCTTGCAAGAAAAGCACAGGGATACAAGGAGTGGGTCACAGAACTGTGAACATGAGGAGGATACGAAAATAATAAATTTGAAAAGTTAGATGGGACATGTTTGTTTAAGGGCAGCCAGGGTGACTGACAAGAAGCAGGAGCCACAGGACACAGATCTTCAGGAAATGAGACTTCTTCAAGTAAGAAAAATAAACATGTAAATTTTAAATTATTTTGAACAGTATACCTAAGCCCTTTAAAATAATGACTACCATGCAGAAGAAGTAAAGTTTCAACACTCCTAAAATGTTTTCCTGCTTTGAAAGCAGTGTCTGGATCTAGTCACCCAAAGACTGTATGTTTCAAATATTTTACGTGGCACCCTCTGCACTAGGTGCAGGTTGACAATTACAAGCTGCGTTTTACCATGCTTCAGAAAATTAGAGCAGTAGTTTCTCAGAAGACCAAAAGAAGCAGCTATTGCATTTTATTTAGTTAAGCACCTAATTTCTTAAAGCTTACTAGCTGGCCTTCCACTGTCATGTAAATAATAGATGCTTGCCCTTAGCTCTGTGTTAACTCTTGGTAGGTACTTTACAAAATACACATCTTAAATACATCTAGCAAGCGACATTTCAGTATTTCACTTTTTTTCTGTATAGTTTTCACTACTTACCTAGGTGCATGAATACTAATAACTCCTAGGTTAGCCCTACCATTTTCATCTGTTTTAAGTTGCTGGATTGAAGGAACAATCTGTCAAAAAAAAATTTTTTTATTTTTTCAGTAACACAGAAGTAGTACCAAGTCTCAGAATAAAATGTTTATCTTATTTGCCTGCATACTGTCTTTCCATTTGAGCAATAGCTTCATTGTACTTTGGCACTCTAAATAAGGGAAAGATACACTGTTGTGAACACAACATTAAAGGGTTCCAAAATTTTCTGTGCCAGTTTTTTGAAGATAGTAACTTTATTTGAACTATTTTTTGTTCATTAATACGTTCAAGTATTTTATTAATGTTATTTATTTAATTGCTACTGATGCTATCACATCATCCATAGCACATGTTAATGTGAGTATATTTTCAGACTCTAAAATCTTCTATGAACTCCTTATTCCCTTTTACAGTGCTCTTCCAGTCTGCACAGAAATTCCTGGGTTTGAAAAATTAATTAATGATACATACATTCTGGAGTAAACTGAGTAAAAACAACTGAAACACATGTATCTCTTCCCCTCTCCTCATTCTATTCCCACTGCCAAAAATATAAGACTGCTAGACAACCCATAGGAAAGTGTTATGCCAAGTGATGAAGTTCAGTACCCTCTTTACCAAAACTCCAGGATAAATGAGAATGAACATCTATACTGTAAGAAACAGCATGTAATCAATTGCTAATAATGATAACTTCTTGTCAGTGTTCTTTTAGGACAACAATACAAATGACTTGTATATCACATATCTACCTAGCACATTAAAGTCTGATTCAAAAGTCATTTGAAGTCACTGGAAATTCTGCTAAATTACTTAGAGGATTTCTCACTGAATCCCATGGTTAGAAAGGAACTCCCTTTTAAATATCTGGTGTTATTCAAAGTGTGTCTATTGTGTGCACCCTGTGTTTGCTTCACTGAAAGTAAAATCTTGTGTCTGATACTACCATTAAGTCATATTTGACTTTACACATTACATGGAAAAGAAGCTATCACTTCACTTCCCTCATCAACCACAACTTTTTGAAAGCATGGATTCCAGTGTAGCAGGTAAGAGAATGTCCAGCCTCTCATAAAAATAGGTATGAATCTTAAGAATACTAACATAAAGCACTCTGAAAGTAGGCAGAAGCTATTGACATACTTTCACAAAAACAATGTTTTTAGAATATTGGAAGTAAAACATTTATCCAAAATTATTTTCATTTCCAAATCTCGCTTCATTAAGTTAAAGAAATGAAACTACTTTAGGAAAAAAAAAAGCGTAGAAGTTGATTCATAGTTTTTCAGGTATGGGATCATGAATTTATCCTACCATGAATTTATCCTGCCCCTGGAGAAAAGCAATGGCAAAAATATGTGCTTAATGGTTCAAATGAAAAGCAGCATTGTAAAGATATGTGAAGAAAATTACCAGACGCCTCATGAACTCTTTTGAAGAGTATACTCAACAAAAAAATCTGTATCTGAAATTACAGTACATTACAGAACAGAAAGTTTTAATTTTTACAGGGACCAGTGCTTTGTGTATTCCCACTACTAAGCTGTGTTTCTGTTCAGCCATACTAATCTAGTTTTGGATCTGTAAGATACAGAATGTAGTACAGGAACTGCATGCTGCAACTGCAGAGTATCTATCAGGTGTAGGAGAGTTAAAAGAGGATGGAGTGTGAAATATAGACAGTTTATCTGAGAATTTCAGCTTCCAGAATCTTATTTCCTTTGGGAGACTATATATACAACCAGTCTGAAATGCCAAGGCAAGACAGTTCTATAAAGAGGTTGTCCAAGATACTCATGAATACCAATCTGGTGTCTGTGCAGCAATCATGCAGTTGATTGCTCTGCTAACGTACACAAATCACTCTAAGAAATGATCCTAGTGTTAAGCCCTGGGAGAGCTCACACTGTACTAAATACATTAGAACAAGGATACACCTAGGCTTCCAGAATACTTTCTCCTGGCACATATTCTCAGCTGGACAAAACACATGCATACTTTGAGACATGCTGCTAGTCCTCTCTGGATGAAGGGATAATGCCTGAAAGGACACAGTGTGCCTCCACAGTGTCTATTTGATCAAGGAGTACAGCCACCATTACTGTCAACATTGCATAGTCACAGGAATAACACAACTAGAGAAGGCCAAGGAGCTGCAGCTGCCAAAGGCAGAAGTTGAGCCAAACAAAAAAACAAATCCCAAAGTATGAGACAGGCTTCTACAGCAAGGGATTAAAAATGACAGAAGATAACTGTTCAAGATATAAAGAAATTTTCTTTAGAAAAAACAATAAAAAAGTAATAGTAGAATATTACAACTGGGGGAAAGGTGAGGCAGTTCTTAAGGGCTGAGCAAAAGGAAGCTCTTGCCTGCTGTGTGTTCTGAGAGAAGTGAGAGAGATAAATGCAAAGCAGGCATGAACAAAAAGCAAACAAAAACATCCTTGTATGAAAAAATGTCATGTACAGAGGTGGGATTAATCCTGTATCTATTATGTACACATACCATGTAACAGCCTCTGCACTAAGTTAGGAATGTTTGACAATTTTTCTTTTTTTCATTAAGAACAAAAATTTTAATGCATGGAGAATTCTGTCAAGCTCCTTTCTTTGTACAGACCCCTTAATGCTCATACCTCACTCATGGAAAGGACACTGACCACAGGTTAGGTTTGCATTCTCACTATTTTTGTTTGGTTTGTACTGTCAGTGTTTTCACAGGGACAATAAAGTACGGTGTAAACCTGCTGACTAGCTTTACATGAAGACCATAAATCATACATTCAGGAACCACAATCAAAGAACCACCAGACAAAAATGATATGGTTGCCAGTTTGGATTATCTAATCATTGTTATTATTATTATTTCAGTAAATAACCTCAGATAAAGAGAGATGTGGGGTATGGTGGTATGCATGCTGAATTTGGAAAAAGATTTAGTAGAAAACACTGTACTATAGGAATTTTGTTCTATTTGTGATTGTTGTAATGAAAGGGAGCTGAGCAATCTGTTTACATTAGTCCTTGACACTACTATTATGACATTAATTATTCTTTTGTGCCTTTACAATACTTTACTGACTTTTAAAAAAATGTCTCGAAAATTAAGAAGGCAATGTAGACATGAAAACAAAAATTTGTGTTAAAGTTCACATTATAAGGCCTATGTTTACCTTTAAGTTGTTACTTTTTATAGGGCTGATTTTGACATTAGGTTCAGGAGTTGCATTTCCCCACTGATCACACAGCTGAAGAATAAGAGGCTTCTGCAGTTCTCTACCATTAATCACTGCAACAGGCTGCAAGAGATACAAATATCAAATGCTTTGTACAAGTCCAGATAGACAACACCAGTTGCACTTCCCTTATCCACCAATGCTGTAGCCATAAAAGACCACCAAACTTTTCAGGCAGGATTTGTCTTTACTGAAGCCATACATGGTGGCTGTCACCAACAACTTCCTTACTTCCCATGAGCCTTCACAGTTTCCAGGAGGAACTGCTCCATCATCTTGCTGTGTACAGAGGTGAAATTGACCGGCCTGTAGTTCCCTGGATCTCCTTTTTTAACCTTTTTAAACATGGGGGTTATGTTTCCTTTTTCTGTCAGTGAGAACCTCAAAAGATTGCCACAATTTCTCAAATACTACAGACAGTAGCTTAACAACTTCCACCACCAGTTCCCTCAGGATTCACAGATGCATCTCATCATGTCCCATGGACTTGTGCAACTTCAGGTTCCTTAGATGGTCTTGAACCTGATCTATCCCTACCATGGATGCTTCATTCTTTCACTCCCTGCCTTTGCTTTCTGTGACTGAAATCAAGGTTCCAGATTTACATTCTGTGCTCCAAAAAGCTCTGGAAATAACAGACCCCACTGTTCTGTTCCAAACCAAAGCTGTTTAACTTACCTTTTCTAACTCTGGCCAGTCCAAAAACTGAAATTTAGCAGGGGATCCTGCAGTTAAATTTATTCTGAGAAAGTCAGAAAATTCACGCCAAGCGAAGCACAACTCTTTGCTTCCAAGTGAGCAGTTTTTAAATCTAATACCTCTTACTTTCATTGTTAGAGTACTTTCCTATTGAGAAATAAAAAGAAAATTTTTATCAAGAACAAATAAAGAGAAGAAGTATAATTAAAGTTTTTTTAATATATGCTATTTTAATATTTATGTCTCCTAGATACTATTAGTTTTGCTGAGACAATGGACAAAAAATTAAAAGTTCTATTCCTTTTGTTAGATTTAAACTGATTTCTTCTGTGAGAGGTGATCAATTTCAAAACCAAACTTTCCCCAGGATCCTGTTTTTCAACGTGTAAACATTATATACTACCTAGCTACTTCCTACATATTTTAAAAATTATAGAATGCATTTTAAACTCAACTATGTCACCCGATATTAGTCCACTCTACAAGGTTCTTAAAAAGAGCATAAAATCAACTGTAGCACCATAAACAAACAAAGAAGATTAAAAATAAGAAGGAAGATATAGAACAATCTACTAGAACCAAAGCAAACCTCATTCAGATCAGCTGTCCCCATTACTGTATATCTGAGGCAGTTTTTACCAGATGCTGCTGTATTCCTTAGAACAGGATCATATATTAATGCTTTAAAGTCTCTGTCTTCTCATAGCTTACCAACTAGTGTTTCATTTGACTATCTTTCAATGCTTTCAGTTCATTCTGTGTGACATAATTTAAGACAATTACCACACAAAGACCAGAGAAAAATAAAGTGTATGATATCTTATAAATACCTGCCAAGTTACTGTCAAATTTGATTTATCAAGTCCAGGCGCAGCAACTCCTAGGGAACTCACACATGCAGATGTCACTGTCTGAACCTGATTTCCATATTGATCTGTAATCATTACATCTGTTAAAAAAGATGATGATGATTAAAATTAAGATTATTATCTTGTCAGCTGCTTTAATGAAACATTGTACAACATATGCAACATATACATATACAACATACACAACAGAGAAAAATTACACAACTATCACTGACTCACAGGGTGATTGAGGTTGGGAGGGAACTCTGGAGGTCATTGTGTTGTACCCCTTTGCTCAAGCAAAGCCACCTACAGCAGGCTGCCCAGGTCCAGATGACTTCTGAATATCTCCAAGAATGGAGACTGCAATCTCTCTAGGTAACCTGTGCCACTGTTCAGTCACTCTCACAGTGAAAATGTTCCCTGATTTTCAGAGGGAACCACCTGTATATCAGTTTATGCCCACTGTCTCTTTTCCTATCACTAAACACTACTAGGACAAGCATAGCTCCATCTTTTTTACATCCTCTCAAGGTATTTATATAGACTGGTAAGATCCTCCCAATTGTGGTTATCAAAAGGGTATTAAAAATGTAAGTAGTCATATCACAGATTTGTGCCTATTTTTAAAAATAAAAAACATTATTTCTTGTTATGAAATTTAAAAATATCTTAAAGTTGCTTTTCAACTTGGTAATTTGCCTTATGTGCTTTTCTTTGCTCACACAAAAATTTTAAATGTCCCAATATACTGTAAGAAATTTTAATTTCTGATCCCTAACATGCCTTTCTCTTAGGTTAAAATTAAAATGTTTCACTTTGAAGGCTGTGCCTTTGTAATGGTCCCAATGTAAGGGACCTGTAAGGTTTCAGAACACCTGATCTGAACAAAAATTTACAAACAATTTTAACTTGTTGTAATGAATGCCCCAATACATAAACTAAGAGGCAAATTTTATCAGTTACTTCAGAATTCTAAAATGGCAATTAGACAAGTCTCATCATCCTTCCATGATTAAAAATGTAAACCTGTTTTTTATATTAAAATACCTGAAGATAATTCACTCTTGATGACATCAGCATGTATGTATATGAAACAGGCTAAGAAACTGTAACTTACAAGAAATTGAAAGGTATCATAAGCAAAGACTCACCAATTTCACTTTGTAGTTCTTCACCCAGCTGCAGTGTATTTGGTCCTTTTAATTTACATTTAATGTGTCTGGGTTCATCAGGAAGTGGTCTAAATCAGCATATGAGAAATTACTCATTACTTATTCTCATGAAGGTAAACACATGTAATAGCAGGCATGATAAAGTATACAGTAATTACTCATTTGCAAATGGATTTTCTTTTTTTTATTTTTCCTTACAAGAGCAAGACTCATGTGCACACAAGTTACATAGCACCTTCCACTTTAATCTTATCAGGGCAGCTTATTAGACACTGCTTATGATACAAATCACAGCAACATTATGGACTTTTAACCTATCCGTAGTAACTTGCCTGCTAGTATTTTACCACAGGTCAGGTATCTAGCCATATACACCAGTATTCCAAGTGTGAAGTATTTTAAATCTTGGAAAAAAACCCCACCCCCAACATCTATAAGCCAAAGTAATATAGAAGTCAGTCTAAAGTATGCCTAACACTAATCTCTTAAAAATACTTTGAGGCACTTTTAAACAATCTCATATTTTCTTTCTGTTTCCTTGATGAAGCTATGTGCTAGTTCCCCAAATATTTAAATTATCTGACATCTATAAGTTGTTTAAGATTTAAAAGGTATCCAACACAACATTTTTACTCCCTCTGTGTGTTCTAAGATAAAAAATATGCTGTGATCTTTAAAAAGCCCATTAGAATGGCCTCCAGATAATTTCATGATAACTAAAATAAAATTATCTCTAAATACAAGTTCCCTGACCTGAGACTGCTTTTTAATGAGAAGAAAAATGTGTTAAAAATACTCAGTGAAAAAATCCACTATTCTACTTCCTTTCAGGAAGAGAGATATCATTTCAGTTTGCTTTCCTGGTCTTCTTAAAACTGAAAATACTACTTAAGTGACATTTTTTCTGAGAGTGCTGCATCATAGGCAGCTTTCTACAGCATTATGCTCCAGATATTTTAAAGAAATTTAATGCTTGGTCATGGAATTTTTTTTTCTACTGAAGATCTGTGAAATGTCTGACCCCTGCAAATTTACTCCTGGCATCAGTGTGCTATAAACTAGATACTTTTGACAAGAAAGGCTGGACAATATGATCTTTAAGGTCCCCTTCCAACCTGGTATTCTATGATTCTAAGAAAATCATTCCAAATGAACAAACCTGACAGTGAATGCACTCTCCAAAGACACATGGTCATCAAGATAAGTAATTAGACAGTAACGTACATCTTTTACCGATGTTGGTACTTTTACATCAGGTAATAATCCCTGCATCAACTGTTCTTTGTTAATTTTAGGTGTCCAGTTAACCTAAAATTAAAATATCTTACATTAATCAAAATGAATTATTAATGGATAGCTAAATACTACACCTGTAAGTAATTCTAAATATGCTGAAGTAACATACAGACAATAGAAACTTTCAATGGAAAGCCTGTACTATTCCCAACAGTAAAGAATACTATCTTCCCAAATACAAAAAAACCACAAACCCAACTGAAACAAAATATCCATTAAGCTTCCTTCTCTTATTTTAAAGCTCTGACTGTGAAAAACTCCCCCTAAAAAGCATCATGTATTTGTTCTACCTTTTATTAGGCTCCACATTAGTAAACAGACAAAGCCATTAGATAGGTAAGCAAATTTTCACGAAGGAGCATGTCTATTCAGGGACCCTAGATTTTGGGAAAACTCCAGATCTGAAAAATCATAACTGTGTGGGAATTATTTGATTGTGTTAAGGAGAAGCACTGGAAACGACTACCCTGCTTTTCATAACACTACCCTGAAGCATTATTTAACATTTCATTAAGTGTCTTTATCTCATTAAGGACACAATTTTAATACATTTTTCTTTTTAAAATTTATTAAGCAGAGAGTGAATTTCCATGTTTAATAATGCAGGCTTGAGGAATGTTATTTCATAGCCTGATGTCTATGGATTTTAGAGAATCAGCATCCTATCTCCCTCATATTATGCTCGTGTTCATTCAAAAGTACTTGCCTTGATTTTTTCTGCCATAGCTGAAGTTAGATGTATCTCCCTTTCTCCTTCATCATACATCTGAAATATGAGGTTGTGCATGATATCTCCAGCAACCCAATTAATTTCATCCTGATGTTTAATTTGAATAGCTTTTTGTCCATCCATACTTAAGACTTGTAGTCTTGCAACATGACTGCTAGGAAGAAGTTTAATAACCTTTTCCACTGGTGGCACATCTTTACAACTCTATGCATAGGAAAAAGAAAAAAACGCAAAGATATAGAATTAAGGTATTAAATATGTATAAATAATAGCCTGTAATAGCCTGTGGCATTACTATGGATTACCAGGTGTGATCAGGTGCCCAAACATGAAATCAACTTGACAACTTGTATTAACGGATACTAAAACAGATACTAAAACTGATGCTAGGGACCTAGAAAAATTTAGCATTCCAAAAGTACTATGGCATACAATATACAAAATACTTCTTAAGAGTAATCATAATTCTACTTCCATATAGGTCATCTTGACATACTAGTATTTATTTACACATTTTTCAGGGTAAAACACCAAAGGTCTTATTTTCTCTCTTACTACCAAGGAACAGGGACATTTACCAGCATTAAGAAAATTCAAACTTCAAGTGCTCTAAGACTGAAATGCTACAAAACCTATTGATTTTTAACCTTCAAAAAAATATGCTTCTTTTCACTAAAGTTTTGGAGAAAATATTTTGATACCTATTCTGGTTTGAAATGGTTTTGCAATGTAGGCAATATGTCAGACAGTAAAAAGGGGAAGAAAAATACCATAAATAATGCATGTTCCTGAAACATTTCAGGAATTTCAGAAATTGAGAGGTGAAGAAAACAATTAAGAAAATGAAGAAAAAAAATTACTTTTTTTTTTCTATTTCTCAAAGGGGAAAAAAGGGGAAGTCACCTGATTACAAGTCTTATAAGTAAAAGCAGTAACTTTTGGGGGCTGACTTCAGTACACTACAAAGAGAGTACAATAAATGTGTTTTCAATCTTTTGCTCATTCAAACATCCCATTTGATACTTACAAGTATTTCAATCTTTGCTTTCAGCATCTGGTCTTTCTTAATATTCTGTACATGTATAACTGGACCGGTTAAAATGTTTGTTCCTGCATTACTGCAGTCCACAGAATACACAGGAAGGTTCGGAACACCTAAAAACTATTTCAAATATTAAATTCAGCTTCAAGTTTCTTCTACAGAATTACAGCAATTATTTCAGAAATAATTATTTGTACAAGTTGAAATGTACATGGGATAGTTTACAGATAAATTTGATAGATTTCAGTTTTCCAGCAAGATCAGCACCAATATTTTTTCACAGGTGACATGAAGAGATGTGTGGGACAAAGGAAGAAGTTATACAAATAACATTTACTATCTATTCAACTGTTCTCATTAACACAGAAAAACTACTCTGTTTTGCCCTTGTGACATAGAATGTGGTTAAGCTGATAAATAAACCTTCTTTCCATTAATTTTCTAAAAATCACTCATTAAATAGAATTGACATATCAAATTCAACTCATTGTCATATTTTTGTAGGGCCAGTCTACAAGAGAATGTACACATACAAGTGTAAATGGAATACAGATGATTTTGCAGTGAGAAAACATCTTTTTTTACCTGTTCCTGCTAGAAAACTGATTTCACCAAACTTGGAAAAGTCGCTCTCTAGAGTTAGAAAAAACTAGGCCCAAAAGAGCACAAGTTGTTTTGCTTCTAAAAGCCACAGAAACACACACTTGCATTCATTTCTGAAGTTAGATAAGTGCTTATGACTACAGTCTTTCCGCAGAAAATTTTTAGGCACTAGACTTGAATTTTCATCTTTAAAAAAATCAAGAGTATTTGAATGAAGGGCTTATCGAGAAAATAACTTGGGCACTGTATAAGGCAAATATGACCTAAGGTAAGTTAAAACTGTAGCTATATATCCTCACATAATTTTCTCTTGCGTTTCTAGGTCAGGTTCCTGTGATTCTGAAACTTTCTGAATGACCCATAACAGATGAGGCAAGAAAGTCAGTTATGGCTACCAAGCTACAGGAACCAAAAGCATTATTAAAAGATAATAAACTCTCTCTAGATTCCAAAACAGGCTCTTTTCCCAGCCCTTTAGGACGCAAGCACCACAAACCTTATGACACATAATAAAATGCAGTTTACCTTACAATGAACTATCAACTTTGGCTGTGCTGTTATATTTCCTGACTCATCCAGAACTTCGACCTGAAAGGGGAAAGCTGTACCATTTTCAATCTTTAGAATTTCAGAATCTGGTTTTACTTTTAATTGATGAGGAGGGCCTGTAAAAACGGACAATTGCAGAACAATTATGGTTATGTTTTAACTTACGAGACACCGGATTTTTGCTATTTCAACAAGTTTTTAAAGTCAAGCCACCAAGATATTTGTGGTAACAAATCATTCAGACCAATTCAAGCATATTGATTTATGCTGAAAAGCTCCAGATGCTTCCTGTACCTCAATACAAGCCACCTGCCAATCTTCTGAATTAATTCAGAAAGGAATAGTTAGATGAACTTCAACATAAACACACGATACAGTGATATTTACATATTATACAGATTCATGTTCATCAAAAGGAAACCTGTGTGTTAAAACAAAAGGTATTAATGTTGAGATATCTGATCAATCATGATGTGCAGCAGCCACCAAAGCTACAACTTTCAGGCAAATAAAATCAAAGGTAAGTTTTGTTGGCATTATTTGGAAAGTAAAGTGAAGCTATTAAGTTAAGTTTGCTCCCTGGAACATATAATTATTTTATCAGTTTTAAGAGGAGAAGGAAGTAATGGATTACTATTAAAAGGCAAGTTCTGACAGAACAAAAAAGGCCATTTTTCAGAAACATCCTTCATGTATCATTCATTAAAACTTCCATTTCAAAGTCACTGGTTGAAGAACAGGAAGGACTGAAATAACTTTTATTCACTCCTTCCTCGAAAATCAGCTTTAAAAGCCAAAAATAAGTCCAGAGAGAATAAAGAGGTAGTAAAACATCTTTACATTGCCAAAAGCAAAAGATTCTAATGAAGGATGAAGCTGCCTTCAGTCTACAGTAAATAACTAAGCAATACCCAATATAATCTGCCTCATGTCAGAGTGCTCCACTTCATTTTCTACATGAAGCTTTAACTCCCAAGAAGATAAAGAATAATGGAACAAACTGTGCATTGTTCATCTAACACAGCTTGAGGTATAGAACTTCCCTACAAAATGAGTGGGGAAAGCCTAAACTTTTGTTATCTGGGAGGCAAAAAATCATCCTTCAAACTATACCTTATCTCACAAATGCAGAAACATGTAGGTAACAAGGGACAACAATTATCACATAAGGGAATCTTCGGTATCAAGACAACTAAACAATCTAAAATTCTGGTGAGGGCACAGGACTTACCAGAAAGTAAAAATGTAACATTAGAAATTTCAAACACAATTCTAACTGCTAAAGTATCCTCCCTTTCCTAAGAAACTCAATGAGCACCTACTCATTCACAGGATATTTTCTACAAGGACAACAGATGAGTGCAGATTAGTATGGGTTGAATGGCTTAGTGATAAATAAGGCATTTATTCATTCAACAGTGCCAAGCTAGAAGAAGTCTTAAAATAATTTAAGTGAAAAATAAGTCGCAAGTGAGCAGACAAATTCCAGCTGCTACAATTATGAACAGAACAAGATTTGGCCATGAGTTTGATGCCAAGAATGACATGCTCAAGGTTTTTTTTTTAGTTTCAGTCATCACATGTTTAAGCTAGATGAGTTTCTCTAACTATTACCTTCTTGGGAGAAGCAGCATTTCATTAACAGTATCAGAATGAAGTTCAACACCAACTATTTTGAGTATACTTACCAGGCTGTAATCGTACTTTAAAGGTTTGTGTGTCTTCTTTCAAGCCAGGAAGAGTAACCTTCAGATTAAAGTTCTAATGAAAAGAAGATTTTAAATATTAACCGTAAACAAAACTAGATCATAATTAATTTCACATAATCATGTCAATTCATATATATCTAAATCCCAGTAGTCTATCCAAATTTTCTTGCACTGCTACATACATAAAGATTTCTTTCCCGTAGTAAAATACACATTTTCACGATGGTATTCCCAGAGATGTTCAATCCATTATTTACATGTTAAAACCACATGGTTTAGAAACCATTAAAAGCAGCTATTGTAACTTCTGGTTAACAAGCCTGCTTAGAGGTTGTTTCAGTGGGGAAAAAAGCATATCGGCTAAAAAAAAAAAAGTAGTTTTAAAGATGGGGTCTGCAAGTTCAAGTTCTATGCTCATTATTCATCAGTGAATTGCCTGAAGCAAGACACCACAATTACTAACCATCTCACCTTTAAATAAGAACATAAGAAAAACAACTGCTGTAGAACTGCATCACTAAAGCAGATTTCCACACTAAAATCAGAAACGTGATTAAAATTAAGCAGTTTATTCAATAATCTTAAAATCTTAATATTTTATATATCTGAAAATATTTAATTGCAATTCATGAACTGTCATTTTTACTCATTCAATAAAGCTGCATCTGGAAAGTTTTTATTTCCTAATCTTGGCTTATGCCCTTCCCATGCCTCCCAGGGTACGTGCAACTTTAACCCATTGCTGATTGGATGAAAATAATCAAATAATTCTTTTGGTTTTCTGGGTAAGAAAAATGGAAAGTGCAATGAGGCCTGGGCTGGCGCATCACAACCACAGCCACATCAAATACATGAGTTCCCCAGCTGATGGGTGGCCACAGAGGTAAATGAAAACTCTCCAGCTTGGACCAGTCAGCCAACCACGTTGGTCTGCCTGCCAGCCAAGCAGTATCTATCAGCTGGAGCCTCATTAAACCACATGGTCAATCATGTGAAAAAGGGAAGGCAAAATTACTCAAGTTCAGTTGGAGGGACTGGGAAAAAAACAAAAAGAAAAAAAGTCAGGGAAAAGAAGTTAAAATCAGGTAGGAAATGAAAGCATAGGAAGCCAGTAAAGCTAATAGGTGACATTTAAAGTTAATAACTCGAATTCTTCAGTAATTCAATCAAGCGTTGTGTTCATGCACTAGAAACTCATCATATGCTCCCCCATTCTTGTTTCAACCCCTTTTCTGCAATAAACAGTTTTTACTTAATAATGTCTTTTTAATACTGCTTTAGTTAATCAGTCTACATCTTTAACTTAATTCTTCCAATTTTTCAGCACCTATGTCCTCTAGCAAAGTTATTTTTCCTTATCCTTCATGATCTGTATACAGGAATAGATGAAGTCTGCTTTGTCTTTAGTCTCTACCAGTGCTTCCTTCAGTGATGACTTATATTTCTGTTCTTCCTATCTTCATCAGGTTTCTCTTCTCCATTTGGTATGATTACAAGTCTTCCTTACTATTTTCCCATGCTCTCCATTGTTTGGTTTTTTTTTTATTCTCTTATACTCTTTCTCTTTTTAAATTCTTTCTAGAATTCTATTACGAGCTGTGTATCCGAGACACTTTAGCTGTTATGTTGCCATTTCAAAGTCAGCTTTTAAAGGTACTGAAAATTTCTCATATGTTTGTCTTTGCTTCCTATTTTAAATTAAGCACTGAGAAATACATAGTATTTGTTTTAAAAATACCTGATGCTTTTACCATTTTGTCCTGCCATCCTGCTTTTTACCATTATTTTTCATTACCATTTTAAGCAGAAATTTTTTCATATAAATTAGAATCACTACTTCCAGTGACAATTCCTGTATGGTTGCCAACATTTTACACAATTAATCAACATGAGAAAATAACACCCCTTCTTCTCCATTATTATGGTATTTTATTATTTCTTTATTACAAGTTCCTTAAATGACCCTTGGTCTGTCCCCTCACGCAGTGTGCATCTTGCGGCACTTCTGCTTCTACACATTTTACTTTCCATGACCCACCTTTATCTCCTGTCACTATTCTCGCCTTCACTTTAAATTCTGAGCTTTACTTACAAAACTTACTGCATTCAACACCCTCCAGGATTAATAAGCAGGTATATGCTCACTCTTATCTTTACACACATTCCCATCAACATTTTTTTTTGAGCAACAATATCAACAGTATAATGAGGTATCCCAGTTCCTAGCTTTGTCTTTACTACGCTAGACTGCAAGACTAAATGAAAGGATTTGGATGTGGTTAGAATACTGTGTAAATACGTCATCTACATGGTTCTAAATTTCTTTTTAATCTTAAAAATCTGTATTTATCAGAAACCTTAGAATTTTTTTCATGAAAGAAATCTTTTTAGTATGTAAAGTATATTTTTATTTTTACTATAAATTAGCAGCTTGAGTAGGTGCTGAGAACTCATCAGTAACAGGTTGAATCTGGATGATGTATTTGCTACACAAGTGTAAACTACACTTTAGAAACAACCAGAGAATCTCGAGCAGATCCATTACAATTAACTACGATTACTCATCATCTCGATTACATGAATGAAAGATTTCTGTGCTCCTTATGCTATTTCAGTGCAAAAGTCACCAGATGATTCAGCTGAAACCAATTTCAGCACCAGTTTAAGCTATGACAGATGATTTAGCATACTAGGTACACTCTACTACACACCCATGTGTTGCTCAGCCCCTCCAGCTCCAGTCCCATCAGCTAACAAAATGCAGCTGTGGAAAAGACAAATTGCTCCAGGCAGAACTGTAAGAGATCATTTGAAAATATGCCAAGAAACACCTGTAGTCATTAGTGTGAACCAAGCTTAGATAATGGAATTATCTCAATGTATTTTACACAAAATTATTTGCTCTGTGTTGTTTGTGGTTTTTTTTTTTAATATGTTACTTCAAATTTAAATTCATTAGCCTACCTTGCCCTGGCAACTATTTACACAGCCTCTAGCAGTGACACCTTTTATGATGCACTTTGCTCCTTTTGTTATTTCTTCATATTGCAATGTCAATCCACTAGAAAAATACATGGAAAACAAAACACAAATTTAAAAATTAACACAGCACTCCGATTTACAAGATTGTTTCAGATATTCTTATGGAAATAAGAGAAAAAATTCCAGGTAATTTATGTGAAAATTACACCCCCTGAACAAAACCCACAGAATCATGTTAATGACACATGAAAAAAGGACAAAAAAAATTTTTAAAAAAATTTTTAAAAAAAGGCTGAATTACCTAGCTTCAAGAATTGGTTTAATGTCAGTAGTCAACTGTGTTGCATGACCAAATTCATCCTGTAATTCCAAAGGGATATTAAAAGGTACTCCAATTCGAAAAGGAAGCTCCAAAAGACCCACTGAAAATTTCTCTGGTTTGCCCTCTAAGAGAAAAGAATAAAACATTTGTAGTAGACATTATGTGTATCTGTTGGTTTTTTCTTAATTAGGGCTGCAATTAAGTCAAGTGGTTTTCAGCAAAGTAAACCGGCTGTTCAGAAAACTCTTGTAACCAGAATCATGATTTATTCACTGATCCTTTTTTTAACTTAAACTAACAGGAAAAAACTGTAGTTAAAACATAAAAGCAGTAGACTACAATATAAAAACAGAACAGTCAAAACTTTCAAAATACTTAGAACATCCATAAAACATCTTAAAGTGAACAAGTTATTTGTGGACAGCTTTTCTTGAACTTCTAATTACTTTAATTCTGTTAAAATAAAATTATTCATGCAAAATTTGAGATATAAAGATGACTGATGATAAATTCTTGAAAAAGTAATCTAAGAGCACCCCTTATGTGAAAACTGTCCCTGTTAGACTGCCTCCAGTTAGGCATTAAAAAATGAGCAGTAAAAATGGGACCTTGTAAATTAAAGTTTTGTGGAATTAAACTGTCTTAGCCAAGTGAACTTTGAAAAAAAGCAGCTATAAATTGCTAAGCTAAGTGGCAGTTCAATAGCCTATCAAACTATTTTGCACCCAAATTAACACCCCCTTTTTGTACCTACAGATGTCATTATGAGGGAGCTGCTTTTGCATAGGAGACATGCAAATCATGGAGGAAGGGAAAGTGCTACCTTGTAGTAGACAAAATTATTTTAACATTTACAACAACAAAAAGACCTCAGTCTGTCAGCCTTTCCAATTTTATTTACAAGTGAATAGTAAAATTGCAAAGTGATTCGACAAACTTAAAGTAAACGAACTTTTGCACTGTCAAAGTGAACGACTTCTAAAAGAACATGTCTGAAATGAAACCCATAAAACTTACAGATTAACTTAGGAAGCCGAGTTTTAAGTGGAATTTATGACGATTTTTTTAGCTTACCAAAAAGAACTGTAAACACTGACCTAAAACCTGCTGTTAGAGAAACAATTTGTTTCTCAGTCAAAAAAGCTCATGATTTCAGTTTAGATTTTAATTCTTCTTTTCTGGATTTTTATAATCTATATACATAAAAGGTCACACAAATGTTAATGTTTTGGAATGAAGAGGGCAAGGGCTGCCTCTGAGACAACACAAGACTGCAAAAATAGAGACTTGAAATATTCACTTTCCCACACTGATTAGAAACGTCAAATTATCTGACTAAAAAGCAGTAGTAGATAGTAAAAGTGCTTTGAGTACCTCTTCTGTTAAAGTACCAGACTATTAGATTTTTAGACTGTATATTCTTTGCTAAGATTTGTTCATTTAAATTGTTATGGTCAAATGAACCTTTAAGTGAAAGCTGTCATGCTGGGGAAAGCCACAATACTATTGAAAGAGTATCTTTTAAATACAGGATGCAACTTTTAAGATTCTCCTTTTTCTAAGATAGAGAGATAAAGAAGTAGTAGACAAAGCTCATTTATGTATTAATTCAGACAATGATTATTTTTATATTTTCTTGGAATTTCACAGAAGTATATTCAGACTTCAATGCCAGATTTTCAACCGTATTTTTAAATAATTATTCTTTTCAAGTAATGCCAAGTATTCTTCTGTACTATCATAGCAGAATACCTCTTTGTATTCTGCCAGTACTACTTTTAGAGAAGCTTTTAGAAGACTATTCTACAAAGAACTCTTTTCTGCCTAGAGGATTTGCATTCAAAGCCTCTAGTTTTGAGGAAAAAAACAGAAGCATCTATTTTTTCTTGATCTTACGGAAACAGATGCTAGCTCTACCTTCCAAACTTGTGATAAAAATACCCACTTAAATAATAAATACAAAGGAAGCACTATTTTTTATCTTCCCTTCTCCTTTCCCCCATTTCAGATAAAGATTACAAACTGGTTAAGAATGAAGGGTTCTCTTGTCCAACCCTGGCTCAAGTTCAGTCACCTAGAGCCAGCTGCCCAGGTACTTGTCCAGACTGCTTCTGAACACTCCCAAGAATGAAGACTCCACTTAAGCAACCTGTTCCAATGCTCAGTCACCCTCACAGTGAAAGGGTGTTTCCTGATATTCAGAGGAAACCTCCTGTGTTTCAGGTTGTGTCCATTGTCTCTGGTCTGATCACTGGGCACCACTGAAAAGTACTTGGCTCTGTCTCCTTTACATCCTCCCTCAGACACTTACTGACATTGATAAGATCCTCATGGATCTTCTCTTCTCTGGGCTGAGTTGTCCCAGATCTCTCAACCTTTCCTCACAGGAGAGCCGCTCCAGTCTCTTCATCCTATTTATGGCCCTCTGCAGGAATCTTTCCAGTATGCCTTTCTCTGTGTTGTAATGTAATGTGCCAGAACTGGACTAAGTATTCCAGTTGTGGCCTCACTAGCGCTGAATGAAAGGATCACCTCCATCAATCTACAGGCAACACTTCTACTAATGGCAGCCCCAGATGCTGTCACCCTTCTTTTTAGCAAGGGCGTGTTACTGGCTTATGTTCTTCCTGTTGTCCACGAAGATCACCATGTCTTTTTCTGCAAAACTGTTTTCTCCAGATGCTTGGGCACCATCCTGTACTGATGCATGTGGTTGCTCCCTCCTAGGTGCAAGACTTTGCACTTCCCCTTGTTGAACTTCACGCGGTTCCTGCCAGCCCATTTCTCCAGTCTGCTGATGGCAGGACAGTTCTCTGGTCTATTTGCCACTCTTCCCAGTTTTGCACCATCAGCAAATTTGCTGAAGGTACACTTGCTCTTTCTGAAGAAAGGAGTGGCACTTGCTTTTCTCCAATCAACAGGCAGTTCTTCAGGTTACCATGATTATTTGGTTAGTGGTCTCACAATGACATCAGCCAGCTCTCTGCCTCGTGTTCACCCATAGACCCTGGACTTATGCATGACCAGTTTGCTTAGGTATTCCCCGACCTGATCTTCTTCCACCTAGGGTGATCTTTTAGGAGGCCAAAGTGTTCTCTCCTGAGGTCCACAGTTGCAGCTGCAGGCTTCCTTTTTGCCCTTCTTCTTACTTTCATGATCCTGAGCCTTACTATGTTATGGTCACAGCAGCCATGACTCCCTTCAACCCTCACATCCCAAATGGACGACTGTCTGTGAGTACGAGGTCCAGCACAGCACCTCTCCTTGTTGGTTCCCCTACACTTAAGTTAGGAAGCTGTCAATGATCCATTCCAGGAACCTTCTGCATTGCTTACACACTGCTGTGTTGTCACCACTAGATACTGGCATGGTTGAAGTCCTCCACAAAGATCATTATCTAAACATACAATCATACTTCTAGCTGTTTGTAGAAGGCCTCATCCACTTGTTCTTATTGGTCAGGTGACCTACAGCAGACACCTACTACATCATCCATGGTGGTTTGTTCTTTGATCCTCGCTCACAGGTTGTCTGTCAGTTTGCTCATCATCCATCCCCAGATGGAGGTCCATGCACTCCAACTAGCCATCGATGTAAAGGGTGACTATTGATAGCATATTACTATTGATATCATATCATATGATAGCATATCCTATTGATAGCATATTACTCCTTTGTAATTTGTTTTTAAATTGTTTTTCTTACTTCTGGACTTAAAAAGCAACTTGAAACTAGCCTACATCTTTATCCTTTTTCATAAACATACATCTATTTTTCCTGGAGATGAAGTCTTTTCAACAAAAAGAAATAAAACATCTTCATGAAAAAGGTTTATAAAAAAAACCAAACTAGCCAGCCACTAACAGATAAATGCACACAAATTAATTAGGAAATAAAAACATCTTAGAGGACATGAGAAAAATGACTAGCAAAGTCTGTACGATGTGTATCTTATGGTCTTCAACACTGTCATTACAACCAGAATCCATGAATTATCTTGGAAAGATCTGATCAGTCATGTAATATTTCAGGCCACATACATGCATAGAGTGTGTGGCAAGAGAGAGTAACACCAAACATATTTAACAGTGTTATTTCTATTCTGGTATTCCAAATGGTTATGATGGTTAATTCAAAGATGCACACCCATTATAATAAGAATTTAGTTTTCTATAAGAGTCTTCTTTTAATTAAAAAAAAGTCTTCAATCTCAACATGTGTATTTTAAATGCATAACTTTAATCAATTTCTTTCCGTGATTTATGCATGAAAGTTTGCCTAATGAAACTAGTTTAATGAAAGAATATTTAGGCTAGTTACAAGAGGAAAAAGGGTGATTTTAATTAGGTAAAGGTTTCTTTTTATTAAGTAAATTTAGCTAAGTTCACATCAAGGAAAGCTTTTGATTCAAACAATTTTTTTTTAAAGCTGACTGTATAGTACAGCCAAAACACTACTGGCAAGATCAAAACTGAAGACAAAAAACTTCTTTTTCCTGAATCTACTTCATATTCAAAATGCAAATGCTACTTTTCATTAGTTGAGAGATAATTTTCAGCAAAGTATTAATAATTCTATTATACGATGATTCAAATAGAAATACCAACAGTAAAAGAAAATCAGCATGACTGCAATTCTTACCTATAATAGTAAATTTAAATATCTTAGACGGCAGAGGCCTTCCTGCGTAAGTGTCTGCATTACTTTCATTCAATACTACTTGCAGTTTCAAAGTGTAGTTTCCAAGTTTCTGAAGATTTTCTAAAAAGAAATACAATTACAACTAGAAAGTAAAACAAGTAAAATTATAAATTAACTGCAAATGCTGCATATTTGAACTTACCCATTTTTTTAAACCAGTATGGCCATTTGCCTCCATGCTGACTGATATGGGAAATTATTTCTTTATTCCCAGAAGATGCTGAAAAAACAATTAGCCACATATTACTTACATTCTACAATGTAATTTTTTTTTTTTCAAATTTTACTATAATTCACTATTAAGTATTACTATCCTTTCTACAAAAACTTGCAATTAGCACTTTCGTTAGATGTTTAATGGGATGAGCTTCAACAAGGCCAAGTGCCGGGTCCTGCACTTTGGCCACAGCAACCCCATGCAGCGCTACAGACTGGGGACAGAGTGGTTGGAGAGCAGCCAGGCAGAAAGGGACCTGGGAGTCTGGATTGACAGGAAGCTGAACATGAGCCAGCAGTGTGCCCAGGTGGCCAAGAAGGCCAATGGCATCCTGGCCTGTATCAGAAACAGTGTCACCAGCAGGTCCAAGGAGGTGATTCTGCCCCTGTACTCAGCCCTGGTGAGGCCACACCTCGAGTACTGTGTTCAGTTCTGGGCCCCTCAGTTCAAGAAGGATATTGAGGTCCTCGAACAGGTCCAGAGGAGGGCAACCAGGCTGGTGAAGGGACTCGAACACAGATCCTACGAGGAGAGGCTGAGGGAGCTGGGGCTGTTCAGCCTGGAGAAGAGGAGGCTCAGGGGAGACCTCATTGCCCTCTACAACTACCTGAAAGGAGGATGGAGCCAGGCGGGGGTTGGTCTCTTTTCCCAGGCAACTCTCAGTAAGACAAGAGGGCATGGTCTTAAATTGTGCCGGGGTAAGTTCAGACTGGATATTAGAAAGAATTTTTTCACAGAAAGGGTGATCAGACATTGGAACGGGCTGCCTGGGGAGGTGGTGGACTCTTCGTCCCTGGAGATATTCAAAAAGAGACTCGATATGGCACTCAGTGCCGTGGTCTAGTGACTGTGGTGGTAATTGATCAAGGGTTGGACTCGATGATCTCTGAGGTCCCTTCCAACCCAGCCTATTCTATGATTCTATGATTCTATGTTCCCTGTTAAGTCTGAGCAGTTGTAGGCTGTGTAGCCCTCACTGGTAACCGATCAACTCGACAAATGACAACAACTTCACTTAAATTGGAGCAATGTTATAAACTTGCCGTGGACTGACTATATAATTGAGGCAAGAAGAACATTCCTTTTTTTCTCCAAATTATTTTGTCTGTCTTTACAAACACTTTTGGGCATTAAGACAAATCCAAATAGAAAACACTGAAACTTCCAAGGCAATTTTTTAGCGATTGATTCTGTAACCTAAGCTAAGTACAGGAATAACATTTGTTTTTTGAAACTTCAAGAGACATTAATATATTTTTCAAAATATAACTTTTAATAAATACAGAACATGACTACAGTAAGACTACAAAGATTAAAAACAAACACTGTAAAAATATACATTGCTCTATAGCTAAGTGCACCTGTTTCAGATCCTGTTCTTGCACCAAACTGAGTACATAAAATAAAGTAACATAAAATTAAGTTTTCTTAGGTGTATTTCATTGAATGTGTACTTCTGGAAGTATGTCGTAGTAGAAGCATATTTAGGCTTCTGTAGCAGGGCTTATTCCAACTTTGCTTGTTTGTAACCCTAAGAAAACAGAACTTCAAGTATGTGCAGTCTTCCTTTTGAAGTGCCAACCTACCATCAAGTCTAACTGAAAGTCACACTGTAGTAGGTAAGACGCACACCTGGAAGATGCACTACTGCTTGCATTGTCACTATAGAGGTATATAATCCCAGGTGGAAATATGTTGATTGGAAGTGAAGAACCCCTAATACTTCTGTGCATAGTGAGATGCAAAAGATGATAATACAAACGGGATCTTGGAAAACAACAAATGAGAAAATTTTAAAGGAAGCTGTCATGGCCTGATATTCTCTTCTGAAAGAGGATACAATCCCCATTTCTGCACAAAAAAAAATTGAGGTATGTCCTGTGTTGCTGTTGTGGTCTTTGTGATGAAAAACATCCTGATGCTTTATTTGAACAATAGACTATTTTCAGCAGAGCCACATGTAAAGATTTAGAACTTTCTTGGGAATTCCTCCGTTTATGCGTTTGGCAGGAGAAAAGCTCTTCAAACACTTTGTATTAGTAGTAATTAATAAGCAACATTAGGATTTTATTACCCCCAGGTTTTTGACACTTCCACAAAAACATATTTATGGATATTACCAGTAACCCTACAGTCACTTAGATAAGGAAGGCTGCACTTGGTGCAAAACACATGTACTACAGATAGAAGTTGTTAAGTTTTTATAGATGTGGTAGGGTTTTGCAAAAATTACAAACCTAAAACTAAATTATTTATTTCAATTTGGTTGTCTTTCCTCACACAGAAACAGAGAAAACATCTCCATCATTGTTGCAGGGCTTTTTTTGTTTTGATGCTTTTTGTT
The DNA here is from genome assembly GCA_023637945.1 of Phaethornis superciliosus. Taxonomy (NCBI): domain Eukaryota; kingdom Metazoa; phylum Chordata; class Aves; order Apodiformes; family Trochilidae; genus Phaethornis; species Phaethornis superciliosus. Next base: position 48,799,022 of record JAJQWJ010000002.1, on the reverse strand, counting down.
TGTTTATTGTCCAAAACCTTTCAGAAACAAATATTCTTCCAGCAACAAAACATAACTTTTACTTACAGCATTACTATGGCACCAATGTTTGCTTCTCATTTGAACAAGGTTTCCATATATAAAGTTCTGAAAACAACAGATAACTAAATGTCCCTGCTATGGTATCATATAAAGGTACAAACTGAAGAAAAAGGTTTCTAATTTTATTTTAAATGGCATATTAATAGCCAACAGCTATAGCCTTCCTGAAGTGGGAAAGAAACAAGGCAAACTAAGTTTCTCCAAATTTCAAAACTCTGAATTGAGATTGACAGAATGCAATTTTTTAACAAATGCAATGTAATATCAGGTGAAACATCCTTAAAATGGAAACCAGAAATCAGTAACACACAACACCTGATTTTTAAAAATTCTTAAGTGACTTTAAGTTAGATGCTACATGTCTGGTCCCTGCTTTTATGCAGCTCACATGACTTGCTATGTTAATTATAGAAACTTCCATTTTTGTCATGTACTTACACATATCATGTAGACAGCCTGGAATTGATAGGCCCTCCTTACATGTGACAGAAAATATATTTGTAACATAGTATGAAGACATTAAATATTTGGCATTGAAGCAAGAGCCAATTCGTGGCTTTGGTGTGATAAACACTTTGATGGGATATTGTCCTTAAAATTAACAGCTATATCCATCTATCAAATTCTAATATGCATTACATGTATAAACACAAAAAAATACATGATTTATAAATGAATTCTTAAAATAATAAAGACTCTGTTAAATATACTGAAATACTTACAATGTAAAATAACCTTGAGTTCAACAAGAAGTTTCTTTGAACCTCCATGGCTTGTACCTGGAAGTTTTTGCATTGCTTCTCCTTTTTTATTCAAAATTTCTATTCTCAAAGCTCCTGTATTAAAAAGGAAAAAACATGGATTTAAAAAATGTTGTGTAGTGTAAGCGACTGGAGATTTGTGTATGCTTTGTTTTTTTAATGAGTGTGCATAGTACATTTCTAAATTGACATTTTACATTTCAGTATTTGGAAGAAAAAAATATACCTATTGGTGTACCAGCAAATCTTGTTTCATTTGGCAGTAACTCATCTCCTTCAGGCCATGTTACTGATAATTTGTCAGGAAGTCTAGTGAAAAAGAAAAAATGAATATTTTTTATCTGAGTGAAAAAACAGTGTAATTTACCTTTAGTAGAATAAAGAAGTTATTTTTTTGGAAAAAGAAAAAACAACAAAACACCTTGAGGTCCCTTCCAACCCAGCCGATTCTATGATTCGATGATTTCTTCTTGGTTAAGAGTTCTAGTTCCTTTTGTTTCTACTGAAACAGCTGATTGCTTTCACATTTAGTAAAAAAAAAAACAAATTTTTTTTTCTCCTGAAGAAATACTAAAACTGTCAGCTGGAAGTCCACAAATAAATAATCATAATTTAGAGCTTACCTTGCCATTTCATCCTCTATGTATTTTTTAACAGCTTTGTCTGACACTGTTCTATCAAGTTTTGAGATTGGAATAGTTTTCATTTCAGCATACAATGCCTGAGGTTCCTGAAAAAAGAAAAAAAAAACCCGAAAAAACAAACCTCTCTAGACTAGATAAGGAGACACAGACATAATGCAATATGCTAACAAATACCACCTGTTGACAACACAAGACACTGTTCTAAAGTTTACAGAAATCACACGCTAAGAATAGAAGCACAACATACCCTTGATACCAACTGGGGTACTTATATTTCATATGCAAATTTAAATAAATGAGATCGCTGATCATGACGAATAATTTTAATATATTTACTTTAGAACTAATGTAACTAAGTAGTTTTATTATGTCTAGATTGCTGCACCTCAAAGAAAACCCCACAACTTTCAACAGTTATTTGAGTCAGTTAACTAAATCTGACCCAGGATTACAATTCAAGATTCCCTAAGCACACTAGGTGTCTGAATCCTTTTTATACTTGTCTTACCAATGCAATCTGAACTTCTCCTCCAGTGGCAAATATATCACCATCATGGTCTCCATACAAATAAAATTTCTCAATACTTCCATAGAATATTGGAAGAGTCTTAACAGTTTTAACCTGTAACGAGATGACAAAAATTCACATCAGCACTTTACTTCTCCATCAAAGTATTTTCCTGTTTTAAGATTCAAATGCTCGATTACAAAGCAAACAAATAAAACCCAGCATCAGTGACCAACTAACTTACCAGCTGTCCAGTTTTGTATGTCTTCCCATCCCACTCTATGGCAGCATATACTGCCCAAGGGCTTTGCATTCTTTTGGATGGTAAATCAGTGCGTGTAGTTACTCCTTTAAAGACTGTGAATTTTATTTGTTTGTCATACTTTTCATGGCAGTCTTTGAGCCACAAAGCAAACTCTCTGTCAATTTTCATTCGTTGTTCCTAAGAAGCGATTACAAAATAAATACAAATAATTAACATAATACAAGAATTTCATCTGACAGTTTCAGAAGTACAGACAATTAGAAGAACACAGCAATATTCTACTAAAAAATCAAGATTCTTAATCTTGGAAACATTACAAAATTCTACAAAAGCTATACTTCAAGCCAGAGAAAGTGTTTCCCTGAATTCCCATTTTCCTCTATGAAGAGGGCCTTTTCACAAAAACTGACCTATAACAGTTAGATAAAAGTCACTGTTTAAGGAAATAGAAGAAAAAAAGACTAAATTTTGTTTTGTCACATTTAAAGAATTAGCTTTTACTACTCACTAAAACCAAAACAAGTGTCTGCTACAAAATCCTACAGAAGTGCCCAAGGTGAAACTTCTTTAGAAACCATGCAATATTCACTGACACAAATGACTAGTGACTAAGGCTTTCAAATTGTATGCATTAAACTTTGCCAAGAAGAAATACTTAACAGAATGAAATTATTACCTGTCCATTAAAGATTCGTGTGAACAGTGTATTTTTATCTTTCAGCTTCAACTCCAGATCCATGAAAGTGAGTTTGTTAGTGCTGACCTGGAACTTATCATTGGTAAATAATGCACCAGAAATTCTGTTGTAGCATTCAATTGGTGCCAATCCTCTCTTCTTTGGAGGAGCACACCAGTCAAAACTTAAACAAAAGGAGAAAGACATTAAACTCCTTTTTTATAAAGAGAGGTTTACATTACAGAAACAGTCTGGTTTACATTGAAGAAAAATTACCACTTACTCATCCACAGTTGTGTATGGTATTAATCTTCCATTCCAAAAACATTCAAAAATAGGCCTTTTTCCTCTGGCACCCTTTTCTACTATAAAGCAGTCATCGTCATCATCGTCATCACTCAATTCTTAATGAAAAAGAAGAGAGTCTCCATGAATAAATTTCCTTTAAAAATTAATGTAACAGCAAAGCCAGAGCAGTCTATGGCAAGGATTATCTATACTTAATAAGTTAGGCACAGACAGCAGCTGCACATGCATCAAGCTAGCTAATACACTATTATGAATTTTTTTTTTTTCAGTTTAAGAAACACCAAGCAGATGAACTACAAAAAAATTTTAAACAGAGATTGAAATAATATTACCAAATTTGCAAATTTCAAATTTGTCTTCTCATCTTTCTTTCAATCTGTCTTCTTCTAATATCATAACAACTTGTCACAGTTAAACTAAACTAAAAATAACCAACACCACAAATGATTTTGAAGTCCTAGCATTGGAAACCTCAACAAGACTGAATAAAAACAATTTTAAACTAAGGACTTAGACTACACACTGTTCTCTGCAGTATTCTGATGTTATAATATTTGAATCACATTGTTGGTGTTTCATTACCTTTTCAGATTAAAGATCTAACAGTCAGGAAAGTGGAAATGTTTCCATCAGACTGTATTCTGTTACCAGAACAGCCGCTTTGTTCACAGGACTTGTTCATCCAAAAGGATGCGAACTTTTCTGTCTGACACAATCCAAATTAGATAATAATTTGCACTTAAATTTAATTGTTTCCATTCCATCAAAACATTTAAAGCAGTTGGACTGTCTACTAGGACTGACGAGCAGAAGAACTTTTCGCTTACTTGATGGAAAACATGGATCATCAGGATATGTTTCTTTATCATACAGGAAGGGATGATATCGGATGATGCCTTCCACTATACCTTCTCCATCAACATGTGCCTTAAACTCAAAACTATCTGCTGCAGTATTTATATACAAAGTCTGCATGTCGTCTTTGATCTCTCTAAGATTGACAATCTTTGGTACTCTTCCTTTTTCAAACATTGTAATCTGGAACAAAATAAAAGAAATTGATTTTCCATAAACCAAAAAACCTACAGTAATTAGTGTTTGTGACATTTATCTTAACTTAGCAAAACTAATGAGTTTCTATGCTGCAACAATAACTAGTTTTACTTTTTAAAAATTAAATTACGTATATATCTCAAAACACTTCTGAGGTTCAAAATGCATGATTAAAGAGAAACGTGCAAATATGAAATAAGTTGCCATTAAAGAAGAATTTTGACCAGTAAGTATAAATTCTCTTGCCTGAATGTCAATGTTGTTGGAAGGACTTCCATCTTTTGTTACAGCATTAGCTTCATTGCCTTTTGGTCCATGGATATAATAGTGATAGATATGTCTGAAATACAGTTTAAATGAAAAATATATCTCTAAGTCAAATTTTAAAATTACTCATTATAATTTTATAAGCTCTAAAAGAACTTGTATTTTTATTAAGAAGTAACGGGTTCCTTGTGTTGTTACAAATCACCTCCATTACAACATGTAAATCTCATACAGATTTACTGAAGGGAGTTTTCACTTTTTTCAGCACTCATCTCCTTCATGCACAATCATATTAGGATCAATTTTTGACATAAGGGAAAAAAATTATTATTGTTACATGCCTACAGATCCTTTACATCATAGTGCAAGCTTGTAAAACTACTTAATTTCTTCTGCATTACAGAGATTGAAAACAACTACAGCCAAAAAGTTTTCCACTGTTGTTTCCAAAGTCAGTTTTGTATCCATCATCTAACAGGAACAAATATTTAACAAGCACTACCATTATTTACAAAAAGGCGAAAAGACACCATTTTAATATGGGCAGCATTCATGTATGTGATTTGCACACTAGAAATATTTCCATTTGTAAACATTATTTTCTAAAGGCACCTGTGGTCATTTAAGAAATTAAAAAAAAAAAATCCACACAGTCAACTAGATTAATTATTTTCATCTCAGGGTGGTGTTTAGTAGAAAAAACAAGATTCTAAACGTCAGTGGGACTGGATGCTTGAAGGAAGCTGAATGCTCTGCAAACATTTACATTTTCTTTGCTTCTAACATCCACTGCACTAAATGCACCCCATGAAGAAATCTTAGTTCTCAGACAAAAATTCTTCATGGTCTCATTGCTCAGGACTTTACAGCAGACTGGTATGTCCAAACTGCTTAGCATTTTGTCTGCATTTCTTCCAGACTTCAAAAGCTGCTCTCTCATGACCTTAAAACCTAAGTATTTTGGGGGTTCATTTCTCCCTCCACTTCAGTGCATCTGAAAAAGAATGATATTGGTACCATGCATGTGTGGCAAAAAGCATGGCAGAAGGGTATGTGAAGGTATTTGAGGGGAAAAAGGCCCTTACAGCTGAAATAGTGATGCAGGACTATGTGGCACTGAGGAACTATGTCTGATTTGTTTTAGTGTAATAGCTACAGGGTATATATTTGAATAATTGCAGCTGGGTTTCATCTCAAATGGATTCAGTTCTTTCACTTCAAGAGACTGCTGGAATGGACATACCTATGTGTAGGTGTCCACCAGAAAAGCACCTAGAAGCTAACGAGGAACCTAAGAAATTTGTCAGCACAGATGAACCCTACATTTTCATAAGGTTAAAAAGGGTTTCAGCCACAAGTTCTTACATGCAACACTAATGTTTCATATACTAAGTTACTATCCTTATACAAACCCTTGTATTAGTATTTATTGTTATTAGATTACAGGTGACACAAAAGAAACTACTATAGCCTGAAAAGCAAATTCTATAGTCTGCCAGATTTCAAAATCAGGCTATGACTTCATATTTCAATTTACATTCACAGATAGACCCATCATCTTAACAGATAAGCCCACATGATTCAAAGGTGTCACAGAATTCTGTATCTCCAGACCCTGTGTGACATCACTATGATAGCATAAAGTAGACAGTATCTTACAATGGGATGAAGTAGTTTTCTTGTGTTTTTTGTTTATTTTGTGTTTGTTCTTGGTATTTTTTTATACAACTAAATACCTTGTAAAAAAATCTCAGATATCAAGGATAGGAACATAGCTGTGAGAAAGGTAGTATTATTAAAAGTTATTAACATTTCTATATGTATTTTTTATATTATTAATATAATTATTATGTAATTTGTAATTATGTATCCGTTATCAAGTCACATTAAATATGTGTACACAACTTTGTTTGGATAGGCAGTCCCATTCAATTGTGCTAAAAGAGACTAATTTGTAGCATCAGCAAGATATGTATCAACAGCCTTAACAGGAATAAAGCCAATCACTAAGTACAAAAGGAAGCAATTCATATTTATTGGACTTTTAGCAGTCCACTTTCAAATAAAATCTTTTAAATCACCAACTTACGCCAGCTGCCTTGTCCAAAGATGAAAGTAGTTTTTCAAGTACTGCATGTGATCTGGTTGTACACCTGTAATGACAACTGCTGTGAAACTCTCTTTATCCCTTTCTTCTAATATTAGATTATGAAGAAATCTTTCATCATCACTTGTGATATGAGTAGAGTCAGATGGCTACAAAAAGAGCAAAATAATAACAGCAGAAATGTAAACTGAATTTCTGAGCTGTCAGCTTTGAAAGGGATTAAAAAACAGAACAGGAAAATAATGCAGAACACATGATGTTAAGTATCACAAAGAATTAATGTTCAAAGTAAAAGCTCTTAAATTAAAATCAACAAACTAAATTTGAGACTCCCGATCCAGTTCATTTTCAACTCACTTTCATTACAGCATCTGACATGTTCAGCCTAGAAATAGATATAGTCATGTTTAATGTGGCACTGTGTGATCTTCATATTGTAATCCATCAAATGGAACAATTATGTGTACAACATATAAGTCCTTTTTACGAAAATTAAGCCAGAAAAAAAAAATTATTTGCTTTTAAATGGATAGGCAGCTTTCTGTAACAGAAACTGAAGTGGAAGAAACTTCCACTTTTGCAGTGGAAGAGAAATGGTGAATCCTCAGTTCCATCTGGAATATCTAGCAGTCACAAAATAAATGAGAAATTTCTGATTCCAGAAAGTCCTAATTGTTTTACCCTGGATGGAGGTACTTATCTCTTATGATTGGAGGTTTCTAAGCTGCATAGAAACAGTGATCAGTATCATGCTTCACACTGATGAGAGAATAATCCTCTATATTTGGTGCATTCAGAAAAAAAGTTCTGCTTTTAATACAAGGATTGAGATCTTCACAGCAATTTGAACAATATGTATAACTGAAAAGATACGCTTTTCCAGTAAATGCAACTTTTTACCTTGTTTTGAAGGAAAAAAGGCAAAAAAGAAACAATTGACTAAGTTGGTGGAAGGACAGAGGACTGTTTCTATGATAGTGATGAGATCACAGATAGTAAAGCAAAGCCAGAATCCTTACCTCTGTATGACCTAACCAATCACCTAGAAGCCACATGTACATTTTGAACAAGGGCTATCCTGGACAATTGACCGAGTTAAAGTACCTCCAAAATCCTGTTGCCAAATTCTTTGATTACCTTCCTGCTACATATGACAAACTAACATGGTACTTTCCCATATATTCCTAGCATCTGTCTCAGCTAGAAAAATGGCATTTACTTGTTAACAATATTAAATGGTCCAAAGAAGTGAGCACAGTAAAGGCAGATGCCTATAATTCATCAATGGAACATGATTAGATGGAGGTGGCATCACTGCCATTACTCTTCTGTGTTCTGGCCTTGTTTTAGAATGTCTGAAGTTTGGTATTAACTACATGTTTATTTCTTTACAAAAGAACTTCCTTTACCAATTCAGTGCCTCCTTACCTTACAGCTTTTTGCTTAAGCTTTACCTCATGAAAACTATCAGGGGTTTTACTGATCTTGCTGATTATCTCCCATATGAAACATATTTCTTCTACATACTTCTATATAATACACAGTTTGTTTCCTTAATTTATTCCCTAATACTTCAGAGAACACACATTTTTCTTTGTTTCATACAAAAGAATTCCTGTTCTTAGAAAGATCTTTCCATATATTTTTCTTAACCTGACACATTAAACAATATGGCTTTTCTATCTTTTAAGCTAAAATGAAAAAAGAACCACATACACAGTCTTATACTATATAGTCTCAAGTTTCCCATTACTTTCTTTTACACTCCAGAGTGCAAATGATAAGATAAAGATATCTGCTGATAAGTATTACAGGACTATTACATAGTGAGATCATGTTAACCTTGTAAAGACTTTCAATTACAAAAAAAGTATAGGTATTAAGACCATTTACCTTCCTGTTTCTAATGTATCCACTATATATTGCTTCTTTGTTTTTCTCCTTCTTTTCAAAATCCTCTTTAGAAAGGACAAGTTCATGAACATCCTGAGTATCTGCAGGTTTGCTTATCATCTGTTTTTTATTAAAGAAACAGCATTTAAAATTAAAGAAGAGTTAACTTAAACATAATAAAACAGCTTAATGCTATGATTAAAAGCTAGGATAGTAACAATATGATTATCTAAGGATGTTAGAAAGAAAAGATGAAGATTTACTTACTCTGGCAGACTGTCCAACGAAGAATACTGCTTGTTTGCCTCCAACTCCAAAATATGAGATATCACTATTTAAACTACGAGGCACTGGCAAAGGGCGTACGTATCCTGAATGATCACTAACAATAGAAGTGGCTTTAATGAACTTTCCCAAGACAAATGCCATTTAAAGAAAGAACACCAAAAAAACTTCTCATCTAAACAGCTTGTATTAAATTATTCCTGCAGTCACTTTTCATCTTTCAGTTTTGATCTACTGTATCTGCAACATTAAAATGTGCCTAAAATTCTTCATTTATTTTTTAAAAGGATGTTGACAAAGTAACTCTTTTTCTGATTCATCTTGTAGGACATTTCTGTCCTTTCTAACAAACCAAATCTTAAGTGTCATACACATTCCATTTTAAAATCTTAATGAGTCTTTTGTTTATTAGTAGGTGAAATTATTAGGAGGAAAACATTTGGCAGGGAGAACTTCAATAAAAAAAGACACTACTACCCTGAAAGCTTTTCTCCATTTTTAACTCTGCAACAGGGAAATAGTCAACAGTTCCGTGTGATAGGTCCTGCAGCAACAGTAATTACACATTTTTAATGTCAGAAAGTGAAAAGCAAATCCCTCAATGCTCTCTCCCTTTTAGGATGTCAAGATATTCCCTGTGAAACTGCTGCAAATGACAATGAATTACAATGCAAGTCTGATCTTTCTGACATCATTATTTCATAGAAACAGTTTTGAGTTAATGGGAAATAACTGACTATTAAATGCAGTCTTGGGAAAACTACAAATGTCATTAATAATTAAATTCCATGTCTTGAGTCAGCTTTGATGGATGAACAGTCTTACCTAGTTTAAGCAAATAGGACACACATTTTGATTAAACCATGGCAATCCCAAATGAAAACAAGGTGCAGTTGCTATCCTGGTATAATTTACAGCTATGCTCCCACTGAATTATATAAGCCCGCATTTTAAAACTGTAGCTTACAAATGCTATACATTTCTACAATTACTAAACTCACCTACAGCAACTTCAAAAAACAGCAATTTTCTCCTCAAATGAGAAGATGAGATATCCCAAAATCCCTTTGTGTGCAGTGATCTTCAGTTTTTCAATAGATATTGATCATTTTATTTGGAGATGCATCCAATGCAAAACATACCACCTCGGCTCTATTATCATTTTCTACTGCCTTGTTAATTTTTATACTAGCTTCTCATAAGACAAGCTAATTATGACTGAGGCTGTGATCCTTATCTTCAAAGTTAATATCCTAGCTTTAAGGTATTTAAAAAGTGATGAACGTTCCAGAACTGTACATAATTGTTCCTCTGGAATTTTCTATACTAGGGTTAAGTTTGGCCATTCAGGTGGAAGATCACTTGGGAACAGATTCAAAAACTGTAAAAAGAATTCACCTAAGCACCAAAATGCACCATAAACCTCTACTTCCTTCCTTAAATGCAGAACATTTATTTTGCCTATATGTCTTTACTAAATAGACAAACGCATTACATTGAACATGGTTAAGGTACACAAAAAAAATCCAATCCAAACACTGTATTGATTATGGCAGTAGTGTGACAGACACTGAGTGTGTTTCTTAATGCACTATTGGAAAGCTTAAAGGTTACAGGTAACACTAGAAAAACCTCTGCAGAACAAAGAATGCACCCAATTGGATGTAGACAAGTCAAAGACAACTCAGTTTAGAAAAGGCCGCAAGCGTAAAAAACCTTCTCACAGTATCATGGTATTAGAAAAGCATTTTTGTGTTCTGAAGCTTCACTCTTACCTGCCTGTGGAAAACGTGTGTGTGTTGACATCTAATCATAGAATGACAGGTTTTAGCTAAGTGTTGGTATACAAATGTGTCTTAAAGTTATGTTCTGTGAACCTTCACAGAGTATGCTAATTGTAAAAAATTATTAAAACTTTCTAACCTCTCGAAGTCACCTTGTCTTGTAAACTTTGACAGTCTATATACAGCCCAGTTGTTAAGCTGTTTAGAAGTCATTCCTCTTCCATTATCAATCACAGCAACAGCTGGTTTTCCTTGGGACTCATCAAATAACTAGGGCAGGAAAAAAAAAAACAAAAAAAACCAAAAAAGGAGCACCAGAAAGAAAAAAAAGATAATGTAAACTATACCTGAAGAAAAGCAGATATTTGTATCTTACCAATTTTATCTGTATGCTCCGAACGCCAGTATTTCGGGATGTAGCTGATAGAGAATTGTCAATCAACTCAGCAAGGGCAAATGCTAAATAAATTAAAGAAGAATACCCCTATTAGAAGCTTATTCTCAAAAGACAGCACTCAGAAAACACATAGACACTCAAGGCAGTTTTTTCTGAGCAATTAGGATAATTAGGATAACACATTCCCTTAACACAGACAAAAGCTTAGCACTGTGAAAACATTGTAAAAAACACCAAAATTCTGTAACAATTTAAAAAAGCTTTTGTACATATTGTAAGGGACTGAATGGAGGAACCACTGTAATCCCTTCAACAGACCCTCTTAGAACTCCAGTAGAACTGGTCCAAAGGAATCAGGTGCCAAGCCACCTTTGCAAACCCCTAACAAATCCTCATTAACATTTTGAAAGGGATTGCTGGAGAGGAAGGAGACAGTGATAAAGGTCTGCATATGGCCTAGCACCTGCATACAGAGGTAAGGATTGGACAACCAAGTGGGCAAAGATCTGCTCCAGTTGTTAAAGCTGATATATCTCAGCCATGCTTACCCAGTGAAAGATGTCTATAAAACGTGGAGCTGTATTGCTGGACTCTGTGGAGTTTCTTTGACACAAACCCTCCCCCACTGGCTGGCCCACTGGATCCAGGACCAGTGATTTTCTGTTATCTCTCTTCTCCCACTCTCTGACTTTTTCTTCCTCTTTCCCTTTCCTAAAATTATTCAGTAACCACAATTTTCCCAGGTTACGCAGCTTTAGCATCCTAGTATTTTGGCTTTTGTGATCTAAATAATCAGCCTTTGTGATTGCTCAGCCTGAACATATATAATAATTGAAGTATCAGCTTTTGTACTTTTATTCCTTCTATAGTTCTAATTAAATCTCATGTTCAGGTGCAGACCTTGAGCACTGTTTCACCTTAATCTGATCAGGGGGTATCAGGACAACCCCAGCGGGGTTGGTTACAGGTTGCGATGCATATACTTTAGGACTTGTTTCATCATTGAACCCCTCATATTTCTGTTGATGGTAAGAACAGAATTACTGGAAGTATTTAGGAACACTGATGAATTAACAGGCTCCTTACCACAAGGCAAACTTGTCTTTTTCCACTATTAGAAATGAGTAAGAATGATTCATATGAAAGTCCAAAGTAAGTAAAAAAATGACTGACTTGTTAAAACATTGAGGGAAGAATAAACTAATTGAAAAATCTTGAACAGAAATGTTGCACAGTTTCCAGTTTGTTGGCATTTGTAAAAAACAGTTCAAGAATAGAACCAAATGTAGGCACATGACAATAATACAGCAGCAAAAGTCAGTCAAACTACTACCACAAGTCTGTTGTTTCTAAACAGTACCACTTAAAGTCCTTACCTGTTACAGTGAGCACCACCTAACTATAGGGAAATTGTGGCATTTAATTTAAAACAGCAGCAGCAGTCTGAAAACAATATATCACGTCTGGATCACTTTACTCCAATTGATCAGCCCTTGAGAACAGAATAAACATTTCCATTCAATGTCTCTGATAAGGAAGTTTTATTACCTACAATTTGCAAGGTTCTTCAGAATGCTACAGCACAAATTACAGTGGCCATTCAATTCAGACACATAAAATTAATCCCTTGACTACTAGTATTATATGGCAACACTGAAGCACTTCACAATTTCCCTCATGCTGCTTTTGAAGTATACTTTCTTCACTGTAAGTGACAGGAGTTGGGCATTTGTTATGTGATCCATACGTACCATTCCATACCAAAGAACAATAGCCTTTTATCGAGATATGAAACTGGCTAGGCATGCCCTTAGAGATACTGCAAATAAGGAGCATCAGCTGCAGTACACTTGCACACACTCAAAATTGTTATTTGCTCTAACAGTCAATTCTAGTTATTTCTGTCATAATAAACAATAGCAGACAATTTGATATAGCTGGTTTGCAGGTGTGTTCCAGAATTTCACATGCTAATTCTCAAGGGGTTTCAGAGACTGTGAAAATTAGTAATACATGAGGAACAAAATACACTACCAATGTCCTTACAGAACTGGATCTAAAAGTTAATCAGCTTGTAGTCTTGACCACTGTAGTGTCTTTAGGATTTAAGAGTTATGACCACAAGTAGAACTTTTGGATGATTTTAAAGGCTTTTGTGGTAGTGAAGTGAACACCTGGAGTACACTTACAGCAGGAATTCTCCTTTCCCTGTACAACCTATTGCAGTGTACAGACAAGACCAAGCATTGACTTAAATGCTTAAGAGAAGCTTCTCATAAACACCTGAATCTTCTTCACTCTTTTAGATAGAATGATGATTTAAAGCAAGTAGCTTTAGCAAGAACATGGCAGAGGAAAATGTAGGGGAAAACTTGATTTTCCCTTAGAAGTCATAAAATTTGCTTTACTACTAAAAAAATAATTAACAATCTTCAAAAAGACAAAATTGAGATCTCATATTTGAATCACTTATCTGACTCTCGAATAAATATGCTTCAGAATTTTGGGCCATAGTATGCAGGGAGAGAAGTAGAAAGTATATATTGATAATACTGCCAGACGGACCCAAGCAAAAGCTCAAAATGCTTTTAAACTACAGCAAGTTCTTGAGAAACTTTGATATCTACTAGACACTGACAGGCAGGATCCAAGTCTTTTCCTCTCCTGTGGATGCAGTTTCTTCCTACAGATAAATCTGCCAAAGATACTGTAACATTTTACATTCAAACCATAAAGTAAAATGCAGTATTTTTACATGTGAATGGCAAATTTGACCTTGGTACAAAATCTCTGGATAATGCAAGTCATTATAATTGGGAGTTATGTACAGGGAAGTGATCATAACATAAGGTAACAGAAGTGAAAAACCTCTTTTATGAAGAAAAGAAGTGAATATGTTTGAGTAACAAAAGAAAAACTAAACATAGGCAGGCATTGCCCTTTTTCATCTCATACTATTATTCTGAAGCCTGTTGAGGAAAAAGATGTTTTTGCAACCAAGAAAATGCTCAGCAATTCATGGGAGATGAGTGGTAGCTACAAATCTCATGAACACTTATAGGAAAGTATTGATGAACTTCATAAAGATATGAGACATAACAGTTCCTTCAGACAAACCAACAGTTTGCAGTGTTTATCACCAAGAAAACATAGAGTTGGATTGCTATGTACATATGAGGGAACTTCTCCAATGTAGAAGAGTTAGTCCTCAGCATATATTAATTTTACTTCTTGATTTAGTAATACTAATTTTGCTTTAGTAAAAAAATTTTAAAAAACAGCAACAATGAAACCAAAACTCTTTAAAAGTATATATATATATTTCTAAACTGAAAAAGTGTTTAAACTTGTTTTCTTGACATATGACACTGCAAAAACAGAAGACTGAACTTCAAGTTATATCATCAAACTTGATGACCACACATCATTTTGCATTTAACACACAAACCTGTTTGTTTAAAAGTCACCATAAGTAAAGCTAAATGGATGATACTTGACTTTGATTTCAGAATCCTCCTCTCAGCCAAGACTTTTTTTTAAACAGAGGAATAAGGATGGGCAGTTTTCATAAATAGTACAAATTACTTATATAGATAATAGTACAGACTACATATACCTCTTCAAAGCCTAAAAGTTCTAATACATGGTGGCTGTAGTAACTGTATGACAGAGCACTAGATTTCTCCATTGTTCTACCCTTCATCTCTCCATTCCTGAAGTACAGGTCTTTCTTTTCTATTTCTAATCCTCATCATCACCTTGTCCCACAAGCTTAGCTGTGGTAGTCTTAGGAAAACAGTATTAACTTCTCATTTGACAATGTTATTTAAAAGGGAAATATGCATGTGTAGTAGAAAAATTCCTTGTTTTGCAGCCAAACCAAATAACAGAAGGTTCTATATTCCCATCATTGCACTTCATGCCTCACATCATCTCGACATGCAACAGAATTAACAGTTTTCTTTTACTCATTGTTTTTCTGTCCCATTGGACAGGCTGCATGTGTTTTGATATTATTTCCTACATATACACTCATGCTCAAATATTTTCTAAATTTAAATTATTTTAAATTTTTTTTTAAGTCATCCAATCTTGTTGTAAAGGTGTCCTTCTTTAAATCAACACTGAACTGCTCTACAGTTTCAGAATTAACAGTTTTCTTTTACTCATTGTTTTTCTGTCCCATTGGACAGGCTGCATGTGTTTTGATATTATTTCCTACATATACACTCATGCTCAAATATTTTCTAAATTTAAATTATTTTAAATTTTTTTTTAAGTCATCCAATCTTGTTGTAAAGGTGTCCTTCTTTAAATCAACACTGAACTGCTCTACAGTTTCAAGCATGTACTAGTTTGTCTTCCAGAAGTGCTCATTTGCATCTTGTCAAATTCTGTGACTGAAAGAATAGAAAAGCTTACAGTTAACACAAATACAGCAAGGAGAACAGTATTTTCACCTGTAATGTCTGTAATACACGACTTCACCTAAAAATGGTAATGTCACACCTTTTTCTCTATTAGTCAGCATTAATGTCAGTAAACTAACAATAATTCATAGAATCAGAGACAAATCCAGGTTGGAAGGGACCTTGAAAGATCATCTGTCCCAATACTTAGTGGGAAAGCAAGCCCCAATGAGATCATGTAGACCCCTGTCCCATTGCACCTTGAAAGCCACCAGTGATGCGGACTCTACCATGTCCCTGGAGAAGTTGTTTCAATGAATTGCTGTTCTCACTGCAAAAAATTTCTTTTCTATATAGAGATGAAATCTGTCCCAGTGCAACTTATGCCCATTTGCAGTTTATGCCCATTTCCATGTGGCTTTTTGTGAAGAGTCTCTGTCCTCTTGGAAGCTGCTCTTTAAGTTCTGAAATACTGTAATGAGGTCCCCAGGAGTGTTCTCTTCTCCAGGGAGAAAAGACCTAATTCCTTCACTCTTTCCTCTCAAGACAGGTTCTTCAGGTACAGTGCTTGAGTCTTGATGTCTGCATTTCTTCAGTACAATTTTGAGCCTAAGATGTATATACTGTACCTAAGATGTACATACTTAAAAAGTAATCATAACTATGCTGTACCTAAGATACTTAAAAAGTAATCATAGCCAATGATAGCATTTTCACAGAATCTATAATTAGAATTTAATTTTTTCAATAAAAGAATATTAAATTCTGCTTATATGCACAGCATCTTTTTTAAAGAATTACTTGCTCTCAGTTATGTTAAGGCTTGTTGAACCACAGATGGGACAGCAGACAAATTTCCATGGTAGCTCATATGAAAACTGGTCACCAGCTTAAAACAAAGTCATTATAGGAGACAAAAGATCTGATTTAAAATAATGCTGATCACTCTGGGTTACACCGACATGATTATCATCAAGACTGAAATTTACTTCTAAAACATTCACACTTATTTAAGAAATATTTGAGGAGGTACCTCTAAATATGGATTTAGGGCCATTTAGAATAATTTTTGAAAGAAAAATTTGTACAAAGAACAGAGTTAACTTTTCTTTTACAATTAAGACTGTATTTTCATTAGCACTAACTAAAAGTTAAATTGCTCATAATCACATTATATTCATATAAACATCATTTACACAGGATTATTTTGCCAAGTACTTACGCAAAGGATTTTGTCCCTCACTGGCATAGTACTCATACATCCCACTTTTGACAAGTGTATCATAGTGGGGCAGGAAATCAATTCGCTCCTTAGTTGCAGAAAGCAGAATTTGATCAACTGACTGTAGCAGATATAAAGTAACTCCATCTTGAACAAGTTCACCTGCAGTGAAGATGAAATATAAATCCTACTGAAGAGCATTCAATGCATCAGTCAATATCTGCTCTAAAAATCATTATAGGTTTAGCCTCAGGTATTGATTTCTTGGCCTCCAAACAACACCACAAAATTTAAAATGTTTTCACATTTCCCATCTTTCTAATGCATGCTTTCCCAGATGACAGCTGTTTACATGCCATTTTGTCCTATCATTTATAAAATTTGTGATGGAAGGTAGAAAGTTACCCTGGATAACTGTCATCATACTAACAAGTAATTGTCAAAAATTTGCTTGTGAAAGTCAATTTTCTTACAATTCTTAGTAAGCTATTATAGTATTTGTACTTCCAGTTAATTATTGCAAGCCATACAGTACAAACAATTATCATACAGTCTTTCCAATAAATGTAAGAAATAATTGTGTTTCCTTTGTGGATTAAGATACTTACCGAAGTTTTCTTCTGTAACTTCTTTTCTGTTTGTTGTGGTGATAACAAAGTTTTCATCAGTAGATATGCTAAATGCCTATAAAAATTGAAGATTATTCAGTTATGTTCACTAGGTACCTCACCAAGTATTGAGATAAAGAACAACCAAAAAAGTACTCTTTCTATTGACTTTGGTGCAAACTACTGAGAAGTGACCAAATCTTTTTCCCCATATTAATTCAACAGTAGAACACGGTTTAAGTCCAGAACTTAACCTCCTTTCCTTTCTCAACTTAGCAAAAACTGTCTGTAATAGAGTAATTTGGCTTTTTACCTGCTAAAAACATATTCTTAGCAAGCATTAGAGGAGGAACTGTCTGATGGGCAAACACCCTAAGGGCTGGGGAAAAAAAAAAGTTGTTCTGCTTTTAAACCATTATGAAGAGTGCAGTGTTTACTTTATGGCTGCAAGAAATTAGGGTGAAGTAGTGCAAGCACAGGACATTAGCCTGCTAACAGAGCAGGGGCAGCCTCCTCCTTCTGGTCCTCGCCCCCATTCCATGGGTGAGCATCAGTTAAGCTAACTGTACCCAGCCTTGCATTTCCTGGGTGAACTCAGCATTACTGTATCTACTGGCAGCAGGTCCTTTCTGCTTTGCTCCATGTGGCTGTCATTTTGAGATAAGCTATAAGGTTCATAAACCAAGTATGGCAGTCCAAACAGCAGAAAAAATGTTTTTCTTGCCTATGAAGGAATTCAAAAGGCCACATCCTCTGTAAGGTTCTAGCCAACTTATAAAATTTATCACTTTGAAAGCTTCACTTGTATGTAAGATCTATTTGTTTTACTTCTTCCTTCCCTTTGTCCCATACTTTTAGTCACCCTGACCTCTCTCTTCCCACTATGCCAAGTAGCAGTGAGGTAGCTGCGCAGGTGTCCTATTACGTGGATGTCCTCTCCAGAGAGATGAGCTGGTCATCCCCAAACAAATGTTAATCTACAGGGTAATGTACTTGATGTTTCATTTATAATAAAAAATGTTTGGTCAAATGTTTTGTTCTCCCATGTAAGAGACATGATATCTTTTGTTGACTTGATACAGAGTTTGGGTTTTACTGCTGGGCATCATACCCTTTTTCAAATAAGCACTAAAGGTGCACCTGGTTCTTAACTTCAGAAGATTCACATAACATCCTAGCAGTACACTTAGATAATAAATCTAAGTTGGTTATTCTCAAATAATAGATAGATATTTCTCAAACAATAGAGAAATAATTCTCAAATAATTCTCAAATTCTCTTGGCAAATTATCCAGATGCACAATCATGATCTAGCTAATGTCATTAAACAACAGAATCACTATATTAGGAAATATTTTTGCATATTCACAGTGAAAGCAGGTTTGGATGTTATTGTGTTAAAACATCTAAGCAAAAATCTTATTTTTTTGGATACAAAAAGAAAAGTCTTGGGGGAAAAAAAACAGAAAAAAGCTCCAAATTAATCCACAATCCAGGAAAAAATAATTGTGTGTGCTCTAAAAAAAAGAAAGGCAGATATGTAAAAAGATGAGTATTCCTAAACTATTGGTTACATATGACCACTACCTGCAAATGCCAAAGTCAAAAGGTTACAAAGATTAACAGATACTCGCATATAAAAGAGGAAAAAAGCCACCTAAAACCCCCACAGATTATATAAACAAACTAAATTTTTCATAGTCTGGGAAAACAACCGTAGCTGTTCACCAAGACCCATTTAAATTGTTCACTAAGCCACACTTAGAGATGCAGTGAGCGCACACTGCAGTTTTGGTGCCAGAGGGCTGGAGGGGTCAGCAGTGCAGAACAAGGCCATGAATTGCTCTGAGACAGTCACTGCCAGGGCCAGATGGCTCCAACTAATGGAAGCAACCCACTGTGCACCAACATTTCAAACAGAAGGGCACATGATGCTCTGCTCAAACACATTGGAGGAAAAATAGAGGAGGCAAATGATAAACAAGAGAAGGCATATTGGGCTAGGGACAGCACTGGAGACACTGTCGAAAGGAGGTGGTTCCATGGCAGACCAAAGATGTCCCCAGAGGTGCTGGGGCCCATGGCAGATCCATGACAGGGGCAGGGAATTTCCCCTCTCCATCCTTCTACTCCCATGGGGCTGTGGCCTGGGCAACCCACCAGAGCCAAAGAAAACCAGTGAAAAGCATGGAGGAAGAGCAGCAGCAGAGGGAAACCATACAGATAGCCCTGATCTCTCATGCTGCCTGCTGCCTCACCAAAAGAACTTGGATTTACCAAGTGTTGTGCGTGGGGAGAACAAGGGAGGCTTACACAAGTAAGAAAAGAGAAGCTTGGAGAAAGGGGAAGAAAAGGTGGTCCCCTAAGGAGTTTGTTTAATTGTCCCCCTAATCAACAATCAAAAGTTTGTGTTAATAGGCAATGAGCTAAATTAAGAAAAATTCCATGAGTTGAGCCTGTTTTGCCCACAGCAGGATGTCAGCTTCATAGCTATGAAATTATACATAAGCCAAAAACCTGTCTTTTTTCAAACAGAAGAAAAGCATTCTTTGTAAACTGGCAACTCAGTCTGGAGAACAGCCTATGTTTCATTATAAATAAATAAACCTAGTAGCTTTCAATTTGTTTGTGAATGCTTATGATGTGAGGTTAACAAAATTCTAAAAGGTAAGAGTTTGAAACAGCCAAATGAATGCCAGATGCCTGAAAAGCTTTCAGCAGACCAATTTCAGGTATGATGTTTGAAAGCATGAATGAATTGTGGTAACTCTTATCCTTAAATAATAATCAAGATAAAAGGTTCAACTTACACACTTTCTTGAGTCCCAGGTTATATTTGTAAACTTAACAAAAACCCTCAAAACAACCATAAGCCCACAAATCCCAGACAACTCAGCAGCTGAGACTTCTCCAAACACACTTCAGTTATTTTCTCTTTCACATAATAGCACATAAGCAGAAAAGCAAATTTATCTCCTCTCAGTCTTCTCTCCAGGCTAAACGGTCTCAGCTCTCTACCTTTCCTCCTAAGACATTATACAGTACTCCAGCCATCTTCACAGCCATTCACTCGCTGCACTAGTTTCCCTGTCTCTCTTGAACTGGAAAGCCCCAAACTGGACACAGTATTCCAGATGTGGCCTCATTAGGGCAAAATAGAGGAGAAGGATCACCTGCCTCAGCCTGGTGGCCACACTCTTCCTAATGCATTCCCAGATACCATTGCCTTCCTGGGTACAAGGGCACATGGCTGGCTCACAGTTAACTTACTGTCTTCCAGGATTCCAAGACCTTTTTCCTCAGGGCTGCTTTCCAACAGGTCAACCTCTCACCTCTACTGATGCATGGAATTGTTCCTCCCCATGTGCAGCACCTTACATCTGCCCTTGTTGAACCTCATTAAGTTTCTCTCTGCCCAAATCTCTAACCTGTCCACATCATGCTGGTGTCATGCCCTCTGGTGTCAGACACTCCTCCCAGTTTTGTATCATCAGCAGGCTTGCTGATGATACACTCTGTCCCTTTGTCCAGATCATTGATGAGTATGTTGACCAAGACCAGACCCAGTACTGACCCTTGGGGAACACCATTAAAAAGAATAATCAATCCAAACTAAGAGAAACCAACAAATGGCTGAAACTATAAAACATACTTAAAAGAGAAGGATTTTATGCTCAAATCACAGATTTTCAAACCCACAACTGTCTTTCAATAGTGCTCATGGATACCAAGATATTTCTATGATCTGACAATTATTCACACAACTCGATAATATTATGGCCATTTATACAAATTAACAAATACAAAAAGATGTAAACCAATTAAGCAGAGACAAAGGCCTTGATGGAAATAATTGAGAACAACTGTAACTCATAAGAGTGCTAATCATAAACCTTTCCATTCCACTGCTGGGTCAGCTAGTCTCAACATGATGATAACTTACTGAGGGTCTGGTACTGAGCACCCATTGCAGCACAGCAACTATGGGAACAATTATCTCTCATCATAATCTGAATGATCTTGCCAGATGTCAGAATGCAAACATGTATCTTTGACCACCAACAGAAAGGGGATACAAAAGTATCTAGCAAGTAGTCACATTCAAAAAAGAATTTTTTTCCCAAGCATTACTCAGAACTACAAGCAAAGAGACGTATATTTGAGAAATACAGAAACACCCAGCAGCCTGTATCTTCTGGGCAGATGGTCACTAGACAACCTACAATCAAAAACCAGCAGTGAAGACTGGTGTTCTGAAACATGTCCCAACCAACCTTTATTGACAGAGTCACAACATTTGCAGAACTTGATGTGCCTGTCCTCTGACCTACTTAAAAGTTTCGCTGCTTTCAGAAGACCAGCTTATTAACATTTAAATATTTACAAAAACATACCAATGAAAGATGTTGAGAAGTGAACAGATGGTTCAAGAGAAACACTAAGAACATCCGTACTGATCACAAGATGAGTAATAAAGTTTGCATGTACTATCTTAAAGTAAAGCTTTATCACCATTTTGGTGGGAAAAGAGAAAAAGAGAGGGAACTGCATGACAGAGGCTCTCTACAGAAGTCACACATATAAACCTGTGAAATCTTGTCTAAAAATGAGTTAACTCAAGACACTTTTCCAAGATTTGCAAGATTTAACAAGAGGAAAGATGATAAAGACCCAAGAATTTCTTCAAAGAGCATGCTCATACAGAGTCTGGACAAATGTAAGAACTTAAAGCAGGCATTCACAAGCTGTTGTGTATAAAAGCAAAATTGAAAATATTAATGTGTGCAACTATCAGCTAAAATTTAGACATCAATTCCATACAGCTTCCACCATGACAATATTTTGCATGGCATCACTTGCTGAAGTAACAAGAATTCACAAGCCATTCTTCAACAGCAAAAACCACTCAGTCATATCTTCGTTGTGCCTGGATAACTAATGATAAGGGAATGCAGATACTCTGCATTTGACTATACCACCAGCACTCAAATGTGAGCAAGAATTTAAAAACCACGCGACTTCCCTTCTTAGTCAAAATGTATCCTTCTCCTCACTGAAACATCAGTAACTGAGATGGTACACACAACCTTTTCGGCGTCATCTGATATACAACATAGCAGTTTTGGAAAACACCTTTTGCTGCATCTTGTACACTATGTCCCAATAGTTTCTTTAAAAATCAAGGAAAAAGTTGGTTTGTCCATGCACATATTTAAAATACATCTATTTTTAGTTTCTGATTATATACAATCTTGAAAAGTGAACATAGGAATAATAATAATAATAATAATAATAATAATAATAATAATAATAATATCTCATGATTAAGAATGGATGTACTTTTATAGGGCAAGTTTACCAGCACAGTAGCTTAGTAAGCAATCCAAATACCTCTTAAATACATATATGACTTACCCTCTGGCAATAAAACTACCAGAAGCTGCTAGTGTTTTTTCCATTTCATTATACATTATTTATTACAAGTAAATACACCAAACCACTTATTTCTTGAGTTTCTCTCAACCACTGCTGTGGTGCTTCTCCATATATCCTCAATTAATAGCCTTTTTTTGCCTCTTAGCTTATTGATATCCTGGAATTTATTTAGTGGTCTGGCAAAACAGTCTGTTTAAATAGTAATCAGACTGGTAGGAGACAATGGGAATCTCAAAGATGAGACAAAAGTTTGAAAGCAAATTATTTTGGTTTATTGTGATTTATGAATTTTTAGTATTTACATAAATTACAGATACTTTCTATACATATTACAGAGATTCTTCCTATATGTATCTTCAAACAAGGAAGTCACAACAATGATTAAAAGGCTCAAAATAATTAAAGAAGTATTTACAAATGTGTTCAATTCCTACTTTAGTAACACTCATTTTAGTACCATTCACTCTCTTTGGACTAGTACCTCATCACAAAGCCTCTCAAAACCCCCTTCTCACACATTAAAACTTCGGTACACTTTTCAACACCGGTACCTTTCTGCTTTAAAAGGAGAGTGACCCCTGTAAGTGCCTGGAATGATTCCTAACAGCTTAGAAAAAAACTCAGCAACAAAGTGCCTCAGTTTCACTGTGTACCTGGGTAAGAGCAACAAAGGATCTAGGATTATCTGCCAACAAAGTTTAGCTCCATTCTGTTCAGTGCAGGTAAAAAACTTCCAATTTTACTCTAAACAGCAGGACAAGCATTGAGGCATATACTTAACAGAAGACAACAAGAAGGTGTACAAGCAATAGTACTACCATAATCAGGTGAAACTCTATATCCAGTCCATTTCAAACTTCATGGTTCTGGGCACTGAAATAACATGACTGCTCCACATATGCTCAAATGATATAATCAAGTTAACAGAACATTTTTTATTAAATTTTTGCTTTAGTATTGATCACTGAAAGGAAGAAAAATGAAGACTATATATGCTCCAGCTTCTTTTATAAGATTTTTTTTTCTTAATATCTACCCCTGAATGACCCTGAAGGAAAGGCTTAATTTGACAGTATAAAAAGCCACACCCAGCCACACTGCCATGCATTAACTTATTACTGGACAGTAAGAAAATTCCTAAGGTGAAGATAAATATTTGCTTTAAAATCAGAACAAACAGAAGTTTCAAAAATTGGTCAAGAACATTTCAATAATAATGGAGGTATATTTTATATGACAATAGACAGAGAGGACCTCAATCAAGCCACCATATCTACCTGCTGGTGTCTGAATCTCTTGTCAAGAACCAGTTAGTGTGCTACACAAACAAGAAAATACCCTCTCTCTATGAAAAAAAACAAAACAAAGCCAGTCAGTTCTCAGAAGAAGCAGCCTAAGACCATATCTTTAGGCATTCAAGTATTTTCAACTCAGAATCTTCACATACAGCTATCAGATTTAATTTCATAATTTTTTCAAACTTCAGCTTCTCCTTTGACTCCTACATAAATAACCAGTGTTACCCCAAAGAATTCTTATGCCACAGGAAGATGCTAACAGCAGAAACAGTTCCAACAGCCTAATATATTTCTGGCACACTTGTCAGACATTACCACCTCCACAGCCCAGATGGCAGACTGCAAAATGCACACACACCTTTGCTGCTACAGTAGAATAATGCAGTCACAGGACAAATTGCCAATGAAAAGTCAATTTAAAGGGGAGCCTGTACTGAGGTCAAGCAGCTGGTCAGGATATCTGTGGCGTTGGTCACTGTGAGATACACTACATTTGCCTTATCACACACTCAGATGGTCTCTAATAGCTTTAACTGGAGAAAAGCGAATAAACATTCCACTTCATCTTAGTCTAAACAATTCAACACCTGCTTATCACAAGAATCTTTCTTCCTGAACTTTCATTATTTCCCTGACACATTTTCAGCACCATAGAGTAGGGAAAGCCTGTGCCAATTAAATGAACCCATTCATTACTATTTTTTTCCTGATAGTAGTTAGTTGCTACATTCAAAATGACAGAAATTTGGCACTTTGGAGTACAACACCCAGAGAAACACCAACAATGAGCAAAACTTACAGATGCACTGAGATGCCAGAACACTCTTCCAGAAGCTTAATGCACACCCATACACAATGCACTCCCATATGTGGGAGACATATCAAACTTTCTGGACCTCCACCTGTCCACTTTTCACTGTATCAGCATTGACTGGTTATGTCGAACCCTCTACCTTGGCATGCTTTCAGAGTCAGATGTCCCACATGCCAGGTAAATGGTAAGCTCCAAGGCACAAAGGGCCACCACACTGAAATTAGCTGGGACAGAGGCAGCTCTGACTGAATGCTCAGAGAGTCAACATGTTATTATAGAAGGCCTTTCTCTAAGGGAACGACCATTTGAGATTCTTGTTGCACAGGTTTAAAAGAGCACTGACTCTATTGTCTGTAACACCACAAAACAGCTGACAGGACTGCTGGTAAGGATTATGGTGGTGACATAGTTAAGAAACTACAGTTGAAAATTTTCTTCCACAGGCACCAAGTGCAAACATACCAAGTCTTGCTTTGCAGAGCCAGACATTTCAAACACTATGTTGCACATCTGAGCAATCTACCTAATGAAGCCATGAACCCAATCCACCAACTTCTCAGAATATTACACTGCACAAAGCATCCCTATTTCTTTATTCCATTCAGTTACTTGTTTCTTCCAGATTTCTGAACTTCAGGAGCAGAGGCCAGATTAAGGGATATGCTAGTGCTCCATAGCCAAGTTATTGCTGAGTACCAGCACTTCAAGCAGCAGTACAGATTCAGCACCTCGATCAGAATGTGAGGATGCTGATTTGAACACTGAAGTAGAACTGTGCAAGGAGGAGGTAGTCGTGTGACAGCAATACCTGCTGATATTGATAACTCAAAGCTTCCATAGCAGTAGGAAACCATTACAAACACTGTACACATAGGCCAAACAAAGCATTTTCCCCCAAGAATTTATATCCTAGAGAACAAAGCGTATATTGGATAGAAAACCTAAACCAGAATGTTTTATCAGACTAAGTGCACAATTTCCTCTGCACTTCACAGTATGAAACGTACACAGGCAGCTAATAGGTTTATGGCATTTATTTCTCTCTCAAAAAACGAAACCATGACAGAAAATAGGCAACGCCCACTGATATTGCCAGCAAACTAAAGTAAACAGCTCAGAAGAAATCTCCACCTCTGAGAGACCAGAGGTGTAAGCTCTCATTTTGTAAAACGAAAGGGAAGAGAACCTAAGAGACACGCCAGACGACAAAAAAACAGCCGGGTCGAGTACTACAGGACGGCCACCCCTGCAGACTTTGAGAGATTTACGCGGCTCAAGACGAACAAGGAGCGGCGCTTAAGCCCGACACCTTGGACAGCAGAAACACGGCCGGGCGGGCCCTCCGGAGCTCACTGACGCCGCCGCCGCTGCCGGTTCCCCGCGCGGGGGAGCTGCGGGGCTGCCCGCTCCTTTCCCGCCCGCCGCCAGGAGCTGCTTCCGCCGCTCCACACTGCCCCACCGGCCGCCCTTGCTCCTACCCCGGACAGGCGTTTTTCAGCCCGGTACACGGGGAGACCCAAAGGCAGCGGCGGGCACGGTCCCTCCTCGACGCCCGCGCACCTGTCCCGGCAGGAAACTTTTGAGGGAAGGCGGCAACCCCGGCGTCCCGTTCCCCTCAGCCCCGGGCAGGCTGCATACAGGGGGCAGCTCTCCTCACGCCTCTCCCTCCCTCCCCCCCCCACCTCACGTCGCCCAACGGCCCCCGGTCGGTCTCGAGCCGCCGGGACCGGACCCTCCTTCCCCAACCCCCCCCCTCAACTTGCGCCTCCCCTCGCACGTGGGGCAGCAGCACGTGCCGGCCACCCCCGGCGCCGCGAGGCCTGGAGAGGCGGGGTGGGGAGGCGGGAAGGAAGAGGGGAAACCCCGGTGGCGGCTGAGACAGGCGGAGCCCTTCGGCAGTGCCTGCCCCACCGGAGGGGCGTTAACGCCGCGGCCGGCCCCGCCGCCGTGTTCGCACGCTCGTTCGCTTTCCCTCCCTCCCTCACTCCCTTCTTCCACCTCTTTCTCTCTCTCCCTCCTCTCGCCCTCCGCCCCTAGTACCTGGCAGACGGCGCTGCGGAAGCCACGGTAGTTGTTCTTGCCATAGCTAAGCACTTTCTCATCAAGATCCGCCTCTTCCCGGCGCCGGTCAAAAAGAAAGACGGTACGGTCCCCGGTGCCGTGAGGCGACAGCAGCACCGGCCTGCGAACTACGCGACTGCCTCCCGCCGCCGCTGCCATGTTGGGAAGCTGACCCGTCTCGCAGCGATGGCGGCGGCGGCAGCAGCAGCAAGAGCAGCGGCGGTACCTACTGCTTGGCCCGCGAGCTCCCCCTCCTGGCGCTGCCGGTTCCGTGCACGGAAGCCCCGGCCGGGGAAGAAGGAGGAGGAGGAGCCAAACAGGAGACTTGGGCGGAGACGTTCCAGAAGCCCGGAAAGCGGGGAAGAAGCGCTCTTCCCCGCGGCGGCGGCGGCGGTCGTGCCGCCGCTGCCATGTTGGGAAGCTGACCCGTCTCGCAGCGATGGCGGCGGCGGCAGCAGCAGCAAGAGCAGCGGCGGTACCTACTGCTTGGCCCGCGAGCTCCCCCTCCTGGCGCTGCCGGTTCCGTGCACGGAAGCCCCGGCCGGGGAAGAAGGAGGAGGAGGAGCCAAACAGGAGACTTGGGCGGAGACGTTCCAGAAGCCCGGAAAGCGGGGAAGAAGCGCTCTTCCCCGCGGCGGCGGCGGCGGTCGTGCCGCCGCTGGGGGTGGGGCCGGGGCCGGGCGGGCGGGCGGAGAGCGGCCTGGAAGCGAAAGCGAGTCCACGTCCTCCGCTCCCCGCCACTTCCGCCATTGGGGGCGCGGGGCGGCGCCGGAGCAGCGGAGGCAGCGGGGGTGCGGTGCTGCCGCTGCCTCCGCCGCCGCTGGGGGCGCGCAGGCGGTTTGGGCGGTGGAACCGCGTGCTGCGAGCGGCCGTTCCGGCGGTTGAGGCGTCCGGGGCCGCCGCCCGCCGTAGCCGCCTCCCGTCGGGGGACGTGGCCGCCAGGGCCGCTCGGCGGGGTGGAGGCGCCGGGACGAGGCTTCTCCGCCCACCCTGGGCTGCGGAGCCGGGGAAGCCTCTCCTGAGCTCGGGTAGTGGCGTGTGCGGCAGTGCTGGCGCCCGTGGGTCGTAGCGGTGGCGTACGGGAGCGGCGCGAACCTGGGGATGGTGCGGCTGGGTCTGGCTTCTTGCTTGCGCCATCGAGATCCATAAGGTGGTGTTTATTCTTCTTGAATGCTGAAAACGCTTTTCTGCTCTCAAGAAACTATGTTTTTGCGTAGTTCTGGGTCTTAAAAATAAAATTTTCGTTGTAGGGGCTTTTTATATGCAAACTCTTAATGATTTTTGCATTGCCCTGTTACAGAAGAGCGGTAGGACGAGAGTAGCTGCAAAACTGCAGTAAAAAATACAAAAAAAAGAAAGAAATACAGTCTTCATGGTCTTTAAGGAACCATAGAAACATACTTGTAAGGAAACTCAGGCTCACTGGGTTTGTCATTTATTGCAGGGTAGACAAACAGCTTTTTCTCCCATCGTAAACAAAAGGGACATAGTTGGGGTATACCTAATAAACAAGGTTAGAGAAAGAAACTCAGTAATCGCTGTTTACATGTTCAGGTTTCAGGTCTGCTTCTGATGGAGTTAACTCTTGAGCTAACTTGGAGAAACTGAACGTGTTACAAATTGGGTGTCCCTGTACTTGCAGTTTGTTCTTCCATGCTGCGTGTTGCTTTTATATTTCGAGTTCATTCACAGCCTTTCAATTTAGCATACCACTTTAAAGAGTTTCCTCAATATTTGCTGTAATTTCTGAGATAATGTAAGTGGGAACATTTTTACCTGTAGTCACTCTTCAATTTGAATGTGACATTGTACCATTGTATTCATTGTCTGATACCACTACTTGTACAAATTGAGATCTGGAAGAGATGCATGGCTGGGCAGTTTCATCTTTGACCTTCAGGTCCTCTAAAAAGATCTCTCCTTCCCCTCCCCCCCTCTCCCCTTCCCTCCAAACTGTAAATTAATTTCTTGCAAGCCTTCTTGGTACAAAACCGTGTTGTTCAGTTACCTGTCATTTAGCAATATTCAAGGGGTATGTGGGGAGTATGGTTTTCTTGGAAATATGAAACTAAAGAGAAAACTGTCCAAAGGAACAGAGTCTTCTTACACACTCTGTCCCGCTTATTTAGAAAAGGTAACAACAGGAATGATCAGAAGAGTGCAGCTGCTTCTCTTTTAAGTACTCAACTTTAAAAAGAAAATTTTGGAACAGCATGTAGGGGAGGTATGCAAAACACTGAGAGTGATGAATAACTGAAAAAAATCTGTCATACAAGAACTGAGGTTCATGCATTTGCACTCTTTAAGGAACAACATTGCATACTGGAACTGAGCACCCTGGAGTTGAGTGAGAATAAAGGGCATGTGTTAAGAATGTTAAGAAATGAAAGGTCTCTTGAGAGGTTTTATATAGGCTGTGACTCAGAGTCCCTCCAAATGATGACCTGATGAAATTTGGAGGAGCCTATCAAAACTTTTTCCTTTATTGAGTTAATTAAACAGAATGTTGTTTTTCAGCACACTTGTAAAGTATTTCTAGACTTGAGATGACACTTGCATGTTAGAATGCTGAATAGGTGGATGAAAAAAGCCTGGTCAATTATTTCATCTAGTTTCAAAATTAATCTGCCAAGGGGGAAGGATGGTTCTACCTGAAAGGCAGGCACTTCACTTGCAGGAAATAAGGTCCTCGTTAATCAGTCTCTGCAAGCTGTTTTAAAGATTGCCTGCAGCTGTAAATTTTAATTCTGCAGTATGAAGTATTTAGTTCTATTAACAATTGAATAATCATTTTCAGTCCTCATAGAAAAGAACTTTCCTTGCTGGAAAAAGGAATACCGCTTCTATGATCTACTGGATCTTGAAGTCAGATGTCATGTTATTTTCCAAAATTAATGGTAGCAGTAGAGTAAGTAATTATTTGTTCATCTTACCACTCAGTATTTCAGATGTCACTCAGGAATTTTTTTTTATGTGTGTGGGTGTGTTTATTGTTATGTCCTCCCTGTACATAAATTTTTCATTCAATGAATAAATTAATTATATGATTTCTTTGTATTAAAGGCAAGTATGAACCAAGTTCCAGTACTGGACATTTTTAGATATTAAATACTTTACATACAAGTAATGAAAATCTCTCTTTCTTTGCTAGAGTAAAGACCACAGCCCCTCTAGTAGGGCTTGTTGCAGTAGTATGGTCTATTGAGTGATTCTGAATGCTGCTACCTATATATCCTTTGTAATATAAAGTGTTATGTATGCTACACATCCTCTCTGATATAAAGTGCTGCTCTTCCTTAAGATAAAAAAAGGTTTGTATCTAAGAAAAGGATCCGGTGGCATCTTGCATTTAGAACTCCATAGACCTGTGACATGGCTTGTTATACGAAGTACCCTAGTGAGAACCCCTGAGGTATGAAACAAAAGAGCAGCATTACTTCAACTGCTGAGGTGCAAAATTACAGCATCATTAACTAGAAAATGGAAATAGAACAAAAATAAGAAACAGATAACAGAAATATACAGTGAATTGTTGACATAATATGCAAGCTAAGGTAAGTGTGGAGCAGTGGGTTACTGTGTATGGTTTCATTTACTTCTCAGTTACTTGGAAAAAAAATAAGTGAACAGCAAAAGTGACAAAATTTGTGAAACATCATCCAGTTAGTCAGGTTGAGTGGTCTGTAAAGATAGTCCGTGGTTCTGAGATACCTGACCAATGTGATAACTTATTTTTAAACACTTGAGGGCAACACAAGGAGTGATGGTGGAGGAGAAGGGACAATGAACTGTTCCTTCACCCTCCTGTGGTCCAGATTAACTCTGTCAGCTTGGCTTGGTGAGTAAAATTCATGTAAACAAAAATACAATGTGACATGCTCATTTAAGATCCAATGGACATAATGACTCGTATGACTAGAGATAGGACGTGACCAGTTGTGGAAAGTGTGCCTAAAATGACTGGGATTTCCAAACCAAGGGGATATTATAGTTAAAAATATGACAATAGGAAAGATAAGCAGGAAATTAAAGCTTATCTTCTAAAACAAGAAGAAGGGATATGCAATAATAAATAATGAAAGTATTATGAGGAGACATACAAATCATATACTTAGCCTTAGGATAAAATATCCAAATGTTATGGAGTTGGAAGAGTTTGAGTTTGAAAATGAGTCATTCTGTATCTGAGCATTGTACAGTTTTTTGCACTGTTATCCAAAGCCGTGTTTAGAAGGAGGACACCTGACTAGATGGGTACTTGCAGGATATAGGCTGGCAGCTATTCTATGATTGTGTTGGAGCACTGAAGGAAACTGTGGCAATACCAGAGAACCTCCACGAACAGTGAACAAGCAAGAAGCTCTTGCAGTTCACCCACCAGGGACAAATGACTGCAGCCAAAAACACAGTGCTCATGAAATATGTTTGTGCTGGGGGGTTAAGCCCAGCTGGAAACTTAAGTACTATACAGTTGGTTGCTCAGCCCCCACCGCTACTCCCTGGTGAGATGGGGGAGAGTGAAAGTGAAAAAATTTCACTCAAAATTTTCACTCAAAAGAGTGAAAGTGAGAAAATTCATGGCTTGAGATAAACACGGTTTAAAAGGTAAAACAAAAGCCATGCACATGAGCAAAGGTAACCAAGGAACTCATTTGCTGCTTCCCATCAGCAGGCAGGTGTTCAGCCATCTCCAGGAAATGGGGGCTCCGTCACACGTAGTGGTTGGTTGGGAAGACTCTGAACATCCCCCACTTCACTCATCCTCCCACAGCGTTTATGTGCGCTGAGCATGACATCGTGTGTGGAACATTCTTTGGTCCCTTGAAGTCAGTTGTTGCAGCCATGTTCCCTCCCAATATCTTGTGCACCCCTAAACTACTCACTGGTGGGGTGGCATGAGAAGCAAAGGCCTTGATGCTGTGTAAGTGCTACTCAGCAGTAACAAAACCATCCCTATGTTATCAACAAAGTTTCCAGCACAAACCACACTCCCATGCTAGCTACTATGAAGAAAATAAACACTATCCCAACCAAAACCAGCACAATTGCATAACAGTCCACTGCATCTTGTGCACCAGAGTCATCTCTCTCATGGGAAGTGAAATAGGATAGGCCAGACTTTAAAAACTTCCTTCCTCTGTAAAACAATGAAATGTGATAGATTCTTGGAACAAAACGCTTGAAAACATGTATCTGATAAATACAGATTGGGAGGGAAACAGTTTCTAATTTGTGGAAAGGCTCTTGAAGTACAAGATTAATGCATTAACATTTTAATAGAACACTGTTGCTGTTAAGCTTGCAAATATATATTTTAAAGACTGTCTGAGTCCCTCAAACCACACCTTTACAAGCCATGAAAACTGGGATAAAATACATCATTCTCTTCTGTACAGTGTTAAAGAAATACGAAAACTTCATAAATCATCACAGAAAAGATCCTACAATCTGTGTGGGACACTATACCTTTCAATTCTGGTTGATTTTGCTGCTACTAGAGTATCTTCCAGCCTTTTTGTAGCTGGGCATCATAACTACTTCCTTTTCCCCTGGAAGCCTGCTTCCTCCTGTTAATCTTCCTATCATCTTGGCATTTGGCACTGTTCTCTCATTCTTCCCATTTCCCTACAGACTACTGTCTGCTTTCTCCTGAATGCCTTACCACCAGCTCCAATAGCAGTGACATTACGGAGTCCAAGCCAATGGGCCAGGCTGGACCAGTTGACGTCTGATTCGTTTGAATGTCTCTGCATGACATTGTCCAGTGGTCCTGATTTTGGGCTGGTGACTGATTAACCAGCTCTGTCATTGTGGGTGTCTTTCGCTATTCAGATTCTGTAAGCATGTTTCACAGTTTTTATTGTGGTACATGCAAAAAACTGAGGATTTACTTTTTGTGTGTGATCATCACCTACAATAAAACACCTGAGGAATATCTTCTGAGTAATCAGGCAGATAGGAGGGACTGATATTTACTGGTTGCTGGGAGAGATCCTCAGTGATGCTGAATTGCTATTTATTTATTCCTTTACAATTTTCTATCTTTCAAATTTGTGGTTTTCCTCTTAAAAACCTACTCTTGCCCAAACAGTGCAACCCCTGGCTGTAGCTTTTCCTTTCTTATCTTGTGTGACTCAACTCTGCATTATGGCTTTCTTAAAATTGGTGGCCAAACCTTTGGTACGGGGAAAGGACAGTAAGTTACTATAGAGAATTAGTCAAATAGAGCCCATTACTTTGGTGTCCTCTCTGCACTTCATAAGTAATGTAATGACCCTTGCTAGTTAAAACCTACTAGATCATTATAAATGGTAACTCCAGATGCTTTTTTTTCCAGGCATAATAGTGAAGGACTTTTAGCTGGGTGCACCAGTAGTCACGCATGACTGCACTAGTGTTCAGTGTTCTGAGAAGGGACATGTGATTTCTACTGATACAAAGGCATTGGACTTTGTTACGCAGATCCAAAACAAAACAAAAATATTTTAATGTTACCTCGGACCTTAACACCATGGCAGTCAGGTGAAGTCCCCATGGACTGGAAAAGGGGAAGCATAACCCCCATTTTCAAAAAGGAAAAGAAGGGAAATCCAGGAACTTTAGTCTGGTCAATCTCACCTCTGTGCTGGGTAAGATCATGGAGCAGATCCTCCTGAAGGCATTGCTGGAGCAGAAGAATAATGAGATGAGTGGGTATAATCAACATGGCTTCACCAAAGGGAAATCACACCTGACCAACCTCATGGCCTTCTATGAAAAGTTCACCACATCAATAGACAAGGGGAGAGCAACCAACATTTACTGGGACCTGAGCAAAGCCTTTGACAGTCCCACATGACATCCTGGTCTGAAAGTTTGTAAACATGGGTTTGACAGATGGACCATTTGGTGGATTAAGAATTGACTTGATGGCCACACCCAAAGAGTGGCTGTCAACTAGTCTGTGTCCAAGTGGAGGCCAGTGACAAGTGAGTCCCTCAAGGATCAGTGTTGGGACTGATCTTGTTTAATATCTTTGTTGGTGACATGGACGGTGGCATTGAGTACACCCTCAGCAAGTTCACCGATGACCCCAAGCTGTGTGGTGCAGCTGACACACAGGAGGGAAGGGATGCCACCCACAGGGACCTGGACAGGCTGGAGAGGTGGGCTCCTGCCAACCTCATGAAGTTCAACAAGACCAAGTGCAAGGTCCTGCATCTGGGTCAAGGCAATCCCAAGCACTGATATAGCCTGGGCAGTCTTGAGAGCAGCCCTGAGGAAAAGGTCTTGGCAGTGCTCATGGATAAGAAGTTCAACGTGAGCCATCAGTGTACACTTGCAGCCCAGAAAGCCAACCATCCTTGGCTGCATCAAGAGAAGCGTGGCCAGCAGGTCGAGGGAAGTGATTCTCCCCCTCTGCTCTGCTCTCATGAGACCCACCTGGAGCACTAGATCCAGTTGTGGAGCCATTTTTACAGTAGGGACGTGGACTTGCTAGAGTCTGTCCAGAGAGGAGCCATGAGGATGATCAGAGGGCTGGAGCACCTCTCCTATTGAGGACAGACTGAGAGAGTTAGGATTATTCCATCTGGAGAGGAGAAAGCTCTGAGGAGACCTTGTTGTAGCCTTCCAGTATCTGAAGGGGGCCTACAAGAAAGCTGGTGAGGGACTTTTTAGGATATCAGGTAGTGATAGGACTAGGGGAATGGATTCAAACTTGAGGAGGGTAGATTTAGATTGGAAGTAAAGAAGTTCTTCACCATGAGGGTGGTGAGACACTGGGACAGATTGCCCAGAGAGGTGTTGGAAGCCCCATCCCTGGAATTTTTTAAGGCCAGGCTGGACAGGGCTCTGAGCAACCTACTCTAGTGGAAGGTGTCCCTGCCCATGGCAGGGGGATTTGAACTAGATGATCTTAAAGGTCCCTTCCAACCTTGAAAATTCTGTGATTCAAGACTCCTGTAATCACAAAGCTGTTGATGAGGACTTCTGAATTGGAGGAACAACACAGTCAATCATCCTGTAGACAGACGTGTGATCCCCTCTACTTCTGGCAAATTCTGGGACTGGTAGATGCTTATGAAGTGGGGTTCACAAAGGACCATTATCCAGAGGGGTGTAGAGCACAACAGAACTGCCATCTCTAACATTTTATGCAGTACTCTATGGTCAGGCCAGTGTGCTGGACAGTTGTAAGCATGAGCAATAATCTGGAGCATTTTCTCTGCTGAGCAATCATTACTGTTGCCTGACCTGTGATAGGTAACAGTTTCTTCTGTATTCCTCTGTTAAATTTTTAATCTACAAATCTCAAAGACAGCAGAACAGCATGCATATACTCTTCTGCCAGATCTTGCTGTTGTACTGGTGCAAAACTACATCGATACAAATTCTGTAAACAAATGAAGATCTACAGAAAAGGCTTGTGAAATTATGAGTTCAGTCTCTGCCACTCTCCTGACACAGGACTGAAGATACCAGTGCACTTTTCTGATATGGCATTGGGTAAGTTATTCAATAGTCCCTTATCTAGTGAAGACACTGAGGGCTGTTTGACTCTCCTGTGCTTATTCCATTAATTTAAAAAATAAAAATAGCACCAAAAATGTAACACTCCAGTGAAGATACTGTAGTCCTATATGGTAGAAATCTTTGCAAGAAAAAAGACCTCAACAATACATGATTTCATCACACCAGGATCCTTTCACAGACAAAACTGGAGAGACGAAGTGCTGGGGAAAAAGGGTCAGTTCCCTGTTCTGTACTGCTGCCAAAATAAGGTTAACTGACTCCAAAGGAGGCACTAAGGTTTCCAGTATTAAAAAAATAGTATGCCCCAAAGCATGGAAAGAGAACATAGTCTCTTCGGATTCTTTGCAATGCTCAAATTCTTTACGCAACAAATAATCAAATAGCATGGACACAGGTGAGCAGCAGCCAGTATTCCTGTCCACCAAATCTCCATTGCTTTGCAGGGTCACTTGGCAAGACAGACCATGGACTTCCCGCTACTACAGAGCATTGCTGCAAGGAGTTTTCCCTCTTATGGATAAGGGAATGTCTTCAGCTCTTGGCCTTTTCTTCCATTGTGCTCTTCCCAGAAAGATTAAAATATATGGAGTTTTAAAAAAATCGTATCACAAAAGATGGAACAGGGATGAGAACTCCAACTAAAAGACAAACTACATGAAATATTAGGAATATTACAAAACCAACAGAGAACAACAGGCTGCTATCCAGCTTGGAGTAGAGTACTTTGTCCAAAGTCAAAGAGAAGCCTGAGTAGCCTCACACACGAGCTGATCGGACAGCCCATAATTAAAAAGCCTAACGAGGCTCATATGATGTACTCGAATAGTACCCCAAAAAGAACTACCCAGTTCATGACAGTGATGTGTGTTTCTGAAAACAAAATCTGAAAAATAACATGCTACAGGGAAGAGAACAAATGTGTGGACAGAGTTCTACCATACTTCTACAGCATCAAGTGATATTTTTTTATAACTAGGTTAAAAAAAAATGAAAATGGAAGTGTGCTTATGTAAAGGAAATGTTCTTTGGGGGGGGAGATTAACACCAAAGGACTACCTACATGCATAAATCAGCTGTCAAAGTAGCTTGGACCTTTGCTTCGTGTTTTTTAAAAGCCATCATTTTTTAAAGGTCAAAATAATTTTTATTCCTTTGTGATGTATAGGAAACAGATGTTTCTATATCTATTTTTCCTCTACAACATGCATATTTAATAGGAAATACAGCCGGGGAATTAGTATCTGCTGCAAAGAGAACAATTAATTACCTAGCTCCTCCAGGAAAATAAATTGCTTTATTATGTCATGTTTCTATACTTGCAGTAAGAATCCATCCTCCAGAGAAAGATGTTTAAGACATTTTATTGAGTATTAAAAAAACAAACTTCAGGCATATTAAGTAAATTGCACAAAAGATACACTAGCTATAAATAATGAAACTGTAGCTATCGAAAACAACAAAAAAAATTACAAATTACTTGTACTACTGAAATGTGAAGGTACCAGTGGTACATTCTGATTAAGACTTTACAATCTGGTAGCAGAAGAAACAAAACCAAAATCAAGCACAGTAATTATGTTCTGGTGCCTACTGACCAAATTTAAAAGCCATATTCCAGGATGCAAATAAACAACTGATTACCTGACTTCAAATATCACACAGAAGCCATGTTCCAGAAGCACTGAAAAATTCCTTTCATTTGAATACATGAAGACTTATTACCTAGTAAACACTTAATCTTATTAATCTTGTTAATCTTATGCTATGACATAAAAATCCCTGTAGTCTTTTACAGAACCCAAGGTCAAAGCCCAAGATGGTTCTAGTCAGTTCAATTCAGCTCAGCTCGTAACAGATCAATAATTCAGCCCAGTAACAAAAAAACACTTTGCCACCATTACAAATGTGGACCTTTTATTAACCAGTGTACTTGAATTTTGGAATATTACATTTGCCAGAAGGTTGTTGTGACCTTGATTCTTTAACCCATTACCATTGGGTTAGCATTAGGCTCAGGGAATGACGTTTATTTTGCTTTCAGTTACTGAGTCAACTGATTACTCCACAAGACAAAAAAATCTGCAGATACTAATAAACTCAAGAACAGTTGATTACAGAAGCAGAGACAAACAGGTTCTCAGGCAGCTGAGAGAGCATAGCTTCTAAACAAATATTTTAAAGGAACCTAATTATTCTGTATGTTTCACTGTTTTGCTTAATTAGAAGAATATTGTTTTATAAAACAAAAATATTAGAGAGGTCACAAAAGAAAACTTTTAAACAGAAGGAAATGCTATTTTGTAAGGAATAGGCTATTAACAGAAGAAAAGTTAAAGTTTAGAAAGGTAAAAGGGAAGACAACAGATGAAAGCAGAAATACTGCTCACCTCAGAAAACTTACAGGTGTGTTCAATTCAACTTCTAGAGTACAGCCAAAGAGCAGAAAGTTAGAATCTTAAATAATGCCATCATTGTAAGAATATCTAAAACCAAATACTCATACAAGAGCCAGAAGATTCATACACTTTGTTAAAAAGAATTCCATTTTATATATGCTCTGTAAAAGCAACTTAGAATTAAACATAGTTCAGGGTTTATTTCCAGTCTGTATTCAGATGATTCAACTTAAGTTTTGTTGTATAGCCCAGAAAGCTATGTTTTATTAAACTTCATTTAGCTCTTGGCTGCTAAAAACTTTTGAACAGACTACAAAGTTGTTTTTTCATTGTATATCTGAATGTGTGATACTTATCACTGAACTATCAATAACACCTAAATATGTCAATACTTTTATGTGGAAATACCATCAGAAACTAAACTATCCAAGACATAGATGCTGATAATTTATTTTTTATTTTTTTAAAACACAAAGATATATACATAGATAAGATACTACTTCCGAATACCACTGAACAAAGAGAAGTACATGTTCAAGAGATGGGGCTACTTTTTTTTCAGTTTATTTAGGCTGGAGGTCCTGATAAATTAATACTACTGCTACTTTCTTGAGGAAAAAATAGCAAATAATCTGTCCTACTGATCTAACAAGAATACAGACCCATTTTAGACATGACCCAAATCTACATCTGATGAGCTGTATTTCATGAATTCATGTGTTGTCCTGCTTAGAGCTGTCTCTGGTGTACATATTCAAGTACGGTGAGGATTCACCAGGCACCACGAGCAGTTAGAGACAGAACTTTGTTCTCAAATGGGTTATCTTTAGACTATTTACAAGACTACTTTATAACTACTACTAATCTTTTTGAAGAGATTATTGTTGAAAAAAAAGAAGTATCTTACTTTATGTAAGAGGGGACTCTGGGCAGTTTCATAGATAACTGAATAAGCAGAAGACTGAAAGATATTTACATATTGCTTGCTACTACAAAAATGGCTTGGAGAAGGACGTGCACTGTCACACATATGTCTGCTACATATGCACATATATATAATAAATTGCACAACCTGTACTCCAGAAAGGAAACTAACTTTTTCTGAGTTAGCAATCATTCAAGTTTACAAAAAACATTACTTATTTTTAAGTAGCAGTATTTAAAGTTGTATGTTCTGCAATTGTGCTGTCACTTCTGGTTACATCTTTAAGTGCACTACTGCTTGCTATTTTAACAGGTTAACTGTACTCTTTGTCTTTACTAATGTTCCTAGAGGAGCACAAATTATTTAGTTGTAAAGAAAAAAAAGAAATTAAGTTGTTCCACAGTTGTCTTGTCACTGTTTGTAATTATGTATATTGCAAGGAGATAGAGTAAGCAAAGCATTTTAAAGAAAATGCAAATATATTGTTCACTTCTTTAATATATTTGTGTCAATAAAACAAAACTTCCTAAACATTTCCTTACATCTCAGACCTGTTTCACTGCTGAACACGGGAAGTACCCATCCTTTTAGAAGTCTCCATGTCAGAACTTCCAAATGCAAAAATTTCATCTTCACCTTTTTGGTAATTACAGACTTTCAATCTTCTTTCTATAACTGTCCAGAATTCCGGTCAAGCTTGACAATAGATCTTCAGACATAAGTTCTTCATAGTCTCTGTCAATTTTCACATTCTGTTCATCAAGGTATTTCTAGAAAAGAGCACAGAAAAGTTACTAGAATTGCCATGGTCTCTCTTGGTTCTACTAAAGCATAGGCTAAGTGATTTCAGTTAAATACTTCTATGAAGGTCATCTACTTGACAGGATGTTACTGCTTAAATGTGATGATCAATTCTGATTTTTTTAACCAAAAATTTTGTAAACAAATCAATTTAGCTAGAATACACAGACAGTGCAGCAACCCTAAATGACACTTTATTGGAGACAGTTAAGCCCGAATTTCCACAAGTTTAACTACAGTAGCAAATGTCTCTAGGCAGATTTAATTCCAAATATAAAATTCTATCTTACCTCAATAGATACTACATGCGTAGCAATTACTTCTAAAAGACGATTTAAGTTATCACCAGTTTTTCTGCTGTCTTCTGTTGTTGTTTGCATAACAACTTGATATCTAAAATGTAAAGACATTCATAAAGTCAAATCCGTAATGATGAAATTGCTGACATTTAAAACAATCACTTCACCAAGTCTGATATATTGCCATGGTTAGCCATATTTTTTTTCTTAGTATTGACTTGAACCAAATTGTATATTAATACTCGTCTTAGGAAAAAAAGGACTGAATTATGCTAACCAGTAAAAAAAAAAAAAGTACCTTAGAGTCAGAATAATCTTTCTAAACTTTAGACTGTAAAATGTAGTTGTCACTTAAGTTTGGAAATAAACTAATTTCCCTGTTACAACCATATATAAATATAAAAAATACATTATATACTATACTATGTATCTTACATGGAAAACAAGAGTTCTGATACAACACACAAATACTGTGGCAGAATATTAAGTTTTGAGGAGAAACATCTGTCAGTTGTAAATTTGTGGAATTAATATCCTGAGATAGTATTTTGCAAAGTATTTTACAGTAGGATTTGAGAACCTGTCTTTATCCTTAAAACACAAAATTGAAATAAACTGAACAAACATCTACAAGTTTTGGGCCTTACTGTCGTTGAAGATCATGCAACTCATTTGTGGCTTCACTAAGACCTTCATTGACACCACTCTCAAGTAACTGCTTATGTTTCTCCAACAGTTCCAGTTCATTTGCACATTTTTGCTCTTCCTCTTCTGCCTCCTGTAAATATAATAGTAAAAAATAAAAATAAATTACTTAACTAAGGAATAATTAGAATTTTTTTCCTTTATATTACCTGATTACCTCATAATACTTAAATTCAGAATTCACTCAAGTAACTCCAAATTTAGAACCAAAAACCCCTCTAAACCTAAAGTTTCATCTTCCACCCAAACCCAACTTAACCTTCCCTTTATTTCTCTAACCTTATTCCAGGGTCTGCATTGCAGCTATTTTCCTGCCAAAGCTCATATCAAGAAGTGTTATTTACATAACTGAAATACTTAAGAAATGGAACATGAATAACTCTAGGTTAAAAACAATAAAATCACATTTAAGTAGGAAAATTGCTACTAAAGATGAATAAAAAATAACTCATCTTTCAAGGAGAGTAACACTGCTGACACTGCAATTGGCACAATTAAATGCACAAAACCAAACTAAATTCTGCTGTCAGCTAAACATGTACTTCTGATAAATTACTGAAATATCATCCTTCAGAAATAATTCTAATACTGGTCTTATGGATAGCGTCTTAAAAATTACACAAGGAATTACATGACTGTCTTATAACCATCCAGTTGCAACTGTGTATTTTATGAGTTCACCTTATGAGAAAGGCATATGCAACAGCATAAGTAAAAAGCTAAATTTCAGGTGGGTTTAAAAGTAATTCATGCACCAAGTGCCTTCAGCCACCTAGACAGGTATAAGCAATGAAATAATCCTATTCCATGGCTATAACACAGAAGCTTGGATTTGAAAAAGCAGGTATGTGAAACACTAGATTAGTTCAAAAGCAATTTCTCTTGGGCACCACAGCTCCCCCAAAGCCCTGCTGAGAGAGAAGCTGAGGGTGGGGAAGGAGAAGGCTGTGTTTTCGTGCTGAAGTAGAAGTGAGAAAGAATAGAGACTTCTTCCCCACTGTGGAAGAAAAACAAAGCAAGCAACAGTTTTAAATCATGAAAGCATCTCGTGTTTCTAGTCAAATACTGCCTTCTGTAGTTTTAAACGTGCTTAAACATGTTTACTAAACCCTGAAAGTGTATTATATACAAACTGAATAGACAAGGCAGATACTTATGAATCTACAGATCTCTTCAAGTGCATGCTTTGAACATCCTGAGGTCAGAAGATGACTGCTGCTGCTTTAATTACTGAATGTAGTTAGGAAGTGCAGGATCTGCCAAAATGGCTTGCCAGATTCTCTTTTGATAAAGTGGAAATTGACTAACTCAGAACATCTCTGGAAAAAAACAAAAACCCACACAAAAACAAACAACCTCAAGAAGAATCCTGCAAAAGGAATGAAAGGAGGCAAGGGCACAGGTCCAAACAAAAAGGCAAACTAAAAACTTATGTAAAATACAAGGATTAAGGATAAAGATATCATTAAAGATAAATTGTTGTCAGCCTGTAAGATGTTCTACCTTAAGTTTCTGATGGTAAAGTTCATCCAGCTTTTCAGCTTCTTCTTTCAGCATTTTCACACTGCTTTTCTTGTCTACTACCATTACATTCACCTGGAATGAGAACATGCAAAAAAAAACCAAACAACCAAATAAACCAACCAAAAAAACAAACAAACCCCCAAAACCCCACAACAACAACAAGAAAAAACCAAAAAGAATTTCAACATATAAATCCATCACAAACAACACATGGAAGCCTAGAAATATTTAAGCTGGG
Organism: Phaethornis superciliosus; assembly: GCA_023637945.1. Classification (NCBI taxonomy): domain Eukaryota; kingdom Metazoa; phylum Chordata; class Aves; order Apodiformes; family Trochilidae; genus Phaethornis; species Phaethornis superciliosus. Next base: position 48,756,742 of record JAJQWJ010000002.1, on the reverse strand, counting down.
TTTGGCTGGCATTAACTTTATTCATAGCAGCCTGTATGGTGCTTTGTTTTGGATGAGTGGCTAAATCAGTATTAGTAACACACCAATGATTTGGCTTTTGCTGAACAGTGCTTGCACAGCATCAAGTTTTTCTCTCCCTCCTGCAGCCCCTCAGTGAAAAGTGTACTTGCAGGCAAGAGGCTGGGAAGGGGCACAGCCCAAACAGTTAATCAGAATTATCCAGAAAGATATTTCAAACCATATACTGTCATGCTTAACAATAAATACTGAGGTAGAGGAAGAAGAATGGGAAATAAAACTCTCCTTCTTCCAGTCCATCTTGAGCCCAATATTGCTGAAAATCTTCCTGATGATAACTTATCAGTGATGGTAAGCCACACAACAGACTGGAATGGACAACTTATTAAAAGCAATTTTTTCCAATGTATATGATCAAATATATGTAAGCTATATAATCTCTAATGCAGGCAATATGCATTATTTTCAACCAAAAGGAGACAACCCTAATTCTCACAAAAACATTTAAGTTCCATCATAATTAAAGCAATCTTCTCACAGCTTTCCACCCTCCACCCACAAGAAAACAAACTACCAAACCCCAAGCCAACAAAAACTCCACACAAACAACCCAACAAAACCCAACACACATCATCCCACTTCAGCCATGCAAAAGGCCAAGTGAGAGCAGCAGATAACATTATGATATCATTATGATATCTTAGTACTAATCTTTGTTAACCAACACACCTGTTCCAAAGTATCTTCCAAAGTCATTTTCCGTTGAGTGGCATTCCTAATTTCTTCCTCAGTCTGGTTTATGATCTCCATAAGGGGAGCCTATAATGCACATGTAAGATCTGGCTAAGGCAATTTGTTAGAATGATCTTGGAACTAGAAAAGCACATATTTTCCCTCACCAGATTTTATTTAGGCTGACATACCCTCCAATACCAAATTTCTTTCACATACTATAATGTAGCTATGGCAATACACCACACAAACTTTTCAATGAAGTTTCATGGTGAGGTTAAGAGCAACCTTTCAACATTTCCAAGGAAGCACATTTTTTTTTTGTCTGGTAACAGAAATATTTAGTGCTGACTTTACTTACCTTGATCTGAGTTCTGTATTTGACAAGGCAATTTGGTCCTGCCTCAGGATTAAACTGAATCTCAAAGTCATGCCCTTTGGAATTCTCAGCACTTACTGGAATTAATTTCAACTTTCGAGCCAGTTTATGATACTCTGCTAATTGCATTTCTATCTGCAGAAAAGAAAAGGGCAAAAAGCAAAGAAATATATTGAAAAGCTTTGCAAAAAGTATTCATGTAGCACTTTTAACAGTTATCCGAGTTGCTCTGTCCGAAAAGATTTCAAGTCCTGTCACAGCATGCAAGAGTAGGTTGCATTGTTTGGATGAAGTGCTATTCTACAACTCAAAGTTTGCACTGCAAAGCTTCTCAGAGTGTACTAGGGAACTGAATGGTTTCATCTGTGGTTTTCCCTACTCATCTGCCATATTTTCTCCTGCCTCAACTATTTAAGGATTAATTTACAGGGAAGGAAAAGCATGCTTGGAAAGAGTACAAACTAAACTAAACAATGATCAGTCTTCATGTTGATATGCCTTTTCTCATTGGTTTAGACAGGAAATGCCACATAGTCACACACCCTAATAACTTGAGCATAAAGATTGCTTCACCAGGAGGGCTGTCAAGCATTGGATCCTGCTGCCAGGAAGGAGGCTGAGTCACTACCTCTGGAAGCATTTAGAAGACATAGATGTGGTGCTTAGGACATGGTGGTAGATTTGTCAGTGCCAGATTAATGATTGGACGAATGGAAAGTGTCACTGCCCATGAAGAGGGGTTGGAACTACGTGATCTTTAAGGTCCCTTCCAACCCAAACCATTCTATGTTTCTATGACTTGATGATCTTAAAGGTCTTTTCCCACATGAACAATCTATGATTCTATACCTCTAAACAAAGCTTATGAAATGTTCTATTTTCTGATTAATGAATACCATTTATTTGCAAACAATCATCTGTATTTTTTCCAGTTTTATATGCTTCATACTTGCACAGTATGAGAAATTTAAGTTAATACCAAGTGCTTGATAAAGTGTAACCCTGCCAAATAGAAAACATTTGAATTTTTTTTCTCCATCTAGCAAAATAGGATTAAATTTTATCACTAACAGAGGACATCTTTTAATTGTTTGCAGAAACTGAATTTGTCCCTTAAAATCTATTAGAACTTCCAAATAAGGGACCAATCTGGCCCTAAATACATGTAGAGATATCAATTTAAAGAACTCCTGTGTTACTTGATTGTTATGAAATCTTAACATTAGTCTGAAATAACTTGTGTTATCAAAGCAATTTCAAGTAAATATTATGAAAGCTCTTGATCCTATAAGTGTCCCTTATGATGGAGAAAAATAGAATACACTTTCAATAATGCTCAAAACAGAAGAGGGGCAAAAAAAACTATCGACATTTTTCAGAGAGATTCTAAACAGAAGCCATTCTTGTCACTTTACCCTATTAAAACATATATATGCTGCTGTTATTTAGGAAAGAAGTTAGCAACAGTCCAAGTTTCAGCTTGCACGGTAAAACCTGATAGCCAGCTCCCAACATAGTAGGGATTTCACATACCGCCTCTTTATTCCTAGCATATTTTAGTTCTTCATTCCACAGCTGATGTTCCTCTGCTTCCACTTCTTTAGTCAGCTTGTTAATAGTTTGCTGCAACTCGTTTCTCTCGTGATTTATTCTCTCAATGTCGGCAACTGAATACTTTTGGTTATCAAAGATGTGCTGGAGCCGGGCATTCTCCTGCTTCATTGCTTCTACTTCCATTTCTAAGTTAACAAAACATTTGTGAATAGGATGTAAACTACCAGGCCATATAGTTAAACATAATATTTCTATTTTTGAGTAAACAGTATCTATATTTCATTTGTGTTCAAATAAATAAAAAAATCTCATTAGCAATCCATTTGAGAAAGTTTATTTGTAGCATCATCATATACCAAATAGCCCGCTCTGTCCTGAAACTGAGAATTACAATTATTTTAAGTCTATTTCTAGGCTTCAATATCTTATTTGTGACCAAGGCCTTCTTACCTGCTGCCTCAACTTCCTCGTTAACACCTTCCATTTTTTGATCAAGAATGGCTATATGTGATTCCAGATTAGCCAAATAAGCCTGGTATTTCTGGACATCTGCTTGAAGAGATGATTTGACATTTCGTAGTGATACTCTACGGTCCTAGTAAACGGATGGAAAAAACAACCACTATTATATTAATCTAAAATAATGATCTGGCTTTCCAGACAAGACAACACAGTAATAGGTCAACTTCAATACTATAAATTTAAAATTAAAGAACATCAGAAGATTTTTATCTCTGTGACAGGTGAAGCAAGTTCAGCACCTTTAAAAGAATAACAAAAAAGGCTGAAAAGATGGTACTTTAATTCTTTCATTTCAGCATTTAGTCTTTGATTTGCATTAGCCATTGCATTAAGTTCTGACTACAGGTAATTCACAACTGAAGTGTAAGAATACACAAAGGGTAGATACAAATAAGGTCAAGGAAAACTGAAAATATAAGCAGTACATTTTGCATAGTATCTATTTGCCAGCTGCAAAGCCACACCATTTTTAAACTCATGATGTAATGAAAGAAGATTTGTCTTTTCAAAATATTTTCCCTAAAATACATTGTTACCACTGATTCCCACGCTCTCATCCCCCAAAGATTCATACCACCAGACCTTATTAGCTGAAAATATCTGCACAATACAGTGACTCAAGACTCCACAGTAAACACCTTGTATTATAATGGTATAGAGTCTGTGATGATCTGGCCTAGTTAAGCTATCATGCAGCACTGAAAATAATTTTCCAGTTGTGGTAATGTATTATCAGTATCTTTGATTAACAATGACTAAAATGGTCAAAACCAGAAAATTCAGCTCCACCATATAAAAAAGTACAGGTACAACTTACTAACCGGCTCGTTTTCTTTTTCTTTTTCTAGTCTTGCAATCTCTTCATGAAGTCTCTTGTTGTCAGCCATTAAGCCCTCTATCTGGAATTCATCTATATTAAATAAATCCTCTGTGGGAAAGAAAAAAACAAAACCAAAACCAATGGTGTGTTTTGCAGATTCATTACCTAATCTGAACATTTGTACTTTAGCTTCAGTACAGTAAATATCCAGTATCTGGATGATTATTTTAAATTAAAAACAAACAATCCAATAAAAACTTTCATTATATAGAAAATAGGCAAAAATCCCAAAACAAACAAAAAAATGAGTTTTTCACCTCGCGTCATGAGAGCTCAACATCCCTCCTGTGAGGTCAGTGTTACCAAACTCTCATACAGTACACACTAAAAGATAGTGGTGGTTAGGTTTAATCTGTTCCAGCTTCATAAGGTAGTCTGATTTGTAAACTTCTTTCTCATTCACATATTTCCTTTCCTCTTGAGACATCTTTTCCCTTACTTCCCTCAGCCTTTACCAAACAATGGGGTGATTACTTTTTGCTGCTATCTAGTCTGCTAACAGTCAGGTAGCTTATGTTTTGTCTCCAACGGATAGCTCCATCTGAGGACAGATGTGTCTTTAGTCTAACTTTTCATAGGAGGACACAGAAAGCAAACACTGTTTTCCTGCTTGTTTGTATATCCTCTTTGTATTTCTGTAGGTGATGAAATGAATGAATGAATAAAATTAATACTTTTCCAACACCCTGAAGACAAACACATGCTAAATCTATATGTGAACCTTCACAACAGAATTTGGATCCCTTGCAGACTGTTTTCAGAGCTTTTAGAAACTGAACTTTCTTACTCATCAGATGTGCATTCTCCAGTAATATTTTTGGTTTTTTGAACTGTTAACTTTGTTAGACAAAACCAAGAGTAACTTGTGTCTGAAGAATTGTATATTGCTTTTCTGTCACAAAGCTATTGAACACAATAGTGTAACATAGGTACAGCTGACAGCAGAGCACCTGTCTGTCTTTACTAGTAACGAAAAAAGATAATTAAGTCAAAGTAATTGAGGGGTAATTGGGAATTTCAGTTTCCCTTAGACCAGATCACTTTCACTTGTAAACCAAGCAAAACTGATACTAGGAGTAAAGAAACCAGTAACACAATTAAATACTTTATTAAAACATGAAAACTTACTTAATTTTGACTGCACTTCTGCATCCAAGTCTTCAAAAGTATCACTCCCTTTCATGAAGTGCTCGTAACACTTCACACAGTAGTCCATGAAAACCTGAAAAAAATTTTAAAAGTTTTCATTTCTGGGATCCAAAGGGCTCTGAAATATTTAATAGTCTGCTATCTGCTCAATCAATGGAATTAGAGACATCAAAAAAATATTTTTCACTGGTTTGTCTTCACTTCTGTAAAAATCACGTTTTCCTTCCTTTAAACATAGAAAGTCAACAGATTATGTCCAGGCAGAAGGAGGCATCTAGAGTACAGAATAAAAAAGATCTGGAAATACTTGATACATTTTTCTGGGATACTTAACAAGAATAGTGGATACACTATTTCAGAATTTATTATTTTGAAGCATATGATACTCAGGCTAGTTTAAAGAAACTGCTGGTTTGTTTTACAGACCTCTTCAGTAAACATGACCACTATACATCAGATGTGCAGATATCAGAGTCCTGATCTATAATTAAAGGTTACCCAATAAGAATTTACAGGACATTTTAAATTACGGATCTTTCAGGAGCAATTACATCAGTATTGTAAATAGTGTTTCAGTATATATGCATATGTATCACTGCATAAGCACATATTTAGGTTAAAAGTATTTTTACTTGTTTATTGTCCGGTTTGTAACCTTACTCCAAATTCTGATTTGATTTCTAAAATTTTCTAATTAAATGCCCTAGCATATCATACAAACTTTCTCAAGCATCTGCTGTGAGTTAACACATAGTTAAATCTGGATAGTTCAAATAATCAAAACTCAATTAGAAAAAGTAAATTGCTGGAACTTTAAATGCCTGAATTACATTGCTTCCCAATTTTTGTGGTGGGGAAATGAACATTATGACTAATTTTTCAATAGTAAACTGAGTAGATGTTGGCAGGAGCCACATTTATCATTCAGTCACTGTTTCTGCCCGTACAGCTGTTAATCTTAGAAGACTCAGTTGACTAACAAGAAATGTACCCAAGATTCTAGTATGACAATAAACAAACAGCATAATGACTCCCTTTCTCCACAAAGGATTACAGAAACAAAAGCAACTTAAAGAATAAGGCATTTCAATTTAATACCCAGTCTTCACCAATAGACTGGTCTGTGATGCCTGCACACAAAACTAGGCATTGGGCATTTTATATAATGCTACTCTATTTCCTAGAGACCTCTGTGAACATAAAACTGAACAGAATCTATAAGCAGGTAAAACAGTTGTGTCTGATATATGTGTTGTTACAGCATATGGCGAAAATGAGTTGAACAATTTGGATAATCATTTACTTTTTATGTTACCTTATTATGTACAATTCCATCATCTGTCTCTCCTCCCCAATTCTGTCCGTCATCAAACGATGGTGCGTTTTCCCTCATGCCAGAATACAACTGAAAGGCAGAGGTGTACATACAAAGAGCAAGTGTGAAGAACCCCATTAGCTTTCATCTTAGTTTCATGTTTGTGATAAGAAGCAGAGTAACATTGGATTAGGATTTCAGCAAGCAGGGTGTAAAGGTGCTGCTTCAGAATGTGCCCCATCCCATTTCTGTGTTTAGTTGATTAAAATCACAGATGAAGAGGCATTAACTGGAGATTCAACATGGCCAAGTTGCTTTTCTAAGTCAAATGTGCCTTTTCAGCATAAAGGATGGGATTTTCATGAGTGCCCAGTTCACCACTGGTGAACTTCAGTCAGATTTCTGGTTTTGCTCAGACGTGAGCTGGCAGCAACAGAGTTACTACTATTAAAAAAAACAAAACAAAAAAACCAAACTAACAAACAAACCCACCTCACCCAAACACACCTCTCACGCACACTATGTAACCATCACAGACCACTTGCATAATTGCTATTGAAAATTCCATTCTTATGCACCAAATTTAGGAGAAAATGGCAGATGTTGCAAGACCTGCACTGAAGATATGATTCATTAACTTTTCACATTTTTATGTACATATAAGTCCTAATTTTCCCCCTTTTTCATAAATAAATTTATCTAGTGCACCCAGTAAAGAAAACATTACCACAATACAACATTAAAAACTGGTTTAAAAGTTACTAAAATAAGGCTAACAGCTTCTTTCTAGATGACATGTACGAATACCTATATTTTTCCTGACAAAAATGTGAAGCAAAGTTTTAGAATGCATTTAAGAGGTCTGTATTGAAACGAACATTCCAGACTGAAAACTAGAAATATTTGGCTTAAAAAAGACAAACACTACCTTGACACAATCAATTAACCAAACCAAAGCTGTCACGATCTGAGGCCATGTGTGTGGTGCTCCCACTGTGTACATGGAGCTTTTTGACAAAGGAAAGGGGTATCTAAAAGGCAAACGAAAATACATTTTTTGTAGTCATGGTAAACAGTGATGAAAACAAAACAGAACACTTTAACATGGAGATCAAGGCACAAAAGAATGAACTCAGTTGTACTTTATAATGCACATCAGGGGAGTTGCCGCGTTCTCACAGCACTGTTTTCTTGAATTAGAATGAGCTTCCCATTTTGTGGTTTACTGAATATCTCAAGTTAGAAAGGAATCCAGCTCCTCGCTGGAGTTCTACAAGCTCATATACAAAATGTATAGTGGTCAGGGAGCAAACTTGGATCTAAACATAACTGAAACAAAACGACAGCATTGTAGTTTCAGAGACCCATCTGAATAAAAAAATTCTCTCCAGCTTTACTGCAGAATTCTTAACTTTTAAATTTCTAGCTGTACCTATCTATTTAGCATAACAGAGTAACAATAATGATCTTACCCAAGCTCTTTAAAAACTCTGGGAATTTCCTCTTCAAATTTTGAGTCAGGCAGTTCGTAAGAAGGGCAGAGAAATCCATAGACAAAAGTGAAGATTTTTAAAAAGTCCTTAACTGATGGAGACTGTAATGATTTCACGGAAACATTATGAGCATAACCATTTTCTGCAAGAAACTGAGAAAAAGTAACATGAGAGTCACCAAATGAAATCTAAAGTTGAAACCATGAAAAATAAATATTTTTATTAATATCTTCTATGCCTATTAAGGAATGTTCAGAATAAGTTACCTCACAAAGCTGTTTGATACACTGTTGAATGAAAGCCTTGTCATGAAGGGGTCTGGGATCTTTGATCTTTTCTGTACCAAACACCCCATACTGACTGTTGCGTGAACCTCCAGCCCCACTAGTTCTAAGAAGAAAAAATAAATTCAGTTGTGATAATATGTACAAAGAAGACCTCTTTGTGTTTAAGTATTTTTATGTTCCTTTTGCTTTTGTTATGCAAAGCATGCCTGAAGGTTTGTCTTTATTTAAGACAACATTGACCTTCATTATATTTAAAGAGTTTTATAGAGCAGAAAAATACACCAGAGATGAAGAAACAAAATGGATGTGGGTGATCGAAAATAAAGACAAAAATATTTAAGGAATTCTTAAAAGGAAGTGGGGTCCTCTGAAAAAAGATACCCGAACACAGAAAGCCATGACTAAGATGAAAGATTATAGACTTTTGGAAGGTTTGCATCTTAGAGATAAGAAGAAACAAGGGCAGAGTGTACCGGAGATATCATTCTTCCATAAACAGGCACATTTATTGAGGAGCTCTTAAGGTCTGCAGTGCATATCATTCCCAAGAGAAAGAACAGCTCTCAAAGCAATTTCTACTCCACAACATTAATGTTTAGTGGTCAAAGAACAGAAAAAAGCAGACCTGAAGGTCTGCTGGCCTCAGATCCATTAATCCCTGTAATGAAAATCTGTCAGAGAGAAAAATCACAGACTGATGTGGGATTATTATTGGTTTAATATAAAGTACAGAGACATAAAGCTGTCAATACCTCTTCCCAAAAAAGCTGACTTTTCTTTCTGAAGTTCCAGGTGTTGGCTTGCTCATGCTCAGCTTCCCAAACGTACCTCTGTCCTTCCTGAAGGACAGGGAGAAGGATACATGTGACTATTTCTACCATTTCATGTTTTGCTCATGTAAGAAAACTATAAAAAAATACATATAAGCCTATGCATATCACCACCTTAGAAATGTCAACTTATTTTTATGCATTATTTGTCCATAATCAAAATGACTACTGCAAGAGGATTTACAAGTATACATCTTATAAACAACTGCACCCAGCCAACCCCTATGACATCTATAAGAAACAGTGTTACCATTTGAAATGTGTCAGGAGTATACAAAGTTTTCATCAGAACTGGACAACATGTGCAAATATCTTTAGCTGCAAGGTTTCCATCTCATTGCTCCCATTGCTTTTTTCCACTGTTTTAGGTTTCAAAAACACTGCAGTAAATCTCTTCAGGGTTAGTTTTATATATTTTTAGGAAGGTGATCAATAACACTTACATCTGAGGTGTTTGAAGACCCATCTTGTTGTTGTCCTGCACTCTCAGTGCCATCATAGACTGCCGACCACTGCCTCCGGCAATACTTGAGCTTCGTCTCATTGTGACTGAACTGTAAATCACAATCGATCACTATTGGAAGACCCAGGATCTAAGAGTATCTGTTTTGCTAAACACCACAATGACTTTCTAAAGGGTCAGAATAAATAAGCAGAACTGTACTTTGGACCAACCAGTGGCAATTTTTTTTTCAGAATTAATGGGTTGTCTTAATAATAATAAAAAAAGAGGTAAATAAAAATAATTAATAAAATAATAATAAAAGATTAGAAAAATAAAATTCTAAAAATTAAAAAAGAAAATGAAACAATAATAAAAATTTTAAATAATAAAAAATTTTAAATAATAAAAAATTTTAAATAATAAAAAATTTTAAATAATAAAAAATTTTAAATAATAAAAAATTTTAAATAATAAAAAATTTTAAATAATAAAAAATTTTAAATAATAAAAAATTTTAAATAATAAAAAAGAAAAAAAGGAAAATAATTATGGAAGAGAGATATCAAACTGTGACCCTTTCAAACTATAAATTAATGTTCTGGCATTTTACATGAGAGGATGTATAGCAGACTCCAAACCTACATAGGAATAACCTTAGCCTTTTGAATTGACTATTTTAGTGATGAAAGCACCAGTGCCTGTTCCAAACCAATTATTTTGCTTCACCCTCCCAACCCCCCCCCCCCCTTTTTTTTTTTTAAAAAAAAATCTGGTCATACCTACAGGCTCCAAAACCAAAACAACTTAAGAAGTTTTTCAGTCCAATCAATGGGAGGGAGGCCACACTGACATGACTACTCTTTCTGGCACTACAGCCAGCCTGTTCCTAAGGCACTAATTCTGAGCCTGCTTATTGATTTTGCAAAAGATCTCGCAGTATCATAGCACAATAACAGGAATGCCTGTTGTGAGATAATATAATGGCTATCTTCAGATGATGCACACAAAACACAAACTCGAAGCACTGAAGTGTCGCTACTTCTAAGTAGTGACTTAGGGTATACTTAGAGGGTATTAAGCAGGATTTTCAGGTAAACTGAAAACTGCACAAAATGGAACTTTTGCCCTCTGAAGAGGACCTATTTTTAGGGTGGTCTCAAACAAATGAATCATAACTAATAGAAAACACTTCAGTACAAGCATTACCAAAACACCTTTTCAACACAAACTTTCACAATCACGCTTCTAGCTCCACTTCCACAAACCACAACAGAATTTATCTTTGGCTCCCTTCACAGGGCAGGTTATCTGTAAGCTCCTTTCCTCTGGAGAAGAAGCTGCATTCTCCCATTACTTTACCAGGGATTCACAGCAGACAATATAAATCCTTTTCACGTACAGGCGAAACGACTGGTTTGAGAGCAGAGTTTTCTAAAATCAACACGCCAGCCAAAAAAAAAAAAAAAACAAAACAAAAAACCCAAACCAAAAAAAACCAAACAACGTAGGAGGGAGGCAGAAGGGGACACAACCACCGCCACTCGCGCTAACAGAGCGCTTAAACCGTACCGGAGGCGAAAGGGAAGGCAGCGGGTTTTACAATCTAACAGCAACAACCCGGCCCTCCCCACAGCCGCTGGGCTCCCCGGCCCCTTACAGCTCCGGCTTCTCCTCGCTGCCCGCCAACGGCTGCCCGGGGCCCAGCGGGGCAGGGGCCGTGCCCACCGCCCGCCTCACAGAAGCCGGCCCCGGGGTTCTTGTTGCTGCTGCTGCCGCCCACCTGCCCCCTCGGCGGGGAAAGGCCGCGCCATGGAAAGATCGCTCCCCACATCCCAACCGTTACCGTGACCGTTGCCGTTAACGGCGCCGACGCCTTCCTCGCGATTTCAAATCTGCCCGCCGGCTACGTCACGCAGCGCGCGACAGGGCTCAACGTCACAGCGGAGCGGGGCGATAGGTTGTGCAGGCACGTAGGGTGTCGTCACTTCCGCCGATCGGGAGTCTCAGCCACTGACCGCTCGATTACCTCGGAAGTTCTTGGGCGGAAAGGTCGCGTCCGTACAACAAGATGGCGACGCTCGCCGGGAGCGGCGGAGCCGGGGCGGTAAGCGTATGAGTCGGTGCCGTGCCGTGCCGTGCCGTGCCGTGCCGTGCCGTGCCGTGCCGTGCCGTGCCGTGCCGTACCGTGCCGTACCGTACCGCACCGCACCGCGGCTTTTTCTCCGCCCGTAAGGAGAGGCGGAAGGGAGCGTCCGCTCTGCCCGCTGCCGGGACGGCTCCGAGCTGCTGTGCCCGGCTCCGCGCCCGGGCTTCGGTAGCGCTACGCCCTCCGGTTGTTCTCGCTGTGGGGCCGGGGGTGAGGGTTCTGAGAGAAAAACCTGAGGTCCCGGTCCGGGTGTGCCTGCGGGCAGGGGCCCCGGGGCCTGGCAGCTCCTGCGGTGGTGCCGGGGCTGCCCCGGTCTCACGGCTCCCGAGTTCTGTCATTTAAGGTCTTGGCTTGCTCCGCTGCTGTGCCATACCGCTGTGTCCTAGCTTGTGGGGAAATATTTTAAGAGTAAATATCTCCTGTGTAATATCACTGTAAAATTTTTACCGAGTGAAATTTTTTTTTTTTTTTCTCCGAACTTGCTTACAATGAGAAAAGCGAAATAGTGGTGGGACAGAAGTCATCGTAAGAAAACCAGCCGAAAGCAGAAGTTTCTACAAGGTGCCCCCTGTGTGAGCATGGGAATGCCTAACGGGAGGTAGGGGCTAATTTGCTAAAGAGTGATAATCCTGAAAAGTGGGCTCTTCAAAAAATTCCCCCAGGAGAAGTGTGCTCCCAGAAATGCACGTGATTCCCGGCTGCGGCTTCAGGGAGATTTCTGCTCCCGAGAAAGGGAGCTGTGATGTCTGTGGTCCATCGGCTGGCAGCAGGGTGGCTTGTGGATCATCTCTCTTTCATCAACCAGTGTGGCTATGAGGTCTGTGACTCCTCTGCATACCCCTGTGGTGTCACTCTGAACGCTCCTGTGGCTTTTACTGGAGACTGTCATGCTGCTTCTAGCTTTGCTGCCTCCTCCTCCTCCTCATCGAGTGATGGTCCTGCTCTGGGTTGTGGAGGCGTGATAGAAACAGAAGGTAAAAGAGAAAAAAAGAGATATGTGTTTCGGGAGGAGTTCTTCGACATTTCTAAGCCCCATATAGCTGCAGCTCCTGAACAGCAGCTGTGGCAGAGATACCCTGAGGTGAGTTGCACAGAAGTAAAGGCCAAAAGCAACACAGAGGAACACCCAGAAGGAATGAAGAGTGGTGTTGAAGATTCAGTTGCCAGTGCTAGGAAGGTATGTACTCTGTGATACAGTAAATGGTGGTAAGCTCTGGGTAAATAATATGCCAGTAACATTTGAGTTTCCTGAGATCGTGTAGTAAAGCAGAAACTTTTCCACAATAGATTTAAAGATCCACAGTAAATGTAAGCACTCATCAGGATATTCTTGTGTTCCTTATGTCAGTAACACACATCGTGTGACTCAAAAGCAGTGGGTTGCTCACAGAGTCTTCTAACATTTGTGGTAAGGTACTGGAGCTGTAACTGTAGTAGCTATCAAGACTGCAGATTAACAAGGAGAAAGAATGATATTAATTTATTTTCATTATGTAGCTCGATCACTTGCTTTTCCTTATGGATTAAAAAAAAATAAAAATCACAGGTCTAAATCAATAAATGCAATAATGAAGACCCAGTTACTTTTTTCCTGTTAATCCTCCCTACTTGGGAGCTGAACAAATACCCTCTAGTATGAGCCCAAAGGAGGCATGAACATGAACTGTGCCATGTGCCAGGTACCTTCAGATTCCAGTGCCATGAGTAACATAACACACCTTTAATCCTGTGCACCTTGAGAATGCCTGCAGCAGCCTAGGTATTTTGAGCTAATATTTTTGCTTTTTGGACTCATACTTGTGTTAGAAAAAGAAAGAGATGGAAAGTTTCTTCTGCTTTTAGAAGAGTTATTTTGTAATTCATTTTCGGTTTTTGTTTTTTCTTTTGGAGTAATATGGTTTCTTTTTTTCACTGCTCATTCTGCAGAAGCGTAAAAGGAAATACGTATTCAACCAGGGTGAACTGGATGCTTTAGAATACCATTCAAAGGCAAGTTTGAACAAAAAGTGTATTTTGTAAGAACATGATAGCTGAATTTGGACAGCGTATGGAGCACAAGGTGTGGCTGCAGACAAATTCTGTTCTTGTAGCTTGTCTCAGTAATGGGAAGGTCATCTCTCCAGTCCTTATATGCTGTTCTCCAAGATGTCTCACTTCTGCTAATGTGAATCCTTCTAAGAGTTTACATTGTCACACTAAAGTATCATGAATGAATTATAATTCAAGTTTCTATTTATGATCATATCAGTGATCTAATGCATAAGTTACAAATGAATTAAACTGAAGTTTTAGTAAATTCTAGGAATGTAAGCTGTGGATAATGTTTGATGTATTCTTAACTGCTTTCCTAAATACTTATGTGAACCTGAAGTAAGATCTACAGTTGCTTTCTTTTCTTTTCAAAAGTGGTAATTTTATTTGGTGTCTTTTCTTTTCAAAAGTGGTAATTTTATTTGGTGTTTTGCTTGATTCTGTTCCCCTTGTACTACATTTAAATTACTTTTTTTTTTCTTTTACATAGTGACAATTTTGTTGTAAACACGTACTGCATCCTAGAACATCCTAGAACTACACGTACTGTATCCTAGAAAAGGATACAATGTGGTGGTTCTGTAGTTATTGACAGTAAGCTATGCATGTGCAGAATTGCCCTAAAGGAGAGAAATTTTGTAGTTCAACATCAAGCATGAAAAGTATGAAAACCTAGGCTTAAATAAAGTTGAGTTTTCTATAATCAGGAGCTTTAGAAACCGTAATAAGTGTTTGAAACCTTTGATAAAGCCGCTCTTAACTGGCAACCTTTCTATGCTAAGTGAACAAAAATGCCTCATCGATAATTAAAACTAATAAAGGCTCAATGATTTGGGAATAAACTAGCTCTAAATTTTGCAAAGGGAGGGTGCTGAAGTGAATGAGAGTATGTGGATCTGAACATCTTGTCTTTCTGGACTTGCTTGCAGATTATTTGAGAGGCGTATCCCTTAGAAAAGTTGCAAAAGCAAATTCTAATAATTTAATTTGGCTTACTATACTTCCACATTACTTTTAAAATGCACAAACTAATTTTTTTCAGAGCAAGTTAAAATGTGGAAAAATATTGTCTTTTTTCTTTTAAGACCAATTAAAAATATGTTTATGGGCACAATAATTTGAAGTTAGATTAGAATTTGAATTTATACTTCAAATGATGTCTTCGAAATTTATATTTGTTTGGGACAAGAATATTCTGTCTCTATTGTCTGTGAAATGTTCTATTCAGTAGTCTGTCACTCTCTCTTCAGGCTTCTAATTATTACCACTGTGCCAAAAACCAACAAAAGTTAGCAGGGCATCATTAGCATGTTCCTGTAGCTCTGGGGACAATGATCTTGGTGCTTGGCAAAGATCCTTTTTCTACTCTGCAGATACAACTGTTTTGATTTCTGTCTCATTTCCTGATCAAGTAGATATCTGACAGATGGTTTCTTTTTTCCCTGTTTCTTTATGACCATACAGGTCAGGAAGCTCATTTGGGAAGGCACTTTGCCTTTAGTCCAAGAAGGACTCAAAAGTGGTTTTCTTCACCTCGTTCCTGCAGAACTCAGTTGCAGGAAGAGTGTGGTTCCTGGACACATTGGTTGTGGGTTGGCTGAATTATGTGAAATGGCAAAACAGTTTCCAGCTGTGAATGAGAGTGACCATCAAGCTGTATGTGTGCTGGGTGATGAAACCTCTGTTCCAGAGCAGGATCTGCTTTCCTGTGTTATGGAAAACGGCTCAAACCACGCAAAGATAGTTGTGTTAATGGGGCAGAAGTACTTGGTGCCACCAAAAAGCAGTTTCCTTTTATCTGATATTTCATGTTTACAGCCCTTGCTGAACTGTAAGTATTTTTAGAATTTACCACCTCTCTTCTGCCTGAGAAGGGCAGTTAATGTCAAGATGACTAAGGACTCAGCGAACAGATACACAGCATCATACTGATAGGAAATGGTGCTGCAAGCTTTGAAGGTGATATTGCTAACTTTGTGCAGATAGGTGAGGGTTTTCAAAGGAATTTTGAGTGTTTAGGAGCTCTTGTCTTGGAGGGATAATCTGTCTCCAGGAGAATCTTTGAAAATCTCAGACACACCATTTTACATAAAATCCAAAGTACTGCAGTTTGTGAGTGTGTTCTGAGCTACCATTAGTACAGGAGTCATGTAAATGCATTGAATTGGGACTGGCTGCGTTGCTGGGTCTGTGTTCCACAGGATGTGGCTTTACCAGGAGTAAATCCATGCTGCTGCTGCTGGGGTGATGTTCCCGCTGTTTTAGTTTTTAGCTAGATTAGGCCAAGGGAGAAGGATTAGATTATGCCCTTTAAAGCAAGGCCAGCAGCAGTTGTCTGTTGAGATAGACATAAACTGATTCTGAAACCAACCCATGTCCTCCAAAGAAGCTGCTGCACCTATCTCTAGGTGAACACAACTTAAGTAGCAAACATGAGTTGACTTCTCAGCTGCTCCATTTCACAGCTGAGAGTATTGGCTCAATGACAGGGAAGTGGTGGGATACTAGAATCAAGAGTTACTCTAGAAGTAATTCAAAAGCTATCCAAGTCAGTATCCCCAGCCCTAATGGGCCATGCAGAAAGCTTTAAGCTTTAAATCTTTGTTATACTTCATGATTCCATTAATTTTCAATTTGACCATCATCATAATCGTAATTATTATTAATTATTAATATTATCTCTTATCAGCAGCTAAGCTTCATCAGTCTTTCAGGAAACATGTTACCTGTGAACAAGAGCTGGGGATTACTGTTCTACTCTTATCAGTAATTTTAGATTTCTTAATTACATATTTTCTCCTTTTGAATATGTAACTTAGATAATCACTGTGGTTTTAATTTTTTTTAAAATTAAGACAGCATGCAGTAGGTGGAATCTTGTTATCCAAATAATAATAATTTCAGCCAGTTAGCTTCTCTCTATATAAAAAAAATTCTCTCTATAGAAAATTTCACCATTTTCTGAAGCACAACTGTACATGTACCAAGTTTTGATTCTCCCGAAAGTCAGACAGCAGTCCAAGAAATTTGAGAGAATGCTTGTTAGGTAACCAACAGTGAATATGAATGAAATATCATGATCTGACATTTATTTTTTTCTTTTTAGGAAACGTAGTGTCTATTTTAATTATTGTTTTTCTTCTGCCCTTTCACCTGCCAAAAGAGAAGTATTTCCTGCTGGTCAGCCCAGTGTCAGGGTTACACCTCCAATGTTAAGAAAAGAATAAGATGCAGAAAGCACATTTAATGGACATAAAATATTAATCTATTGCTCTTATTAGCTATTTAAATAATTAATATCAGACTCAATGCAGGAACAAATACATTCTATGCATAAGTATAAAATTGGAGGGTCCTTTTTCTTCATGAATGTGTCCTGTATCTTCTAATCCTCCAGCTGTAGTTAAACCAGCTTCTCCCATGAAAACTTTTAGTTATCTTCCTCCAGTCCATTAATTTCCATTTCACACACTAGGTTTGGAGATCTGTTCACCTCCAGCAGTGCAAAGCACAGTTTTCCAGGGCTGGTTGGTGCCCTGCATGTCCCATTTGGCCTGCTGAAAGATCAGACAGGACAGGAATCTTGCATTCAGGACTGCAGACTTTCATTCAGCTGGGTGCCTTACTACAGAGCTTCTTTTATGAAGCTTGGAGAAATTTTCATCTTTGAGACTTGTACTTTGCTGTAATTTTTTTCCTTAAAGTCTCCAAGATGTACAGAATTTCTTGATCTGACACAGGAATCTGACACAGATGACATAAATGTCCTTTCTTTAGGTGAAACAGGCTAAAAATTTCTGAAGTGTAAGAGTATCTGGATTAAAACAAACAGGCTAGAAGAAGCCTTTTAACTTTTTATTCAGAAAGAACATAAGAGAGTTGCAGGTTTGCTGTGTAGTTGGCTCTTCAGCTAGTGTCTATATGTAGGTAGCTAAGCTTTTACTAGTTTCAACTAGTAGATATATTTTAAAACAAATATTTTAAAATACTTTACTGGTACTTTTTTTCCTGAATTTTCACTTCCCAGACAAGAAAAAATATGATGTAATTGTGATTGATCCACCATGGGAGAATAAGTCTGTTAAAAGGAGTAACAGGTAAATTTTATTATCAAATCAAACTGTCATTTTAGCTTACAAAAGGTAATTAACATTTTAATATTCAAGTGTAATCTGAGACCAATGTATCTGTGAAACTTCAGCTTAAACTAGCAGATATTTTAGTGCATGCCTACTTCTTATCTGTGACATGTCTTGGGGATTTCACTGAAATGGCTTGGATACTTTGTGTGCAACATATTTGCAGGATTTGATCTTGAGTTACCTTACTGCTGAATGTTAGACCTTGAGACTTAAAAGGAAAGCTTGGAGTTTTGTAAGACTCAGATCATGCAGATATTAATTTGAAATTAACAGGGTTACTTTAGTGGGCATAAAACTAGATATGTATTTCCAGGACTGAGGTCCAATTTAGAAGTTTTAGTGTTTTGTTTATTTGGTTTTTTGCTTCATTTTGTTTTATTTTTGTTTTTAATTTGAGCTGTAGCTTGAGCTTCAGTCTGGTGGGTAGAAGAGAGAACGTGTCAATGCAGCCTTTAATTCCTCATGTGCAATAGGAAATTTCTGAGTACTGTAGTTTATAAAGTCATGAACTTAACATTTTATGGACTTTCCTCTCCACTGAGTAACGTCCGGCATATAGCAGTGGAGCTTTCTTGATTACCATAGAATGGTATTCATGTGAAAGAAGGGCAAACAAAATACAAAATACAGCTTTAAAACTTTCTAGGCTAACATTGAAGCTTGTTATAAAGACATAATTTGAAGATGCAGGGGCCAATTAGGTTTTTATTTTGAAAGCTCTACAGAATCTTCTAGAAACCCAGAGTTAAACTCATCTGAGTGTATTTCTTATCTATGTAAGTTACTCAAAGGAAAACTGCAGTTATTTACAGGCATGAATTAGCCAGCAAGACCTCCCTTAGAAATTAAAGGCAAAAGTGTAAGAGCATTCACTGCTGATGGTTATCTTGTTGATAACCAGTCTGTGTTAAGTATTTCATGTCTGGGTTGCAAATTTTGTTTTCTCTGGGAAGTCTAGTCCAAGAGATATTTTGGATTTTATCCTTGTTACCTTTTTCTCCCTGTTTCATTGTACAGGCATCCCAGTGCCCAGGTGGCAATTATCAGTTCCAGTAGGTAGTGTGCCAGTGTTTTTCGATGCTGCAATGTGTAGGTTCCATGAATTGCTACTTGCTAATAGTGCAGAATAGCATCATGTAGAACAGGACAGAATCTGGCAAGCATAGTGGGTATTCACCTGTGTAGCATACAGTTAGCACTGAACTGTTCTGAATGACATCAGCTTTTACCATAAATGATAATTTAAAAAAGACTAACCTGCAAATAATTGGAGAAGTGATTGCTCTTTTATGACCTTTTAACTGAAATTAGCCTTGCCCTTGCACTTGGAAATGACTCACTTCTCATTTTCAGACAGAAGAGAGATGGCTTATTATGAAAAGTGAATAATGTTACATTGACTAAAGAGCTACTTTTCACTAAATAGTTTTGTTCCAGCATATTAGGTTATAGATTATAGTTCTTTAGTTAAATGTGGGCTTTCAGAATTCTTCGGGATCACAACTCATAATACTTTATTTCACGGAATAGTAGAAATATGAGGTTAAATATTCTGCTCAGTAAAATTTTGGGTACGCATTGATGATTTTACATCAGAACCTGCCAGATATAGCCACTGGGTGTCAGCCTTGAACCATTTTTTACGAGTTGTGTTTTCAAGAGAGAATTCTTGAAACATCTTGGCTGTGAAATTTCTTTATGTATTCCAGTTGCTTTTCAATTTTTATATTTGGTATGTGCTAACTTGCTTTCTCACTGTACTGCCATATAGATACAGCTACTTGTCCTCTTGGCAAATCAAGCAGATTCCTGTACCAGCACTAGCTGCTCCAAATTGTCTTGTAGTCACATGGGTGACTAATAGACAGAAGCACTTACGTTTTGTTAAGGATGAACTCTATCCTCACTGGTCTGTGAAACCACTTGCTGAGTGGCACTGGGTAAAAGTGAGTTCTCAGTTTGTTTTGTTGCTTTCTTGGAGACTGAGGGGGCTTATGCTGTGACACTTCATATTATTTGTCTATTTATTACCATGTAATTTGTTATTTGAAAGGTACAGTATCATCAGCATTTTGCTCTTTGTCACTGAAAATGTCTCAAGAAATACACAGTGGAAGATTTTTATACCCAATTTTTAACTCTTTTGTGTCAGATTACTAGAGCTGGAGAATATGTATTGCCTCTGGATTCTTTACACAAAAAGCCCTATGAAGTTCTTGTACTGGGGAGAGTTCAAGGAGACGTAAAGGAAGCTGTAAGGTATTCCAGAGTATTTATGGTAGATATCTTATTTGAAACCTTTAGGATTCCCTTTGCATATATAATTTATTCATTAATTCCTTATAATGTTCCAAAATCTTCTCTTGATGTCTTGTTTTGTCTTATTTTGGACCTAAAAATAGCCTTATTAGGTTTGGGATGAGGGAGGGCATGAGATTAAATGGTGGAAACTTTTGTTCTGTGTACCCGTACGTGTTGGAAAATTGTTTATAGATAAAAGCCTCATGGACAGGGCTTTCTTTGCTGACAGGTTCTTTTAGACCATGAGTCCTTAGCACAGGCTGACACCAGTTTGGGGATGCTGGTATTCTCTATATGACAACACAAAAGGACTGTGTTATTTGGTCTCTATGGCTTTGTATGGCTATTGTTAATCCCCTTTTGTCTAAAGCCTCAGTGATTTCATAAACTGTCCTCCATCTGAAGTGATGCTTCAGTGAGAGCTGCAGCATCACACTTGGTGGTATTCATTCTCACACTTATTTTCTTGTTCTGATTTATACAACAGGAAATCTGAAGATGTACTTCCAGTTCCAGACCATAAGTTAATTGTCAGCATACCCTGCAGTCTCCATTCACATAAACCTCCTCTTACTGGTATGTTCTTGTTGGTGTCAAATGTTTCTGTAGAGCATTGGACTTAGATGTCTAAAATGGATATCCTTATGTATGAAATGCCTTTATTTCTTATATAAAAAGCAGTTTTGTGGAACAGGATTTGTGGTTCCTCAACTTTTCTAAAAATGTTATCAGAAACCTAAGTCTCGGTCTCTAAAAATGATGGTGGAGGAAAAAAATGCAAGAAAATGTTGAACTTTAAAAAATTTGATTTGTAATGTTGCAGGAGCAGTTTACAGAAACTGTACGTATCTGTAAACTTAAGCCAAATAAACGAAAAGTGCCTTTGGGGTGGAGGAATTTTGTGGCTATATAGATTAGGATATTTTCTACTTAGTTAATAACCAAGTAGAACTAAGTTAATAGCTCTTTCTTATGTCATCCTGAAATAAATGTTTGTATTTCTACATGAGTTGCTTATAGATCTGCAATACGGTTGTGCCTTTAAGTCAAAAAACATGAATTATTTTAAAACTGTTAACAATATTACCACAAATAAGGTGTGCCTGGCTGGAGGAGCTGTATTTAACTTACAGAAACTGATGAGGTAACTTCAGCCAACCAGTTAGCATGGGTATGAATTAAACTTTTCAGTGTTTAAACCAAAAGATTTAAAGACTTGTGTGTGATGTTACCTTTTGCACATTGTTTTGGAGCATTCTTACTTTGACTAATTTTATCAATAGGAAGTTGTCCTACTTTTTTCATTATAGCAGCTGAGAGCCTTACAGTGCTATGGCAAGAAACATTTAATACCTCTCACAAAAATGGTTTCATCCTCCCCCAAAGGAAAAACTCATTATGAATGTGCAAATTATTCCAGGTGCATTAGGTGCTCTGTAATGACATCAGAAAACACAGGTAGAAGGCAGGCATAACACTGTTGGAGGGGAGAGGAATCTGAGTTTGCTACACTGAAATGCTTTCCTTTTTCTGTTCCCAAGGAACAGAACAGTTTCAATTAGGAAGCTGATCTGGACCGTTGTTATATGTTCAGGGAAGCTCTAAAATTTTTTTGATGGGCTTGTAATTATTAAATTAACATACATATATGTAGATACATGTACAAATATTAAAAAACTAGTAAAATGCACATACTTTGGTTAGCTAAAAATAATAATAAAAAAGCAATTCTAGGAGGTTCTTTTTGCAGCTCTGAAGCCACATCTTTAAGAATTAGGGCTACAACAGGAAGTGTCTGTGTTGATTTAAGCTAATGAATGGTAGGGTAGTGATTTGTGAGGCAGTCACTTAGGGCCTCATCAGAAAACCGATACTTGGCAGCACACTCAGACACAAACAGGAAACTTGTGAGGTATCCAAGGGTGCAAAACAGCATTTTGTATGTATTACAGAGAACTCTAGTACCAGCATGGTCCTCAGAGATATTCTTCTGTGGAGCAGAATCTAGAAAGCATATTGGGGAATGGGTTTTGAAATAAATTGTCCTTGCTGCTAATGTATGTATTTCTTGAGTATTTACCTGAATGCTGGAATTTAACACCATTGTGCAGTATTTATGCTTTTATTTAAAAAACAATTTTACTGATGAGTAATGTCAGTGATTTACAAGGTCTTTATAAAAATCCACTTCTGTCCTACAGTTTTGGAAGCTCTATTCAGAACATGGTTATAGAATGAAAAGGTAGATATTTAGACAACAGCTAATTGATGTTGCTTTGACTTCAGTGTTGTGGAAGTTTGTCTTTCATGGTCGAGCAATATTCTCAAGTAACCAGTAGAGAGCAGCTGAGCTACATCTTAGAGTGGTTCAGAAGTTTGAACAGAAGCAGAGATTTGGCAGTGGGGGAGAAGGACACTTGATGACTCACACACATTCTTTATGCTTTGTTTAAGTAGTAACAAAGCCAAAAATATTAGTATTTACTGATGCTGTCTGGCACTTTCTTTCCTGTTCCTATTATAAGGGCTGTATGTTGATATGTATGTAACCACTTAATGACTGATTATAACAGTTCATCTCTCTGGGGGAAGAGACAGATGTAAATTAAACTCAGCCATCAAAAAGAGATGTTTGGGTTCCTACAGTTCATTTAACCATGAAATTGTGACTGTAGGGGTTTTTGGTAATGCATGTGCTGTGCTGAATGCTTAGAGCTTTAATATGTCATTGTAAATGTACTTAAGCTTCTTTATGCAAATGCATTACAATGAAATTTTATTTCTCCTGGTTTTGATTCAAATAACACCAGGTTTTCTTCCTAATTCAATTCAGCTATCCTCTTACACAGAGGATATGAAGTAATGTAGGACTTGAAACACCATTTTTCCTTTTCCTCTTCTTTAGGTTATTCTTGTTATAGCCATTTCTCCTCCAGTTTTTAAGTATGTATGTTTACTGATGGAAAACAATATTGTTATATAGGAGTATGACTAAAAACACTGGAATTAATTCTTGGCTATGTTCTAGCTGCTTTGCATATCTCCAGCAAAAGAATGCAATAGGAGATGTTGGGAGCACCCCTCTTGTGTAACAACACTGGGTTGTTAGACCACGTTATGAAAGTGTTCATGGAAGTAAAAAGAAGTAAATGCCTTTTGTTTCTTATGCACCTTTTGAGCCCTTACTGTTAGACTAATTGATAGGTGTAATGTTCAGAAAAGATGCAAAGATGTGCTGAGTGTTACATCTTTTTCTCCTACTTTGTTGAGGGATTAGACAAACTGAGCAATAGTTACTTCTACATTTCAAACCCTTTTAAAGGCTTACTATGATATGAGTTCAGTCTTGTGCTTTGTGCTTTGCATGGCTTGCAAGTCAGGCAGTGAAAAGCCATCAGTTTTTTTCCACTTGATGTATCCAATTTTCTGTGCAGAACTTTGTATTTAGGTAATGGAAGCTCGGAAGATAAGGGTCAACTTGCTTATTTTAAAAATTATTCCTCCTTTTGCTCATTTAAACATTTTTTAGCATCTTCAATACATACTTGGGATTAAGAGTAGGCAGGTATCCTTCCTGATTGCCAGATCATGCTTCAGGAGGAAGTGTGTTTCCCTGAAGACCAGTGTTAATCTCCCAGCTGGCTTTGTGGTAGCTTTGTGTGTCCTAAGGCAATAGATGTGTGAGTATAGGTAATTGAGTTGCTGTCATAGGGTTTATGACACCTGCAAGTGATAAAGAGCAATCTGTTTATCATCTGTTTAAGGTGTTTCTTGTCAGTAGTATCTGTAAGCAGATATAAGTAATTGGGGTTTTTTTATGTTTTTGTTTGTTTTTTAATCTATCCCTATGGTAGATAAACTTGTTATTTAAACACATCTACCTATGTACATCCTCTAACCTGTTTTCAGAGGAGAAATATCCAGAGTTTGCTTAAGGGCTGTCAGATCCATGTGTGTTAAGATAGCCTTCTGGTGATATGAAAACTTAACAAAGAATATGTGTTTTGTAACTTGAACATTGAATTTTCCTGCTTTAAGGAAACTAATGTAATGAGATTTTATGCCAACAAAATACAGCTGCATTATTGCCCTCTTGATATGGTAATTTCCATTGCAGTGGAAGTTACAGCCTGATCTGATTATGTAAATACCTACAAGTAGCAATGAAAAATCATGCTACAATGTGATCTTGAATTAGTTTTTAAGAACAACGTGAATTTTAAAAAGACATTCTCTTTCGCAGAAGGAGATGTGTGTGTGGGGGGTATGGTTTCCTTGGATTTCCTTTTAAATTCTATAACCAAACTGATAGAGGATTGTCATAAGTTTTCTGCTTCTGCTGAACTGTCCCAATTTTTGGCTTCCTCTTTTTTGCTTTCTGTTGAACCAGTCTTTGAGGTTGGTTGAAACTCCTAAGTGTGCTCTTAAAATATGTTTTCTTAGACATGGAAGTTTTTGGTGCTCAGTAAAACTGCTTTTGATTTACTTAATTCTGTGATGATATTTTTAATCTATGTATGTGAAGGACAAATGTCAACATTAATAATGTGCTCTTAATTAAATTTTGCAAGCTAAATAATTGTTTCCTTTACTTAGAAGCCCGTATAAAGCATAAAATTGTTCTGTTTTGGTTTTATATGGAGAGGGGAAAGAAGTCTGACTCTGCAGGAAGCTCTCTGCATAATCTAACATCCCTTAGGGTAAAAAAGAGCACATATACATTAGGGTCTGCTCATGGAGAGCTTATTCAGTGCTTTAGAGCTGTGGTTTCCACAGTCTCTCCTAACTCTTATGTAGAAAAAGTGCAGCCTCCTGCAACATGGGCTATCTTAGGTGATTAAGATAATAGTTTTTTGGAAGACATCTTAAAATCAGAGTCATAGCATGATTTGTGTTGGAAGGGACCTATACAAGGTCATCTAGTCCAGCCCCCTTACTATGAGCAGGGACATCTCCAGCTAGATTAGATTGGTCCATCCAACCTGTCTTTAAATATTTCCAGGGATGTGTCTTCTACCACCTCTCCAGACAGCCTGTTCCAGTGTTCCCGTTCCACCCTCACTGTAAAAAATTTCTTCCTATATCTAGTCTAAATCCACACTCGGTTCAAAACCATTACCCCTTGTTCTGTCACTACAGACCTCGCTAAAAAGTTTGTCCCCATCTTTAAGGGCCCCCCTTTAAGTATTGAAAGATCTCAACCTTTTTCAGGTTGAACAACCCCAAATCCTTCAGCCTGTCCCCATAGGAGTATTCCACCTTTCTGATCATGTTTACAGCAAATTGTGCACAAGAATCTTTAAGTAGAGCATTGAAAAAGAACAGTAAGTTTTACCACTTTGTTTTTAATATGATGGGTCTTCAAAATGGTATAAAAGCAGCTTCTTACGTGGTGTCTCATTAGGTGAACTCCCATGACACCAAACAACAATGTTCAGTGCAGCAAGGTTTCTATCAGGATGTACATTTTTCTCTAAACCTCCCAGACTCTTCTCTGCAAATGTTAGATTTATGTAAATATTTTAGTTTGCCTCTAAAAGAAGCATTTTTTAAAGAAAATAATTTCTTCTGGTAGAAGTTATTTTTTTAGATTAAAAGCTGGCCTGATGATAACCTATCTGAGACATTCATTTGACATTTGTGAAAGATTAGGTGAAGGAGAATGTTTTTATATGCCATTCCAGTGTAGAAGAAAGTCTGGAAACACCTATTAGAAAATGTTCACATCAGAGTTTTGAATGGATTGAAGCTTTGGAAGAAGTGATCGTGTAGGGATTGATTAATACACACTATGAAGTGAAGTGGATGCTTGTCTTACTACAGCAGCACCAATCTGTGACAAGATCAACTGGGATCTCATGCATGGCAAACTTGATGCAAAAAGGCAGAACTTGGAATGCTCCAAAAATCCCCCAAACCATTCCCTCTCATACTCTGATGTATACTGATCGCATGTATCTTTGCTTCCTGCAGTTATCATATCTGAAGAGACTGAGTCAAGCTACATAAAGTTGTATTTATAAGCTGTATTTTTAAGCTACAGAAATTCAAAAAACACTGGGAGATCTGATAAAACATGACCGAGATATCCTTCGAAATAGACAGTGGTTTCATAGTTCTTTTGTTTTCAGTAACAAAAATAAAAAATTAACATGTAATTTTTAGTACAGATATCTTTTTCAGTCTTTCTACCTCCTTTTTGAATTTGGTTACTACTTAAAGCTTTGCTTTTCTCATGGATATTTTTATATGTAATATATTTGTAGCTTTTCCATGAAACCTTGTTAAGACTCTGTTTGACCCAGCCACAAACTAAATGGCTCTGTATGACAAGTAACATGTTTAATGATAAGCTGTTGGCAATTTTAATTTTCAGGTGAAATGCAAGATCTTTCTGTCACTTCAGGAATATCAGTCATAATCAGTGACACAAGTGATATTAATGACAGGCATCTATATATTTGGATTTAAGCAGTAAAAACGCTCAACTGCAGAAGAAATTTGAGATTTACTGGATGAAAGGACACAGTTACATAAATATTTCTTCAGTTGCCAAGCTGGTATTGGAGAAAAAATAAGTCCCTGTGTTTTATAGCCCTTTCAGTGCTTTGCTTATTTAACTGGTGTTTCTTATTTTAACAATTATCATTTAAAAAAACCCCTCTTACCACTTTATGATGTGGAGGAAAAGAGTGTGATCTTAATTAAGGAAATGGTTTTATTTATTTATTTTGAGAAATGTTGCCCCTGTGTTAAAGGAGCTATGTGATTCTTTAGGAGGTGTTTAGTTGATACTTGAGAAAAATTTTGAACTCATCTATGTAGATGCTGAAATAAATCCTCATTCCCTTTCTCTAAATGAAAACCGATAAATCAGTGCTATTGAAGGCCTTGGCAGTATTGTTCAGAATCTCAAGGGCACTTACTTAAAATGACATTCTCACTATAAATAGTCCATCTGTTTGAGAAAACCCCTGAAATTAATTTGCTGTCTCTTTTTAAATGAAACTTTCACTTTTTCATCCATGAGCAGCACAGAGGAGATTTTATTTGTTTACTGTTATGCTTTGTACCTTTGTCACTGTTGTAATCTGCTGGGTTGTTTCTTTTTTCTCTTGCACAGCGGTTCTGGCAGAGTTTATCAAGCCAGATGTGGAATGCTTGGAGTTGTTCGCTCGCAACCTACAGCCTGGCTGGACCAGCTGGGGAAATGAGGTTTTGAAGTTTCAGCACATTGATTATTTCACTCTTCTGAAGAATGAAAATTGAGCTGGCTTCTGTATCTTAATTCTGAAATTCCACCCCTTTCCAGCAGGCTCTCAAACTTGCCATTATTACTGATGGTTTCTCAGATGGTAAAAGAAATAAACACAATTGCACAGCTGTTAAAATTCTAGGCAAGAGAGAGGATACCTGTTTAATGTTATCTCCAGTTTGTACAGTCTGAGCTTGAGATATTTAAATACTGATGTGAGAGTGTAAGCCCATCCCTGTTTTTTCAAGCCTCAAGAAAACAAAGATGTTTTAAAGGATTTTCACTGCAGCTATCAACTCTAGGCATCATAACTGCTACAGCATTGCACCTTTGTAATGTATCATTTTTAAGGAATGTTAATGTATTATTTTTAAACAGTGGCAATAGAACTAAACCATTTGAATTACATGTTTCTGTGAAGAAGATTGTTTTTTGTGAAACAATGAATTTTAAACTAAAATAATTACAAAAGCAGTGTATCCTTCTACTTGTTTCTATCTGCCTCATGACTGACTACCTCAGAAAATAAAAGGAATAGTGCTTGTGTTAATTGGCAAATGAATTGATGATTGACTACTTTCAATGTAAAATTACACTTTAAAAAAAGCAATTTTATCCATTTTTATATGTTATTAGTAATTTAATACATTGTAAACGATCGGGCTCAACATCTTACAAATTCTGCATATAAAGCTGGTAGATTTAACTGAAATTTTAACAGACATAAACATTTTAAAAATTCTCTTTCCCTATGTTCTTGAAACTTGAAAAAGCCATGCCAGTGAGTTGTATTTTTCTACTAGGTAACAAAACAAGGAAAATGCTTTTTCTTTTCCCTACTAACAGTTACACACCTACTCAAAATAAGTAAATAATTACAGACTCATTAAGGTTGGAAAAAACCTTGAAGATCATCCATGTCAAACCAACACAACCATGCCAACTAAACCATGTCCTGAAATGCCATGTCTACAGATTTTTTTAATGCCTGCAGGCATGGTGACTCTACATCTTCCCTGGGCAGCCTGCTCCAATGCCTGATCACTCTTCTAGTCAAGAAACTCTTCCTTATATCTAGTCTAAACCTCTACTGGTGTAATTTCAGGCTCTTTCCTCCACTCCCATTGTTACTTACTTAAGAGGCAAACACCTACCTCACTACAACCTCCTTTCCAGTAGCTGTAGAGTGATAAGGTGTCCTCTGAGCCTCCTCTTCTTCAGACTAAACAGCTCCAGTTCCCTGAGCTGCTCTGGACCCTTCACCAGCTTCATTGGTCCTCTCTGGTCCTGTTCTTGTAGTGAGGGGGTAAAAGTGAAGGCGGTATTCGAGGTGCAGCCTGAGCCGCACTGAGTACAGCAGAACAGTCACTTCCCTAGTGCTGAAGGCCACACAATTCCTCTGTAACAGTGAGTGAATTCCTCACTACCAGACAAAACAGTTCTGACTGCGTGATTTTACTTAGCCTACATTTAAGCTGTTGGTGTGTAAGAAACCTTACCTACAACTGGAAGGGATAAGAAGGTTCTTTATTTGTTTTCTGTTTTGCAAGACATTCCCTACCAGAGCTTCTGTGTTCTCAGGAAGACTTCCCATCCCAAGGTGGTTTCATCCAGTACTAAATGTGAATGCATGACACTCAAGTATGGAATAAATCCTATGTACTGTACACATCTTGTTTTCCCTTTTTACTTTGTAAAGCAGCAGAAGGAATGGTGTTGTCTATTCCACATCCAATGCTGTGAATGGCTCTAGATTATATTTTGATTGCAAATAAAGAAATGAACGGTGTTAGAGATCAGGAAACTAGCTTTCTCCTTCTTTGAGCTAAGCAGCTAGAGCCCTCGTGAGGGCATAATCTTCCTCAAGCTGTTAAGAATTGATGTACTATTTAGTCTGTCTTGTGGAGTTCTGTGGGGTTTTTCCATAGAAGCAAACACGTACTAAACAAGCCATGTTCAGGAATGCGTTAATGAACTTAACCTTGGCGTGAGAATATCACCGGAGCTGGTTTTCTAGCAAAACAAGATAACAGAGTAACGGCAAAAGAAAAACATTTTCAAGCCAGGACGGCCCTCGGCATGGACATGGACAATAATCTTTAAACAATTAGCTTGTAAGTTAGGAGCAAGTTTGGAGAGTGTTAACCAATCACTTAATGCCATGCATGTAGCACAGATAAGAGAAAAGTATATATTCGGCATTAGTGAACTTAATAAACGAGATTTTGCTTGTTGATCATATTGGTCTGCGTTTGGCAATTTCTCCGTGCCTTCTTGCAACAAATGGCGCCTGAATAGTGTAGAACCTGAGTCACCAGGAGTTCGCTGTTAACGAAGCGGCAAAGACACCCAGTTGAGGTGGAGAGGAAGCTGACCGTGAAACGTGCTGCCCCAGCATGGCAGACACACTCCGCGGAACCCTGTGATGAGTGTGGTGAGCCCAGATTTATTCGGAAATCCTAGCCAGGTGGAAATCCTGGGGTGGGCTACCCAGGCGGTTGGAAGGAGAAATGGGGGTTAAGAGACAGCAGTAAAACTTCTCAAAAATATTCTCTCTACGAGAGGGATGAAGCATGATAAGCACACTCTACAGCAGCTATTATGCTGGGTAAAACAGCATCAGCCCTTTAAGGACTGTAAGAATCTATTTTAGGTTGCTCTCTGGGATGAATTAGGAGGCATCCTGTGGAAGGAGGTCTTGGGGGTTTCAAAGGAGGCTGCTAAGCTAGCACCGATATGGTGTTTGGTAAACGACACACTCAAGGAGTTAAAAGCAGAGCAGGAGATTATTCATGGGGCGTTTGTTGCACTAGGGCCACAAATAATGAGCCCGACCACACCTTCTCCTTTTGCTGCACCATGCTGGGAATTCCGGGAGTGCCTGCTCAGTTGCCTCCGTGGCTGTAAACTGTGCCATAGACCCAAGCTGTGCCCCAACCCCCCCCGCAGCCACGAGCCGCCGCGCAGCCATGAGTCGCCATGCAGCCATGGATGCCCTCGCAGCCACAAACTTCACAGCAGCCGCGGCACCCCCCACAGCCGTCACTACCCCTGCAGCCAAAGGCACCCTGGGCTGTGGAAGGGGCATATCAATGGCTGCCCCCGCCTTTGTCTCCGCCTCTGGCACTGCCTCTGGCACCACCACCTTCGCTCCCACCTCTGGCACCACCTCCGGCACCACCTCTGGCACCGCCTTCGTTCCCGCCTCTGCCTCCAGCTTTGCTTCAGGAGGCAACACGGGGGTGCGGAACCCATGACATGCAAGACTTAGAGTAATGCTTAGAGAAGCTCTGACAGGAGCTGCAAGACATGTGGATGCAATCGTCAGAACATGTGACAATGAACCAAACCCCCCCTTATCCCTCTTACTTCCCTGGGGGTTTTTGGGAACCCCTCCCCCTTACCTAACTTACCTACACCCCCTTCCAGGAAAGGGCTAGGGGATGGGATGTCTCAGGGAACCCTGGGTAACGGGGGAGGGTCAGGAAAGGGAGGTATACCCTGGAAGGGAATAATTCGAGATACATTATTGGATGGTATTATTATCAATCAAGCTTTTCCAGTTATAGCTGTAGATAATGATAAAAGAGGGTGGCAGCCTCTGGACTGGAAGGTCATCAAGGAAGCAGGCAAGCCATTCAGTCGAATGGCCTGCACATTCCCTATACTCAAGCTCTTTTGAAGCACATCTTTACTGCAAATCTATTGACACCTTCTGACAGTAGGCAGCTAGCCAATACTTTGTTGACACCATCACAGCAACTGCAGTTTTCGGCCACATGGCAGAATGTGTGTAATCAGGTCACTCTGGTAGCTCACGCTCAGGATGATCCATTGTATGGTGTATAAGCCCAAATGTTTCTTGGGGATGGCCCCTATGCTCAGGAAGACCGGCAGGCTCAGTTTGCAATAGAGGTTTTACAAGCTTCACAGGAGAAAGCCTATCAGGATTTCTGTCCCCAGTGAGGGAGTAAAAAAAGCTATGCCAAAGTGGTTCAAAATATCAGAGAGCCTTATGCGAAATTTATAGACAGATTATTTACAGCTTTACAAAATGCTTCAGATTTAGATGATGCTATGAAAGAGAAACTCTTGGCCATTCTTGCTTATGATAATGCTAATGAGAAAGCACGGACAGTGCTATCTCATCTACTGAGGGGTGCTTCAGTTTCTGCAATGTTGGAAGCGGTAGACAAAATGATGGGAGCAGAACAAGCTCAAGTCATGGCAGCCACCGTAGGTGTAAGCTCCGTCCATGGCAATGGGAGCAGCAGTGCGACCCCTCATGGGGCTAGGACTGAAATCAACACGGTGTTTTAAGTGTGGGAAGGAAGGCCATGTTAAGAAAGATTGCAAGGGTGGACTCATTCAGGAAGCCACTGGGAAGTGTTGTGCGAATTGGGGCAAGGCTAGTCACAGTACGCAGGATTGTCGATGCAAACAGGGAAACTTCCATGCGAGTGCGTCACACCCACGCGCACAGACAGCAAATCAGGGTGCTTGGACATCCACCCCAGAGCCACCCGAGGCAGTGCCGGAGTGGATGTGGAAACAGGTGTAGACTTGTATCTTGTTGATACCCAAGTAGTGGTGATTGATACCAATATGAAAGGACCACTAGGTCATGGCCCCAGCGTATTGCTACTTTGGTGTTCTTCTCTTTTGAAACAGGGCATTTTTGTTGTCCCAGGACTTATTGATTCAGACTATACAGGGATAATAAGGGCAATGGTCTACACTCCTTCGCCTCGTTTTCATCTCAAAAGGGCAAAAATTTGCCCAACTGGTTCCATTCCAAGGTTGTGTGCCGCAAGCCACAGACATTGATAGAGGAGAAGGAGGGTTTGGATCAACGGGGCCTGCACTGGTTAAGTCCACGATTTGTACTTGGATTGAGGCAGTGGTAAATTTAATTATTAAAGCACAAAAGCAAGTTGTTGAAATTAGCGGAAATGATCCGTCTTGCATTTATTTGCCTATATGACTAAATTACCTCAATTGGTTAATGAGTTACTCATTGTTATTCCAAATTGCCTTGCAAGATTTTAAGGGGGATTTAGAAGTTCATTATCCCAAAGACAAATTGTTGCAGTTCATAACTAAGCAGGATTGGGAGGAAAAGCCAATTTGCTCTGATACCCCAGTAAAGGGGATAACAGTTTTTACAGATGCAGGAAAGAAGTCCCATACTGCAGCTATGACCTGGCAGGAAGGAGGAAGGTGGGAAAACCAACTGTTCCCTGGTCAGCAGTCAGATTCACTCCAGACTTTGGAGCTGACAGATATCTGTGAAGCATTGATGAGGTGGAATCAAGTTCCTATTAGTACTGTGTCATTTTATGCTGTAGGGGTGGTTGCAAGGCTTGAATGTGCCTTTCTCAAACCACTCAAGAATCAGTGATTGTATTCTATATTGCTGCAAGTGCACAAGGCTGTGTCACTACGCACCTCACCCTTTTTTATTGCTCACAAAAGACATACATTTCAAACCAGGACGGCCCTCGGCATGGGCATGGACAATAACCTTTAACCAATTAGCTTATAAGTTAGGAGCAAGTTCGGGGGGTGTTAACCAATCACTTAATGCCATGCATGTAATACAGATAAGAGAAAAGTATATATTCGGCGTTAGTGAACTCAATAAATGCTTGTTGGTCATATTGGTCCCTGTTTGGCAATTTCTCTGTGCCCTCTCACAACAGAGTTCCTTTGCAAATCTCAGCCTTCTACCTCTTCTTGCTCAGAAGCTGAACAGTTGAATCCAGCAGCTGGAAACCCAGTCTCCAGAGTATGGTTTGTATGTGGAGGGTATGTGCAGGTAGGCTTAAAGCTTCTTGGACTGGGAATTAAAAGCTGAAAATTGGAGTATAAATAATACCTGATCCTGTCACAAATACTTTCATAATTGTGCTATGGACAGCTGTTTGCTCTGCTACTTTTCCAGTGCTCTGGCTATGAAGACGACCTTGTGAATGTGACACAAGTTCTGTACCTGCAGCCAACCTGAAACTACTGGGTTTTCTCAGGAGGAGGTTCAGTGAATCTCAGTTTGTTGCTAACTCAGAAATCTCATGGTTGTGTTAGCACTTGATGGTTTCAGGATTGTCTTTTAAACATAAAATTTACATTGCCTTGTAAAAAACCCCCATAAAATTGGCTCACTGTGCTTAATTTGTAATTTAAATGATCTCTCATATTTTTCTGGCTTTCTAAAATCCCAGCTATGCCCAAACAGTCGTCAGATTTATCAGTGTGAGTGAGATGATTCCTCTGAGGCAGAATCTGAATCTTATGCAAAATTGGTGATGAGTGAAGCCAGCTAATACAAAAGAACAATTTAAGATCCACTGTCCTTTTATGAAAGAATGATTAAGAATAATTTTATCTATATCAATTGCTCTACATTACTTTCCTGGTAGAAAGATGCCCTCTGTTATGTCAAGCCTTGTATAAAAAAAGAAAACCTTCTCTGAAGAGTTTACAGTCTTGATAAGAAGAGGGGAGAAGATAAGGATGGAATAATACAGGATAATAATGAGATGTTGAGGTGAATATGATAAGTAGCACTGTAAGTACTGTGCACATTTCAGTGTTCCTAAGAAACGATAGGTCTTTCTCCCACATTTCTAAAGAGTTTTTCTGTGGGTTTTTTTTTTTTTTTTTTTTTTTTTGGTCTGTTAAAATTCACACATTCAAAGGAAAAACAGGTGAAGTGTGTATTTTACCAATGACATTGACAAAAGAGAAGTACTTTTTAATTATAAATTTTTTTTTGTGTCAGTTTGGTGAAGTGAGAACTGGAACAGATCAAGAATTTTCAGAAAGTACATTATTTGGTACATCTGCTATTATTTTAGGAGCACAATGATTAAAAAAATGTTCTTTGGCTAGATGTTCACTACTTTAAACCTTCTAAAATTATGTCTTATTGCAAAACCCCCTCATTTTATTGAGCCAGAAGTAATTTCAAGCTGCTCCTATATGTAGAGTACATCAAGTGTCATAATCAAACTTACTTTTATGAAGCTTCAGGTTTGAGTATGATTTTGAAATGCCAAATTAGCATATGACCTTTATGTGTATTTTTAAACTTCTATGAAGTAAAAAGAATGATATCAATAAGATATGTTTTTGGAATGGTGATTGCTAGGCCTGAACTCCTGTGGAAACAAGAAAGTTTCTTCTGCAAAATTAAACATTACTAAAATAGTGAAATAAATAGGCAGCTCTTACCTCTTTATAGGATTTAGCTCAGGTATGTGTCAGCAGCAGTAAAGAGCTGACTTTGAAAATTGAGTTCCAAACTACATAGATAACTGTAAGGTTACAAAAGAAAAATGTTACTATACCTTAAGAGTTGTGTTCATGAGCCTCAATATACCACTTAAGACTTAACTAATGAGTATTTTGGGTTGGACATAACAGTAAGGGAATAGAAGATGGATAGAGAACATCCAAGGAATCAGGTTTGTTAAAGTTGCTGAAAAAAGTCTCAGATGGCAGGTATTTTCATAGGATAGTTTGAGCTGGATGACCTTTGAAGGTCATCTAGTCCATTCAGCATTCCAATCAATTCTGTGGAACTACTCTGGACCCTCCCCGATAGATCCATGTCTTTCTTGTGATGAGGATTCCAGAACTGGATATAGTACTCCAGATGAGGTGTCACCAGAGTAGAGGGGCAGAATCACCTCCCTTGACCTGCTAGCCATGCTTCATTTGATGCAACCCAGTCTGGCTTTCTGCTCTGCAAGAATGCATTGGTGGCTTTTCATACAAGTACCCCCAAGTCTCTCAATCTCTTTATCCCCCAGCATATATTGATACCAAAGGTTGCCTTAACTCAGGTACAGGATCTTACACTTGGGGAACCTCATTAAGCCCGCTTCTTGACTTTGTCCAGGTCCCTCTGAATGGCATCCCGTCCCTCAGGCATGTCAACTGAACCAGTCATCTTGATAACATCTGAAAACTTACTGAGGGTGCACTCCATCCTACTGTCTATGAGGATGAAGATATTAAACAGTACTACTAAAGGTTTTCCAGATCCTCTGACACTAATGGATCTTGCTTGACTTAACAACTTTTCCCACACTAACGTGTTGGGCTGTAATGACTCAGAGTGTCCTAGTGCAGCAGGATATTGCTGCTATTGAAAATAGCAATTGCTATTGAAGAGTTGTCCCATGCTCTTCAGTCCTCACCTGGATGGGGATTACTTTTGCTGGAAAACAGAGCCACAGAAGGGAGCTATGTGTCTAGACTGCAATACATAAAATGCTTCTCTGATCTGTGTGCCCTGGATGCACCCTGACTCCATAGGAAGGACTCCCAGAATCAGGTCAGGGCTGGGATCAGTAGAAGAGACTCATGCTGTGACCTAATGTGAATCAAGGGCTCTGATGGTACAGGAAGCGACATCATAAAATCCCTTCCCTAAAATGACTACGTATTTTCTATTTCTGGTGGTAACTGAATTCTTATGTTATTTGAGGAATAGTGGGAAATCAGTAGAAATGACAGAAAGAGAAACTGGTTGTACCCATACAACACAGAGATGGCCTTTGTCTTCTTAGGGGCATGTCTTTCTTAGGGACAAAATCTAGTTTTTTTTCCTTGGCAAAATTTAGTTGCCTTGATAAAATTTAATTTGGAGGAGAGGAGGCTGAGAGAACTTATTGCTCTCTACAAATGCCTGAAAGGAAGTTGTAGGGAGGTGGGGGTTGGCCTCTTCTCTCAAATAAATAATGATGGATTAGTGGAAATGACCTGAACCAGGGGAGGTTTAGATTAGATCTGAGGAAGAATTTATTTACTGAGAGTGTAGTCAGATGCTGGAATGGGCTGCCCAGGGAGGTGGTGGAGTCACCACCTCTGGAGGTGTTTAAAAACTGTGTAGATGAGATACTTCAGGAGTTGCTCTGGTTGGCACGGTGATTATAAATTTATTTATTTATGGAGTTTGTTTTGGTTTTGGTTTTTGGTTTTGGTTTGGTTGTTTTTTTTTTTTTTTATTGGCTGGGAGGGTGGGTATGTTGACAGTTTGACAGTGATCTTAATGGTTTTTTCTAACTATGACAGTTCTGTGATTCTGTGACAAAGCTTGACCCTGCAGTTTTAAACAGTTAAATTTGCCTTGCTGGAAGGGATGAGTGGAGATTTTTGTTCTCAGAGGCAACTTGTACACATCAGTCTAACTAGAAACCTTTCAGAGAGGACTGTCCTGCAAGACAGTTCCTAAATTGGACCTTACTGGTTGTTCCCAAGGGGAGAAGAGAGCTTCATACAGAACAGTAGGATGGAAATGTTCTCATACAGAATGCTGTTTCTTTGACTCAACCACAAGTGCTCTTTGCTGCTGGAGAAGGCACCTTGGGTACTCCAAACTAAATGGTGATCCTCTGAGAAGAGGACAGGTACAAGCCTGTTGTTGCCCAGTGGTGAGATGTAGGAGGGCATGGCAACACATACTAAGTCTGTGGCCTGATTCAAGACAAAAGCATCTACCACCTCATCAATGTTGTTCTTTGGTGGAATGAAAAATCACTTGGAAAGATCTTTTATTGAACTCTTCTGGTGTGCTGCAAAGCCTGGGCTTTCAGCTTTGGATGTGAGCCTGCCATGTGGTTGTTAAAGACATGAATACACATGGGATTAAAGCCTTATGGGGCTTGCTCTGTGGGGTTCAGGCCAAAAATGCTCAGGATTTCCAGGCATCCTCTCTTGGAAGCATTACTGCTGCTGAACTTCAGGCAGTCCTCTTCAGTGGACTCTTTCCAGCTTTTTAGCTCCCTATCAGTCCTATGACAAGAAGGGCTTGGGGGGACTGGAACTTGCCACTAGAATCCCATTGTTGTTTTTCTTAAGATCTTATATTTTTAATCTTTTCCATATGATGAGAAAATCTGAAATTTCTGTAACTTGTTTCGGAACATTTACAGATTTCAATTAACAGTTTGACATTTACTTATAACAAAGTAATCATGACTTTCCATAAGCTTTGGTTATTGCTGTTCAGTTCTGTTTTCTTTTTCATCTTCTGTTTCTCAACTGATTTGCTTCAATCAAGCATCCATTTATACATCACTAACTTTGTTACATCAGAGTCTCATTGGTATTATTGAAATTGCCTTTGATTTCAGTAACCATTGGAAAGGCTTATTCACAAAATTTGAATTGGCCTGTTTCCTGTTTGCATCAACAGCTGTACATAGCAGGGTATAGGTTGGGGTTGGAAACAAATATCTGAAGAAGAGGGAAGAAAGAGGAGCTGCTCAGTAAATGCAAGCAGCAGCATCATTGAATGTGCAGGTTCAGCCATACTGAGGCATCTGACCATGCTCTTGGAGCTCAGCATTTGAAATTGTGGCAATAGTGAAATTGGCTGCTGTCACAAGGGTGTAAAAATGTGCACGCCACATGAGAGAAAGCTTTCCATTAATCCTTTTGTTCCAAATTTGTAGGAAGGAGGATAGAAAAGAATCAACAGTAAATAAGATAAACGGAACAACAGTACCATAGCAGGGTTATTTGCTGCAACTGGAATGTTTTTATTGGTTTACTTGTGTTACCTGTTTAATAACAAAAGAACAAAGTGAGGCCTCATTTGATGACCTTAAGGTAAATGGTAGCCCTGCTTCTGAATATAGATGACTTTTTTTCAGATCAGCTAGGGAGATGCTATTCAAGGTTAGTGTACTGCTAATAAAATGTTATGAAGACAAATATTTGATCAAGATTTTTCTCCCCTGGAATTCAATATGCAGTGGCATGTCTTCTTTTTCCCCATCAGTAAGTAAATTGTCTTAAAATAAAATAGCTGTACTTGTTATTGCTAGCTGGAATATTGGGCACCCTTTTTCAGTTTTCCTTTTCTTTTTGTAAAAATCAAACAACATTTTCTGCTGAGGGTGAGGGAGGTCAGACATTCTCATTTTGTCCATAAGATTGCCTCTATTTGCCTCAGATTAAACCTTGTGGAGCTGACAGTCCCATAAGCACCCAGAACTTGTGGGACATTCCTCATCTTGGCCCATCTTAGACCTCCTCTTTTTTCCATTTTCTTTCCTTCTTTAAACAGCACTTTAACATTTAATGTGGAAGAAAAGGAGGGACTGGAAAGAGAAAATAACAGACAAAGTGGAAACTGATATCCAAAATGCAGTGGAATAGTGGGAAGAGCATTGTACACTTTCATTCTCTAGACCACAGCTGGTGTAACTGCGATGCTCATGGCTCTCTAAGCCACTGTAGTGGACACGCTCATACAGACATTTGAGGTTTTACAGTCTGTAAAGATCCATCTCTTAGTATTTTTGGAGACAGTAGCATTTTTTCAACACAGAAAGAGTGAGTGCAGTTCCTCTGCCTGGCATTGTTAGCACAGTGAACATTGCACATAGCTCGTTACAGGTCAGCTGCAAGGTAAGGGTCAAAAAGAGGGAAATGTCATGGTTTTCTTGTCTGCCTACAGGAGGCAGAAATTATTATATATCACTTAGAAATGGAAAGAATTACTACTAATGTAATGGGATAAAAATATCAGCAAGGCAGATCATGGCTTTACAGGATCATTAACTGAAGTTTGCAGCTAAATTTTACTGCTTTATTTAATAGGTTTTTTTTTTTTTTTTTTTTTTTTTTTTTTTTTTTTTTTTGGTAACAGTTATACACTATTAGTTCAGGAGACAGCTTATTGAAAATATTTTTAAGACATTGTTACTACCCTCAAACTTTTTAATGTGTGGTTTTAACTATATGACCTTTGTATCTTTCATTACTCTGTGCACTCCAAAAGTTAGGCTGAGTTCAGGAAGAAATTATGTGTCCTTTTCTGAGACTCAAGGTTCATCTATTGGTTCATATAACTTCAAAGAGACAGTTCGGACATAAAAACTACTTTTCCCCACATCAAAGCAACCCAATCAAAACTTCCATCTAAAATTTTATGAGGCCTACAGCCTAACTCATTAAAAAATAAAAAAAGAAGAGGGTTTCGATTATTGTCACAGTTTAATGCTGGGCTGACAATTAACTGAATGACAGCTGCTCTCTATTAATCCCCTCTCCTCCATGATAAAGAAAGAAGAGAGAATATGGAAGGGAGGCTTAAGGGTTGGAAACTAAACTACATAACTTTAATAAAACAGTAATGACAAAAAAAGAAAATTGATATAAATATAAAAATTAATATAAATATACAGAAAAACGATACCATGTTCCTCCATCCTTTCCTCAATAACTCTCAGGTCACCACCGAGGCTGCAGGGCAGCCCTGGGAAAGTCCAGGCTGGATTCCTGGGGTCAGCAGCAGTCGGGAGCTGGGGGCAGGAACACACAGATTCAGGCTGGCACGGATCAGGACCACAGGCACCGGGAATGGATGGAATCCTCCCAGGATGCCGAAGCAAACAGGAACTGGTGGAGAAGGGTAAAGGCAAAGGGCAAAGAGGAAGGCCAAAGGAAGGGAGGGATCTGAGCCTCATGATCCCTCAAATTTATATCGAGTATGATTCATATGGGATGGAATACTCTGGTCAGTTTTGGTCATTAATCTTGTCTGCTTCTCCCTAAAGGAGGGTTGCAGGTGTGACCTCTTTACTACTTTTTTCTTTCTGGACCACAAGCTATTTCTCAGAACTGAGCAGTGGTCTTGATTCTGCACACTATTCTCCATCCATAGCTATAAACATCGAGTGTTAGCAGTTCTAGAAACAGACAATTGCTGTTAATTTAATCAAGTACAGCTACATACAAGAGACTTCGCTGAAAGCAAAATTACAAGAGAGAAAATTAGCTCTATCCTGCCCCAAAACCAGGACAATTACAAAGAGCTGTTTCTGACCAGCGAACATGGAGGCAAAGGTAGAAAGATTTCTGAGTTTTTAATAAGGTCAAGGAAGTGCAGAATTTAAGAGGAATCTAAATATTATTACAATTTTCACTGCATGATGCAAATCACGTATATGTATTATTTTTTTAGACCTGTGATCTTCAAGGTTAATTGTGATAACCCTCAAAGTAAAAAGCGCAACAGGAATCAACGACGTTAATGTCCCTCCTTACATTTATGGGAGGAAACTTTGTGTTTTTATAGCACTGAAAAGTCTCATTTACAGAGGCTGGAAACTGTCTTATGTAACAATTTCATTTTGTTGATATAATCATGTCTTTGTATAGCCATTTACATAATGACATTATAGGTCTGTAAGAGAAACAAGATTATATTATTCTCTAACAAAGTTACTGAGGTTTTGGTATTATACTAGTGCTAAGACTCTGCTTTTACATCTGATTCTCATGACAGTGCTCTTTTAGGAAATGATTTACTCATTATCACACTGCACTTTTTGAGGCTTTAGTTATGCCTCCAAAGCCTAGTTAGCCTTTTGCTAACTGCCTGCTGGTCGTTGCCAACAATTTCACTCCAAATCATGAAACTGAACAACCTCTTCTTTTAAATTAGTAGCTTGGCTATTTTTGTGCCCTGCTCATTAGAAGACAAAGCACAATAAAATTGAGTATCTGGTGTTGTCACGTGCTTCTTTACAAGAGCATTTGATTATTGCACAAACTGGTGTGTGCAAAAGGAGAAGATAGTCCACAAATTTGGAGAGGAATGATGGGGGGTGAATAGTGATCAGGTGGTGGGATTGTTCCTCTCTGTAGGGGATATGCTTCATAGTTGATCACTCCATACTGGAAAGTACTCTGCTTGCAAAGGTTGCACCAATAACAGGGGAGTCACATAAAATGGAGATTCTGCCTCTGAGTTTTTAATTCTCAATCATAAAACTTTACCAGGAATCTAAATAGCTCTCTGAGTTTTCCACATCTGATTGTTAATGCAAAGCCTCTTTGATGAGGTTAGTAGAAAAATAAAGGTGAAAATAAATCCAAAGACACTGATAGAGTAAGGACTCCCTTTGCATCCTGGAGACGTGAGATGATATCTGTTGTCTTCATTATTTTTTACTGTCGAGCCATTTATGAAATGCATACCCAGTGAAGATGTAATAGCTTTCTTTTAAAATCTTGGTACTAGGTATTTAGTCTGAGACCAGCCTTGACACTTAAGTATTTCCTGCTTTTGCGAACCAGATGATGAAATAATCTAATTAGTTTCCTCATGAGAAGCAGTCAGAAGTATGATAGCTTCCCTATTTAAGAATCAATAAAATAGCAAGATGGTAAAATCTGTCAGGGCATCCGTAACATGAATGTTTTATTATGAAAAAATGGAAGCTTCTTACAGATCTGATTACTGAGGATTACTTATCTTCCTTTGCAATACCAGAGATTATAAACCTGTTCTTATCCTTTTACATACTCTATGCATTTGTGTGTTTGAGAGAGAAGGGAGCATATGAAGAAGATTTACAGAAACAACTGTTTAGTTTTCTTTCTTGCAGTGGATGTGGTAGGTGACAACTTCATTTTGTTCTTTCGCTCCTTTCTGCATAATGGCTCTTGGAGGTACATGTGATGGTTCTCAGCTGGTAAGATCTTCACTGAAGTTGATGAAATTGTGGTAGTTTATATGAGCAAAGCCCTTTGCATGACAGTCCACTTTCCTGATTACTGATGAGCTCTTCTGTGAATTTCTCAGTTTATTCAGACTGTAGAAAATAACAGATAGCTCCCTATAAGGCAGGCGTAGTATTTTCTAAGCCATCTGTGACTATTTTTTGGCTCATTTTTAACATGTAACCCCAGCCTCTTACTCACTGCATTAGGAGTTGCTCCTTCCATGTCTTGAAGGGGCATCCAACCAAACCAAAATTACAGGCTGCATGTGTTCATGCTTAATCCTGTTCCTTGAAGGAACCGAGGTGCTGCTAACACTCAGGGGTATGTGCAGTTCCCCATCTTGTGAATGTTGCAGCCTCCTGTTATAACCTGCAATTATATACCATCTGCTGTAGAAATGAACTACAGCTGCCTTTGCTATCCAGCATTTCAAACTGCTTTTATATCTTTTATTGACCCTTAGAAATGCCACAGACCACAGCTGTAGAAACAGTGAGCTACATGTCTAGCAGTTCTTGCTTCTAGGTCATGTGGTGTGTTGGAGCTGTGCTCTCTTTTATGGTAACACTTTCACCTGCAGATATTCCCTCTTATCTCCTTGTCCTAGTATGGCTTGTTCATGTTGAGATATAAATTTGTTTAGAT
Organism: Phaethornis superciliosus; assembly: GCA_023637945.1. Taxonomy (NCBI): domain Eukaryota; kingdom Metazoa; phylum Chordata; class Aves; order Apodiformes; family Trochilidae; genus Phaethornis; species Phaethornis superciliosus. The sequence continues at coordinate 48,714,089 of JAJQWJ010000002.1, read as the reverse complement.
TGAAAAAAGAACAAATATTTCAGGAGGCTTTCTAAAAGCAGCCAAAGCATTTAACTGTTTCATCTACACGTATTCTAGATCTACCTAACATTAAGCTATATGTTGAGGGAGAGCTTCGTATCACACACAATTCTCCCCCTGGATGGGAATCTTTAATGTATCATTTGTGAGTAGTAAGTCTCTTCTTTGACATTTACAGTTGCTGTTGCCATTTTTTACCTTCTAATGTTTCCAGAAGAGCCTGAGCCATCTCAGGCTGTGGCTCTCTTGTCTCCTCTGGGAAGCTGTTTTGCAGTTTTGAATACCTCAGCTATTCATAAAAAGGCAATGTGACTTTGCTAGCCCTGATGAGTACATCTGTCTCACTGACTCACCGCAGAGATGCTGAAACCAAATATACTTGCCAGCCCCGATAGCAGTGCTTTTGGATGTCTGGCTATTTCATGCAGTTAGAAGGACAAAAGTAAGACTTCTCAAGAAAAGCTTTGGGCAGGAGGGTGAGGATGGCAAAAGCACCCCAGCCAGGATAGCATCTTACCAGGAGAGTTGGACTGCTGCATCATCTGGTTCATTAGAGGAGGAAGCACTTAGCAGTCCCTGGTGGTGTCACACTGAACTTCTAGCACCTGGGAGAATAAACAGAATTGCTGAGTATGACCAACAGAGACTCTAGGAAGACATGACTGGTAGCGAGCAATGAGGGAGTTTTTATGAGGATCTCCAGGAGAAATATATACAGTCTGAATCCCAAAATAAAAGGTCAGTATTAAGGCTAAGATTCCTGGTGAACATCCATGTACTGCATGCCAAGCTTTAAATAAGGAAATCTCCACTACTAACCTTTAAAATATTTAATGAACTTGTCCTTTATTTCTTGAACATTTTATCTATGGTGAAGATTCTGTTTAGCTGTGTGGTCTGAGATAATTTCTGAGTTATTTTTCTCCTCCATGTTTATAGTATCAGTATGCTCAGCCATGCACAATATAAAATGCTTACCCATGTATAATGGAGAAGATTGCAAAGGCAACTCAGGCCTACAGTGGTTGTTTTTCAAGAGTCACCTTTCACATGCTCATTACAGAGTAAGAGGCTCAGACTCAAGTCACTTTTCTGGTTTACTTACTCCATCTTTAGGAGCATGATTGTAGGTGAAGAATGAAAATGGAGGGTCCAGAGCAAGATGAGAAAAAGCAGAAACACTGGTTTTAAAACACTGCAGTGAAAGATAATGTCTAAAACACTGTGATTTAAGGGGAAGGTGTTCTATTAGACAATGTTTTGGCATGTTGTGGTGGTCACAGCAATTGGTCTAATGTTATGCTTGTCCTAGATCTGTTTGAGATTATTTATGTTTACACATGATTTTGTTCATCAGAAAACATCTGACCATTGAAAATCCAAGTTAAACAAGAGTATTGTATTTCTTCATCTCTAAACAGTAAAAGTGTTTAGCAGGTACAGTTGATGCTTTCTCAGCCACTACATAGAATGGAATAATAATTATTTTGCTTGAGAACTTTATTTTACTCAACAGGTATTTGCAGTGTGCAAAGGTTTTCAAATGTGCTCAGTATCCAAGAGAGCTTTTGTCTTGCTAGAGAACCAAGATGGATGGACAGTTTATTATTGCTTAGTTCTAATCTGGCTTTGCTTAAAACCACAACAAAAAGATCACAGCAGAGAAAATGGTCCAGAGTTGCATGAAAGAAGATGTGGCTGGTTGCTAAAGAAATTGAAAACGGATCCAGATTCCACTGCCAGTTCTTTCACTGTGTGCTCCAGGAAAGTACCCCTGGTCTCCTGTCTCAGCTGGCATGTTCTTCTAAGAACCCTCTGTTGTGGCAAAGCTATCTGTCAACTGAAGAAAAGGAGCAAATACTGAAAACCACTGATGGTGGCACTAGAGGCCTATCCCTCTGTTCTTCTCCCCAGGAAGCTAATAAAGAACATCAAAAATAGATGTTATCAGGCCATTGAGAATTAACAACATGCAGCAGATGGTAACACCTACCCTTTGCTATATATCTAATTTTAGCCCAGACTATTTACCAGCGAGCTGTGGCAAAGGTTAAGGGACCCAGTGCCAAGGAGTGGGAATTGAGTAGAGGCAGCAGAGAACACAAGGGTTATCCCTCACTTCTGGCCCTCTTTTTTTAGGCTATCATTTTAATCAGCGGCTTTGCCCATCGTAATTAATCTTAGTGAAATGAACAAAGATGATTTTTTTCAACCCCAACCTATCAATTCGTAGTTAGAAGCTACACCCCTTGAAACCTGTGAGATACCCAAGGAACTGAAGCTGTGTTTTGTAGCTGAAACTGAACCATCTCCTTGAAGATATGATCAGGGGAATGCACATTACGCAGTGTTTGTGCAGGGTGTGCACATGTGCTTATGGATGCATATACATAATTTTACTCATCTTATTTTGTCCTTACCGGGTATTTTCTCTCTGCTTTATTTGTTTTTCTTCCCCGACACTAGCAGCAGTGTGATTTAGGACAGTAAAGGTATATTGATGCATGTTGGTTCTGGAAATCTTGTGATGGATCATCTAGACTGAGAACATGTCTTAACTCAGGCTTCCACCCACATTTCAGTACAAATCCCTCTGTCAGCAGCACACTTAAACTTTTCACCTGGGCTTATCTGAGCACTGAGCAAATGTCTGCTGGCTCAGTGAGGAGCACAGGCTAAAGTCAAGTGCTGCTTAATGGTGATGTCTGAACATCATACAAACATGTAATACATGCCATAGAGCCATGCACACAATCCGGCGCAGGGAACAGCTGTAAAGTGCTGGGAGAGAATAAAAGACTTCGGGGTTTCTCCCCACGGGATGGAGGATGCAACTGGTGGAATTTGTAGGCCCCACAGCAGGGTTTGAGGCCAGGTGGTCTGCTTTCTCAACTGGAGGAGAAGCTGGTGGCAATGCTGGAAGTCTCCATCCAGGAGGCTGCAGCCTCTCAACAAGTGACAGATGGCATTTAAGAGCTGAACTCCTTCCCCACCACTGTTCAGCAAGTCCAGACTGTACCAACTCTACTGTAGACTTAGCTCAAGGGTGTGCATACTCATGTCCTGCAGAAGGAGACCATCATTTGTTGTTAACCAAGGGCCAGTCTGGATTTTTTTGTCCCAACCTGCTCCCTTTTCTCACTCCATCCCTGCTAGGTCTTTGGCCAAAATCTTAAATTTGCCTGAGTCCAAACTGGGAAAATGCAGAGAGGGCGGCATTCGAAGAAAGTTGAAAACCTCTGAAAAAAATTGAAAACAATGGGAAGATTTCCCTCAAGGCACAGGAAGACAAAATCTTCTTTTGCTCCTTCATTGGGAGGGTTACGTATAGACTTAGTTTTTGTTTAATTGCCACATCACAAGCTCTGTGTCCTAATGCGAAATTCCATACACAAGATGCTTAAAATGTTCCTCTGCTATAGATGCCTGGTGTGACCAGCATTTCATTGAGAAAAAAAGCTGCTCTAAGTTGCACAAGTGAATAAAAATGGCTTGAATCCCTGATTCAGATATACTGACTAACTACATTAGTTTTCTTCATTTTGTGCCTGGTCTAAATTTCCTGAAACTTATTGTGGTTTATATTTATTATTTAACAGACCTCTCCTGGGAAGACAGCTCTGACTTCTCTAGTTGGTTCATCTACATTTTTCAAGAATAAAAAGCTCACAAACCTGTTCGTTTTGAAAGTTACATTAATGGAAAGAGGATTGTTAATTTTTTTTAAGGTCCAGTTTTCACATTTACTGTGGGAAAGATCATTCATAAAGATCCATTTTGAAGAGTTTTACTGTTTTCTTTAAAGACCTGCTGCAAATTTCACAGCAATATGAGCAATTTCTATGTGTGTCTCAGCATGAATATTTTTTGAGGTATGCAAATAATCTTTAGTATGTAGACAAAATCTGAAATGCTTGTTATGTTAGTACAATTTGTTATCCCTGAATGAATCTAGCAGCACCGCTATTACAAAGTATGGAAGAAGCCTCAATAATGCCAGTAGTTCTTGCATGAGTAGGTAAGTGCTAAGCCTTCTGAACATTTAAGAAGGACAGATAATTATTAAAATATTATGTGTATACCAGGATTCTCAGGACTTCAATATCTCCTCAGCTTGTGTTTGCATAGCATAAAGTTAAATACTGTTGATACAACTGAGGTTTTTTTTTTTCTGTTGTCATTTAGTTAGTGCAAATAGCTGAGAAAACAAAGAAAAACAGCTAAAGTTTCTTATTCCCATAACCCTTTAATTTAGAACTCAAGAAGGTAATACCTTGTAATAAATTACATTAAAAAAATCCAGAAAACATCTGGCATTTGACTTCATAGCAAACCAGGAAAACAAAAATACAGATTTTTGCCTTTATCCAGATGACTACACCTTCCATGGGCAATGAGCAACGAGCCAGCGTCTGATCTGCTTCCTCAGCTGCCTTATACTTCAACAGGCCAGAAAAAGGGACGTTTTAGCACTAATGGTGTTGAAATTAAACTTTTAGAGGATTCAGTCAAGTTGAAAGTTTGAATATGTTGATGCACAAGAGCCTAATGCCCTTTCTCTAAAGGACTTTATTCAGCAGCACGCTCAGGAACTAGCAACAGCCTTGAGCTAATTGATTGCAGGATACAGGAGGAGTGTAACATAGCATCCAAACACAATACAGTATATTCAAGTATTTGTCCATATATAAGTATTTAATTGACTGTGTTGCTGTGAAGCATAATTCAAGGTTATTTTATTATCTTCATCACAAAGCTCTACAATTACAAAATCACACAGTTTCCAAAATGCATTTAAGGGCAAGGTAGGCTGAACTACAACATTGCAAATGACAATGAATTTTCTTTGCATACTGCTACCTCGCCATTCCCTTCACAGCTCAGGGACAGCATCTGGTTCTCAATGAAATCCTCATTCTATTTAGGAGGAATAACAGTAAACATTTGTATGTGGCTGCCAAGGGCATGCATTCATGCTGGAAAGGGTTCACATTTAGAGTCCTGATTCTTGACCAGTCCCAACCATTCCTGTATTGTGATTTCAGCCTCTCAAAAATATAGAAATGTTTAAAAAAGCATAACAAAAAATCCTATACACAGGTTACTTTCTTTGTCTTCTCTTTCGAAACCTATTTCTCTATCACCGTGGAGTCTAGAAACATATAAAAGCTGAGATTCTCATGGAAAGCAGAATTCAAAGGTCTGGAGAAGTGCTGAAATCTCCAGACTTTTAATGTAATCTTGAGAGCTAGATCCTCCTCTTTCTTCTACCCAAATATCCATCTGAACTCTGTGAGGCTGTTGAGAAGACAAATGTGAAAGTAACGTTCCATCTTGCTTTCCCTTTCTTTACGTCCAAGTAAATGAAACCAGAGAGGCCTTGATGGGCTAGAAAAGTTTGCATTTTTGGACTTTATTTCCTATTTTTTTCCATATTAGCCATCACCACTGCTGCAGCCAATGCTGCACTGAATGAGAAGCAGCTGGGGGGGACAAGCAGAGGGCAGATGGGGCCGCAGGGTGTGTGGATGCTCCACCAACCCACAGCACTCTTGGTGAGGAGGGAGTGGAAGGTTTTTGTATATTCAGGAAAAAGTTAAACCTCATGAAAGGCATACAGTATTTCTACTGACTGAGCAAACGACTCAAACTTCCTTTATCTCCATTCCTGTACTAGCACAGATACACTTCAACATGGGCAATTTGTGTGTGTGTGTAGCTGGTGGAAATGACATAATGAAAACATATAACTGTAATTTAAAATGATAAGGGAGCTACAAAATAGTATATGGCATCCTAATTCCTTGCTACTTAAAGCAGACAAGAATATTTATGAAACATTTCAAAAAGCTGTTTTTTGTAACAAGTGACAAGCTGATCTAGAATATAATGGCAAGGAGCTTTTAAGACAATTAAATAGCTTAAGGCAATTAAATAGATGTTCTTAGGATGAGGGTTAGGAAAAGCTTCCTAGGACTGAGTATTTGAGGACTAAAAATGGGGAGGGCTAAAATTTGCCCTAAAATTTGAGGGCTAAAATTCCACTGGAAAAGTAAAATTATTGTAAATTATGAGTAGCTTTAGGAAAGGAACTTCCATGCAGAATTTTTATCCTATATATCTTATCTATAGATTAGATGTAGTTTGTCTGAATTTAAAATAATGAAAGCACACCCTCTAGCATCTTCAGTTATAGTGTCTGTACCAGCTAATCTCCCTGAGAGTGCAAATGTCATGGTTTCCTCTAACACACTATAAAAGAAAATGGATTGAATATTGCTGTATATGTTATTGGATTTTTATTTTGAATGTGATATAAAGAAGTAAGAGTTTTCACATTATTGTCAAGACCCTAAAACACTGCATAGAAGCTAAAAAGTGCATCATCCCTAATAAGAGGAAATTAAGGAGTAGAAATAGAATGAAAAAGGAAGAAAAACACTGATGTCTGCATGATGCTGGAAAATGACTGCTATATTCTGTTACGGAAATTAAAATAACTTCAGTAAGGAAAAGTAGATGGGGGACTAAAACCCAGAAAATAACCAAAACAGTGCATACAAACAGCCTTTGGTAGAGAGGACACTGATCAAGACACAAATTGAGTTTTTAAAACAGTTCTAATTAAAATGTTTCATTTAATAGGGACAGTAATACAACAGAAGTATATTCAAATGTCAAAGCCAGTTTATTACCTGTAGATAAGCTTCTAGATGCTAGTTAAGGAGTTATGATTTATAATATCCAAAATTAACACAGCTATAAAGATGTCTATCTGTTAATAGTTTTGCTGATGCATCTGCCATTTTGGTACCTAAGCACCATTTGCTCTTTTTATCTGGGGTAAAAAACAACAACCAGAAACATCTGGAGAGTTCACATTTTTAAGGGTGTTCTAGTCCAAACTGTTTTGACACAGCCACCTGCAGTAATTGCCCAACTTGGATATTCATTAACCATTTGTTGAATTTTGTTTCCATGACAACTTTCTATATTGTAATATCTTATAAAATCAGTAGAACTCAGCCATCAACTTAAAACACCTAACTGTTTCTTGGAGTTGCATCTCTTGTTTCCTTGGCAACTTCCTCTCAAGTCACCCCAGGATATTTCAAGGCACCCAAGACAAATTCCATTGAATTGATCTTTTTAATGAATTTACACTGACCTGCAGTATACACATTGCACTAAACTTAAAATATTAGATGACAGAATCTTTATTGATTTCATTCAAATGCTACTTCTCAACTGAAAACCAATTATATTGCCTCAGCATGTACATTTTCCCCATTAAGGCTGCAAAAACAATGCTGTAAGGCACTATCTATACATATGCAGACAAATCTGAAGAGTAAAACCAAATTTGCATAATAAATGCAATATTTTTGACAGAAGCAATGATATGTTTCCTAATGCTCCATATTAATGTATGAATATTAATATAAATTCTAATAAGAAGAGGTAAATGTGGAGGAAACCACAAGCAGCAGCGACACCTGCATTCTTTCTGTAATGTTGCAAATACAGTAGTTAAAAAAAAAATAAATCATAATGTAACACTGATTCTGTGCTGCTCACAAAATATGTCAAAATTTGGTGACTGATTAGGTCTGACCTAATTCTGCACATGCTCTAAATTGCCCTGCCATAGAGCACTGTAAGATGCTGACACAAACCACCTGAACCCTGTATCTTGGTTGCAGCATCTTCCTTCACCATCCCTTAAGGAAACAGTGACCAATTCTGAGCCATTATTTAGTCTTTACTGTAGGTAAAGGACATTTTTCTCCTCTACTTTTCCCCTTTTGCATACACTGGTTCCACAGAGTAAAGAAGAAGTGGGACCTGGATCTGTGATATTTTAGTGGAAAAGTACAAAGCAGATCAGACCCTGTAAATTAATCATTTTTGGAGAGAAGAAAGGGCTTAAAGTCCAAGATCCATGCATTTGAATCTTACACCCATCTGCTTAATTTAATCCTACCATAATCACTTTTTCCAATGTAAATCTATTTTAATTTTTTTCCAAAACCGACCTACTATCTTACATTGGCATCTGCACTCTGTTGACATTAACCCTGGTTTAGCATCTTCCTGTTTTTCTCAATTTTTCCTTCTGTCTGTTTTATTGAATACGTTTCTTTCTAAAAAATACTAAAACCAAACTGAGACAATGCAATGAATTTGTACAGAGGAATGCGGGAGTATATTTACAAACCCATTAAAGTTATCACACTTTCCTAATGTATTTTTCATATCCCTCTTGCAAGTGCAATTTGCTGCTTTCAGACCTGTTCTGGAAGCTCTTGTGTCTCAGCTTTGTTGATAGTTTGAGTATCTCCAGTTTGCTGATTTCCAGAGGAAGAGAGATCTGGAGTCAAGAGAGCTCTCTGCTGTGCCTTCTTGCTTAGGAACAGGTGTTGACTCTGGTAGGATATTTCAATCTCCTTGTTTATAAAATTTCCTCACAAGGGTGAAATAACCCTTGCACAGTGAGAGCTACTTCTTCTGATAATGTGTGACTGAGGCAAGCTGACTCAAGCAAGAGCAATTTTCTGAGCATGTCTGAGGTATTAATCTGAACCAGCCAGCCTTACCCAGGAAAGATGTCTTTGGGTACAGATCCTTTAAGTCTAGCTCCAGTCTGGTGTACATGAGATCAGAAGGAAAGGAAGAAGCAGTAGAAGGGGTCAAGGATTATATTTTTCCTTCTGTGGGATCTGGCTGTCACAGTGTCAAGAAATACTAATATTTGTTTAAAGGAAATAGAATTACTGCTGACGAAGAGATGAACACAGGATGTTTCCAGATAGAAGAGTGATTTAACAGATTTGAAGTTAGACTTAGGACTGAGGAGGAACCTGAGAGGCAGTTGACTACTTCAAGCTTTTAAAAAGCCTATCAAACAAACAGACCTCCACAGAACCTTGAATCACATTAAAACTAATTGACGATGTGCTGCAACACTTAAAAAAAAATATTTGGGACATGGTTGTATGTGAAAAACTAAATAACAATGGTTTTGTGAGAGGTAACTGGAGGTGATTGATTCATACCCTTACAAAAAGAGTTAATGAGAAGTTAGTCTAAGCCAGAATGATCAGTCCTCTTCTGTTTTCTTACTTTTGCCTGTCAGGAAAGAGGATATAACATCTTGTCTAATTTTCTACACGTTAGAAGTCTCATTAAATATAATAAATTATTAAACTCAAAGAGATTGTGGTGGAGAGCATTTGTTGGATTAGAGCTACAACTGTTAAACCCTTCTGGAAAAAGCAGTGGCACTTCTCTGTCTGTAGAGTACCTGTTTACTGGGACCACAAACTTGGTAGCCTGATAACTTTGGGTAGGATAAATAAAATTTGTAAGGATCAAATTATATGATGAACATGTAATTTCAGGAAATCTTAAAAGGTTGAACAAGTCAAATGCTATTAAACTTCCCTGACTCTTGAATGAAATTTTATCTTTTTAAAAAAAGAACTGCACTGCTCTTTCAAAGTCTCAAACATATTTAATTGTATTTGGTAGATGACTTGCACTGCCAAGACTTGCTGTTCTGTAGAATACACTTTAATTAGGATTTTTATGAAATTCTTTGGTAACTATTCAGGATTATAATATGCTGTTTTTTAGTAGAAACTGTTCTTTGAAAGTATCGCTTTGCTCCTCCTTTTCTCAGACTAATTGTTTTCTGAGTGCATCAATCCATGATAGACTGTTATTGCTGGAAGGAATTAAAAGACTAAATTCAGGAAAGTCTGTGGAAGTCTCTCTAATGATTTCTGTTTGCTTTGGATCATGCCAGAGCAAACATTTTAAGACACTTCTCTTCAGTTCCTTATTGACAGTAGTATTATGGCAGGGTCTTAGTAGGCTAAGGTATTTTTTTGGTCAAAGCATAGAATCCCAAGATGCATGACAAGGAAGATTCCCTGAATATGCTTATCCAATTGTTTTAATCATAGTGAATCTTTGCGCAAGCAATACAAATGTGTGCATGTTTGAAATAAAGGGTGTTTATTGTATGTCTGGAATCAGTTTTTTGAGATAATGCCTTACTTTCAAATAATTGGCAGAACTGTGGATATTTTTGGAGGGAAGAAACAATAGCAACAGCAGCTTATTTGCTCTGGAGACAGTTAAAATTCCACAAGGTTAGAGAAAGGATGCTGATCTGTGCTTGTACTTTTGGTGTAAATGAGTATAAAATAGATGGCCTTTGTTCCATGTAGTTTAATTCCTGACTTAGATTCAGGGAGATTGCCAGAAACAACAAAACGCTGCCTGACATGGTGGTACTTCTATTGCAGCTGGGCACATGCCAATGGCCAGAGGGTTACATCTGCTTTGCATGTGAATTTGCACAGTATATTCATCAGAGCCCAATGTGCAGGGTTAGCCTTTATATTTTTGTATGATTTATAAATCATCTGCATAAAATATGTTTCAAAGGCTGCAGGGCAAAAGGGCATAAAAAGGAAAACTGACACTTCTTGTGTCCATCCCTCTCTTCATGCATTATTTAACACTTCTTTCACTGCCAATATCTGTCAGGCTGACATTCTCCAGGAAAAAAAGCTAAAGCTTTGTTTAGAAGACAAAGAACCTCACAAGTCTGATGATATTTTTTCTGAAGCTGAACGTTCACCCTTCTAGATGTAAAGCGACATCAGAATAAAATAAGATCTTGGTACCAGCAGCAATCTCAAGTGTATGGAATGCCAGTTATCTCTTCTAAAACTGCACAGTCAGTGAGGTGTGTCATTCACTCTCCTTCCCTATTTTCTATTGATTTCCCTAGATGAAGTCATAAACCAGTTAAGATTTTGGGGTGTAGTTTTTATATCATTATTAGCCTCAGAAGGCCTAAGTTTTGGATTTTCTTATGCCTGCAAAACCAGGAAGACACCACAAAAAAGTTCTGGTGGTTGAGGATCCTTCCCCTGCTTTACACTTTTCTTTGGCAAGGGACCATCTGAAAAGTTAGGTTAAAAAAAACAGTGGCTATGAACATTTCATCTTGTGTTTTGGTCACTTGGGGCTTCTGCAAATATTTATTTAAAGAGCTTCCTTCTCCCCCATAGCATCTCTTGTTCCATTCAGAATAGACCCAAGGGAAAGTTTATTCTTTGACCTGGAAGCTCAACAACATCAAGTCACCTTTGAGAATTTCACTTCAGAGACAGAAAATGTAGACATTTGCATGGTTTTGTTTTGGTTTTTTTTTTTTTTCCTCTTTATTTATTCTAAACAGAAACTTAAATCTGCCTTAGCTGACAAGGTCATCATAGAGTGAGCTGTAGGAAACAAATGAAATATTTTCTAATAACACACATTAAGATCAGCAAGCAGACAGACCAAGCTGACCAAGCTGACTAACATGTTAACAAAGAGTTATCTGAATCTGACATTGCACTGGTACAGTTGAGGTCAGCAGAGAGCACTGCACTGTCCTCACACACGGACTCTTTTGTTAAGAAATCGCAAGAAAAGAGAAGTTCAAGCTTCATATTCTGTGCTTGTGTCGGTGTTTGAGCCCCCGTTATCTTTGTCACAGACACCTGTTGGGTGTGTGAATGCTCACACGTGGTCATAAATCAGACCTCAGCCCTCAGGTGATACCTCAGCTTGAGATCAGCACCTCTGCCCCAGCTCTGCCATGCTTGTGAATCCTGAAAAGATGGATCAATGTATCTGTTACAGCATAGTCCTGCTGTTGCTAAGGCTGCACATGGTATTCATTTGGAGAAGTCTATTTGAGTCTATTATAACCTTGTCAAATATTTGCCTTTCACTTTGGAATAGTGCATGGCCATTGTCAAGGTAACTTTTTTTTTTTATTTGTCAGGTGGTTTGAGCTGTAGCAGATCTTTTCTCTGAAAAAAAATTTGTCTTCCAAACCACCCATATCACTGCAGTGCTAGAAGCAAAGCCTTAGCAATTTAAACAGGAAAGTGCCTCATCATTTTGTACAGGCATGGTAAATCTGATGTGAACCAAGGGGCTTGTCTTACAGGTGCATGTCCCAATAGCCTGATGAAAATCCATTTTGATTTGTCGACTTGTAAGGGTTTTTATATCACACTTTCAGTGCAGATGTTCTTTTTCAGAAGAGACAAAATCTTTTTATCTTTTAAACCAGTGATGTATCAATATTGAACGAAAGAGAGCTCTATTTATGCTTGACTGAAGTGCTTTTGTCGTGGTCTGATCAATCCTTCCTGAGGATCACAGGAGCCTTCCAGCTGGCTTTGCTGAACTCTGTGCTGTCTTTAGTATTTGATGGTAAAGGAAGGCTCCAGAAGGCTTTGCTTACCTGAGATATATTCCCTTGTTAGATATCCCAGAAGTTATTAATCCTCATGACTGTCATGTAGTTTCTTTAAAACATTGCCAAGATGATTATTTACTATAGATATGGTAATAGGATACTTTTATTGTAGCTAACCAAATTGTTGAAACTGAGAGTCTTATTTTTGCAAATATTCTCAACAGATATTGTTATGCTTGCTATACTTTCTATTAGAAAAACTAACAGAATGTAAAATGATGAAAGGTGTAGTCTAGTGGCTCCAAATGAGTATTTATACAGTCAGAGACTGTAGTCGGTGTAAAACTCAAAGGTTTTTATCCTGAAAAGTTACAAGTAACTTGTGAATTTTATCTGTTTCTCTTCCATGATTGTATTTGAAGATTATTTGTTGGCTATGGAACAATTAGAACTAAATAGTCATTAAATTCTGTTGTAATAAAATTCTGTGGCAGCCTGCAGTGCTGCATCTACCTTCTCATGTGCTTTACAGCTCCATGTTTAACTCGCAGCAGTATTTTTTCATTTGTCTGTCTGCGGCAGATGTGGCTGTGTAACTAATATCACTGAAATACATGAATGCATTTCCATAATTAGTGTCTTGTGAGGATAGATTTGGATTTAATGAGGAATTCAAGTCTAAAGTGCCTTGCAAATCTCAATATATTAATGCCATCCTCTCAACCAGAACTTAGTTTAACAGCACCTATTTCCAAAAAAATCCAGAAATCTACAAGTGGAGTAGCCTAACATTTAAATCAGGAAAATAAATGAAGTTAAACTTACAATAATTAAACTGTCCTTGTGAAAAAATATTATTGAAGCTGCGGTCGGTAAACATTTGAAAAGAATCTTGAGAATATTTTTGCAGTCTGTGTTCAGTAATTAGAATTGGCCCTCCAGGTAACCTCTCATAGAGCAATAATATTATTTCTAAGTGGAAAAGCTGAATTATCTTCTTATAATATGAAGAACAACCAAGATTTGCTTCTCTGTGTAACTGCTTCCTGCAGTAGTCACGCGAGCTTCTAAAACTGAAATCAGAGTGAGTGTGCTGGGCAGGGGAAGGTTTGGTTCCATTGGTCTTCTTGAATTAAATTCTTCTTGTGTTTTATGCTGAAACTTTGGTCACCCAGAAGAAGCAAACATAGACAAAAGGAAAGTAGGAATGCAGTGGAATATAATGTCACTCCTCCTGTTTCTCCTGGGCTTGACTTTGCACAGAGTGCCTGGAGCCCATCTTACCAATTTTTAGAGAGAATCCATCAGCAATTATTAGAGGATTAAAATTTCTGAGAGATGTATGCAGGAGGAAGAAAAAAATAATGTTAGTAGCCAGAGATTGTTTTTTTTTTTTCCTGTGTTTTTTTTGGGTTTTTTTGGTTTTTTTTTGTTTTTTTTTTTGTTTTGTTTTTCTGTGGGAATGTCAGTCAAGTGTTGGAAGCCTGTAACAAATCAGTTGCCCTGCTTTCTCACCATTGCCTTTGCTATCTCACTACATGTCTTGATTTGGTTTTGTGTAGATTTTTCTCACCTGTTATTTCATGAGGTGAGAAGAAAGTCAGAAGAAAAAATTTCAGAGATAGGGCCCTTCGGGCAATATCCAGTTGATTTATTGATTAGGCTTCTGAGGGCTCCACTAGACCAGAAGTCCCTTGATGCCAGAGCTTGCTGCCAGAGGACATCACCTGGAACAATCTTCAATAGGTAACAACATTACTTGCTTCTTTTCTACAAGGTGCCTGCAACTCAAAGTGTCTTTGAGAGTCATGTCAACAAAGTTTATCCATGTCCTTGGATGTGCATTATTTGGTTTTAAGTGACTGAATATGAATGATCAGGATTTCAGAAGTAGAAACATTAAACACATCTCTTTTTTTTTTTTGTTAAAAGTACACTAGAAAGAGCTATGAAAACAAAGTTGTACAATTTAATTTCAGAATACTTCCCTACCTAGTTAGGATAAAGAAGTAAGTGTGTAGTGTGTACAAAATCTGCAGGAATTAGCTCAGACCTGTGATTCTCCTTAAACAGTGACTTACTTCCCCTTTTGGGGATTACAGAACAGTGATTGCCTTCCTCTTGAAGACAGCTGACCTCCTACACTTTATCTGATTGCCAGGGGAAAAAGAAAAGGGGAAAGCCCTCATCCTTATTGCTGCTCCATCTGTGGTCCTGTTTCTAACTGCTGCAAGGCAAAATTTGTGTGTGGTCACAGCTCTGATTGTCTGTCACTTTGCACTGGGAATTGCCTTCTCCTGTTCTGCTAATCAGCCAACTCTGAACTGTTCCTGAAAATCATTCTTCAGTGCCTTTGTGCTTTCTCCAGGAGCTCAGAAGACAAATATTGATGTATTTCTGCACATTTTATAATTTTCACAGAATTACAAAGACATTTTTGTGTCTTTGTACCCTCAGGTCAGGGATCGAGGGCATGTAAAGCTATTGAAGCATCTCGGGTAGTGTGCTGAGTGTGCAATGAAGAAGTCTTTTTCCCAGCCATTAAGATCCTCCTGGTGTTGTTACAGAGAAGATTAAATGAAATTAAAACATTGCCCTGACTACAGGCATTTATGAATCTGTTTGGGACTGATCCTTACATGTGAAAGTGGCATTGTTGTGGTTATAGAGGAAACAGCACAGGACCAGTTAGATCCTTCACAAACACTGGGACAATCCGGAGACAAAAGTAAAGAGAAAGCATACTTTTTGTTCAGACAGTCTGAGAGGCTGGGAGCTCAAGGAAAAAAGCTTTACCACCTTGAGAAAGAGAAAAGCACTCTGTCTCTTCTTGCAGGTCAGGAACCAGGCTTTGTCTCCCTCTTACAGAGAAACTCCATCAGTGAGACCAGACTCCATCCTAAACTTCTTCTCTTGACGAAAAAGGAAAGGGTTTTGAACAGCTGCTTGGGTTTAAGTAACCAGTGTTACGTCCTTGCATGTATACTCCTAAATATTCACGTGCAATTAAACTTTTTTCTGTGATGCCAAGAGTCAGCCTCTCTGTAAGTCTGAGTCTGTGAAGGCAATGTCAAAGAACTAAAGACTTTTATTAGCTAAAACCAACCTTGGCCCTGTCCTGCACCTCTACCTCATTGCTGCTTATCACCTCTGAACTTTGCCTTTGGCTTTTCATATTTGGTCCTCATACAAGTGTGAAGAAAAAGTACATACCCAGTTTTTCTTAGGAACATATCAGGAACATTAATTAACATTCAATTTAATGTTAATTAAAACATTATGGTTCCCATCCCTAAGAGAATATTTTGTTTTCCCCCCCTTTTTTTTAGGCTTGTGTATAATCAGCCAGTGGAACTTCATCCATAAGAAAAGCAGTAAATTCACCAGGAAAGCTCATTAGTTTAATTTATTCTGGTTAAATACAAAGATCGCTCACTTTCCTGTTTCATCAAGGATTATAATCAAGATTTTAAATGTGGCCAGAAGGGACATTTCAGCTAGTGATTCAATCTGTAAGACAAATCAAGTTTTGATATGCATAAGAATCTCAACATTTAACAAGAAAAATTTCTAGGAAGGTTTTGTTTGGGGGTGGAGATTGAAGACCAGTGATTTTCCTCTCTTTAATACTGAGTTTAACAGATAACCTTTTAATAGGAATATGAGGCAAATAAACAATTCTTTGTGATCCAGAACTGACTGGACAGAGCTGGGTTTTAGGTAAGACCATTTTTGTGTTTCTTGAATGGCCTAAAACATGTCCAAAACCAAATTAATGTTTTGAGAGACCTTTCACATAACATTTCGACAGGCAAACAATCTTCTCTCCTACAATTACTGCTTATAGTGCCCGTGACTCAGCATGTGTTTTCTCTCAGTGACTTGTTACAGGATGATCTCTTGGCAGCTTAGGCTAACATCCTTCTTTGTTACTCTGTTCTTATATAGAGCCTGTAGGTTGAATTCACTCATGGTTTTGTCTTTTTTATCTTCTTCTTTTCCATAAAGCTTTTACAAATTAATTTCTAATTTCTGTCTCTCCTGTGGGTGGAAGCTATCAGCGAGGCAGCATTTTACCAATTCCTTGTGCATTTCTGTAGAATAATAGAGGAAATACAGGAATTTACAGAATTAAGCAAAGCTGTGATTACTCTAATCCACCATCCTCTGACCTCATATATATATTAATCTGAACCATATAACCTCTCTGTACTATTTTCCTGTTTTTTCCTCCTTTTTAGAGGTTTATTTTGCATAGATGAAGTATGGAAAAAAAGATGTAGTAGCACAACACATTGGGATTTCAGATGAAGGAGAAACATATTTCTGGACTGTTCTACCTTCATAAATAAATGCATGAAATGGGATATAAGCTAAAGCCTGAACTGTATAATGAATAGTGCACAACAGTCCTTCCACTTATAAAGCTAGTTTGGGCACTTACGAATAGTGAGTGTATGAGCATTAGGTCATTTAGGAAACACAAAGCAGAAGCAGTACAGAAAGCAACATTGCCATGGCTTTTGAGGCTTGAATCTGTAAAATTCAAGGAATAGTCCTAAAGTTGAAAATCAGATTTAACCATATTCAAATAAGAGGAAAATATGACAGAGAAAAATTCAATTACTTGTTTAAAGTTACCTAGGGGGACTTCAGGCAGCAAACAAGAAAAATTTGAACAAATACCCATATAGAAAGAAGGGATATATTACATTTATTATTAAATGGAGCACATTGTACATCCTTTGTGTTGCTGAGGAGAGCTGGCAGGCCAAAACCCAAGAAAATAACAGTTTGTTGGAAAACACCAGTTTGTGAAAACTAAAATTCCGGGTGGGCAAATTAAACCTTTGCTTTATCAAAGCTGAAAGTTTTGTTCTAAATTCAACCTATGTCCACAGATACCTACTAACACGGTGATTAGGTAACCTGGGAATGTGACTTTGGATACAAATCCCTCTACTGACTACTTTGGGTTTTGGGTTCCAGCCCAAGTGTGTCAGAGTCTGAGGAAACCATTTCCTGTGGAGTTCTGGGACAGGAATGAAGTGGCCACTGTTGCAGAGATGGCTTCTGGGCAGTGTAGAGCAGCAGATTGTGCTGGCTCCCTGTCTCAACCCATGTCTGTGCCCTGCATCAGTGTGGGGTGGTCTGCTGTAGGGTATGGGAACAAGCTGCCCACCCTTTTGAGGGGCCATCTCTGTTGTTTATTATTTCTTGGACTATACAACTTCAGTAGCAGGTCCAGTATTCAGCCATCTGTCTCAGGCCCTGAGGGCTGGGGAATGTGGCTGTATTACTGCAGGCTTTTCATCACATGGAGCCAGGTGGCATTACCTTCTACTGCCATTAAAATGTAATTCTCTTCAATGAGTCTTTGCATGCACAGAGGCACTGCCACAGTAGATCATTTGCAAGTCCTGCCACCATCTGGGATTTATGTTGAGCGTTATTCAAATGATACATGGTGGAGCCTCAGGAAAATAATGTCAGTGAAGAGAATGTACATTGAATGCATTCATCGACCCTATTCCATCTGAAGAGATCCAGTCATACCCTGAGACAGATTTTCTATTCCCTAGGAGGAAAAAGAGAATCTGTTAGACTATTTTGATTATAGATTTTTATAAATAATGATTGTTAGAAAAGAATTATGTACATTGAAGTTCATTTTATGAGAAAGAGAGAAAGTGTCATTAAGGTATTGGATTATTTTCAGGCTTGGGTCCATGTATCTGACTGATTAAAGAACACTTGAGTTTTTCAGGCAGTCTCACATGCGATGAGGTGGTTGTTATGGCAACAATGTATTTTTTATGAGTTATAATAATGACAGAGCAACATCTTTAAATTATTAGGTTTTAACGTTACAGCTGCTTTGTTTTGTCTTCTATAGACCTCCTGAAAATACAGAAATATTTTCATGACTGTGGGGTACCATCTGTATGCTTTTCTTGGGTATGTAAAAGAAGGAGCTTTTAGAAGGGACATACATTAAGCTAATAATAACTTTCAATGTTCCTCAGAAATGCTACTTTTTCAGACCCTCTGTGATTACTTTTTTTTCCATTTTTTTTTAAAATTGATATGTTTCTCACTTCTAGTCTGACAATCTTAAGTGTAGCCAAAGAACTAGGAGAATTGCTAGGTTTTCTCAGAAAGAGTATTGCTGTCACAGTAACTTTCAGTTAATCTTGATGGTAGCAGTTTTTTGGGATGCTTATAGGAAGTTCAGGAAGCAATGGACTTCAGAGATCCTTGTGACTCTGGAAGGTGCTGGAAAGCTTTTATTTTTGGTGCATTCCTCACTGCACCCTGCCAGGGTGCATATGCACCTGCTCTGCTCATGACTGCTGCTCTAAGCAGAAGTCCTGGTCATGCTGCTGGACTGCAAAGAGAGACATGTTTATCAAGAGAAGAAGCATTTTTGTCTTACTTCATGGAGAGAAAACTGGCCTAACATTCACAAAAAACTTGCACTTGTCACTACTCCTGTATAAAGGAACAATATACAGATATGCCAGTTGTTAGGTTTCTTTTAGGTCTTATTGGCCTCAACACATTCAATTCACCTGCTTGAAGAGGCCATCCTGTTGTTGTTATTGACCAGTTCAATTTTATTCTTTTGGATGAGCTAGAATGTACTTGAGAGATCACAAGTAGTAGCTTCAAATAAAGTAGGTATGGCTAGGATACGTCTGGAGTAAATTTTTCTGACTTTATTGTCTATTCTGGAGTGTGCTCCATTCACTTGCATTTTCTCTGCACTAAATGAGAGTTTCCTCTACTTGTGGCCTGAAGAACAAAGTTTTCAGCTCAGTACTTCTCCTCTCTAACGATGTTATTAATACGAGGAAAAGGGGTTGTGGAAGAATAACACAAATGTGAGTTATCGGAAGAATAGTCTAGAAAAAACCAGAAGTGGTATCTGGGAAGAATTTATTTATCCCTCACTGTTAAGAAAGCCATGCACATAAATGATTAAAAAAATACAGTGCAATATTTGCTTTCTGTATGTACCTTGTGTGTCTAAAAAAATATTTTACTTTTTTTCTGAAAGTGTTTGAAATAATATTTGGTCATCTATAGCAGTCAAGCTTCTTTAACTTCTTGCTGAGATCTGCCTTAGGCCATTTGCTGGCAAGCATCCAAGAATCATTGCTTCTAAACACCATTTTAAATGGTGAGACCATTTTAAATGTTAAAAAAGCCCTTGCCTGTCTGTCCTTTGAATGCATTTCAATGAAAATGAAAAAGGCTTTTTCATGTAGAATTTGACTATAGGTATATTGTGAGTTCATTCTGAATATCCACACCCCTCTTGGAAATTAAAGGAAAGTATTCTTCTTAAATTGAATGAGAGGTGTCTTAAAAAAAGATTACTTTTACAACCTGAGACCAATCATCATATGAATAAAAAAGTGTCCATGATAGGTTTTTATTATAGGAGCTTTTTCTTTCCTTGTACTTTCAAACAACTGCTGCATCATACCCATACACTATTTGAAAATAACCATTTTCTCCTTGGCTTCAAAGGACCATCTCCCTTGACTGAAAAAATCAGGAAAGACTTTTCTTTATATGTAGTTTAGGGGTGGAACAAAATATGCCTTTTCCCAGATAACTCTGGTTTTAGATTATTTCTCAGAACTGAATCAGTATGTATTTTTCTATCATGCCTGCATGTTTAATTTGGTAGACATATAAATGTCATGTTATACACATATGAAACATCAGTTTGGGATTTTTTTTTCCCAGACTTTTTTGAAGGACAAAGACTGTTCCAAACATAAGACTAAGATCTGGAAGGACTGATAAGTTCATTTTTGAAAGAGCAGTCAATAAACTTAGGAACTTACTAAATCTGGAGCTCCTAAAGATTTCAAATTTGTTGAAGAGTAGGATTAGGTCTTTTTATTTGCTTATTTATGTTTTGTTTTTTTTTTTTTTTTTCAATATTAGAAGAACGTTTTAGATAAAAATAAAATGTAATTTAACAAAGAGATACAAACATAGCTAGGGACAGTCATGTACAGATGCAGAAATACAGCAGAAAAGGCTATGGGTTACAATGGCTTACAAGCTGAGCGTGAGTCCCAGTGTTGTGGCAAAGCAAACAGCACATTCTGATGTATATTAACCAATACACTACCTTAAGATATATGAAGTAATACCATACTGTAGCACAGTCCCTGCTGCAGAGCTGTGACTTGTATTGGTGTTGAATTTAATAAGAATATGAGTGACAAACAAATTAAAACAGGATATACATAAATATTAGAATCATGCAGATGTAAGACTGACCAGATGAAGACATGGAAATTACTGAATATTTCTTTCTTCATACAATCTTCATGTTTTTCATCTTCCTGCAGGTCAGCAATTTGAAACTGCAAAAAGCACCTACAAGAAGGAAGATACATTTTTTTATATACATCATCTGTTTTTCTAAGACAGGGAATACTAAGTTGAGGAATTGACTTCAGGATGAAGAATATTTTTTCAACAAAGCACTGAAAGACTGAAGTGGATTGCCAGGAGAAAAGCTGAAATCACTTAATTGCCTTTAAGAACCAGTTGGAAGGACATCTGTCAGGAAAGACAGCTGATCCTTAGGGTGAAGAAATAACCTAGATAACCTCTTCAGCTCTGTTTTATAGATTTCTATGAGTATTGTAGTGTACTATTTTGACTTACAACTCAGAGCCATTTGTCGTCTGTACAAAGCTAACAGAATCTGTGAGTTTCAAATTTCTTCCACCTTTTTTTGGGTAAGTATTCAGAAACAACTAGTACCTCCTTCAGACAGTATTTCAGAAGACTGGGTAAGGAAACCTTCCAACAAAATGCTGTTTGAAAAGATTGTACTAATTAAATAACACTGAGATTTTTGCAACAAGGTGATGGAATATAACTAGAATAAAGTATTGCAGTATGCAGACATATTAGCTTTAAACTGTAGCACCTTGGTGCCCCTTTGGAGGATGTTAGGAAAATGGTTGTGGGCTGATATCAAGATTCCACCTTTCTTAGTACCTAGGTATGCACAAACACACAGGCTACCATCTCACAGCTGACATACAATTAATTACAATAAGAGTTTATCTAGGGTGCTGAAGATGTGCTGTGAAAAGTCCTTAAGACAAGTGGAAATATGTTATTTCAATTTTACCTACAGTGCTTGTTAGAGAGGTCCAGTCCTCTGTATCATTTAGTGAATTCTTCACTCACCCTCTGAGGTGACCAGTACCAGACCATTCATTTTTTTTCCCCCAATTATCTCCTGGTATTGAATAAGGTCTTGGAAAATAATAATAAATATTAAATATTATATTAAATAATAAATAACAATAACTTTCATTTTATATGCCAAAGTTCCTATCTTAATATTAATGGTTTCCAACATTTTTGCCAATGGTAGTGATATAAATACATAATTTTGTGGAAATATTGATTCGTTTATTTGGGAAATCTTGTTCTCAACAAATTAAATATTCTAAGTTCACTCTGTGTATTAATTTTGAATTTACCTATTTGCAAATAGTCCATGACAAATTTCAGATTGCTAGGATACTCTAAGGAAACATGAAATGATAAAGTTTGGTCCCAGAACCCTGGGGAGGGTTTCTTTTTTTTTTCTACTTGAAATAGCAACATGGCCTGTTCCTGAGGAATGATAAATATGTCTCTGTGTTACTGAGCACTGATTTCTTCCACCAGCTCTTACTGGTGCTAAGCACATTCTGACCACCCTCAGTAAGTGGAATAGATTTATCAGCTTCCAAAAAACAGAAAGTAAATGAATCCTTCAGATAACTCCACATATCCTGTAGCCTATGAGCACTGGTATGTTGAAAAGTCCATCTGGGTTTTGTTTAATGAATGAAACATCCAAAAAGGGGAAAAGGGGAACTTCTGGATTTATTTCCCATTGGGATGTAATGCAACCACAATTTACTCCCAGTGGTGTTTTTATTTGTCTTAAGGACAACTCTCCCCAGCCCCCCAAGAGCCAACATGGAGAGGGTGATCAGACATTGGAATGGGCTGCCCAGGGAAGTAGTGGATTCTCCATCCCTGGAGATACTTAAAAAGAGACTGGATGTGGCACTCAGTGCCATGGTCTGGTAACAGCAGCGGTAGTGGATCAAGGGTTGGACCTGATGATCTCTGAGGTCCCTTCCAACCCAGCCGATTCTATGATTATGTAGACAAGGGAAGATAAAGTATTGGTACACTAAGTACTTCTAACTGCAGCTTTTCACATGGGCTACCTCTATCAGAGAGCCTTAGTGGCATTATAGAGTAGCAATGCCTTCAGAAATTTTTTAATGGTTGAAGATTTTGTCATTTGTCATTATAATCCAATACAGCGAAAGTTACCTTATAGGGATGAAGATGGGAAAGGCCTTTATATGATTACATCACAAGATGATAAATGAGAGCAATTTGTGTTCATTATGAGAACAGCACCCTGAAGAGAATGCTGTTATAAATTTTGTCCTCCCTTCCTTCCTCCACTACAAACCTAGAATACCAGCTTAGAAATATGCGAAAAGGCTCTGACTACAATCTAGATGGAATATAGCAAAACCAGTGAAGATCTGTCTGCAGTCTAAAAGATAAACACAGGAGGACACTTAAGAAAAATTCTTAAAATATAATTCCCTCTGTTTCTTAAATAAAGAATATTTTTCTTTAATAAAATATCCTGTGTGGAAAACAACTGACTTGTTCCTGAGGTAGAGCAAAATTATATTTTACAAATGAGTTAATGAAAACTTTTTGATCGTTAAACTAGAACTACACGAATGTGAACATAAAACCTGAACATTTTAGTATGTTAATACAAATGTGCAAGAAAAATAATTTAAAAGTATAATTTTTAAAAAAATTGTTTTGAATCCAGGGATGTCTGTTTTCCCCCAGTAATTTTGGATTGACGATTCTGAATTTTCAAAAGATATTCCCTTGATGGGTAAGTTTCCAACCCACTCTGTAGCTCAATGAGAACTGAGGTCAGAAGCCAGTTAATCTTCCTTTTCCCACATGCATCACTGCAGCAGCAACAGCAGGCTGGAATGAAGTCTGATTTGTCTGTTTTCTGTGGCCTGCTAATTGCCAGCTATTCAGCCATGATGCCTTAGTTTGTGTCTATGTAGCCTGAATTTTAGGATTAAGATTGGCAGCATTTAGCCTTGCATCTTCATGTAAATTAGAAGATATTAGCAGATCTTCTTGCCTTTTTCCTCCCATCTTTTTATACTCTCCACCACTTTAACATCTCCATCTTCCCTGTATGACCTGTGATATTTAACAAGTTGGGCATGGAAAAAGCACTGCAAACACTCTTTGTGCTGATGAAGAAAAGATGAAGGGTAAGCTCCAACACCTGTGTCTCCTAAATCCTTGTGGATGTGTGATCTAAAGCTGATTGAAGTCATTACTGGATAGCTGTCATTACTGGTGAGCTGTCTGTGCCAGTAAAAGGAAGGAGTGTGAACTGGGTTAATACTTTTGTTGAATAGTCAGTATTAATGCTCAAGGGTCTTTTGATACTCCTAAAATATTCATACAGAGGGGTTTCCTGCTAAATTGCAGAGCTTAAAAATAGGCCTGAGGGATTCTGTGAAGAGAGGAAATCATGAGGGTCCAGAGCAGGTGGCAGAGCTCAAGGGAGGAGGTGGTTCTAGGGAGACAAGGACAGATAGATTTCCTTCCGCCCCACAATCTCACAAACAGCTGAGGATGAAAAAAGACTTAACTCAGGCTTCTACCTGGAGATAGTTTGAGAGGAATGGCCCAGAAATGCATCTCTGCCACGAGTGCCTGAGCATGCAACTAGGCAGTGTAGTAGTGCCAAATCCAATGAACATTGTTTGGAGAAGTGAATCCTGATATAGAGCAAAGAATAAAATAGATGCTAAGGGCAGGAGGAGAGAGCCTTGCATTGTGTTTTAGATAAACATGTCTTAACTACTTCAAGTGACACCTTCAAGAGGTGAATTTTTGAGGATGTTTTTTATTTATATCGTTATTCAAAAAATTACTACCTCATCCTTTGCAGATTTCTTTGAACCATGAGAGGTGTGACTGAGGCAATTATGCTGTTCCCTCTAAATGTCTTGGACTAGAGAGATATAATTGGTTTTCCAATTGGCAAACGAACTAAACTGAGGTGCAGAGTTGTGAGCTGTGATAAAATACTTGTTATGGTGAAGAAGAGCCAATAACAAGCAGGGGATCCAAGAAGATCTCCTTAACTGACTTTCATCCACCCTGAATGACTTGCATGAAATATCTAGATGATGAATACCCAGGAGATAACAGATTTTTGGAAGAAAGTTACTTGTTTACTGGTTCCTGGGGAGCCTGGATATCCTAGATGTGCTTTCTAAGGAAACTGCAACAGCACAGTGTATTGAGTGTCTGCAGTAAGGTGCTGGCTGGAGGCTGCAGGGGTGGCTTCTGTGAGGAGAGGCTGGGGCTGTGCTGTGGCAGACAGGGCAGCTCACACCTGACACATCAGAGGGTACAGCTGAGCCCCTCAGCCAAGGTGGTGATGTCTCTCAGAAACCAGAGTTAAGAAAGGGCAAAAAATGCTGTGCAGGGAGAGGGGGAGAAGAAAAAATCAGGAGAAACCGCTCTGCAGACCAAGGCCTGGGAAGAAAGAGGGAGAGAGAGTGATTTAGGTGCCAGAACAGAGATTCCCCTGCAGCCCTGGAGGAGGACTGTGATAAAGAAGGTTGATCCCCTGCAGCCCATGGAAGACAATGGTTGAGCATGTATCTATACTACATCCCATGGAGGACCTCCAGTTGAAGCAGGTGGGTGCTTTCTGAAAGGAACTGTGGCCCAGCTCACACAGGAGCAGGAGAGAAGTGTGAGAAGGAAGAAATGGCAGTGAGGACTGACCTCTGGACTATCAGCAATCCCCATACCTCTGTGATGCTCATCAGGGAAGAAGGGCTGGGAGTGAGGAGGAAAGCTGAGCCTGGGAAAATGGGAGGAGGAAAGATGTTTTAATGTTTGTCTTTGTTGATAACTGCTAAGCAATCTCTCTGTCCCAAATCTCAATTTATCTCCTCTGATTACCTTCCCATCCTCCTGAGGTGGGGGTGAGGGAGCAGCTGGGTGGGCATTTGGGCTTTAGCCAAAGTTAATCCACCACATAAAGTCAGCTGCTGAGGTTTATTTATTCCTCTACTATATGGATGTGAAGCTGGGGAAAAAAACCCCAAACAAGCCAAAACCCTGTGAATGCTTCAGTACAGAAGTGGCTTCAATATTAGATACTCCAGGTCTGCATCTTCTTCCAGGATGTTTTTTGCATCCATCCAAATTCTTTGGCAAATTATAATATGTGGTTGTTACACCTGCATTCAGAGTAGATGCTGTGATTTTTAACAGCAGTTGCAACACTAGAAGCTGACAATAGCAATTTTTTATTTTAATCTTTCCCTTGTGTATAGACTGAAACTACCTGCACAGCATAGTTTATTAAGTATCTACCTCTGAGAACAACTGTAGCATCTTACTTTTACTTTATGCTAGACTTTATGGACCCAACCAACCACACCTGCTGTAATATGTACCACTATTAGCCTAAGTGAATAATCTCACTTTTCTATTGCCAGCAATATACTTGCTCCTAACTGAATACTTTATTAGTACCTAGCATTTTCCGGTGTTTCTCAGTACTAGAAGGAGTGCACGCATAATCAAGTGATCTCTTCTTGCTGTAGTTTTAGCTAAACTTGCTAAACATAGTAATATGGCACTCCATAGTTTTTTATGTGCTGTTACTGCATGTTTTGAGCTGTCCTCACAACTGCATTGCTAAGTTTTCTGTTTTGCAGGTGGCAAGCAGAAAATTGTATTAATTATATAGTTGTGAATTCTACCAGGCTTTCCATTTCACACCGTTTTCTTTTACCTTCATTTTTTAGAATTCTGTTAAAGGACTTTACATTTCTTTTCTTCTTAAATCAGTAGAGCCCTCAGCTACTTGTTTGCTACTTCACTTACTACTTTAGTATTGTGAGAGTGTTAGCATAAGCACTCAGCTAAAGTGGGTTTTCTGAAATATTTCCCTTTTTTCTAACTTTTGGTGAACAGAAACTAGACAGCTCTTTCTCCATTCCCTGTCAAGCTAGTCTGTTCATGAAGATGGGGAAAAAAAGAAACATAGGGGAGGAACTCCTGTGGTTAACACTGATGCTTGAAATCTAGAGAAAGAGAAGTTAGTGGGTGCTTTAGGAAAATAGGAAACTTGAGGTGCTATTTAGTTGATTTTTATTAATAATTGAAGCTATGTCTGGAGCTCTTAATTTTGGTGTTTCTTGGCTTATTCTTTCATGTAGTAGTTCTACTGAGAGGCTCAGATTTGACATTGCAGAAGAGTTTTCATGCACTAAATATCCAACAGTAGGTCTTGTAAAAATAAGAAATAGTTTTGAAAAGAGAAGCAAAAATAAATAGTTCTATTCACTGTAAGCTGAAAAGCATTTTTATAATATGTTTTTTAATTGGAAGTAGCACCTGTTATATAGAGATTACCTCTGAGGGAAGACAGTCTTCTCCTCCTACATTCTAAGACGAAAATTAGATGGTGGTAGAGTCTCATGACTGACAGCTGAATGAAGAAAAAGTGGACTGTGGTTATAACTAATAGTAGACTAACTGTAGTAAACATACAATATTAACAAGATGAGAGAAATAGAGTATATAAGGTTATATGCAATGTAATATATATGTTGTTATCACCACTGTCTTGATGAAGTTCAAATCTCTTCCTTACCCCTTTGTTTCATCCGTAAAATCCTGTTTCTGTCTGAGCTTGTGGGCTGCTATTTATTACGTAGGTATAGTGCTCTGCACAAGAGTGCCATGACCTGTTGGGAAGCCTTGAGGCTTTATTGCAATTTCTGATAAAATGGAATTATAGTCCAAAATTAAAATCAACCAGAAACTCTCCGTGAAAGTGAAACAGACTTGTCCAGTTTAATAGTGCAAGCTGGGAGCAATGCAGGAAGTAAACACCTTAGAGGAGAGTAAATTAGATTCTTCAAAGTCTTTCAATTTTAATAATCTCTTTATAACACGGGCAAACCAATTTGTTAGAAAATATGATATTTAATCTGACAATGCACCTTTAAAAGTCCACCTATGCTTGCTGTTGCCACCAGAGTGTCTCTGCTACTCTTAAATGTCACTGTCCCCAAAATTCCCTTGCTTCCTGTGCTGTACTGGGGGTGCTGCCTCTGCAAAGACCCTTTGGTGCTCCTCTGGCTGTGATGCCTCCACTCCTCTCCCTCCTCTTCCAAAATAGAAAGTATCTGGGCCATGGACTATATATTCCAAAGCTGATCTGCATTGGAAACTCATGGCTGCATGTCAGCAGCAGTGGCCTCAGGGGTCATCTGTCAAGGGGAATGATGACCCCAGTGCTTCATCTCCTCTCCTGTCACATCAACCTCTCTCATGGGTTGTAGAGGCATCTCTCCAGGTTGTATTGGCTCTTTAAAATGCTCATGGGTTTCCTGTGGTGCTGTGTCAGCTGCCAAACATTTCACCTCTCTGTGCCCTGAGAGATTCTCTGTGTTCGTCTGTTGCTCCAGAAATGTTTGAAACATTATAGGAAGTATTAATCTCCTTCTTCCCTTTCTTTTTCCACCTTGTTTGAGTATCTTTTATCTTATTACTGCTGTAATGTTATGCAAGGAGAAAAATTCAGGATGGAAAATGGAAGAGGAGAACAAGACTCGTATGTGACCTAATATGGAGTAAGAGAGAATCACATCTATTCAGTTTTGATGGGAAAGCTCACTGGGAAGAAGGGAAGGACGGAAGACTTGGCCTTAGAGCCCCGTTGGCAGATGTCCTGGTTTGAGCCAGGACAAAAATACATTTCTGGGGATTTTCCTGTCTAAACTGGGTGACAGGTGCCTCTCAGGAGGGCCATTATCCTTAGGGATTCCCACTGCTTTGTGTAGCCTTAATCCTTCTTCTCCTCCATTTTTTTTTTTTTTAAAAAACTCTTTAAAAAGCTCTTTAGACCTTTTGATGCATTCTCCCAGCTGTGTTCTTTAAAAGCTGTTGGAGATGTTTTACATCAAGTTCTTATTTATTCAATGCAGCTTACATCTTTCTTTCTCATTTCTGCAGTAGCTTGACAACACAGCTGTCAAAACAAATCGCTCAGCAGAGCCACGTTCTGAATGTGTAGCTGCATAAATGCACGTGCACGCACTTGCACACACACACACACACACACACACACACTTGCAGGTCTTGTAAGTATCCTGCAAGAGCTTATTAATAAAATCACAAAAGAATATGCAACAAAGCACCAAATGCAGGCCTAGGAGGGAAACTATGCCCATAATCAGAATATATGTCTGTTTTCATGAAGGAAAAAAAAAAAAAAGGAAGAAATAGAACCCTTACCTCAAACAAATATTACAAATAGACCCAGATACCAGTTTGACCCAGCTGTCAAGCATGTATGATGTGCATAATGATTTTTTTTAGCTCGACAGTTTTTAATGAAAAAAGTATTTTTAGAAAGGTGACATATTTACTATTTGAGTGTCATTTGTTAGGACATTAAAGTCCCATTGTGTGAAGAATGGTAAACATGTATCATAAAAGGCAATTGCTGCTTTGCCCTGAGGACTTTACTGCCTACAGAGCCAAACAAAGGTTTGTAGGAGGAAAATGCAGTGTTCAAAACAAAAAGCAGAAATGCAAACTGAAGGAAAGGGAGAAATCTTAGAATCCTACTCCTGTTACAGGGAATTTGGCAACAGTCATAGTTCAAAATTTCTCCAATTTGTCCTCTGAATTGTTAATGTATCTCTCAGTCTTTCTCATTTTCCACAAGATTTATTTTGGTGATTGGCCTTTTGCAATTATGAGTAAATGTCCTTTTACCTGTCCTATTCAGCACTTATTATTGTGAACCTTTGACATGTAATGCCTGGAAAGACTAGTCAGTAAGTTGGCTTTTGGGCATTGAAAGAGAGAAGTCCTCCACTACATTGGACCTGATTTGGTGACTGGGAAGCACCTGGGAACATGTACTTAGATCATACACAGTAACATTTTGTAATTCTGTAAGTTTTTTTAATAATCTCTTGGAAGTCTAAAGGAGAGGCTGGTGGCTGTTGCTTCCTCTAAGTGTCTCATCCCTCCACAGAAAATCACAACTGCGAAAGGGACATTGTGACATTTCCAACTTTCACTTGACCAGACCAAGACTTGCAGAGGTCCAGGTCCTTAGAACCAAATTATTTAAGCAAAAGATGTTTTGAAATTTGTGAAAAATTTCACACAGAATTATACTAGCAGGCATTTGATTTCCTAGAAGGAGGTCAGGAACCACAACCATTACTCTATCGAATCCCTGTTCCATGTAGCAGTGCCTTTCCTTAGTGCTGGCCATTTAGGAAAAATCAGTGGTGCTTGAAGATAACTAGCCTTGTAAGAGTTTCTGCAGAGTAGGTGAAACATGGCATGTCCACTCAAAACAGGGGTGACTTGTCTGTTGACTGTGTGCATTTTCACCCTGAGGAGTGCATTCTATCATCTGAAGGAATTTCGTCTGTGGGCAGAAAAAAGAATAAAACCAGAACAGCACTTGAGAAAGAAAAAAGCTAATGCACCAAAAGAAAAAGGAGGTGGTCTTTCAATAAGTTTCTTTTCTTCATGTCTATTAATATTACATGGTTTTATTTGCTGCACTCTGTACAGTCTAACAAAGCTTGTAATGTGGAATATTTTACATATTTTCTACTTTCCCCCACTGCTAATGTCTCTTCTAGTGCTTCACAAAAAATATTCAGATTATTTAAATATTTCATGTTGTAGGACCTAGCAGTAACATTCAATATACATAGGTGCCATTGGGAAATGGATTTTAATATTTCTTTTAAAATCACAAATTATTCATGAAGTGCAAATAACAAACTGGTAGAGTTCACAATCTGTGATAAAAGCACTTGCTTGTTTTTTAACATTTTCCAGTGTAGTTGGAGTTGACAGATCATCAGATGTTTAGTGCATTATTTATTAAGTGTTTTAGCACAACTTTTAAATATTCAGCGAACACTGAGACCACAAAAGACATGGCTGACTGAAGACGCAGAGACACTGATGACAGAAGCATGTTGCACAATTTTCTCCACACTACTAAACATGCAGTTTGTGTTTTAGAAGGAACTATTTTTCTCCTGCTTAAATTACTCATTCCATCCTTTGGGGGACTTTGCTTTATACTTCACTGTGTTAAGAATGCAATCCAATATTTTATAGCCTGCTGTGCATGGCTTTACTGTATTTAACTGTAAAAACTAGAAAATACTGAAAGAATTGCACTGGTTAATGTAACAAAACCAAAGTTAAAGAAAATGCATGTTCTGGCCTAATTTATGTTTTTCTTGAAAAGCAAAATGTGAAGATCCAGCAAATTAAGCAATTTAAAACAATGAAAAAGTTCACAAGAAAGAAAGAAAAAGTAGAACATGTCCTTCAGTCAAGAAATGTGTTCTATCTCCTCAGTTTGTCTTGGCATACTGGAACAAATAAACCATATATTTCTGAGAATGTATCTTTAATCTGACTCTGAGTTCTTCAGTATTTTATGACATTTGGAGAGTGTTCCTGAGCAGTGTTTAAGAACTATTTTTTTTTTTTTTTTTTAAATACTCCCTCCTTTAGTCAACCAGATTCCTTGATTGAGGAAGAAAGATAAGCATTGCACTGCAAGGTTATTTCTGACACTAATATGATCTGTAATGTGTAACTGTCACACTATGACAAACCCAAAAGCTTTGTATGGAACATTAGACAGAAGATGCAAACAAAAAATAAGACAAGAGAAATCCTTCTGTAGTGATGTTTGTTCCATTTGTGTGTATAAGCACTGTTCTACCCTGAGTCTCCAGCAATCACTAGTTCAGTTTGTAGTGTTGAACAGAACATGATACAGAGACTGTGTAAGATGGAAGAAAATGTTGGTCTGAAATGGTTGATGTGCGTAATAGTGAGGCATGTTTGAAGGATGCATGCCCACATCAAAGTTGCTTACAACAGTCACACTGAGTTACGTTGTACCAGAGAACCTCATACCCGGTTCGATTAGACCTGGTGTGCTGCAGCCTGGGAAATTAAGAGCCCTGAATTGAAGAACCAGTTATCTCTACTTAAGTGTTAGTACAGAAGGAATTAAAGCTAACTCTCTGTATCCAAGGGATTGTTTTTGTCTTTGCCTGAAGAACAATCCGTTCAAATTATCTTTTCCTGATAAGCATAACTATATCAAGAATAATAAATAAATGAACTCCCTCAGAGAAATAATATCCAAATCAATGCTACAAAACAATGCTGTGGACTTTCTCGTCCTATAAAATCTGCAGTTTGTGAATTGAGTCTAACATCTTATTTCCAACTGGGTGTCTGCCTAAGTCAAGGCACAAAGTACTTCTCAGCAGCAGAACTTCACCTTAAAACAGTCTTTGTGAAAGCTTTGCTTTTCTTTCTGCTGAGTGTTAACAGATTTCAAGACCTTGAAGGCTTATTCTCTGTTAAGGGAAAAATATCTCAGTGATTCAGATTGATAGTTTGTCAGCATAACCTGCTTAATTCTACCTGTTGAGAGCGTCCTTGAAGCGTGGTCATCATTCAGTGTATAAACTGATGCCAGTTTGAATAAATTCAGTGAAAATTACATTGTTTGATTACCAAGAAAAATTCTGTGACTAAATATTGTGCAGAAATAAAAATAAAATTAATGAGGCTGAAAGACTTCATGAGGTCACATAATCCACACCCTAAAAAGATGATAAAAAACAGAGGATGTCCCTGAAACATGTTAGTCTAGCTGTTCTTAAAAACCCCAAAGGAGGAAATACCTTAATCCTATGGCAAATATGTGTGTGTGTATATTGAGCTGTTTAACTGTATGTATCTTTACAAACTCTTTTGCAGCAGCTATCCTAAATCTCCTTTCTTTTAAATCAAAGTATTTTTTCCCTGCAACATCCTCAGTAAATAAATAAATAAAAAAGAAATATAAAAATTAAAAAAAGAATTGTCTTCACATAGGCTTTTTAGACATTGGAAGGAAATCAGTGTGGTTTCCTTTCCCCTCCTTTTTCTCAGCTCCTCCAGCCTTTTCTCCTAAGCTTTAATTTTCAAGTCTGTTACCATTCTTTCTAGAATGGTAGAAAGACCTTAGAAAAAGGCCTTAGAAATGGGCCCTAGGTAGCATCTACTAGAGGAAAATTATGACTTCCACTATGTTTCACGTGTACTAGGCCTATAAATACAACATTTGATAGGGCATTAGGTTATTTATCATGACCTTTGTGCTGTGGAATAAGAGACAAAGTCCTTGCTTACTACAACTCCCACTTCTGCAGATCTGCTGCTCACCTGGCCATACCATGATCTGTGCTTGGGCCACTGGTCTTGGGATGAAGCTGAGGTTCTTGGCAGTCCCTCACTGGAGGATTTCTTTAACTATAATGTTTTTTTTAGGTTTTCAGGACTCATGTTTTCTAGCATCTTGCATCTAGTTACTTGGAGTTATGTTGATTAGCATATTACTTCTTTTCCCCTCGTTATGTGTGTGTTGCTCTTGCCAGTCACCAGTTCTCTAATCAGTACCTGTTCTAATCAAGCTCTTAATCATATTTGGTAACATCAGTTTTGGTAGTTTTGTGAAGAGGAGAGAATTTGAATAGCCTGTGCCATGTTTAACACATCTGAATTTTTAAATCCTTTCAAAAGTATTTGTAAACCTGTTTTAGTCTGTATACCTAAGCCCATATCAAAATTAAGTGCATTCAGAGTTTATTTTTATTTGGAATACAGAAATAAAGAAGACATGATCTACGTTTCTTTAGGCTCTTCCTCAAGTCATTTACTCTCATTTCCCCTTTTGTATGAGTTCATTAAGGTATGCAGGTGCTTAGCAAGTTTCCAGTAGAGTAGTTTTTGTCTCCTATGATGATTTCCATATTTTCTTCACATTGAAATGATTAACCCTTCTACTTGTATAATACAGGGGTTTTGTTTGGTTTTTTTTCAGTTTGCCAGTTTTCCTGATATATCTTTTGGACTATCTTTCCACCTCTTCCTGCTCCCTCAGTTGCTGAAGTCTGCTTTTTTGGAAGCCTGTTACTTTAGTTTCCTGTTCTGGCCTCTTCTCATATTTAGCTTTTTGATAGAAAGCAACTCCTTCCCTGTTCTTCAGCTTTTTGCAACATCTTGTCAATAACTTTTATGTCAAAAGAGTAGCAACAACAAAAACAAGTTCTTCTTTCTCCAGGAAAAGCTTCACTAGTCTTTTAAAAAACGCCACATCTATAAATCAATGTGTGGTTTTACCCCATGTAATTTCTGCCCTGAAGTTTTACTTTATTTTCTTTCCTTTCATCTTCCAAATTTTGTGTGCTACATGGGTCTTTGCTGACAATACACATGAATTTTGTAAATGTTTCCAGATATTTCTGGGAGTTCTGTTGACTGGATTGGAATAGCTGGAATGACTGTGCAGACTGGCATTTTGATTTGGATTTTTGGACTTGGAAGGCAATAGGGACTCAAGAGGGATGAAAAAGGGAGATGGCATCAAAACTGCCATCCAAAACTGCAACACCAAAAGTCCTGCCACTCATTCTTCCTCCCATATCTCCCACTACATCCAATAACAATGACTTTATCTGAATTTTCAATTCCAGACCAGCAGGTAAGGTGGTCCATAGAGAAGACAGGAACTAACATCAGAAAAATTTGCTCATGGGACCCAAAGCCATCCAGAGCCTTGAGGTGACCACTCAAACAATTTATTTAAAACAAGCATGTTAGCAGCACCAGATGGCCTTTGAACAACAGGAAAAGTGTTTTACTGGGATGCACACTAGAACACTGAACATTTCAAACCAGAGAAAACTCAGGATGAAACAGAATAGGAGTCTGAGGGGGCTGCACAGAAAACTACTACTCTGCTTTTTTGAGAGAGTATTTTTTCCCAGTTTCTTCCCAGGATGGTGACCACATGACTGTCTGCAGTGGAGCAGCTGTTAGGTGCTACAAATGCCACAGAGGTCTTGCTCTCTCAAGGATCCCTTTTTTTCCTTTCTTGGTTTATTGTAGTTGTGTTTTGGAAGAGGGAGTGGGGTGGGAGGCACAGGAGTGGCTCCTGTGAGAAGGTGCTGGAAGTTCCTGTTCTGGCCCCACTTCTGACCAAGGCTGAGCAGATATGGGAAGCTTGGATGCTCCTCTGTGAGTAACATATTCAAGAAAGGGAAAATGAAACTGAAAAAAGACCTGTAGAGCAAAGGAAAGGAGAAAGTGAGAGCAAAGCCAGAGCAAAGACACCAAGGTCAGTGAGGAAGGAGGGGCCAAAGGTGCCTGAGCAGAGATTTCCCCAGTGCCTGTGGTGAGATGGCAGCTGTGCCCCTGCAACCTGTGGAGGAGCACGGTGGAGCAGACCCTGAAGGACCACTGTGGGATACACATGGATTTTAGCTCTTGAAGGATCACAGACATGTAGCTGCTTCTAGGGAGAATTACAGGTGGGCAGATGTGGGGCTGTAGACTGTGCAAGATTATGGGGAGGGGCTGACGTGGATCTGCAGCCAAGGAGGACCATGTACCAGGGGAGGTGACAGTTCCACAAGCAGTCTGTGACTGTGTGGGCAGGCTGAGAGACTGCCCTTAGTGGGATGGACACCTGGTGGAGGGGTTTGTGAAGCTCTCTCCCATGAGAGGGTCCCTGCATTGGAGTGGGGAAAGGCTCTAAGGAAGCTTGAGGAGGAAGGAGCAGCAGACACAACAAATGGTGAAGTGATCTGAAATCCCAAATCACTGTACCCTTGTGCCAGTGGAGGGGAGGTAGGAGTGATGCAATTTGGGACTGGGAAGAAGTGAGAGGTGGGAGGAAGGTGTTGAAACCTGGTTGTATGTTTTCTTTCCTCTGGTAGCTTAATTTTTTTTTTTTTTTCTCTTCCCAAAATGAGTCCAGCTGTCTTTGCCCATTACCAAAACTGGTGAGTGAAAATCACCCTACTCTTGCCTTGATTAATGAGCCTGTGTATGGATTGTCTCCTTCCTGTCCTATAGTGATTGTAGGGAGGAGGTGAGTGAGAAGACTCCTGGTTGGCACCATCTTGACCTAAACTGTGACATTCCCATACCAGAACCTCCACACCCACTGTCACCCTGCTCTGCTTACTGTTTTCTTCCAGTCCTTGCATCTGCCTCTCTTTCTTGCTTTCCCTTCCTTCTTCACTTTTTCTCAAAAGTGGGGAGTTTCTTCACTAAAGGGAGGTCAGTAGCTTCCAGAAAAAGAGGAATCTTTTCTCTCTGGCAAGCCACAGGCAGTTTTCCTCCCAGCAACCTGTGTGTGGAATTTTGGCATAATGATGAAAAGCAAATGCTCTCCTAAGCTTACCTGAGTGTAGGACACTGAAGAGACATTGCCCATCCTATCCAGCAGCAAACATCTCAGGCTCACAGCAACACAGATGTTGGTGTACAACTACGGATCCAAGTAAACAATTGTTTCCAGGTTTGATATATTGCACTAGTAAATATTCCATTAGTGGCAGAAGTGGCACAGATGTCTTCCACATCACCTGTGCAATGTCCCCATCCTCTCCTACCTGGTGGCCTGTGCAAGGGCTGTCTTGCTCTCTGGCTAGTTTGGAGCACACTGACTGGCCAGGCAGCGTTCACATCCTGCTTGGCCAGCTGGCAGCTGCCATCTCCTCACTGGGTGCTCTAATTTGGTACCCACTACTGATTTTATGATGCCATTTGTCAAATTTGACTGAAAGTGGCTAGGGGGCTCAAAAAACTATTGAGGAGGAGGGACTGACAGACAGATCAACAGATGAACAGGCAGATGGACAGTAAGTATGACTGCTTAAACCTCCCTTTTGTAGGAAGACAGTCTGAAAATAATATAAAGTGAGACAAATGACTCTTTTTTTTACCCCTAGAGATATTAATCAAAATGAACAACCATGAAAACGTCTCTATTTTTGTGGTATTTTTCTGCACACAGAAAAATAACAAAAGAAAGAAAAAGATATTTCAAGCCAGAATAGTGCATTAGTTTGCAATGAGGTTGATGAGCTGCTTTTGAGTTGCCACAGATTATACCTGTTCACTGTGTGTGGTTGCAGTGTGAACTATGGAGAAAACTCTCTCTTTTACCACTGTAGCTTTTGCCACTCTACTTCTGCCTGGGAGAACTGCAGTGAAGCCTCAACAGCGAGGCAGGGATCAGAAGAGAGGGATGGGTGAATGATCAGGAAGTATCTGGAGAAAAGGTACAGAAATGTAATTTAAATGGAAATCCCCAGATTCCTTGAAGGTTAAATGAAAATGTCTGTGATCTAACAGAATGAGTTTGGTACTCCAGCATGTAGGTAGCCTTACTGTGTTCCTGTTTTAGGTATTTGTGCAGTGCCTAAATGTCAAAAGCAGTAATTAAAATTCATATAAAGATTATGGTCTTACCTAACAGGGATGATTCACCAGCAGTCATGGGACCTGTCAGAGAAGATTGATGGAGAACTTTCAAAGACCCAGAAGTACCCTGAGTATTGTATAAAGGATAGACAGAGACCTTTCATCGGAGGCAAAGGGAAATACATCAAGTACTGCACACTCATTTCAATTGAATGCTTTAATCTATAGGAGTCCTAGGTCTGTTTTTGAGCTCCAGGATTAAAAATAACTGCATTTGTCAGTGTTTATCAGATACCCAAACTGTCCATTCAACCTATATACTTAATTCCACATCACTTTTTTCTCTCCTCCAGTGGGTTATCTGCAATAAAGCCAAGCCAGTAAAGATGGAACAATCTTTTGTTTCAGTACACACAAAATAGAATAAGTGTAAGCTACTTCTACATGGGATCAAGGGCAAGTGGAAATCAATCATGGTAAAATAATTGATTGACATGATCTTTATACAGACCTTTCATTGGTGTTTTCTGTGTAGCCTATAAGCAGCAAAGACTGGACACACACAAAAATGGGATGATACAAATTCTTTATATAGCTCTGTTAAAAATTTACAGTCCCACAAAAAGCTTTGGAGGTCTCAAGCTGTACTGAAGGAGGGGAAGCAAAAGTCACTCTGGAGGCTCACTAAAAAATTTCTCTGCTAATAAATGTTGTTGCTTAAGGAAGCACTGCACCAAGGCTGTCAACCTGTCGAAGACAACATTACTTCAGTTAAAGATGCTCTCAATTCTTTTCTAAAAAGAGATTTTCATGCAGGATGTCCAGGCAACTAATACCAGCAATATTTATTACTCACAGTCTAGGTTCTTCTTTGAACTCTGAGTCTCTTTTATCGTATTTCTTTCTATCTCCTTTCTTTATTTTAATTTGCCTTAACCATCACCTCTAATTTTCTCAAGTCACTGGATTTATGCCATTTCAATAAATCTTTGCTGAAAGGAGTACACTCACAATGCCTTTCAGATTCATGCTGGTTTTCAGGGCCTTCATTTTGCAAGCAAAAACATGGTGATGAAATGAGCCACCATATATTTTATACCATCACTTCCTGGCCTGGAGACAGACCACAGTTTGATAGGCACCTTTGCTGCACCCACCAGAAACATGCTTAAGCACTATTGATAACACACTTTCCTGATTTCTTCATGGCCCATAAGACAATGAGAATTCCCAATGAGAATAAAATTAATTCAGATGCCAGGAAGAGATTTTAAATTAGGAAGGACTTAGAGATTAGAGGTATATTGTCTTACTTAGAATCTGAACGTATTTCATGTGGAAATCTTTGAGAAACAGTAAACACAGAAGCTTCTGGGGCTATTTTCAGTCATTTTTCAGACTAAAACAACATTTTTTTGGCCTAATGTGGTTTACTGACTTTATTTGAAGGAGTTTTATTGATCTCACTGAGCTTTCAATCAAACATCTGCAGAGCCATGACACAAGGGAGCTGTCTGGAAACTCCTCATGGAGGTCAGCCCAGTTCTGGCTCCAGAAGGGAAATTAGTAATGGTATGAACTCAGACAAAATGCTTCACAATGTTACACTGAGGATGAGCAGGCAATGATGAAGCACCAACCCTGTAGCTGCCCAGGAAGGAAGACAGCAAAACAAGAAAGTCGAGGAATTAAGTTTTTCCTCATTTCTCCTGTCATTGGTGGTTCCTGCTAAAGGGACATCCTGCTAAAGAACTTTGTGCTATTTTCTTCTCACCTCACCCTTAGTTATTTCCCATCATATTTTCCATCAGTCAGAGAAGAAAACATATTAATGAAAGTCAGTAAAAGCAGGAGAGTCTCTCATTTACTTTCCCTGCAGAGCTTACAAACTGTAAGAAAAAATGGGATGCAAAAAGATACCAAACTAGATTTCCTTAGCTTTCACTGAAAAGAAAATGCCTTATGTTTGTGAAAAACAAAAAATGTAGAAATAAACTCCTGGAACTTTCCATGAAGAAATTCAATTAATATTCAGAAAATTGAAGCAGTTTTTTTAAAGAGGTGATTCTTATTGCCAAAGTTGATCTTATGAAATTTACCCTCCTTCATGAAATCCAACCAAAAAAAAGAGAAAAAATCTTGGGCAAAAA
Organism: Phaethornis superciliosus; assembly: GCA_023637945.1. NCBI lineage: Eukaryota > Metazoa > Chordata > Aves > Apodiformes > Trochilidae > Phaethornis > Phaethornis superciliosus. The sequence continues at coordinate 48,675,158 of JAJQWJ010000002.1, read as the reverse complement.
ACCTGGTAGCAAAAGTAATTGAAGCAAGAAACAGCTGAGTTAATTGTCTTGCTTTTTAAAAGAAAATTAAATTTGCTCAACAAAAAGGGATAGTGAAGGAAAATGAAAGTTCTTTTAGAAAAATAAAAGAGAAAGGAAGACTACTTTTTTAACTTTCCATCAGAAGTGGATCTGTTTCAGGACACAGGAAGCGATCTGCAAATCAAACACAGTATTCCCTAAAGTTCTTTGATCACATTGCTGTGGATTAATTCATTATATATATATTAATATATATAATTATCTTTTCCCAACTGGGTCAGTTTTGCACTGTTACTGTTACTCATGCAGCATTATTTCTGTTAGCCATTAAGCCATTAGAGGAGCTGCAGCCCTTATGCAAAAAAACCCATACTCCCTTATGCAGAAGACAAAGACTTGGACCCAATGTGATGTTTCCATATTGTGACACTCTAAGTAAAAGAAAAGCTTTTTAGTTTACAGTTTTCTGTAAAAGATACTTCCCTCTACAGTAGTCTCTGTGATATAGGTCTTTAGATGATTTGTTTTTTAAGGACAGGGAATTACTCTTTGGCTAACCTCATGTCAGTAAGTTAAATTTGCTGAGAATTGCTCCATGATCAGTACTCAAACTGTCAGGAAAAGGTGTAGATCCTTACTAACACCAAGCTGGCTGACAATGGCATGCCTTTTGGGATCGTCCTTAGCAGTCCTCATCTGTTTTTCTTTCCCAGTTCAGATGTAACCACAGTATCTCCAATGGCAAAGTCTAGGGCTTTGAGTACTGTGTTCCTGTAAGTCACAGTTCTGCCACAGCATAAGTGGTTAACATTATAACAGCTTCATGTATGGTCTATGGTATAAGGTTTGCACCAAAACCTTTTCAAATATATTTAAATGTTGTTTGAAAGTGCAATTAAACAGAAAGGGGCACTGCCAGTGTGAGAAGTAGTTTTTTTCTGCATGTGTGTAAATGTCATAAATGCTACAGGAAATGAATTGTTCAGAACCACTTTTGTGGTTCTCACATGTCATACCCATTTATTTAAGCTGTAGTAGCTGGGAAAAAGGTTTGGGACTGGTAGTAGAGATTTTACAAAATGACCAATGTGATCTTTATAGACTGGGTTTTTTTGTACTCTGAAGCTTTAAAATAAGAGACTTAGACTGAAGGTCTGGATTTTTAGAGCTTTCTGATGGACAAACCTTTTAGTAAATGTCAGTCTGAAAAAAGAAGAAAGGGACTTCTCAAAGGTTAATTTTTCTGATTTGGTCACAAGAAGGGAGCCTTACAATAGCCCCTCCAAATCTTCATTGTTTTCAGGACTATGCATCTGTACTAACCTTGAGTGCAAATCCCGCACAGCCTCTCAGTTTTAAAATCTTTCTTGGACTTGCTCTTTCTTGTCTTGCATATCTCCTCTCTTTCCCAGCCCTTGCCCTCTACCATTCCAGATTTGTGGAATTGGCTTAAGTTGTTAATTGAAATAAGGAACTTCTGGGACAACAATATGTCATGGGGCTGCCTTTCCCTGAAGCTTGGGCTGTGCAGAGCAGCCATGTACATCACTTCAGCAGCTCACTGATGCACCATTTGCCGTGAGGTCCCTGGCTGGTGCATCTTTGCTGCTATGCTTGTGCTTTGGTAACTCAGTCTGTTACTAATTTCTGTTAATTTCTGTTACTGTTAATTTCTGAACACCTTTTCTATTTTTGTTATTTTTTTAACCTGGGAAATCAATCTGAGCAAGTTTACACCTCAGATACAATGGAGCTGTATTGCCCAAGTCTTGATGTACTTTCCTATTTGGTGTAAGAGGTACATCTTCTTGAACAGTCTGATGAAATGTACTTAGAAAGAGATCTGAATGCAAAGTTGAAAATGTATGTAGGATAACAACTTAAAAAAGAAAGAGAAGCAGATCTTAATACAAGAAGCAAAGGTTTAAGAAACTTCTGAGGCCAGGTCATTTGATTCCAGAGGTAATGAAGCACTAGAAACAAAGTCTTGCAGTATATTATTTTAAATAAAAATGATGGAAGACAAAGAAAATATGTATGTTGACTGAAGGAAAGATGAATGGTTCAGAGGAGACAATAATTGACACAGGATTTCAGCTACAGCATGATTTACGTATTAGCACTGCCTTTTTATTCTTAAAATTTTAAAATAAAAACAGATGCTTTTTATTTTTTCCATCCCCCACCATGCCCAGGTCTGGTCCTGGAAAGTTGAGACATTATTTCTAAGGAGGATCTATGGTGGGTGCTGTCATCAAGACAGTATTTGCAGCTGTAGTTTGGAGAAACTATTGCCACAATGTCTAATGTTAGGAAGTTGCACTCTGAGTAAGAGCACCACATGATCTAACTCCTCTCTGACTGTTATTGTTTGTTTAAAGTGAGGAATTGGCATTAGGAAAAGGAAGAGACAAAGTCTCTGCCTTTGTTTTAACCTTTCCTTTTGAAGAAGGAATGCTTTTGTGTAGTGAAGCTCCTACAGCAAATCTGCAAATGGAACACTATGTACCTTGGGGGCCTCAACAGATTTAACTTCCTTATTTATCCATTACTTCCACTTTCAAGACACGGATGGAAACTTCAGGAAGAAAATTCAACATACCCTTCAAATTTTGTTACGTTTGAGGCATTCTTTTCAGTTTCATGAATTCCCAGAAAGTCGTCCCTTTGCTATTGTTAAAAAATTTCGACCACTTCTCCTTATGTGTGTTCAATAATTATTGCGTTTTTAACCAAGGGTTTGACTGGAATTTATGTAGGGGTTTTATAGGAAGGGTGGAAAAGATACAACTTAGGTTACTTTTTAGAAGACCTAATTTTTTTTTTTTCATGGACTTGCAGAAAATTTTGCCTAACCTGATGAAAGATTGTTAATATTTTAGAACACAGAGAATGGGAAAATATCCTTTAATAATGGAATGGGAGGCATCAACAAAACCATTTTTCCTTTTAATTTTTTCTATTGCACTGTTGTGAAAGGGTGCTGAGAGACAAGTTGGTGCAGCTGAATTTTGGGACTAATTGATGCAAGTTTTTACCTGCTGTACTACAAATTATCTGGGAAATCATACCTTGTTGATTTTAATGTTTCTTTTTAATGCATCTTCACATCCTGCAGCATTTTTGGTCATAAATTAAACACTAGACTGGTGTTTGTTTAGCAACTGAAACATGATCAAGGGTAAACGATTGTTTTGGGTGGCCAAGCATCCAGAGAAAAGAGAATAGAGAGCTTCAGGCATAGCTATAATCAAAAACCTGATTGTCTAGAAATGAGAATCTCAAATGAAGCTCGGCTATCCTTGGTCATTGTGAATTATGTTACACCATCCCAGTTTCTACTACTTTATAAGGTGATAGTATTACTGAATCAACAGCGTTGTGAAAGTCAAGATGAAAACTTTATTGGCTCATATTTCTTTGATAATACTGACTTCCAGCTGGAGGGATTTGGTTATGATGTGAGCAGAGGGAAAACCTTATGGGTCCCTGTTGTATCCTGCCTTGAGAAGCCACCTGTGGCTGGTCTGGGTATGAACTGCTGCTGCTTGGCTATTAATGCTTGATATCTAAGCCCAGAGAAATTGTGTTATCTCCCCTCTGGCCCAGGGTAGTCTAAAATCAGCTATGGACATGGCTGCAGATGGTGAAACAGCTCTGTGTTGTATATAATAAAAGATGCATTATGTCTCATAGAGAACTTGCATTTTACAGGCAGAAAAGTACATGTGTGTTCTGCAGTAAAAAAGCTATCTAAAGAAATGTTTTATTTTAATATATTTTGCTAACAAATTGCTAGAATCATGGAGCCATCAGAATTTTTCAGCAACTTTAAGCTGGCATTGATTGCTTTATGGCTTTGAAAATACATTTTATCCCAGCATGATGCAGAGGGTGCTGAAGTTTCCCGATGCCAAACCAGAGGTGTGGTAAGATTAAGTGTAGAAGAGCTTTCTCTGTCATTCTCCCATGTCTTCAGACTCAGCAGTGACTCCATGGAGCTGTGACAGTGCTGGGAGCAAACACCTCCCACTCCTGGAGCAGCTTTGTGCTCCATCAGACCCCCAGGAGCTTGGTTTCTTTGATAACCTTGGAATGGGGTGGTCTGCCTGTGCCTGCCCATCTAGCCAAGACTTTGGGGCAGCTTTCTTGCCTTTAACAAACAATATATGTCTGGCTTTACTGATAAGTGGATAATGGCTGTTACAGCATATTGTGCTGAATAGCAGAAAGGTTTTTCACCACATCAAGCTGTCACTAAAGCAAGAAAAAATCCTATGAACATTAAAAGTGTAAACTGGTAGTGATAGCCTTTATTATCCCTTCAGACAGTAATGGCAAGTTTTTAAAATGGCTTCTCAGCTGGCTGATCTCATGAAGTAAAGCAATTATGAGCCAGGTAACATTCATTGCACAAACAAAAATCTCTGGGAAATGTATTGTTTATTGTTTTCAGCATCTTTACAGATCATAGCAATACTCTCAGTAGAGCAGAAAGATGTAGTACTAAAATCAAAGTCAGGGAGAAAACCAGTTCACACTGTCCTGAATATGCATGCTGTTGTAGCACAAAAAACTGTCAAGCTAATTTTTAATTTGTAGACATCTGTGCTAGACATGTGGTTGCCAAGAAAAAAAATAAAATCAAGGTGTGTGTACACACCTAAGGAACACTGACAAGGACAATGTTGTTCAGATTTGAAAACAAGGTTCCTAACATTCCATTTCAATTCATAATACACGTGGTTTTTTTATTTTTTAAAGTAAGATATCTGAGCAGATGATGTTCTGCTGTGGATAATGAGAAAGCTATTATTCAGCAGTGGTTTAAACTTCCCTGCATTGAATTGACCTATGAGACCTCACATCAGCATGGAGGAGAAGCTCCCAGGGGGAGCTGCAAGCAGAAGAAAGTGGAAAGGGCTTAAACCTGATCCACAAGAGCAGATTGTCTTGGAGAGCCCATGTTACCCACATGTGCTGGCAGCAGGCAGTGCACATTGCCCCCATATGAGCCATCAGAGAGAGTTCACTCTGTCAGTGTTTTTCTCTTCACCCATCCTGTGTCTGTCATGTCTATATCGGTTTTAAGTTGTCAGTGGACTGGTTTGGTCCCATTAGTGACAGATCAGTGCCTATCATGTTCGTGTTCCTTCTTCACCTGCACCCAGACATGAGTGGAATAAACTCTGGTGATGATAATAGGGAAACAGGTTTTGAAGTGATTTAGATGAGAGATGATTTGGAAGAAAATGGCTTTGAAATGAAGCAGAGGGAAGACCAGACTGAGGCTTAGTTGGATGACGGGGGAAAACAGGCTTCTCTAATTAGTCCTAATGAATTATAGTAAACATAGGACAATATCTCCCTAGCTTCTGGAAATGAAGGGGTAATTACATCTGGAATAAGCCTCAGTTTAAATCCTAACTTAAATGCAAAGGATTATTTATTTTGTGAAGGTTGAGTTATGTCAGGCTGTGCAGCTGTCTTAGTGACCAAGGAAATGGTCATTAAATGAGCTATTACCAGCAGAAAGGGCAAGGGAATCAAATGTCATATTTTCTTTTAAAATATCCTAGGAATAATATGTTAGCAAGTCTTATGTTAGTACCAAGTAAATAAGGAGAAATGATAATTAGGAATAAAACAAATAAAGCGCATGATATTTTGGAGGGTATCTGTCATATTTCAAAGGTAGAAATATATGCCTGGCTAACTTCTTTTAATTCTTTAGACTGCTCAGCAAAGCAATAAAGAACAGAGAATTGAGCTTTCAAAAATACTTGGGCAAAGGCTTTCATAAGAGGTCCTGAAAGACATTAATGATGCATAAGGTAAGATGTAAAGCTTTCCTGCTGGATTAAGCACTTGTTTGAACTATTGAAATTTAAGGGAATTTTTAGGGAAAAACTAAAGCAATAGTTATTCCAAAGAGAAACAGCTTATATGAGGTAAATGAGGTTTCTCCCTTTCTCTGATATAATTGCATTGAATCTCTGTCACACTGGGTGAATTTATTACACCTATCCTGTAATTACTTGCAGTAGTTACTTCTACCATCCTTTCAATTATCAAATTATATGTACAGAGGTTTTTATCTTAGACTCTACCTGTATGAACTGATTTTTGCATGATGATTATGTACCAGAGATAACATAATTTTGCAAAACTTGAGCCAGGATGTTTTTTGCTGAGGGAAGAGATGAAGAAAAAGTAGCTCCTTTTTCTATGTTGTTAGTGTCCTCTTCCCTGTAAAGTTCTAGAAGTCCTTTGCTTCAGCAACAGTAATTACAGCTTGTTTTGGTATGGGTTTCTTGTTGGTCCAACATTACTCAGTTTCGGACAAAATGTAGCTCTCCAAGGGAAAACATGTGAATAGTGACTATGACAGCGATCAGCCTGTCTGATGTTCTTATGATCCAGCCCCCCTTCTTCCCTCAGCCCTGTAGAGGGAAGATGCCCATGCTGGGAGAGTAAACTTGGATGGAAGTACTTGGGCATGATTAACCTAAAGAATCTCGCAAGATTGTAGTGCTGCTGTGACAATTCTACTTATATTTTTTTCTAAAGCACTGCAAATATATTATTAATGATATTTTATAATATATACCATATGATATTATTATAATTATTTATATTAAAACACAAAATATTAACAGATAAAATATTAATAGAGAATCTTGAAACAAACTCTTCTATTATGAAGAGTTGTTTTGTTTTGTTTTTGCTGTTTTGTTTTGTTTTCCTCTTTTTATTTTATTCTAACTGGTCAAATTATAAACCAGTTTCAGTGAGTACTAATATTTCTTTTTCTGACATTTAATTTTGCGTACTCCTTCTTCTCAAAAAACAGAAACAAAGCCCAAATGAAACCCCACTGAACACCCACTTCAAAAATTTTAGGTTTTGGGTTTCCTTGGGTTCCTTGGCACTTTGGCTTAAGGTAGATCTTTTTTATTTTAAGGAAGCTTTTTTCACAAGTCCTTGGAAAAACTAATACAACTAATAAGCCTTCTACAGTGGATTTCTAGAGAATCATTAACCAGAGATCTGTTGCCGTGGATACTGAGACAGGTAGCCTACTTAAAAAAAACAAAACCAAAAAGAACAAAAAAATAGCCACACAGACACAAAACCAAACAACCCAAAACAATCTGATCTTTTTCAAAAGTGAGAAGCTGCAATCTTTTTCCTCTTGTAACAGGAGATGTTGCATTTACAGAAGACATGAAGAAATACAAAAGAAGCAATGTGGTACTAAAGTAAGCTTTAAGGGTTGCTTCTACCTAACCTAAAGGCTACAACATAATCCTCACATAGAAAGACTTTAACAATGAAGTAATCTATAAGTAATGAATCAGTCTTTTACAAGGCCAGAAATTTGGGGTTGTCATTGTCACAGGGAAATGCTCTCGTGGATGTTGTGTTACACAAATTTAAAAGTAACTCTGGCAACTTAAGGGGTTTCATTTTATATTTCTGTTTTTCTGTTTTATGTGTTTTTCTGCTAGGTTTTTGTCATGCCATCATCAAGAAGAAGATGCAGAGCAATGCACAAGAAAAGAAAAGAGGTTGTGGAACCAGTGTCAGTAACAAATATGCAGAAATTGCAGATGGAGCCTGAGCTCTGCATAGAGAGCTCTTTGAGACCTGTGTTGGGAGTGGTGAAGTCCCCGGTTGTCTCTGCACATGGAGGCAGGATGGAGAGAGTAGGGTGGCATGTCCACTTTGTGCTGGTGTGAGGACCCTGTCACATCACCCAGAAAGATGTGGTCCTAGCTGAAGGGGGAACTGGGAGAAGCAAAATCAGAAGTGTTTTTCCTGTGCTGGCAGCCTCTCATCAGGGGCGAGCCATTAGTGAGTCAGCTGGGGTCCAGGCTGCTTCCCCCCCTCTAGGGCAGACAGGTTCCCTCTGGGCATTGTTGTAGGTTTCTTATAAATGCCTTTTCCATTTCCAGTGCTCACCTGAAGAGTTAATTAGAGAGATAACCTTGTATCTGCTTTCGGTAGCACTTAATGAGCCCCGAAATACAAATAAAGTGAGAGCTGTAGCTGTTTAAAATATTCCTGCTGCTACATTACTGAGTACAAGGGGACAAACATAAGGGCAGGAAACCTCTGATTAAGACCAGGTTTCTATGGTGTACATGACTCAAGCCTCAATGTCTGAACTCATCTGTGGCTCAGTTTTAGCCCTGCTCATGAGGCCAAGCTTATGCCTGAATTTTTCATCCATTTGTGCCCTTTGAACAAAACAGGATGCAAAACTGCTCTGATGTAAAAGTTTTAATACTGGTATTCATCATAGTGACATAAAATGGTGTTTATTGGGAAATACCACATGGTGCCACAAACTTGAACAGAACGGATGTGTGAGGGAGACTCTCTGGGACTGAGGACAAAGGGAGCTAAATTACTGCTACCTTCCTCTGTATTTGCAGTATGTCATGTGGAACAAAGAATCAGACTGGGAAAAAAAATCTTTTTCTTTTTTGAATACAGATATTTTTCAAGTGTCTTCATGGTCTCTACTAAATAATGACAGTAACACAGGTAGTGCCCTGAGAATGAGGTATAGAATTCCTGTTTGAAAAAGAGAAATGAAAATTGAAACAGCTCAAGTGGTACAGGGACTTGCCTTGGGCAGTTCTGTTTTAGAACCCATGTTTTGATGCCTGTGTGCTGTGAGAATACAAATATTCTAAATCCCCCATTATTTTGGTGTTTCTGCCCACATAAAATATACATAACTTTACTAACATGAAATAATATCAAATTCAGTCAGCCACAGGCAAGAAAGGTGAGAAAGAAAAATTTTGACTTTAGCTAGTTCATATATGAAGGGCTGGAGAAAAGGATCATAGAATCCTAGCATATAGTTTCATTTCATGCCATCCAGAGGGACCTTGGCAGGCTTGAGGTGCGTGAATTTCATGAAATTCAATAAGACCAAGTACAAGGTTTTGTACCTGGGCAATATCAAGTACAATTAGAATTTCTGCTGAGAATGGATTGAGAATGGCCCTGAGGAAAAGGGCTTGGGGGTGCTGGTTGGTGATAACCTCACCATGAGCTGGCAATGTGCAATTGCAGCCCAGAAACTCAGCCTTGTTCTGGGCTGCATCAAAACAAGTGTGGCCTGAAGGACAAAGGAGGTGATTCTCCCCATCTGGAGGAAGGACATGGAGACCTTGGAGAAAGTCTACAGGAGGGCCACAAAGATGACTGGAGTACTTGAGCACTTCTCCTATGAAGACAGGCTGGGAGAGCTGGGGTTGTTCAGCCTGAAGAAGGGAAAGCTCTGGAGAGAACTTATAGAGGCCTTCCAGCACTTCACAGAGCTACAGAAAAGCTGGGGAGGGACTTCTTACATGGTCATGGAGTGATAGGAGAAGGTGAAATAGTTTTAAGATGGAATAGGGTAGATTTAGATTAGACATTAGGAAAAAGTTCTTCACTATGGGAATGGTGAGACACTGGCAGAACTTGCACAGAAACTGTGGATGCCCCATCCTTGGAAGTGTTCAAGGACAGATTGGACAGGACTTTGATCAACCTAGTCTAGGGCTTGAACTAGATGAATTTGAAGTTCCCTTCCAACTCAAACCATTCTGTAATTCCATAATTCTATGACATATGAAGGTCTGGAGAAAAGGATGCCATGTTTCATATTGTTAAGGCTAGACTATAACATAATTTCTGAAACTCCAGCCTATTCTGGGAGATTAAGACTCATCTCCCAAAAGATACCAGCAAAAGGTGAAATCTGGTGAAGAACAAGGTACTGGGGAACACTGGCTCCTTATTACAACCCTTTCGTCTGGTTTTGGCACTATTAATCTTTTTTTCCCTTGTGAGAAAAGCACATCCCACTGCTAGGATTCATACAGACAGTTTTGGTATTCTTTCCAGGCTTTAATATGATAACAAGGGTAATGTGCTTACATTTCTTTTTGTTGTTGTTGTTGTTGTTGTTGTTGTAAATAGCAGTGAGCCTCACCTTGCTCATGACCTCAAGCTGTAAAGCTGCTGCGTGTAGTGGGTGCTGTGGTTGTTATGCATGTTTTGTGTTCTGGGTCACAGGTATGACAATATTGTGCACTAGCAACTGCTGTACGTGGCAACTACCTGTCTCCATAGCTAAATCTAATCTAGTTGACAGCTTTCTAATGAAACTTGGATATACCTTATGAAAAAGAGTGACAGCCGCTTTTCCTCACGGCTTTCTGCGCTGTTTCTGCGAGCACTCCGAAATGTTTGCTGGAATCAGGAATGAGCATGTTTTGACAGTGTCACAGTCAACACTATCATTCCTGTAGAAGACTTTATTAAAAATGACAGTCCCACCAAAAGTTCACCTGCTGGTTCAGGCAGTTTCAGTAAGGCAGCTCTTGGAGGGGCTCCCACAGCATCTGGGATCAGGTTCCATCAGCCATCAGCTACAGCCTGGCGGTTCAATGACAGCTGCTGTCTCACCCAGCTCTGCCCCTGTTTATCCAGGCTGCAGTGCCCCATGACACAGCACAGCACCCCATAGAAATGCTGGCTTGTGCCTGAGCACCTTGCAGTGGTGCTGATGGGAGTTGTCTGAGCAGGATTTCTGCCAGAGGCATCGCTCTGCACAGCTGCAGCAGAGCCGCATGGGCCCCTTTCACCTTTCCAGCTCAAGCGCCACTGCACAGCGTGGGCACATATGTCTGAGCCCACCTTTAAGAGGTATTTATCTGTGAATCTGAATGCTGCAGCAGATAACTAAAGTCACTGTTGCTGAGGGGCAAATGACAAATTCCTAACGGCAAAATCTCTGTGCAAAAGTCACAGCGAGTCATCCTGAGGCCATGAAAAGGACACAATATGCTAGCATGAAATGTCACCCTATAATATAAAGTAAATAATAAAATTATGGATTCATAAAAACTCTGAAGGAAAAGGACTAAAACAGTCTTGTTTTATTCTCTGAAAACTGTTGCCTCCTTATGTTGCTTTCATTCAAATTACATTCATGTGCTCCTTAAAGGTTTTCCCTTGGCAGTGTAAGTCTAAAATTTTAGTATAAAGAAATAAAATGAGAAAAATACATCCCTTGGTAGCCTCACATACAGAAATGGAGGAAAACTGTTCTGGAGATTTGCTTCACTGCTGGGCTGTTAATTCAAGCCAGTCAAACCTGAAATTACTTTTCTTGGTCCAGTTCCAAAGCCCACTGAAATCCATGGTGAGGCAGGGGCTGAGTTCTGGTAAGGCTGTCGATCAATTTGATGGTTTATTTGGAATTAATTTGATGGTGTTAAGCAAGGTTTTGGGTGACAAGTGTTCAGATTGCAGTGTGGGCAGTCCACTGGCCCATTGTATGGGCAGTGCAGGTACTCACTGGGGTGGCTTTGCAGTGGGGGGCACACCCCTGTCTGGGACTTGCCCTTCTCAAGACACTGAAGAAACCATGGAAATGCAGGGATATAACTTGTTCTATATCGTGCCTGTTCTCCCATACCTGACATACATTAGATCTATTTTTTCAGCAGGTATCAGGCCTCTTCCATCTTAGGCTGTCAGCTTATGGGGGCAGAAAGCTATGAGGTCCAAAGCAGATACATGGAAGCAATTCCTACCTGTTTATGAATCACTCTGGTAGGTGCTTAAAGGGGAAGGCATAGTTCACAGGAGAGTTCTCTATGTCGTTCAGGACTATTGTCATGCCTGGAAATATCCCCATATTTTGGTGCTGCTACTGTGCGGCCAGCAATATCCATGACCTGGTGAGTTTAATTTATAATTTTTGAAATTATCACTGTGATCCTGCTTCTTGCTTTTGCTCTGCTCATTTTGCTCTGATTTCAAATGTTCAAGGCTGCAGTGAATTTTTATAACTTCTTTGTGGGGATGAGGGTCACTTTCTTTGTCAAGAAGAGTGGTGTGGTGGGAAATCTGGATTTAACTCACAAGACATGACAGCCTCTGCCTCAAAACTGCTGAGGTCAAAGTGAGGCCAAAGCCAGGCAGGAATTAATGGCTGCTCCAGCCTTGTCTCCAGCATGTTCAGGAGGCAATACTGCTAAAGAGCCAGGGATGAGGGAACAAGTCTCCATAAAATATTATTACACAAGCTGATAAAAACTGTCTGGCTTTGGCTGAACCTGAAACACATGTCCTTGCTGCATCTGAGCATTCCCTCAGTGGCAAACTGTCCTGAAGTTCGAGATGATGAAGCTGCTCAGTGATATTAAACATGCAACCAGCCTTGCCTGCTTGGCAGGATTTTGTGTTGTAGTGGGCCTTTACCTTTCCTCCCCTCACTCAAGGTGAAGAGACTTGTCTGTGAATCTGAAAGCCATGCAGACTCAGAGGCCAAGGAAAAAAGAAACCTATTTGACTGCACTGACATTTTTTGGTATAGCAGCTAGGAATGAAAATCCTTGTCCTCATTCCTTGTTATGTACAGACCAACTTCTGAGAATGCTCACGCTGAGAGCATTGGCCCTACTGAAGACTGAGAGTAAAAAGCAGCTAGCAAAGGACAAGAACCCTTACATATTTCCATTATTCCTTCCATCTAAATGCATCTCATGGACACTAATGGATGAGGCTGTAACATTTTACAGGCAGACAAAGACTTCAGCAAGGCTAAATAAGGAATTTTTGAAGGGTCAGTCTTGGGGCATTTGGAGAGGTCAGTCTGGGCACTTACGTAAGACAAGATGATGATGAATATGTGAGTGCTGAGAGCTTGCATTGAATCCTGGGTTTGTTCCAGGATGTGAATTCAGTGACCACTGCTTAAGTGGCATTTCTGAACATTTTCTATACGCCCGTCCTCTCGTAAGGAATAAACGTCAATGATTTAATTCTTGTGGAGTGAGGAAACACAAAAATGTCACAGCCGTGATGTAGCAGTTACTAAAGATAGTAATTTTACCCCCACTTTTGCAATTTTGGCACAATTTCCTGACAGCTGATTCTTCCTGGAGGTTTAAGACACATAAGTTTCTAGGCTGAAGAAACTGTGTAGATCCAAAGGACACATGAGCCGAAGACACATATCTGAACAAGATTTCTGTTGAACCTGCTTGCCAGCAGGGAGAGCATACCAAACTTCATCCAGGGTGATTCTCCAGAGGGCTTGCCACCAGTTTTGTCCCCATCAGGACAAGCGTGATGGACAGTCACACTGACAATTCCCTGTGCTGGGTGACAAGGAGGAGGATCCTATGAAGGAAAGGAGTACAAAGGCAAGCACACCACCCAGCCACTTCTCCCATTCAGGGAGTGCCATGAAAGCTCTTATCCAGATTGCAGAAGTCTCAATTGGTTCATAGCCTAAATGCCATTAGAACTTTTACTTCTTCTGTAGGGCAGGGAGGGAGAGACTTGTGCATCTACCAGTACTGCAGGGTCATTGCCACTGCCCAGGATGTTGGTACTGAGGCTGCTCCTTGCAATACATTGCATAGAGGATTTGTCTGCTTGGCAGCTGTTTGGTTTGACTCTATCACATAGATGCTCTGTGCCCCGGTTCCTCAGGGTGCCATACAGAGCCATGGTATACTTAGGAACCTTTCTCTGAAGTGGCTTAGGAACATTTCTTTAAGACAAGGTCCCTGAGTCTTTACAGGGGACTGAATGGAAAGTAAGCTAAAGAGCATTTTGACTAAAAATAAATGATGACATTCCCACACTGCATAATGTTGACGCATTTAACTTAAGTTTGGAGTGCAACATTGGCACATCCTAACATGTGGCAGGAATCCTGTGAATCTGCTGCAGATCCCCCCCACAGTGCTCTCGGCACCCTGCCCAGACCCCTCTGCAATCCCTATGACACTCTGCAGACACTTGTATTGGCTGGGAAAATGTCACTCGGTCCTGGTTTAGGCCAGGATAGAGGTGATTTTCTGGTTTGTACTTTTGCTTTCAGCTAAGTCTCTGGTAAGTAGCTGCACTTGCTGAAATTAACAGCAAGTTTCTCAGACAGTGTCTGCCTCTAGGACTGATAACATTCGATGTTTATAGTTACAGCCAGAGACTGGTGTGCAGAGCCAAGGACACTGCTCAGCTCTCAGGAACATTTTGCTTTCCAGAAGGAGCAACAAGGTCCCACCTGAAACCCTCCTCTGGGGAGGACCAGACAAGATAGATGTCAGAATTGACCAAACAGAGTATTCCATCCCATACACGTCATACTCAGTATAAATTTGAGGGATCACAAGGGTCAAGCTCCTCTACTCCTTCCGGCCCTCCCTGCTTCCTTCGGCATCCTGAGAGGATTCCGTTCGTCCCTGTGCCTGTGGTCCTGATCCCTGCCAGCCTGAATCTGTGTGTTCCTGCCCCCAGCTCCTGACTGCTGCTGACACCAGGAGTCCAGCCTGGACTTTCCCAGGGCTGCCCTGCAGCCTCGGTGGTGATGTGAGAGTTATTGGGGAAAGGGGGGAGGAACGTGGGATCACTTTTCCTGTATATTTGTATATATTTAGTAATTTTTTTTCCTATTTATCATTATTGTTTCATTAAAGTTCTGTAGTTTAGTTTCCAACCCATAAGTCTCTCTTCCTTATTCTCTCTCTCTTGCCTTTATCAGAGGAGAGAGAGATTAATATATAAATCTGTTACTCGGTTTAAATCTGTTGTTTTGCCGGGCCAGGGTTAAACCGTGACACACTGCTAGTGACTATAAGTCTCCTAATATTCTGCAATGTAATGTTCATTAGATCATGATGACAAAAGGATTTTCTTTTGGGAAAAAACTTTCAGGTGAAGCAGCTAGTTCATCACTGGACCTGATTCAGACCAGACATTTATACCTGGGACTCTCATCACCACCTTTATGTGAGACCCTTGGTACTGAGATCCCTAAAGTAACAAGCTTGTTTGATTTCTTCCTCCCCAGCTCCCCAAATCCATACCAGCTCCCAGTGACTGTTTTTGTCTAGAGCTGCTTCTGTGAGTTCATGATCCCTTGCACTTGAAGTCACAGCCTGATAGGAAAGCATCTCATTTATTAACAACCTAATATCTTCCTTTTAGTACAACAAATTGAATACTCTCATGAAAAAAACATGAAAACTCTAATGAAAAAATCACAACACAACAAACAAACCCAAACAAAATACCCCTCCCTAAAACTACAGTTCATCTTTGCCTAATGATAGTAATTTGCAGCACACATTAGCATTCTCTATTATATTTTAATTATGGTTCTAATAATTATATTTTAATTATGGGTGCACCATAAGAATAGAATATTTATATATTTTTTTGTACCTGTGTGCACTTCTTTCTGACAATGAAGTGAATACGATAAGCTTATACAAGACTGTATTAATATTAATTTTTTTCATTGTATATTTATATACATATGATATATATTCATCAGTACCTTCTTATTATGGCCACTGAAGATCCATCAGTAATGAAGAATGTAGAAACAAGTATAGATCTCAAGGATTTTTCAAGCTAATGGACATCTCTGTGAAGGATACACAAATCATTCATTGCCTAGGAAAACATGGTGCTCCAGAAAACTAAAATTTATCCGGCTTTTACATTAAATTCTGTCATCCTAAGCAACACTGTCATATAATTTTGCTTCTCAAACTTTCTTACCCTCAAAAATCTGTGTAAATACTAATTTTCATCTTTCTAATATCCTCTGGAGAGAGATCTATTTAATTGCCATTCATTTTCAGTGCTGTATCTCACTACTACTGGTAAAGGAGTATTCCTGAAGCTTGGAGGTTCACCATGGCTCGTTGATTGCAAAAGGAATGACTGCACCAAGAGGTAGTACCAAGGATCATTAAAGAGAGACAGCCATGCAGGGCACAGTGCCATTTAATCTGTGTACAATTTGCTCCCTCAGTTTAGAATAAAGGTCAGATTAGAGTAAAAGCTCTAAAACCTTTGTATGAGCATATTAGAACCACAATCTTGCACCAGCTCCTCTGGAGTAAATACATATGGTTGCAATGATTAATTTGAGCCTTGCTGAATTACATGGAGTAGAGCTCTGAATTCTTTTATTACAATGGTTATTATTTTTCCTCAGACCATCAGATCCACTGAAAAACTAATGGCATCAGAACCATCTGGGCCCGAAGGTGCTTCCAGTCACTGGTCTAATGAGAAATATTGATCAGTTATAACAGGACTCATGGTGAGGGAGCTGAAAATCCCTTTGGCGTACTTAGTGATAGCCCTGCATGTTTTCAAGAAGAAGAAAAAATATTTTTCCTTTTCAATAACTGTGGTTATTTGCAGACTGATGACCTTTTCTCCATAGGGAAATCAGAAAAAGAATATAGAAAAGGAAAAAAAAAAAAAAAAAGAAAAGAAATATGAACACTGAAAAAAGATTAAATAGTTTCTGAATCCTGCAGTTGTCCAGATGAACTCCAACCTTGTCTTCTGTTTTCTTTCTCTCCAGCTGTGTGTCTTTGAGTCCTAAACAGCTGCTAACACTTAAACTAAAGAGCCCCCATCGAAGGAAGTGCAGGCTCTGAATTTCAGATAAAACTGCTGCCAGTCTTTCTAAGCCTGTTTCTTGCACACAGATGATGTAAATATTCATTCTGTATCTGAAGTAACTGTGTTAAAAATTACAGTTCTGTCATCATTTAGACGAAGTGCCTTTCTAGTCCACTTGTTCCTGTTCTTCATTCAAAATAGTTATATATTTTCCTCACAAGAAATGATATCCTTCCATCCGACAACTGCAAAGTCTAGATTTTCAAACACACAGTAAATGGCAAGAGCCAAATGCACAAAACTTCCCCCTAACTCCCTCTCTCTTCCTAAATTCACATGCTTAGGCCAATATTATCTTTTATAAAGACATTCCAAGTTATGCTGTTCTAAGTCTGCCAAGCTTCTTTTTACTATACTATTTCCTGAAATACACAGTGCTTTCAGTTACCTGGCTTCCTCAGCTCTGTAATTGGTTGCCATCTGTCAAGTAGTCAAATGTGTACATTTTTGGCAGTAATATAAATAAATCAAAAAGCAACAAGAAAGAAAAAAAGGAAATATCAATTCTTTTTTTCTTGCTCATATATCATCTTTAAGTATTTCTCCTAGGTATTTTTGAAAGTGGGTAAATTAAATTGGCTAATGTGCAGTTAATACCTGTGTTGCTAGAAAAAGTGTGGATAAAACTGCTTCAGGCATGGGGATTTAACAGGGATAAAACCTACAAAATTTAACCCTGCTGTAGTATGTTTCAATATAAAAAGTACATTTAATATACTAACCACTATGTAAGCAATATTATTTCACAGATGATAAAATATAGTTGCTACTCCCTTGCCTGACCCATAGAGATGTGGGAACCATATCATAGCTATTTAGCAATTTCACATAGTAATTTTTAGCTCTGTGATTACTTGCAGCCTGCTTAGAACTTGCAATGGGAGTCACAAGTCTGAGCCTATGGCAGTGGATAACTTCTGAGGTCCCTCAGAATCAGTGTATGGACCCCAGAGTCTGTCTACCACAAGGTGGAAACCACAAAGTACGACAGAATTACCACTAAGACTGATGAATGAACTCAAAAGGAAGACATAAAAAGACATGTATTGGCAACACAGGAGCCACCAGCCTGATCTGAGTGAGCCATCTTTAATTCAGTGGCTTCCTCCTACTTGTGCCAAGTTTTTCAAAAGACAACATAAAATTAATCACAAGGTACTGTTGTTCAGGGGAGCTTTCATGAAACTCCTTATTTTATGCACTGAAAATAAAAATGTTTCTCTCCATTGTATTATTTATTATTTTTACAATTTAACAACATGTTTACTCATCACCAAAATAGCCTGAGCCTTCTAAATCTTCTTGAAAGTTGCTGTGCACAAGCAAAGTAAAATTTTGTGGTAAATGAGTTTGACAGTCCAGTCATGTATTTTGACAGGAATGTTTTTTTGTGTTTGGTATACACTTATTACCTTTCACTTTAGGGAACAGCTTCATACTGTTATACTGTGAGAAAAAAGTCTCAATGGACACTCAGTTTCACTTTGCAGTGGATATCAGGTTAAGGTATATTTTGAAATGCTGCATTGATGGCAAATGATGTCAGAGAAGAGATTTAGCTAGGATGCTGCTTTTCCGATTTCCATTCAAATCAGAAGTTAATATTTCCATTTATTTCCATGTCTTTTCAAATATTCCAGGGAAACCACAACAGGCATAATAAAATAAACATATATTTTAAATTTGCCTTTGCATGGCGATACTGAAATTTTAATGTTTATGGCTCATCACTTTATCATCCTGAGCATGAACTACTGACCTTGGTTAACAATGCATTACATACATGTGATTTGCTGAACAGAATGATAACTCAACCTTCACTTGCAATGTTGAAATGGAGGCGCTTATTAAAGTCAAATCAAGGAACAGTAAATGGAAGTATTCTCCCAAATAAGAATACAATCTTTTTTATCCCAGTATGGCATCCCTCGAGACAGAAGGGGCTAACCTTGAAGGAATGATTCTATGGGCTCCTCTGGCTCCCCTGTGCTCTCCAAGCTTTGCTTGTCAGTGTTCTTCTGCGATACAGGGAAATTCACATAGAAATCTTCACAGGCAAAATTCAGAACATTTTGCTTAACCACCATAACTACTAGGCCTATTCATTACAAAAAAAAAAAAAAAAAAGAAAAAGGAAACAAAATAACCCTGGGAAAACAGAGGACACGACAACAACTTGGGAGGTGCTGGTTTGTTATTTTGCTACAAAGACATCTATCCATGCCTTGAAGTGAACACCCATGTGTGCATCCTTTTCAGCTGAGATATCTGCAAAGCTTAAATGGATCTTCTGCCACATTCTGCTATGACAAATCTCTAGCCTCTCTATAGCTTCTTGTGATGGGGTTAGAAAATAGTTTTCAGGCCTTAGTTTTAATTGTATGCATAGCTAGCATTCAGTTCTGATGCACATGTTGTCCTATGTAGAAGTAGGGCAGGATGGCTACCTGGTAAAAATAGACATCAGGACTTCCAGAAGATGCAGTACATTTACTGCTGAAAACACAAAGTGTGCTCTGGCATCAGTAGACAGGAGACTAATAACATCCCAGTGCTTTTGTGGTCCTGGTCTTACCATGTTATTCACACAGTGAGCATGCAAGTGGAAAGAACGTATATTCACAGCCTATGAGTTTCACAGGTGAAATGCACATATGCTCTCATCGTTAATGAATGTGATATTCAGTACAATGTTATTCTGAAAAGTGGCCTGGTAGGAAAGGCTTCAATCAACACATCATTTAATATTACCATTTAGCTTATCTGTAGCAGTGTGTCACCTATTCTGAGCAGTAATCTACTTGATTTCCTGATAACCAGTGGCTAGACTTCTGGCAACAATATGATACATCCTGAATCTGGCCTTTTACCTTGGAACTTCTGCTTTTGAAAGTGACATTTTTGGTGAGTCTGAGGAGTAAGCTAATCATTCCCTTTGAGAGATGAAGAAGGTGGGATTTTAGACTTCTGCATGGCAGGTCTGTTCTCTGAGTGCTATATTGTATGTTTGGGTTTTTTTGTTTGGTTGGTTTTTTTTTCCCCCCCGTATGATTCTTAAAGTTTGAAAACAGCTCAGTTGTCCAGTATGCACTGCAGGAAGTTGGAGTTTGTATAATCTCCAAATAAGTTTTACTTTCCACTGTTTATCAGATTCTGTCTTTTGACCAGAGAGCATCCCTGGAAACTTGTTGCTCTGAAGTATCGGCTGTATAATCCCCAAGCATTCCCAGAGGCAACAAGATGTGGCTCAGGATGGCACCCTCTGTCCTCTCATCCTGCTTTACTTTACAGCTGAAGGTAATGCAGGGCCTCCTGATGTGACAGCATCTTGATACGTGTAGAGCCCTGAGCTTTTCCGAGATTATTTAGTGTGTGAGGCAGGAGATGTAATTCCTTTGAGTTTTATACTGCTTCAGCTATATCTTAATACCCATTATAATTCTAGTCGTCTCTAAGAAGTAAAATTCTTAGGTAGGTGCCCTTTCAACACCTCCTCTGAGTTCACTTACTGTATCTCAGTTTTGTCTTGCAGCCACAAGAAAGGCATATTTCATATTCATTATACTGCTTATGCTAAGGCACAGTACTAGCAAGAAGATATTTCAAAGATCTAACCCTATTTACTAGATATGGCTGAGCTCCCACTGAAGAAACCTTACTGCATCAAATAGCCTAGGTTCTCCTGAAGATAATAAAAGCCATGGTTTGTCAGTATACCTGAATTTTTAATATATTGCTTCTTGTTCTTAACAAGGATTTTAATATTATAGATAGATACTTGTAAAGAGTCAAAGTTACCATTTTGATAATGGTACATGATTTTCGGAGAATTTCTGCCAAGGTTGATGCTGGGAGCAGTGAAAGATTATTTTAGGCAAAGTCCCTAGGTTTCTTCTATTCAGAAGGGGAGAAAAGTGCTTTCCCTACAAGGCTGTCTATGTTTTCTCTTAATCTTCTTTGTCTTTAGATGGCATGTAGTTCCAGTGAATTAATTCTAGTGTGATATGTTGCTTGTGTATTTTATGTAATATGTAATTTTATGCTTAAGATAAAGCCCTAGTGCAATTTAGATCCACAGAAAATTTTGATTTCTGTGAATATTTTTCCTGGAATACTTTCTTAAAATTTTTAAATAGTATAAGACTTTGATGACATAAGTCCTTATGTCATGAGAAGAATAAATCACAATCTTAAATCTCAGTCTTTTTTGTGTTTCTCTACACACACACATACACACACACAAGCTACACATTTCAAACACAAAAAAGAAAGACTGGTGCCTCTACTGGAATACAGAATACAATTGCAGAATAATAATGACATTTTCTTCCCCTTATGCCATTTTGTTACTTTATCTGATGAATTCCTCTTGAATGCATATGTTGGTCTGGGATCCTCTTAATTTAATTGAATTCACAATATTTAAACCAACACAGTAAGTATGTAGAAATGGCACTTATGAAAAATAACCCCTAACCAAGAAAACTCTGAAAATACAAACAGAGCTCTGAGGAATATTGACTGCTCTTCTCAGAAGTCTAAAAATGTCATCAGTCACAGTTGTTGTTAAATAAAGTATAACCAAGGTGAGTTTCATACCATAACAGGGGTGAAAAGGAACTGATTGAAGCTGACATTAAAGAAATTCCTTAATGGTTTGTTTGGGTTTTAATATTTTCCAAGAATTTTGTGATAAAACCATTGAAAATCCATTGAATCGGTTGTTATAATTCATAACAGAAAAACAAGGGGGATTGAGACATCTAATCATAACACAGTAGTGATAACAAAACACTTTGGGTGTCCTTTAATTGATGCTGACACTGAAATGAATGATTCAGACATGGCAAGCTACTTGAAGAGGAAATTTCAGTCTTCCTAGATAGAGATGTACTGAAAGAAAATTAGGAAACTGTGTCCACAGCTGATAACAAAAGACTTTCAAATGTTGTACAATTTTTTCGTCTTTCATATTACTTTTAATTACTTTTAATTCTAGACCTGCTGTATTGCTTGCAGAGCATACTTAAAGGCATTAAAGTCAAAACATATAAGTATAGATCTCTACTGAATGAGTATTAGACATTTAAATTTATATACATGCTTAAATGTTTTGCTGGCTTTAAGCCACAGGGCAAGTTAATGTGGTCAGGAAACAAAACCATTCAAACTATTGGACTTGTTGATCATTCTTTTATGCAGAAAAACGCTGGCAGCTGATATAGGATTCACTCCAATGTCTTCAAGGCAACAGAGACTTTAAAAAGAAACAACATACATTTTCAGAAATTAGCTTGGCATTGTAAAAGTTCACCTTGACAAACGGGGAGGGAGCCAATTAGATATGTGGCAACAGACAGCTACATGAAAAGACAGACCAAACTGGGTGTTTCTGGAAAGAGCAAGATTGATGTGTAGGTTCAAAAAATGCTTATATTCATGATGGCACTACAACCAAGAAAAAAAGCACTCACAGAACACATTTTGATGCAAAAGCAAATACATGAAAACTCAGAAAGGACTGTCTAATTTTAAAAGGTGACAAATTTTTGATAAAGCCAATAACAAATTGAAAGGGAACAATAAATGAAATTATCGCTATATCAAAACTGATAATGTATTCCAGCAGAAGTCAAATAATACCAATAGCAAATCAGATGCTTAACTCTACAAAAATGAATGTATGAGTTCAACCAAAAAATCACAGCACAGCTTTGTGGGGTTCTATTACCTTCCAAGGTCCTTCTGGACTGAAGCCCCATACTTTGGGGTGTCAATCACTCCCTCTCATTTAGGATGGCATTTTCTGGCAACTTCTTCTGTCTCACTGTGTACATCATCAATGTATATTTTGAAAAACACTGGCCTCAATTTTGGTGTCTGAAGTAGATCACTACTGACCAGCTACCAAATGGGTGTTGCCCCCTTGATGGTCTGGACAAATTTTCAGCCCACCTAGCATTCTGTCCAGGCCAGGCTTACTATGATTCCTGCTCAGGAGGCTGTCAGAGATAATGTCAAAAGCATTGTAAAAGTTGAGCCACATGACATGCACGATCTTTCCCATGCCCATAGAGCCATCCATTTTATTGTAGAAGGCAA
Organism: Phaethornis superciliosus; assembly: GCA_023637945.1. Lineage (NCBI taxonomy): Eukaryota > Metazoa > Chordata > Aves > Apodiformes > Trochilidae > Phaethornis > Phaethornis superciliosus. The sequence goes on along the minus strand of JAJQWJ010000002.1, from coordinate 48,652,517 downwards.
GCAGACTGACAAACCAGGATTTGCCTTTGATAAACATACCCTGAGAGTTTCTGATTACCCCTTTGTCCCCTATGTGTTTGCAGGGCCGGGGGTAAGTCTGGTCAATTTATAATTTTCTGCATTCTAATTTTTCTTGAAGATGGGCATATTATTACCTTTTTCTCCACTCATCAGAGACTTCACCCAACAGATCTTTTTTTTTCAGAGGTGGTAGACGGTGTACCAGTCATTTCCCTCAGCAGCCTTGGTGGGATTCCTCTTGATTCCATAGATTTTAATACATCCAACTTCCCAAAGGAGCTACTAACCATAGTGCCCTCCACTGCCTACTGCCCCTGGACTTCCCAGATTAGACTGGTAGAATAAGGTTTTGTCTGTGAACACTGAGGCAAAAAAGGCATTAAAAGTTTTATCCTTTTCTGTACCATCCATCATGAGGTTGTTTTTCCCCATTTCTCAGTGGTCCAATGTCTCATTTAAACTTTTCATTCTGAGCAATCCTGAGAAATCTCTTCCTGTTGCTGAAAATGTCCTTACTTATTTTTCATTTCATTTAAGTACTGGCCTTTTTGAGGTCCTTAAGTACTAGAATAATGCTTGCCCATCTTCCGTTGTTGCTTGTTCTCATTTCCACTTTTTGTATTCTATTTTTATTGTATTTTAATTCACTGAGAACCTCTGTCCTCAGACAAGTAGACCTTTCACTGAGATGCTCAGTGTGTCTGTCCAACAGGATGGTTTTTACCTGATCTCTGACTAAGCTTTTAAAATTAACCCAGCTTTCAAGGCACCTGTCTCCTTGATGAGAACTTTCCAGGAATGCTGGTTAGAAGTTCTCTAATAAATTCAAAGTTAGCAAGCTCAGACTCCTAACTCTGCAAGACCTCTTCCCAGGAACCATGTGGATTCTGAAGTCAATAATTTTGCAGTCACTGCAACCCAAACTTGCCTGTAGCCACATTTGCCATCAGTTCTCTCTCATCTGTGAGTATCAGGTCATGCACAGCCTTAATACGGGTGGCTCTGACAGCATTTGTATTAGGAAACTGTTACTGATGTCCTCTAGGAACTTCTTGAACTAAAAGTTTCAAATATTTTATCCTTAAATTTCATTGGGGTTGTCTTTCTTCTTGTTTTTCTTCCTGTATTTTTCCTCATAATCTTTAAAATATTTTTTTTTACAGATAATGGCACCTGTGATGTATTGTTGTTGTGACAAACAACTAAGGCAGCAAATCCTGTTTGTAACTTGTTGATTTTGTTTAGTTTGAAAAAATCATCTGAGTCTTGATAAATCCTAAGGATAGTTACAAAATACTGAGAGTCAGTGACCTTGCTGATATTTCAAAACTCCTGCTGCCTCTTGTTTACTAGCTTACAGTTATATATTGTTAAGCTTTGGTGGGACAATCAGGACTGCATTTCACATGAATAAAGACATTTCTTGCCATGGGGATAACTAATCATAAACCCCACACACAGATAAAATAAGATACCCTGGGAAAGCTTGAGATATGAATTAATACAGAGCTAATCATAATGTAGATTTATTTTCCCTGTTCTGCTTCCCATTTTCTGAATCACACTCTCAGAAGCAGCATGGTTTGTGATGATTGCAGTAATGGAACACAGTGAGTTTTAGAAGGGATCTGAATAAAAAGAGTCTGCTGTCTCTGTGAAAATGAAAACAAGATAGGTAAAAGACAACTTGGGAAAGGAAGTGAAGGAAGGAAATGAATAAACTAGGGGATATTAGTATGGCTCAGGTGTGGAAGCTGTTTTCTATAGGGTAATAGAATGGCTTTTTAAGTGCCAGAATAAACAAATGCCAGTAAACAGAGATCTCTGTGCAGGTCTCAGTGGTTCAGAAGGATGACCTAATACAGATCCATACCTCTCCTAGATAAACACATGGACAACAAGCCAATGGGCTAGTCAGGTGCTTTACCTGAGTTAACTAATCCTGTCTTTGATCTAATCAAAACAGTCAGAAAACTCTGATGCCATGGCCATAGTCCTTATGTGCTTCTGAAGCACTGTGAGTTGGGCCTAAATTCTGTGGTGCTGTACACTGCAGATATCCCAGATACAATGCAGATGCCCCATGGGAGGTTTGGGCTAGAAACACTTCTGAGGATAAAGGTTTCTGCTGGAGAGAGTTTCAAGAAGAAGTTTCATTTGGAAAAAATGTACTGATTTTGTCCATTAATGATGGGGAGTTATCAAACCATTCTGCAGTTTCGTTTCAACACAGTGAAAATGTCTGAACTGGCAATGTCCAAAAATTTTGTTTTGTCCCTTTCCATTTGGACTATTGTGCTAAAGTTTATGTCATGACAATATCTCTGACTATTTTTCATGAAATTCAGGAAAGTAAGTAAAAGCACTGTCAACCAAATTTCTTTTGATAACCTTGCAATGAAATGTTTTAGAAATTGGGGTTCACAGCAATGTTTGAATTTTTATTAAAAATTGACATGGAGAGGGACTTTTCAACGATTGGAATCTCATGAAATGTCATATTTTTTTCTCCATAAGGTCTCTTTCTGACCTTATCCAAGAAGTGAAGGTGTGCAACACGAGATTGAAAAATGCTCAGCTATTATCTGTGAATCTTTGCCTGAAATAAAGAAAACCATTTTCTGTCAATTCTGCCCTTTCTCCAATGAACACAGCCCTCTAGATACTAGCATAAGCAGATGGCGCAGGTAGAGTAAATTCTACAGAGTTCTTGTGTAAATGGTGTGCAGCTTGCAGGGCTTGTCAGGTTTCTCTTTTTTCTACACTTAAAGGTCATTGTTACATGTCAAAAAATTTATGATGTCACTGGAAAGAGTTCATCTCTATGTACCTGCTTAGAAAGAAGATGATGTAACTTGTAATTAATGCACAAGAGATACAGCACTTCACTACAGTTTAATGCAGAAACAGGGCAGATAACAGGCAGTACTACAGAGGATAGAGAGGTGGTACCACCTTCAGGCAGGAAAACCAAATGGCTTTAAAGCTTTTCTACTTGTAGAAATGATGGGCTTTCCATTGGCAAAATCTGGTCTTTCTCTGTTATCTAATGCTTTGCCAGTTTATACCAGATGAAGATTTGCCTCTAACCAAACACCTAATGCTGTGAAGAAATTCTCAGCAGTGGCTTTCCATATTTCAGCCTTTCCTCTGAACTAATGAAAATAGCTACACCGACCAAATTTTATCTGTCAATGGAAGTGTAAGAAAAAAAATACATGTGCACACCTCAGTGTTTGATAACTCTACTTTCCTCAGGAAGTTAAGACAGTTTATGTTTTTCTTGTCCCATTTTATTCACAGTCTTGAACAGACTGTCTGACAGAGCATAATATCAAGCCAAATGAGAGGAGGGAGGAACAGGGGGAGGGGAGAGGTAAAAAGGGCATTGTTCCTCTTTTCATTTTAAGCAAAATTATTTATACTGATGTTATACATCTCCAAAGAGGCCATGTTTTGTAGCTGAAGCCAGGGAAAGATTACTCAAAATGAAAATCACCAATAAATACTTCCTCAAAATCATGGTCAGCTGTTCTATCAACCAACATCCTAGGAGGCACCAAAACCACAGCTAGATATCCACATAACTAGCAATTACTTTAATCCTTCTCCCCTTATTTACTCTTGTAAAGGACTCATTAAACTGAGGAATGAAAATGTTTTCATACTGAGGATTTTTCTTACTTTCCTTCCCAACCTGAATTTATTTCTCATGACCTTTAGAACTATCAATTTATATTTTCCCCTTTAGTCATTTGGGTTTGTGCTTGATTGAAGCATCCTTCTAGCCATGAAGATGCTAGTCCAGTGACCTGGTGTTGCCCCTACAATGGAGGCCTCCATTTCAAAAGTCTGACACTGTAGAACTGTCTAATCTAAAATCCAGGAGAGAGTTCTTAATTCTGTGGGATATTTATTAGCTTAGCTTGTGAAGTGGGAGATTTAATAGAGTGCTTTTCCACCTTTATATTACAGTCCTTTTTTTCTCTCTCTCCAAGAAGAAAGGTAGGTCCTTCAAATGAGTGTTGAGGGGAGAAAATATGAAAAGGTTGTCAGAGTTCAGTATGAAAACCTAAGCTTGTTGAGTTGAAGATAAAATGTCGGTGCCTTGTTAATGAAAACTCACAGAAGTTTACTTTTTTTAATATGGATGCATCTCTGGATGACTGAGCTCATGAATATTTCCTTTCTGTCTCTTTCCCTTTCCCCACTCTAAAGAAAATGAGTAAGTTGCTATGTTACAGACCTGTTGCAGATTTCAAAAAAAGAATATGGATTTTATTAATTTCTTTCGGGCAGTTATTTTGTCCTTCCTTTGGTTTGGCTTGGTTATTTCTACTTCTGTCTTCATACAACATTGTGTTCCTCTGCATTCTTATTTAGTAAAAAATGAATCTGTGGCAAGACTAAAAAGTGTGAAAATGAATTAATAATGTTACTACTCAGTGAGAATGTTAATATGACAGCCTATGATAATGTTGATCAATGACAGACTCTTCCTATGGTATAAGCACCAATTTTGTAAGAAAATGCATGGTTCCAAACTGTGGATGTTTAAAATCTGTTGATAGTTTTTCTTTCACTGATAATTTTTAGAGTAAACTTTTGCCTAGAGAAGGTTACACTTATCACTTTATATTTATTCATAATGAAAAATATATTCTTGTGTTTTTTTCTTCAGAATATATTATGCTGATGGGGCCTTACTGAAAGATTTGAGATCTTTGAGCTGGTAAACATATTACTGTATTATAAGAATGTTCTGAATGTCTAAATCTGATAGTTTTCCTAATATTTAGAAATGCCATGGGATCTAATCCTATTTCAGACTTGAACAGTAGACAGATCAATAAATACACAGCCACATATCTTTGATATTTCATTGTACTTGGTAACACAATAAATTATATAACAACATAAAAATAACTTTAATACACAAATTCAATGAAGGGCAGGTTGATTTTAAGAAAAATGAGACAGTTTATATTCTCAGGCAAAATGTTAATGTAATATTTGGAAAGAAACAGTTTTAGTTGCTGTAGCCCACATGCACCTATAAACAGGTACAGAGACAAGCATGGATGTGAATACTGCTTATATACTGTATATCTGAAAACATGGTCATTTGAGAACAGGGCCTCAGAAAATAATTACAGAGAGATAATTTTAGCTCCAAGGAACATGTTCTCCTAGTGTCCATGCCCTCAGACTGCTCTGGTGTGCTTGCTGTGGCTCCTCACTGCTAAATTCCAGCTGTACAGGCAGCTTCCTTTGCACAAATTACTGCCCCTGTCGTTTTCTTCCAAGCTGAAATCACCAGCTAACTCTACATGGTTGTTTCATGCTCCATTTTGTTCCCTTTTAAAGTGACTGATTGAATTCTACACTTCACAGTGCTCAGTGGGATGTCTTAATTAAACAGAGAAATTTTCAAGGAAGACCAACACCATCACTTTTTCCCTCAGTATTCTGAAATTGGTGAAGAAATTCAGATTCATTACAGTCAATAGCTTTTATTGTTTTTTACTGGCCTTCAGTGAATTCAGAATTCTATCCAGAGTACTTAGTTCTGTCTGCTGTTGTGAATTGCATACCCTGTTTCCCAAGCACAGCTTATTCTGAAAAGGATTCCTTCCACAGCTGAAACAGTATGGTGTGATGACCACCTACTTTCTTGTGTTGCCCTCCAAAGAAGATGAAGAAACAGCCCAGTAAAGGAGACTGGCTGATGAATAAGATATTTTGCTCCTCCTTGCCATATGGATTTGCTTCCACAGTAAATGCCACTCCCTGGAAAGAACAAATGCAGGTGCAATCTTAGTCCAAAGAGACCTCTAAGACAACAACCAATTCTGCAATGCACTTGGCAAGATAACCTTGCTGATGCACTGATGATTTTCACTCATCACTCTTTACTCATTTTGCACTGATTCCTTGGACTAACCTGGAGAAAAAGTCCCAGGAGCAAGAACCAGATTTCTGTTCTGAACCTAGGGTTGGAAGCTACAGCAACATTATTTTCTGCTCTTTCCTCTTGTGACCACAATTTTTGCAGGATGAGATAGCTTTTAACAGAAAGCAGAATGTCTGGCCCTAGCCAGCCTAGCCAAAGCTGGTAGGTTGTATAATCAGAGTATGCTCACACTGACCTTTTGCAAAAGCATGAAGGAAGTGATAGAGACATACCCAACCAGTAGTGGGTAAGTAAAGGACAGCTATTTGATGAGAGGAGGTCAATCTGCATTTCAGGAGAACAGTCTTCTTTAACAAACCAGTCACTGAAGTTTGGTTTTTTTTTTTTTTGGTTTTTTTTTTTTTTGTTTTGTTTTGTGGTTGGTTTTTTTTTGTTTGTTTTTGTTTTTTTTTTTTAATAAAATTGCAACTGTTTAGGCTAGATCTGAGGAACAAATTCACCACTGAGAGAGTAGCTAGGCATTGGAATGGGCTGCCCAAAGAGGTGGTAGAGTTATCATCTCTGGAAGTATTTAAAACCCATGCAAATGAGGCACTTAAGGACATGTCCTAGTGGATGATAAAGATCTTGATAGATATATTTTATTGTGGGGGGATATTTACAGTTGGACACAGTGATTTTAGAGGTCTTTTCCCTCTGTGGCGATTCTGTGATTTAGTTCTCAGAATCAGTGTGTTTTCACAGTAGATTCTGGCAAGGCGTGCAATGTGATTCAAGATTATTTTTAGAAGGAAAAGTAAGAAGGTATCCTGAATGTATAGTAGTAGTAAGAATTAGGGAAATATTGCTTGTTTTAATCTACTTTGTTTCTCTTTTTACATAGAGCTACTTAGTCCTTCCCTCACTCAGCAAGGTAATTATACATATATTCACACAGTACTTTGCCTTTTAGAAGAAATTTTCTAATCTGGTAGTAATACCTCATACTAAATTATTCTAAGATCATGTGTGTATTTCTCCTTGGACCAGAGAGTCATCATCAGTTGCTCCAGTTTCAAACACAGCCATTGTTCATTCCTTAAAAACCTCACTAATGATATTTTTTACCTTAGGTTTCTAACCTGTTTGTTGGCTTTGTTTTGTCTGGTGCTTGATTCACTGGAGCATTTCTCTCGTCAAACAGACAAGTGTTCCTGATAAACGTGCTTCCTAAGCATTAAAGCTGAACACAGCTCGCTTGTTCTACATAAGTTTTTTCTACTTCTTGATGTGTAAGACCTGCAGGTGAAATATATTCCACAAAGCTCAGCCATGCAAACATTGGCAATCTGCTAACAAGAACTTTCTCCAGCTGCATTTTAATGAAGGCTACCAATGCCTTCATACATCCCAGTTCCTTTCTTTTAGGAAAGGAAGTGCTTGCCAAGATGTTCTAAAGATGCTGTGAAGTTGCTGTGAATATACTTACTGGAGCTCTCACACTTTATTTTCTTCCCTTGTGTCAGACTAAAGAATGAACGAGCTGTAGTCATTGTCCTGTTCTACCTGATAGCACTGGACATCCCAGTCACCAAGCAAAAGGAAAATGAAAGATCTAAGGAAAAGAGAAAATAACTTCAGGTTTCTGCAACACCAGAAAAAAAAAAGCGCAAAATAAAAGAATGGAAAATAATAATAATAAAAAAAAGTGTCTGAACTTCAGCAAGTATTATGAAGATAGTGTACAGGCAGCCTTAACCAAGCTACAAAGCTTCCTCATAGATCTGCTGAAGCTGAGAGTAAGGAGATCGTCACTGCTGCCTCTATCACATACTATGGCCTTGAATGGTGTCCAAGGTGTCAAAACTGTACAGAGCAAAGAGGCAGAAACCAAAATGTGGGTTTGGTGAAAACAGCAAGATTCTGGTACAAAACTAAATGTGATTAATAGGTTTTATATGGGAGATGAGGTTTTAAAATTTATCTCAACCTATCTTACCTTAGGATCTGAAAGTTGGGTACCTTTGTTGACAGCACAATCTGAGGAATAGACAGCACAGAGTTATGTCCATTCAACCCTAAGTTCAAAGCAAAACATTGCTGTCAGAAGTGTTGCTAGAAGAACATCCTAACACCCTTCAGCATCAAAGTGGTTTCAGCACATTATAAACCCAGTCTTCTAATTTCACTTCCGTTTCTCACAGTAATTTGATGACTTGGCACAAAGAGTGAGGTGGAAGTGAAAGGACATGATAATTCTGTGCAACTAGACATTGCTTTGAATGGTATGAAAATGAGGTAAGGAAACTATTGCAAGAAAAGTGCTCTCACCATAGTCAAGCCCAAGCATGGGTCTTTCCTTAGCACCAGCTCTCTTGCAGGGGTTGAGTTCAGAGTGTGTACTTTTCATTTTGATTTTGTGAAAGATGATTTTTTTGATTTTTTTTGTCACCTACAGTCTATTGAAATGCTCCTTTCAGGCATTAATGAGGGACAGAAGTCCACAGAAGCACAGTCTGGAAGAATCATGCATTTTTATTGCCTTTCCAAGCTGTTACCTTCTCAGACATGGAATGTGTGTTACAAATGTGCTTCAGACCTGAAAACCTACAAAATGCCACTGGTGTGATTTCAATATCAATAGCTCTGTCAAATACTGGGTTTGTCAGTGTATCTACTCAAAAAGACCTAGCAGCTATCTGTAAATGTAGCCTGATATTAAAAAAAGAAGATTGAGAAGGCTAATAGCTCTCAATTGCCTCTTTTTCTTTTATCCTGCTGAAAGCCAGCACAGCAGGGATGGGCAACTCTGTGAGAGGCCAGGAGTAGCTGCTCTGCTTGGAATGCCTGCATTCAGCTCTGATGATACAGCTGAAAGTCCTGTGCCCTCTCGGACATTGTCAGGTCTCATTATCACTCTACAGGGGACACACAGAGCTGGCAGAGTTATATTTTGAGAAATTGAATTACCCACAATGCAGAGGTCCTGAAGAACTCTGCAAATTATTGCTGTGTGCTCACCAGTGAGCCTCAACCCAAGGAAGTTTTTCCACTGGGGCTATGGTCTTCATCATCATCATCCCTCTCTCTTTCTCTCTCTCTCTCACACACACACGTACACATACTCCCCACATTTGCAGCTGTGCACAGCCCAATAAGCTTTCACAGGCAGATGTGGAGATCTTTATCAGCCTTTCTTGCCAGTCACCTTGCAGTGTTCAGCAGGTAAAAAGGAACTGATGTTCTTACAGCAATGGTGCAATGTTGGTCTTCTGATCCTCAAGATATTTAAAACTTGGAAGTATTTAATAGTTGTCTGCTCATATTAGGCTTGTAGCTGTGGAGTACCCTGAGGATTTCAAGAAACAGAGAACTGCTTTTGCTTGCAGCTGCTTGAAACGTCCAAGAAATGGCATCCAGCAAATTTTAGGAACACAAAAAATTAGTCTAGGGCAACCTTGATACACCCTTTTCCCCTGGAAGCCCTGCTAGGGAATGGAGTTCAGAAGTCTAGTGTCAGCCTTGTGCTAGACCTCTGCAGAGAGGGAACATTACTATTATTATTGTGTTTATGAACTTCATTTTGTAGACCAGTATTATGATGTTGTGCTGCTTGCTATTATAAGTACTGAAGAAAAGCAGATTCACATCCAAAGAACTGAAACTTCTTGTAAGCACAGTGCAAAGCTCGAGCAAAACCAATAAATCTCATCTTGTACTTTTTTCAAAGGTTTGCTGAAAAGAAATTAACTTGCACTGTAAGAGTCAATGTCCACTTTAGTATATGCTTTCTTCATGCCTGCTTTCAGCCAGCCTGCATTTTGGCTGTAAAACTGAACAAAAATTATTGAAAAATACTGCTATAGCAAGAACAAAAGTTGGTTGAATTAATGATTTGTGTATGTATTTTATTTTGTTATGAAGCTATGCAAAAGCAGGAAGAGAGAGGGACTAGGAGAGACATCTGTGTGGAGAACTGGAATGAATCTATTCTAGGAAAACTTCCCTAAAATAGTTCTTGCTGCTCCTGTAGTATTCAATAAAAATAACATTGCGGGAGACTGCGCTGACTTCAGTTGCTGAAGACTGCACTAACTTACTTTTGCTGTTGTGATGAAGAAAACAAAAGTAAAGCAGCTTTACAAAAATTAGTTGCCATAGCAATGAATATGGGTGTATCGTGTCCTTTGGTTCCTAAAAACAAGCCAAGTGCTTTTATTTACAGTACAGCATCAATGAAAAATCTCTTATTATCTTTTGTTGCCTGTCTTTCTGTAGGAGCAGAGTTTATAAACCTGGAGCCTTTGATATTGAAGTGTTTCTAAGTAGTCAACAGGAGGAGGCATATGAAGATTTGAGGAGCTTTTATCATGGGAATGTCACAAATAATAACATGTCCAGGGTATTTTTTTTCTAGAAGTAATTAAAACAATAATGTCAAAAGAAGAATTATATCCCATAGACACTGAATTATCATATGGCCTCTTTAATTGTGACATTAATAGCAGAAGCCTACCTTAACACCCATGGTACAGACCTTAAATTACTCACAGTGTGTCAGGTGCAGTTACTACACAAAGAAAAGAAAGAGAACAGAATATCCTAAGAAATGGATTCATTGCAGGATCATGTATTTTAAAGGGAGTATCCTACATGGTAAAAACAACCACAATCTCATGGCAATATGCTAACTGGCTTCTTGACTTTTCATTTTTAAATCCATCCACTATATTCCTAGGCAACATGCTCTCTCTTGAGAGCTATAAATATGAAGGATAAAAAAGGATATTTTACTGAGCTGTTTTGCCTTCAAGGTTTGCTTTTGATTAATGATATAATTGCATTTCTTCAAAGGATACTATGTAAATAAGATTTGCCTTCTGACATGGCAGAGTGGGGAAGGATTTAAATAATTTTAAAAGTCTCTGTCATTGCTGACTTTTCATTGCTTTGGCTTTGTGGAAAATGTCCAGTTCAAATCTTAGAAAGTACCTGGAGTGATCAATAGTAGTCAGGGACCTTGAAAAGTAATGAAGAAAGTAACAAATGATCTAGCTTCGAAATACTTATAAAATTGATTAGACACACTAACACGTTATTAGCACCAATATAGATGTAGGTAAAATACTTGAGGTTAGCTTTGCTGAGTTTAAAAGTAAAGCAACACCTGTTTAACATGCAATAGACAGTGCTGAATGAAAATTACCTGTAACATAACTGTTTTACGGAAAATTTGCGTACTCATTTCTTGTAAATCTTTTCTTACATTAAAAAATCTGTGTACCAAAATTGTCCAACATAATTCTTTCTCTCAGGGGATGGGAAGGGAAAATGTTTCATATATTGTCACCTTGATTTTCAAAATGTATTTATGTTTTGAGTAAATTTAAAATTGTTTGTGCTTGAAAATTTTAATTCTACTTCAGTTAGAAGAATCTGTTATTTGCAGCCTAATCCTACTTTATCCCATTCCACATCAGTGGGTAAAAGAAATGGAAAAGCCACATTTTCCTCCTAATTTAAAAGTTAAATTTTCTTTTACGAGGAAAACCATATTGTCCCATAGTCTTGGGCCATTCTATCAGTTGATAGTACAGCTGGGTTTTACCTTTTATTCAAGTCTTTTTATTAGCAATTTTAAATGCCATGTTTCTTTTTACTGCATTCGGGTCACTTTGTACTCCAAAAGGTATTGCTTTTGCACTGACAATTTGCAAGCATGTGCAAAAGAAACTACCAGAATTTGCTTAAAATCAGGAGATGTCGGCTCTTTAAAGCTGCTGGATTGTTGCTGGGATACTTTTTCTGAGCCTCTCTGTTCCCTCGTTGATAGTAAACAGTAACCCAGATGTAACAGAGGGCTTTGCTGTTGATGTAGATATTTACATTTTTGGAAGAATTGTTAAGAATATTGTTAATATCTACTTGTTAGGCTGTAAAGAACACATATATTCATAAAGGATCCCAATTCTCATGTGTTCCACTTAATTAAATTTATCTGTAAACCATAAACTTAACTGTTGTTTTGTATTAATTTAGAGAGATGTATACTACAAACATATTGCTAGATTTCTGCCTCTGCTTGTTGGAGAAACATGTTTTTCATCTATAACAAAGGCAATGCCCCATCTACAGTACCTCCAAAAGCTTTAATTGAAACCTTTTTGATTCACAACAAGGTTGATCTGGTGTTAGATTAGCATGAAATACTCCTTTTTCATACATTGGGAATTGAATGAGCCATATATTCTTCAGATCAGGTTGAGCTCAGTATTGATTGTTTCCTTCTATATGTCAGTGCTGCACTTCAACATATATTTCTGAAAATATATTTCTGAAATCCCACATGTTCAGGAGCAAACATGAATAAAAAAAGCCAGCAGTTAAACTCTGGGAGCTATGCCTCCCCCAGCCTATATTGACAGAACAGGACTTTCTGCTGCTGTGTATGTCTAAGTGAACATTGATTTTGGTGCCTTACCTCCTGGTGGGCTCCTCCAGACCACTGAGCAGAAGCCCTTGCTTTCACCAGCAGGACTCTGCCCCCAGTAACTGTGCTAATGATGAATGGCAGAGGAAGCAGCACAGCTTTGAGAAAGAAGCATTTGCTGGGGCAAAACTCCTGGGTTCTATTTTTTAAGGGTAAATGTTGACTCTTCCTTTCCTGTTTTCTTTACTTGTATGCTTTCCAAAGCAAAGGCTCCAAGGCAGGAGATTTGGAGGGGCTTTAGCACAGCTAATTAAGCAAGGTTTGCAATAGCCTTGCTACAGCTCTTTGCTCTTATCTCAGGCTGGACTGCTAAGCTTAGAGGGAGCCTGCATGGGAAGTGAGGAAAGGCATTGGATGCTGAGGTGATGACATTGCCACTTGAGTTTTCTGAGTGTCAGTGTTCAGATGTTTAGTGCAGTCCCCTGCACTAAATAGCAGAAACATCTTCCCTGAGCTTGTGTCTCCTCCATGCCAGGTGGACACAGGGCTGCACACAATTTTGGTTGCATATATAAATTAGGGTCTCAGTTTTTTCTCAGATGCTTCGGTGATGGACATTTTCTGTTGGCTTTATTTGGGAGGGATGTTCCTGTGAGTGACAGCTGTTGCAAAATCCTAGAGGTGTAATTGGAGTGTCAGAGGCATCAGAGGAATGACAGAGGGGAGAGCTCACGGAATTTTGAGAAATCCCATCTTATTTATAAAAGAAGTCTCACACTCATTGGTGGCAAGCTGGGTATCCAGGCTCAGCCTCTGTGGAAAGGCAGAGTCCTGGTCCCTAGAGGTGATGGCAGTGATTAAAATGTGAAGGGATCTTGACTTTTCTTTTGTGAGGAACATCCTAAAAGTAGGAACAGTTTTGAATTATCACTTTTTACTAGCAACAGCCAACAACTCGCTTGTGAGAAGAAAAGACACCTGACCACTATACCTAGTTTTATCCATCCGGTTTGATAGTACTGGTTAATAATTTTATCAGATATAATATATAACATTATAACAGATACAATAAACCATAGAAATAGTAGTTTGTTTGATAGAAACATGATAGTAATCTGTACTCTATATAGCTAGGTATAGGAACTGTAAAAAAAGGCATTGAGGGAGACTGAGTGGGATCATGGAATATGAGCTGCAACTGTTTGAAATAAAAAGAAAAGCTTTAATTTCCTCTCTAGAAAAAGGAGAAGTCACAAGATGTTCTTTTGTAAGCAATCAAAATCTTTCAGGTTTGTAAGAGATGGAAGAATAGGGATACAGATCTAAAAGTTCACAGTGTTTCAGAGCACCGAATGAAGAAAAATGTTCTTCCTTGGCTTTTATTATGGGATGCAGCTGTCTGCAGAGGCCCCACAGAGTCCTCAGTAGGTCAGTAAAGAAAATGATAAAAGTCCCTTAAAGATATCATTGCTTTCTGTGTGGATCTGAGAAAGTGTGCTGAGGCAAGACAGCCCAGTATATGACTTTGCTGGTTTCCAGGTATCAATAAATTATCAGAGTCCTTCTAACTTCCAGACTTCTATTAGGGTCTCTGAGAATCCAGATGGCTGAATCGAGGTGGTGGCCAAGCAGGAGTGTAGCTCAAAAAAAATCAAACCATGGTAGCCTCAAGAATTGTATGCCAGAAAAAAAGTTAGTTTGTTAATTTTATTTAATTTAATTAAATACAAATTAAATACAAAAAAAAAAAAAAAAAAAAAAAAAAGCTTCTTATGAGCTCATTTGAGGTCTGATTGGTTGCATGACTAAATAATCCCTTGTGCTAATTAACAAGGAATCAGGGTGTGAAAAACAGTGCCAGCACAGTGCTTGGCAGCTCTGCACAGGTGTCTGGCCTGCAAGTGATGCTCTGTGCCCTGGTGACTGCAGAGATACAGGTCCCACACCAGTGAACAGACAACTGCTTTGAGCATCAGTTACCTGGTCCATATGCAGCTGATAATTGCTAAGTGCACCAGTGTTCAGCCTGCTGTTCCAGCCTCTGGATAAAATTTGAACTTTTTGTCCTGATAGGGAGCTTGCTAAGATTCTCTTTCTTGATGCTGCAGCCTTATGTAGAGAAGAGTTTTAAAGGCTTCTCTCCCCTACAAGTTTATTAACTTTTCACCTGTCTTTGTTTTCATAAAACCATTATGTTTTCTGGAAATACAGCTAGAAGCAAAGGCTAAATTCTTCTCACTTCTCAGTTTATTTCTGGGATGTATGAATAAAGCAAAGGCACTCCATTTGCCTTTTGCAGACTTTGGTTTGGAAGTAACACTTCTGTTTACATTTTATATTTGTTTCACCACCTCTGTTTACTGCAGTATTAGATGATGATTTGATGATTTGTGTTCCCATCAAAATTTAAAATTTGGTCCATTTATGCAGATTAGCAAATGTCCATTGTGTTTAGCATTAAATTCAGATTTTCCAAGAGTCTATAGAACTCGCAGAAAAGAAGGGCATTACTTTCTCTGTTCTTGTGTGGCCTTCTCCCCTTCTTGTTAACATCTCTCTGCTTGTATAATGTGTCCATTAGGCTTTTGTGATATCTGCTGAGGAGAGTGTTGATTTATGTTAGAGGATTGCTTTAGGAATAGTTTTTCAGAGAAATGGATCGAGACCACAAATGGTTAATGCCAAAGAACCTTCAGATATTAAAAAATTGCTTTAAATATTTGTAATAGACATTCAGGATGCCCATTCACCACCTGCCCTAACAGGCTCAGAATGATTTTACTAGGTTGACAGGCAGCAGAGAACAATTTCAGAGGACAATAAACCAACAATTCCTTGAAAAAATATGCAAAATCAATATCTTTCTCCCAGACCTCTTGGGTATAATCATTTAGTCATACTAAAAGATAAATAAATTTTTCCCTGGCTGGCAAAACCAATTCATACCAGAGATTCTTGGCTTGTATTGAACAACTATCCTGGACAGAAAAAAATGACATTTAAAACTAATAAAAATTTTTATAGTCTCCTATATAATGTTTGTCTGAGTGTACAGGGGAGGAAATATAACAAAAGACTCATGAGTTGAGATAAAGGCAGGGAGAGATCCCTCATCAATTACCATCACAGGCAAAACATAATTGACTTAGGGAAATTATTTTAATTTATTAGTAATCAAATCCGAGTAGGATAATGAGAAATCAAAAACAACCCTTAAAAATACACCTCCTTCTCACCCCTCCCTTCCTCCTGGGCTTAACCTCACTCACTCTCAACCTTCTCCACCCCAGCAGGGAAGGGGGATGGGGAATAGGGGTTGTAGATTCTCACATCTTGTCTCTGCTGCTCCTTCCTGCTCGAGGATAGGACTCGTCACACTCTTCCCCTCCTCCAATGTGGGGTGTTTCCTATGGGAACTTCTCCACCATCAGTCCTTCCTATGGGCTACAGTTCTTCATAGATTCTCTGAATGTGCTGAAGCGTGTCCAAAGAGCAGAAAGCTGGTGAAGGGTCTAGAGCACAAGTCTTACAAAAAGTGGCCATGAAAACAGGGGTTATTTAGTCTGGAGAAAAGGAGGAGGAGAGGAGAGATCTTATCACTCCCTACAACTACTGAAAGGAGGTTGTAACAGGGTGGGTCTCTTGTCTCAAGTAACAAGCAGAAAAAGAGGAAATGGCCTCAAGTTGTGCTTGGGGAAGTTTAGATTGGATATTAGGAAAAAGTTCTTAACTGAAAGGCTGTCAGGCTCTGGAACAGGCTACCCAGGGAAGTGGTTGATTCACCATTTCTGGAGGTATTTAAAAGATGTGTAGATGTGGTGCTTAGGGATGTGGCTTAGTGGTGGACTTGGCAGTGCGAGGGTAAAGGTTGGACTTGATGATCTTACAGTTCTTTTCCAAACAAAAAGATTCTATGATTCTATGAACTGCTCTGTGTAGGCTGCAGGTGGATATCTGCTCTGCCTCTGAACTCCATGGATTTCATGGGAACAGCCTGCCTCACCACAGTCTTCACCACGGGCTGCAGGGGAATTTCTGCTTCAGCACCTGGAAAACTTCCTCCATCTCCTCCTTCATGGACCTTGGTGTTTGCAGAGCTTCTTTCTCTCACATATTCTCACTTCTCTCTCCAGCTACAATTGCTGTTGTGCAGCAACTTTCACCCCTTCTTAAATACATCATCACAGGGGTGCTATCACTGATGCTATTTGTTCAGCCTTGGCCAGCTGCCCATCCATCCTGGAGCTGCCTGGCATTTGGCTCTGCTGGACATAGGGGAAGCTTCTGGAGTTCTCTCACAGAAGCCATCCCTGCACCTCTCCCTGCTACCAAAATACCTGGCCATGCAAACCCAGTATACTTTATTATCTCTATACTTTTGTCAAGGAAGTTCCTTGCACTTGCACCTACTTACACCAAAGAACACAGGCTGCTGTGAATGCACAGGACATGGCAACTGAAGACCCCGAAAAGAAGAGAACACCCAAAGAAATTCACATTCACCTTGCATATGATCTCCACAGTTGGGAGGTATCAGGTATGTTGAGAAGACCAGGCTGTGGCATCCACATTGCTGGAGATAGACAGTCAAAATTCAGCAGGATGAGGCCTTGTGGAACTTGGTCTGGATTTGCAGTTGGCCCTGCTCTCAGCAGGAAGCTATGTTAGATGCCACCAGAAATCTTTTTATACCTCTCCCAAACCCTTCCTCTCTTGCTCCTCTTTTTTTTTTTTTTTTTTCTTTTTTTCTTTTTCCTCTTTCTTCCCAGTGGAAACAAAACCTGGCATTTTTTCCTTAGATGTTGAAAACATAATTAATGGGCAAAAATCATTATTTTTTTTAGCCAACAGTTGAAGGTGTTGACTAGCTACAGTAGGACAGGCCCTGCCCGCTCCAGAGTTTTAAATAATAAGCTAATTCCTTGACAAAAGACAGATGAAGTCTGAGCTGGTATTTTGCACTGAAAGTCACACATGTGACATTGTACTTCACATTTTTGAGAAAGCAGTGTTTTGGTACTAATGTGGAACTGGTAAAGGACAGGCAATATAATTAAACTATGAAAAAGACATAAAAAGGTAGCCAACGGACGTTATTTATAGATCAACCCTGATTTGTAAAAAAGGTTATTTTCAAGCAGAAATGTAGAAAGAAAAAATCCAATCATCATGCCTATAAATCTTTGCTTTAAAAGCTTGCCATTCGATATTTGTGATTCTGCATACATTATTTTTCCCTAGTCAGCCCATTAGCTTGATTTCTGAACAATATAGTTAATAAATTTTAATTATTTTTTCTCAGAATTTTTTGTGTAGCCCTCAATGACTACATCACTTTGTACAGGAAAATTTTGGAATTTTTTGTATTTTAGCAAACATGTTCAGCACACATCCTGGCAACTCCTAGAATATTTTTCACACAGGTTATATATGGTTTTCCTCCAGAGGAAATACAGCAGGTGACTGTATTACATTGGTTCTTGATTTAATAAGACTTAGACTCATTTTTTAAAAATAAGGCTAATAATTCCTCAGGAAGTTGTACTGCCTCAAGTAAATTCATTAGTAGGTCCTAGGGCAAGCTTTCATTTCTCAAATCCTCAATCTTTATTTTCTTTAATACTGTAACTAAAGGAAAGATATATTCCAAAGTAGTTTTCATAACAGACTAACAATTATTAAATAAAATTTCTCAGGAGAAATACACCCTGATTGATCTGGTCATTATTTGTAAGGCATTGTAAAAAAATTTCATATTAAGTAAATACCACAGAAAGCTAATCAGCGCTTGTAGGTGTGGAATGGTTATTCTCTTTGACAAACAGAGTAAAAGTGACTCAAATTGGGGGTGCCTCCCTCTTGGTGATGCATTTTGGATATTAAGTAATACATACATTTAACAGACAAGTCATGAAAATAAAATCTTTCATCTGAGAAGAAATGCCATGAGAGGAGGCTGTGTTGCTGTTGCTGCCCATAGGAGTACAAATAGATTCACCTTTTATTGGAAAGTTGTTGGAATCAAATTAACCTCTCCTGTCACGGAGAGCAAGCCTAAATGCATCTGCTTGTCAGATGTTCCAAGGTGTCATTTCCTAGCAACTAGAAAATGCTAATTCATGACTTTGATTAAATTGTCTGGGCTAGGCCAGACCTCAAAACTGCCTTTTTATGCTTTGAATTTATTTCTCTATTAAGATGCAAAGGAAGGAGCTTATTGCTGCAGTTCACATGGCAAAACAGTGTGGAGCATCATGAAAGGGGAATATAAAGAGGAAAATGAAGATGCATATACATTGGCAGACAGACAAAAATGTAATGGTGAAAAGGTTGTTGGTGATAGGATCAGTTTCTTATAGAATTTGTTGTTTTATAATACAAAACAACACGTAACATAACTCTTGAGTACCCTTCTCTAAAAATGTCAAGCAAGAAGCACCTTTCTAAACTCAGTAATACTTAAAAAAAATACAATAAATACTGTAAAATTAACGATCAACTTCCCTTAAGAATAAAAATTAATCAAACTCATCAAGGTGCACTAAAACAAAAAAAAATATTAAATGTTCACCTCACTAGCTGTGACCACAACATGGGCTTCTTGAAAAGCCCCTCTAAAAAAACCTTATGGCTCCACTGTTGTTCCACACAGGCTTGTTCTTTCAACCTGCAACAAAAGATGCTGGAATGTCACCAGCTGAGGCAGCACCATGACCTAATTTCTGGGCCAAAATCCAATTCAGTCTGGGCTGGGACAGATGAGAAAGTCAAAGAGGGATGGCAATGGTGAGGATGGGCTTGCAGGATTCAACAGGCTGCTGGGGGCTGAAATGTTAACACACATTAAATGTGTTTATGTAAAGCGCTGATGAAGCTGACATGCTGGACATTTCAAGACTCCAGGAGATTCAGTTTTTAATGAGCTTATTGATGTGTTACCAGGAATTGAAGACCGTTGATAAGAAAATAATTTTTTTTTAAGGTAGCTTCCCCCTTGCTGCTTCTTCTGTGAAGTAACTATTTGCTGTTGACATTAAAATAACTTCACTGTAGTTATGAGCTCTGACTGTAGCTGTCAGCTGGAGGTCACAGAGAAAGGATTGTGAATATCAAGTACTAGCAGTAGGAGCAGATAACCTCTCAAGCAACTAAGATCCTATTTACATGCAATTGTTGGTGATGATAACATATTTTTAAGGACGGGGAAAGCATTTCTTCGTAGAAGCAATAATGACATTGGCAAAAGGGGAATATTTCCATGAGGCTGTGGTAAGCTTTCGTGGCTGTATTCTCTGGTGTGTGCAGCTGCTTTCAGTAACAAAAAGGAAATTACACAATTGCAAGGTGCTGAACAGGGTAAGGGAGTACGATTCATTTCTGCAAGGAAATGTAGCATTTGTCCCCTACAGCCATGTTTTGAAATGTTCTTAGCTTTGAATTTTTGTAGATGTCAGAGGCTGTTAGGTACATAAAAATAAATCGATCAATGTTTTCTTAAATAAAAACTTGGGTCAGTGACTTGGCAGAATTCAAGTATTGTTTTCCCTCAGTGTGGATTATGGATTCAGAAGGGTCCTTTTTTAATTTTAAGCTCTTAGTGATTTCAATCTTAAGATGCTGATAGGTATTTTAAATA
Organism: Phaethornis superciliosus; assembly: GCA_023637945.1. Classification (NCBI taxonomy): domain Eukaryota; kingdom Metazoa; phylum Chordata; class Aves; order Apodiformes; family Trochilidae; genus Phaethornis; species Phaethornis superciliosus. The sequence continues at coordinate 48,632,537 of JAJQWJ010000002.1, read as the reverse complement.
ATGCATAATCTTTAGCAGAACTAATTATTCTGCTTCATTTTCATGTATATTCTAGCCAATCTGTCACTGGCTTAGCACTACAGCAAGTTCATACTAACATCCTCTTGGGAGTAGTTTCTTTCGTTGGCTGGGGTCTTTGAGCATCCATGGTGGCCCCATTTTTGTGGGAGATCCTGACCAAGCTTGAGTAGTGGAATGTTCAAAGCCTCATGAGGATTTCTTACACTGCTGTAAGTACATGTTAATATCGATATATATATATATATATATATACACACTTATATATATGTACTTACTGGGATAATGAGTCTGGTTACTTATCAGTGTGTACCTAATCAATTGTCCTTCCTTATCAGGTTTAAATCAGCTTCAAGCATTGTTCATTGTTGGTTCAGCTTGAGCCTTGCTTTTATTTTAGCCCTTTCACTGATGCTATAATCAAAGCTTTAAAAGCCAGTTACTTTAATTCACTTCACACTGCTGCTTGGCTTAAAGAAATAAACTGCATAAGGTATTTCAAGGTTTGCTCTTACTAAAGTCCTCTGAAAGCTGATTCTCTTCCAGCTCATGACTATTTTATAACTGATAATGCTGGTATCTGAACCATGGGAAAACAACAGAGCCTTAACTGTGCCTGTGAGCACTCTGAATTTTTATCTGTGCTTCTCATAGTCTGAGCAGTGTTCTTCTTTTATCACTGGAAGATGTCATCAAAAGAATCCTGGCCTTTCCTTTTCTGTCATTACAAGATGATTTTATTTATTTTAGGGTGGTGGAGCATTGGAAGTGCTGCCTAGAGACTTTGTGGAGTCACTTACTCTGCAGCTTTTCCAAACCTGCCTGGATGCTCTCCTGCATGGCCTGTCCTAGGTGATCCTGCTTTTGCAGGAGGGTTGGACTAGGTGATCTCTAGAGGTCCCTTCCAACTCCTAACATTCTATGATTCTATGATTGTGTCACACATTTCATTTTTATTTTATATCAACCTTGAGTCCCCTGTGCACGTGGACATATAAATCGCACAGGAAACTGAATGCATGGATACAGTGATCCATTGTATTTCCTAGTGGAGGCAGCTGAGAATATTAGGTTGTATTGCTGCTGAAAGAGAGGAGACATGTCTCTCTTCCATCTTTTTTTTCCTTAAGGTGTAGATTTTCTGGATAAGTAAGAATTCCTGGAGATAGAAGATCCAAAAGGCATTGCAATGAGGCGTGCAGAATGCATACTGTAGAACACTTGAATGTTATTTGCACTTCCACATGAAGCTCAGGGAAATTATAAACCTTAAGGAATACAGTGTCCATAGGCTTGTTCATTTTGACTCTGAATGTGGCAGCATTCACCACTCTTTCTAATGCTGAGTAGATGTTATAGGAGTAGGAGCTTTATTTTAAAATTCTTCTCCATGTGTGCACTCCTCTCATTAAAGGAAAACATGAAAAATACTACTTGTTACTTTACCTTGAGAAGGGAGATTCACAGGACAGTAAATGGCAAGCCACATTTATTTCAAAAAGTTTAAAAGGGAGGAACTCTATAATGCTTTGGAAATGTGAATTGCATGCAGGCTACCCTTGACAGAAATTTGTCCTTCCCTGCCAGATAATTACATTTTGTTCATGCGCCCCAGAAATACAATTGCTTTTGTCTTAGCAGATCATGACAGCCTAGAGACTGGCAGAGGGAAATAAAGAAAGCAAATCTGCTGTTGCAAAAGCAGCTTACCTATGTAAGATTTTACAATTTTTTTTCTCTGAACAGACAAAAGGTTTGAGTATCCAAGCATAAGTAAATTGGCCATGTTTTTGCCTCCTTCTTTGTGCAGCAGCACAAATAACCATCTCATCCCAAGCTTGAGTGAAAAGTGGTGTGTGTAGGCCAAAAAACACAAAGAAACATTGATACACTATTTGCAAGGGATTGAAGTGATGACCAAGTCTGGTCCTTGATACAGGTAGCAGCTGTTCTCAGGTGATGGCAGAGGTGTTACTTTAATTTCAGGTATCTTTTTTTCCTTTAAACACAAAAAAACTCGGAAAAATTTGCATGTGTTTCCAGAATGTCTGATAAATGTTAGAAGGGTAAATGGTAATTTGCACTAGAGGGAAGATTCTAACTCTGTATATCTGCAGCAGTTACTTTATAGGACCAAGGCACATTTTCAAATCCCATTTCTATGTCAGCATCAGTTTTGAATGGGACAATTATGCCAGTCTGTTAGACAAAGAAATGTACTCGATCTCCAGGGATAGGCTCAGGATGTTGTGTGGTATGTAACCTTTAAAACATGTACATGTAGAAGCAATGCAGCTCAAAAGATTTAAAACCACAGGGCTGAAAGAGTACTTCACTTTTGTGTCTTGTATGAAGGAAGTTGACAGTTGAAGTAAAGAGAAGAATTTGAAGTTTTCTTCACTCTGCTTCTCTCCCAGATACCAGACTATTTCCACAAACCATGTCCAGAGTGAAGATTTTCCTTAAAGTGTAAGCAATTATCAATATATTCACACCCCATCAAGCTTTATAGCTCATGATATTATGTGTTTAATTCTCTGTTCTGATTATAGATGAAGACTTTTTCTTCTCTTCTCTTCTCTTCTCTTCTCTTCTCTTCTCTTCTCTTCTCTTCTCTTCTCTTCTCTTCTCTTCTCTTCTCTTCTCTTCTCTTCTCTTCTCTTCTCTTCTTCTCTTCTCTTCTCTTCTCTTCTCTCCTCATGGTGACCTGATGAATTTCTGAACACCTCTGGGATTCTGAAATTTACTATTTCTAAAACACTATGTCAGCTCCTGATGAAGTTCTGTGATACTGGATAAGAGTGGAATTCAACAAAACGAAAAAGCACTGGAAACAGTGCCATCAAGATTAAGTTTCATAGCAGCAATGGATGGAGTAATCAATCTCTAAATTCGTTTTTACCCCAAACCTCTCCAACCTCAACATAAATCTTAACAAATAATTCTGCATTTTCAGAATAAGTCTCAGAGGACAGAGAATCACCTACTTAAAATTCAATACAGCCACAAAATACTTATATTTACTAGTCCCCTAACTAATCCAGTTTATATCAAAATTTCAAACAACAATTCAGTCTCTGGATATTTTCCAATTTTTTTTTTTTTTTTTTTTTAATATTGAACAAAACCAGGTTTGCATAAGCCAAACAAAATAGCAGTGATTTTTCTTCTTATCTGAAACAAACATTAATAAATTGGGAAAGCCAGAAGAGTTTAAAGTTCTGTGAACTTCACAAACACTTGGCAAGTTTGCAAGGCACCTGGAGCCTCATAATACTTTTTATTTTATAAGTTAAGTAAACGGGACCTGATCTTATAAAATTAAATCAATGGAGCGGTGTGATAACTGCTTACTGATAAATTTTCTAGGGGGATTCAGTGAAATGGTCTTTTCCAATGTGTAAAGATTAAGCTATACAAAGGGTTCAGAAATTCATATATATATTCTTCGATCTGCTGCAGTTTTTCTACTCCATAAAAAATAAACTAAACTGAGTGACCTGGGGTAAAAAAATTGAGTGGTATTCTGAATGCACAGGACATCAGTGCGCTGTTGGTGAAATACACTGTGAACTGCTTCAAGGTTAGCTCATTTGGCTTGGATACAAGGAGATTATATTTTTCCTCCAAGGCTTGGGTGTGTGTAGTAAATGTGGCTGTGGCCAGATGCCTACACTGCAAGGAATTATGGAGGCTGAGAACCTCCCTGCCCTACTTCTGTGCTCTCCATGACTTGCCTGAGGCTTTGTCAGTCTGAGTCTTCTCTGCTGTGCTTCAAGCAGCCAGCTGGGTTGGCTTGCACAGCTGTGAAAATGGTCTCTGTCCTTTGTAGGATTCCCAGCAAATATTTGCAGATCTTTCTCCATCATACTTTCTGTTCATGATCAACAGTTCCCCCACATCTCTCTTCAGAAGCCAGACCTTCTTCTTGGAATGCTTTTCCTCACAAAAGGAAACTCCAAACTACTGCAGGGGCCCAGAGAGCATCCCACCCATACCCGCAAAGGGCTGGCTTCTCAGATTTAGAGCCAGCTTAGTGGTCATAAGGGCAGCCCCCGTTCTACTCATCGTGTGGATTGAGGGTCCCTGAGATGCTGTGGGGAGACAGCCATCAAGGTCCATAGGAGCTGCTGCCTTTACTATGTGGCCCCTGTCAGAGCTACATCATGACAGGTGCTTGCTGAGCAGGACCTGTGAGCCCAAGTCTCAGCTAAGATTGGCTCATCCCTCTTCCAGAGGATATGCCCAGTGCCCGGGGCTAGGGATGCCTCAGTGTCCTCCAGCTGCTCTGCTCCTGACTGGAGTGGTGAGACAGGCCTTGGATGTAAAGTCCTGCTTTGAAGGACCCAAGGAACTCCCAAAGATTCTGCAGTGTCCAGGCAAGTGTGCTCCCTCACATACTTTCAATCTCAAGAACCTGTTTTTATTCCACTAAGAAATCTCTTATTGCGAGAAGGCGTGAGCTCCTTAAATTAACAGTATGAGCCAGGATCAAGGACATCCAGGATCACACTCCTGTAATACTCCTCTTCTTACTCTCAGGATGAAGCTAGTGACAATACACAGCAATGGTAAAAAACAAGGCACAGATCTACTTTGTGAATTACCTTTGCATTTGCACAGGTTGAAATAAGTCCAGCCTCTTTGTGGCAGCTAGAGATGGCCACCTAAAGGCTGCTTTAAGTTGCTTAAGATGATAGCAAAAATTCTTTTTCTTGCTCCTGACCCTTTTTTTCATGGCACAATGCCACCATCAAGGATACAAAATACCAAATAAGGCATAAAGGTGACCTTAAAGGAGCTCTGAAATGAAACAAGACCAAGGGACTGTTTGAAACAATCTGAAATTCTGTTATATTGGCAGTGAAATTAAAAATGTCAATACTTTCATAAAGATTCCGCTTGCATGGGTAATTAATTCCTGGGAGATTCACTTCTGCAAATGGCATATGTTCTGACATTGTTGACTGCAGACTTAATTACTGGTCAGCCATGGATTTTCCTTGAATTACATCCACTCAGAATAAAAATAGCTGCTGAGTACCCTCACAGTGCAAAATATATACACTGCAAAAATCAAGACAGTAGGATCTTTATCTCCCCTCCCTTTAGTGAGGGACAAAAAGAAAAAAAAAAGAAAAAAAAAAAAAAGAAAAAAAAAAAAGAAAAAAAAAAAGTTGTATCTGGGAGACTGGGAGATACTTACTAAAAAGTAAAGCACTGTGACAAAAATTGCAAATCCAGCCTGTGGCTGAATTGGCATTGACGTTACCCAAGCAAGATTTCTCCTAAGGCTGATGTCTGTGAAGTCCTGAGTCACAGAATTACTACTGCTCCCGCTGGTGGGAAACACTTGCTGGGAGCAAAAAACCAGATATTGTTAGAACAGCTGCTGCTTAGCCTTTCCTAACAGACTGGGAAAAAAGATCTGCTATGCCTGTTGCTCTTTTATCTTTCCTGTACTCCTGAAATGCCCTATCATGTTCTGGTGTAGAGGTCAATTTCACTTTCAATGGTACCCGCATATCTCTAACTATAATTGTCAAGGAAGTCCATTCAATAGGTTACATAGAAGTGAATTAGACCATCTGTTTACTATGAAACCCAAAGAGATTTTAATATCTCTGGAGCTGTTTAGTATAAGAGCAGCATAATGTGCCAGTCTGAGAACCTTTTGTAGCTTTTCAACATCCTGAAACAAGTATCCATCTTCTGAGAGTGGAATATTGCCACCGTTGTGTTTCCTCATCTCCATTTACCTGATCAGAATATTCTTTGTGAAACACCAGGGAATATGTACATATCTTCTGTCTGGCTACTTTTTACATATATTAGGACTTACCTGAATGCATCTAAAGCAGCAGTCATAGAATCATAGAATGGTGGTTTGGGTTTTAAGGGACCTTAAAGATAATCTGGTTCCAACCTCCTTCCATGGACAGGAACACCTCATGCTACACCAGGTTGCTTAAAGCCCCATCCAACCTGGCCTTGAACACATCCAGGGAGGGAGGATCCTCTTGCAGTGTGTCACCACCCTCACAGTGAAAATTTCTTCCTAATGTCTAGCTTAAATCTGCACTTTTCTACTTTAAAGCCATTACCCCTTGTCTTCTGACTGGATGAATCAGTGCTGGACTGAGCTTATGACGTGGATTTCCAGGTAAGAAGCTGTTGTTCCATGTCTTCATAGATCAATGAAAGCAAGAAAATGAGTACCACACAGAACTATAATCAGTTTCTTACATAAATACATTGACACTCCTAATGAAAGATCTGTTGAGCAATCAAGTTGGAGGTTAAAGACAGGGCTGACTAGCTGACAGGTAAATGGGAAAGTGTCCTTCCAAATATTTTGATCTGAAGGAGCAGATTTTCCTGGTGAGAGATTTTTTTAAATGTGGGAAAATGTCTTCCTGCACTGCATTTTTATTATTTTCTAGCTTTTTCAAGTTAGGAAACACACAGTTTATAGCAATGGGGAAAATCTTCCCTTTTACCTAGAAAATAACATTTGCCTTTTTTTTTTTTTTTTAATATTTATGGATTTACCATCTACAAACTCCAGACTACTAGTGGCATGCCCTCTATGGCTGGCCCATGAATATTTCCCAGTGAGGCCGGGACACCAAGTAATTAAAAAAAATTCCTTATGGACAGAGTTGTTTCAATTCTGCTAGTCTCCCAAGTTCCACCTGCCTCTTTCTGACCACATGCTAACTTTAACTCCACCTAACCAAAGTTTTACCAAGTTCTACTCATGGCCTCTTACCAGGCTGTGTAGTCTAGATGTATCTTGTTGCATCTTTTAAAGGCTCTTAGTTTCACCTTCTTCCAATAGTAAAATAATTATTATTTACAAGGGGGATGCCAATCATCCTACTGCTGGACCATGAATCTCTGTCTTTAGGGTGATGACACATGCAGGCATGGGAAGATCATCAATGGGTCAGAGGAGGCTAGGCTCAGACTCCTTATAAAACATTTACTTTTTTGTAATCTTTATAACTATCTAAGATATCTCTCCAGGGGAGTGCCATGTAGGCATATTTTAAGTCCTACTATTAGCCTGAGCGAGGTAGAGACAGACCACTCAGGCAAGAAAATTCTCCTGTGTCTTTTTTGATACAGAATGGGAAAATCCTTTGTCTGTTTCTCAAGACAGTGAACCTTCAGAACCAAAGCAGGAACAAAGCACTGATGGCATGTAGTTGATACTGATTGTATTTGATTCACTTCTAGTGGCAGAACTGTTCCATTTAATCACCTCTTGTGTTCATTAGTGTTTACCAAGAAAAAAACCTATGTTATCAACAGCCTGGTATTTGGAGTTATGGTCTTTGCTTTCAAAATTTGTACTATAAAATAGGTCAATTGTTAGTTAAATAAATTCCAAATAATGTCTTAAATAAAGAAAGATTGCTTGTGGCTAATGCCAGGTCAGTAACAATACCCAATTAAAATTTGATACATTCTCCTAAAATATAGAATTTAGAGGAACAGACAGTTGTTTCTAGTTTGGTACACATAATATTAAATGAAAAGGAATTTGCTAAATCTCATGACAAGGTTTTTAATCATTACGTAAATCTATGAGAAAGAAAAGAAACTCTGGATTAATTAGGAAAAGAATATGATGACTTAAGTTCAGAAGTCAGGGCAAATTTGCAGTTATGTCAGAAATGCAGAAGAATCTTCTATATCTGTGAATGTTTAAGTCACCACTTTTCTCCCCATTGAGTCTAGTCTTCTTGGGCCCCAGAACTCAGAGCTGTGAGCTACCTGTATCTCAAATAATTGTTATTTTATCAAAGGCTGAATGTCTTTGAGCCTGAGACCTTTCTCTCTCCTACAGTTAGTTTTCTTCAGAGTGAGATTCAGAATAAGCCAGCAAGTTCTTCAGTCTGTGATTAAAAAGCCCCCTCACCTTACATTTTCTAGGGTGATATGTTTCAGATCTAATAATCACCTGATCCCTTTGTGATTTTTTTTTATTTTTTTGAAATATGTTTTATCCTCAGTTTCTACTTAAGGGCCTTTACCTCTAATTAATTTCTCTCTGTCATCAATAGCAATTTATTATTTTTGAACCTGACTATTTTCGCTTCTTAGCTTCTCCCTCTTCCAAAGCTGTGAGAGAGAGCTGGAATCTAAATTAAGTATTTTTGCTCTGACAATAGACATGTACTTTTGATGGGATCATTCATTTTTCCTGAACCACAATTCTGCTCAGTCTCAGTGCCCTCAAGTTCTTAAAAGAACCCAATGGACTCAGTCTTCTTTGAGATCTCTATTATTTTAAGGTTGGGGTTTTGTAGAGGAAGGTGAAGTAAAACCAGATATAAAAAGAGGAAAAAGAACAGAAGAAGGCCAAAAGCACAACAGAAAAAAATAACGTGATATAGCTTTCTATTAGGAATTTTTAAATGCTCGTTGCATGTTATTTAATTGTTAACATAACAGTTTTACCATCATAATATAACATCTATTTTCATTTTATAGATTCTTTTTTCTTGAGAACCAGAAAATTGCACAGAGATATGAGTGGTTTATCAGAGTCTGTCAGCCATGGTAATTTTTAGTAGTCTTATGTGTTTTGGGAATTCTTTGAGTTTCAAAGTCTTAATATTTTAAAATCAGCATTTCTTACATTAATTGAAAGCAAAGCAGAAGACCTCATCATATCTGTAACATCTTTTCTTGTTTCTCAGACTATCTGGTTTCCACTTTCCTTGATTTTATCTCCAAATCTTCATGAAATAACAATCTGGATTGCTTGTGCATTCATGAACAGCATCTGAGTTGTGGAATTACTTTTTAGCTTGATGTTCATTATACTGAGAAAAAATAGGGAATGTCTGAATTTTAAAATCATTTAAATGAGTGTTGCATTTGAAAACAGAAAGTCAACTGATCACTGTGGCAAAGAGGACAGAAGTTCACTTAAATATTGTAGTTTCTTTCATATATGCTTTGATACTGGTTATTGTCTCTAAGAACAGTGTAATAAGATGATAGGTATTCTTTCAGACTAATACATGAATGACAATCTTTAACAATGTTGTGAGTAAAATCAGTAAAAAAAATTAGATATATAATCTACGTTAACCTATGAAATCCCCCACGATCCACTAAGCCCTTTTCTGTTGCTTTAATCTTGCTTGCATTTTGGAAATGTCGTGAGATAAAAAGAGCAAATAATTTGCATAAACTTATACGAAAGGCAAAGTGTCTCTTATTCCCTATATTCTTTTACAATCAATTTAGCAAAATACTGACTATGTTTATCATTTACTAAGAACAGAACCTACTGGCTAGTTGTTGAGATTAACCATATGTGTGAAAAATACATGAGTTCTCAAATACTGATAATTATAAGCTGTGATCCTGCAGTGTTACAGATGTAGAGAAACTTTGACATTGCCTTAATGATAATAGGATGAAGCCCTGTGCATACAAAGTAAAATGATGTGAGACTTACCCACAGTTATTTTCCAGTACCCAAAAATGAATTGCATCCTTCAGATCACTGAGAGACAGAAGATGGATTATTCATTTAACAGTCTACTGGAAAACTCTGAAGATAAAATCTCAATGTCCTTTTATGCAAAAAACTTTACTTTTATCTCATCATCCTCGTATAGTAGCTGAAAAAAGAAATGCAATTGGTTGAACTAATGACCCCAAACATCTATAAAATAATGAAGAAAAATAAATTATGCAGAAAGAAACAGATCATTGAGTTCCCACATTCTTATACCCTATGGCAGATATGTGTAGGAACTCATATGTAAGTAAATTTAAAGTTTTAGCAATGGTGAAAAAGTGATGCAAAACACTTTTTATTATTGTTTGTAATTTTTTAAAAATATATGGATGTTAAACCATATCTTTCCATGTCAGCTTCGTTTAGAAATTACTTTAAAAATATTCAAGTACTCTGAATGTGAGAAAACCCATTTATTGTGTTATATGTTTACTCTTATGAGGATAAAAGTGATTAAAAAACCCTGCATGGTCTACAGGCTCCAACATGATAAATGAACCCAGTGTCAGTTGACACTGGGTTCTTACTGGAATGAGACTTCTAATTATGTGACTTGTACCTTTGTCAAACCAAGGCAATGCATTTAAAATAAAAAAAAGATATAAAATCAGTTAGTTATTAATAGTTTCACCCACTCCAGGCTGTTAATCAAAATGACTTGAGAGTCTGTCTAATGGCTGCTTTAACTTTGCTCTAGATGCTTCAGCCACTTTAGGTACTCTCTTTCCCATTAGGCCACCTTGCTAGTAATTATTTAAATGTTTAAGTCTCTATGAGTTTCACAGCTGTTCCTTTAATAGTGATTCAGTCACTAAAAATTATCTTAATGTTATGAATAGATTAGCACACAGGTTTTGCAGTGAACACTTTCTGTGTAGAATTATCTTCTGTTTTCATTAGCTATATACACCTACATCTCAGTACTCAGTAAATCAAGTTCTTATTTTAAATTATTCCAACAAATGATTTATCTGAGTTATTTTTGGCTTTTAAATTGGTCACTAAGGTTGGAGAGGCATTACTGCTTTGACTGTTCTGTATTCCTGATTTGTTATGTGTTCTGAACAGTTGGTACCTTAAATGCCCTTCTGTTGTTTTCTTCACCTGACTGGATGAATCCAAGCCTACAGATAAATTTTAAAATAGGCAGTTAAACAATTTTAGCACAAATAAAGATTTACCTTGGTTTCTCAGACAGAAATTCACTTAACCCACTTACGAAAAACAGACTAAAAGACAAAAAAATAACTTAGGTGGTTTGACCCTTTTTACTCATACCTGATGTCCAACAATATCTTACAGGAAGGAGTTGGACTGGCATTACCAATGGAGTCTGACTTTACATTTTAATTACAGGTTATAGCTTTTTTTCCAGCCATCATAACTTCCATCAAATTTAAAGAAAGCTATGCAATGAAATATTTTAATATTTATAGCCATACTATTAAGCTCATTCCCTTTTTCTTCGTATAAACACGTCTCATACTGAAGCTCGTTTAAACCACAGATTTCTCACTGTCTTTGATAGAGCCACGTGGATGTATACTTATAGCAATTGAAGATCTTCCTAAAAATACTCTTCTGTGTCAAAATATTCACTCTTCTGAAAGGCATGTGGGAGAGCCAAGAAATCTCACAAGTCCAGAGAAACCCTCAAACTGATGTCAAGCCAAGCTCTCTCTCTATTAACCCAACTGTGAATGGGGATGGAAGAGTTCTTGGGACTTGGGAACATCCCGGGCCAAATGTGATCCTGGAGACTCCTGATACACTTTTGCCTTTACAGCAACAGGGCTCTGCAGTGATTCCAGTCTGGTAGGCCAAAGAAGATTATTTGAACCTTTCAGTTTTGTTATGGTTCGGATTGTTCAATATTGTCTTTTTTGAGATTTCTAAAATAGGTATCTTAATATGGTAGAAGCAAAAAGTAATAATAAATTAATTTTTATTATTATTTTTATTTTTAATTTGAGATTATCTTCTCATAACAATGTCTATAGTTAGAGCTGTATTATCTATTCTGTTTTTTTTTTTATTTTTTAACTCCTTAGCGCATAAATGAACTTGTAATCTACAGTCATGCTTTAAAAGTAAATAGATGTCTAAGTAAATTTATCTAGGCTGCTTTTTCAGCACTCTGATTATTATAAGAATTCAACTTATAAAACATGCTCTGACTTATGAGATCTATTTACTATAAAATGATAACCCAAAATATTTCCCATTAGAGCTGGGCAATGAACATTATCCCCTTGTTTATGTGTGAAAGAAGAGATAAATGAGAAAAACTGAGATTTTTAGCCTATTTTAAACATAACTTTATAAGCTTGTTTATTAAAAATGATATTTTTCAAGTAAGAAAGCAGAACTAGATGTTCTGATGCAGTTTATTCTTTGTGCCTAAATGGGAATAACCTTCATTGATGAAGGCAGATTTAGACTGAAATATCTCTGTCTCTCTTGAAGGTGGCTGGAGATATTTTAGCATTTCAATTGTACTGGCATGGTTAAAGCTGTAGAATATAACAATATTCTATAAAATATATAATGACAGGTTCTTCTCTCTGCACAGGTATGGGCATGATCTGTGTCTATGCAATCCAACATTGCTATCTAGGGTTCCTTACACACATACAAACCCTGAACATTTCACATATTTAAAGTATCAGCAAATATGTCTTTTTCTTCAAGTCGGGAGTTTTGACAACTCCTCATTAAAGTATCTGGCCTCTTTGTGACTCACTGTTGTGGTCTTAACTGCTTATTTTACTAAATGGCTCTTTTCTAGCTAAAATGAGAACAGCAGAAGTCAGGACCTTTTTAAATACATGTTGCTGACCACAGTGATGACTTTTAGCAGGATGAAGGAGGAGATTTAATGAAAACTGATACATAAGTTCTTAGATTTTCTTCAACTGTTGGGAAGTTTAAAGAAGACTGTCCAGTGCTAAGGCTCTGTGGAAAAGGCTCATACAAACCTTTATGTTAATTTTACCTGTTTGACAGCGTTGAAGGCTGATTTGCCTCTTCTTGAAATGATAAAGTAGTGACACCAGAAAATTCTGTTACAAAAGCAATAGCAATTATAGTAAGATTAAATATCTAGTAAAATACTAGTGACATTATAAAAAACCTGGTATGTTCAGGAATGAGTGCTGTGACTATTTGCTCTGCTATCCTCACTTCCTCATTATCCCTGAGATGCAGCTGTAGACTGGAAGCCTGAAGGCAAGCACACCTTGGAAATGTTACCTTAGCATGAATGCTAACTTATACATGCACTCCCACTCACCAGCTGTGCAATTTGTTGCAAGGAATGATTCAGGTATTAATAGATTGCTGAGGCAGAAACACGAGATGCAGGAACATGGTGCAGAAACAGAGATCCCTGCCCAGAAAACACAAAATGTGGGGCTGTGTGCATCAGCAGCCAAAACCACTGTGGATGCTGCTGCCCTCACTCGGGTAACCCTTTACTGGGTTCAGTAGTCAGTGTGATCTGCTTTCAGGTCTTCAGCCTCTGCATACTCCCTCTGTAACATCTGCTGTAAAAGTCTTGACTTGCCCTGATGCCTTAGCTGCCTGATGACCAAGTCTCCAAGATCCAGATATGACATGGCACAAGTGATCAGGCTGGTGAGAAAGAGCACCCAGACTGCACCCAGACAGAGCTATGACAAAGCTTATATAGAGAGAAGGAAGGGAAAAAAAGTAAGATGATTCAAAAGGGAAAGAAATGATATGGAAAAGTATGAAATCCTAGAAAGAAAGAAAAATTAAAAAAATTGAAGGAGTCATCAGGTTGCCAGGCCAGGCCATGGGAAGTATTTGTGTCAATGGAGCTGGCGAGGATGGCAGATCAGCAATTCTGAGGGTCTGTCCCTGGGACTTATGGTGGCTACCCTTCCTCTTCCTGCCTTCCTGGCAAAGACTTTGTTGCCTTGTCGGGGACGGTGACCACACTAAAGCTTGCTGACTTGGTGGATCTGAGGTATCTTGCGTGAGATAACCAATGAATAATTGGTTTCTACTTTTCAATTGCATGTACCCTGGATAACCTTGTGCTTGGCTAAAGATGCCATAGCAAATTGACCCAAAAAAGGGTCTGTAACACTTTCAACCATCTCATTCATCAAAGTAACATCTTCCCCACAATGGCTAACTAAACCAGGGCACTGATAGTGCCAGTTTATCCCCACGCTTTTAACCTGGCCTGAGGGCTTCCCCTGTGACTTGGTGAGAGCAGTGGCTGGGGTAGTGTTCAGTATGAACAGAGGGGCTAGCAGGGAATGTCTCTGCACTGCAATCAGAGGTAGCAGAAGCGTGGACCCCATAGAGGGCTGGCAGCCTCCAAACCTATTTGCTTTTTCAGGTAGGCTTCCTAGCCTTTACCTGGCCCTGTATAACTTTACTCATACCAGGTGAATTTGAAGCAAGCATCATTAAATGAGCAGGAGGTCTGAGCAAACAGGGATGTTCCCAGAACCTAGGTGAACAAACAGCCTTCTACAAGTAACGTGTAACTGACTTAGGGTAAAACCTTTAAGAAGAAGGAATTCAGTAAGTTGTCTGTAATTATGTCTTGTCTGTATAACACACGCCTAGCTTCCATATGGTAGCCCCACAGGTTCTCAGTGTCCTAAAACACTTGCACAGCAGCTGGGATGCCAGTAGCAGTCTCATAGTCACCAGCCACTTTTGTCTTTTTTGGTGTCAAAGAAAAGATCTGTCAGCTGTGCAAGGCTTTCATAACCTTCCCTCACATCTAGGAGGGTGAAGCACTTTTGACATGTTTGGTGACAGTAGCACTGTTCTCTGCAGCAGCAAAACATCTGTGTCACAGCTTGAAAATAGGTTGCTCTGATGCAAGTGCCCTTTCCCTGCCTGTTTATTTCAGTGACATTTATGATATAGCCAAGGTGAGAGGAGTTATCTTCCCTTATTTTTTTCTGTTTTTCGCCTATTTAGCTAGCCCATGACTTCACAGGAAAGACTAATAACTTCTTATGAAGTAACATCACTTCCCTGACTCAACTGCATTCCCTACTCATAAAATCATCACATCTGAATGTTATTAGATTATAAAACAGCAGCTTCTTGTTGACCACCAGCATGTCCATAGGAAAGACTACCTGCATTTTTCAATACAAATTCCTTCCTGTAAAATCTCACCAGATGTGTTTCATAATCCTAAAGTCCCTGACATTTGCAAATCAAAAGGGGCAAAGAGGTCGAAGTACATTCTGCAAAGCACTCCAGATTCCTGCTCCATTTTCTGCAGGAGTCACAATTCACCTGCCTGGTGGATTGCAGGAAAGCAAAGGACACACTGTTTTTATCATGTTGTTAGAAACTATGCTTTGGCTGGAATTCAGGAGTGAGCCTTTGGTGCTGGTCTGTCCTATCAAGTAAGAACGAAAGAGCAAAAATAGACAAGCCACTGTAGTAAATTTTTTTTAGTCAGGACAACACAGCAGTATACACAGAGAGTTGTTAAGTTTTGATTTCATGTTCCAAAATAGATTAAATCTAATAATATTATGGCTGGAACAAGTTTAGGATCTTTTGAGGTAAGAGAAGAAAGTGGGGAGGAGGAATGACTCTGAGTCATAGATGAGTCCTGATCTCAGAGGATGTTCACAGTCAGTATTCTCACTGACCTCAGTGAAGATCATTGCTTGTATAACAGCTTCCGGATCAGCACCATTTTGAATGCTGAGTGAACCCAAGCCTCTCAATTTTATTTATTTTATCAAGCAGTTATTTTGGAAAGTGTGGGAAGATATTTTTATTATATGCAAACTTTGTGGCTTTTTATGTTTTCTTCCTAGACTCATGCTTAGAGGGTCATAGCCAAAAAAGAAGTAAAAAATTTTAATAGGATATTCAGGTAGAGAAAGATGGTTATTCATGAAATTAATTTTCCCAATGTTTTCAGAGAATCAAAAAACTCCTGGCATTACAGGGGTGCTGATGGTCCAAATAGAATTTCATGAAAAGAGTCACTTTCAATTATCATCTGAGCTTCTTTGGATTGGTAAATATTTTCTTTCACCTTAAAATGTAAAATAAGAAAAGAAAACAACGTGGGCAAGAATTCATATTTTAGTATATGCCCTCTTCTTACAAAATCCTAAATCAGATCAATGAATATTTGAAGCCCCTTAGAAGTCTGTGTATTTCCCACAGCATTTTTGTACAGAAGGGAGGAGTATTATTTCTGTAAATGTATGCTGTCCTGGATCCTCTACCCAGAAAACATCATGAGCCTCAGAATTCACATCTGGTAGAGCTTTATTTCTGTGGATCCTTGTGTCTGTTACTGCTTGTATCCCACAGAGACCCCACCTGAAAAGCTGCTATTAAAGTACGTATGTTTAGCATTGTTATACTTCCGACATTTATATATATATATTTGTATCTAAAAGGAATGATGTTACTGTTTTCTTTAACAGTGAATAAATGCTGCAGATTGGAACAAGAGTTTCACAATGTAGAGGCTTTTGTAACACTCTTCTGTAATGAAGCAATGCACATGATCAATCGGTGAAATGCTGTTGGTTCTCTTACATCAATTAGAAAGGAGGGGAGTGTATGCTCTCCCAGCTTTCTTCATGAATATTTAACAACAGATCATTAGCGTTTGTAATTTACAAGCCATTGATCAGATTTTCAACTGTGCTACAATGCTAAATTTATAATAGGCTGAAAAAGACAGTTTTATCCTAAAGGAAAAAAAGAGGGGAGGAAAAAGGGGCAAAGGCAGAATATTGAGTAGGGCATTTAAAATGCAATGCAAGAATAACGCTAATTCCAGGATAGTTTTTTATGGAAGATCAGTCCCATAAGCAAGAGTTGTAAATCATGGATAAAGTCATGCTTACTATGTGATATCAGCTGTCCAGTGTAGATAATATGCTTATAAAATCATTATGGTTGGATCCTGCTAATCCCTTATTTTGATGCCAGCAGTTTCAATCACTGGCAAAGTATTCAATTCTTTGAACTGCCTATTTAAAAAATTTTTTTCAAGCTGGTCCCATGAAGAAGTCTTCAGTCTACAAGAGCACAGAGATGGACAGGGATATAATATTTGCTGAGCAACAGTTTACTTTTTTTTTTTTTTTTTTTTTTAAATTTTATTTTATCTTTAAGGCTGTACTCATGTTATGATTCTCACTGAGAATGCATGGGAGATCTTGCAATTTGCTAAAATCACCTGTCTCCAGAACTCCTTATATCTCATCTAGGCTATACTCTTCTGCTTGTAAGTCTGACCTAGGTTCTCACATACTTGTGTGCATTTGCAGTCACTTTCTAGTCTGGATAGGCATAATATTGTGTAATTTCCACTTAGATTAACCTGCTGATCTGAAAGGCTAAAGTCTTCTGCCACCCATTTTGCCACGATACAACTCTTATGTGGACACTGCATTATCTATGTTAAAAGTGGTCTCTGGAAGTCAAGTGAAATAAGCAAAGAGTGAATTTAAACAACGGGAGAATAGTCAAAACATGTTCTTGACAAGCCAGTAAGCAAATATTCTAGAGAAATAAACCAATATAATGTAAGTAGAATGAGACCATCACTGAAGGAGGTCATGCAATTGAATGGAATGCCTGTCAAATGCTTAGAACATTTACAATGAACTTTACAAAAAATCAGTAGGTAACCATTCAGATAAAATATTTTTTTTTATTATTTCAAAAATAAGATTTAAAATTTAAGTTTTGATGGTCTTAAGAGAAGTCCTTAGGAAGACAGAGGAATCTTGATGATCTTGAAGGTTTTTTCCAGTGAAAAATGGTCTCTGTTTTGAGCGGGTTGAAGTCAGACACATTTTCCAATATGCAGAGCCTGAAATTGACACAGATGGACCCTTCTGGTGCCAGATATGATTTCCTATACAACACTGGCTTGGCAGCTCTGGGAGATATCATCCTTTTTTTGAGAGATGTCTGTTTCCCCTAGTATAGGAAGGACATCTGCCCCTAGCAGCTTTGCTGATGTTCTGGAGAATGCAACCACACATGAGCTCAGAGACAAATAGGATTCTCCCTGAGGCATTTGTTTTCTTTAAGCATCTAGGCCCTTCAGAAGTGTTATGGAAGCTGAAGTTATCTGTTCCAGTATTAAATTCAGCATATGTTGCTGAATGGCTTGTTTTGTACCACTGGAGGATTCGTTTATCTTTCTCTCAATTGGCAGTCACCATAGGAACAAACTTCAGACAAACCACCTCATCATGCTGGAAGCTGAGGAATTTCCCTGAGTTTCACCTGAAAGGCAACTCTGACCCATGCAAAGGTTATGATGAACCCTTAAATATATTCAGGGCTGTAACAGAGTTTTTTTTTCTAATTCTTGAAGTCTAATTGTGTAGTAATTTTAGTGATGTCCTGAGCATTTGTACAGGCATTTTGTACCAACTGCTATGATACCTCTTTAGCAGAAAACAGTTTCTAGGACTTGCAAACCCAGATTTTTGTTGCCCCTTAGGACTACTCAGTGCCATTCTATCTTATGAAAAACCATTGTTTATTGTTTGCTTTGTCTTGCAAAATTGGCATGTAATTCCCAAATCAAAGTACTTACCTAAGATTCAAAAAGGGCATTAACAACTCATTTAAAACTCATACTGAAGCCAAGCTTAGTTCACTCATGAGCTGACACAAAGCAGCACACTTGCTGACAAAAGAGCAGTCACAGTGTCCTCTTAATGACTTGCCTGAGTCATAAAGCACCAACGTGTTTTTCTGTAATTACCACTAAGTCTGCTGTTACAAAACCAGCATCATTCTGCCCTGGTGTAGCTCCTCATCTGTAATACTTCTCTTTTTTTTTTTTTTTTTTTTTTTTGCACAAATAATCAAAGCATAGCGAGTGACAAGACAATTAATGCTGGTTTGCTGACACCCAGCCTATTCATACTGCACAACTGGTCTTCTAAATCTTCCAGCAGTCACCCTGTAACTACTCAGATGACAGATAAATCTTCCTTGGTGCTGAGTAAGAATTCATGTGCATAGAAACAAGTTACCTCATGGGTCACAATTGCCATTGCAACTTACTACCTGCAATTTAATCTCATGGTGCTACATTTTAGAAGTTCTGCAGTTGTGAAGGTACAAGCTATATACATAACCTCAGAATTTCCAAGGAACAGCATCTGTAAGAACATTATGAGGTAATTTCAGGACAAGTACTCGTGCCCCTACATCTTTTCACAGCAAAAGGCCACCTAGGCCCTCCTTTCTGAAGGAAAGAGCAATACAATATAACTTTTTTGAGGACGGAAACATTAGCCTATATTCATGCAGGCAGTCTAAGGCACTTCCAGTATACTCCAAGGGTCTGGGGAATGGGTGAGTTTGGGAGTCTCTCCTGAAGCCTTGTAGACAGCAGAGTTATATTGCTGAAAGGGCTGGCATAATTCTCTGCCCTAAGGACAAGTGACATGGAAGAATCCCCAACTGATATAATCAACGCTTTCCTCCTTCCCAGTAGTGCAATGTCATCCAGATTCTGGATCTTACAGCATCCTGCAATGAAAATTTCAAATGTTTAACAGTCAAAGGTGAAGAAAGCTGGTTCATTTTTTTCTGCAGATCCAGTTCTGGGTGTCCATGAGGATGCCAGCACAACAGCAGGGCTGGTAGGGTAGCAGAAATGATTTTGATACACCTTTGCTCAACAGACACAGTTGTGGTGTGGATTTTGATGTCAGTGTGGTTAAAGCCTTTCCTTGTGATTCTTCTTCAAAAGCTTCTGAATCTACAGGGTGACAGCAGTCTGGTGAATAAAGAAAAGTGAGGAGACAGGCTAAAGATCATTTCATTATATTTGACTGCATTTCATGTGAACACAGGACCTGAATGGACAAACGGAGAGTGATTCTGCTCTTCCTGCAGCTCAGGATATCATGTGGTAGATTCTTGATCCAGAATTGCCCTCAAAATACAAAATCCTCATTCAAAACAGGATAAAGCATACTGTAACAAACTACATCTTTATAGAAAGCACAGCAGGCTCTAACTATGATGCACAGCAGAAACGTAGGAGACTGTCCATCACTGCCAGTGTCATAGGTCTCTAGAACTGATTTATTAATGAGATTAAATTCCCAGGTGGCAAGAGAAAATGGATATTGCTTTGTGCCATTACCAGTTAAGGTAAGACAATGACAGCTGCTCCTCTTAGGTTGATATTGCTGCTCCCAAATCTGGCATTCAGACTATGTGGACCACTTAGGCATTTGGCAGAAGTTAATGTTAGAAAAATGTGGTTTACATCCACGGTTTACTGTTTTGACTGTGTTTTTTTGCTTCACTATTGTTAAGAAAATCTTCTAAAATTTATATACAGGGCAAGAAGAAGTATAATTTATCTCATAGCTCTGAATAGTGACCCATATGGTGTTTATGAGTAACCCCAGATAGAGGTTCATGGGAAAATATTATCTGCAGGTAGTACAATGTATTTATTTTTCCTGTCCTGCTTCTTAGAACACTGATTTATCTTATCTGTATGCAAATAGTACGATGATGTGATGACAAATCATAAAAGTTTTCATTGTCTCTTATTTAGCATCTGGGAAATTTCATGTGTCTCTGCCACCTCCAAGCTATTACTTTTCCAGAAATGAATTAAAGCATGATTCATAAAAGAGAGATACCATTTATTTTTATGTAGACTCACTTTGCAGCACCTATATTCCAACAAAACCCTTTTGCCTCTCACTGTTTTACCTCAAAATCTCTACAGGACTTGAAACTCAAGTTCATTCAACTTTATTATGATGCAGCAGCTCTCTTTAGCAGTGAGCTTTCATTTACCTCAGCAGGATTAACTGAATCCATTATTTTCAGCTAACATGCAGTGGCCCTCCTTGATCCTTTGTACATCTCTGTGTGATTTTTCTTTTTTTTTAAAGAACACTCTCGTATTTCTTCACTTGAAATAAAAAGTCATGGAAGTCTCAGGAGAAAAGAGTTTAGGGTCACTGAAATAAACACATCAATATTTACCTACAGGGAAATAAAAGTCAGATGAGAAAGCAGTAAAGTCCTAAGTGTCACTGTTAAAAGGTGAAATGGTGATTTCTATCAGAAAGACTTTCTTGCCTTTCAGCTTGTAGGAGGCTTATAAATAAAGTTGTTCACCTTTTTTTTTTTTTTTTTTTCTTTTTTTCTTTTTTTTCTTTTGTTCTTTTGTTTGTTTCCATTCCTTGCAGATCACAGTGACTGTAAATCTCACTGCTTGGTCTCACTGCAGGCTGCCCCCAAAGGGCAGCTCTGCCTGCCTGCTCCCCGCTCTGCTCATTCTTCTATGGTGGTACAAACAATCTTGTGGTTGGACAGCTAGCTGCATCAGATTTTTCATCTGACTGATAAACTCATATCAGGGCTTTAGTCCTTTTTTAGTGTGGGGTGAATTTTCATCCAGATGAGCTTTTGCAAAATGCCTGATGTGAGAAATGCATAGCCAATTTTCCCTTTTGCCATTAATTTTCTCCATATTGCCCCAAAACTTCAGATGAGCTCAGCTATGTAAATGTTACATCCAAAGATCCTAGGGCCTTAGGCACATCTCCCAGCTTTTTTCTCACCATCCTGGCTGTTTGCCTCTTCCTCTCCCAAAGATGATTACATTCATACTTACTCTATGGCTGCTTTACTCAGGGACTGTAATGAAGATGAAATTCATGCCCAAAGCCTCATGCCTCAAGAACATCCCGGTCACTTTACTACAGTTGTGGTTACGTTGCACAACACTGCACCTTACATAGGCACCTACAAAAGCCTTGCTTTGCCTTCCATTTCCTCCAGACTAATTAGTCCCTCTACACAGGAAGATTAATTGGCTCAGGCACAGTGCCAGAATGAAGCAGTTGTAGCACTTCTGTGTCCTGAGATAATTCACCAGCATGACACTGTGGTGTCTAGACACACCAGCCTGGACAGAGCTAGTTCTGGTACCTCCACATGGTGTAAACACTTGGTTTCTGTTAGCCAAAACACAGAGTGTTTCCAATGCAATAAGTTGGCCACAAAATAAGGAGATGAGACTGCTGCATTAGCTGTTTCCAGATATGTGCATCCTTTCCCTGCACAACTGTGATGAGTGATGTCTGCAGGATATAGATACAAGGTTCCAGTATGTGATGTCAGGTTTGGGAAAGAGCATTAAAAACCTTTTCTTTTGAAGGAAAAGAATGCCTGATTGCAACTGGAGTTTCTACACCAGAAAAATCACTGGGAAAGTTTGACCACAGGTACAGCTAGTTGAGAGTCTTTCCAAATTCTGAATTTGTGCTGGTTGTGGCAATCATACCTTTCATTTCTGTATCAAGAATGATAGGTCCTAAGGAGAAACCTGGGAGGAGGCTTGGGAGTTTGGAGCCTTAGATTTTCCTTTTCTGGGGCAGAAAAGGCTATCTCAAGTGTTTTACAAACAAGAAATAATATGAGTTGAGGTAAAGAAGAGTAAGAAAATCTAAGTTTCCTTCCTTCCCTTCTTTCTCCATCACTTCCTTCTGTCTTTCTAACCTCCCATCTTCCCTTCCCTATATACAGATAACATCACCATGACAGGTGAAATCTTACAGTCTGGCACTGCCAGTGGTGACTCAGGCTCAGCTTCTGCAATCTTTGATGGGCAGCCCTGTAGTTAGGGCACAGGAGCACTTACCCTCAGCTCCAGGAAGTAGGGGAACTGCTCCTCTATAGCAGTGGAATGATCATCCCTTTGTTTCTGGGTTAGCAATCAGCAGCTGCCCATTTCAGTTTTGTATTTATTGCTTCTGGAATAAGTTCATTTCTCACTTCAGGGAACACTGCTAAAGTCTGGGAAATCTGAGAATATTTATGGGCAGGAGAGGGGTGTAAAGAAATTTCTTTCCAAATCAAGCTTCTTGGGGAAAGGTGATCTTTTCCATTTAAAAAAAAATAAAATAAAATAAAAATTTACTCACCTTTATTTTTCATGTGACTGATCACTCTTGATACACTGTGAATGTCTGTTAAATAATCAAACATTTCCAACCTACTTAATAGATACCAGATTAATCTCTCACTTGTAAGATAGCGTTTGAAAATGTGATAGTGGTTTGTGTCACATATCATGACTCCCCTCAGGTCCCAAGTGCTGAAATCATGACATTCAAAGTATGTTTTCCTGATGAAATGTGTTAATACTTTACCATATGTAGCCACTTGTGATGAATTGCTTTGGCATTCACTGTAAGAACATTAGCCATGATGAACCCATTTGGTGTTAATGTCACTGTAATATATAGCTCCCTGAATAACCCCTTGGAGTTTAACATTCATTTAGAAAACCCTTTTTCAAAAGAATTTTATACTATGCTTTAATGTTTTAAAATTAGCAGACAAGCCCTTTTGGATTATATTGTTCAGCTCTGACTAAATGCTGTGCCCATTGGATAACCTGCTTTTCAGGACTGAAATATCTGTCCTCAGGGGAAAGCTTGAATCACACTTCTACAATGTACTCTAAAATCACACATTTAGATGGGAGTAACACAGTTACTGTTAAATGGCCTTGAATTTCTACGCACATCACCTCGTTCCTATGCCTCTCTTCTGTATTACTTGTGCCTTCTCTTGTAGGACTGGCTTCTAAAAAGATCATAAATAACCAAGAAACAAACAGATATTTATTCCTTTCTTGATTATTAGTTCACGTTTTTCATCTGTGTCATCCTTTTTCTTTAGTCAGGTGAAACAGTATTATACTTTATTTAATTTATACTTTGGGATGCACTTCTGGAAATTCTAGAAAAACATCTCCCCATGCTCTCCCTTCCTGCCGCTGCTAGGAGGTCTGGTGCACACTGCTAGCACCTCATGGAATTCTGTGCTGTGCATGCTTCATGGTTCAGCCTTTGGAGATCTAAAAAATTGCTCTGTATGTGTGTGTGACTGGAGTACCGTGAGGAGAGACTGTAGAGTTTTGCCTGTACTGCCCATATAGCAGAGGAACAAAGTTTCTATACTAGAGTGTAAATCTTATTTAGATTAAATGAAACCTTGTTGGACTCTGATAGCAACATGACTATTCAGGCATAATTGCTTGTTTATAAAGATGTTTTGTGACTGAGCAGTTATCTAGATTTTAATCCATGCAGGGTGTTCTATTCCCCATCAAATGTCAGTTAGTGCTAGGTCAACTGCCTAATTTCATTTTAAAAAAAGAAGTTACTATGACAAGACTTATTTTCCGTAAGCCATGTTGATTGATGTTAATTACATTGCAATCCATTAACTGTCCTCAATTGGTTGTTGCATTATTTAGTTGGTGATCAACATCAGGACAGATCATCCCATTTGTCCTTTCAAAAATGTTGTCATGTATTGTTTCTTGTAGTTTTCCAGGATGTAACTGAGTTCCAAGACTCCTTGAAAATTGACATCACTGGCTCAGAGAGCTCAATCAGCATTTTATAGAGAGATTTTCAAATTAACCAATGCCCTCCTATTACAAAACTCTTCAGAATATTGTAGTTTTCCAAAGTGTTTATTCTTTTAATGTGCTAATGTTGAAAAAGAATTTATTTAGTCATCATGATGTGGAACATTTAAAGTCATCAACATTTCCCTTATATACATACAGAAGAGAAATACCTGCTGAACAATTCCATCATTTCTGCATAATTATTGATTGCTTTTATAATTTTCTTCTATTAATAGACTTGTACTGTCTCCCAGGGAAAATGAACTCAGCTGCCTAAACAACTGAAATGCTGGATTTTTAAATTTCTTTCTCAGATATATTTGAAAGATCAAGTATAAAACAAGAAAGAACTGTCCAAATTCTCCTCTATCTAGTCTTAATTATGACAGTAAGGTAGGTTTTCATGTGTTCTTTGGTTTCTCCTATTAATTTTTTAGATTCAAATGATAATATTTTCAAAAACTGTCTTTTGTTCCATACTCAGTATACATGTATTTTCATAGTTCTTGAGACTTTTCCTCTAACATAATTTTTTTGTTTGTTTTGTGTTTTCAGCCAGTGTATCATTACCTCTTCATTCTTTATTTATATCATGGATACATAGACTTTTTTTGAACATTGAATAAGATATTATTCATCTTTTCCAGAAACTTTTTTTTTTTTGTTTACTTACATTATTTATGCCATCTGATTAGGTTACAACTATTTTTACCCTTGTGAACGTCATTCTTAAAGAATGAAACTTATATATTACTCATCGACACTTCATCCTTTTTGTTATATAATAAATATAACCATCGACTTAATCAGGTCTCTGATTAATTCCTTTTTCTCTGTTGACAAAAACAAGGTGCACACAGTTGAATACAACTTCTCCTGTAGCTGAATTTTTCATCCAGAATCTTTAAGAAATGAAGGCCATGTTTTAGTACTGTCAGTGTGCAACCTTAAGCAAATGGTAGTTGTCCAAAACAGTATAGTGATTTTAATTTTGATGTATTCAGAAGTCAACTCAGAAGTTAACTAAGAG
This sequence comes from Phaethornis superciliosus, assembly GCA_023637945.1. NCBI lineage: Eukaryota > Metazoa > Chordata > Aves > Apodiformes > Trochilidae > Phaethornis > Phaethornis superciliosus. Next base: position 48,607,466 of record JAJQWJ010000002.1, on the reverse strand, counting down.
GATCAGTGCAGGTCAGAGGCATGTGTATGTCACAGTACTCTTGGGAAACAGTTACCCACCAGAGGTCTCACAATCATACCTCTGAAGAAAGGTGAGGTACCGTGAAGATGTGTCTGCCCTGCAGAAGATGACAATGTTGCTGCTATGCATGAAGAGGAATTTAACCTGCTTCCACTCTCTTAATATGAATTTCCTCAAAGAGATGCATTTTCATTTCATTAAGGAGCTATTTTTTCCAGTTTCTCTTGAGCAGCAATAGGGATTCCAAGTATAGAATTAGAGCAAATGGTGTAAGTACATTACAAACTATTTTAATGAATCTTTTGCATTAATTTTCCTCCCCATTTTTGACAGGATTTTAAAATTAAACGTTAAAATACTCAAAAGAAGAGATCTGGCTGGAAGTTCTTTTGGTTGCTATACATTAAAAATACTGTTGAACCAATGACTAGCACATTATGAATAGCGTGAACACCAAACAAAATACTGGAAAATAAATTCAAGATGCCAAATTAGTTGAAAAGAAAACTCAATGATAATTTTCAGAGGTAAAGATGTCCAATAAGTTAGTTCATTAACAAAAGTTCAAATAAAGGAAAAAATCCCACTATTCTTCCAAACTGATTAGTTCTCAGCAGTACCCATAAACGAAGAACAAGGAAAAGACCATGGAAAATAAAAAAAGAACAATAACAGAGAAAAAAACCCACCAAAAAAAAAACCAAGAAAAAGAACAATAAGAAGACAAAAATAAAAAGAAAAAAAAAGTGTTCAAAATTCTTTCTCTCTTTGGATGTTATTAACAAGAACAGCTACCTTCTTGTTGCATATAATACAGCTTCATCTGGATGATTAGTTCTCAGTGTTGTATAAATCCAAATTACTGTTGGGCAGAACAAATTGCTGTTCAGAAATTTTGTATTCCATATGGAATCATAGAATTACTTAGGCTGGAAAAGATGTTCAAGACCATCTAGTCCAAACTCTTCCTAACCCTATTACCCTATGGAGCCTGTAGATAGTATAATGATCCCAACAGAGGAAAGGGATGCCTACTTGGGCTAACTTACGAAGTCTTTCCTTTGAAGTTTAATTTTTTCCCTCATCCTCGTCTCAGCCATCCTCTAGTACCATGACAGAGACTAATAACTATCCCTCTGGTTTCTGGCAGGAAATCTATACAGCAGGAAGAAGATGAGAAAAAGTCTCATGAACTTGGTTTGTAATGCACACAACCAGCTGTGGACTTGGCACAGAGGAAGGCCAGATTTTCATTCAAAGGCATTCTGTGAAAAAACACCAGCCATGGTATCTGCTCAGGACACCACCGGAGCAACAGGCTGTCAAAGCAGTGCCACTTTTCTGGACAGGTGAAACAACAGCTGGGAAAACAATGCGTTTGAAAGACATTATTTATAATTTACATTTATCTACTATTCTTTTCCCCTATATGGAGCTCTACATAGTGGTTGTTAGGGGTTGCAAACATTGCCAACAATGATGTTTGAATTGTTTTACCTTGAGATTTTACTGATATCTTACTCTATATTTAATAATTCTCATATTAATTTATATCAATATCTCTTTAGTGAATGCCAGTTAAGGTTTTGTTTGTTTTTCTCCTGTAATTCCAACTTTGGAGCTTTAATTTTATACTGAAGTAAATCTAATCTGCTTCTCACCTTTTGATCCCGTTGCACAGAAACTTTCTGACTGGAGTTATTTCACTCCTGATAGTTCTTAGGTTTACAGGCATGATGAAATGTTAGTGTGTGACAGGGGGATTGAGAGTGCCTGCTGCTCCCCTGGGCTTTCCAAATGGTTCTGGTGGCATGGCACCTTGCACGACCATGCAGCTCATCCAAACCTTTTCTCACCATTTGCCTCAATCTTTCCATCATGTTCTAATGAAAGAGCTTGCTCACACAGAGGCTGCTTCCCCCTTGTCCATCCTGTGAACGTGGCCATGTTGGTGTAGCTCCAGGCTGGAACAAAAAGAAGTGGTTGTGCCAAGGCACTTAGCCTTTATATTCCAGTTGACATGAAAGCACACGTGCCATGGACCCTCCCGTTTCTCATAGCCAAAGTGCAGTGCATTGGAACACCTGCAGCAAACCTAGTACTACACAGGTGAAGAGAAAACGCATGCTTTCCACCCATTTCCAATCAGATTTCAAGAGAAAGTCCATTCCCCATGCACAGACCACGAGGTGAAAGTAAAGGGAGAGAGATTAAGTCAGGAGGTATATCCCAGGTTATCACCTCAAGGTTATCAGATGAAAGAAGGAACGAATCAAACCAGCTCTGTGCTTAACAGTATTTTAGTGCATTACAGTATTTTAGTGATGGAAAGTCACTATTGCAGTTTTGCTACAATGCAACTGGCTGGCTGTGTGTATCAAAATATTTACACTGGGACCCCCAACCATGAACCATGCTACAGGGTGCTGCAACAGCTGCCACAACATCATCAGCAATAATAATGTTGAAAGACCATGGGAGACACTCAGAGGTTTTTGAAACTCACTCAGCAGTAGGTGGATTGTGTGAATGTTGGATCCACAGATACTGCAAGACTTTTAGCAAAGTGCTTTCAACTGGGTGAAACAGAAGTATGCCAGAGCTTAAGGTCTCTTCTGAGACTATTCAAATGCTAAATGACACTTTTTTATTGTTATAAACTGCCTTCATTCTGTGAAGTTAGAAATCACCTGCACCTTTCCCAATCTGTGACATGAGTGTTCTTATTTTTTGATGTAGCAGTAACTTTATTTTTGCACAGTTCTGCATACGAATGCCTTTTTAAGTCAGCATGGGATAAGGTAGATGCTAAACTGAATTAATTTGTGGCTGATGACTTGTAGAATATATATAAAAAAATACATGGAAGGTGCATTCCAGAGTGAAAAAACCACAAAACCTCATCACCTGTTTAATATAAAAATACAAACTCTTTTTCTTATTGCATGCTATCAGAAATTCTGAGACAATCTACATGAGTGGACAGCTTAAGACATGACTGTGTTCCAAGTTGAACACAGTGAAATATGTTCAACTCTTGAGTTTCAAAGAGTTGCTTTACCTCAGAGTCTTGGTCACAGGTATTATTCTGAGAAGCCTAGACTGGAGTGATGACCAAAAATGCCCTTTTCTCTTTGCTTCATGAGACCTATTGCAATACTCAGATATTGACACTTTTTTTTTTTTTTTCTCTTTCTTTTTTTTCCCCTACACTTATCTACAGTGCTGTAGTTCATTTGAGATGTCACTGAAAAGATGAAGTGGCCACATGAAGGTATTTTATTCACTGTTGCTTTTCAGATTCCTCTGCTCCGAGTTGATTTGAACAAGAATTCTGGAGGAAGAACTGACTTCAGAACTGAATTTATATGCATGTCTTTATGAGATAGGGAGATAGGGTCTTTTTTTTTTTTTTTTTTAATTTATTAAATATAAAGGTTCACTATGAATGTTTATTTTTAGGGTCTGTGGGTTGATACATGTCTCTTGACAAGTGAACTGACCCATGCAGTATTTAGGTAATGGCAAACACAAGACTTCAGCTAGATTTTTTGAAAGTTGAACTTAGAAAGGGTGAAATACATCAATTTTTGAGCAAAAAGATCTTGCAAGACAGAGCTGATTCTGATTTTCTGACTTAAGCTTTAGATTACAAACTTGACAGAAAACATACGTTAGCAAACAAGTTTAATTTTTTAATGAGATCTGTAATCATGCCTCCTGACTACATTGTGAGTGAAGACGAGAAGTATCAAGACACTTGGTCATTCATAGATTGCAAAGGTGGGGTCTTTGCTCCCTAGAATGTACTAAATTTTAAAAAAAATTATTATTTTCTGTAATGAAACAGAAAAGGAAAGGGAAGAAGGGGAATGGGGAGGGGCAGGAAAAGGAAGAAAACTGCACAACCTAGAACAGTGTAATTGGCTTTTACTCTAAGGGCTGGGTTTTGTCTCTTTGCTAACACTGGATTTATGTTGGCACTCTTCAGAGAAGTCAAATCCATCAGCTGTTTCTGCTGTGTTATCCTACCAGCTACATCACAATAAGACCTTACTTTTTACTGTGTACTTCTTACAGTGTTGCTGAACATAAATTTTTCAGGGGTCAGCGGTTGTATTTACTCAACTAATTGTTTAGTTCTACTGTATTCCCCAAATATCTGTAATTTAAGCGCTGTCTGACATCTATTCAAACAAAAAGAGGGAAATCCTGAGGTGATTCAAATATCGACTTACAGCAATCATCATTTTGCATGCAGTCAATACTGACCTTTTTCATTTGGACAACATGAAGGGGAAAAGAATAGCAGTTTTTTCTATTGTATTTTAACTACGAAAGCAATATAGTCAGTGTCTACTCATGTACATCAGAAGTTTTAGTGAGAAACAGGGAACAGCAAGTGTTTTTGACCTCGAAGCATCTAGAAGTTGTAAGATATTAAATTTCATATCCACTTTTTATCATGCCCAATTGCTTGATCCTTGTAGTGTAGGTGGCATACTCTTGATACCCACGGACATAATCTGTGCTCATTATAAATCATCCTGTTCCACCCTGTGTTAGATTGGATATTAGCGTGTCTCATGACAACAAGCTTGGCACTGGGGATGATGGTACCTGAAAATACATTTAGCAGGAATATTTTGCCTCCCAAAGAGATTTTCAGACTTAGGCTGCTGACATGCTGAAGTGACTTCTGTGTCCTTCATTTACTTCCTCCCCCTCAAGTATGCTTAAATACCAAAGTGTAGGGATAGCTATCACTATGGAGGGTTATCACAAGGTGCAGACACGACAGCTACATAAAAAACTTGCTCAAGTCAGAAAATCTTCATTGTTGGCTATCTTTGGCCCATTCATGAACCCCTAACTTGTGAAAATTCACCCCAGCAGGTTTGAGGAGCCATGTTGAAGTATTTAGAAGATTATAACACATGGCATGCTAATCTACAATTTAATTATCTGAAAACTGCTCTTCATGATCGCTGGGAGAAAATGCAAAGAAATAATTTGGCTGTGATGCTTTAGATTTATTCCTAGTGTGATTTTGCTAGTATCAATGAAAAAAATAATTCCAACATAAATGTTTCTGGGAGGTTACATGAATGATACGTTTGGCTGTAGGCATCTTCTGTTGTTTTTAATTAAATCATTATCAATGAAATGTCAATAAAGAAAGGTCTGGGATGAGTGCTATAGAAATGGGAAATCAGTACATGTGAAAGGGGGGATGTTTGTACTGGAGAGCTCAGCATTTACAGAAATGTCAGCAGATCATCTTTTAGCTAAAAACTACGACAGTGGGCTACCCCTGAAGGTGCTGACATATGTGCAGCTTCTCTTTGAAGAGGAGAAGACAATACACAGATCAGCCTTGTCAAAAGGAAAACATTTTAGAACATGCTTCAAACTTATGCTTAACCGAAAAGAATTGGAGTAGCACTTTGAAGGTTATCCAGTGATTGACTGATCTGACATGGAAAGATCTGACTTTTACTTATAACTAAAGTGTTTTAGTTAGGCCTCAAAGGAAGGGCAAATGAACTATTCAAATGTATGAAATATTAATTTTCCATTTCTGCATTTACTTTTAAACATATTTTATAATGATGAATTTATTTGTAATTTTAAATCTCACACCTCAGAGATACTTCCTCTCCTGCCAGCTCACTCTCATCAGTTCTGCAGACAAAAATGGGATCTGTTGACCTTTCACACACTAAAGACAGAATCCTAAAAAAATTCTCATGTAGCAACAAGTTAAAAACAAGCAGCTTCAGAATTATTTGTCGTGGCTACAACTATAATTTTCATTGTTACTTTGCATGCAACATCAACTTGAATATATTTGCCTAGTTATAATGCAGTTAGTGGAATGTCAGGATTTCAAAAAACTACTGGTTTACATCTCCATCATTTACCATCATTTACTCGGTCCTGACTGACTGGAGAGGCCCCAGTGGTCTGGTGATGGGTAAATGTGATGCCTATCTACAAGAGAGGTCAGAATCATGGAATCATAGAATCAGCTGGGTTGGAAGGAGACTCAGAGATCATCAAGTCCAACCCCTGATTGACTACCGCGGCGGTTACCAGACCATGGCACTGAGTGCCACATCCAGTCTCTTTTTAAATATCTCCAGGGATGGAGAATCCACTCCTTCACTGGGCAGCCCATTCCAATGTCTGATCACCCTCTCTGTGAAGAAATTCTTTCTAATATCCAACCTAAACTTCCCCTGGCACAACTTAAGACCATGCTCTCTTGTCCTGTTGAAAGTTGCCTGGGAAAAGAGACCAACCCCCCCTGGCTCCAGCCTCCTTTCAGGGAGTTGTAGAGAGTGATGAGGTCTCCCCTGAGCCTCCTCTTCTCCAGGCTGAACACCCCCAGCTCCCTCAGCCTCTCCTCACAGGACTTGTGCTGGAGTCCCTTCACCAGCCTGGTTGCCCTCCTTTGGACCTGCTCCAGGACCTCAATCTCCTTCCTGAACTGAGGGGCCCAGAACTGGACACAGGACTCGAGCTGTGGCCTCACCAGGGCTGAGTACAGGGGCAGAATCACTTCCCTGGACCTGCTGGCCACGCTGTTCCTGATCCAGGCCAGGATGCCATTGGCCTTCTTGGCCACCTGGGCACACTGCTGGCTCATGTTCAGCTTCCTGTCAATCCAGACTCCCAGGTCCCTCTCTGCCTGGCTGCTCTCAGCCACTCTGTGCCCAGCCTGGAGCTCCCCATGGGGTTGTTGTGGCCAAAGTGCAGGACCCGGCACTTGGCCGCGTTGAACCTCATCCCATTGGAATCAGCCCAACTCTCCAGTCTGTCCAGGTCCCTCTGCAGAGCCCTCCTGCCTTCCAGCTGATCCACACTCCCCCCCAACTTGGTGTCATCTGCAAATTTGCTAATTGTGGACTCAATCCCCTCATCCAAATCATCAATGAAGATATTAAACAGAACTGGGCCCAACACCGATCCCCAGGGGACACCACTGGTGACCGGCCGCCAATTGGATCAGCACCGTTCAGCACCACTCTCTGGACCCGGCCCTCCAGCCAGTTCCTAACCCAGCACAGAGTGCCCCTGTCCAAGCTGTGGGCTGACAGCTTTTTCAGGAGAATGCTGTGGGAGACGGTGTCAAAGGCTTTGCTGAAGTCCAGGCAGACCACATCCACAGCCTTCCCCTCATCCACCAGGCGGGTCCCCTGATCATAAAAGGAGATCAGGTTGGTCAGACAGGACCTGCCCTTCCTGAACCCGTGCTGGCTGGGTCTGACCCCCTGTCCATCCTGTAGGTGCTGTGTGATTGCCCCCAGGATGATCTGCTCCATAACCCTGCCAGGCACTGAGGTCAGGCTGACAGGCCTGGAGTTTCCTGGGTCCTCCTTCCATCCCTTTTTATGGATTGGTGTGACATTCCCCAACTTCCAATCATCTGGGATGTCCCCAGTGAGCCAGGACTGTTGGTAGATGACAGAGAGAGGCTTGGCGAGCTCTTCTGCCAGTTCCTTCATCACCCCTGGGTGGATCCCATCTGGTCCCATAGACTTGTGGGGATCCAAGCAGCTCAGTAGGTCACTGACTGTTTCCATCTGGATCACAGGGGGGCTGTTCAGATTCTTGTCTCTTTCTACAAGCTCCAGAAGCCAGCTGTTCTCAGGACAACCTGTCTTACTGTTGAAAACTGAGGCAAAGAAGGTGTTAAATACCTCAGCCTTTTCTTCATCTTTGATAACTCTATTCCCGCCCATGTCCAGTAAAGAATGGAGGTTCTCCTTGCCCCTCCTTTTGCTGCTGATGTATCTGTAGAAGGACTTTTTGTTATCCTTCACAGAGGTGGCGAGATTCAGTTCAAGTTGTGCCTCTGTCTCTCTAAATGTCTCTCTTGTCCCTTTTTCTAATTTTTTTTCTATACAACCTAACTATATTCCTAAATTCTTTCTGAGTAGTTAGTCCTTCCTCCAGAAGGAGGATCCTGGGAACTACAGGCCTGTCAGTCTGACCTTGTTGCCTAGGAAGGTTATGGGGAAGATCATCTTGAGTGCCATTATGCAGTATGTGCAGGACAACCAGGTGCAGTCAGCATGTATTCATGAAAGGCAGGTCCTGCTTGAAAAACCTGATCTCCTTCTGGCAAGGTGACTCAATTAGTGGATGAAGGAAAGTCTGTGGATGTTGTCTATCCAGACTCTAGTAAAGCCTTTGGCAAAGTTTCCTACAGGATTCTTCTCACCTGAATGACTGGTGGTGTTCCTCAGGGATCAGTGCGCGGGCCAGTTCTTTTTAGTGTCCTTGTCAGTGATCTGGACAAGGGGACTGAGTGCACCCTCAGCAAATCTGCAGAAGATACTAGGCTGGGAGGGAATGCTGATCTGCTGAGGGAACAAAGCTGGTGAAGGGTCTGGAGAAAGAACAAAAGGAAGGAAGGAAGGTAGGAAGGGGGGAAAGGGGAACGGAGGAAGGGAGGAAGGCAGGAAGAAAGGAAGAAAGGAAGGAAGGAAGCAAGCATGCAAGCAAGCAGTCAAATTAAGCTGCTTACATGACAATGGAGAATACTGAATATTAGGGTAGAATATTTCATTATTTCTCATTACTGAAAAAATTCATGTCTTTCAAGACAAAAAGGAATTAGCAGAATAATTATCATAGAAACAATGTTAGTCCTTAATCTTGTATTTCTTAGCTGTGTCTCATAGTAGTAGCGAAAGCTAAAAAAATTTATTAGAAATTTGCCAAGAACTTTTAGCAAGCAGAAGAAACAGAAAAACAAATTTATGCTGGACTCAGTGATAATTTGCAGTCAGCATATCCTTTACAAGCACAAGAGGGAACGCAAGCAAACTATTTTTAACTATTTGTTTACATACCAAAGTAAGAAGCCAGATGATCAGCAAGAATATTTGGAAATATGAGAAGAGACAAGAGGAATAAAAGAGACATTGTTGTTGACTAAGGCTTGTTGTGAAGTTATGCAATGGAAATACAAAATGTAATGTCTATGACTTACTCGAGAAAGAGAATGGTAGAAATTTCAATAGATTTTTTTTTCAATGTCAGGGATACTGCTATCTGTTCCAGACTCCTGGACTGTTCAGGACCACAAGTGCTCCAAAATCTTGAGGATTAAGATTTCAATAAGTAAACCAAGAGAAGCTTAAAGAGCGTCTGTTGCTGACTTTCCGACTCCTCAAGATAGGTAAGTGACCAAGTGCAACGAGTAGGAGAGAAAATCTTTGTTTCAGAGACTGCAACCTACAGGGCATCTGTTGATTACAAACCACCCTTAAATACTGATTTTCTAACACAGAATGTTCTGTAGGCTGTATGAGGTAACCAAATATTAGCTGCAAATTGGCAGATATTCTTTCTGGTAGGAAAAAGAATTAATCACTCACCTAAAAATTAACAGCTGCCTAAGTGCCAGAGATGATGATCATGTGGTTATATTTATTTTATGTAAGTACATTGTGGTGCCATTCCACTTGAAAAAAGGAGTCAATACAAAAAATACAGTTAGTCACTGGCTGGGAAATCAACTGTGTTCCAAAGGTCTCATAAGAAGTGGCCAAAGTTATTGCAAGGCTGCTCCCTATCACCTGGGAAATGTCACAGACATTGGGGAATCTCCAAGATGAAAAATTAAAATGTCAAGTGCCTCTTCAGAAGGAAAAGCATAAAGGATTTGGGAAATTACAAGATGGTCAGCCGAATCTCAGTCTCTGGGAAATATATAGAACAAATCCACTATGGAAATCACATCCAGGCATATGAAGAAGACTGGGAACAAGTGGGTGATGTGGAAGAGCCAGCACTGATTTATCTTGGGAAGTTCATGCCTGTCCAACCTGACTACATTGAAGAGACTGTCTTGGTGAATGAGGGAGAACTGTAGATGTTATTCTCTTTGATTTTAGTAAACTGAGTAGCCTTATAGTCAAACTGGAGAAATATAAACTTGATGGAAGAACTGTAAAAGGCAGGCAAAGCTGACTGGTTGCCAGACTCAAAAGGTTGTGATGAATAGTACCAGCTCCAGCTGGCAGCCAGTTACTAACAGCATTCTTCAGAGGCTGGTATTGTTTAATATCTTCATGAACAAGTTGGAGGATGTGGCAGGATGCATCCCCAGCAGGCTTTCAAGCTTCCCTAAATTAGAGGCATATGGTGAAGGGAAGGGCTATCATTCAATGGGACTTTAGCAGGCTGGAGAAATGGGCTACTAGAAGTTCAGTAAAAACAAATGCACAGTCTTAAAACAGGGGTAGAATAACATCATGCAACAGGAGAGTTCAGGGTAGAATGGCTAGAGAGACTGGGAATCCTGATACTCAGCAGGCTGGATATGAATCAGGAATGTGGCCATGCATATCCATGTGAATTAGTCAGAGTGTATCTGGCAGAATGAAGGAAATTATTATTCCCCTCCATTCAGCACCCATGTTCACTACCTCTAGGGTACTGCAACCAATTTTTGGTCTCTAGGCAGGGAAGATATATGCATATACGGCAAAGAACTGGAAAACAGAGAAATGTCTTTATGCTCATAGAAAAAGATACATCTAAGGGTCTTAAACTGTCTTGAACTCTTTTCATCTACCTGTGGAGTCTAAAGAACATGGAGTAAAAGAACAAGAAGCATCAGATACCAATTGAAGGACAGAAACTCTCTATTGCTCTTAGAAAAAAGTCACAGCAAGTCGACCACAGTGGTAGAATACTGCAACAAGTTGCTCAGAGAGGCTATGTAAAGTCTTCAAAATTATCCCTACTTTGAGTGGGGGAAATGATCTGGGTGAACTCCAGAAATCACTTACAAAGTATGTGATTATATGATTATATTTATTTTCATTTATTCAACTTGTGGTGCAGACAGTAACAACAAGATTGATTTTCAGTTTGATTAGGAAGTTATTTTATTCAGTCAACACCAAAAATGCTGACATTCTCTAAGAAAAAGAATGTTCAGTGGCCCGAGTAGAGTTAAAAACTAATCTCCTGATTCCTATAATTGTCAAGAAATCCTTGGAGAGAGGAGTAGGTAGAAGTGTGAACATGAACAGACACCTGAGGAGGCTGAGCTGAAAGGGAATGTAAATCCCCAGCTCCAGATTTTCGTCTGTGATGGCAAACCTGGGGACTTTGAACCAGAAATTTTACTCTGTGGTTTAGAGTTGGAAAATCCTCTTGGACCTGATGTAAGCGTGGGTTGTTATAATGGGTTTTATTTTATTTCTGCACAGAACTCTCTCTAAAGTGATTGTAACTTTAGATTTAGAGGGTGTGTGCAAGTGTCACCATTTTCCTAAGGTAACAAATCAAGAACAGCTGCACTGGGTCAGATGAAGTATCTCATCTAGTGCATTTCCTGGCACTGACAGTGGCCCATGGATAGTGCCTGTGAAAAGACAGGCACTTCCCTTTTCCAGATTTTATGGCACTCCTCCAGATCTCTGCTCCAGTCTTTCCTGAATGACATGCTCAATGTATCTCTTTTCTTGTCTAGCCAGAATAACCCAGGGACCTCTTTTCAACCCACCAGGGCAAGGTACTTTGATGGTCCAAGCCCCATTCGAACATAATGGTATAGGCCATTTAGGTTACCATTACAAAGAGCACCCAGGGAGATGTGGGTATGGAGTATTACGGTGTATGCTCCCTTGATGCATGTCTTTTCTGCAGGAGTTGTGTACTCCAGCTGATGCTGCTTTTCCAGACCATCTCATGCAGGCTGCACTTCTCTTCATGTATATTTATCTATATCCAGGACCACAGTAAGACTGTGACAGTTCTTGCTCTTCATCTTTCTGATCCTGTTGAAGTCAGCTCTTTCACAGCCAATGCAGAAACAAGCTTTGCAGAGGGGCTTTTCCAAGGGGCTTTTTCCAGCCCTTTGTACCTTCACATCTGAGGGCAAAATACCCCTGAGAAGATTTTACCAGTTCTCCACACACCATCAAAGAAATTAAACACCTGAGGAGGTGCTTTCCATTTTCATTATGATTTTTATAAGAAGTTTTTAAACATTTAATCCTTTTGATCCTCACCTTTTCTCAGTTTTTGGAACGAGTTTATGCAAGCTTATGCCCTGTCCTGGAGGAAGTTTGTATGTTATTTGCATTTTTTTCTTCAAAATCTCTCTCTTTTGTCCATCCTTTCTGAAGAGTCAGAAAACAGCGGGGGTTGAAACCAGAAGACTATGAAGGCTATGAAAAATAAACATTCAGAAAAATTTTCCCAAGAGAAACTTCACACTGTGGGTTTAGAGCTCCCTGAGGTGAAAATTATGCATTTCTCCCTGTTATTACCTTACTCTGATGCTAGTGATCATGATCAAAAAATAAGACATTGCATTTCTACTGATGGGACACATCCTTTAAATCTGTGAACTTGATCATTCTAGTAGTGACTAAAACCCCAAATACAGTAAGATGCTCCTTTAAGCTCTATGGGACAGTTTATAAACTGGTGTACTAGGACAATTTATGAGAAAGACAATGCTTACTACTGCCTAACATTAACCAAAACCACACAATGTTGTACAAGATAGAGAGTAAAGTGTCTGTCCTCTTAGATTTTCCAAGAGATTTTGTTATAAGCAACAAATCCAGCAATGGCAACCAGTGAAGAGATGGCAAATATGTTAAGATTTTAAAAAATCATAGTGTATGGAATCTCCAAAGTAGAAAGGGACCCATAGAGATCACCAAGTCTTTTGCCATGACTTTTGCTCAGGAAACCAAGTATTTTGGTGGTTCAGAGCTTCTTACTTCCCACCATGCAAAAAGAGTCCACTTCACGCTGACCTCAAAAATCCTATTTTCTATGATATTGCATTGCTTACCACTACATTTAAGCACATCTCAGTTTAAAGGGTGGTCCATCAAAAATAAAAGACATTTGCAAGGAAAATTGCATGGAGTAAAGCTTGAAGGATGTTTTAGAGCTTGGTATATCTTATTTAACTCACATTAAATCTTCAATATAGAAAGAAAGACAACAACACTGAGCTTTGTACAGAATTACTTATTGCTGATATTAAGATTATACTGGAGCTGGTGTGCTACCTGTGTAGGTTAATGTAGCAACATTTTTCACATGGGATCCAATCTGGATGAATAGAATTGAGTAGAAGAGACTTTCCATCACTTTTTTTCCCCTTTGTGTTATTTTCAGTGCCCAGTATTATCTTATTTTGTAAGCTTGGAAGCTATGAAGAAAAAGATAATACGTGGGGAAGATTCTCATTCATTGCATGGGATTTTTTAACTGCACAGACCCCATTAGAACTGACAAGAAGAGTGAAGCTAAAACCTTGTTGATTGGAGAATATGCCATTCTTAGAGGTTTTCAAGTATATCTCACAGTCATGTAAGAGGTTTCCATTATCTCATTGAGTGCCAACAGGGTATTAAAGCCTGACACTGAAAACCCTCAGGGAAATGACTTCTGCTGCAAAATAATGAATCTACTCATACTTGAATGTCTCCTGTCTTGACAGAGGAAAAAGCACTGGATGAATGATCTTCAGTCCACCATTTACAGTCAAACAATTGCTCCCTTCCCAGTGTCAATCTGACCAATACATAGAATCTGAAATGAAAGAAACCAACTTACTGCTGTAATAAATCCTGTTATATCAGAAGATGCCAGGAGATTTATCAGGATCATGGGTCCATATGGGCAAGCCATGGCTTGGTTAATGTTCTTGGTTTACTGACACAATCAGTGGATGTCCCAAGTCCAGCTTTTAAGATGCTCATTGCCTCCTGCACACAGAGGAGGCTGGTGCCTGCTGCTGGCCCTGCAGGGCAGGAATGAGAGAGCCCTGCAGAGGGCTGGGACTGCTGCTCTCTTTCCTAGTCTGTAAATAACTGGTAAGCCCACAATATGAGTATGGTGTATAGTTTTCTGTAAATTCCCATTTTGAAAATAAGTTCATCAGAGGTTCATTTGAGCTGTGCTCAAATGCAGACATCTTTCCTCCTGCCAAGCTTTACCCTGTAGATTGTAGGAAGTAGTTCAGGTCTGTAAGCTCTGACTAACCAAATGGTGGCAGGTGAGGTGCAGGCAACACACCCCTCACTTTCAAAATCAGGGAACCACGGGACCATCAGCACAGTCTGGAGTACATGAGCAAAGGTGCCATGGGCCACCCAACCCCCTGCCAAGATATTTTTGTAATACCTGTTAACCTGCACACTAGAGTTGACTCTTTAGAGATTCAGAAATTTCTCTACCTCATTTCTGTCTTCAAATATGAAACCAATGCCTATCTAGTGCTGGAGCCCTGAGACCATCACAGCCTCATGGGCCAGAGCCCCTGTCAGAAAAGTGCTCTTGACCAAATGTTTTCAGAATGAAAAACACAGGGCAAGCAACTCTAAAACTAGTCATGGGGTTGCATGTGATGATGTAATAAAAGTAATGACATACATTTGGAAAACCTATGTCTAATTCTGAACTCCAGACTTTACAGAACATGATCATTTTTATCTAGCTCTATGAGAGCAGAATAAAGCATCAGCATAAGTAAAGCTCTGAGAGTTGTAGATAAAAAACCCCAAAGCATGATCCTTCAGAGTCAGACTAGTGATTAAAGTAGAAACAGACAAGCAATTCAATAGTTGCAGTCATAAATTTCGCTCAGGGGGGAACATAAGACTGGTAGTTTCACTTAAAAACAAGTGTACAGCAGTCCTAAGAGACATAGCAGTAATCATACAACTATGACAATTGTAATTCCTCCTACAAAGAAACTGTCACCTGCCATCAAAACCAAACATCTGGTCAAAATACAGAAAAAAGGAAAAAAAATGAAAAAAAAAGAGAAGACAACACATAGAGACAAAAAAGGAAAGGATAACCAAACATAGAAGAAGCATATTGACTATATAAGTCTGCCTTATTGTGTATAATACATAGAGGAAACTGATTGCTACAAACATGGTATGTATTCTACCCAGGTCAATTGATCTCCTGCACACCACTATATAAGATAGAATGAGAACTTAGCAACTTGTATTGGGCAAATATGGGGCAAAACCAAGGAAATGTCAAATGAAGATTTCCCCTGCCAGCTTGACTTGGCCTTTTTGGTGAATGGATTAATACAGAGTTTATACAATAGCAGATAATGATTCAATTCTTAGCCTCAAACCTCCCGAGTACCAACTTAACAGTCCTACCTGCAGTCCTTTCTTCTCACTGTTCATTTAGAGCACTGCATGAGGCAAATGATTACATAATTAAAGACTGTATCAGAATGCACATGCACAAGTCCTTAAATTAATGCTGTACAGACAGCATTAAATCTGACATTTCCTACCACTGGAGTGCTTGTCTTTGGATACCCAGCTTTCTTCTCACATTGATTAAACCAGAGGCTTAAATACAAAAATCTAAGTGGGGAAAAAAACAAACCTCTAAGCGTTGGAAATTAATATTAAAATCTGGGGTCAGAGCATAGGTTTTATACTATTTTTATACAATTAAGGTAGTAAATATTAGTAGAATTAGTAGCCTGGTTCGATCCAGGACAGAACTCATTTTCTATTTAATAATTTTACTTTTCAGTTGTCTCTTCTAAGTAACCGTAATTGCTGAAATTAACTGCTTTTTTTTTAGACTGTGTCCACTTCTTAGACTAATAATTCTTCATGTTTATAGCTACTGCTGAAGAATGGTGTGCAGAAAAGCTCTTGCTTTTACTTATCCCTATAGAGACCAAGATCACTGTTTAGTTCTGCTAAATTTCTTATGCACTGGAAATGAAGACAAGAGGCCACACCAGAAACCCTCCTGCAAGGAGGAAGGTACTGGTCAGGTAACAAAAATTGACCAAAAAATGTATTCCATCCCATAAATGTGTTAGTATAAATTTGAGGGATCACAAGGGTCGAGCTCTCTTCATTCATGGCCAGAATCCTGGGAGGACTCTCTTTTCTTCTGTTTTATATCCCAATCAATGAATTCTTGAATCCTGCTCCCATTTGCTAGTGAGTCCAGGAGCCCAGTGTGTGTCTTCCCAAAAGCCTGCTCTGCAGTCTTGGTTGGTGATATGAGCATTTTTTGGAGGTATCATAATAGTGCTTTTGTATATACTTGTATAGATTTCATTATTTTCCTTGTCATCACTACTGTTTCGTGATAGCTGTGTAGCTTAGTTTCCACCCTGTAAGTCTCTCTCCCTTACTCTCTTTCCTTTCCCCTTCTGGAAAGGGAGAGTGGCTAATAGAGAGCCTCTGTCATTCATTTAATTGCTATTCCAGCATTAAACCTTGACATTGTCCTGCGTCAATATGCAAAGGTTAGTCCTACAGTGCTTCCTGGAGGTTCCCAGGTATCCAGATCAGGCCTCTGGACAGACTGAGGACATGCTTCTTGCCTTCCTACAGAAACTAAGATGTAGAATGAGGGAAAGTATGTGTCCAGATCCTGGTATTTCTGTAACATACACTCAGGATGCTGCCAAACACAGGAGACTGAGGGCCCACCAATACCTAGCTCATTAGACACCATCTCTTCCTACTGAAGGGAAACTTGAAAGACTTTTGCCAGTTTACAGTTTTACTATCTACAGAAGATTGTAAATCTGAATTCCCAAGCTCAGTTAACTCTGGAAGAGGAGTATGATGGCTATAGACCATGTTGTCAAGCTCATTTGGCAGTGTGAAAGAGGGTGGTCTGCATATGACACTTGGTCTGATAACATCAGAGGCAGTTGTATTAATAGTTCTGACTAAGCAAAATTGTGAAACTCCCAATTTCCATGTTTGTAAAAGAAAAAGGACTATTACTTCTCAACTTCCTAGTGTAACACCATCAGAACAGATACTTCAGAAGACACTGGGTGGTTCATTACATGATTTGGACCACATCACAGAAGTTATAAGGTATATAGCCCATGAAGTCTTTGAATGAAAACATGGAAAGGTAAAAGGTAGGAGGGTTTTCTTCTTTCTACAAAATGAGCAAAACTGAACTCTGATTCCACTGTGGAGAAAGAACAATACACAGAAGATAGTATTTTAAACTTAATTTTATCTTTTCTCCTGTCCTCAAATATAGGATTAAACCCCACTAATGTTAATTTATTCTTCAAAGTGGTTCTTACCATAAGGTTCCTTACCTTTCCATGTATCTTCAGTGTTTTTTAGCTCAGCACATACAGCTTCTGATATGGACTGCTGGAATTGACTTGAATTTAGGTTTAATCCCTATCAGAATCAACGATTAGTGCATTCCTGTCAAACTGCAGAGGTGTCCTGTATGAACACAAAAAGCATTATTTACAGTGTTGCTTCGGAGGCAAGATAGGGTATTGACTAACAAAAATTAAAGTCTCAGAAGACTGGGACTTGGAAGTAAAATTTTATCAAACTTTTAAAATATCTATCTGCTTAGTCACTGCTCAGTGTGTCATTCCTGAAGTGCAATACTATGCCCTTTTTTTCCTTAAATTCAATCTCTTTAGAAAGGCCTAACTACTCATGAAAATACTTCTCTTTTTCATTTTTAATTTTTTTCAGTTGGGAAGAGGCTGAATCAGCCTAAAATACTTCTGTTTTTTGAAGTGAAATGTGAACTTAGAAGACCAAAGCACACCACAGTGAATGACAGAGCTGTTTGTTTTGCTTTGCCAAGGTGTGCTTTCAGATAAGTCATATTTGTGACTAAATGATTTGTCATCAGTTCTTTGTTGTAGTTTATCCATCAGTGAATGCTTTATGTCATGCACTTCACTCCATGCAAAATGAGCTATTATTTTGAAACTGTCATAAAAATCTTTTAGTATATTGTGAAATAGATAGAGTACCCAGTCACTGAAAAGTGATTGTTTTCACATTCCCAGCCTTAATGAACTTGAACACTTTATCTAGGTAATCTACTCCTAATATTCAAAGGGTCTGTTAATAGTTGAAAAATGGTCAAAAAATTCTTCGGGGTCTGCCAGGGCAGTATGGTTGTGTAGGGTATGCCTCAGCATTCTCATCAGTTTGAAGGTGACAAAGTGAAATATCTCCTGTAACTTTGAAGCAGATGAAGAAAAGGATTGAAAACGTTCATAATACAGTCTTTGAAATCAAATTATAACTTTGAGTTTTACTGTGGGACAGTGCAGTGTGACAAGTATTAACTTGCTATAATATAGCTATAATAAAGCAAATATCTTCTTAAGTATGGTACAGTTTATTCATGTTAATATTATTGCTTCCAGCAGGGAGTGGTGGTATGTTCTCAAAGTTCAAATATATTCACTGCAGTTTACTTTTAAAACTTCCTAAAGCAGCTTTATTGCTTTCTTGAAAATGATCAAGGACATGACAGATCATGTGTTCTTCAGCTACACAGCACCATGAGAAATATTTTGCTGCTTGCGTGGCTTGAAAAAATCCCCATTTCAAACAAGCCTTTAATTGTTTTTTTCATCTGAAAGAAGTTCTAATTTGCTTTTTGGCACTCTTTTTTTCTATTAAGACATATCATATTAGCTACAGGGAATTGTTGGAAAGCAATAATATTTAATTTGCTATAATAAAGAAGTCTTCATGTGAATGAATTTGGATAACACTATGGTATAATTTTGCTGCTTTGGAATCAGTTATGTCTAACTTTCTTCTATATTTTCACAGTTCCCTATCAACAAAAAGTTTTGAGCATTTTGGTTGTTAGCAGCCAAAGTAGAATTCTTTTAATGACTTGCCCTATATTCATTTTGCCATATATCTGACATTCAGAGATGAGTAACTTAGAAAATGACTGTAAGCTTCCAGCAATTATTGCACTCTTTCCTGATCCATGGTGACTGCACCCTGGAAAGTGCAAGAACCCTTTTTATTTTCAGGTATGCTATAACTTAACAAAATATTTTGAGCACATCTGAAGCCATGATTCTCATAAAAACCAAACTCAGCCAGCTAAAATGCACAAATAATCCTCACACCTGAACTTAGATCACAGACAGACTCTCTCTTTTCTACTTCCTGCAACTTTTAAAGCCAGGAACTAATCATGATAAATACATGGAATTTATAGTTTTATGATCCACAATCTGAATTTTTAGGATAGTACCAGATATAGACTTCTTTGTGGGATAGAATACTGGATCTTGTATTTCCCCTGAGAATGTTTTTATTTTCCAAAGGTAGAAAAAAAGAGAGTGTAATAATATTTCAAAGGAATATATAAATATTTAGGAATTACAAAAAAAATTATTTCAGTATTGTTGAGTATTTTATGTTGAACTGTTGCTCTTCTATAAATGGCACATTGATTGATGGTAACAGTGACTGCCTGATCAAAAACATCAGCACATGTATCTCAGGAATCTGATGCTTATTTTTTGTGCTGAGGTCAGGCCTCTTGACTAAACTGCATGTCTTGTGCTGCACTATTATAGTGTGACCAGAAAAAAACAGAACGTGCCACAAGCAATATTCCTCTCAGTGGAGACTGGCCACAGACAGAAGTGGTATTGAAGTCCTACAAGGCTTTACTGTGGCAAAGAAAACCAGTTTAATGTATTATTAAAATTAAGTACAAGTGGGGTTGGAATTAAATTAAAAAAAAATATTCTAATGCTTGAAAAACCTGACAAGTACAGCCACAAACAAATCCTTCTAAACGTTTACCAGAAGAAAATCGGGAATCAGCGAAAACAGAATTTTCTATGAATATCTGTACATACGCTCAAAAACTCATTTGACAAAAAATTCCCAATCAGTTCTCTTTAAGAGTTTGCAAGGATCACAGTGCAGTGTCCTTGACACTCATTTAATTAAAAATCAGGTGAACCTGACAGTTTTGCCCTAAATTGAAACTAGCTGATTTGTTATTAGGAATCAATCTGATCTGGTGGTGGCAGTGTGTGCCTTTGGCTGAGAGGAAAAGGGACTGCCGAGGGAGAGCTGTACATCGGGGAGGGTTCTTGTCAGCCACCATGAAAAGGTTACTAATTAACCCACTGGTCATTAATGTGCTGAGAGCAACTCCCACATGCCCAGAGAGAAAGAGACCCAAAGGGAAAAGCCTCTCCTTGGGCAGCAAATTCAGCCTCAGCCCAACCATTGCTCCTCATCGCTCCCTTCCTTGCAGCAGCCTGCTCCTTTCAGTGATGAAAACCGGGATAATGAACTCTGACTGAGGAAAACGCTGAAGGAGAGTTAATGAGGGAGGTTATCTGGCTTTAATCGGGATTATTAGGTAGAGCCAGCAGCAGGCACAGGGCAGAGGTGCGGGGCTGCTGCAGGGGTTTGGGGTGTGAGTGGGGACCTTCTGGCTAAATTACTTGGGATGGAATTTCTGCCTGGGTGCTTCTGTGGAAGTTAGAAGCTGCTCACCCAGGCTGACTCCAAACTCAATGTGGGTGGCCCCAAAAGAGTAAGGGGCTGACAAAACCCACAGGAGAAGTTTTCTTCCCTTGCTGTGAGAAGCAAATATCTTTTCTACCCTCAGCCTTCGAGAAATCAAACAGAAGCAAAACTAAAGCATGCAGACGCTCAAAAGGAGCATCTCCAGAGATTAGGGGGGGGGGATTATCACTGAACCCCTCCTTTCTCACTTGTTACCCCATCAGACCCCTCGATGGCTGTGTGCCCCTGCAGGGCCCTGCCTGTCCCCATGTGCCATGTGAGGGCTGTCCCCTGGGGGAGGAGAGCAACCCTGGGTTGGGCAAGTTCATGGGTCTTTTCTCCCCCTGCTCGCTGACAGCAGAGGTAGACTCACGTTGCATTCAGATCTGATAGTTCATGATCATGTGTATAAACACAAGAAAAAGGGAGACTTCCTGACCCAACAGTTTTCAGAAGTCGTGATTCAGGCAAGTGAAAGAAATGAGATGTGCATGAGAGTCAGAAACTCTTCGTAGCTTTGTCTCTTTCTCATTTTAAAGTTTTCCCTCTCCTGCTACCACTTCTCTTTTGGTTTTCTGGCTTCCAAGACTGCAAAACATATCTGGTTCCAGTATGTTTGCAAATTCCTCATTGCAACAGAGGATCTAGACAACCACACAGATTTTTTTGTTTGTTTTTTTTTTTCCCCTGAGATACAAGATAAATTCTTGGACAATCAAATAATCTGAGGAGGCTAAGCTTTAAGAAAAACACCAAATAGTCTGAGCTAAAATAATATTGCAAGACCTGGTATTCACACCAACTTTTCTTTACCTCTCAAAGTGCATGCCCGGGGAAACACATGCCTGAAAGGTTGTAAGAATATACCACAGGATCTCACCTGTTTTATATTCCTGTGTGGGCACTATATCACCCCTGCAGTTGTATTACAGTCCTACCTGTAGCTCTGTAAAACCCTACATTTTCTACAGGAAGGTATATCAAAGGGTCCATGCATAGAAGGCTTATATGTAAAAAACTGAGATATTAGTAATTCTTGAAACATAGTTTATGATAAGACTCAAAACCAGCTTTTCCTTATTATTTACTAAGTGAAAGCATAGTGCTGGTTCCTAAGCAGGCACATCAACCCCTGTGTCTGCTGTGTAAAGACTTAGGCTGAATTAACAGCCAGATAGAAATTCTCCAACCTTGCCCTTAGGAAACCTCCTCCAAAATCTAATTACACAATTTTTTCTAACTCTTTGTACATTGATAATGGGAAATTTATATGCACAACAAATATATTTTTCCATATTGATTTTTGCAAGGTCAGATTCAGCAAGATCTGAGAGAAATAAATGCTGCATCGCTTGTTGCCTAGTCTTTGTTTTCTGCTTCATGTTAAAAACAATGTTCTCTTTTTTTTTTGTTTGGGTTTTGTTTGTTTGTTTGTTTGTTTTTTCCCCCAAATATTTATTCAGCTACTTGGATTCAAAAAGTGGATTCACTGTGCACTTCCAAAAGTTTTATCTTACACTAGTTCATAGTAATAAAACCAGCTCTTAATAGGCCAATTTATAATGTGAAGATCAGTTATGTTATGTATAAGTTATGTAACTTATGTAAAATTACTTATTACATAGGAGTAAATCAATGAGCATTTTGAGATCCTGACTACCACAGCACATTTTCTCCTTTAGCAGTCACCACAAAAAATTATTCAATGTTGTTAGGAAAGCATGGTGGGTGAGTGTGTGTATATAAACAGTAAGCAAATGTTGATGAGAGAAAAACACAAATCCCAGGTCTTAATGTAGCCTGCAGCAGAGGCAAGATGAACACAAAACTTTTTGATTGAAGCATCAGATGACACCACATACTGCTGTGGACTCTTGGAGGCTCAGCACTAATTCCCATGTTACCCAGTTTGTCTGTAATCAGGGCAGCATCAGACCAAATGAATGGAAATAGAGGTAAATCTGGGGAACCCCTTAAATGACAGAGGAAGCCCAAGTTTGTGCTCATGTAACTCAGGCTGGAACATGTTAGAAATGTCCCCTTACAAAAATATGTTAGTTCAATGAATAGGCCTGCACTGGTGATAGGTGCATGTCAAACCATATCAGGCTACATATTAGCTCTCTTAGAACAACTGGCAAATGTAAGAGTTTAAAATATCCTGAAATCTATGTATTTTATAATGGGCTGCTAAGTACATTCTTTGCCATGCTCTACTAGCAAGAAATTTAATCAGAAGTCTGACTTTCAAATAATCACATAACATTTAATTTATTTAAGATCATAATTGATACGGTAAGTAAACAAAAAAGTAATTTTCCTTCCATTTGATTTCCCTGTGCTCTGACTTGTATCTCTGGAGTTATCCATGTATCCTTAAGTACATGTATAGATATACTGAAGGAGTATTCAGCAACAGCAGCTGCATTTTCAGTTCATATGTTACCTTAATAGAAACTATCGTTTCATGTAAACAAATCTTAAGAAATACAGAACTAGAATTAGGTAATAATTCTGTACTCATTGCCTTACTCCTCCGCTAACAAATCCATTTGGTCTGAAGGAAGGGTAGCTCATTTCCACTATGATTCACATAGTGTTTCCTTTTTTACTGTTTTTAATTATATGAAGTGAAACACAAATCTCCAAAGATCCATCTGAAGACATAGATTGTCTCCAGGAAAGAGCAGCTAAATCTGTTGACCATCTTATCAGAATCAGTGCAGATTCACAGATTCTCTGGGTACAGGGTGGTACTTTGGCACACATGTCAAGGATTCTTCCAGGTTTGGCCCTTCTGTTCTCAGGATTTCCAGCCTTTAGTCTTAGCATTCTTGTTTTGTCCAGTAGCCACCATCTCTGACTCATCCTGAGGTGATGGACTTGCATCATTGCTCTCTAGATAGCAAGGACAGTTGGCAGGACAGAGGTTTACCTTCTAGGAGGTTTGGAGCAGGTCCATTTCTCCTGAGAGACCAAGGAAGAACTTTCAAAACCAGCATGATATGAGAAGTCAGATACTTATTCCTCCTGGAGGTTGTAGTGGAGCAAATTAGGTGTTTTACCATGAGTTCAGAGGTCAAAATTTGAGCCTGACTGAACGTGAACCCATCAGCACTCTAGGCAGCACATCTATGGATGATTTTCATCAGGCTAGGGAATCAAAGGATCTGAAGCTGATGCTCATCATAATACTATCCTTAACTGTGTTTATGTCATAAACTTCTTAGCCTGAGAAAGGACTGGAGGAAAATCAATATGCAGATGCTTTTCCAGGTTGTACAGCTCTCTTACATGAGTGATAAACCTTGTCTGGCACACCTGATAAAACTTTGCTGCCTCCAGCACTGTCCAGGACAGTAGAGAAACAGACTGTGTGAGTTCAGACTGGCACAGAAAATCCCCTATCATTATTCTATGAGAAAGATTTACTCACTTTCTGATATTTCACCATTATTTTTTTGCACTCAACAGTGCAGACACGTATGCAAAAAAATAAGTTTTGCATGCCAGTAGTACATTATTCATAGGTACGTTGTAGCTCAGATTTTTCTATTATTATAAATATGTTGACTATATAGAAGTTACTCCATGTTTGAAGTGGTGTAAAAAGAGAGGCCAATATATATATGAACATATATTATTTATTAACACATCTTCAGGAGTTATTGCTTTAGCTTGCTTCATATCAATAACAATACAGTTTTACAGCTTGGAAAAGTAATTGTCTTTTTGCTTTCATTTCCTTTGACAGGAAAACCAAAATTATTTTAGTGCTATTTCACATGACTAACACTTTCGGAAACAAAAAGCAATGTAATAATAATTTGGGACGAGGGAGTTATGCAGAAGAGAAAACATACATTCTGCAAATAAATGTGATACAAAGATTATATGCACAGAGAATAAGAAAAAAAAAAAAAAAAAGAAATGAAAAAAGCTAATAATAATGTTTCTGCGTAATGCTCTCCCAAATTAAATGGCTCCGATCTGGTGTCTCTCATGAATCATTGTATCAGAAACTGCCACAGCTAAAATGAGATTCCTTTGCTGTGCTCACTGTGGATTAAAACAGTAACTTAGCCTTTTGTTCCTGAGCTTTACCATCAACATTTGTCAAAGAGAAGACATCCCTGTGACTTTTGAAAGAGTATTTAAATTTTGCCTTGGACAAATTAAATATAGAATATTGGAACAGTATCCTATGAAAACAGTGTTTCTGACCCATTTAATTTGAAATAAAAATAATTAATTTAAATTTAGCATGATTTAGTAACTGAAATGTTGTCAGTTACCTAATTATAAGATCAAAATCTGACTCTCAAATTATGTCTTGCATACACACTCTGTAGCACATAGGTATCGATCTTACTGAAACATGACCTCCATCCCACCATTTCTGTGCTGCCTGGTTTTAGAAATTCATCATGAGTGACATTTCTTGGCATGAAGCAAATCTATACATGTAAAGTAAAATTTTTAAAACCACAGTATAAAATATATTTCAACAAAGAATTCAGCGTTAACTTTTTTTCTTCATAAAACACAAAGACATTGTAACAGTCAAATATTTTTGGCTGAGATACTTAATCTTACCAACAGGAAGACAATTTGTTGCTTTTTTAAAGAAATAAAAAAGCCAAAACAAAACAGGAAGAGTTCAATGCTTTCCCTTGGCTTAAAATTGTGAAGTGCATTACTAAAATTATACTTTTTCAAAAAAATTATTTATTGAATTCCTACTGTCTCGCCTTGTTTTGTATCTATGCCTCTGGATCACAGCTTGCAATTTGTGGGCTTGATTCTCAGTGAGTTTGAAGTGCTGGAAAGCCTCTGTTCATTTGGGTTGAGCTCTGTGTTTCAGATGGATCAGGTTTTGGAAGCTTCCCAGTTACCTCAGGATCATTCAATAAAGCTTTCGTCTCTGGTTTTGGCCCAGAGTTACAAAAGTTTACCAAACAATACTCCTGTTTGGAATAAAACTATGTTTCTTTTCAGGGATATGTGGTAAGGCAGGCATGCAGAAGACAGAGTTGGATGCTGCACTGATAGGCAAATATTCATCTCTCTTCAATTACACTGTACATGAGTTAGTTAAACAACAAATATAAACTATTTGAAAAACTTGTGGTACTGAGTTGATTGTAGAGACATACTGAATGGCATATTCCTCAATTGCCATAAAATTAGGTTGCCAGTTTACCGATGTCATTCTTCTCAAACAGATCTGATGAAAGGGACAGAAAACTGTTTCAGCACACCTCATATCAGCACAGAAGGCACAGTTGGAGATCGATCCCACACAGGGAAAATAATCAAAAAGATAGAAAAGCCACAGTAATTTAAAATTATGGAATGTGAACATTTCTGACTGCTCTTCCAGTAAAAGCAGCAGGCTCAATTTGTAAGATGAGCTGTCAGAAGGAAAACAAAATTAGTTGTGTTTCTTTTTTTTTTATTATTCTTTTTTTTTTTTTTTTTCTCTGGTTGGTAACCAGGATAGAACACTGAAGAACCCAATTGATACACTGAAATACTCTTGATTTGCTGCTATTCATTAGGATGCATACAAATAGCTTTGTTTTGGGTGTTAGCCTGTTAGTGGCAATGAATGTAACCTATTACCTGAGAAAAGGCCAATACGTACCAAATCACTTATGTGACTCCTAAGCAGCCGTATTCTTAAAGCAGATCCAGTCTAAAGAATATTTTTTTTCAGCTAGGCAATTTGGAAGCACATTCAAAGAATCTAACAAGTTTAAACTGTGACAAACATCCCTACTATTTATTCTGTGAGTACACCAGGCTCCAGGCTGGTTATAACTTGCAGTGTTTTGGAGCTGAGCAGAAAGAGACTTACCTGAGCTCAGCTCTGAAAGCTCAAACCAGATCTCTTTTGGCAGATCTAAAGCAGCTATCTCTAGTGGGAGTGCAGGAAATCACCGCACCAGTTTTCTTTATCCAGCTACAATACTGGTCTTTGTCTCAAAAGAACTATCTGATATCTTTGATGATACTAGATAATTCTCCATGATGTCATGAAAGAAATGTGGACTGACCAGCTGTTTTTTGTTGAATGCCAGCTTCTGCCAAGCTTTAGCCTTTTTTCTTTCCTCTGAGAGAAAATGGAACAGCGATTCAGGCTGATAGTGCTGCCCTCAGTCAAAAGCCCTCTCCTGTTTGAGCATGGCTTAGCCAAGCTGTTCCTATCAGGTCCCTCTGAGGACAGGGCTGCAGACATGATTCCTTATGAACACAAGAAAATCTAAGGAAATTAAAAAATAGCCTCTGTCCCTGTCAACTGTGGAGCTCAGACTACTTAGTATTGTGCCATTCATAATGGAAGCATAATACGTGACCTCATTTTTACTCCAAAGACAAAAGTGCTACATGACATCCATGTTTTTTTTTACTAAGAATGGAAATTTTTACCTTTAATTTCCTTTGTTTCACCAACATGGAAGAAAAATAAGTGAAATAATTTGTTCTCCACTGGGATCCTTAACTACCAAAGTCTTCAATGAATCTTGAGCTGGGTTTTCAAAGCAGTGAACAAAAGGGGAAAAAATGCCATTCATAATTTATATTTTGCTGATGGAAACAGATGGGATGAAAGCATTGAGATGACTGTATTTAAAATTAGCATGAGTCTTAAATAAGGTGTTTATTTCTGTTAGTCAATGTGCTTACATTCATACCAAATATATAACCTGCTGTTGTCAATCAACACTCATTTGGTACATATTTATTTTATCTATGATACTTGATATTCCAACACGTTTCTTATTAACCTTAATATGTGCTTAATCACAACATTCAATTAACAAGTTCTGTTGTAATCTAGACTCTTCCTTTTGACCTCTCTTTTAGTAGCATTTCTTAGCAACATATTTACAGTAGTCAAAAATACCATGTTCATCACAGAGATGTGCTGAAGATTTCAGGGGAGGTAATCAGAATTTTTTTGTCTTAATATGTCTTAATGGACTTGCTTTACTTAAACGTGCATGTTTCGGGCAGGTCACCTGCTTATAGAAGTGGAATCCAGTCAAGTGGCCTATAGTCTTGGTGATTACTAACACACCAGTTTCAAGACTACTTTGCAAAGAAGAAGCTAAGGCATGTGTTCAATAATAAGGGACAAGAATGTCCTTTACAAGTTCAAAGCCTGTCTGTATTCCTAAAGTGGCATTTGACTTCCCCTTGGCCTCTGAAGCCTGAGAGTGTTATATCCCTTAATGACCCCATGGCATTTACTTTAGTTTAGACTCAAAGATTTCTAGTCCCCCCAGTATTCTGTGCATCCTGCTGACATAGGCAAGCTCACATCCTGATATTATTTACTGAATAGAAATCCATGAATTTGCAATTAGAAGTCTGTGGGGAACCCCAAGAAATACTGGTAAATTTTAGTTCAAAACTCCCTTTTAGACCATATCAGCAGATCACTAAAAAAAAAATTACTTAGCAGCAGCCACAACAAGATGCTCAGTGAAAATCCCTGCAGCGCTTGTTTTTGTTTCATAGCATCAATTTTTCTCTTTTATCCTCCCTGTTGCTGTGATCAACAGAGGGCAGTTGGGCTCCTTTCTATTTTCAGTTTCAATTAAAATTTCAAAACTGTTCTTGATTGAACTTTTGAACACACTGAAATGTGAAAGCGCCCCCGCTGTCACTAAAATGGTCTGGATCGTGGTTCCTGGGCACAAACATATCAAAGATGCTGGTTGCAAGAGGCTCCACCTCCACTCTCTGCTCCAACACACTTGTCAGTCTCAGGAGAGCCTATTTCTTTTATTTTTTACATTTTCTTGTAGGTAAAATGCAAATGGAGTGCTTTGATTTAACATTACTGATGAGAGGAAAACAAAACCAAAGCCAACCAACAATTTAGGTAAAAGCTTTTGAATGCAGCAAAAACAACAATTCCAAAAAGCTGTGGGACCAGAGGACTTCAAAGGGAGAAGTGCTCAGCACATCCTCGACACTGGCTTAAAAAGAGGTGTGTTTTGAATATGCTATAAAGCACATATAATGTAAATTCAGGCATCTTCTTGGCAGCCCTGCTTTGTGGTGAAGTTATGCAGAGTCCTTGGTAGTTCACCTTTTCTCCCAAGCTTAGCAGAAGGCTATTTTCTTTCACAAGGAAAATTTTAGGCCTATAATTTAGTGTAGTTGGGAATAGTACATGTGGTGAATTAGGTCTTAAGTTTATTCCTCCTTGAGACAATGTGTGGGCATATATATATGGTATTGCTTGTAAATGCAAACATCTGATCTGTATTTTGCAGAATTATTGTGATATTGTTTCTGTGGACTAGTGTATAAATTAATTAATAAAATATTATGAATGTGAAAAATATTATGAATGTGAAAATATTATGAATGTGAAAAAGAAATGAAGGTACAATGACACAAGTCTATGGCATTACCTCATGAGAGGTACTCACAACCCAAGAGGATCATAATATTATGGTAGCAAGCAGATAAACCATCACATCTTTGGTTGATTCCTGATAATCCTAAAATTCTGCTACGTAATAGTGCTTCTTACCTTAATGTATATGATTACAGAAGACCAAATTATTCAAAAGTTTCTTGTTGGTTTGGGGCATAGGAACTATGCATAGGAAATACTACAACTTTAGAAAGCTGAGATTCAAAATAGTGTGAAAAGACCATTAAATTACTGTAGTAAATGGTCAGAAATCAGTTAAACAGCAGAAGCATAGCTGCAAAAATCAGAACTGATAAAATGAAGTGAATAGCAGTTAACTCATTTTCAAAAGCACTCAACTCAAGAGATGCAGTCAACTCCCTGGAGATGTCTAATACCTAAGGGGCCTATCTGGATAATGATATGATTTTAGCACATCCAAAAGGTGCCATTAAATTAAGAATTTTGTATAAAACTAAGATTGTCATAGTAACAGAAAATAATTGGGTAGCAACAGTGAGGCAGTTATTACAGCTGATGAAATAAAGCAATGATGAGCTCTGCTTAAAAGGCTGTCTGGCAATGCCCACAACCAGCCAGCAACTGAGAACCCCTGAGAGCAAGAAAGGGAGCCATGTTTCTCCTTCAGCTATTCTTTCTTGGGGAGCAGAAAACTGCCTTTTACTGGTTTTATTTTTTTAATTAAATGAGACAATTTTCTGCACATCATGACTTCTTGATATGGTATCTTCTGTGGTTATGACAGCACATCGTGTATGGGCATGAACCAGATACCTCTACTCCTTTGTATTTACACATTGCTAATGACAGAATATCACTTGAATATCATCTTATAGACAATGCTCAAAATGTGAAGAAATTGAGGCAGCTGGTACCTGAAGGAATACAAGGGAAGCAAAAAGCTTACCAAAGACCAGACTGTCTGGAAACAAAATGAGGTAATACCTACAAAGCTTCCTTAAAGTCTCTGAAAACTTCTCTTGATGGCAGGAATCTGAGAGTCATCTGTAAACTGTTGGTTTTTTGTGTTTCTTAAGGGCCCCAAGGAGAAATCACTTCGAATCATAGAATCATAGAATCAGGTAGGTTGGAAGGGACCTCTGAGATCATCATGTCCAACCCTTGACCCACTACTGCTGTGGTTCCCAGCCCATGGCACTGAGTGCCACATCCAGTCTCTTTTTAAATATCTCCAGGGACGGAGAATCCACCACCTCCCTGGGCAGCCCATTCCAATGCCTGATCACCCTCTCCGTGAAGAAATGCTTTCTAATATCTAACCTAAACCTCCCTTGGCACAACTTGAGAGCATGCCCTCTTGTCTTGCTGAGAGTTGCCTGTGAGAAGAGACCAACCCCCCCCTGGCTCCAGCCTCCTTTCAGGGAGTTGTAGAGAGCGATGAGGTCTCCCCTGAGCTTCCTCCTGTGATAAGAAATACAATAAGTGTGTCCCTTTCAGCAACAAAGGGTACCCTGGGCTTGTCTTGTTTAGGTTTTTTTGTTTGTTTGTTTGTTTGCTTGCTTTTTCCCAAGTGATCCAGCAGATTCATAGCACCAGACACTCAAACACCACCTGAGCATGTGTTGCTGGGAAACAACATACCACATCTCATTGCAGGCAGACTGTCAGGGTTACATCTCGACAACAGAAAGTTGACCCCAAGGTGCCAGCAAGAGTGCAAAAATTCTGCACTATGCATGGGCTGTCAAAAAAATGCAATCTTTTTTTTTCTAAAAAAATGCAGGTTTTTTTTTCCTAAAAAAAAAAGTTCTGATAGGTGCATCATACAAATCAATTACTCAGCAGTCAACAAAACTATGTTTTTGTAGCACATATAGCTGTAGTATTCAAAATGAGAATATTTACAGACATTATACACAAGGTGAAAATAATACTCAAGAGCTAGAAAAGTAACAAAGGAATGAGGTATGGAGGACATGAATATAAATTTCAAGCTTATTATTTTGAGTTCATTAAATAGTGTGTGCACAGAGCTGTTAGCTGTTTTGTTAAAAAAGGGTAATACTTTACCATGAGAAGATTCTCCTGATTGCATCTTGTTTAAATATATATCTGTTCTGAGTGACCTTATTTAGGCTATCACTCTCATATCATTCTAATAGTGAAAGCTGTTTTATTTTCATCTTGCTCTACACACCTTGCTTCATAAATGTGACTTTCTCACTTCTGTTGCCCTAAAGGCCTCTCTCAGTGTACTCAGAAGGAGCCTGAGATGTTATGTTCAGCTGTACTTCTCTTCTAAGTTTATTTAATGACAAATTCTAGATCCTTTTGCATTGCACCAAGCATTTCAATTAGGAGTTAAAAGACAGATTTTAAAAAATAAATTATCACATGATTGCTGGAACTCAGCTGAAAGCTTGTGAGGGAGACGACAGATATTTGCATATACCTCATGGTCTTCACAGTTTGTTATTTAGTTCAGCCTGCTCTGAGCAGGCATTTCTCTTTTGTTGACTACAGGGCTGGAAAAGACTACCTGCAGTTTATCCCTGTGACTGCCACTTCCATGTCACAAACACATCATCTAGAAGGGTCCAGAAAGCATTCAGGTAGCTCTATTTTATACATAAGAAGTTACAAACCTAATGGTTCTGAGCTACATGACTTTATTTTCAGTGTTTTATTGAAACACTCCTAGCCTAAATGCTAAATATTGGCTCAATAAATGTGTTGGAAATTGAAAAATAAGGAAAAGTAACAAAAAATAAGAGATTTTTTTTTGCCTGAAGAACTGTCTGGTTTCCCAGTTATCAGATATTGCAAAGCAATTAAAAAACATCCTTCAGATTAAAGATGCAGCAATTCCTCAGAGAATTTTCAAATCTATAAGTTTGATTTGCAGCCTCTGCATTATATTAGGAAGACACAATTATGACACCCATAATTCAAGAATTCTCTTTGAGAACAGAAATTAAAGAACATCATTGCCAATCCTAACCCAGAAAGATAAGCCCAAACTGTTAACTTAAATTGTACAAGTGCGAAAAAAAAATATTCAAAGGACCAAATGTGGTTGAATTTTACATTGCTAACCAAAGCTCTGCCTTTGCTGTTGTGAAGGTGCAGTAAGTCCCTTTATGTTCCCATTCAGTGCTGATGGCAGTCTGGAATGAGACCAGAGACACCTGGCCCCAGATGGCTCCTGTTCAATGACAGAATTGACATGGTTTAAAACCACTGATATTGCACCATATCTTTCAGGAAAAAGTAAATCCAACTGCCTGTTCTGTTTCCTCTGATTTGCCACTTACGACAACTTAGACTCCTACCATAGCCGCTGCTGGAATGAAGTTTTATACTAGTTAATAATTTAAAAGTATTTTAAAATACTTTACTAAACATGCTAATTGGGCTGGTATCTGACCTCCAGTTCTACTTCTGGTTCAGATTTCAATATGGTTCACATTTAGAGAGCAGATCTATCTGCTTGCACTGAGTGCTTTGGTCACATGTGGGGTTTTTTTTCCTAATGAGCTGTCAACAAGCTGTCAAGTGCTGTTATAAATTAGAGAGGGTGGATGGTGAGGGCTTGGTACATAGAACTGGGATCAGCCCTGTAAAATGGACTCAGGTCACACAGATGTGACTTTTTCTTCCTCAGGGAGTAGTCATGCTGTGATCACCCTTGTCAGCCCTGTGGGTAGGACCTATTCACATCATTACAGTTTCCAGAGATTTGGCTTAGTACAAATCAAAAATCCCATGCTTTTCTGTGCTCTCATCTTCTGTGCCTGTAACATCGGAATATTTCTTTTGCTCATATTTTTACTGAGAGTATTTGTGCTTCTGATAGAAGAGGAACAGGGCAATAGTCCCCAGCAACACTCACATGGTGCTCCATCATGGCTCCTGCTTCAAAAAGTATTCCTCACAACAGATAATCTGCTTTAAGTAGCAACATTAATATTTCCCATCAGAAGATTAGATCTAATGTGAAAAACTATAGTAGGTTTTTCTGAGCAGCATCTGAGACCCCTTGTGCCAGCTACCCAGGCTCCAATGTGCATGCCAAGCCCTTATTAGAGACCTGATACTCATAACGAGACTGACAGTCAGCAACATAACAGAGCAGCTTGGCCTGGATCCTCACAGACTATTGACTTAATACAGAAGAATATTAATTTTTGTGAATGCTAAAGACACTGACAGCTGTCATCTGCCTTTCCTCCAAGGCTATAAAAGCTGAGAGGCTGAGAAATTCAGTGTTTATGTGACATAATCTACTGTCAACACTTTACAACCTTGTTCTTTCCCTGCACTCAAGTTTCGGAGCAAATGGTTTCCTATTCTGGCACTGGGATCAGAAAGGACATCTTTCCATCTATTTACACCAACTGTAAGGCCTGTTCCAAAGTATAATGATAAATAGTCACTTTGTGAACAACATGAAGTTACGACACTGTACAACTGCCCTCCTTTTCTACCACCATGTAGATATATGTTTATATATTTGAACTTTCATAAACTGTAATCCTGGAAGAATCAACTGTCTCAACATTTCATTTAGGTTTCTAATGAGCAGCTCTGACCTTTATCACAATTCCCCTCCCCACCCCCAAACTCCATGTTAATAAAGAGCCAGCATGATTTGGAAAAAAGATGCAATTCCCCAAAGGTTGTTAAATAGCATGTTCTAGCATTCACTGAGTGATCTCCACAGGATAATTAATTCACAGCCAAGAAATGTGTCTGCAGTTCATTTTTGGTGAGCTGGGATAAAAAAAAGTGTACTACAACTAACCTTCAAGACTGTCAGTTGAGTGGAAGGATTTACAATAGAAAAAAACTTTGTTCTAACTAACTAACTAACTAAAAATATTCCCTGTATGTGATCAGGCATTTTAATCAGTGTCAGGTTTCAAATCGCTTTGTCACACTCTACCAATGCTGCATTACAAATGGGCAGGACTGATCAGCTGGACTGAAGCAATGCTGGTCCTTTGCACCTAATAAGGTCAATAGCAGAGGACCTAATAACATCAAACAAGGTACATTTGTTTAACAACACCCTACAGTACAGTTTGAAGAAAGATGTGTTCATATACATGCAGTAAATTCAAGTATTGATATTCTGCCGGTAGCAAGTGCAGGATGGAAGTTTCATTTTACAGAGGCTTCTTCTCTTTCTAAAAGATGAGCTCTTAGTGAAACAAGCATGTCACCAACATTTGATGTTTTATTCACAAGTAACAGAACAATAAGTGTGCTATGCAGACCATGCCCAATGAGTGTTTGAAAGCCTCTCTGTCTTAAGCTCTAGAGCAAAAACAACACATAAGAGCAGGTTATGTTTATGACATCTTTTATAAAATCCTATATCCCCTCCATGTATTATTGTATTAAAACTATGTGACATACAGTGGAATTACTTGAGAAACTTCTTGCTTTTAGCTATTTTTAACTTCTTGGCACAATAGAAAATGATGAAATAATGCAAAATATTTTTTCTTGTATAGGATAAAAATTTCCCATTGGTATGCACTCACTGCTTATGGTAGGTTCAAAAGTAGTATCTTATGAACCTTCTGAAAGATTGGAGAGCAACGCAAAGGAATTGAATTCTAGATAATGTGATAATTAAAAAGAAATTAGCAAGTTTGAAGCAGCATCACACAACTGCAGAATAGTAGCTGTATCATTTTTAACTCAGAAAACCCCCACAAAACAAAACAGAAAAAAACAACCCAAAAAGGCCAAAAAAACCCCAAAGGGAAATCTGAGACACTGGGAGTCTCCAACTCTGACTACAACATCAGAGAAGGCTTTCAAACACATTTTGAAAAAAAATATAGAAGAAACAGAGACAAAATCAAAGATTAATTTTAATTGTAAATAAGAAAAAAAAATCTTTACTAAAAATCTGACTTTCTTGATGCATGACATGTAGTATACCTTATTTATCTGAAATTAAGTAAAATAGTAGTTCCAATATTGTGTGAAAAAGAATTAATGATGACATAAGTTGTGTAATACGGTGTCCCAAGGAGAAGACACAGCAGATGACGTGGCGACACAATGTAACAAATACAGGAGCTCCTTTTACATCTATTACTGTCCTTCACAAAAATAGAGAAATGTGCTCACAGTGTTTGTGAGGACTGTGCTTGAAAATCACTGGCAAAAAGAAAGTAAAAGGCTGTGTGAAGCTGCTATGAGGGTTTCTAGCAAAGAAAGGCAGAATCATTGTCATTCTTTAGGGCTTCTGCTAGACATAGACTGGAACACTGTGTGAGTCCTTGCTTAGCCCATCAAAGAAAAAGGAACTCACAGTGTAAAAGGAGCAGATGAGAAAACATGTCCAGGGAAACAGCAAGTATATTTTATGAGAGATTTGGAAAATTGGGTTTCCTTCTAGCAAAACAAAAGCTGAGAGAGGATGTGATTTCTGTCTATAAATTCACGGGGAAGGTAAACACTAGGGAAGAGCTGCTTAAGCTAAAAGGCAACTTTGGCACACGAACAAATGGGTATGAGTTGGTCATGAATAAATTTAAGATGGAAATTAGAGGAAGGTTGATAGCCATGAGAACTCTGAAGTTCTCAAACAACCTCCCAGGCTGGCTAGGAGAAATACTAACTTGTTTTAAGATGGTATTTGACACATTTATGAAAAGAGCTATGCTATGTAGAGAGGGAAGATCGGTCACCTAAGAAATCACTTATGTCCTACATTTCTGTCTTGCTAGGGGCCTGTGACTGAAAACGGAGAGCTCTTTTCTTCCATCTTCCACCATGATCTCTAACATATCAGTTTAAATAAGAGTCAAGTAAAAGTTGCTGACCTGGACCAAACATAGCATCGAGCTGAGAAGCCCAAGACACAAAGTCCTGGCAAGAAGATGACATTGGTTTTAGTTGTTTCTGACAGACCCCTCTCTTTGCATCCAGGAGAGAAGAGACCACTGCTCCATCTCTTATTTCTTCCTATCATACCAGTAATATGTTCTCATGCTGAGGAAATGGGGCATCCATGAGCTTAGGGTCTAAAACTGTGGCAGGGTTTTAATGCCTTCTCTTTGCAAAACTCTTGCTTCCATTTATGAAAAGCCACTAATGGTTATGCTGGTGGCCAGAAACATATGAAGAAATAATGACACAGTAAGCAAAAAAACCTACACACTACTACCAGCTGGTCTTGTGAGGGGAGGTGTTCTGGGACTGTGTCACTCTAACTAGTCAGAGTCCTCATTAATTAGTCCTCAAATCCATATTAGCACTCAGAATTATTTTTACCCCTTGCAAATGGTTACTTCCAAAACTACTACAGCAGCTTCCATGTTGTAAATTGAACAGTGAATGTACTCAATACCATATTAAGACACAAAGAGATGAATGGAATTTCAGAGTACTATTTTCTGGAAAAATCTCTTCTGGGTGTTACTGGAGCATTAGAATACACAGCAAGAAAACATCACTTGCACCAAGTAGCACATGTTATTTTAGATTTACCAGGAGTATGTGTCTATGCAAAAATGATTTTACAGTGTAAGCTTGGAAAATGGAAGGAGCAGCCCTTGCAGCAACCTCGTTCCTAGCTAGCAGTTTGTGTACCTTCACTGCATGAAAAGCAATACAACATTTTAATTAAATTTCTTAAGGTCAGTGAAATGCCATTGTTTTGACAATCAGCTGTGATCACATAAACCTTGGGGTCCAGATGGCTGGCTGTTTAATGGCAACACTGCATTGACAAATTCTCCAATTAGATAGGCATTAATATTACATCCTTTCAGATTCTGAGCACAGCCTGACCTCGCCAAAGTGGGCTGGTGTCACACGTAATCCCTTGTGCATGCTCGCAGAATGTTATCGTGCTGTTGTAGTGGGTTCATCCATCAAAACCGCCCCAGCTTCTCAGCATGCTGAACATTATTGAGTTTGTAAAAACAGATGTCATAACACACTGCTGGCAGAATTGTACTCTCTCGAGGGATGGTGAAGGAAACAACCTACCCTCTCTAGATGCATGCACGCACAGGCACACAGACACACACACACTGAGGCCACTGGGGGATTGTGTGGGTACTCCCATTGCTACTCTGGGCCTGACAGGGAAGGGAAGACCCATGATTTACAAGTGTTCAGAGGCCTGTGGGGAATCACAGTAGTTAGGGGAATGCAGAACATCTCAATATGGATAACTGCCCACCTTGCCTGTGACGGTGTATTCTTTACATCAAATATGCTTATTTAAGGGCTCAAGAAGTACCACATAGAGCATATGGAATTACAACCTGCATTAAGCAGCAATGGTGTTATCTTGCACTATCTTGTTATCAATTCTTCTGCATGACAATGAGTCTCTGGGGAAAGAAGTTTTCTCTTTCATGGATTCTGAAGATAGATGTGCCTCTAGAAAATTCAGAATCCCCAAATTTGAGGATATACTTGGAGATCCGCTGATGATCACTTACTTCAGATTTTTTCCTTCCCCTTTTTTATTCAAAATATAATCTGCTTATCTCCTCCTCCTCTCCTCTCCTCTCCTCTCCTCTCCTCTCCTCTCCTCTCCTCTCCTCTCCTCTCCTCTCCTCTCCTCTCCTCTCCTCTCCTCTCCTCTCCTCTCCTCTCCTCTCCTCTCCTCTCCTCTCCTCTCCTCTCCTCTCCTCTCCTCTCCTCTCCTCTCCTCTCCTCTCCTCTCCTCTCCTCTCCTCTCCTCTCCTCTCCTCTCCTCTCCTCTCCTCTCCTCTCCTCTCCTCTCCTCTCCTCTCCTCTCCTCTCCTCTCCTCTCCTCTCCTCTCCTCTCCTCTCCTCTCCTCTCCTCTCCTCTCCTCTCCTCTCCTCTCCTCTCCTCTCCTCTCCTCTCCTCTCCTCTCCTCTCCTCTCCTCTCCTCTCTTCTCCTCTCCTCTCCTCTCCTCTCCTCTCCTCTCCTCTCCTCTCCTCTCCTCTCCTCTCCTCTCCTCTCCTCTCCTCTCCTCTCCTCTCCTCTCCTCTCCTCTCCTCTCCTCTCCTCTCCTCTCCTCTCCTCTCCTCTCCTCTCCTCTCCTCTCCTCTCCTCTCCTCTCCTCTCCTCTCCTCTCCTCTCTCTTTCCCTGGGCAGTAGTTGCAACAGTAATATATGCTGATAGCAGCCCTTACAGCTTTTTCTTGTACCAGAACAACCTCAAGCAAGAAGTCTTGTAGCACAAGTCTTACAAGAAGAAGCTGAGGGAACTGAGGTTGTTTAGTCTGAAGGAGTCTTGACGGGAGACCACATTGCTCTCTGCAACCACCTGGAAGGATGTTGTAGTGAGGTGAGGGTTAGTCTCTTCTCCCCTGTAACCCATGATAGAATAAAAGGCAATGGTCTCAAGCTGCACCAGGATTCGTTCAGATTGGATATTAGGAAATATTTTTTTTTACTGAAAGAGTGGTCAGGTGTTGGAATAGGCTGCCCAGGGAAGTGGTGGAGTCACCATTCCTGAAGGTCTTCAAAAAACACTTGGACATGGCACTCCAGAACATGGTTTAGTTGGCATGGAGGTGTTGGGTTGATGGTTGGACTTAATGGTAGGGTTTATGGTTGGACTTGTCTTTTCCAACCTGAATGGTTCTTTGATTGTATAAGAAACAGTAGTTACCCTTATGGTAGCTTTCCATGAGGCCAGCTCTTATTCCTTTGCTTCTCCTGTAGGGAAAACCCTTTTCTGCTTACCTGTCCTGGATAAAAGAAATATTCTCCATATTAAAAATAAGAAAGTGGTATACCCTGTGTACTACTACCTCCCCAATTACATGATAGTTACTGTTCGAAATCTTCCCTTTGAGAATGTGCTAGTCTCTCCTATCTTCTGCAATTAAAATGATGGATGCCACTGGATTTGGTAGTTTCTCAGAATTAAGTTTCCCAGAACATGACACTAAAAGGCCCACCATTTGCATTTTTTAAATAACTCTGAATTGTCAGGAAGGCGTTCTCTCAGGAGTGCTAGGATTAATGATGACCAAAAATGCTGTCTACTAAGTGACCAGAGCATCAGGAGAGAGAATAATCCATGTTACTGTAAACACTACAAACTAACATCCCTCATTTGTGATGAATATGTGCCCCCCGAGGATATACATTCTATCTGAATAGCAATTGTCCAAGCAGCATTTAGCCATTAGATGTATTTTCAGCCTTTTCTGCTCTTATTCAACAGAGGCTCACCGGAACATGTTTCTGTCTGCAATGGTCAAAATTACTTTATGATAGATTGCCTGTTATCAATGGCAGTGGGAAAAAAAGACATTTTTCATTGAAAATAATGAAAAGTATTTTCAGAAGATTCCTCAACTATTATTTTGAAGCCGTGGCTTTGTATTCTATTGGTAACCCAAGAGCAAATACAGATATTAAATATCACTTTCACAGCAGTGGAATTTTCCTTGCAGATGAAAGAACTTCACCAATCTAAATGTGCATTTATATTCTAGACTTAATGTGGATTTAGGTAAGTACTTACACATCTTTGATAAATATAAACTTACACATCCATGCTTATTTATTTAAAAAAGAGAGACAATCAAACATCTAATTAAATGAGTAGTTTTGCTGATAAATAAACAGTCCCATTATCTGCAGTAGTAATTGGCCACTTCTTGATAGTCCTAAACGT
The DNA here is from genome assembly GCA_023637945.1 of Phaethornis superciliosus. Classification (NCBI taxonomy): domain Eukaryota; kingdom Metazoa; phylum Chordata; class Aves; order Apodiformes; family Trochilidae; genus Phaethornis; species Phaethornis superciliosus. Next base: position 48,568,037 of record JAJQWJ010000002.1, on the reverse strand, counting down.
ATTTGCAGATGGTGAAATGCTTGTAATTATTTCTCTGATAATTTGTACTGGGAGTGTGCTCTTTACTTAGCTTATTGTGATTTACATGAACAGTCAGAGGCTATGAGAAGCAAATGGCCTAAATGAACAATCTGAGAACAACTTTAATTTGCAGAAACTTTACAGCAATGACTTTCATAAAGCACTGCCTCATAGCTGGATTTAAAAGAAAAACAAACCCTCAAAACCAAAAAAAGTCTTCTTAATTCCCTTCAAAATTAGTGAGAGCTTTGAGATGCTTTTTGAGAAAGTCTTTTATAGTCCATAGCCTCTTTTTTTTTCTGATGTCACAAAAGACTCCTGATACACTTAAACATGTTTTATGGTATAACTTTAGTATTGAAAAGCCTGAAAGTAGTAAAATGTACTATGTTCTTATCCATGAGATAAGTCTAAGTACAGGCTTGTGCCTTGGAGCAGAAGTAGTGGAATGAGCTCTGTATATATTACAGCAGGAAATTGTTATTTAACATGAGAGCATTGTTTAATGATAGATAACAATAGGTACTACAGTAGTCTCATATCTCAGGAAGAATTCAAAACCATAAAGTTAGTCCTGTGAATTTTTAATGTTCATGTAGAATTTCAAGGGAATTATGAAAAATCTGTAACTCCGTGTTAATCTAATTTTAAAGCTTTTGAGATAATTACATCATTTTATTATGTTTCACTTTATTTCTTACACATAGTAGGCTTAATCCTGGGTGGGGTCATAAAGTAAGACTTACAGTAATGGAGATGCAATTTTCATTTTAAATTACTCATGAGTTCAGGCTTCCAATGAGTTTTCAAACAAGGGAGAATACAAAATTCTAGGTGTCTTCTGCAAACAGAAAGAACAAAATTCACACTCTTTTAGATGCATGCCAAAGTTCTGTCAAGAAAAAGAAAGAAACAAACAAACAAACAAAAAGCTTCTTAAGTATGATCCATACTACTAGGCTGCTGCTATAGCCAATATTAAGGTATCTGGATGCCTGTCTGAACCACTTCAGTGATGAAGTCAATGGTTAACAGATGTTACAGGCAGTTTTCCACCATGCCCTGGTAGTCTAATAGGCAGAATTGATTTCTCTGGATTTAGACATCTCTGGCTAACCTCTTAGGCAATGAACCATGCTACCATTTAACACCAGCATTTCTTGAGACCCTCTTTGGCCAATTTGTGAGGGATCTGTCACAACTTTGCCCATCTGTTAATCACAGTACCATGGCGTACAGTCCTCGCTCTCTCTTTCTGGTTTGATAAACATTTCTGGTTTAGTTTCACATGTAATTTCCCACAAACTATGGGCATGGATAACAACAATACCATGTCTAAACAGGCTTAAAAGCTCTAGTCCAAGGCTGTGTGGCTCTCAGATAGACCCTTGCCTTACTGAGCTACCAAGTCATGACTTACATTGCTATCAAGGGGGCAGATACCATAGATGTTTTCTTATTGCTGTTAAGATATAGGATACAAATAACCCAGTCATACATTCACAAACTGTATCTTATCATGACAGGAATATGCCTACTGGTAAAGAAGTGGACAGTAAAATTTTTATATGAGTGAGTGATGTAAAAAGATAAATACTTCCTCTGTGTAGGATAGCTCAGCATAACAAAACAGACAGACATTTCAGATCTGATTCTGCTCTTCTTTTCTGCCAGTCTTCTGACTGTAGCTCTTCTGTAGGGCAGAGGAGGAGGGAAGAAAGAAGCAGGCAGCAGGATCAGAACAAAAAGGAGGTATTTATCCTTTCACTGGGCAGTGAGACCCGGGAACTCACTGTTACAAGACTGTTGTGCAGGCAATGTGAAAGCAGTCATATAGAAGAAAAATGCTTCAGTGACTATAAAAACACAAAAGAGTCAAACTCTTGTTCCTTAAATCACAGACTAGTATAAAATGAAATAAAACCTTGGAAAAAGATGTCATCATGCACATGCCTTGGTCATATATCCTTCTTAAGGGGACTGTCACACAGCTCATGAAGAAAACGTGGACTCTAAGGGTGCACACAAGAAGGACAGGAAAAGAAGAATTCAGTTTACTCTCACTCTGAGCCATTCTCCCATTTCCAGTGTCTTGTGGCTCAAATCCTGTCCAGATCGTGTCACTGAATCCATCCTCTCATGCTGTTTATGGTTTTCTGTTTTAGCCATGAAGTGAGTTACAGACTAGAAAAAGCTTTTCATCTGTTAAGGAGGTGAAACCTTGCAGCAGACTCCCTGCAGAAGATGTCAAACCTCCTGCCCTGGGAATTTTTAAACCAGGCCAGAAAAATTTCTTTCAGGGAGGCACAGAGTACAGTTTGTCCTGAAACAGAGGGACTGAGTAGCCTTCTTCATTTTAATGTACTTGCTTTGCCCTAGAGCCCCTGATTCTTTTTAAATCCACTTTTTTTTAGGCTAAGCCTGTTCCCATGTCTTCTCACTTGGTAAGGCTGGGGAAGGATGAAGACATTGATGTAATTCATAGCCTCTACCCTGCCCCATTTTATACACATTTCAAAGGGTATGCAGTTCATTGTAAATTATTCTTATATTCCAACACATTATTGTCCCTTTATTTGATATGCAAGTACACAAAAGAAAGACATCTAATTTAGCTAGATCCAGTTATAACTTATTGGCGCTTCAGAGATTAATTTTGCCAAGGATAAGCAAACATGCACCACATTACACTCTTCTCCATTCAGCTTATTCTGAGTGCTCCCTGCTTTTGTAAGGTCCCTCAACTCATAAGCACCCCATTAGGGAAGAGCTGAAAAGTCTGTATTGCCCTCAGCAGTCAAACAAGCACTGGGTGCTTTCTCTGCCCGCCTCTGGGGGGCTTGGTTCCCTTAAAGAACAGATGCAAAAGCCAGATCACTTTTGTCACCAGAAGAGAAGTCTTTGCTAGAGCTAATATGAAGGCAAACAGATTTTTGCATATCCATGATTTGGGGGCTATGCAAATTTCTGCAAATGAGGGACCACACTTTAAGTTACACAACTAAGAGTGAGTAAATAAACACAGCCCTACCACCTAACAGCCCCATAAAGGTCAAGCTGTTCTTGGCTGTTGTCTCTTATTCTGCAAGGGGAGTCTATTGCTGTTTCAAGGTGTGATGAAATTCTTGGAAAACATCCTGTCTCCATGGGAGACAAGTTCAGATGTAGTCCTTGGCACTGCTGATGCAAATACCTAACTGCCATCAAAGTTATTCTCTCAAAATACAATTAGCCTGTGTACAAAGTCCTTTTCCTCTGTTAAGTCCTTAAAGAACACCAAAACATAAATTTATTTATCTTATCTCCACAAATGCACCCTTAATAAAGATATCACTTGCATTTTTTTTTTCTACAAACAAGCTTAAAGTCCTTCAAAGGAATATACCACTCTCTTTAACTTTTTCTTTCTTCCTGTATGGATAACTCTTTCTATGTATTTCATTAATGTGGCTAGCATATAATTAAAAATACGTATCATAACTTGCAAGGCAATTTGTCCTATTTATGCAAACAGTCCTTCCCTATCTCTCATATTTGTCATCCTGATACATTGTGGTGTCTCTTTATGATATTCAAAAAGGCAGGTTTCTCTATTTGAAGACAGATTCTCTTCCCTGTGTCCATGGTTCTAACCTTTTATGAACATCTTCCAGATGGAGTTCGTCTTTCCTCAACAGAATACTGACTTTCCCCTAGAGAATCAGATATTGGTCATGTCAGAGTTGGAACATTTACCTAAATGAAAAAATTATTAGTCCCATGGTGAATATTGTGAATTTCTGTGTCACTTGATATCTAGTTAGCCTCATTATTAGTTTATAGAGTATCAAGGAAATTTAAAGAGGATTAATTCTGTTAATCAAACAAAATAACTGTCAGGAAAACAGTCAATTTTGTGTATTCACAAATAAGATGGCTTTTCACAGGTTTTAAAAAGGAACAGGAACTGATATAATTACATAGATGATAGCTAAATACAGACTGTACGGCTTTCCCTGCTACTGACTGTGGAGGAATTATTTGTCTGCCTTCCACAAATTACAAAAAGATCCAGTCCTGATTTACAGACTGAGAGTGCCAGCTAATTTTACTGTCTTCACTGGAATATTCCTGACACAAATGTACATGGAGGATTACGGTTGCACCTGGGGAACCAGACTGAGTGCATATAGAGTTGTGCTGAGTTCACAAAGATCATTCTCTGGCATGGACTGTTATGCAAAGTGTTTTGAATTGCCTTATATCCACAGACTACCAGGGATACTCCCTTGCAAGAAGCAGAGCAGAAAGACTTTGAAGGAGGAACAAATATTTTTGTATTTCTCTCCTGAAAGAGAGAAAGAGAAATCACTCTATTTCAACCGTCCCTTTCACTAATGCACAGAAAACCCAATTTCATAATGTTCTACTCACTGAGGGTTGGGAAGTAGAGCTCACCTACCTTTCTCTAGAATCTTTTTCAGGTGCTGGAAGATTCTTTTGTTCTCCATAAGTCTACTCTTTTCTGGTCTAAACACTTGGAGCCCTTTCCAGCAGGCTGGGTGAAACCAGCCACAGAATGCCTGTTGCTCATTTCCAGCTTATGAAGCTCCCAAGCTTACATAACAGGTTACCCCCACATCTCTCCTGTCTAAGATCTGATGGTGTATGGGTAGAGGACATTATTTCAGTCTTTCTTTCTTTCTTTTTTTTTTTTTTTTTTTTTTTTTTTCCAGTGGCTGGAATTTGTTCTGGGACTGATGTTTCAGAATCTGAGACAGTGGTGCTTTGACTGTTGCAAGGAAGTGATTGAGCACTCCCATACATGAAAGCTGTTTCTGCTCTCTTGTTTTCTTTCTCAAACTCTACATTGCCACTGGGACAGCAGGGGTCTTTCTCACAAGAACAGCTGTGCAGATCAGACCAAAAGACTTGTGTGTAGCCCAGACATCCATGCCACAGCATGTTTGTTCAGCACCAAGAAATCTGTTTGTAGTAATTGAAAAAGAAATTATACATTTCTGTTTCATAGTCTCTCAGAGATTTTTCTTCCAGTAATTTGTCTGGTTGCTATTTCAATATGGTTGACTATGGGCCTCCCACATACCTGGTAGCAATGAGTTCAGTAGCGTGAGAGCATGATACATTGAAAAACACTTCCATTTATTTTGAAGCTGCTTCCTGAGCGTTTCCTTCAACCCTCTCCAGATCTGTGGTTTTAAAGGATTATGTGACACAGTGAACAACCATTCTGTCCTTGCTTCCACCATGTCTGACATAATTTTGTAGGCTTTTATCAGAGACATTATATCCTGCCTGAAGAATCACTGTATAGCCCCTTCCTGCACCTAAACTTTTCTGCGTTTTTACCACCCTTGTGGCCTTTTGCCATATGATTCTTGATTGTATGTACCTCTTTTCTGAAGCTAAACAGGAGGCAGTATGACTCTAACTTGGCACTCAGCCAGAAAAGGAAAGCCTGCTGACAAGGCTATTTCTGTATTTTACCTGCTGATTATTTAATAGAAAATATGTTACTGGAACTATGACGCACTGAATTTTACCTGGCTAGAATTGCATCTTCATATTACAGACAAGGTCCAGGGAAGAGAAGGCTAATACACAAATGTAATAGAAGAAATCTTTGAAATAGCTGTTAGCTTGCTTGTATAATGTTATGGAAAATTCACAAAATAAAATTGGAATTGCATAGCAATTCAATAGCAAAGGGAACTCAACTGAAAGAAAGGTTGTACAAGTCACTTAAATTGGTTGTGGAAAACTGTATACTATACAGTTTTGTTATATATTTGTATACAACAAACATGATGCAACCTCCCAAAACATTACTAATAACAATGCTTTTAATTTTTTAAATGATACAGGTGGATGACATGACTGCTAAGGAACTTGATTTCATTACCTTTTTTATTTATTGTATTGCTCTAATCTGATATATATGTAACATCCTCTCTTTGATAGATTGGTCTTTAGGATATCAATAAAGCCACCTTTTATTACCATAAAGCCTCATATCCCAGAAAGTGCAATAAGAAAGTTCCCAAATGTTGATAATCTCCTAGAAGGTAGCTGAGTGTAATTAGTTTACAGTTGGCACCAACAGACTCTCCTTTACAGCTAACATTTGGACATTTGTTCTATAAGCAGTCATTAATGAGAGAAATGGTGTACAGCAGACATCAGTGCAGAGCCCAGGACAGTGAAGACAGCTGTGAAAACCAAAGAGCAACATGCACCATCAAGGAAACCAAACGTCATAAAAAGAGCGTGAAGTCTGTTTCCCCATTTTGAAGAATGACAGGCTCTGAGTATAAAGGCCAAAGGGTTACAGCCACAGTAATGAAAAAGCTAAACAGAGGGAAAGGTTTCATAGTATTTCTGAAAAAATCATGAGAATCTCTTGATGGAAATGATACGCACCACCACATGGTGGGACTGTGCACAATGTCTGTGGCAGATGGGCAGAGTGAGATGGTGACAGTGCTGTGGGGTGGTGGCAGAAAGACCAGCCCAGTGGGGCAGTGAGGGTGGTGTGAGAGCAGAATGGCTGCAAGGTGAGAGGACGAGGGGGCATGTGACTTTGCTGGGGATGCAAATGTTGTGGCCATGAAGGCAGGGCAGAGTGGGTACCACTGAGGCTTGGCTCCTGGCTCTGGCAGATTCAGCATCCCTGGCTGATGAGAGACAAACTGGGTGGCACAGTGAATCACCAGTGACACCGTGTTACACTGGTGACAGGGTCCCTTGGTCATAGGTGCTTGGACCCAGTAGGGAAATTTTGGCCCCTTCGATTTCCTAAGAAAGGCAAAACCCATATCATCTTTTAGGTAGATGTATTAAAGAAAAGAGTCAGAGCTAAGTGCCATTGTAGAATATGGATTCTTGTCTTCTGAGAAGAAAAGACTGTTTACATGTTGTCCTTTACTTAATTAAGCTTCAAAAGTTTGAATTTTCTCTGCATTTTAATCAGATGGGATTTCATGGCACTGTTTGCAGCAAGGTCAGCTTGTTTAGTGGGCTTTGGGAGAGAAACAGAGATGAAGATGACTGATATTTATATCAGGAATGGAGTATTGCTTAGCTTAATTTTTAATGTGCTCATTACTGTTCAGTGGGGAGCAGCTGCTAGATTTCCTTTTATTTGATTTCATTATTAAGTTTGTGAAAGGTACCTGAAGTTATATGGAGCTTCACTTGGTTAGAAATCCAAAAACAAAAATGCCACAGGACAGAACCAAGGGTTAATTACAATGACCCTTTTGTTAATCACTGACAATTGATTAATCAAGATTTAGTTAATTCATGTGGATCTTAAACTGAATGAGTGGAACAAGGGATATGGTGTATGAGGTCTTACAGGGTCTGTAGTGGAGAAGGATGGGTCATAGGGAGCCATGTACCATTCTTGGCACCTGTTAATATGTTTGGGTTTTTTTGTTTGTTTGTTTGTTTTTGGTTTTGTGGTTTTTTTTTTTGTTTTTTTCCTTCTCTTGTTGTTGTTTTTTAATTAACCCAAAACAGTTGAATTTTGGAATTGTTATTATTATTGTATTTTGTCACAGGCTTTAATTTTTAAAGTCTTACTCATACTTTTATTGTCCATTTATTGTCCATGTGGATAGGATGTGAACATAACATATAATATTAAGCATTTGTAAAAATAACACATTATTTATACTAAAGACTAAATGAGATCTGAACTGTGACCTCTTCATTTAATGTACATATTACTTACATGACAGTAGACTTACTGATTTCTACTGATTTCAGCTGCCTGCTAGGTGATTATGATATTCATAGAAAATAAATTATAAATAACAAATCATAGCACTGGGTCCTTTTTTTTTTTCTTTCCCCACGAGGTTTATGAATAATTTCCACTTGGGGTTTTAAATTCTATATTAAATTTACCCGTCTGCAATATAATATATTGAGACTATAGTTGGGGTAGTGATATTTTTATTTACAGATGCAAATTTTGACACCCTAATTATCCCCACCTGTCTTTCAGCTACTTCTGTTTACACACACCTTATATATCTATATACCTGCACAGCATGAATATGCACACATATATGCTTATGGTAGTTGAAGCATAAACAAAAAAGAATCTAGCTAAAGCTGGTAGAAAAGAGCAAAACTAGTAAAGGCACAAAGAAACAGGCAGAGAGAGTGTTTGAAAAGAGGGAAACATCTGAATGGCTACAGGAGGAGTAAATTCATGAGGAAGACATTGGAATTCTGCTTTCTGGAACAGTCAGGGTGAGAGCTGTGGTGTCTGGAGGGCTCCACTGAGAGGGGCTTGTGGCACAGACCTCTGCAGCAGCAGAGAAGAGGAAGGGATGGGCAAAAATCCTCTCACTCCAATAACTCCTGGTTGCCTTTCTAAAGACTCAGTCAGAAATGCTTTTTAAAGCCTAGATCATATTTTTAGCATTTCTGTAGATGAGATGCCTAATAATAAATCCTGATTTACAACACAATAACTGAAGAGAAAACTAAGGTAAAAAAGGCTTAAAAGATTTTCTTCTCTGGCAACATAAGCTGGTAATACAGAGGTATTCTCAGCACACAATAGCAGATGAAGATACAGTTTCTGGAACAACATACTTTTAATGTTCTTCTTAGTGTGTTTAAAGACTTTGACTAAGGCACACAAGATTTTCCAGGCAATAACGGCAGAGATAAAACCGGGAATTAATGCCATGGTATCAGCTTACTTTGTGTGCACTGGTGCTCATCCATGCCCAGCACTTTTTAACATCTTTTTCAGCGACATGGACTGGAATTGAATATACCCTCACCACGATGTGTGATGAGGCTGACACACTGGAAGGGAGGCTATTCAGACAGACCTTAATCAGCTTCAGAGGTGGCCCCATGACAACAATATGAAGTTCAACAAGGCCAAGTGCAAGGTCTTGCACCTGGGTCAGGGCAATCCCAAGAACAAATGCAGGTTGGGCAGAGAATGGCCCTGAGGAAAAGGACTTGGAGGTGTTGGTAGATGAGAATCTTAACATGAGCCAGCAACGCATCCTTGCAGCCCAGAAAGCCAACTGTATCCTGGGCAGCATCAAAAGAAGCGTGGCCAGCAGGTCAAGGGAAGTGATGCTCCCCCTCTTCTCCACTCTCATGAGACCCCACCTGGAGTACTACGTCCAGTTCTGGAGCCCCAGCACAGAAAGGACATGGAGATGATGGAGTGAGTGCAGAGGAGGGCCATGAAGATGATCAGAGGGCTGGAACAGCTCCCCTATGAAGACAGGCCAGATTAGGAAGAAATTGTTTTCTGTAAGGGGGATGAAACATTGGAACAGGTTATCCAGAGGATCTGTGGCTGCCCCCTCTCTAGAAGTGTACAAGGCCAGGCTGGATGGTGCTTTGAGCAACATGTTCTAGTGGGAGATGTCCCTGTCTGTGCATGGGGATTGGAACTAGATGACCTTTAAGGTCCCTTAAAATCCAAAGCATTCTATGATTCTGTAAATCTATGATTTCACATTTAGGCTGCTGTCTTGCATAGTCATAAGCAAATACTCTGAAGGACTTCACGATGATAAAGCTGGTATCTTCTATACAGTTTTTTCCGTGGATGATAATAAAAATGATCAGTATTTTATAGTCAGTGTCATTGCAAAGGATTTTAATGAATTGTCTTGAAATAGGCTATCAAATACCTAAAGTGGAATCCCTCATAATGAGAAGACAACATCCATCATATCAGCACACCATTCTCTAATATCCTTTGCTCTGTTTTGTTGAGAATCACTTTCCAACAACATTCTATTGAAAGAAATGTGTTCAATAGCAATCATTTGCAGAAGCTAGCTTTTTTTAAAAAAAAAAATCTAAACTAAAAAAGGACTTTCCAAAATAATATTATTCACCAAACCACAGTCTTTGAAGAACAGAAAAGACAGGAAAATTTTGATTATTTTCCCAGTGATTCAATTTAAATGTTCATGTTTTTTTAAATTAAATATAATACTGAAATTTGCTAGAAAGAAAACATGACTATTTCTATACCTTAGTCTTGCTGCTTGATTAATTGGATTACCAGAGAGTGGCCATGTTGGGAAAAAGGAAGAACTGACTGTTAAGCCTTTTTCCAGACCCAGACTGACTATGGAGCAAAAATATAGGATTTTATATTAAGGATTTATAGAAAAAATTTTCTCCTCATCATAGCATGAGCTCACTGTTTTTCTCCTAATAAAGACAGGAAGATAAGTTGTGAGCCAACTGAATTATGAACTGCATGCTCAAATGATACTTTTAAGGAGCTAGTTTAATTTTGTTTCAAAAGACCTGCTGAAGAATTTATTTCTTTTTTATTTATTGAAAAGTTAGTGTCATAGTTTATTTAAAAAAAATAAGTTACCTACAAAAGTACTGAGTACAGAATTAACTTTATGCTGGTGAAACAAGATTTTTTCAAGCAAGTAAGATGCAGTTTTTGACCACTTCTTCATACTGAAATAAATCTCACATCTGTGAATTGTTCTTAATACAGTTAGAGTACTAAGTGGTAAGACATACAGAAGGTGAAATTATACTAATTAAACTGAAGTTTCCTCATAAAAAATTCACAAAATCAATCTGCAAGACTATGAAGTGCTGAACAGTTTGTCCTGTGCTAAGGTACAGTAAATGTAACTTCCCAGTTCCTTAATGTCTATTCTTCAATTTAATGTGTTCTTTGCTAACATGCTAAAATACTGCTGAAGAGTTACTGTTTGAGATTTCTAGTGTGTCTGCTTCATATATCTTTGAGGTTTTTTTGTTTTTTGTTTTTTTTTTTTATTTATTTATTTGGTCTGTTTGGGTTTGTGTGTAGAGATCTTACAAGATGAAGAGCATCCCTTCTACAGCACCCTGTTTTTCAAAAATTGTGATGTGAAGCCATTGCTTCACATGTAATGTAGTGCAGTTGAAGACTCTGGTGAATGAAAGTGAGTACAAGGGAGCACAAAGCCTTTGAAATGAAACTTCTAGGAGGTGCTAGTGGAGTTTTTATGAAGAGTCCTATGCAATTTTAGTTTTGAGACAACCATAAAACAGTTTCATTTAACATTTTACACACCTAGAAGGGTCATAAATTAAACCTTCCAAACATTATTTTCTTTTGAAGAACTTCTCAGTTGAGGAAATTCCAAAGTCTAATTATGCCAAAATACAGATGATGATTTATTACATACACATACCACAAATAAACATCAAAGAATGTGAAATAGAGCTAAATTATAAACAAAAGGTTCCAAAGCATCCCTGCTGTGCACGTCTCCACACATGCATTTCTCTCCCTTATTTCTCAGTGGAATTTTCCTGGCCAAGTGTACCATTTACCAGGTGTGCTCAGGTCTCTTGTGCCAGTGAGTGCTTTTGCAGACCATGTACAAGAGGGTAAAAATGGCTTTGAACAGGGCATACTGGAAGATATTTTGCTGGCAAAATCAACAAAAGGCTCTGATGAAAGCAGGAAGAAAACAGATGTGGGACAAAGTAACTGGGTCCTTCATTGTTCAAAGGAACTTAGTTATGTAGTGACCCTAGAGATGAAGTTTTCAGCTGTGATGCCCTGATCATGCTGCTGAAGCTTGCTCCTTTTGTCTTCTTTCTGCTATACCCCCTACGTCCTCTACGTTCATCCTTATTTTGTCAATCTCAGACCTACCTGCTGTCAGAGGTATGTTCTAGTGATAAATATGTATTAAGGCCTGCCATCCTCTTGCTGTCCTCTGAAGGAAAAAAACAGACATACAAAAAGATGGAAACTCATATAGACAGGTCCATGCATGGACTAGGGTATCAAGAGTGGCACCCAAGTCCAAAATGTCAATACCTGAACTTCCTTCTGAAATCCAGCCAAGGCAGTGTCATGCACTGTGCTCCCCTCCACCATCTGACACAAGGGCAAAATTACATTCTTTCTAGGATTTTCTGTTGGGTGCCTTAGAGAGGTCTCTTCTAATACCCAGGCTTGTGTGTCCCCTCCCTTGGAGCACTGCAATACGATGTTGGACCATTCCTGGACTGAGGAATAAGGCACCATAAGGGGCTATGTCCACCCCATACATCAAAACTCAAGTTGATACTGCACCTCTTCCCCTCTGTTAGCACATTCCAAGGCTAACACAGCAAGGAAAACTATGTAAGAAGATTTCCAGAGAGGAAATGAGGTTCCCTACAGCTCAGTTATATGACCGACACAGAATTTGTTGACAGGTTCAGCTATGTATGGTCACAAATGTTCTGCTATACATCTGCACTCTGGAGACACTTTCCCTAAAACCATCATTGCACTGGAAAAAAAACTTGTTTCACTGCAGCAATGGATACAACACACTAAGAGGAATCACACTGTGAAGAGCACATCTCTGCCAGTAACTCCCAGTGAAGGACATTCTGTATGGAAAGGGGAATAAAAAATGCAGCAAAGGTAAAGACACGTTTTGGGTTTCAGTGTTGAAATGCAATGTAATTTCTAAAAATTTCTGCAGTTGCTTGCTATGTGCACACCTACAAGGAGAACAGGCAGGGAAAGCCAGCAGGCTTTTTATGGGAGGGTGACTGCTCATTTAGCTGGAACCAGGTTACTGGTACTCATAAAGTAGAATACATCAAAAGTGAACATTAAAAAAGACTCAACTGCACAAGTAATGTGAACTGGTATTTATATATTTTATGCATGCTTGTATAAAGAGTTTTGCTTGATCTACTGGACAAATTTAGGACTATGTTGAATTCCTAAAATGTACCTCATGGTGTAAGTGCAGATTTTACCATATACCTAAAGTCAGCATCATATGCTGCTTTTAAGTGAGCTACTAGAAATTTTAAATTTTGAATCCTACTCTTAGAGAAGACAATCATTCCTTATTCTAGCATTAGGAAGGATTAAATTATTGTTGGATTATGCTACAAAGCAGATGACTGTTTAGCTCTTGCATTTATATTTTGTTTCATTGATTTTTCACATTGTTACCACTAGAGCTTGCTACAAGGCAATCAGATAGACTTTAATATATTAATTTCAAATCACTGAGTAATACTGGTATAAAATTTGCAACCTTCTACTTTGTAATCCCCAAATTAAGAGAAGGATTTTAATTTATAGGGAAGGTAAATTTTAAAGCGGTCATCAGATAATTATATAGGGCTGTTCTCAGGCATTTCTCAGTATTTGCTTTGAGAATCCTATTAGTTTGGACTTATGAGAAAAGCCGAGGAAAACTTAGACAGAACCATATTCCATCATATTATGTTCTTCTCCTGAAATCCAATTATTTAATGAAATCAGGTATTTTTGTCTGGGCTTTAATTTTAAAAAGAGCAGGGACAAAGTTTCAACAATGTCAAAATAGCCTATTTTAATATTGTTAATGAAAGCTTTTCATTTTTTACTTGGAAAAGCTGTTGTAATTTTAAAATCCTGTTTTGTTTTATACCAAGTTTATGTTTTGAACACGGAAATAAGTTTATTTTAATTACTAAAAAATATATGTCTTCCTTCTGTCCTACCCCACCTAGGCCTTTTTTTTTCCCAGATGTAAATTTGAAAAATTTATTTGAAAAATAAATTTGCTTTACAACTGGAAATAAACCATCTTTTAAAATCTATAAATTACTGGCAAACTGAAGTCATCTGACATTCACACACTTCCTCCTTTGATAAAATATGCTAAGTCATTTAATGACATTTGGCAAAAACTTAGATTATATTTTCATCAACACTGAAGGTTTGCTTTCTGAATCTGAATGCAATGGCTTATGAAATTGCACTTCAGTTTGGAAGGAAAAACTCCAGTGAAATCCAAAATAGAAAAAAAAATTTCAGAGTTAAAAATAAAAATTATTAACAGAGTTTTCTTCTGTGAGCACAGCATTGTTTGAGAATTCCATCTCTCATTGATTTGTTCACTCTCATTTTCAGTGGCTGAAACTATGGATCATCCAGTCAGATGGTTATTTCTGATCCCAATGACTAAAGTCAACATAGTTCTCTCTTACTTTCTTCCTTCCTTTCTATTTCTTCTTACATGATTAAAACCACATGTCCAGCACACATCCTTTTGAGCAGCTTTCACAGGACTATTAAGCATAGAGGGAAAGTAAAAATGGAAGAACATTCCAAGTGAGAACGTGGTAAACAATAATTTTTGCTCCTGTTTTGAAGACAGCACTGTGAAAAGGTATAAAAAAAAAAAAAAAAAAAAAAAAAGTAAAATATTTACAAATGCCAGTGGAACAGGGGGATATTTTTCTATGTTGAGTGAATCACTGGTCTGTTAGAGAAACTGACCTTAAGAGTCAAAGCCACAAAAAACCCAGAATTGCCAAAGTTCCAGAGAGGAAGGAGGACACTGTTAAGGGATGTTAGGAAGTATCTGGATGACTACGTGGGATTAATTCCTTCTGCTTTCTCTTCTATGTGCTCTTCCCAGCCTCCACTGCAATGCTCCATTCAACATGATAGGATGATGGACTGCATGTTTGCTTTTATTTTTTCTCACAATGTCAGTGTCTCTCCTGTCCATTCTGGCTTCTTTTCCTGGAGCTTTTGTGGTGCTCTGCAGTCAGCATGAGCTCCCACCGGGCTTCAAGCAGGGATCACAGCAGCAGAGCTTTCCCCATGCAAGCCACAATTACTTTGGTCATCACTGTGTGTTCCTTCAAAAATTCTTCCATCCCTTCTGTCCCCAAGACCTTTCATTCAGTCTTAATATTTTCCAAATATCTCCTTACCTCTGAAATGTTACTTCAAAAGCAATTAAGTATTTTTCCTTAGATTCCACTAGATCAGTAGAGATTACTTTCTTTTCAACTAAGAGCTTCTACTCTAATGAAATTACCTATTTTACTCTTTTAATGCAATTATTTCAGTTTTTCTACAATATTTTTAGTGCTTCTCTTTCTTCTCCAGCCATTGACCTTTATATGGTATTGAAGGGAGGTTCTAGAGACATGTTATCTTTTCCTTCTGACCTTTTATTGAATAAATTTAAAAAGGACCACATGCCCCTACAGTACTCTATGAAGAACACAATTAACTCTCCTGCAACATTTGAGTTATTTTATGAATTTACATGTAATACTTACAAGTTGATACTTACAACACATATTTCTTAAGTAATTATTTCAGCAGGAATATGGTTAACCTCACAGAATGTCAGTTAAAAGGATGCATTGTTTGATGGGAACAGGAAAGAGTTCAGAGTCTTGTTTGATCTCTTAATATTTATGCTTGGATGTTCTTTCCTACTCTAAGCATCACCTTCATGTATATTCAAAGGAACTTAGAAAACTTTTACATTACAGATATATATCAGCAATACAATATCTTTTTTAGCTTTCAGAGACAAAAATGACATAATGTTATCTTTTTTTTTTTTTCTTTCTTTTCCTTTTCAGGCATCTTTCACATCACTTGCTCTGTGTGCTATTTATGATCCACCAGGGATGTACAGAAAAAGACTTCAGTGAGAGTTGTCAATGAATGTATTTAGCATTACTTAAAAATAACTAGTTCCTTTGAATGTTGTTATTTATATGATATACAGGCTTATAAATGGAAGTAGGGATAGAAAAAACAGGATATATGTGTGAAAGAATCAGTTTTGTGATTCAGATAATGTAGGATGATGAAAATCTTGGACTATATCTAGTAGACTTCACTCCAATCATATAATACACTTGACAATCCTCATGAATATCTCATCCTAACTCTACACACGCAAGGCTGAAAATAGACAGAACTAAATAGATAATTTCAAATTATTATATTTTAGCATACTTGATGCGTAGAACAGAGGATAACAGCATGCTAGAAAGTTGAAGAAATTCAGATGTTCTTTACAAAGCTGTGAATAATTTTTAACTATTCTTATGGAAAGAAAAGACCATTTAGAGGGGTAGCCATTGGATTTTAGACCACTACATATTTAATGAAAGACTCATAAAATGTTTTTTCCCAAGACTGAAATGCATTAATCCATCGATTTTCCTTTGATCACTAAAAATCAATGGCACCACTTTTCTGTGTTTTCAATGTACATGCTTCAGCCATATCTGAATTTTACCCATTTCATTAATGGAGATGGTTCTTTTATGTGACATTTAAGTATTTCAAGATTCATCTTGAGTTTTTTTGTGAGCTTATAATGACTGATAAATCACAGTGTTGTCAATGGAAATGGACTAGAGCAGAGCTGTGTTACACAGCAGGATCTTTCCTGCTCCCTGAGATGTTGTTTCCATTCGCTACTGAAAGAAGTCAGCTTCAGGGAAGAGTTAACACTATGCTCTCTGGCCTTCACAGAATATCCTTCTCTCTTTCTATTTCAATGTGCCATCTATGCAAGTAATTGTGGTTATGCAAGGCTATTCCACAATGAGTATTCTGTACTTCTACTTCATGGTATAGGATGTAATCTTATCTGAAAAAAAAAAAAAAAAAAAAAAAAAAAAAAAAGTGATTCATATAAACCAAAACGTTAAGCATCAGAAGAATGCTATATTTAAATCATGGTATTTCAAGGTCTTCTTGTGATTTATTTATTTATTTATTTATTAATTTCTAGAACCTTTTTGTTCTAAATTATTCTTGTTTATAACTACAATGATAATAACAAATAAAGAATTGTTTTTAATTATTATAACAAAATAGTTCAATTGATCCAGTGTAGTTTCTTTCTGGGTTTTTTTTGCAATAAATTTTTCAAACCTTTGTTTTTTTGTTCCTATTACGCATGAATTCTATTTGAATTTTCAAGACATTTCATTAGGCTTACAACTATTTTCACACCAGTTCCAGCATCAATTTTACCCTGTGGACATCAGCTGTTATTCACATTTATTTTTTTGTATTTTAAAATGCTTTTATTTTTAAAAAAAATATTAATAAAACATAAATACAATATTTTCCCTCCAATATTTCCTTGCGTGTTTATTTGTTTATTTTTTTTTAAATCTAAAGATCTGCCAAATTGATAGTTTAATTAGTCTATCCTATGGGTATTTCTTTCTAGGAGCTCCATCACCTTCCTCCTGAAAGCACAGAGCCTGCTAATGAACTGCCAAATTTATTCTCCTCTCTTAATAATGTAGAGTAAATGTACAGAGAAATCAGATGTTTTGGGGCAGCATTTACTTCGTCTGGTGTTCCAGATTGCTTCTTTTATTTCTAGTAGCTGAGAACATGATGTAATTTTTCTTACAAATTTTAAGGAAGGAAACAGCAGGCTAATTTTTCAGCTTGGTATTCCTTATGAATGACATGAAACTGCTCTGTTCTGAAAGCCACTACAGCGAGGGAGTATTTTAATTCATCCCACATATTTTTCTTCTGGAAGAGAGAAAGTCATTGCAGTCTTTTAACAATGCAGCTCAGTACACCTTATAAGAGGACTCAGATCCCTTATAGTAGGACTCAGACAACTCTGTTTCTTGTCCATGTCATTTTTTTTTTTTCCCAGGGAAATTGAGTATTCCTGGAAGTAGAGGGCTAGCAGTTTTAACCCACAAAACATACATATTTGCAAACTTTTACAACCCTGACTGTGCTGTCTTCTGTCCTTACAGAAGTTGTCTTCTAATTGTGACTATAGCTGGCATAATATTTTGCAGCATTAGGACATAATGTGATACACACGCATGCTCTGTTGGCTTACTTATGTCCATCTTCAACATTTCCTAACATAATGTCTTTTGGCTGCAGAACAGTCTCTCAGATTCTGAATAAAAGTAATCATCTCAAGCCCTGAGAAGCATCTGTGCAGCAGCACAATTTCCTATGACATTTCTTTGATCTGTATAGAATTCAATAATCTTTCTTGAGAAATATTAAAAAAGTTCAATACCTTACCATGTAAAATGGACTGGACGAATGATGAAGGATAAAAAATGAGTAAAACATCCCATGTTGATGCAAGTCATCCTAATACTTTTTTGAGCAGCTTCTGCTCTTATTTTTTCATTTTTGTAGGATACAAGGTATGCAACAAATTTTGGATTCATAAAATTGGATTCACTACCACAAATTGCTTCAGAAAAGAAATAATAATTATTTAAAGGACTTGGAGGTAAACAAATAGAAAAACATGGCTATAGAAAGGAGAGTAGGAATTGACATATAGTTTTCCTTACAATACCTTTTCGAACCCTTATAATGAATTTTAGGTAGTTTGCAATATTGTTGCAATATTTGAATATCTATTTAAAGACAGGTAAGATGTTGTTGATTTCTACACAAATCCCCCCCAACTTTTAGCACATATTCCCAATTCATATCTCCAAATGGCTTCTATTGAGCACAATGCTGAGTATAAAGTGCCCTAAAAAGTTCACAATTGTCTCATTTTGGATGGGTTTCCTTAAGTACTCAAGACTTTGTTTCTTCCCTTAGAATGATGTTATATTTTTTAATGCAGTTTGGTCCATTCACATCATAATAGAATTCTAAAATCATAGAATGGTTACATTTGGAAGGGACTTTAAATAGACTATCATCATCCAACCCCCCTGCATCCAACCCTCCCACTAGACAAGTGTAGTCAGGGCCTCATCCAACCTGGCCTTAAACATCTCCGGGGAGCAGGCATCAACAACCTCCCTAGGCAACCTATTCTTAGTATCTTAGTATCTTCTTGAGGTTATCTTAGTACTCTCATGGTGTCCCAAAACACCAGCTCTGCAGCTGGAGAGGCATTCCTCTCAGTGATGGAGCTGCTGTGGTTTTCAGAAGCCATCCTTCCACTTGTATTTTACCATACTCTCCTTCCCTCTTTATCTTAGAGCTTGGTGGAGTGTGTCATACTGAATATTATTTATGTTAACGGATGTTAAATATGACTATAATTAAGTTCATTTTCCTTTTCTTTGTTGGCTTTTTTTGGTGCCTTTGTTTACCTTCTCTAAACTCTTCACACAACACCCCCTCACAGTGTGTGCAAGAAGCAATTATTCACTTCCCAACTGACCATAGAATAGCTAATTTTATTCAGAATTATGAAGCTGATCTCTTTGGCTATACCATCTGCTCTTAAATGTGCATGTGCTTCCTTGTGATTTGCATTGAATCTGCCAATATTAGACCGTATTCCACTAAATCAGAGCTTTTGTTTTGCTGACTGGTTTTAATTTGAATTTGAATATGGTGGTTGGAAATCAGAGAGAGTTTAACTTTGGGACTTTTTGATCCTCTGGCTGAAGGTTCAGGTTTCTTCTCTCATAGAGTACTTTTTTGTGAAAATCTGGGGAACAGAATCTTAAGACTGTCCTAGTAGGCTCTCTCAGGATACAGTAATGAGAAGTGCAGTGAGAGCTCAGAATCCTAAATCAGAAACTGGGTACAACATTCTGACCCTGAACAATTTGGACAGTTCAGTATGAGGCAGGAGTTTAATAATTTAAAATAGATTTTGGAGTAATCCACTCCTACAAAAGAATTCTTTTTAATTTTTTTTTATTCCTATTGGAAAGGAGAAAAAGGACAGCATTAGTCATATTCTACAGGCTGTTATATTCAAAACTCCTTTTTTTTTTGTGGAAGGCAAGGGATTATGAATGATTTTTTATTAGCCTCATTTATAATTTTTGCATTTGATGTCACTCACACAAAGGAAGCAGCTTTGAATCCTTAGCATGACACATGCCTCTTGCAAGTCAGAAAATAAAATCAAACTAGTCAAATGGATTATAACACAGAAAGGAGGAAAAGCACTACTGCTTGAAACAGGAGATACAGACTGAAGGAGACAACATATATTTTCCATAGCAGACCAGATCATACAGTTTCTGCTCACGGGACATTAGGTTACTGTGTGGAAAGGAACATAGTTTTAAACACTGCCATATCAGCCAGAAATCTAGAAGTTAGATTTCTGCATATCTTTAATTCTATGTCTTCTTTTAATGTAAATTTTAAGGAATGCTAAATAGAGGTGTTCAGGTGTCTATTCAGGCAGGAATAACTATGTTCTGGTTTTATTCTTCTTATTATTTTTCTCATATTTAGTGTCCAGTAGATCTTTAAGAAGAGCCTGGGAGGTTAGCAGGTAAATATAAGGCTCAACCTTTCCTACCACTTTACACATTCAGAAACTGCTTAAGGGAAAATGATAAACAAATTACATAAAATTAGACTTCTGTACTGTAGTTTCTTTCTACTATTAAAAATAAGTGATGGTAATTTTCTGAAACTTTCCCTGTAAAGGTCAGGAAAGGGATAACTAAGACAATTTTGATTACTCTGAGGCCTTATATAAAATAAATGACATTTTGTCAGCACAAAACCTAAGTGTGCCACAGAGAAAACAGTAACTAGGCAGTTTGTATTTTACATGAAACTAATACATAAAGAGCTGTGATTAGAGTGACCTTGTATTATAAACTCTATTATGGGCTGGGCTGTTCAGGTTAAGCTGCAGTCCATGACAGCTGTCAGTTCCTTTAAAAGAATTTAGTGGAAGCCAAACTTTTTCCTAAAAAAAATCCTGGACAGTAGATACGGATCCTAGATATGAAGCCTGAACCTATTCCAAACCCATTTTGATCAGTATGTTGGGTCTCTGAGACACAAAATCTTCAAAGACATGGGTTGTGAGTGATTCCGGATAATTTCTAGTAAAGGGAATAAACCATCAGAGGTTGTGTTGGACTCCTAGAATAAGGATTTCTCATCTGTTCTTCACTGAAAAGGAAGCTCAAGAATGTCATACATGTCCTACAGCAGTTTACTCTGTGGATTATATGGTGCTGCGAGGCTGTTTCAGCAACAGTTTAGGGACTGCATAGCATCACTGGAAAGTACAGTGAATCTTTATTTTCCTGATGCAGTTCAGGTCATATTATATAGATTGACCTGAGGCTCTCTGGGGCAAAGCTCTTTGCACGTCACTCCCAGCATGTCAGGGAGCACTGTAGCCCACTGGTACAGTCACTTGAAATGCAGTTATCTAATTCCTGCTGTAGGCAATTAGCTGGGAAAGGTGACATGGAAGGACAAGATGCAGTAACTATAATGAATACTTTCTCAGACAGAAAGGTTCTCTTGCCAGAAGTGATGATTATGATAATCTATTCTGAACTTCTGTAAAGCACAGGACACAGTATTTCATTCTGAGAATCCTATAATAAGACTAATACTTAACAGCAGCTTCAATTAAATGTCAAAACTTAGACTGTCTGAAGGATACTCAGCCCTCTAAGATCACAATAAGCCCATATAAGATCCTCAAAGTATGCTGTTATATTTTAGCAACAGATTTTCCTTTTATGTTCTAATTGAAGTTGGCATATGCTTCTGGCACTTTGAACAACATTGCCTTCCATATCATTCAAGCCTGGCACAGAAAAATGCCATTCTCTTCCTTCTCATTACAGTCAATTTTTAGATTTTGTTTTTCCTTGATAGATAATAAATAATTGCTGTTCTCAATAGTCAAGTCAGTGGTCAAGCATATGAGGTCTGGAAGAAAGTAAGGATACATATTTGACATATTTCTGATGAAGTTAGCATATATTATTAACCTAACATCTGAAAAAAATAAAAATATATTACATGCTATTTCCATGATTTTTATTATAATGACTTAAAAAAAAAAAAACAAACCCAGCTTTATTTTAGTTAAAAAGACTTGTATAACATCTCTCATTTGAGAAATAAGATTCTTTGTTAAGGTTTGGATCTTTCATTCCCCAAGTCAGGATTACCTTCAGTTTCTGAAAGGATTGTTTTGAATTAAAGTTGACACCAAAGTAATTTCTCCTTCCTTGTACACCAAATACCTGCCCAGAGAACATTTGCCACTTGCGTTTGGTAGGTGCCATATAACATATGTGCAAGTATTGGCTGCTTAATCAAAAGAATATTTAATCGTAAAGGCAAATGTTTTTTTTTCTGCAGAGAACAAGTCACACTAAATGAAGCAGCCCGTTCCTTTACCATACCGTATACCATCTTAAAATGTGACTTTCCTTATTAAAAGAACAGTAATTGAGACGAGAAACCTGAGGTTTAGAACTATCCAAGACAGTATAATGGCCTCTACAATACTGCACTGCATTTTAATACCTTTGCTCTATCTTACATATGTCTTTCTCATTCTCATTTGGACTTTTTTATGACTTGCACCTCCCAAGGTCTCTCAAATTATATACTTCATGCATTATGTTCTGTTAACTTCTCTGTTCTCCCCTACATCTATCCACATAAGTAGATACATTCAGTTGATTTGAAACACTCTATATTGGCTTGCTTCTTTTAGACTTCTTTTTTTGCAGCCCTTCTTGACCTTGAGCATTCTCCTTCTTAATCTTGATCTTTTCACATTTTTGGTCTTTCAAAACCTTCTCTTTAAACATGTCATCTTTTTTTTCCATTTTGTCAGTTAAGATTTAGTTTTCTTCTGTAAACTCAGTGTTCAGGGGTTTTTTTGTGAAATTCTTGTGAAAATATTTTTTATTTTGCACATTTTTATTGTCATGCTTGGCTATTGCATTTACATCATATCATGAACTAGACTCTCAGAACAGGTTACTAAATGTTTGCTCCTCAGAAAACCATGAAACTAAATAGCGTAGCCTCATGTTCAGAAATGATGCCATCTTAATGTACTCTGCTCTCAGTGACAGTACTGGGTTTCAGGTACTGGGCTTTGATTTATCTCACCAACATTCAGCTAAATCTCATGTGTCCAGATTAAGCCAGTTACCTAACCTCCACCTGTGGTCATTTGGGATTTTTCTGGTTCTAAAATAGATGGTGACTTCGAGAAATTCTGTCTTCTTTTCTCTAGTGAGAACGATCAGGAGACATGGGTGTTTAGTTGAAATGAGGTTATTAACATTCCAGTTAGCAAAACTAGGTGAAACGAATCCCATTGTTGGTGCAGAATAAAGGAAAACATTTCGTTTAATTATCATTATTAACCTAAACCATCTTGTACACTTTGTTTTGTGTTTTTCAGAATTTTTGGTTATATCTAAATCAGTATGAATGTCTATGCTTCAGCTAGCATATATCATCTCTGTACAAAGCAAATATTCTTACTAAGTTAACAGGGCTATTTCACAATGTATATACCGAGGGTCTTTTATGCTGCACAAATCATATCAACAGTCAATAACAAAAATTTAGGATCAGATCATAATAGTGAAAAATATCTTTGACATCCCCTCTGCCTTATGGAAGAGTTCAATAACATCCTTTTCTGTAGTCTGAGCATTCTTGAATAGTCATAAATAAATTCTCTGTGTAAAAGTCCATGACAGATCTTGCAAAGCAGCATGTGCACGTGAAAGTGGGCCTAGGTTATTTCACATATTTAGCAGAGTTATTGAAATTGTGTTGAGCATACATGGTTTTGTCAGTTTTAGCAAGTCACTCATAGGTTTTTCCTCTTATACATTACTGAAGAGTATTTTAAAAAGAAAAATTCTGTGAATATTTGTATAATGAGAATATTGCTGATAATTTGAAGATCAGAACTGCTTGTGAAACCTGATTTTCAAGGGTTCAATTTAAGGATGCTCTATGTTGTTTTCCACATATGTCCCTTGTAGAATCTGGGACTTGGCTGCTGAGAAGGATACATTTGAAATACATGAGAGACAGCTGTAATACCCTAATAATATACCTAATCTTGATAAATGGGCTTCTCATCCTGATAGATAAATAGATAATCAAAATAAGAAGCTAACAGTTTTGAATCATAGTTACTTCTTTTCATATAAAAAACCCAATTACAACATCTGATTCTCATAAGATCATGAATTAGAATAGAAATACAAGACTAGAGCTAAAATCGAAAGGGAGGTAATATACACAGAGATGCTGTGCAGAAGACAAACAGCCTTTAAAGATTCTCAGTATTTTGAGGAGGCAATCTGGTATTTAACTCTTCAGTTGCTAGAAACAACACAGAGATTACAAAGTTACACTTTTATTCAGTATGGCTAGGACCATTTCATAGTCAGGAAGCCAGAGGTAAGGATTCTGGGAGAATTAAAATTCTGCAGTCCTCTTCATTAACAATGACTAAGATTGCAAGTACTATGTGAGTTAGTCAATGCCTGTGCCCAAACTTCCATTGTGTGTACAGCTGAGACCAGTTTTGAATAGCAAAGCTTAAGCAAACCCTACTGTCACTGTTCAGCACTGGGCCGGCAATTAACTGAGTGACAGATGCTCTCTATGAACCCCTTCCCCTCCCTTATAAAGAAAGGAGAGAGAATAAGGGAGTGAGGCTTATGGGTTGGAAGCTAAACTACACAGCTTTAATGAAAAAGTAATGATAAAAAAGGAAAAAGAATTAAATATACACAAATATACGTAAAAATTATACCGCCTTCCCCCCTCCCCCCTTAGTGCCCCCTAAACTCTCACATCCCCACCGAGGCTGCAGGGCAGCCCTGGGAAAGTCCAGGCTGGAATCCTGGAGTCAGCAGCAGTCGGGAGCTGGAGGCAGGAACACACAGATTCAGGAGGGCACAGATCAGGACCACAGGCAGAGGAACGGATGGAATCCTCCCAGGATGCCAAAGCAAACAGGAACTGGTGAAAGATGAAGACGAGGAAGGCCGAAGGAAGGAAGGGGTTTGACCCTCATGATCCCTCAAATTTATACTGAGTATGATTCATATGGTAATCATGGGAATACTCTGTTTGCTCAATTTTTGTTGCCTGTCTTGTCCTCTCCTCCCTAAAGGAGGGTTACAGGTGTGACCCATTTACTCCCATTCTCTTTCCGGAGCATTAGATGAGCAGTGTCTTCAGTTCTGCATACCATTCTCTAGCTGCAAGTATAAATATCAAGTATTACCAGTCCTAGAAGCAGACACTGACTGAGAAACTTGCTGTTAATTTCAGCAAGTACAGCTACTTAGAAGAGACTCAACTGAAAGTAAAATTACAAGACAAAAAATTAATTTTATCCTGGCCCAAACCAGGACACCCACAGAGAGCTTTCTGTAGCTCATTACAGAACTAATCTCCTAGGCTGCGCAAAAAAATTCTCTTTGGAGTTATTCTTAGGTGTGTAGACTCGGGTTTGCCTGTGTTTAACACTTAAACCTGGCAATATCAAAAACTCTGCATGGAAAAGTAGTTAAACCTCATCTTACCCAATTCTGTGTGGCTCCACTGATGCAGCTGAAGCAAGTGAGTGGAACAAAAAGGCTTAAGGGCTGGGGCTTTTGTTAAATAGCTCTAAATAAAGGTGGAAAAGGTGAAGAAGGAATAACTCCTTCACAGAGAAAAAGTGATCATGTTGTATATAAAGCAGTCATAGGCTGTTTTTTCTTGGACTCAAAGAGTAGGGTCTGTAGTTTTTGCTTCCCAGCTTTAAAGGGATCTGTCTATAACACAAAATACTTTGCCTAAAGAAGTGGTGGATTTGATAGCAAATTCTCTGTGATACTCAGTGGGTTACTTTTTTTTGGCCAACAGACTCAAATTTGAATATTAAATAATGCTGATCACCTCTCCAGAGTGATTTGACAATTTATCTTAGTTAATTGGGCTTCAGTTAAGGTTGAGGGATTCAGCTTGGCCTACTGCCCATCTAGATCAGAGAAGCCAACAAAATATAATTTAAAAATAAATTTACAGACTCCAATTTAGCTTTCATGGAGGTCACACATGATTTGTTTTGACTTAGCTTTAGTTTCTCATAATTTTGCTTTAAAAAGTAATGTAAAAGTAACATTCAAACTTTCAAAGAGAAATTACTAAGAGACATCTAGACATTCTCTGTCAGTTGTGGAAGATGACTTTAATGACTGTGAGTCTTTTATGTAAATTAAATAGCACTTTCCCATTTGTTCCAAATAAAGTTTTATATGTTTGTATATTTAAAAAAATTTATCCTATTAATCTATCCTTCAATATCTCTTTTAATCCAAACCCTCCTTCCTTCCCTTCTCTGTCCATTATTCATCCCAGTGTCTCACAACATAAACAATAACACCAAAAATGAAAACTAATTTGCTTTACCATTCTCTATTTCTTTCAGTGCTTATGTTTAAAACCTATGAGCAAATAAGAAATCCTTATGAAGATGTAGACCAGTTCTTCCCAGGATGATCAGCAGAATCCTGTTGATTACGGAGGGCTTTCATTTAGATACTAAAGATAGGTTTAAGACTCCAGATTATTCTCTTATTTCTGATATCAGCTAAACACTGTGATTAAATTAATTGACAGGTGTAGAACTGGAAAGGCATATCACACATTTGAAACAGGTGGAAAGTGTTATTTTCTAAGAGTTTAGATAATTTTGAAAGACTCTTTGTGAATAATGTTATTGTAAAGTTCTTCACCTAGACAGATTTCTGTATATCTGTCAGAGGAAGATGTCAAGGATACAAATTGGAAAAATAAATTCACGTTCACTGAGGAGTTAAAAGAGATTTAGAGAAAGCAGCATGATGAATCCAGCTTTTCCTGCTGCAACTGGAATCCTCACTGCTCTTGGCTTCTTAGCAACAGGGCCTTCCTAACTCATGACTGGAGACAGTAGAGAATA
The DNA here is from genome assembly GCA_023637945.1 of Phaethornis superciliosus. Lineage (NCBI taxonomy): Eukaryota > Metazoa > Chordata > Aves > Apodiformes > Trochilidae > Phaethornis > Phaethornis superciliosus. The sequence goes on along the minus strand of JAJQWJ010000002.1, from coordinate 48,541,488 downwards.
AATCAGTCTGTCATTTGTCATTTAATTGATCAATCTATTGGCACTCCTCACAAGAACTGATGTCTGTCTCTTAGCAAAGGTAAGAGTACCACCATGATGCAACCAATATAGAAAAATGTCATTTTTTGTTACAGTTTGTCTGTCTTGCCCTGTTCTCTCTCCTTCCTTCAGAATATCTTGAATGATTCAGAGGCTATGGATGTCATTTAGCATGTCAAAAAACATCCCCCACCTGCAAGACAAAAGGCAAAGAGAAAATCCCTCTTTCAGCACACTGTTGCCCTTTATGTCTTCTTAGGACACTTCATTGTATCACCCACTGCTGTTAATGAATATCTGCTCTTGCCTTCACACACAGTACCTTAGAAACCCATTTGCAGACCCCTCCCCAAACCAACTAACATCCTTTCTGTTTCCATCCAAAATTCCTGTCCAAGACAAGCAATAAATTATGCTTAGGTTTCCAGAATATATCCTCAGGTAAAGATTTGCTGGAAGGAAGCTTTATTTCTCCTGCACCTGCTTCATTTTCCCTTTCAGTTTACTGATGCAACTCTGAACACTTCCATGACCCCAGATAGCTGGGACACTAGCTTCTCTCTCTGATTTTTGAGTATCGGAAGGTGATTTGAGCTGCTGTCTTCTCTCTCTCATCACTTTAAAAACCGTGTTCTCCAGTGCATCTCTGATTAGGGGAAATTAAAAAATTAATTAATTCTATGTTGTAATTGGATTAGTTCATTGAGATGGATATTACAAAGAAGCAATCTATTACATTAGACTGATGAACTGATTATGACCTTGATCACAGAGATTCTTTCCTAAAATTGTACAAGACTGGGTTAGATATTGCTAGATCATTCAGCCCACTTTTTTAAATGAAAGCAAAAAATGTTACCTTTTAATCCACCTTGTTTTCCACTGATCATATTCTAAGCAATCCTAACCTTGCATTCAGCTTTATTGTCCATCCTTGTCTGCCCTTGCGAATTCTTATCTTTTACACGTCCTTTCTTCAAACTAAGATCTTCAGGTCAAGGATCTTGCCTCTAATAAAATCTTTGCTCCTCTAATAAAAAAAAACATTCATATATATATATATATATTCATCTCTATTGCTTTTCAGATTTATGCACAATTCATAAAGTTGCACACAGCTGAACAACAATAAGAAAAAAGTTTTAGGGATAGATAAGGCATGTTTTCCTTCTTTTGAGCATTTTTAGCAGCTACCAGCATACGATTTACTCTACAAAAGCCTCTTCTAACTCTGAGAAGTGGTAAATCCCCCTGTCTGATGTTAGCAATAGAGATAAATATGAAAACAGTCTTGTGAAGAATAACCTGTGGAATGCCTTGAAATCTTCTCAGGGAAGTGGGTTTAGAATATTAACTCTGCAAGTGATGTTACATTCTCTGTAGTTCTCACTGTCACTATCATGACTGTGGTGGGTTGACCGTGGCTCGATGCTGGGAGCCCACCAAGCCACTCTTTCAGTCCCCTCCTCAATAGGTCAGGGCAAGAGAGAAAATAATATGGAAAAAAGTTGTGGGTCAAGGTAATGGTAATTAAATAAAGATAAAGGAGAGGCTACATGTGGAAACAAAGGAAAACAAAAGATGTATTCTCTACTTTCCGTCAGCAGGCAGTGTCCAGCCACTTTGTGGGAAGTAAGTTCAACATGTTTAGTGATTACTCTGGAAGAAAAATAATACTAATGAATGCCCCCCACTTCCTTCTCCTTTCTCTTAAATTTTGTTTCTGAGCAGACATCATATGGTATGGAATATCCCTTTGGTCAGTTTGGGCCAACTGTCCTGGCTCTGTTTCCTGCCAAGATCTTGGCCATCTCCATCTTACTGGTGAGAGGGAGTTGTTAGAGAAACATCCTTGATGCTGTGCAAACACTTCTCAGCAGTCACCAAATCACTGGTATATTATCCACGACTTTTTAGCCACTAGTACAGAGTACAGCACTATGAGGACTGCTGTGGGGACAACTAAATCCCTCTCATCCACTCCCAATAAAATGACTGAGAGTGATAAGAGGATTTCTACTTTAAGGCAGTTAAACTACGTGCTAGTCAATCTCTTTAAGATCTATACATCAGGCTCTATAAGAGT